>OW028674.1:3425000-5925000 GCA_932294315.1 Epinotia nisella
CATATCAGCTATCAATATATATAATAGATATAAATACATAGAAAACATACAAGACTCAGAAACAAATATTCATGCTTATCACACAAATATTTGAACCCAGGACCTTCAGCTTCGTAGGCAGCGTCACTACCCACTAGGCTAACCGGTCATCTATTTGCCTAATCAAAGAGCAAGGGCTTTAACCCTTAAACAGGCCCCATAAATTGGCATGACTGTCGCAGGGATCACTTGCAGCCATGGAATATACCTTGGAAAGGATGTTTTCAAAGCAAGTTGTATTTCAATAAACAAAATAGAAACCAATGTTCAACTTCTAATGAAACATATGTGGTCGCTATATCACATCTGCCTTCGTAAGGGTTAATATGTATAATTAGACTGCCCATACTGCTAAAACCATCTATAGCCTATTTTTTATTTAAGTGAGTTACTATAGATGAATTATCGAGAACATGGAATTGCCTTTGTAGTGGTTGTACGAGAAAATAGAAAATTCTAATATAGAATGCCTGTAAACATACAATACTACTACATATGCAATTCCATGCTCTCGTTAATTTATCTATACCACACGGCGACTAAGGAGGGTCATTAGAAATGGAATGATTTACCAGTTACATCTGGTATTATTGTGAATACAATGACATGTTTACTGAATAAAATAAATGTAATATACCTCGTAGTCTAGACTCGTAGCGTTTAATCTGATCTGCTTGCTTCGTCACCGTCGATATTAACTCCTGTTTCGATAGGGACTCCATAGTTACAATTTACACACTGAACAACATATACAGCAACATACGGTAACGTTGTAAAAACAGTACTGAAGTAACAAGTTCCTTGAATCACGAAATCAGTTTAAAGCTCTATATATTCAATTGCAATTCAACAATTCAAACTCTCAATACAATACGAAACGCCTCTATTTCGTAATTTACAGTTCGTGAAACGAATTTTGATCGAATCGAATTTCAAGACGAAAACATAAAACAACACAGGAAAACAAGAGTACTCGACTTTTTTAATACCTGACCTGTCATTCTCCTAACTATCCATCATATGTTTATAGGCAAGTTATACACGGTACATTTGTGTACCACTAGATTTGGAAATGCACGGCTATCACAAGACGGCGCGCGAGCTCTCTCGATTTTTCTCGCACTATACCTCTCTTTCTAAGTTTTCTAATAAGAGAGAGACGGATAGTGCGAGAAAAATTGAGAAAGCTCGCGCGCCGTCTTGTGATAGCCGTGCTGAATCAAAAATACGAATACAAAGAAATTACGTAGATACTCAAGTTTAGGTTAAATAAAATTAAGTTATCTTGAATAATTACTTTAAAATTAATTATGATCCATGGACCTAAGATACTCGGGACAGGCTATACGTTATGCCACAATGAGGGACAGAAAGGCTTCTATGCAGCTAAATTAAGAAATGGTCTTAAAATGGCTGATCGCTTACCATAAATAAGCTACCTAATTTGGGTGGGTAGTGATTTATTGGTCACAACTTCATGGCATACAGAAAAAAAGTGGAACTATGACAAGGACAACGAATGATATCGGGGGGCACGGCAGTGCCCCCGCCAAGTTTCCTTTTCTATCACACTTATAGAGATTTGTATGCTACCATCTCGCTCGGACGTGGTATTATTATTACCATAGCTTGTCCCGAGTATCTTAGGTCCGTGTTATGATCACTTGCTTGTCATGAACTGTCAATGTCACTACAACTGACAGTCCCAAATGTCATTAAACATTTATGTCAACACATGAAGTCACGAGTCAAGGTCTTCGTGATTCGTTATTAGCCTATTACAATATTTACAATATTTCGATAAAATATTCCATTACCGAGGAGTGTTCCGTCAGAGAATCATGACAACTTGCGCATAATATATTTACATTATACTTTTGCTGCGGCAAATTTGTGATACTACTAATTCTGCAACGGGTCTATCTTTTGAAATACCTAACTAATATATGTGTCCTCAATTGAATTACAATAGTACTTACATTAATGGGTTACATACTCGTTTACGATTTGGCAAACCTATATCGTACAGATGAATAGGTATGCGTAGTTAACATTAAACTAAAGTGCATTTTAAAAGTTATAAGGGATAGATCATTATTATCTATCTCAAAGATGTCTATCATAAGTAAATGTTTGTTGACGAAGGGATTATCGAGTGTTATTGGTGCTCGTAATGTTCGGTAAGTTCTAGATATATTTTTTACTTATTTCATAGTAATGATGTGATAACAACTTATTTTTGTTTGAATACAACATTTATATACAGATATTCATAATATTACGTCATACCTGGCCAATAAGTAGCAATTACCGCACGCTACTCGTGTGGAAATCCTATTTCCTGGCCAGGGAGAGATGTAAAATGTTGAACTCACCATGTGTGGTAATAAAAAAAGCCTCAGATTGCATATACCTGATAGTTTCTATCTGAGAGTTTCTTTGTCTTACCGCCCTTGGTAAGTAATGTACTATTAATATATAATTAGTCAAAGCATGATAATGAGTCAAAAAAATGGTTAGGCATTTGTACTTGTTTAGCATGGTACTGTTTATAAATATGTGAACCATAACATGCAGCAAAACGCCTTTTGCTTTTATAATTAGCCATACAAAAAATGGAGTCTAATTTGTATATTGGTATAGTTCTGGAATACTTTAATATCAAACTATATCATTCTTAAAATGATCAAGTCATAATGACTTTCACACAAAAGTGATTCTCAAAATGCCTTAATATTGGAACATGTTTCCTTTCAATATTGGACCATGGACGTGACTAAATTAAAAGTAACTTAATTCAAAAACACCGGAAACTGAAAATCCAACATAAAAATTCTAATGGTATTCTCATTCAATATGTACAGTAAGGGAAATGTATTAACACACCTTTTTCGCTCTTGTCCCTATGACAATAAGGCATAAAAAGGTACATGAATACATTTTCCTTACTATATCTAAAAATAGTATTTAGTGTCCTCTAAATAAATATTTTTTAATAATTATGTAATTCGTATAGAGGAGTATAACCTGCCCCTCTGCTTAGCGTTCGTGGACTACGAGAAAGCCTTCGATTCGGTCGAAACCTGGGCTGTACTACAGTCTCTCCAGCGGTGCCAAGTTGACTACCGCTATATCGAAGTGCTGAAGTGTTTGTACGAGAACGCCACTATGTCAGTCCGACTCCAGGACCGGAACTCGAAACCTATTCCGCTGCAGCGTGGAGTCAGGCAAGGAGATGTTATTTCTCCAAAACTGTTCACCGCTGCACTGGAGGATGTTTTCAAGACTCTGGACTGGAGAAGGATAGGCATCAACATCAACGGTGAGTACATCACTCACCTTCGGTTTGCTGACGACATAGTAATCTTGGCTGAGACCATGGAGGACTTAAGTACGATGCTTGATGACCTCAGTAAAGCTTCCGAGCGAGTTGGTCTAAGAATGAACATGGATAAGACGAAGGTCATGTCAAATGCCCATGTTGTACAAACTCCCATTACAATCGGACACTTTACGCTCGAAGTTGTAGACGATTATGTATACCTAGGACAGACTGTCCAGTTAGGTAGGTCCAACCTCGAGAAAGAGGTCAATCGTCGAATCCGACTCGGCTGGGCAGCGTTCGGGAAGCTCCGGCACATCTTTTCGTCCAATATCCCGCAGTGTCTCAAGACGAGAGTCTTTGACCAGTGTGTGTTGCCAGTGATGACATATGGCACTGAAACTTGGTCGCTTACTATGGGCCTCATAAGAAGGCTCAAAGTCACCCAAAGGGCAATGGAGAGGGCTATGTTAGGAATTTCTCTGCGTAATCGCATCAGAAATGAGGCTATCCGCAGCAGAACCAAGGTAACCGATATAGCCCTCCGAATTGCTAAACTTAAGTGGCAGTGGGCGGGGCACATTGCACGTAGAACCGATGGCCGTTGGGGCGGAAAGGTTCTCGAGTGGCGACCACGTACCGGAAGGCGCGGCGTGGGTAGGCCCCCCACAAGGTGGACTGATGACCTGGTAAAGGTCGCGGGAGTCCGCTGCTGGATGCGGGTGGCGCAGGACCGGTCAATTTGGAACTCTCTGGGGGAGGCCTATGTCCAGCAGTGGACGTCTTTCGGCTGATATGATGATGTAATTCGATTTTAACTGTCAAGTTATTTATGATTCAAAACAAATTACTAACGGGGGGTGGGGGGGGGGGGGTGACAAATTAGTTAAAATGAGTTATATAAACTTATTTGTTATTTCACAAGTTTTTTATTCATTAGGTAAATGTGTATTTAATTCAACTTTGATTGGGTGTCATGGTAAACATCCAATCATTGAAGTATTTATAACTCTGTAACTGTTTTGTTAGTTTTGTCTACCATGATGTAGTAAAAAAGGACACACCTAGTGTGAGCGACAGTCCCAAAGAGGTCGCCTCGTATTGTATACGAGAGTGTCATAATTATAATAAGTTATAATCTTGAATAAAGTGAGCCCTATGGCCACTTAATAAATGTCTGAAATGAATAAATGAGTAATGAAACACATGTCTTTTTATAACCTGGTTAGGTAGGTAGGGCACCGATTGTGTTATGTAAACGGCAATACACATTAGTATGTGCCATAGTTAACTGTCATGTCAGGAAAGGATAGGAATGGCTTCACCATAGTGCAAGGCACAAATAACAATTAACTCTAGTTAAGTCACTCCAAGGAGAGACGCCCTAATTTGAGGGAGAGACCTCAAAAGAGGCAGTAAAATGTAAAAGCATCGAGACAGTATCTGGACCAAGTCCACCAATGCGCCACTAAGGTAGCAAGCTCACAATATTAACTGTACTCGAATTAATTGCAACTTATACCAAAATGGTAAAAATATTAGTTAATTGTTATGTAATTAGAATTAGTACATGGCTAGGAGCCATGTACCCAAATATCATGTGCCTAAGTACATAAACACCGAAGATATAGAGAAAAATGTAACGCCATTTCCCAAGCGACTATATCTCGGTACATTACCGTAAAGACGACCGAGAGGCCAAGAGCGAGACGGAACTCCTTATTGGTCAATAATCTCCATACTAATTTTGATAATGTAAATTCATTCGCGCAATCGCGCTTATGGGAATTCGCGCTCTGGGCCATAGCGGTATAATCGTACGAGGTACGATGAAGGTCAAAGTACCAATTTAAAGGTCATGAAAATACCTAACTATTTAAACTATGTATCTGAGTGTGGGAACTCACATTAAATAGTTATAAGACGTAATTACCCATTTGATATGTAAAATTGACAAGTAATTAAGGGTAATTAACTCCTGTTTTGTATTTATGTTCCGAATGTTTACGGACACTATTTTGATGTATGTATACTAGGAGTGTTCTTATGTTTTTATGTACCTTTAATTTATCTAATAAGATTAATCCTGTTGGGAGAGAGGTTAATTAGATAGCCGAAATAGGCAAAAAAGGCGCGGCCTTGTTTTTGTGTAATGCGTAGTTATCAATAATTGGCTTAGAAAAGCTAAATGAACCTGGTCAGGCAGCTCAATAGCTGATGTTTTGAAACCGTATATAAGCCGGCCAGGATTCAGTGTAAATTTGTGTTCGCTCAGCCCCACTAGTGGGAGCTCCTAGAAATAAGAGGAAAGTAGGGAAATTGTGATAGGGAAAGTAATAGCCAGTAGTTTGTGTCTCTCTCTCTTTTATAATTATACCGTTACATTCAAGTTTTAAACCAAGTATTATTTTATCTTCACCCCTTCCTTCAACAGTGCAGCTTAGTCTGCGGGATTAGTGCTCCCCTAGAGCACCTACGCTATCGAAGCCGCACAAGCGCGCTTCTAGACGGCCGAATACGTCTAGAAGCGCGCTTGTGCGGTTCACCCGCCGCGTCTTCTAGGCGCCCATTGTTAGGGGACTGTAGGGTCGCGAAGGTCGAGCTCTGGCCTGTCGCGCGTTGACCCCGTCGACGCTACGCGTCGTGCACACCTAGCTTGTCTTTATATACACTCGCGAGCAAAAGTATCGAATCACTTTGCATTTTGTCATGTGCACGTGTAATTTCCCACCCGAATTTAAACATGATGTACCAAATAAAAGCTAATAATGTAGCGCATTGGAAAATGTGCTAATTTAATAATATTTAAGGTCCAAAGGCTGAATAAACCCGAATAATGGTAGTAGCCTGAAAATGCTTTAAAAATGCAAACTTGCAATAAAAGGCTTATTTGACATACAACACGATGTATTATAATTAAATTAGTATCGGGTATTGCCACCCCTAGCCCTGCTAATACAGTTTAAGCGATTTTTCATTGAACTAATTAATTTTGTAACATAGTTTTGAAGAATAGAGTCCCACTCCTCCAGCAAAGCTATCTTCAACTCGTCAACAGTGGCTGAGACAGGATCCCGAGCCCGAACCTTTATCTTCAGGTAGTCCCACATGTGTTCAATAGGGTTGAGGTAAAGACTCATCGCTGGCCAGTCCATGGTATCGATGCCCACCTTGCGGAGGTAGGCAGCGGTGACCCTTGCGGTATGACAAGGGGCATTATTCTGCATTAGCATGAACCCCTCATCAAAAATACCAGCATAAGGGACGAAATGCTCTTTCAGAATCTCCAAGAAACATAATTACATTTATTAAGTAATGTAGAAAAATCCGATTTACAAAGATATAGTGTGCACATGAAAAAATGCGAAGTGATTTGATACTTTTGCTCGCGAGTGTAGTACAGTCGACGCCAAAAATACGTTTACACTTTTGCACCTTATTCCATTGCAATAAGGCACATAGTGTAAACGTATTTTTGTCGTCGACCGTACCTAACTAACTTAGATCTATGGCTGCTTGCAACTTCTGAAGAGTCACATGCCCATTGCCAACCCTGCATTTGTTTGAGGATTCACTGTGTTGATATGATACTCTGGATAGATAGTACAATAATGTACAGTCAGCATCATAAACATGTATACATTCTATGACCTTATTACTTAGACATAAGGTCGAAAAGTGTATACATGTTTATGATGCTGACTGTACAAACAAATAGTATAAAACAAGAATACACCTCCATGCTGATATTAACATAAATTATGCCTTACACTTACCCTTATAGGGATAAGCTCGCCTTTGTTCTTCAACTTCAATAAAGTTTCATAATATTGTTGGTAGGTAACCGAAATATCACAAAGTAGATTCAGTACTGAGATATGGATGGATTGCAAAAAAAAATTACATTGTTAAGAGCCTTAATCTAATTCTACGCTTTAACTTTTTTCCATTGTGTAACGGCAATTACCCATACATTTTATATGGGTAACTTTCGTTACACAATGGAAAAAAGTTAAAGCGTAGATTAGCTTAAGGCCCTTAACTATGTACAGTAAGGAAAATGTATTCACGTACCTTTTTCGCTCTTCTTACTTATTAAAATAAGGCATAAAAAAGTACGTGAATACATTTCCCTTACTGTACATTATTTTTGCAATCCACCCATATGTGCTTTCCAATTATAAATATAAATTCTAGTTAGGTATGTGTTCAAGACTGATAAGGTAAATTATATTATTAAATCCTTTGTTTGTTTCCATTATGTTGGTGAAGAAATTGCATTATGGAAAAACATAATTTATATATATATATATATAATCTTGATATTTAGCCCTGTTTGCGTCGGAAAGAGAAATAAGTAAGTTAAGTTAAAGAAATTTTAACATTAACTTGGTGATATACTTAGTCTAATAAACTTTCAAGTACAGCACACCAAAACACACAAATATAATCTAATATTGGCTATTGTTAATGACCTAAGCTTATTCTAATATGTAACACACGTGCACACACTGCATGTGTTGACATGTAATTTATATTATCAATAAATAATGAGTATGACAATACAAATTAATAAACATGCTATTATTAATAATGATACGGTTACGGTTAAAGGTCATTTCCTGCGACATGTTTGAACTCGTAGAGAGTTCTTGTCCAGGAGCCGTAGCATGGTTGGCCTTATCACGCGACAAGTGACAAGATAAGAGCGTCGTCTCGTTCTATCGAACGGTGTCAGCCAGTGACGCACGCTCTATCCTATCACCTATCGCGTGACAAGGCCATCCATGCTACGGCTCTAGGGGGAGAATTCTGTCAGGTTCTCCACTAGGGTTGCCAACTTTTTTTGGGGGAGATATAGTATTTTCCAGAAAAAACCGACAAAAAAAAAAATATATATATTTTAATTTATTTATCAAAAGTACAAAACAATTAACAATGTTATGTTACTCGCCAAACTGCGATAACAGTTTGTTGGCGAGACCGCGCTCATTTTAACTAGTGTTAAGTACCTATGTTAAAACTATGTTAGGTATGCTATGTGAACTACATATAATCTTAAACACTAACTTACACACTAAACATGACAATGCCTGAACACTTCACCCCTGCACTTAATTAAAGTGCTATACTTTCTGCATCTGGCATGTTTGCGGAGGCGCGACTGGATGACTTTTTTGCCATAAGGCGTAAAAGAGTCGCGTCCATGCTGAGGCAAGTGCGCGGCAGCAGCAACAGTCTTCTCAGGGTGGTGGCCGAGAGGCTGGACTGCCCAATCACCAAGGCTTGGGTTGAGGTGGCTATTGGGAGAGCGAAATAGAACTGTCTTCGCTTTCTCAATAGCTCACATTTTTCTTTTTGTTTTGTATATTTTCATTTCCTGGTGTAACTAACCTAGCTCGTAAGATTTCAAATGTACTAACAAAAACTATGGACTAAGGTCTGAAATAAATGATTTTTATTTTATTTCTTTTTACAATTATTTATTTGTTTAATAATTTTTTTAGCTGCAAGTAATTTTTTTTTACCTATGTAAGTATTAATGTAATTTTTCCAAAAATGTCTTTTTAATCTATTTTTCAATTCAACTTTGCTGCACTTTTTTTGTTCTCTTAACCAATCAGTCTCGTTATATATTTTTGGTATCATAAATATATTAGCTATTTTGCCATAGTAGTTTTTAGCAGTAGTTTATAGTACACTGTACCTAAAAAAATATAGTACTTGGCTGGACAATGTTGCTATTTAGTAAAATTTAATTGGAAGCTGCGCCGCTGGACGCGGGTGGCGCAGCACCGGTCACTTTGGCACTCTTTGGGGGAGGACTATGTCCAGCAGTGGACGTCTTTCGGCTGATATGATGATGATGATGAATTGAAACCTGGTGAATTTGAAGCACTTCGTAAGGACCCCCAAAATATAGTATTTTTGCGAAGTATATATTTCTTCAACAGTATATAGTGCAAAGAGTCAAAATATAGTACAATACTATATAATATAGTACGGTTGGCAACTCTATTCTCCACTAACCGTACCCGCTCCGTTCGAAACATGTCACCGTAGTTACATTTGATATTTTAAACATGACTCACAAAAGTTTTAATTCAATCATGCCAATATTTTTTTATTCATTTCAGATCACTCAGCAAAGGATCAAAATACGATGTAGTGGTCATTGGAGGAGGTATAGTGGGGGCAGCGTCGGCCAGAGAGCTGCTAATAAGATACCCAGACCTAAAAATTGCTCTGTTGGAAAAGGAAAACCGCCTCGCGGCCCACCAGAGTGGCAACAACAGCGGGGTTATCCACGCCGGCATCTACTACAAACCTGGCTCGTTGAAAGCCAAGCTGTGCGTCGAAGGCCACAGACTAGTTTATGAATACTGCGATAAAAAGAAACTGCCATATTTAAAATGTGGTAAACTAATCGTTGCCACAGAGCGAGCTGAGTTTTCTGGACTACTAAGACTATACGAGCGCGGACAACTGAACGGAGTCAAAGATATGGAGATTATGGATAAGAGACAAATGAAGGAGATTGAGTCACACTGCGATGGGCTTCATGGTATCTGGTCGCCGCATACGGGTATTGTAAGCTGGGGCGAAGTCACCCGGTCCTTCGTTGAGGATTTCGTCGAGCGTGGCGGCCGCAAATACCTCAATTTTGAGGTTAAAAAGTTCTCCGAAGCTGAGGACGGCGAATATCCTGTGATAATATCAGATGAGAAAGGGCAAGAAGTGCGAGCGTCACATGTTTTAACCTGTTGCGGTTTACACTCCGACACTATCGCTGTATTAACTGGGTGCCCTGAAGAGCCTAAAATAATACCTTTTAGAGGCGAATATTTGTACATAGTGAAGGAGAAGAGCGATTTAGTTAAGGCTAATATTTATCCAGTACCGGACACGAGGTTTCCGTTCTTGGGGGTACATTTGACACCTCGAATAGACGGAAGGATCATAGTCGGACCTAATGCGATTCTGGCGTTCGCGAAAGAAGGCTACAAGTAAGTTCGAACCAATGTTTGTATTCATATATCAACTTCCTTTTCAATGTCCCCACTTAATCATTATCATGCTAAAGAAATAACAAACTTGCCCATATTTGGAGCAGCTCAACTGGGAAAATACTGAAAATACTACCAAAATCCAACATAGCTTTGTGGTTTTATTATGGAAAACTCCTATATCCATAATAACGTACTACGGTCTGCTTACCATCAGGCAGGTCGTGTACTTGTTTGCCACCATTGTAGCATTTAAAAAAAATCTACCTATCAAGGCCGGTTTTTTTTTGTTCACGTTATTATTTTAGTTTCTATTCACTTATCATTATTTTCTGACTAAAATACCGTGAATTTGAATTTTATAGTTACCATACCCGCGACTTTTTTTTGTAGCTACCTATCGTTTTTTAGGGTTCCGTAGCCAAAATGGCAAAAACGGAACCCTTATAGTTTCGTCATGTCCGTCTGTCCGTCTGTCCGTCTGTCCGTCTGTCCGTATGTCACAGGCATTTTACTCGAAAACTATAAGGTGTATTTGAATAAAATTTTGAGGATAGGTGTATCTTGTTAGCCGCTACAAAGTTTTGTAATTAAAATTACTAAAAAAAATTTTTAGGGGTGCACTCCATACATAAAACTAAAACTCAAATTTTTTTTTTTCATTGTGACCCCCCGTGTGGCACATCAATCGATAGGCCTTTCAAAATAAATATAAGGTTTCTTAACATTTTTTTTGATTAAGTGAATAGGGTCGGAGATAATCGCCCCGAAAGTCACTAAAATTCTGTCCCCCCCCCCTCTAATTTTTGAACGGTGTATTTTAAAAATATGAAAAAATTCATGGACACAGCGCTTATTAAGTTCATTCACCGAAAATTGTTTTGAACAAGATCGGATGAAAGGTTTCCGAGATATTGCTGAAAAACTGCATTCCTCAAAGAAAAGGACGTAAGTGCCGTAAGATTTCTATGACGATACGACCTTTTTAATAGGCACGGAACCCTTCGTTTTGCGTGGTCCGACACGCACTTGGCCGGTTTTAGAGTTCCGTACCCAAAGGGTAAATCGGGACCCTATTACTAAGACTCCGCTGCCCGTCCGTCTGTCTGTCCGTCTGTCACCAGGCTGTAACTCATGAACCGTGATAGTTAGACAGTTGAAGTTGAAATTTTCACAGAGTATATATTTCTGTTGCCGCTATAACAACAAGTACTAAAAACAGGATTTAATGAATATTTTACGGGCTCCCATACAACAAATGTGATATTTTTTTGCCGTTTTTATAGATAACTAGGTTTTGCCCGTGGCTTCGCCCGCTACTTTTAGTAATTTTGTCCGTCTACAAAAAGGAGCATCTCAGTTTGACCCGTATGTTCCAATTGAATTGCAATTTGGCACTAATGCTTTCAAGAATTTTCATGTTTCTTCTTTTATACTGTTATAAATTTCAAAATCGATCCCATTTTCGTAATTAACGTCCCAAAATACCATAAATACGACACCCATATTGATGTTTAGACATTTCAACCCCATTGCACCCAGTGGGGAGTTGGTATTTCACGTCCGTCACGTTGGATTTTAAAATCGTTGTGGTTTCGTAATCAGCGACCCGATAAACTATAGAAACAATATCCATGTTGATTTTCAGACATTGTCACCACATTTCCCCCTTTTAGGGGTTGAATTCTCAACAAACCTGAAACACGTGTTTACTCATTTATCTTTAGGAATAGGTACTGCTGTGAAGTTTCGAATGAAATAGTTCGCCGTACAAACTTTGGATCCTCATTTGACCCCCTTAGGGGTTGAATTTTGAAAAATCCTTTCTTAGTGCACCCCTAGACCTTATAAGGAACCTACGTGCCAAATTTGGAATCTCTAGAACCAGCGGTTTGGGCTGTGCGTTGATATGTCAGTCAGTCGGTCAGTCAGTTTCTTCTTTTATTTTTTAGATGATACGGAACCCTTCGTGCGCGAGTCCGACTCGCACTTGGCCGGTTTTTTGCACAGGCCATGCTATCACAAATGTGTTACAAGGGGGTACGGGCTGTTTACAATAACACAACCTTGGAACTAGATTCTAACCAAATGGCATTGAAATTTGAAACCCAACCGCAGTATTGTCTGCCAGCCAAATGTCGGTTGTGGTTTATGATCAATGAAGATGTATTAAACTACCTTGGCCTATGATACGTTAAGTAATACAATCACCTGTTACAATACCTAACCTACCTATATATTATGCGGTGACGCAGCCCTGTTTATATATTTCGAGACGATCAATTTCATTGTGCATTATTCGATAATTATGTTAAATTTGTCTGTATTAGTTTAAATTTTATTTATACAACAATTGCTATATGTACTACCTATGCACTATGTAACAAATTATGGATTGTAAAATCTGAAATACACTCAAGAGCAAAAGTTTCGGGTCGGTGAAATACCGTCATATTTCCTAAAATAGTGCAGGTTGTATAGTTTTTTTAAACGTGTCATGATCTTTTTTTAATTTTACATATAAACTGCAAAAATAACAGTTAAAAAAATAACATTACCAGGTTTAAATCTGACTCGTAAAAACCCATGAAAATAACAGCGTTAACGGATCGAGATATCGCAAAAATCGACATTTTTGGATGTTAAATATTTTTATGATAGGATCCCGAAAATTGCTAATACATTTGGGTATTACGAAGAATAGTATATTATGTAAATAAGACTAGAGTGAAATATTTAAAAAACCTATTGATGTTATTTAATTCAGGGTGACCCGAAACTTCTGCTCTTGAGTGTAAATAACATCATTCATTCATTATCTCCGCTACCGTCAAACGGTCTGGAGGGTCTTCTTCTCAGTCGTTTCACTGTTGCTCGCTTCACGACATCGCGCCATTTCTCTCTATTGGAGGTTATCCTCGAGCATTCATGCAGAGGCACGCCCGATGGCTGAAACCTAAGCAGTGCTACCTAACTGCGCCGTGGGAACTCAGAATTATACCTAAACTTTGCGCGCCGCATTCGGTACATCCGCCAGTGGGTTGATGCACGCGCTCACGGCCGGACGCTGCTTACGCGTACAAGAAAAGTTATTCACCAATACTTTAAAAATGAGTTCGTAATGTTTTTTACGGAACACCTAATACCTATTTCAAATACTTACGTAATACATTTTTAAGGCCTGCTTGAGTTTCGGTAATTTTGTATAGGTACCTACCCCGAGCCTCCTACAAGTTTAGGTACTCCGCCACTCCGTTGTTTGTATTGATTTCATGTTTATATTTATCCCTGTCTAGCAGCAATTAGTATAATAGTTTACTTAGTAAGATTTGCGGGGTGCATGCATTGCACGGCCTAAGAAAGGGCGTAAACATCGTCGTTGCTATGGGGACTTATAACCTTTTGGAAGTGCTTGGAATGCACTCGCGAGGATGAAACACGTATCTAATCAGAATATTTTAAAACAACTTATGCCTAGTGACTAATTCCAACTTTGCAATGCTACTTTTAAACTATTATACAATATGTCGTTATTTATATACTTACGTTATAAATAACGAAGATAGGAAGGTACCTACCTACCTAACAAATTTTATTTCGTACTGTCGTCGGGATAAACCTACTAACTTAAAAAAATTAAGTTACCTACTCAACAAGTTTCGTTTTGTTAAACCTATGTGGTAGGTAGCTGGTAAATTAATAGGTACCTACATTCAGACTGTCGTAACCATAGACAGGGTGAGAGATACTTGACATTACATTTAATTTAACATGCTTCGTTGATATGCCTGTATGTAGGTATGTAGCTATGGACTTCAGATACAGGCAGAATCTCCGGAAATACAAGTCTTTTGAAAAATGAATATTGAAAAACGATAACAATTAAATTAATCTAATCAGTGAAGTGCATGGAATGTGTGGTTCTATACTTTTCAGCCACAGATGCACAAAATACACGAAATTTATTTGCCTTCATCATGTTCCTCATTTGCCACTCGCTGACCAACAACACGTTTGGCGCCCTCTTACCCGTCTAGCATTAAGTCCCCTGGTCGAACCCCAGCAGAACGTCAGCTCCTGTTGAGGCCAAGCAGCGCCATGGATCTTTAACGGCTCCATGACGCCTCATCCCCGCTCCTCCAGATATCATGTAATAGCATTGGATAAATAAAGAAGGTTTGCAAGCGCTTGACGAGGGAGCCCCCTTCCCAATGCCACATGATACCCTTCATCAGAGATTCAACAGAGTATACTGAGACAACCGTTCTGCTAGTGGTAATGCTTTTTGTTGTTGTACGGGCCCTCGAATGTTTCTGTGTTTAAGCATACTACAATTTTGCAACAAGAAGTGACACCACACCCCAACTGAAAATAAAGTTAACCTACCTAGTGTGTGACAACCCTAACTTGAATATTTAAAAATTCATATCTCGCGAATCCTGCCATGTTTGCATTTACTTTTTTTCGTAGTGATAATGCTTCTTATCAACTACTAAAAAATGTAAAATAAAATGCGACCGATGTAAGATTATCGAGAAAAAAATATTTTCAAATTTTTAGAAAATTGATGATATCTCCTCTAAGAGTCATCAATTCAAACTTTTAGTGAATCATATTGGTATATCAAAACTACCTTTATATTAACTTATAAAGATGACTTTAAAAAGAGGCATGAAATGTGAGTAATTATAGTTTTCATATTTCTATGGATTTCTATGCCTGTTTCTCGATTTATCGAAAATCTCTAAAACTATGAGACATAGAACCGCGGGAGTTTCAATGTTCGCTATGATTTGATAAACTACACAAATTAAACAGTTAAGTAGTGTTTCGCAAAATTGAGGAAAAATCCCACACTGTGCTACCGAATTCCTTGGTCGCGTAAGTTAGTAACAAAATGCACCGATAAATGGCGCTGTAGGTACTCATGTCATGGCTTAACTACACTATTCGTCGTTAAGATTTTTCCAAAATTAATGGCTGGGGCAAGACGGAACCCTCGGTGCGCGAATCAGACTCGCCCTTGACCGGTTTTTTTACAAACGCAGACTCCGCCGCCAACTTGGTGTTTCTGTGGCCTGGCCTCGGCGGTCAATAGTAAACTTGTCATTAGCTGTCAAATTTACTATTGACCGCCACCGCAGATCGCACCAGTGTGTAGCAGGCATTACGCCTCTCACAGACTGGCGCGGCCTGGCCTCGGCAGTCAATAGTAAACTTGTCATTAGCTGTCAAATTTACTATACTATTGACCGCCACTGCAGGCTGCGCCAGTGTGGTCCAGGCCTTAAGCTTCTCACAGACTGGCGCGGCTTGGCCGCGGCAGTCAAATAGTAAACTTGTCATTAGCTGTCAAATTCACTATTGACCGCCACCGCAGGCCGCGCCAGTGTGGCACACTACAAACGGGCGCAATTTGTCACACCAACTTGCGATAGTTGGAAAGAGACAGCCATACATTCCTAACCAGTCTAAACTATAGTAAGTTGTTGTGACAAATTGCTAGGCGTTTAAACGTGAGCACTTGGCTGTTTGTAGCAATTTGTCTTAGTCAAAACATATGGATCAAAGGTAAAAAAAAGTATAACTGATCTTAAATAGGAATATTTATTTTAAAGCCTTAACTAGGTATATAATTTTTAGTCTTTAAATAATATCAAACTTTAATATAAAATATATTACACTATACCCTGGCCCGTATTTCACCACGGCGACAGGTGCGACAATTGTCACAAAATAGTATCAATTTATTTTAGTCTTTAAATAATATCAAACTTTAATATAATATATATTATACTACTCTTTCCTGGTCTTTCGCTTGTCTTCTACATTTCCGATCTATCCGTATTTTCTTTTAATGCCATTCCTCATACTTTGGCTGAACGCGCCAAGAGCGCCCGCCATGCCATTAAAAAAAACAAATTCGTGTTACTTATATTGTTCAAATTTGTTGATACATTTATTGAAATTACACCTGAATACGAAATTTGCGCATATAAGTTCTCATATTAGAATATATTTATTTTTTATGCGTTTCGTGAATGTCTATCGTAGTCCGGATCTAAATTATTAATACGTAAAAGACAAAACAATTCCGCCATTTTGACATTACTGACAGCTTACAGATGTGGCAGCGATGTATATATTAGAAAAAGAAATGAAAAACTTAAAGAGGTCAAATATTTCCGAAAATTAATTAATTGTCGCAGTCGCATAAAAACTATCCTAAGCGGAAGCCAGAATAATAATGTACCTATAAAAAATCGCCAAAGATCGTCATAGTTTGTCTTTATCGTCCTGAACATGATTTTATTATTTTCAAAGACACCCTAACCAATTTACTTAACAAAATCTCGCGTGAAGGAAAGAAAGTGATTATAGCTGGCGATTTTAACCTTGACGTATTGAAACCTAATAATAGAGTCAAACAATTTAATGATATTCTGCTTAATTATAACTGTAAATACCTAATTAGAGAACCAACTAGAATTAAGGGACAAAGCAAAACATGTATTGACAATTTTATAATCAATTTTGATGATCAGTACTGCAAAATACGAGTTTTAGACACTAAGCTATCCGACCACAATGTAACTACCCTTCAAGTGTCATGTGACTTACGGAAAAATAATCTGGCAGATGTCAGATCTTCAGTACTTGTGAGAAACATGTCAAAATCCAATTATAAATACTTTCACTATCTACTTACTAATGATCCTGATCTACTGGAACTGATTGTGTTAAACTCAGAACCTGATTCTAAAATGACGATATTAGTAGAAGCTATAAAGCATTACTTCAATGCAGCGTTTCCAGAACGAAAGCTGTTAAAATCAAGGGTAAAAAGAATAGTCAAGTGGCAAACTATGGGTATAAGAACATCAAAACAAAATTTAGAAAAACTGGAAATTTTGCAAGAATTTGCACCCTGCGCTCATAGAGAGGCCTTAATAGAAACTTACAAAAAAATTCTGCGTAAAGTAATGGTAAAGGCAAAAAAGTATAGTTTATCGGAAAGAATTTGTAAAGCCAAAAATAAAGTTAAGGAATCATGGAAAGTTATAAAAGAACAAACAAAACAAAATAAAAATGTGACGAAAACCCATATTAAAAAGATAATTAACGACGATGGTAAAATCATAACAAATGATGAAAAAATAGCAAATACATTGAATACTTTTTTTTCCTCTGTAGCTATTAGAACGGCAGGGCACCTTGATTGCAATAAACATAAATGTAAAGATTTTTTAGACAACTTAAAATGTACAGACACTGAAATTGAATTTGCCCCAATTAATATAAATGAATTAATCAAGACAATTAAACAATTAAAAGATAAACGCTCCAAGGATATATACAATTTAGATTCATATTTTGTCAAAAAGATATTCTTGGAAAATCATTACCTATTAGAGTTACTTCTTAATGTTATTAATAGCTGCCTAACTCAGGGTATATTTCCACAATGCCTTAAAATAGGAAAGGTTATTCCACTTCACAAAAAAGGTGCAATGGAGGACCCTAACAATTATAGACCGATATGTATACTTCCTGCTATATCGAAAATATTAGAATCTATAATTAAAAATAAGATTAGTGAGCATTTTACACGTAACAATTTATTCAGTTCTAACCAGTTTGGATTCCAGAAAGGTAAATCAACTGGAATGGTATTGCGTAAGGTTATCGAATTTGTCCTTACATCCTTAGATGGATCACAAAAATGCTCGAGTATTTTTTGTGATCTGTCAAAAGCGTTTGACTGTCTCCGTCATGACGTACTCATAACTAAATTACAGCACTATGGATTTAAGGACAAAACGCTAAGGTTAATAAAGAGCTATCTGGAGAACCGAAGCCAAAAAGTAAATGTTAACGGCAAATTTTCATCTAAAGCTAATTTTAATGTTGGCGTACCGCAGGGATACATTTTGGGTCCGATTTTGTTCTTAGTATATGTGAATGATCTTCCTGAATGCCTACCAGATTATGCCATGGTGACATTGTTTGCAGATGATACTCATGTGGGTCTAAAAGATAAAAACTATGTAAACCTAGAACACAAAATTGAACACGTTATGATGACGCTTAAGGAATGGTTTAATGCTAATGGCATAATCTTAAATACTAACAAATCGACCTTACTGACATACTGTAATAAAAATAAAATTGACAATTTTAATTACTCTAACTTAGGACTAAATATTGTAACTGATACAATTTTTTTAGGTTATCACATTGACAATAAAATAAGCCACTCATTTCATATTGACAAAATTTGTAATAAAATTGCTTCCGGTAATTACGCTCTCCTGAAACTGAGACCTTTCATTAACAAGAAAACCCTAGTTATGGCTTACTACGCTCTCATCCACGCTCATCTTAACTATGCTTTGACCGTCTGGGGAAATGCTGTTGGCATTCATGGAATCCTTGTATCTCAAAAACGAGCCATTAGAATTCTTTTTAGTCTACGCAGGGGCACTTCGGTTAGAGAATACTTTATAAAAGGTCGAATTATGACTGTAATATCGTTATTTATATTTAATAGTCTGTTGGAAATCCACATTGAGAGGGAAAGCTTTAAAAGAAGAAAAGACATACATACATATAATACACGCAATAAAGATAAACTGTGCGTACCTCCAACAAAACTAGTAAAATCATTCAAACAGGGTCTCCCTCTCAAAATTACTCTATATAATTTTCTACCCTCTCACATAACAAATATGCCATTTATAGAATTTAAAAGCAGGCTTAAACGCTTCTTTCAATGTAACCCATTCTACACAATCAACGAATTTACAGAAAAAATTAAACAAGAGAGATTACTTTTATAAATTGTTATATAGTATGAAAACATATTTGAAGTTTTGACATGTTAACTTTAATTATTGTAAGTAATCGTATTTCATAAGTGCATGATTAAAATAAGAGAAAATTATTATGTATCATGACTTGCTAGATGTAACGTTATTTTGTTACTTGGCCAAATAAAGAAACTTGAAACTGGAGATACACGAACGAAAACGAATTTCGTTTCGCGGTAGGGCCTCTGATACTGGCAGAATCTCCGGAAATACTTACAAGTCTTTTGAAAAATGAAAATTGAAAAATGATAACAATTAAATTAATCTAATCAGTGAAGTGCATGGAATGTGTGATTCTGCACGAATAATAAAACGTCCTAGCCGCCACAATGATTTTTTTTTAATACTACGACTGTGGCAAACATGCATACGGTCTACCTGATGGTATAAGCAGACACCGTAGCCTTTGGACGATTGCGATTCCAGAAGAATCACAAGCGCGTTGCCGACCCTTTATTGATTTGAGGATTTGTTGTGACAGCTGAACAGAGTTTTATTTTATTTATTTAGGTTCACCAACAATTGTTAACATCAGTACATTCAGGATTTCATTCATTTTGCATTGTAAAGATAGATGTCACAATCACTTATAGGTAAACACCACATGCGTTATAATTTATACAAAAACCTTAGAATTTAAAATATAAAGTAGGTACCTACTTAAAAAAACTTCCCGTTCGAATACTTATTAAAACTATTCATCCGATTCAGAATTTTCACCACACTTAAATTTAATAACAGAACATTTAGAGAAGGAAAAAAATTCGTGCAACATTACATCAAAGTGAAGCAATTGTAGTTGGTTACACATCATTGTAAAAAATATTTCAAAGAATAAACCGTTTTTTATTTCACTCAACTATTCATTATAACTTCATTTCTAAGCGGTGTCAACCCTAGCGTCTATTGGCCGGCAAATGCGGGCAACGACCGGCGCGTTCAAGGTCGCTCCATTGTTAAATTTAGTAGGCGTGGAAAGCGGTAGGTATGCGCTTTTTTATTCAGAGTCGAGCATCTGTTCGTTAGAACTACGTATGTATTATATAAGTAATCTGTGCTTAGACGCAGAGTGCACGCCGCCCGTATATTACGTAACTGGCTCCGCTTATACGCTTACGCTGATGACTGCTTAAATTATATCCCTTTCTGTCGACTCTGCCGTAAATGGGTAATAACGGCTACTTAATCAGGTACTTTTAGATGTCAACTAATTTTGGTTTTCTATGAAGCTATAAAGTGAGCTCTAAATGGCTCAACAATTAAAGTCCGTGACTGTACTACTACTACTATTACTCATCTAATAAAAATCCACTCAACTATTTACAGATGGAGCGACATAAACACCAAAGAGCTAAGAGAGATCTTCCACTTCAAAGGCTTCCGGCATGTCGCCTTGAAGTATGCCGGCTTCGGCTTGAAAGAGATGGCGCGCTCGTGGCTCATGCCGCTGCAAGTGGCGCAACTGAGAAAATTCGTGCTGGCCCTTTCCATCGCTGATGTGGAACGGGGCCCCTCGGGAGTAAGAGCGCAGGCTATGGGGAGCGACGGTAAGTATCTTTACGTCACCCTAGGCCGTATATACCTAAGTGGGATTTTCTGCCCGCTACGTGAGGAGAAAATCTCACTTCCTGGCCAAGGCAAGACGTAAAACTTTAGACAAACCAGGGACGGTAATTCTTAAAGCCCCAGATCGCATTTATGGCCCTCACCTTTGGTTCGGGCCACAAACACCTGCGATCTGGGGCATTCACGAATTCACCGTCCTAGGTATGTAATGTACTATTTAGTACTGATACAAAGATCAAAGCACAAAGCAAATCCAAGATCTTTAAATGGCAATTGACTTCATATATGATAGACAAATGTTATTATACGATTAAAGATTACCTAAATGACGCCACAACGTGACATGGTTCCTTTCATACTTTATAATTATTTGACATTTTTTCATTTGACCAGGCATTATTTATATTTTTTTAGTTTTTTTTGTGCATACCTAATTATAGTATTTAATGTACCTATAGCCATTATCGTATTGACATTATATTAGAAGTAAGTCATTCTCAATTTGAATGTAAATTAGTGGCTGACTGAATGAAAATTAATATTTTGTACACCTACGCTGTGGGTAAAACATAGAGGTCTTATATTTTTGTACTTACCAACCTTGTAACCTGTGTTTAACAATAGTACATTGTTGAAGAGGCTAGAAAGTAAGCAATAGATGGACGAGTTAGTTAGTTAGGCCCTCGAAAGTACGATTCCAGCTATTGCACTTTCGGCCGAGGCTTAACACAGTTTCTCGCCTACTGCGAGGAAATTGCAAATAATTATAATCTTAAGTCAAAAGTTAAGTATCTAATTAAAGATCATAATACTAAACAGGCTCACTTGCCTCGCGCCTGGCGCGGCGGAGGAGGAGCGGAGCCCGCCGGCGCGACCGCGCGCGGGACCCTGTGATTGGTCGAATCGCTGTTCAAAACTGTCCAACAATGTTATTGTTGGACAGTTTGACGTCATAGATGGCCTGTTCGTGCGACGTCCAACTAACCCCAGCATTGAAGCCTGAATTCTGACCATCTTTTGGCACATTTCCGAGCAGTGGCAATAAAAATAAATAATTTGAAATTGACCACACCGGGAATTGAACATCTTTGGATTGCCGGTCTACAGCGTATACCCCTCCGCGGAGGGTATTGTATGTTCCACATTAACCCTTTCGAGCCTCCGCAACGTTACGCGTGCTAGAACGTAAGGCATAGAGCAGCATTTTTCCGCCTTTAAGGAGAAATCTCTCACAGAGGCGTGGGCCATGACTCAAATAAAAATTACGAAACAGCAATGTTTAAAAAAGTAGTCCTTTAAACTATGCCGACGTCAACTATGATACGTTGGGCCCCTAGGGCTACAGAAGGCATTATTGCATGTTTTCATGTCAAATATCACATTTTTTGTTAGTTTTTAGTATTTATTCCATCTGCCGTCATGCTTCTAAAAATAAACCTTACGGTCTAAGTTATAAGGCACACATTGCGATGACAGCCTTTGACAATATTAAAAAAAAATGTCGGTCGTACCTTCACAATAATTTACTTTAAAAACAAAGTTTTAACCAACTTCAAATCAGTACACAAATCGCTTCAAGTGTAGGTATAGTTCCCTCGATTTCTCCAGGATCCCATCATCAGATCCTGACCTGATGACCATGGGACCGGAACACCTTGGAAAAATACCCTATCAAACTAAAAAAAAACACAATTCGTTCCAGGCGTCTTTCGAGTAATCGGGGAACAATAAAAAGTCTCTGACGTATTGAAGACCTCCTCTTTAGGGTTCCGTACCTAAAAAGGAAAAAAACGGAACCCTTATAGGATTACTCGTGCGTCTGTGTGTCCGTCTGTCACAGACGATTTGCTCCGAAACTACAGGACTGATTGAGATGAAATTTGGTAAACATACGTAAATTGGTGACCCATGGACGCGTAAAGTTAATTCTGAACAAGGGGCCACTTTTGGGGGGTAAACTGGAAAATTAAAAAAAAAAGTTGCGCAAACTGTATTGTGTGACCAAATGAAAAGTTGTAAGCATCTCAGTTTTTAGTGTACCGTAGCCAAAATGGCAAAAACGGAACCCTTATAGTTTCGTTCGTCATGTCCGTCTGTCATGTCACAGGCATTTTACTCGAAAAGTATGAGGTGTATTTGAATATTTTTTTAGGATAGTGTATTTTGTTAGCCGCTACATAGTTTTGTAATTAAAATGACTAAAAAAAATTTTTTTAGGGGTGCACTCCATATATGAAACTTAAGTCAACATTTTTTTTTCATTGTAAGCCCACGTGTGGCAGATCAATCGATAGGCCCTTTAAAATAAATATAAGGTTTCTCAGAATTTTTTTTGATTATGTAAATAGAGTCGGAGATAATCGCCCCGAAAGTCACTCAAATTCTGCCCCCCCTCATAATTTTTGAACGGTGTATTTTAAAAATATGAAAAAAATAACATAGGGCTTACCTATTAAATTCTTTCACCGAAAATTATTTTGAACAAGATCGGTTCAAAGGTTTTCGAGATATTGCTGAAAAACTGCCTTCCTTAAACAAAACGCCGTAAGATTTCTGTGACGATACGATCTTTTTAATAGGCACCTTCGTTTTGGGTGGTCCGACACGCACTTGGCCAGTTTTTTTAATAATTTTAGCAAAAACAGATTTAAAGTATTTTAGGAAAAAAGACGAAAATTGACTATCCCCTCCCTGTTATCTCCGAAACTACTAGGCTTAAAAATCTTAAAATTCTGAAAAAAATATGGAAAATAGTTCCTTGCCTAAAGATTATAGGAAAACCTTTAAGAAGTTTGAGTATTCAAAGTACCGGGAAAATTCTCAATATTCTTGTGTATTTTGTATGGAGCGCCTGATGCTTAGAGCATAGCAATTTTACGGAACCCTCACCATGCGAGTTGAACTCGCACTTGTCCGGTTTTTTAAAGTCAGTTAAGAACATTTTTTTTTTATCTTACACAAATCAAATCGAGTCTCAAACTAAGCAAAGCTTGTACTATGTGTCCTATGTGTACATATTTATGTACCTATATAAATAAATTTCCTTCGACATAGATCGACGATATCTAATTTAAGTTTTCTTAATGATTCTGTTTCTGATGTGATGATGGCCCGCGGTAGTCAGGTAGACGTTATTTATACGGACTATAGCAAGGCTTTTGACAGAATTGACCACGATCTGCTAATCTTAAAATTACATAAAATAGGCATCGGCGGAGATCTGTTGCGATGGTTCTCTTCATATATACAAGGTGAGCAATCCAAATGGGTCAGTATGGCGGTTTTGGAAACCATAACAGATAGCGAAATCTTGGCTTAGGAACCATGACGTTGATTTTAGTAAAAAGAAAAACTGCATTCATATACTTACAAAAATACGTGTACTCGGCCCAGGAATCGAACCTGGACTTTTTGAAAAATTAAATTTCGTTATTTAAAAACAATGCATTTTATTAGTTTTAGATATCATGTTTCTTAGTAACATTTACTATTTAAGAGCTACATAACCGATATTCAAAGGAAAATAACGAAATTTAATTTTTCAAAAAGTCCAGGTTCGATTCCTGGGCCGAGTACCTACACGTATTTTTGTAAGTATATGAATGCAGTTTTTCTTTTTACTAAAATCAACGTCATGGTTCCTAAGCCAAGATTTCGCTATCTGTTATGGTTTCCAAAACCGCCATACTGACCCATTTGGATTGCTCACCCTGTATATTGCAAACAGATCTCAAGCTGTTGTCATTAATTAACATTTCCAGTTTGGTAACCGTCCCCAGCGGCGTCCCTCAAGGATCGTTGCTCGGTCCATTGCTTTTTAATATGTATGTCAATGATATTAGGGCAGTGGCGGATTTACCAGCAGGCTGAGTAGGCTGGAGCCTAGGGCGGTAGATTTTAGGAGCGGCAAATTTAGCCCATTTTTTTAACTTTTATAAATAAGAAAACATTATTAGGTAATTTAATCAACGTGTAATATGTTTTTTTTTCTAAAGAGTATACAAGTAGATAATTTACATTAACTAAATTAAAACTAAGTTAAATCTAAAAAGGCCCTCGAGGTATTGTACCGAGGATGTTGGCGGCATTTCCTCGCTGAATTGCAATGCTGATGCGTGAACTAGAGTATCGAATTGCAGAGGTCAGTAGGAGCGGCAAAATTTGAACAGCCTACTGGCGGCAAATGAGTAAATCCGCCACTGTATTAGGGACTATTTCATCCATACCAACCTGCTTTGTTTTGCAGACGACATGAAGATTTGTGCCAAAGTCAAAACTATGCAAGATTCTATCCTTATCCAGGAAGATCTCATGCGTCTCGATAGGTATTGTCATTCCAATAAGCTAGAGCTCAATCCATCTAAATGCTTCACCGTAACCTTCTCGAGGCAACGTTGTCCAATTCTAACCTCTTACAAACTCAGAGATCAACAACTATTAAAAGTACCCGTTATTAGGGACCTGGGTGTGCTACATGACTCTAAACTTCTATTCTATGACTATATTAATAATATTATATCTAGTGCTAACAAAGCATTAGGTTTCATCATACGCAATTCATTATATTTTACCCAAAGCTATAGTACATTATGATACAAGTGTGCTATGTTGGTCATTACACTCGAGTCGGTTTTTAAGCCTGAGCCGAAGGCGAAGGCTTAATGGAGACGAGAAGTGTAATGACCAATGCTCACGTGTTTCATACGACGTTTTTCAACACACTTGCGAGGAAAAGTAAATAAAAGTTCACATTTACACACTAATATGTCTAGTAAGGAAGACATGCTCCATTCCGTTCTGGTACGTACAACAAACAGATCTGTCTGAAAAGAATATTAGTAAATTTATAGAATGCCTGCAAAACCTTAGCTTTAATAATGTTTATTCCACAAATAACCCGAATGAAGCCTTCGACAGTTTTTTTGAGACCTTCGAGCTATTTTACAAATTATGTTTTCCTCAGAAAAAAATCAGAATTGGCAACATCAGTAAACCTAAATGGATTACGAAGGGTATTCGTAACTGCTGTAAACGGAAAAGAGAGCTGTTATGGAAGTACAGAATTTCTTCAGACCCTGGCCATAAAAACAAATTTAAATATTATTCTAAACAACTCAAAAAAGTAATAAATCTGACACAAAGATCCCAAAATGACAATTACATTAACAATCCAAGAACAAAACGAAAGCTACCTGGAAGATAATTAACACTTCTAGAGCTAGATACCCTATCGAGAGCATTGAGAAAATACTATCTGAAGGAAAAACCATAACAGATCCTAAACATATTGCTGAACTATTTAATAATTATTTTACTGACCAAGTTCGACCTATTAATCTTACTGGTAGCGCTAATAAAAATATTAAGACTACATTAACATATAATCCTAAATCCATATTTATGAAACCAACAAATGTAAATGACATAGAATTAATAATACGTTCATTAAAAAATACAAATAGCACCGGAAATGACGGAATACACACCAAGGTCGTGAAAAGTGTTTCTGAGATTATTTCGCCCTTGCTTAGTTACATTATCAATCTGTGTATTGAGCATGGCGTGTTTCCTAGTCAACTAAAGGTATCTGTTGTAAAACCTCTTTTTAAAAAAGAGGAAAAACATAACATGAACAATTACAGACCCATTGCGCTGATCTCTGTTTTCTCCAAAATAATTGAGAGAGTAATATACAGTAGCTTATATAACTACTTGGAAAATAATAAATTACTAGCCGAAGAACAGAAAGGGTTCCGCAAGAAGAAATCCATTAATCAGGCTATATTTGACTTAATTAAAAAAGTTATTACATGTTTGGACAAAAAAATCCCCATATGCGCCTTGTATATGGATATGACAAAAGCATTTGACTTAGTAGATCACAATGTTCTCTATGACAAACTCTTTGCTTATGGGATTCGCGGCAATGTTCTCAGTCTCATACGTTCTTACATGACTAATCGAAAACAAATAACTCAAATTAAAAGAATTGCTCCTATAACTAAAACTGAGGAAATTTATTCGTCGGACTATAGAGATATTCGTTATGGTGTACCTCAAGGGAGTGTTTTAGGACCACTATTATTTCTAATCTACATTAACGATTTGCCAAAAGCTACGGAACATCCGATGATTCTTTTTGCTGATGACAGTACTATTATATTTTCTGGAGAAACTGGTAAAACATGTGAATCTGACATTAATAATACTTTAATTAAAATAATAGAATGGCTAACCAATAATAATCTTAAAATAAATCTTGACAAAACTAATATCATGACATTTCAACAAAGAAACAAACCTGACAATTTATTTATTGCTTATAAGGGACATCAAATCAAGGAAACAGACGTAACGAAATTTTTAGGCCTTAGTATCGATAATAAGTTGACATGGAAAAACCAAACTGACATTATATGTAGTAAATTAAGTAAATTTTCCTATGCGCTATACAATCTGAAAAGAATCGCAAATCAGTCATCGGTTTTAACTGCTTATCATGCATTTGTAACATCCACTTTAAGGTATGGGATACTTTTCTGGGGAAATTCAACAAATAAGGAAAACGTATTTAAGGCTCAAAAAAAGTGTTTAAGGTCGGTATGTGGCATTAAGCGATATGACTCGTGCAAACCGTATTTTATAAAATTAAAAATACTAACATTACCTTGTTTGTATATATACGAAATGGTTAACTTTGTAAACGCTAATCGTCATCAGTTCAATAAATTTAAAAGTATACGTCTAAAGAACAAATTACAGTCACACTCATGCAACACAGCACTACTACAAAAAAGCATACTAGGGATGTCCCACAAAATATACAATAAGCTTCCACAGAACATCCTTGCAAATAATGGAAATGATGTAGATTTTAATAAGAGTTTAAAGATATTTCTTACGGAAAAAGCATATTATACGATAACAGAATTTTTGACTGATGTATTTGATAAATATTGACATACCCTACACTCTTTACTTAATTTCGTATATTTAATATCTCTGTGACCTATTTCGTTTAATTGTTTTTATGAATCTTTTTTTTTTTTAGTGTAATTAATTCTTATAATGTAATAATGTAAATTCTATTGAACATTTTGAACATGTTCCGACCAAAATATTTGTATGCCGACAGGCACCACATAGTGATACAAAAGCTAATGAAACACCTTGTACTTACCTACCTATGTTGGACAAATAAAATCTTTGAATCTTTGAATCTCTTTCATTTATTTAAAAACTTTAATTATTGAAACAGTTATTAAAAGTACAATTATTGAAATGATATGCTACCGCCTTATGAGGCATTTGTACTGTATGTTTAATTGTATTATTAATTATTTCATTGCTTTGTTCTTGGGTAACTGTAAATGTCGGTGATAATGCAACATTCTGAAAGGAGGTAGAAGAACATTGCGTTTCATCATTAGCAAACGTATGAAATCCCAAATCATCATTGGCATATGAGGTGGAAGGACGCGGTTCAGGGCAGAACTTCTTGGATTGTGGCTCCAAATGGATTGCTTGTGTTATTTTGGCACTTATGTCGGCTTTATTTTGGATGGAGTCCTCAATATATGACTCGGCGACATTATTAGATCGCCATCCCCCATGGCGTTTTAAAGTCAATATATCGGCTCCTGAATTAGCCAGCAATGTAGCTGAAGTCCGCCTAAAACTGTGTCCGGTGTAAGCGTCAGCCTGTGGTAAGCCTAAAAACTTGGCAATTTCTCTAGGCATCGATCCAAATTTGTTCGCTCCGATAGGCTGACTCGTGCATTTGCCGTTTTGAAAATTTTGGAAGAACCGGTCAGATTTTCCTTTTGTTGAACGTAAACTTTCATATTTTTTCACTATTTCATAAAATGGTCCGTGAATAGTAGGTAAATGACCGAGGAATTTTATTTTTAGTGTTCGGAATTTTGACAAGTAGCATCTCTCCGTGATTCTCTATATCTTTTGTCGTAATGTTGTTTAATTCCTGACGCCTACAGGCACCAGTAATTCCGAATATTAATGCGACCTGAAAATAAATAAAATCATAATTAAGTTATAATAATCGTACTTAGTTCCTATTATATCAACACTCACAATACCGCCTACAAATATTATAATAATGAATACAAAACTAAATAGTGGAACTGACCTTTGTCGCTAGATATTGATTATCCGGTGCTTCTTTAATGAACTTCTCCACTTCATTAGGTGTTAAAACCTTGGATTTTCGACTGTAAAAGCCGTCTGAACGTCTTTTCAAGAATGCAGTTAGATTGGTGTACGCTTTGATGTCAATTGCATTTTTATTCTGCACGGTACTCTTCAACACAGAATATATACACCAAAGCGAACTAGGTTTATACCTCTTCGCCAGTTCACTAAAGTAAGCCATGAACACGTTCTCTGAGAAAGAGATTTTTGCTATTTTTCCATTGAATGAAATTTGCGTAGGCTTGCATGTATTTATCTTTTGATTTTGAGGGCAAAAGACTATCACTCGCATTTTGCGCTTCAACTATGATATCTGGCGGCGTACACTCGATAAGTAATTCTTCGTTATCTAAATTCGACATTTTACAAAACAACACTAACGAAATGCAATACTGTGAATAAACTTAACAAACAGAAACCCATTTAAAAGATGGCAGCCGTAATTTTATTTTTTCGCGCGCTCAGCGCTGCATGCGCGCGCAAGTCTGAGATAAGGGCACCGGCAAAGTAGCTAATCAGCCACATATTTATAAATTTTGAAATTGGGTATTTATAGGTAAAAATACACCGTCAAAATATAAATACCAACAAGCTAACAAGCAGTTTCATGAAATTCTTTAATTATTTATCACATTTTGAATTGAATTTTATATTTACGCAAATAACTACTTAGCTGTTTTCGAAACATTAATACTTCTTGCTAATATTTGAAAAGATATGTAATGAAAAGGCACTAGTGCGATAATGTAATGTAAAAGGCACGGCATGGGTAATATTCTGCATTATCAGTGTAAATACGCTGTAATAAGACCTACCTTCCCTCTCTCACTACTCCCTTTGCCCCGCGTACTTACAGGCAGAACAGTTTTTTTAATTCGTGGCTGTAAAAAAGTTAATGGGCTAACTAAAGACCTTGATATTGACATATTCAACAGTAATATTCCTGCCGTGAGGCGTAAACTTACGAGGAGTTTCTTTGAGTGAGCGTAGCCTTAAGTTAATAGCTTTAAGTTTATCGTACTGTGTTACTACCCTTATGACGTTGGTATATATAGTTTAGTTAAATTAATAAATAAGTTCCCACACTTTGTAACCCTTAGGAAGTCTCTGTAATGCAAAAATAGTGATCTCACAAATGTTTACTTACTCTGATGCTATCGGTGGGAACCTGTAATTGGCTTTTTGTATTATATCTATAATATGATTGTGTTTCTGTTCGTGGTCATCGATTTTTATAAATAAAGTGTTTTATGTTGTCTGACCTCAATAATTCATATGTATTACATAGTGGCTTTAATATACTATTTGATGACAATTTTAGGTAAATTTAACGATCGATTAATGTAGGATGACTTACATTTTAAACATACTAAATTATACAATTAGAAGCTAATTGGCGGCTAATTTTGGTGTCATATTTAAATATTTTAGAAGTTTGCTATTTGAATGCATACCACAAATTTAGATGCTAAAAAATAACCACCATGCTAAGTTATATTTACAGTGGCTTACATAGAAGATAACTAGTGGCTGAGATACTATTATTCAGACGCGCGTTGGTTGTGGCCGACTTAGTAATTTAGAAGGTAACTTATATTTTCTAAAGCGAATAATGCTATTAAAAAGAAGCTCGTTTAAATAGTACCCATTCTTGGATGAGTTGATTTTGTCGGATGAAGCGAAGCTGAATCCGACAATAGAGACGAATCCACGAATTGCCATTCCCGCCGAGGCAGATATAGTGCTTTTCTGCATAAATGCAAGGAAATCAAATAATATTTTCAATAATTTTAAAACAGCGAGTAGTATGTTAATAACCGGTATCATGTTCCCACCCAACTTATTTTTTAAAAGTATGTACACGGCATGACTCATGGTGCCAGTTTCAATTGACACACATAAAAAAATTAAAAACATTAGAATCGATTACAATTTTACGTTTATTGTAATTAAAATTATTAAACGGCATTGAAATCTAAAGACAATTCAGTTCGTTTTGAATACTATTTCGAAAATATTTTAATTTCTTCAGTTACTATTTGAGACATTTTTTAAAACGTCACTTCGATTTCTTGCAAAAGTAATCGTTTTGTCTATGACAATTAAAAAAAACTTGGGAAAATTTTAAGTTTAAGGCCCTACCCGCCGTTTTCATCGATTTTTGACTAGTTTTGAATCGCATCTCCTACTTTTGCACTACAAATAGAATTATAAGGAAAACGGTTTTTGATTCTTCAATCTTTAATCTCCATTTTTGTATACCATATTTTGAAAGAAATCAACAGTTATTTTTTTATGATTTTTTAAACATTTGTCTAAAAAAACACCTTTTTCGCATCTAGATTGCTGTGAAAGACCTATCATATACGAAATCGACATATTTGGGTTTGTCTCTGATGTCTCTATAAACGTGTCTAGGGTTTTGATTTTAAACTAATTAACACAAAAGTTATGGCCAGAAAACCTGTTTTTTGGTCTAAAATTGTTCAACTTTGATGCCAAATATCTCGAAGACAGTGATGTTTGAAGTAAATATGGGATACTATATTGCTTAAAGCTGTTGTTGTTAATATAATAGGCCACAAAAAACATTAAAAAACCGGCCAAGTGCGTGTCGGACCACGCAAAACGAAGGGTTCCGTGCCTATTAAAAAGGTCGTATCGTCACAGAAATTTTACGGCACTTACGTCCTTTTCTTTGAGGAAGGCAGTTTTTCAGCAATATCTCGAAAACCTCTGAACCGATCTCATTCAAAACAATTTTCGGTGAATGAAATTAATAAGCCCTATGTCCATGAATTTTTCCATATTTTTAAAATACACCGTTCAAAAATTAGAGGGGGGGGGGGACAGAATTTTAGTGACTTTCGGAGCGATTATCTCCGACCCTATTCACTTAATCAAAAAAAATTCTAAGAAATCTTATATTTATTTTGAAAGGCCTATCGATTGATGTGCCACAAGGGGGGTCACAATGAAAAAAAAATTTTTGACTTTTAGTTTTATGTATGGAGTGCACCCCTAAAAAATTGTTTTTTGTCATTTTTAATTACAAAACTATGTAGCGGCTAACAAAATACACCTATCCTCAAAATTTTATTCAAATACACCTTATAGTTTTCGAGTAAAATGCCTGTGACATACGGACAGACGGACAGACGGACAGACGGACATGACGAAACTATAAGGGTTCCGTTTTTGCCATTTTGGCTACGGAACCCTAAAAACTAAGGGATTCAAATCGAAGGTCATTGGCGTATGGGATCCCCTTAAGCCAAAAGCCAATGACCAATTTGTCATTGGTTTAAGCACACTACAAACGGGTGCAATTTGTCACATCAACTTGCAATAGTTGGAAAGCGACAGCCATATACATTACTTTTCTAACCAGTCTAACTATAGCAAGTTGTTATGACAAATTGCTAGGCCTTTAAACTTACGAGCATTTGGCTGTTTGTAGTGATTTGTCTTGGTCAAAACATATGATTAAAGGGTAAAAAAGTATACAGTAAAGGAATTTCATACATTTTCCTGCCGCTAAAATTGTATAATAAAGACTTTTAACTTTTTAAATTTGCGCTTGTCAGTAACGAGGAACTTTACGTACTATTTTTGCTACATTTACGTACATTTCCGAGCATATATAGCATTAAAGAACAGTAAATTATTTCCTTGTTTTTTTCCAGGCACCCTCATAGACGACTTCGTGTTCGACTCGCAGCCGGGCTCGGGCGCCATCGGCAGCCGCGTGCTGCACTGCCGGAACGCGCCGTCCCCCGGGGCCACGGCCTCGCTCGCCATCGCCAAGATGATCGCGGATAAGATGACAGATCAGTTCCACATTTCGAAAGTGTTATAATGGTAGCACAGGCGTTACTGCTGTGCAATAATAGTACATTGTTTACGAGGGGCGTAAGTGGAATATTGCTAACGAGAGTCTATCAGAAGCCCGACGCCGAAGGCCCGAAGGCAGAGGTCTTTTGATGACTCAAGTTTGCAATATTCTTACGCCCGTGTTATACACAATGTTTTTCATCACATTTGCGAGGAAATAAAAAACTACAAAAGACAGAAAAATCTAAGTTTCATACAGCCGCACCAATCAAAAATTGGCAACTTCACTTCCAGCTCAGTGCTAGTGGAGCGCGCAGCTTCAATATTTCAACTAATCACAGAGCAGTATCCTTGCGGCGCTTGGCCAACTAGTTTTTTTTCTACCAATCACAGAGCAACTAGATTTGCTTAAGCCTATCAGATCACACACAAGCTCATTACTCCCTAGTAATCATATTATACTGAATTATTTTTGTCAACGAAAAACGTTTGTTCAGTATTCCATACTTTAATCTGTTTTAAGCTCAAAATTTAATAGCAATATCCTAAGTAGGTATATTGTTTTAATCGAATTCGGGCAAGTTTGACTAAAATAATGCTATATTTCAAAAAATATGTCGAATCTCGATATTGTCTAGATTAGGCACTTGTCCCACCGCCGGTGAGTAAGCGATGGGCTATCGGCGATTTTCTCGCGAGAGAAAGAGAGATATATATTTATAGTTCATTGCTGGCTGTTCACACCGCTATGAACTATATCTCTCTCTTTTATTTACACGGGAGCGATTATCTTTTGTTCGTTTCTTGGGCGAGAAAATCGCTGATAGCTCATCGCTCGTCGCCGGCGGTGGGACAAGTGCCCTAATCGAGATCTCGTCGATTTGGCTGACGAGATCACGAATCGCTAGTCTCGACATGAGAGATCTCGAATTACCAATCTCCCAATCTCGGCTCGAGATTGCGTTCCCTAATCTCTTCCTATCGGTGGATTTTTATCGCTCACCACTCCCGAGCTCCCGTACCCCGCACAACTATCGTGGATGACATTCTACTTAAAAATGCACACAATATACTGTCCCCACGTTAAAACTTAATTAAAAAAATGGAAATAGCATAATTTTACATCTTACTCTAAATAATAATATAAGTACATTTACCATAACACTATGATATTCATAAATAAATAAAAAATTACTAGCTTCCGCCCGCGACTTCGTCTGCGTGGACCCGGGATAAGAACTATCCTATATTTTAATCCAGGCTAAAAACTATCTTCGTGCAAAATTTCATCCAAATCGGGCCAGCAGTTTAAGCGTGATTGAGTAACAAACATCCAAACTTTCGCATTTATAATATTAGTAGGATTAGTAGGATAGTAACATCACTATGTCTTATACGGTAACCGAGTAACAGAGCTTTTGTGAATATGCTTCAATAGCTCTGCGATTTGGGATGAGTGATAGGAAAAATTCTATAATTATAGTGAGTAAGAACATAAGTTTATTTTAAATTTTATTTTAATTTTTTTGAATAAAAACCTGTGCATGGTATAAAATATAATGAAATTAATGAATTACGGAATATTACAGATACCTATTACTACGAAAGAAGACATGCAAAAATATATAATTATATCTTGTGTCATACAAAATGTGCATTTTTGAGTAGAATGACTCGGATACTCGCCCTAAACGCAATCATTTAGGCAGGTTAACATAGTATCCGCTAGCGATGGTGTTTTTCTTTTTGATGACTTAATTACCTACATTAATTACATTATCTAAGTTATTAAAGTAGGTATATTTCTTCGTTATTCGTTTTTATTTTATTATTATCCTGATAAATATTTTTCGGGCGGGATAAAAATAACGCACACATTTTTATAACTAATGTTTACGTATGAACCCGCTATTTTTATACTAGTCTTTTAAGAATGTATTTTATATTTATTATGGTGCTAAAAATTTTTACTGGGGCTTCATTAAGCTACAATTTTACAAGTCTAACCGGCAACACTGTCTAAGAAGCATAAACAGTTCCTAAAACTGCGGCGCTACCACTAACTTCGAAACTCGAAGTCCCAGTCGCCCCAGTATTGTAAGTGCGATAGAGATGGAGATACCCGAATTTCGAAGTTCGTGGTTATAGCTCTCCTTCCCCGACTACGCATAGACCTATGATACTCAGGACAAGCTATGGTAATAATAATACCACGTCCGAGCGAGATGGTGGCATACAAATCTCGATAGTGTGACAGAAAGGGAAGTATCATTTGTTATCCTTGTCATAGTTCCACTTTTATTTATTTGCCACGACTGATTTAGTATGGAGTTGGGGCAAAAAAACCACAACCCGCCCAAATTAAGTAGGTTGTTTATGGTAAGCCATCGGCCATTTTAAGACCAGTTCTTAATTTAGCTGCATAGAAGCCTTTCCGTCCCTCATTGTGGTATAGCTTGTCCTGAGTATCATAGGTCCATGCGATTATGTAAAACAGAAAAAAAAAATTGTACTAAAGGTAGCCTGTCAGCCTCATTCATCACAATCGGTTCAGTATCTTTAACGCTACGGTGGAACACAAACAACAAAATCATACTTATCCCTTCCTTTCGGCTCTGCCTAAGTCGGGCAAAAAGCCAGTCGTTATTGGTCAATCACCTCAGTGTTGCCAGTTTCGACTTGTAAAATTGTAATAAGCTTCATGAACTAGGCCATAGATAGCAATATTAAAGTATGTGTTATAATATTTCATCGGATTGGAGTCCAGCGGATATTTAAAATTTGTTACGTCATCGTGAATTAATACATATACATATATATAATGGCAACGTTCTCATTTCAATGTTTTATTTACCTCCACGATTTATGTAATCATAATCAACTAACGTCTAGTCTGGCCAGGGAAAGATGAGCCTAGAAAAGAGCGACAAACTTTAAAAAAACAGCGTGTTATATATGACGCCATAAAATAATAATGATACTTTAACAATTATTATTTTTCTTCAATTTACAAATGCAACTCATCAAGCAGAAGGAAGTAAAGTTATATGAAATACTTATTAGTAGCGGGCGTGCCTTGGGATAATATATAAAAAACAACACGCATTACTGTAAATAAATACATTTATTTCGTATATTTTCATTGTTTCCCATAAACGTCTGGGAAGACAATTAATCGAATGTCTTTTAAATATTTGTACATAATCATGTTTAGGGTATGTAGGGGTATGTCGTGAATAAATAAATAAATGATTTTATACTTAACAGTCATACATCTCAAAAAAAATACCCCATGTCACCGGTAAAAATAAATAATTACTCACAGAAAAAAAAACACTAATATATACTATATTTATTTTGCGGTAATACTTTAAAATAATGCGCACTGTGTGTAAACAATCCATAAAATTCAGAACTTGAAGTATAAAAATATGCATTATCATTTTGTTGCGTTTTAACACTAAAAGTTCCACCAAACGCAGTTGGCTTTAATAGTCACGGGCATAAAGGTGGACTTCCGACCAGCGCGGCTCCGGCGTCACTAGCGCAGCGTCAGTGACGCGGCGATAGAGCGATATTACTGTACAGTACGGAAATGTATGAGGGAACGTTCGAGCGCAGCGTCAGCTGTCGCTGCGACAGTGATGCCGGGGCCGCGCCGGTTTTTTTATGAAATTGTCATTGGAATCGGAATCTTCTGCCTTGGACGGTAGTTGCTTTTTGAATGGACCACTTTGATGCGATTCGGCCAACTCAAATAATCTCAAGTTTAGGCAAGGTAAACGTCCTAGCCCTCGACTTGCACTAGTATGACATGGGCACTTTATATCAAAGCAATATGGGTTAACCTTTTGTGTACTGGGACACTTACAGCACTAAAGGATTTTTTTGTTTTGTTTCTGACACAGATTTAATTTTCGATAGCCCTGGTGCAGATCTGCTACTAAGCATACGAAAGGTTAAACTCGAAAACCAAGAGGATTTTTCTTCATTCGAATTTAAGCCATGTCACTTTGGCATAAAGTGCCCATGTCATACAGTGCAACGACTAGGACGTTTACCTTAAGTATATATATATATAATTACTGTATGCCTATGAAATATTATGGTCCTTAATAGATGTTTTTGGCTTCTATCACTAAATGGTACAAATAAAACTGGATTCTTCAGACGCTCAAAGCAGATGCGCAAAATATAATTTAATCGCCAATACTGTTTTGTATACAAAGCCTAATTTTTTTAAATAGTCAGTTCGTAAAAAAATCTTTTGCATCTCTCTTAATCGTTAACTAAAATGTAGGTAGATGGCTGATTTTTTTTCTAAAGTCCACCCTAACGCCGCCCTACACTAAATCCACTTCCTGCCACCATTGTATTGTCAGGCTAAATTATTACTAAGACTTACAAGGGTTCATACACAGTTATAAGCCGTGGCAATTAACCCTTAGATGATATGGTATCAATCACTTTGCTTCTGGAATGGCTTATGTACAGTCATCATCATCATCACCATCATATCAGCGGAAAGACGTCCACTGCTGTACATAAGTTATGTATAGTAAGGGAAATATATTCACGTACCTTTTTCGCTCTTCTTACTATGACAATAAGACATAAAAAGGTACGTGAATACATTTCCCTTACTGTAAATACATCACATTTGAGACTACGTGTCAAGTTTGACAAAATCAATAATTGACATTAATTTTATTACTACTTGTGGTTGTGACACTTCAGTTGTATCATTTTGGATACATTATGCATTTAAGGGTTAACTTTTTCAACGCTCCGTCAAAGAGGAAAGTTGTCTACCACACGCACATCATCAAGATATTTAGGGCGGAGTTAAACCTTATGTCAATGCAAGAAGGTTGCTATCGGGCTGGGCTCCTTGACGCATATATCAGTCGTTGGCGTTGAACCTGTGGTGCGGATATATGCGTCGTTGGCGTCGAAAAGATTAAGGATAGAATCTAAAATGGCGTGTGTTTATGTGCGACGAAATATCATCTGTTATTTAATAGTGGCTTTTCGGTGAAGGAAAACACTGAGGAAACCGGTCTAATCCCAATAACGTCTAGTTTTCCCTCTGGGTTGGAAGGTCGGACGGCAGTTGCTTGCCTATGATGGAACATGTAAAATCCGCAAAAATGTTGAGATCGAGGAGTTGGTGGCCGAGCCAAACATCATCGGCGAAACGAAATCCCACAGACTCACAGACTTCGTTGGTTCGGTCATCTATTGCGAATAGGAGAGCATCGGGCAGTCAAGAGTCACCGACTGGTCGCCGCCCCGCAGGGCGGCCCAGGTATCGCTGGGCTGGGGCGATAGCGTACAGGCGGATCTGTGTCATCTTCAAGGTGAAAGCTGGCAGGAAGTGGCGCAGGATCGGGATAAGTGGCGTGCTCTCGTTTCGGAGGCCAAGACCCTTTTGGGATCACTGAGCTAAAATAGTATACTAGTAGTATAATTTGCCATATGATAAATAATTAAATAAACTATGGTGTGGGCGAGATCGCGCGAGAGTGGGCGCCATTTTAGATTATATTCTATACTGGCGCGGCTTATACCTCAATATTTTTAATGTTCCATACCACAATTGGTCCAAAGGAACACTTATTTTTCCTAGTCTTTGAAATTTCATGTGAATAAATTTTACTAATTAATGTCTATTCCAAGTGGATTCCTCGTAGTGATATACATAGGAATTGTCTTCTGAGGTCGTATACCGTTGTCAAGTGAAACATTATGTTACTTATCACTACAATGTACTCTGAGAACCCAAACAGTGAGTAAACTGAAAAAAAAAGATAAGAAATGCATTAATACAACAATCAATGTAAAGAGAACAATTTCTTATGAATTGATCAAGGTGGCCCAAAGCAAGGTGGAAAGATGCAGTGCTTGTGTGAGATTCATTGCAAGGAGTCCTTTAAAACTGGTGTATTTTTCCATTTGTGTATTCAAATTGAGTCTTAAGTCACTAAAGTTGATGAGTAAATGAACTTATTAAATATTTATGCTCTATAAAAAAATGGTTTCTGCAAAACTTCGATCAATAGGTATAGATGAAAATAGAACAATAACTTATTTCTTATGAAAAAGATCAACTTGCGTACTTTATGATGTTGTGTACAGAAAGAATAGTCATTATTTGATCAGCAAGCTTATATAATGTACCTATATTAAATGAAAGTTCATCTGAATATGCTTCTATATTTCCCAGCAAATAATTAGAATTGTTTATGCAAAGACAGCATAGAAGAAAATGGTGTAACAATTTTACAGTACGAAAAAAATGTTTTTCATGCAAATTATTAAATAAACTTACCATAGGGTTCACATAATTTGTTATGCCGTAGGAAGAAATAAGCAGCAAAGGCAAATGAACCAATATTAACAACAAAGGCCCGCCATTTCAGCTTGATTGAATACATCTCTGAGCTGGATACAGTGGATTTTCTCCGGTACTTTGAAAGCATCATGCATGTGAACAACATGTAGAAAACTGACGTTCCAATGAATGTTTTGAAGCAGAATTCATGATATGCTGAAATATTAGAATTATAAATTAATGAAACTGTTTTATTTTTATCCTTCTGTATTAACCTATGGAATGACCCTAACACTGCATTGTTTAAGCCATCATATGCTTAGACACAGATCCATGCCAAGCATTTGAACCCATTGTTTTACATCTCAGTTATAATTTGATTGGACAATTTTGATATGGGCATACGAGGGTTTAACTTTCTTAGTAAAGTCACCATCATTAATATGTGCCACATAAATAAGGCAGTCTCTACCTGCCATTTTAAAGCAGGCAAAAATATCCCAAGTCCTAACGGTACTAGAAATAGTTGTGTCAGATATTTATGCGCCGTTTGTTGTTGCAGATATAAATGCTGGTGACTGTGGTTAGGTTCCAAATACGAAAAAAATTTCACACACCTGGTGCGCCCAAGGTGTCCCACAGGTCAAATTAGTTACAGCAAGTATTGTTTATGGATACACATCCACTATTTGGGCATATTCATTATTTTTGGTCCCCTTAAACGGACAGTGACGGATAGTAACAAAACCGTGAAGACGTGACATAAACATTACTTTAGTTAACCTTAGTCTTCCTATTTTTTTTTAATTCTACATTTGGTGTATTTCGTACATATTATTAATTTATACATACATGCCAATGTACTAACATCTAATTAAATTAAATAAATATACTAGTTAATTCAATCAAGAGTATAAATAATCTATTGGTAAGACAAATACACAAAGGTTTGTTATAGTATATTATAGTCTACAACCTGTAAATTAAAACGTCTTTCTAAGAAAAGTTACATTGGAAGGCAATTTTTGAGTGGTTGTTTTTATTTCATTTAAATGTAAGCAGAACAGTCATCATCATCATCATCATATCAGCCGAAAGACGTCCACTGCTGGACATAGGCCTCCCCCAGAGAGTTCCAAATTGACCGGTCCTGCGCCACCCGCATCCAGCGGACTCCCGCGACCTTTACCAGGTCATCAGTCCACCTTGTGGGGGGCCTACCCACGCCGCGCCTTCCGGTACGTGGTCGCCACTCGAGAACCGAGAGCAGAACAGTATTTAAAAAAAACATGAATTTATAAGTGGCCTTGATAAGGTCAAAATTTCCGTTCTAGGTCAGAGTAACCTTCCCATACAGTAATTAAATGTGTTAAATATGAAAGATTACTTACGATAATGAAGGGAAGACGTCCAATGGCTTAGTCCTATTAAAGCTAGATTTTCTATAACATTTAAAAATACTGTTAACTTGATCACAATCTCCAGATTGTCGATTATAACATTTCTATAGTACTCCCACCTTAAGTAAATAATAAAGAACCTCATAGGAGCGTGAGCGTATATAGCTAATTTCCATATTGAACTCTGAGGTTCATAGTTTCCTATGGACGCTGATATAGACGGGAACACATTGGGCACATCACAGTGTGTTTTGTTCGCATTTTGGAAATCTTTATACATGGTCATCAACACGCACGTTATGAATGCAAACAGTGGCAACGACACTGTAAAGAAGCACAGCTTCGTGACTGAAAACCTGAAGAAATATCGTTTTTTAGTCTCATTGTAAAGAGGGATATACATTTATTTTTATATTCCTTAACTTAAATAATTCTACTTTTTGTTTGAGCAAGTTCTGTCAAATCAAATATTATCAATAAAATTAAAATGACAAGTGACACTAGAAACACAAGCAGAAAACTTGACAGTAGATACTTGTAATTTTCTGTTACAAAAATTCTAAAGGTATCCAAATTGAGCTCTGGCCCCAAATCTATTGAGAAATTGAAAATAAGTTTCATGTAAGTAAAAAAACATCAAAGCGTAAACGAATTAGAACTAGATTTTATTAAGCCTTTCGCAGACTGGCGCGGCCTCGTCGCGGCGGTCAATAGTAAACTTGTCATTAGTTGTCAAATTTACTATTGACCGCCACTGCAGGCAGCGCCAGTGTGTTGCAGACTTGTATTTTTTAATAAATGACATACCAAATGGATAATTTAGTAAAAGTACAATTAGGAACGTAACAAAGAGCATCATTTTTGACCACGAAAATACATTTAATGTTACCATACTACACTAAAACCCGCCAAATGCTTGAAAAATTTCAACTCGAACAGAACTTAGTATGAAATGAAATTAAATCAATATCAATCTTAATAAGTAAAAGTAATCAATGGTCCGCCTAAACAGTTGGAGGCATTTTTTACATTACGCCGATCAGGAGTTTCTGTTTCTGTCGGTGCCTGTTACGTATTACATTGCAATGTAACTATAGGTACCTAAACTACATATTAGTTATTCATGGCTGTACATTTTATTACTAGCGTATTGGTTTTACGTAAGATACCTTACGTTAAAGCCACTGCACTGATGCAATAAAAGATAAGCACAGTTCAACCATGCGCGAGTATAAAAAGTCTGGTTATCGACTAAACTTCCCTATGACGACGTAACACTTACGATTAGGCTAGATAGTAGTAGCTAGACTATCGAATCAAAACTCGCGTAAAACTATAATTTTATGTCTGAAACTGTAACTATTACCTTGTTCTGAGTTTCTATTCAGAACATAATAAAATAAATTTGTTAATGATTTCCAAATAAGATAAAAAGATGAATAAGAATGGAAGAAATATTGCATAAAAATATATTTGACGATTCGGCTCTACTGAAGCTTGCCCCAGACTACGTTCCTACCAACACGTTGCTTCGGCTTCAAGCACGGCGAAACATGGTGAGTAGGTATATTTTTACCAGACCAGAAAATGTTATTTCCAAAAGTAAGTAGACTTTTTGTGCACTTAAATAAACGACATAACGCGCAAAGAAGTATTTCGATCGAATCAAGAATAAAAGATACCTACTCACATAAGTATGTAGATACCTATACTGGAGGCTAGAACTAATATTTTCTTAGAACTAGCGTTCAAATCATCATCATCATCTCAGCCGAAAGACGTCCACTGCTGGACATAGGCCTCCCCCAGAGAGTTCCAAATTGACCGGTCCTGCGCCACCCGCATCCAGCGGACTCCCGCTCAAATACTTATTGTTAATTTTGAATGTTTATAAGTGGTTGGTTTGTATATAAATATTGAATTTAAAGCCAAGATCGTACTTTTCAGTTATAAAATATACTTATTTAGGATGGTACTTAGGTAAAATATCGTTGTTGTATTTAGTTGTTCTTGTCTGACATTTTGTGAATAGTTTTATAATTTTGAATAGTTTTATTGTTCTAAGTTGTCATGTAAGTAAGTAAGGCCTGCACCTGCAACACACTGGCGCAGCCTGTGGTGGTGCTAAATAGTACTCAATTTGACAGCTAATGACAAGTTTACTATTGACCGTCGCGGCCAGGCCGCGCGCCAGTCTGTGAAGATATAAAGAAATTTGAACTAATACGAGGGCTGCACTGAAAGGGTTGGGAATCTAATACTTACGAACCTTATTTGAAGAAATAATTTTATTCTATTTAACCGCATATTTTTTTCTATTCCCGATACTTTCAGTTTGACCCTCGTATTTATTTTGGAAGTAGGTAGGTATAATAAGTAGGCACCAGTGGTGCCTCTGAAGTTGAAGCTTCCGTTGTTACTAGTTCTGCGTCTCATGAAGTCCCACTAGTTTTGTACCACAGATATTTAGCTCCGTAACTTACTTGTAATTTATACATTAATATAGCATTCCGCTATATAGTTCATGTATGTATGATATGTGATTCTATATAATAAACCGGGGGCTACAGCGTTTTGTACCCTGAAACAATGAAACCCCCCTTCTATGAAACCCCAGAGGTGGACTTACAGAATGTCCCCTAATATTTATTTATTTAAGTATATAAAAAAGATGGCATACAAAAATGTGACGATCTGGAATGCTATATAGCGATTCTGAGTATCAAGAATCGAAAAAAATGGTAATTAAAAAAAATAAAGTTACGTACTTACAGCTACACTTTTTTTGAAAAACGCCCAGTAGCGTTGCTAGAAAGGGAAAACTGTTTACCATCGGCGAAATGTAAATGGCAAACCCTACTGCTGACAGCTAGCGTACATACCTACCGTATATTTGGTTTATTCAATAATAGGGCTCATTTTTATGTTCAAATTTTTACATTTGCTTAATCGTTAAAAATAAATAAGCTAGGTACCTACTACTAGGTAATTAAAGTTTGATACACGGTATTTATAGGTGTATTATGAAATTATGATAAAATTTACATCCGATTTATTTTATTTATTTGTTGGCAGGTCAAAGATACACACATACACGGATCGTTTACGTACAGCCATGGTCAAAGGTGAGGTTTTACTTTTTACATGTCAACATTTTTGACCAAATCGAAAAGGGCAGTCAGTACGTCTATCACAACTTGCCGCTTAGTCTCTTCGCCTGCGACTGAGCGTATCCTGTTTCACTCGCACCATCAAATTGGAAAGAGGAGGGTAGATCTTTGTCGACTCGCGTCGCGGCTCGACGTCAGTTGTGCTAGTCCCGCAGCAAACTGTTTGTGAATTATGATAGCTTCACATTTTTAGGGTTCCGGACCAAAAAGGTAAAAACGGAACCCTTATGGTGCGACTCCGTCCGTCTGTCTGTCTGTCACAAAGTCAAATATCTCAGGAACTACTAATGCTATCGATTTGAAATTTGGAATAGTTGTAAATAAAGCTAATCCTCGTGTATGGAACGTGAAAAATTTAAAATATATACTTTTAATTTGTCTAAAAAAGGGTGGATAAGAGGGGGGGGCAAAAATTCAAAATCTAGTTAGTAGGCCAAATGGGGTATCATATGAAAGGGCTTGAATTGTACATTCTAAAACAGTTTTTTTTTTCTACAATGGTAAAATTTTGATTTATAAAGAAAAATGTTGAAAAAAATACCATTCCCCCCCCTTATCTCCGAAGTTAACCAAGCGAAAAATTTGAAAATAATATATATGATTAATATTAACGTGAATATTACCGGAAAAGTATAACGAGACCTCTATCTAGCGTAATTTTTTTTTATTCTTCAAAAATCATATGGTTGTTTTGTTTGTAATTTAATACTTCTGTGTTTGATTTTTTTCCTTCAAATTCCTATGAAAGTGTTCTGAAAGTACCTTCTAGCAAATAATAAAAGAATTGTCGAAATTAATTCACTTGATAAAGAATTATCGCTGAAAAACCAACATACAGGGAAATGTATTAACGTACCACTGTAGAACCCTATCGCAATAAGGTGACATACCACTCGAGTACATACCACTTGAGTGTCAATTGCGACAGGGTTCTACGGTGGTACGTGAATACATTTCCCTTACTGTACATACCGAGTTCCTTGGTCGCGCAAGTTAGTAACAAAATGCACCGATAAATGGCGATGTAGGTATTCATGACTTAACTACAGTATGCGTTGTTAAGATTTTTCCAAAATTAATGGGTGGGGCAAGACGGGTGTGTTGTATGATATTTCGTACGGAACCCTCGGTGCGCGAGTCAGACTCGCACTTGACCGGTTTTTTGATACTAATGGACCTCATTATGATATTGACAAGAAGATACCTACCTAACTTCTAGCTGCCTTGCTGAGTCACGGAACATGCCTTATTTATGGCTCGTTCCCTGTCGCAAAATTCGTCTTTAGTACAAACAATCGTGCTTTTACTCAGTTTATCTCAAATTGATATTGCTTTTTTTTAAACGGCAACGGTGGTAGACAAGTCACAAGCGCGTTGCCGACCCTTTATTGATGCAGATCTCTCACTTTTAACAACATCCTTGGAAGCTCTGGCGACCTGACTTCACCATCAGCATCAGGAACACAACACCACATAATACCTAGAGCAAGCAGTGGTGTTGTTCTGGCTGCGATCTTCCCCAGTTGGGCAGCACCAAATATGGTCGCGACGACATTTTGCTGTGCCCTGCCGCTCTAAAATCATGATATTTTTTTTACAACAATTTATATCTATTGGGGTGTCGATCTAAAATCATGTCAAAGGTAATGGGGCGGGTCTTACACAATTCTAAGCAGTCGAAATGTTAGCTTTTGGCTCTACTTTAATAAATATCTATGACTCGGAAAACATTATTGTTCATAACACAAGTATTTCGTAGCGAGGTGGTGGTGATACTGGTGATAGTCCCCTAATATTACAACTGACTGGTTTTGTTTCAATCCATACCCCACTATACATATATCGTCTAGTAAACGTGGCTTCTTCAAAACTTTCAGGAAAACAACAAAACTATCAAAAGACCAGGTTAAAATGAACAAAGAGATAGAAAAACTCCGTAATAGCTTTCAACGTATGAATTTGAGAAATGAAATAATGTTGAAGAATAATCCTCAGATTAAAACTATAACAGAAGACATTATAACAGTTGATAACCAAACAAAGAACAATGACGGGCTTAATATTTGCAAAGATGTGGTGTTATACGACGATACCAACTCTAAAACCGATATTAAAAAGCGTAATAAAATTAAAAATGTAAATACACGCAATGAAATCGATCAATTTTATGATGAAAATTTCCACGAAAATAACTACGAAACTTCAGTAAGTATAGATTACCACTATCATGCGCATGTAGATGATAACCAAGACAACGTTTTTAATGTCACAGAATTCAATGCTGAAAAGGATTTTAATGATTTAAAAATTGAGAACAGTAAAGAAATTACTTTAGACAGTCAAATGAGTGAATTGCAAAGTGTCTTGATAATGATGGCAATTAACTCTAACACTAATGAAAATAATCAAGCAGACGATGAGCACACCATTGAGGAAGTGAAGAATATTACGGCAGAACCGAAAGATTTAAAGTTGGTATCGTCATCCATCGAGAAAGAAATAAAATCCAACTTTCTAAATATTACTCCACTAAGGATATTTATAACTAACCGTCAGATGATTCTCATAAAGAAATACGTTGAAAAATGGCGAAACTGTGTAAGCAAGAGAAAAGAATACGTAGCACAGCAGAGACAAGAAGCGATCAAGAGATTTTTCGAGAAACTGGAAAAAAGAAAAACTGAAAAGAATAAACCTGAAGAATCAAAATCTAAGTCGCTGGCCCGGGATTACAGTACTTACCAACATAGGTAGATATTGTTGCTTGACAGTTGGTTATTTTTCACGGGTCTAACCAGACAAGAACAAACAAGCGGTGTACAAACCGCGAGAATGTAAAGTGTTATATTATACCTAGTTGCTTATATTACGAATGTCAGTACCAATTCCGCTAAAATTTAATCTTATTTAACCCTGACTTTGTGGCCACTTGTCTTATTTCAGATATAAAATGCAGAAGCACATAATAGCTCTACAAAAAGTGAAGCTTGAGGAACAAAACAGAGTGATAGATGAATTGAAATACAACAGGATAATAGAAGCATCTAAACAGTCAGTTGACGCGATGAAAGAAGAAGTGCGGAAGACATATTTCGAGTTGGATCGACATCTGAAACCGAAGATCAAGTTACTGTCGAACGAACTCAAGATTTCGGAGATAGAAGGTTTCATTTGGTTTTACTTTGAGTGGATTTCTTTAATTGTATTCTGAATAGTCTGGTTGGTTAATTTTGAGGGATACTTTTGTCAAAAATTCGCTTTTGGCAATCGTTTGATAAAAAAGTCTTATGATTTATATAAATTTCAACGGTATCGGTTTCTTATTTCTTTGGAATAGAAAAATACATAATAACTCGAGCCTCTTTTGCAGAACCGTCTTTGGTACTTCACTGTTTAAAGGTCCCTCAGTTTTTGCAAAGAATGGAAAAGAGAGCGCGCGAAAGGGAAGAGAAACATGCGATGATACGGGAGAGAAGGAAGCAGATGGAGGAAGAGCGTGTTCGAATGAAACAACAGGTACAACAATATTATAATAGAAAGTTGTAAGTTGTCTTTGAAGTGTAATATAATGTTGTACATTCATTTCTCAATTTAGTGGGCTTTAATGGCTTATCTAAGTAGATTGCTGTAGTACCTAGTTTTAGATTTCATTATTATTTATTAGATTGAATTATACAGCAATTGGTAGGCATGTCACATTAAAATTGGACCCTGGAACGCTTCCGCTAACTATCCGTCAAGCACAAAGCAAATTGACTTTCAAGCGCAAGTTACACAAGTATTGCTTCTGTTCAGCCCAATGGTTGACTGGTAGAGAATGCCTTATGACATTAAGTCCGCCATTTGTACTTTGTCTTGTACCTATTATTAAATAAATAATTGTTTTTAAAACTTTGCAAGGCGGAGTTAGCAAAGCTGGAAATGGATAAAGAGGAGAAATTAAAAAGAATAAAAGAGCTAAGGGAAAAACGGAAGAAGGAGAGAATGGATGCCATAAGGAAGAAGCAATACGCCGACAGAATGCGGTCTTTAATGGTAATGGCTGACCTGCATTACGAAAGAGTTTTGCTGGCAAAGTACTGTATAAGACCTTTAAAAATGCTGATGGAGATAAAACGAGACAACATTGAGAAAGCAAAAGCACATTACAAGTTCCAACTGAAGAAAAATATATTCTTGCACTGGATGTTCTATACTGAGGACATGTGGATTGAGAGGAATTATAAGGCCGAGAATTTCCACAGAAAGAAGTTATTGAGGAAGACGTTTCTGGCATTTAAAAAGGTATGTTTCTCGTGTCATTCTGGCCCATAACACCTACCTACTAGTTTCTATTGAGTAATGTCAAATGTCGTAGATCTCGAAAAGCCGTTCACAAAATGTTGCAATACAATGAACTAGGTATATATGTAATGAACTCTGGGTGAACCTGAAACTCTGGGTGAGAACTGGCTAAAAACCCAGCAGTGACAGTAAATCATCTATAAGCTAGTCATTTTTTTTACAGAGTCACCATGAGTACGTTTTAAGAAGACAAGTGGCTGAGGACTATTACGATCTGTACGTGACTCAATTAGTGTTCAGAAAACTACGTGAAAATGTTGCGATCGTCAAGAAGGAAAACGAGATTAAATTGCAAAAAGCCATCTTATATCACAACAGGTAATGAACAATAAACGCTAACATTGACCAATTGAAAAGTAATTGATTGTGGATTCTAGTTTTGATTGCTAGCTGAAGATAAAATCGGTAAAAGTTGTGCACTTGAAATGGTCCTTCGAGTAGTTAGTAGTGTTGCCACATATAAAATGATGAAATTGTAAAGTAATATCACAACAGCTAAATAAAAATGTTTTACAGGAATCTCCAATTCAAGATATTAACCTGCTGGCGAACGCTACCCGCTTTAAACGCGTTGCAAAGACAGCAAGAAGCGAGGAAAGCGAGATGGAGGGAGAAAGTTTTGCAAGTCGTTCCAGACTACTTGCCTCCTGACGAGTGAAGGGGAGTCCCGAGTATCAAAAATATCTAAGGATATCACGCCCCTTACCATTAGTCTGTCTGTCCTCATATCATAATATTTATACTTTTACCGCAATGTTACACTACGCATACTATATAAGAATAATTAAGACACCAGGAAATATCAGACTCATTATAATTGGACATAATTATAAATTAACATACAGAATAAATAAAGTTTTAAACTATTACAAAGCTTTGTCCTCATGTGTCGCTGTTGCTTCGCCGACTCACATTCTGACAATGCTCTAGTGAGGACTCCGCTTGGTTAAAATCACATGCAATTATAATTATCAGTTTTAAATAGTAAGGTAACAATTTAGCCTCAAAATTAGGTTAGCCAATACGAATAAGATATAAATTAATCACATATATATACAGTTCTATACAATACAATAATTTCGGTCTTCATCAGGAAAGCGTTCAGCGCGTTCATGTATGACAAAACTTTTAACGTTCTATTTTACAATTTTTGATACAGAAGTCAAGCATGATAACAAAAAAATGTGGCCGACTGTAGCTGAGGTCAGAATCGAACTGACATCTCTGGATTGCCGGTCCAACATGATTAAAATAAGTATCAAAATATTTATATATAAACATATTGATTCAAGAAGGTGGTATTCTATTTTTAACTACACAATATAATCGTTTTCACCCTTTTCAGGGATTGGCGTTATATCAACCATATCCTATTCCATCATAGCCTATCAAAAATGTGCCTTAACTTGTAGGAGTAAGGCTGACATTCGTTTGTCATTATCCAACTGCCGGTCTGAAAAAGGGTTGAGCACAGCGGTATCTAAAATAATACTTGTATGTATGAAACTTACTTCACCAATTTCTGTGTGTCCTCGTATCAAAAAAGGCATATCGAACTAGTATTAAAATACATTTTAAATGGTGGCCCTGAAAACCAGCGCCTTTAGCATATATTGCTGCTGGGCTGGAATATGTTGAGTGGAATCCATTTTGGTGCATTTCAGTTGTATACCTAAAAATGTGTAATTTCTTTGTCACACCAAATAAATATATTTATTTCCTTCTTCTTTCTTTCAATTATATTTTTATGTATACACATCCCAACAAGCAAAGTACTCCTATAAATAAAGACTATAAGTACTTATTTACTAATAACAATACAATACAATACAAATACTCTTTATTGCACACCTCACACAAACAAAGCAGTAATAACGTTCCTATAGAGACATTGACGTAGAGCCATTTACTTATAATAGCATACGATAAGCGGTAACATACTCAAGAGCATTCATGTTTATAATTCAGCCTTATAGTTTGCTACAAGATTGTCGCACAGAACAGTTACAGGATACTTTTACTTATAATAACATTTCAGAAGCGTAGATAGTCTTAGGATCATTTGGTTTTATTGTACAGACTTCTAGTTAGCTACAAGATCATCTTATAAGACAGTTATAGGATACTTTTACTTATAGTCACATTTCAGAAGCGTAGATAGTCTTAGGATCATTTGGTTTTATTGTACAGACTTCTAGTTAGCTACAAGATCATCTTATAAGACAGTTATAGGTTTAAGTCTCCTATAACAGTTTGCAGAAAGACCAAATAGTCCTGAATAATATTTGATCTTATAGTAGCATTTTGTAAGACAACATGATATTATAATATACTAAGCTGAGTTTATTACAAGTCTACATCGCTATTAGTCTTGTCTTATGCTCTTATAATTAAAATTGTACTTGGTAAGAGCCTTATTAGATTAAATAATCATATAAGTTATTAAATCAAGCACCTTACTAGTAAACGTTTGGTAGTGGTAGTAAATATGGCGGCAAATTATCTGGATTAAAACTGCTATAAGTGCAAATTTACCAATAATTGTCCTATAACATACTCAATGCAGAGATTTTTTAGAAAATGGCGAATGTTCACAATAAATGTAGGAATATTATTTTAACAACATATATGATATGTGCGTTTTTTCCATGGGCATTGTAAAATTAAACAAAATATGGTGAACATTTACAATAAAAATGACTTCCCCGGTAAGTTTACACACTATACACACAGTATTTTACAATACTTACATGCTCTAGACTAATACAAATTATATTAGTTAGACTTATAAGAAAAATAGATACTTACATTTGCTTTTAAAAAAAATTTTGTCACAAACAAACCACTGCACGTATCGGCCGATGCAACGTAAAGATGTTTGTAAAATGTACTTATAACTAATAACTAAGTATATTAGTAGCGCGTTATAAATAAGATTGCTCTAGTAAGATGCTCATGTGAGATACTTATAAGAGTTATAGAACTTATAAATGGGTAGTTTCAAAACATTATAGGAGCAATTGTATTTTGGTAGAACTTCTGTAAGTGTATTATAGGGCCTAGTGACATTCTGCTAGTTGATTATAAGATCGTTATAAGAAAGCAATGCTCCTATAACTGCGCCCAAATCCTTGTTTGTAGTATACTACAAGTGCCTTATAAGTGCAATAAAAATAGGCTTGACAAACACTATAAGAGCTGATTTTGCTTGTTGGGATATTATACTATTATGTAGGTACTGAGATTGCTTACTTCAAGGACTTTGAACTGATCGACAGTTATAATAATCTCACTAGCTTTTGCCCGCGACTTCATCCGCGTGGAACTCGTTTATATCGTACCCCATACAAACTTCCACCCCGCATTTCAACCCCTTAGGACTGGCTTCCGACTTCCGGTATAAAAAATATCTCAATACAAAAGAAAGGTAACAGACAGGCAGAGTTACCTTCGTATTTATAATATTAGTATAAATTAATATCTATGTTTCCGATTGATTAAATAACATAAGTATGTAAATGGAATAGTAGAACGCCGAGCTAACATGATCGCGTATATGTCGGACATAAAGCATTCGTCCCGCTCGCACTTAAGCTAGTAAGGTATGAATGCTTAAGTCCGATATAATCGCGATCATGCTAGCTGGGTTGATATAATAACTACATTGTACAAGTTACATGAAATCTTTGCTAAATCTATCGCTTAAATAAATAGCTATTTACACATTTCGACAGTTAACATAAAATATAGATATAATACAAATAAATCACATCCTAAATTTCATAATATCTAATATTGCGATTAATTATATAGAATGATAAGTAAATTACATTTATGTCCTTGAAAATAGAATTAACACCGTTAACAAATTCTACTGAAGACATCAATTCAATAAATAGCACTTTTTGGTTTCCTTTTTAAATCATTTTCTAACTCGGTCTTGCAAATTAAACCCTTTTTTGATGATGTATATCACAGTATGTATACACATTTTTGATGCTCTTTTTGCATATTTTTAACAATTTTTTTCTTTGCTCTACGCAGCGCATAAGATTTTTTTTTAATTTGTCAAAAAAAAGGGGCTAATGGGTCGTTCTTCTTTTCGACCGACAATAGCCTGTCCCTCGTCTTATTATGGCATCTCATTTGAGTAATGATGTTTACGGTTTTATAATGTTCGAATGAACGTCCATATTATTTTATTAATTAGTGATGTTTAATATTTCACTTTCTCTAACTAGCATTTTTTTAAATGTTTTTTTTTTTCGTAGAATGCCGTGACAGAGTGGTAAACCAAAATGTTGTCCCCACTGAAAGAGTCCACTTTGTCACATGTTTTTTTTAGAAACCAACCGTAAATAAATATTTATATTGGCCAGAAAGGAAACTTTAATTAGTTCTAATGAAGAAACCTATGCATTTTTTTTAAATCGCACTTCAAAACCACAATTTTCGATAGTTCAAAAACCAAAAAAACAGAAAAACCTCGGATCATTGTCGGTAAAAAAGAAGAACGACCCTAATACACTTGAGCATTCACTTACAATGATCATTCCAGCGAATGTAATGTTCAGGTAAAAATAAGCTCACAAAATAAACAGTTTTAGGGAGCATTCTTTTTATGACAATCTACAAATGCAAAATTGTCACAATTTCAAGGAAACATGATTTATAATTGACAAGGCCCTTATTGTAAAGAGCTTAAGAGATATTTTCGCATGTTTTCGTGATATGATTCTGAGCAATGATCATAGTGAAGGACGTGGCAAGGATCGCAATATATGTACTATATTTAAACAACTAAGTTAAATCCTATACTATTAAACGAGCAATATTTGTATACGGGGTGTTTCCTGTAACAGGAGCAATAAATTAAATGGTAGATTATTAAGCTTGTGATCAATTGTTTCTAAGTGGTTTTAATTGAAAAAAAATATATTTTTTTCGGATTTTTTTTTCTTTAACTAAAGTTTTGGTGTACTTTTTTACTCTTCTGGAGTGATATAAGTATTTTATTATTTTAAAAACACAAAAAAAAATTGAAAAAAATTGAAAAAATCACAAAAATATCTTTTGAAAACAAAAATGCAAAAACTATTATGACTCACTACATGATGCTACCTCAAAATCTGCATTGACTACTGTGCTATGATCTCGTGGTGCCAAGATACATTACTCGGAGGTCATAACTTCAGATCAATTTTTCTCCGAGTTAAAAACATTTGAAAAGAAATGGACAAAAGGGGTTACTACAAATGCAGTAAGGAAGCCTCCGTTTAATTTATTGCTCCTGTTACAGGAAACACCCCGTATATATTTGCAATCACGTTCTCGGAAACCGCTCTAACGATTTCGATGAAATTTGGAATACAGGTGTTTACGGGGACGAGAATCGGGGAGTTGCTCCCATACAAACACTTGTTCCTCTCCAAAAACTGGTTCGAATGGCATCGTAAAAAAACTTACGTCACAAGCCTTTCCAATCAAGTATGAAATGTAACTACTGCACGGATATCGCAGGACTAGCGTTGAAAATTTCCGGAAAAAATGTTTTTTCTTTCCAAACGGCTCGTTCGTTTCGGATTTTTACGGAAAAAAACCATGAAATTTTCCGCTTCAATTTTTCCGAAAAAAACAATTTAAACAGGTTTCAATCGGTTATTTTTCTTAATACTGGTGCATAGGTGAATGACTATAGACTTACTTTGCCATTGACATCGGATCGGTGTCAGTTCAGTTCAGTTGTCACAGTATCATTACGCTTATTGGTTTTTTTCGTTAAAACTCCGAAAAAAAGGGAAAATAACTAAATTTTCATGAATTCCCGAAAAAATAATTTGATTTTTTCCGAAATTTTCAACGCTACACAAGACGGTCCGCGAGCTGTGTCGCGGCGAGATAGACTATCCGTCTCTTTCTAATTAGAGCGCTTAACATGACGGATAGTCTTTGTCGCCGCGACACAGCTCACCGGACCGTCCTGTGATAACCATGCTGTACAAACAACTGTTCAGATTTCTTTGAATTATTCCCACCTGTTACCATCAATTTGTTACCAGTGGTAACAGCTGGGATTTTTTCCCCATCTTTTACCAGTGGGAACTAGTGGGAATAGTAATTGATGGTAACAACTGGGGTTTTTTTTCGCAGTAGTTACCACCGACTACTTTAGTGGTAAAGGATGGGAAAAAAAATCCCAGCTGTTCCCACTGGTAACAAATTGGTGGTAACAGGTGGGGAACTTAAGCTTTACTGCGGTTAGACACTGCCACTTTTTGCAGCAGTACAGTACATATCGATATGTGAATATTATTAGTTTTGTAAATTTAAGGTTCATGTGAAAGAATATTTGGTTACAAAGGCTTACTAATGTTAACGAATTTCTGTCAGACATAGAATAAACGTATCATATATTATTATAATAAGCCTATTTTGACATTAATTTTTCAACATTTTTTTTTATTTGTAGGTATTAGTATCTCCGTTCATTTTATTTGAAACGTGATATTGTTACTACCTTTACGTCATACCTGGCCACAAAGCAGGAATGAAAATCCCACTTCCTGGCCAGGGAGAGACGTAAAATTTTGTTATCACCACGGGCGGTAATAAAGAAATCCTCAGATCTCATATTTATCGCCCTTGCCTTGCCTTCGGCTCGAGCGTCAGATACCTGCGATCTGAGACAATCTTTGTTTTACCGCCTTAGGTAAGTAATGTACTATTATTTGAAGACCGTAAATAAATTATCCTCCTATTACTGAGTGACTGCATGTAAAATTTCGTATGCCTCCGGGTACGTACGTTTTAAACATTTGACATTTCCATGTTTCTGCACGTAGTATCTTCTCAGTAGTCAGAGTAGTCTGTGGTTTCTGTTCTTGTGACGTCACGATATGGCGGCTGCCTTATTGACGCGAATATTATAACGTTCAAATTTCAACCACTATTACTTTGCATCAAGCGATATTATTTTGAGGAAATAAAAATACTAGTTGACTATCAAATCTAACGAACATTTTTGATTTAAAATTATATTTAAAAAATGTAGAATGCTCTATTCAGCCAACTCATATAATCTCAGGTATCTCTTAGCTTCTCTCGTTCGTTCTAGATTTTATCTCCACCGTGCATAAGTCGAAGAATGAGCACAAAAATCCATTATAGATGAACTAAACACGATTCAGTCTCCTTAATTGCTTTTCATAGTTTTAGATTATGTTAATTTCACACATTCAAAACGTTTATTATCTTCCGCCATTGGGGTTCTGTAACAATCACACATAAATTTTAAATTTATTGTAAAACATTAAGCATTAATTATGAGCATATACGGATAAGGGTCACGAAGTCCCTATCCCGGCCATTTTACGGAAAGATGTACACTCGGGTTTTTTTCTAGTCAGAATCGAAAGCACTTTCGAATGTTATAATCAGAAAAAAATGTCCTACGATCTTTTATTCCATTCCGTTACCGTTTCCATACTAGCTTCTATTGTGGTAACGGAACAGAGAACCGAAAATTGTATGTAACATTTTAGACACTTTTTTTTTCTCCTATGAGGTTCGCAAGTGCTTTCGATTCTGACTAGTAAAAACCCAATTTTATGAAAGTTATAAAAAAAGTCGAGACATATAATTTTCCGTAAATTGGCCCATCCTAATCATTTCGTATGGCACTTATACCTCTGCTTAACACATTCGCAGGGATTACACAGTGAGTAGATACGGTCAAGGACTTTAATTGTTGAGCCATTTAGGTGTCAACTAACTTTGGCTTTCTCTGAAGCTATAAAGTGTCCAGTATAAAGAGAGCTCTAAATGGCTCAACAATTAAAGTCCGTGACTGTACGAGTATTATTGCAATATTTTTAACGACAATATTATTGCGATACTCAAAAATGTATGACTACGTTGTTTCAATAATTTAAATATTTGCGATAAAAATATTGTTTGAGGTATCGCGTCATCATGCGGACTGTGTATTCGCTGCCATTGGCAGATGGCGCCATAAGAGATTTTTCGTCTAATATCATACGAGCCTTATTGAGCTTAGTATGGGTCTCGTTTGAATTGTATAAGATTGTATGTAAATAAGATTGTATAAAAAAATAGGTTAAATCGGTACAAAGGCGAACTTATCCCTGTAAGGCATCTGTACATATTTATTTTATCTAAGATTGTCCCCTACATATTTATTTCATTAGTCGGTTCATAAGTGCCTCATTTACACTAATTTCTACGGATGCACAACTTACCGCTGTATTTGGGTATGTAAACCAGCAGCTGATGCAATAGTACGAAAGTTACGATGAGCAGGTATCCCACTCCGTACACTGACGCTACGAAGCAAATCGCCAAACTGTAAAAGGATAAAATCTTCAATTGGTATTTAAGTTTTTTTTTTTAATAATGATCCGTTTTTGCAAAACCCAATTTTTATAGCTGTTTGTCAATCAGACTGTCCAGAACCGTGGCAATAACATTAGCCAACGAAATGGGCCTGTTGCTGGACATGTCAGAAACAGATTATATGTACTCATATACATGCGCTCGAAAAACATAACCCTCCTTTCCTTCGGCAGCCGGGTAAAAACAAATGCTTTACGTCAACAAAATCGGTTGTGCAGTTTTTGAGATATTGAACTTTGAAACGAACAAAATAGTTTTAGTCTTCTTCAAATCTTTACTTTGACGACCGAATAGCCTAGCGGTTAGAGAACCTGACTATGAAACTTGAGGTCCCGGGTTCGATCCCCGGTCGGGGCAGATAATGTATGATGAATAGGAATGTTTGTTCTCGAGTCTTGGATGTTTAATATCTATTTAAGTATGCATTTATCTATATAAGTATGTTTATCCGTTGTCTGGCACACATAGTACAGGCTTTGCCTAGTTTGGGACTAGATCCATTGGTGTGAATTGTCCCACGATATTTATTTATTATTATTTATTTACAACCATCATACTCACTTCATTGAATAATACACATCCTCACAATCCTCGGGCAGCAGTATGGTGCCGATGAACACGAACGGCTGACAGACCGTGGTCAGGCCCAGGTTGGTGCCGAACAGCAGGGTGGCAAACGCGAACACCTGCCCGGCCAGGTAGTACGGGTAGCTTGGGCGCAGGACGCAGCAGTCCCACCTGGGCGACATAGAACACCCAGCGTCAGAAGTAGCTAAGCAAAATAACACGCTCAAAATGACCTACACAGATCCTTATTCCCTTGACATTATAAGATAAGATAAGATAAGATTTCTTTATTGTCAGAACTGTGTACATTTAGTTGTTGTGGGTAAAATAAAGTTCAACAGCTTGCCCATTTCGGACGTACAATAATAAACTTAAAGCTAGTCAAATATACTAAAACAATAACAACAATAGTATCACAACATAATTTTAACCGTGTGTACACATAAAATATTCATTTAAATTGTAGAAACTTTTTATTACTAGCCATTTCTTGAGCTTATTTTTAAATGTGATACCATTTAACAACTTAATATGTTCAGGTAGGTGATTAAAAATCTTAATTCCCGAGACATAAGAGCTCTTACTAAGTATAAAACTAGAAGATCTAACTGTACATACATCATATTTATATTGTGTTCTTATATACTTTTTTATGTCACTTTTTTTGGTAAAAATGTCATTTCGTTCCTTAACTAATATGCAAATTTCTAATATATAAATACACGTCAGAGTCAATATTTCATTGTCTTTAAAAACATCTCTTAGGGATTCCATATTTCTCAACTTAAATATATTTCGTAGACATTTCTTTTGAAGGAGAAATGTTGACTCAACGTTTACCGAGTTGCCCCAAAATATTACACCGTATGTCAGGTGGGGATAAGCATTTCCATAGTACGCCTTCTTTGCGACATCGCTTGAAGTTATATTAGAAAGTATGGATAGTGCATAACATGTTCTGGCTAGTTTTTTGTTTACATTTTCAATGTGATACTTCCAGTTTAAGTTGCTATCTATTGTAACACCTAAGAAATTTGTACTATTCACTTGTTCAATGCTTTTACCGTTTATTTCTATATTTAAACTGTTTGGTGTCTGCCTATAGTTAACTAACTAAATATTAATTAGAGTTTGTGTGTAGATTTTGAGCACTAGGACCGCTTAGCAACTTCTGCTGATCTGAGATCCTAGAGTCCTCCGACTTAGCGCAGATGGCGGCTGACGCGGAGTCAGGAGAGCACATAAGCCAGACTTCCCCCGAGAGCTGGGTATACCTGGTTAGCAGGTTTTCTCCATGGAAAAAAGGTACAACATGCATAACACTATTGCGAGCATGAAACGGTGATGGCGTATGACTCGGTCAGTACATTTATTTTGACTCTAATAGTTTTGGACATATATGTACTCTAGTCTTGCAGACGCCAATATGGCTAGGCACAGCACAGCGGAGAAATTCGTGGGTAAATATATGTATAAGGTACCCTTGAGGCCAGAGAATATTTGACAAGGCAGGCAGGTCAGCCTAGGCATCCATTTGCGATTCACGAGCATGCACGTGCTGTATCGAGTCAAATGTGCATTGGGATATTAAAAACAAACTTTGAAAATTGGTCTTGGGTCCTCCTTTTTAGAAATCAATTGGAAATAACATATTATTATGACTTTTGAAGATGTCTCCATGAGAGACTCCATATAAAAATCAGCACTTACCATATTGAATGGAAGAACCTCTCATTCACTTCTATTTGACAGATCTGGCAATAATGTGAGTCGGATGTCAAAACTGGACTGAAATAAAAGTAAAAAATATCTTGTATAATATTTACATTTTTACAAACAATTTTACCATCATCATCATTAGCATATATATTGTCCCACTGGTGGCCACACCTTTTAGAAAGAGATCAATCATCTAATCCGACTCGGCTGGGCAGCATTCGGGAAGCTACGGCACGTCTTTTCGTCCAATATTCCGCAGTCTCAAGGTGAGCGACAGTCTTTGACCGGTGTCTGTTGCCAGTGATGACGTATGGCACCGAAACGTGGTTGCTTACTATGAGCCTCGGTAGCCTAGTGGTTCAGGCATGTGGCTGTCAAGCGGCGGTCGTGGGTTCGAATCCCGGCTCGTACCAATGAGTTTTTCGGAACTTATGTACGAAATATTTACCGTTAGCTTTTCGGTGAAGGAAAACATCGTGAGGAAACCGGTCTAATCCTTTCACGCAAAATAGGCACGTTGGATGTCGATTTGCGGAAAATGCCCTGTAAAACTAACTAACTAACTAACTATGAGCCTCATTAAAAGGCTCAAAGTCACCGAAAAGGAAAGGAAAGGAGAGGGCTATCTGGTGGACTGCAGATGACCTGGTAAAGGCCGCGGGAGTCCGCTGGATGCTCAAATGGGTTGCCAATTTTTTGTTTTGCGCGACTATGGCAGGTCCCAAAGGAAGGGTTATGTTTTTTATTTGAAATATAGTGAGTCACTCGAGTGGCGACCACGTACCGGAAGGCGCGGCGTGGGTAGGCCCCCCACAAGGTGGACTGATGACCTGGTAAAGGTCGCGGGAGTCCGCTGGATGCGGGTGGCGCAGGACCGGTCAATTTGGAACTCTCTGGGGGAGGCCTATGTCCAGCAGTGGACGTCTTTCGGGTGATATGATGATGATGATGATGATGAGTCATGCATGTTCAAGCTTATTGTAACTATGGTTACACTCACATGTAAATTGTTAATGTGCATACAAATTTGAGCGGCTTAGCCTGAGGCCTGCTCGCCGCGAATGCGCGTCGTTCAATACACGATTACAGCCCATTTATTTCCCACAACACCTTTTACCTTTCCATGTATCAATAAATGTTCCAAATTTACTAACAAACAATTACACAAGCATGGCTCAGCCACAGCCGTGGGCCTCCTTTGTACAATGAAATGAATGAATTAAGGAAATGTTTCAGGCATTTACTCTTACCTATATTCCTTCCCCTTAGATGACCCAGTTGCAAGCTCAAAGTCTGCAACAGCCTTCATCTTGTAAAAGAAGTAACATGTGCATGCTACAAGTGCAAGTAAAACGAAGCTCTCCGCTTGTGTGATCTCCAGGAATGTTGTGACACCAAACTCAAAGATCAGGAATAAGTAGATTCCCGATGACAATGTCCAAGAGAGGAAAAAAGGTGACCTGAAATGAACATATTGAATATAGGTAGAATAAAATAATTGTTAATTCATGACAAAAAACATAACAGCGTTATTAAACAGTGTGTCACGGGATCACAATAGATCAGCAATGGTCGCAGTGATAGCAAAGGCTTGAAATAGCATCTGAATGATAATACAAGTGTGTCAGCACAACTAGCACAAGACCGTGCTTGAGCTGTCTCGCAGAGAGATTGACTAAACATTTTGTGCTAGCCATGCTGAGGGATTAGATGTAAACAAAATGGTCATCTCAGCATAATGGTTGAGTAACTGCCAGGGCGGATCATCCAATGGTATTTCCTTGAGAATATTATAAAAGGGTTTTTTTACCAAAATACATCATAAAACACACACACATTCTCAATTTTCTTTTGTAGTATTATTCACTGAAGTTGCAACACAGAAATATTTGGATATAAATGTTATTGCGCTAGATATAAATAAAGCAAATCATGCTCATTTTTGGCTAAGATCTTGATATTAATCATTGATAATGAGTCACAATGAACGAGCCGTTTGTAAATGGGCTACAACAACTTTAATAACCCTCCTTTCCTTCGGCAGTCGGGTAAAAACGGGACTGCACCAATCAAAAAAAGTTAGCAAATAAAGATTAAACTCGGTAGGTACCTATTTTTCTGTCGTGGCCTGGTGTGAACGTATAGTACTCCCATACCAATAGCGACCATGACGATTATGGTCACTGTTCGTGACCACGTGGATAACAGCAGCAAAAGTGGCAGGATAACAAACGGCAAAACCGTATCCATATCTACTTTCTTTTTGTTACACTTGTTTGATCCGTACGGCAGTAATTCTTCCATGTTTTATGTTGTTATCTTCCGGCGATTTATGAATGTACACCATATATCGGATTGAATTAACACTTAATACATTAATTGTATTTATTATGCGATGGTTATGGTTCCAACTTCGAATGTATTTGGTAAAAACAATTACCGATCGCGAAACAGCTTTTCACAATGATGCAGAAATTCATGTTTTATGTTTTGACGTGGACATTGACGTTTAGCGTAGGGTTACAAGAGTCAAAAACTTAAGTATTCATGTTTTGAATGTTAAGCCGGGAATACACATGCCTTTAACTGGCACACTTGCATACCAGCTCCCTGCACGTGCCAGCTATTGTCATGTGTATACACTAACTGGCATGCCTGTATCTGGCAAGCAAGTAGATTGCAAGCAATTTGATTTACTAGCATGCAATATGAGGGAGGGGTCGCGGGGGGCTGCAAAACCTGCATGAGTGAACGCACGCGACAGCTACAGGCATGCCAGTAGCGAAAAGAGTTGTCGATGGGGTGCACGTTTTTGTAGTTTTGTGTTCGCGTCAAGTTATTTCCAATTTAGTTTTGGCCGGGATAGCATTTCGCATATGAATATCATTCTTTTTAAATTTTGTCTGCAACTTTTGCTAACAATTCTTCAAATTTTTCTGGAAGCATTCTTAAATGATTCCTGTAACCACCTATATCTTCTTGTCGCATTTCTGTAAGCAGACATGAACTTGCTCCGTAGTTTTCCCTTCTGGAAATCCAATTTTTCACCCAAATCTGCCTATTCTTTCTCTTCTTCTTTTCTCTCATCAATTTAGCCACACATTGTATTGCTAGTAGCAATACCATACTATTTAATTCACTTCGAATGTTTTCCATTGCAAGCTCAACGTGAAACTGGTGAAACTAGAATGCAAGTGTGCCAGCTACAGTCATGTGTATACGGCTCAGAAATACAGGCATGCAAGGAAGCAGATTGCATGCAAGTTTCACTTGCAAATGTATTCACTGTGGGTCAGTTACTTCTACATGCCATTACCTAATATGCAAGCTACTGATCCGTTTTACAGGCATGTGTATTCTTAGCTTTAGGCCGACCATATACAGGTGGAATTTTGCAATACTAGACAATCAAAAAATCCAGCGGACCGAGAAGGACACAGCTGAAGACATGATGAGAAGGATGTACAAATTTGATAATGAGAGAGATTTATACTGATTGTATGAGAGAGATACACTGATTTCTCAACCGTAAACGTAACCGCTATCCGTGTCCCTCTTGATCCACCGGATTGTTCAATCGTTTGTTAACCCCTTGATTTCACAATGAATGCTAGCTTTAATTATAAATCAGAAACTGGCAGTCTTCACCATTAAAAATAAATAACTAAATTCTGACCTTCGCTTCTACGTTTGAATACGATCCAAGGGTATAAAAAGAAGATTTTTGACATCATCGAATCATTATTTTGTAATACGCCAAAAAAAACCCCATAAAAATTAAAATAATCAAAAGTTTGAAAAAAAATTTTACCTGACATTTAATCGCCCATTCTAGTCCTAGGACTTTGTGTGTTTACCCTATATTTTCACCCTTTAATCAACAAATATGTGAGTATACAAATACCTTTACTAAACTTCCAAACATCGAGCGTAAGGGTGGTGCGACCATTTCTTTATGTCCGCGTCTGCTGCACCAATGTTTTCGATGCTTTTAACCATTTAACATGTTAACGTTTAGTTTCGGCTAGCAAATATATTGGTAAGCCGCATCCGCTTCGCCATATTTTCGTGGCTTTTATATGTCCAATGTTTTGCAAGCATCGAAAATATTGGCGCAGCGGACGCAGCTTTAGCATAACATGTTTGACAGACTGCTCGGCTTATCAGGCACACTTGTTTCATGTTTTCTTGTTTATTTTATTGTTTAATATGTGTGTCCTGTGTGTTTGTTGTCCTAAAACCGCAGAGCCTACCGCGAAACGTAAACGAACTTCGTTCGTGTATCTCCGTCTCTGTCGCACTTGCTAGTTCTAGCGATAGAGAGGGAGATACACGAACGAAGTTTTCATTTCGCAGTAGCCTCACAAGCGTCGCCCGGTCCAAGAGACTTTCTCTGCAATCTTCTAGCTTCATGGCACTGCCCTGACTCATCTGTATTCGAACCCTATACTAGCAGGGTAACTTATCGACTTCCTTTTACTCTTTTCCAGGTGCTGCGGAGGCTGCTGCGGAGGCTGCTGTGGAGGCTGCGGTGGTTGTTGCTGTCCTAGCATTACCATCTACACATGCTGCACGAAGATTTGTTGAGCAAGCTGAACAAGGTGCCTGCGACCATGGCATCACCTGCGTGTCTTGCTACAGTGTTTATGTGGAAGTCATATTCTCAGTGCCTTTGAGTAAAATAAATTATGTATTAAGCGTACTTTCGTTTTGTGCTTCTTGATGCTGACAGGTGCTTGGGTTTTAGTAATGCAGAGGGGCTTAGACTTATGTAAGGACGTGCTTAGTTTGAGCTTTGAGGGTGGCTGCGACTTGGGGATCACAAGAGGGGCTTGCGCTTTGGTTGGGCTTGGAGGGTGGCAGCAGGGGCTTGCGCTTTGGTTGGGCTTGGAGGGTGGCAGCAGGGGCTTGCGCTTTGGTTGGGCTTGGAGGGTGGCAGCAGGGGCTTGCGCTTTGGTTGGGCTTGGAGGGTGGCAGCAGGGGCTTGCGCTTTGGTTGGGCTTGGAGGGTGGCAGCAGGGGCTTGCGCTTTGGTTGGGCTTGGAGGGTGGCAGCAGGGGCTTGCGCTTTGGTTGGGCTTGGAGGGTGGCAGCAGGGGCTTCCGCTTTGGTTGGGCTTGGAGGGTGACCGCAGGGGTTAGGATGTCGCAAGGGGTAACCTGTACTTTTTGGTGGTGGGATGTTATTTGACACATATTTGATCCTTAAGAAACTTTTTTTCTAAAATCAAATGGCCAAGATATCGGACCCCAGAATTGGTGTCTAATACTGGATCAGGGTTTGGTTTCGATCTCAGACACATGAACTATGAGGGATGCCCTCCCCTTCCAAGCTGTCGGAAACCAGGGGGTTTTTTGTTATGAATTTCCATAATTGTAAAAAATAGCCACAACGAAACCAGAATGACGTCTCAATGCTTAAAATTATAGGATTTTCGTGTCTGATCTGATAACACCCCAGTATTTTCTGTAGAAGATGGTGCTACAATATTCTATTGAAACAAGGTACAAGTGGGTTTACCATTAGAACTGAAACTGTACATCATTGTTCTGAAAATCCATTGGCATTGCTTATATCATACAGGCCCACTAGCTCGCGAGGGGTTAGGCTCGTAAAACACACTTTCCCGAAATGTGCACTTTCTGTAAAAGTGCATTTTGTTAGAATGATAATTTTTCCGTAAAGTACACTGTCTCTAAAAGTGTACTTCCCGATATGTACATACACTTTGTCAATCAATAGGTGCACTTTCCCAGAATGTTTTGCCGGGAAGTACACTTTAAGGTAGGAGTGTTAACGCCTAGCATATGTGTGAGTGCCTCGCCTACGTCACACTCACACATGCATACGACAAATCTGCAGCGCCGAAGACCCCGCTTTAACGACTTAATGTATATCTTTAACCTTTTGAGCGCCGAGAGCCACTAAAGTGGTCGAGTCGTCGCTTTTGTCGGTCGGTGACCAGTTCTGGATTTGACCACTTCTGGATTTGACCACTTCTGGATTTGACCACATCTGAATTTGACCACTTCTGGAATTGACCACTTCTGGATTTGACCACTTCTGGATTTGACCACTTCTAGATTTGACCACTTCTAGATTTGACCACTTCTGGATTTGACCACTTCTGGATTTGACCACTTCTGCATTTGACCACTTCTGCATTTGACCACTTCTGCATTTGACCACTTCTGCATTGGATCAAATGTCAAACTATGTCAAACATTCCTCTTGACGCATAATGCCCTAAATCAAGAAAATGTCTTAAACGCAGATTGACCTGAATGCATAATGTCCTAAACCTTTTGACGGTCGGTGACCAGTTCTGGATTTGACCAGTTCTGGATTTGACCACTTCTAGATTTGACCACTTCTGGATTTGACCACTTCTGGATTTGACCACTTCTGGATTTGACCACTTCTGGATTTGACCACTTCTAGATGTGACCACATCTGGATTTGACCACTTCTGGATTTGACCACTTCTGGATTTGACCACTTCTGGATTTGACCACTTCTGGATTTGACCACTTCTGGATTTGACCACTTCTGGATTTGACCACTTTTGGATTTGACCACTTCTGCATTTGACCACTTCTGGGATTGACCACTTCTGGATTTGACTACCTTTTATTTATACAATATGCAAGCAAAAATCGTCTGCGTTAACCTTCCGACATTTAAGACGCAAAAGCGAGGTCTGAAATATGCCGCAGTTTTAAAAATAAGACATACATAATATACGTACAATTTGCAAAGCGTGATCTGCGTTTAGGACATTATGCGTTCAGGTCAATCTGCGTTTAAGACATTGTGCGTTCAGGTCGATCTGCGTCTAGGACATCATGCGTTCAGGTCATTTTGCGTTTAAGACATTTTCTTCATTTAGGGCATTATGCGTCAAGAGGAATGTTTGACATAGTTTGACATTTGATCCAATGCAGAAGTGGTCAAATGCAGATGTGGTCAAATACAGAAGTGGTCAAATCCAGAAGTGGTCAAATCCAGATGTGGTCAAATCTAGAAGTGGTCAAATCCAGAAGTGGTCAAATCCAGAAGTGGTCAAATCCAGAAGTGGACAAATCCAGAAGTGGTCAAATCCAGAAGTAGTTAAATCCAGAAGTGGTTAAATCCAGAAGTGGTCAAATGCAGAAGTGGTCAAATCCAGAAGTGGCCAAATCCAGAAGTGGTCAAATCCAGAAATGGTCACCGACCGACAAAAGGGTCCTAAACGCAGATCACGCTTTGCAAATTGTACGTATATAATGAGTATGTATTTATGTATGTCTTATTTTTAAAACTGCGGCATATTTCAGACCTCGCTTTTGCGTCTTAAATGATTTTTGTTTGCATACTGTATAAATAAAAGGTAGTCAAATCCAGAAGTGGTCAAATGCAGAAGTGGTCAAATCCAGAAGTGGTCAAATGCAGAAGTGGTCAAATCCAGAAGTGGTCAAATGCAGAAGTGGTCAAATCCAGAAGTGATCAAATCCAGAAGTGGTCAAATCCAGAAGTGGTCAAATCCACATGTCAAATCCAGAAGTGGTCAAATCCAGAAGTGGTCACCGACCGACAAAAGGGTGCCCACCACGCCAACAACCACTAAAAAGGTCGGAGTGAAGGTGTACTTTGATCATGAATAAAATCTGTTATGAATTGTTTTTATTTGGTTTTATTGGTTTTTAACGATACATCAAGTTACAGTGCTTGGCGTGTGAGTGATCACTTCATTCAAATATGAAAGCGTTGAAAAGGTTAAATAATAAATGTGTATCTTTTGAGAAAGTGCCCTAAATGGGAAAGTGTACATTTTGGGAAAGCGTGCGTTTTGGAAAAGTGCACTGTTTGAGAAAAAATGCACATTTCGGGAAAGTTTCCAAATTGGGAAAGTGTATATTTTGGGAGTGTACGTTTTGCGGAAAGTGCACCTTTGCAGAAAGTGCACATTTCGGGAAAGTGTGTTTTACGAGCCTAACCCCCCGCGAGCTAGGAGCATTTTTTTGTCAATCACTTCCCCAGGGCGATAACCTGTGATAAGGTTTTCAGAATGTTGTATCATGAAGCCCCGTGGACGTCAGCTGCGGCTCCGTCGGTGGGTTGTGGTCAGCAGCAGCCTCGCAAACACGTAAAAAAAGCCATTTCCCCCCGATTCATTTTATCATCAAATGATAGAATCCAATATTAAGGCACTGGTCCCACCGCCGCCTACAGATACAATTCTTTTTTTATTTGAAAGTATATGCTTCCAGGTTGGTCCCATTGTTATCAAAACTTCAGTTGGACGATGGGAGCCATAAGGAATCGAGGGAACTCCTTAAACATAGAAGGCACGCATGTAATAATTTCGGTACGTGTATTTTCTATTATAACTAGTGTAATTTTATTATACCCGGAAATCACAAATTTGGTGAAGTGGTACTGATGATGAAGACCACAGACGATTTATGGAACTCGTACTTAAAACTGTAAAAGTACGTTACTGATTCTGATAATATAATATATTCTGATCATATTATGATTCCGTTGAAGTAGCAACTAATGTCCTTGTCAAGTGTACCGAATCGACGGGCGGAACTCCTCAAATATTATCGGCCCACATACATATGTGGTTTTCGTCTGTAACGAATAATCAACGAATTTACTCTCGGAAAGCAGTCCATGTGGTAAAGTGGAAAGGAAATGTGGAAATGTTCATTTGGCTTATTGGCGGAGTACTAAAGTCGGTTAAAACTTTGTTATTAAAGTAAATTATGTTATGTCAGATGACAGTTTATAGGTATACTATTACAAATAAATAAACGCGTCAGCTGGTTTTACCGCGGTGGAAAACTCGTCAGCTGATGCCCTGAAGTTTGTAACGCAGGAGCCAGACCGGACCATCTGTCGCGTATTCAAATGCATCTGATCTGGTTTCCCTCGGCATTTTGTAAGTTGATTTATTTCATTACTCAGTATCATCGGCCATCGTGCTTCTATATATTACGCGATAGACTTCTCCTACATAATGTCACGATTTCATTTCAAAAAATTGGGTTTTTGTTGCGATTTCCCCTCTTTTGTACCTGGCAACCCAGCCCGTACATACATGCGCCTTGCCATCGGCAATCAGAGGGCCTACCGCGAAACGAAATTCGTTTTCATTCGTGTATCTCCGTCTCTGTCGCACTTGCTAGTTCGAGCGACAGAGACGGAGATACACGAACAAAAACGAATTTCGTTTCGCGGTAGGCCCTCTGCATCGGCAGCGGCACTATCGGCACATCGGCACTATCGACTATCGGCAGTCATCGCACTCATCGCAGCGCATGCGTACGCGGATCTTCCGCTATCATACCGGCAACTTGCCTCAGTACAATTCAGTCAGTATTGATCGCGCGCTCGGCGGTGACACGGCGTACCGAAAATGCTATCGGATTTGTGTGAACAATAATAAAGACTATTTAGTATGGAGTGAAGTGTTTAATAGTTAATCATGTCGAAGGTGAGTAAGCGGTTTTTTTATAGTACAAGTGGAAATCATTGTCAAGTCAAGGACATTGTAGGTAGTTAAGTTTTATTTGGTTTTTCATTCGCTACGCATTGTGGAAAAATGACGGTAAAATGTTATTGAAAGAAATTGGTAGCAAGATTTTTCCGCACTGTAGGTATTAGTGGTTCGTTTTACGATTTTTCTTAATTGTTTTTATTGGTAAGGGCTAGTGCGAGTTTCAATCTGCCTTCCATAGCTTCGGCATTGAAGGAAGCACTTGTTAATTTGATCATAATTAGCAGGTCAAATGGAGAAGCCAAAGAGTTTCTCAATTCAGGCCTGTTGCGTAGAATCATGTGTTGGGTACGGGTTCTTCTCGTGATTGGAAATAAACTACGCTTTGTTAGATAGATATGACACCTAGCAAGTTTTCTACCATAGGTACCTATTCCAGGTTCCATTTTCTTGACATTTTTGGTATGAGTGGGTAGGTTTAACCGACAAGTCAATTCAAAATAAAACAACACTGGTTATTTAATCGTAGAAAATATCAATTTCTGTGTGTAAACGCCATTCATTACATAGGTACATGGTTGCAAACAAGGTGCTCAAGGTGCGTTGAGCTGATTGAGAACCTTGGCCTTACAAGAGAATTTTCGCCATAACTAGGTTTAAGGGCAGTAACCGATCTCGATAATACATACATGTGAAATAATGTAAAGACAAACTAGGTGCAGGGATCGGAACCGGTTTTTTCAAAAATCCCCGAAGTAGTCTTGATAGGTATTTTGAATTATTTTAGGCTCTTAATGTAGGACTCTATCGTGTAAGGTAACATATTATTTCGTATTATTAGACTGCCCGATCAAAAATGATATCATAACCAAAGAACGAAATAATACCGGTTTAATTTGTATGGAGAAAATACCGGTATCCGATGCCTCGTAGGTAGTGTAGGTACTTCTACCTGTTAGGTTCTTTAATTCGGCTATTAATCAATGAGGTATCCGAAGAATATTCTTGCGAAATGGGTCATAATCATAACATAAATTAAAGATTTAGGGATTTTAATAACATTTGTAGGGATTCATTCACATAGTCCAGGCAATGAACTGACAACTTGTATGGAAAAAATGACATATTTAGAAATAATTTATAATAGCTAATTTTTTTAATGTAACGGATATATTATCAATTAAATAGTTACCTAGAGGCAAAATCCAACAAAAAATCAGACATCAAAAAAATCAATAGTTAATTAGCTCCTAAAAAGTCCGGATAAATATTAATATTTTTTTTATCTTTATTTAGGTTCATTTACATTTACTTTAAAATATTCAATATAAATAAAATAAAAAAGACAATGAATGTTTAATTTAAATCTATATAATTACTTCCGGGTGGAAAGTTTGGTGGATTCTTGAATAAAGCATCTTAGAATAATGTTTTAGAATGAAATAAACAAAAAAAACGCTATTATAAATTAATGTTTTTCGAAACCGTATTTTGCCTCGGCTACTATGCGATCAGAGGCTTCGCTTTTAACCCGCCCGGCTTTTGACCCGGCCCAAAAATCGAATTTTACCTGCATAGCGGGCGGTTATTGGCGCTTTTCAGCCCGTGCGACGTAATAGTACATTACATACCTAGGGCGGTGAATTTGTGGCCCGAACCGAAGGTGAGGGCCATAAATATGCGATCTGGGGCTCTACGAATTACCGCCCGTGGTTTGTCTAAAGTTCTACGTCTTGCCTTGGCCAGGAAGTGAGAGTTTCTCCTCGCGTAGCGGGCAGAAAATCCCACTTACGGCCTAGGGTGACGTAAAAAATATATGCACACTACTCGCACTAGTTCTAAAAGTATGACATAATCCAGTAGTCTGTTTACAAAACTCAAACCGAGGCGGAGGAGTGTTAATCCAATTGAGTCCTAATTGGTGATACTAACAGTGTTATATACCTAAATGTGCTTCGCCAATATAAACTCGAATAGAGTTAACGAATCGCGAGATAGCGACGTTAGTGTATGATAAAAAGATATCTTTATATTTTACTAGCCTATGTCCATCCGGAACGTCCATACTGCACGCAGGTGAAATAATTTTTGAAATCGGATGAGTAGTTCCGGAGATTACCCATTACATACGAACTTACAAAGCTACTATGTCTTTGTCTATACTTCCTCTTTTTTATATGTATTTACATATATAGGTATCTTCTAATTTATGTTTTTAAAACTTTTACTTAGTCTTTATAAAAAACACAGACATCTAAATTCGTTTCCACAAAATGTACCTACCTTAAATATAAGTGTTTAGATATCAGTATCGGATATACAGGGTGTTTGGTCCATTGTTTGCCAAATTAAAACGGCAGGTAGGTTGGGTCATTTGATATCTATTCTGTTTCTGGCCAAAAACAAATTACTTCATTTTTTAAATTCAAGTTGAAACCTTGGAATTTTCCAAAATTATTAAAAAAAAAACAAAAAAAAAAAACCGGCGGGCAAATATTTTTTTGGAAGCTGGATAGATAGCAAATGACCCAACCTACCTGCCGTTTTAATTTGGCAAACGATGGACCAAACACCCTGGATATGTATTTCTGCAAAAGGATTTTCTCAATAATGACATCTCAACCAAGACTGACATCAGCCTTTGGTACCTATTCACTAAGCTTACCTGGCTTACAGACGGACCAGTCTAATTATGATCTTCCACTACTAACAGTTATTAGAAGCTAGAGTCCAAATGACAACACCAGTGGTCCCACAATAAAGCGCAAGATGTTTTGTGAACAGGCTCGCAAAAAAGTGGCAAAGATCATTCACCGCGTTGAGTTCATCAGTGATCAGTGTTAAGTGGTTTGAGGGCAAGAAACTGTACCTTATATGTAGTAATGATGGTACGCTGATTAAAGTGCTTCCCAATAAGGGTCCGGGAAATAACAATGTAACATTGATTTGATGTTCTTTGATCATTGTACACCGATATATCGGTGTCCAATTGTCCATCTTTTTGAATGGGCATGCGGCTGCCTGTTTCACGAAGCTACTGTATTAACTGGCAACACTGGTCGAATGACCAGTCGTTATTTGTCAATAGCCAAGGCCAAGGTGTTGACAAGTTGAAATTTCAACGAATCCTCATATCAATAAAGAGTCGACGGTCTGTGGATTTACAAGCGAGGAGTCACAAGCGTTCATTGGTTACGGCACCTGCTTGTAATCAAAGGCCTGTTTCACAAAGTAGCTTGGTGATGTAAGAAAAGGTACGAGTTGAAACCCGACCGCAGACAGCAGCATCAGACGACGTGTCGCGGCGATACGACTGGTTTCTATATATTTCTATGAAATACCTTTCGTAGCTAGCGACACGTCGCCGTCAACCAGTTGCGGCGACACGACACACGACTGATTTCTATGTATTTCTATGAAATACCTTTCGTAGCTAGCGACACGTTGCCGGGCGTCGCCGTCAACCAGTCGTGTCGCCGCGACACGTCTGCTGTTTGCTGTCTACGATCGGGTTCCAACTTGTTCCAACATCACCAAGCTACTTTGTGAGACGGGCTCCTGATTACAAGCAGATACCGTAACCAATGAACGCGTGTGACTCGTCGCTTACGAATCCATAGACCGTCGACTCTTTATTGATATGAGAATTGCTTAAGAAAATGGCCGCTCCTCACTATCAACGCAGCGCATCCCCGGAACTCTCTGGTGACCTTACCACCAGGAACAAGACACCACATTTCGTTTAGTAGATAACAGTTTTTCTCTTTAAACGTATAACGATAAATGAAACGTTTACTTTGAAAAGACAACACGATGTAATGTATCATCAAACAATAGAGAAGATAATGATGTAGATATCAACAATAGTAATTTAATTAACTCCAGGTACCTACCTACTAGTATAATTACAATAATAGTATTGCTTCGATTTCACGCTTTTAACCTTTTCAACGCTCTGTCAAGGAGAAAAGTTGTCAACCACACGCCAAATCAACAATACATTTAGTGCGGGGTTAAACCTATGTCAATTCAAAATATTATTTTTTATTTTATTTTATCTTTAACTAAAAAATATTGTAAACAGATAAACCATACGCGGTTTTCGCTCGCTATTTGAAACATGTAAATAGTCTTTAAGTATATTGGATAAATAAAAGAAAAAAAAAGAAGGTTGCTATCCCGCTGGGCTCCTTGACGCATATATCAGTCGTTGGCGTCCAAAAGTTTAATAGGCGCAATTTTTACACTCTATCAATTCTTCCCTAAATATTATTAGAAAATATTCCATAACAAGACCTGTTAATTACTGTTCTATCACTACCTCACAATAAAAAAAACTATTTCATATAATCGTTACAATTCAGCAAATGGGACTTTTCGTGCTCAAATCATATCGTGTGTGATGAATGATATTTTACAAAAAAATCCAACTGCTTTTTCAAATATTGCGAGCCTTTGTCACTCCTACGATTATGAGGAATCCAACGACACCTCATATGTCAAAATCCATCAAGCCGTTTGGACTGTAGCCCGTGAAATAGAATTATACCTATTCATACATACGCTCGAAAAATATAACCCTCCTTCTGAGGCAGTCGAGTCGGAAGATGAAGAGGGAACTTCCTTATTTAGACCATTACGTACAAATGCTTAGTCCTTAAGAATTATTGCTAATATTATATCTGCAAGTTAATTGAATTCGGTAATACCTAATCAAAGTAATTCCACCATTATAAAAAGGAAAGGTCAAGCGTAAAACGGTTCCGGTACGAAGTCGTGATTATTGCGAATCGGGCAATCGGTCAGTCGTTTTTTTGCTGTCAGGAAAAAATAAAACAAATGGTTCCAGTTTTGAGGTGTGCCATTCGGTCGAGCGACTATAGCAGCACATCACTACGCGTAATCGAATTCATTTGATTGAATTTCCAGTAGTGCAGACTAAGCGTTTCGCAAATTGTCTCGGTGTTGGCAACACCGGCTGCGACATACGTTCGCGTTTCGCCATTTGTCCGGTTCGCGATTGCGTCCATGCTATGCTTTAGGGCACTGCGATTTAGCAAAGGTGTGACTAAGTATACTTCCTAGGATTACATGAGTTAGTATATTGCTAAAACCAGCATGATATGAAGAGTTGAATAGTTGTTAAATCGCATTCAATGTCAGTCGGTCAATATGCAGAATTATTTAATGAAATTGTGCACCCATTAATGTTAAGTTCTCCTAAATTCCTAAGACATCTGTAGTCCATTCAATGAAAATTGATAGTGGACGCTGGACATCTCTGTCTTACCTTTTATAATTGATCTTGAGACTCTTACGGACGCCCTGTTGCTAAATATCAAATCGAGATAAAGTCTCGAGTGGATTAGACAATACTCCTAAGAAATAACACTAAAATTAGGGCTTTGAAAAACACCTTCAAGTTTTAATTGGTATTGTAGACTTCACGTTGAAAATTTTCTTTAACTCTCCACTAACGAGGTTTCTTAATTGGGGATAAGTTTTTGTTCAGCTCATACCTCGGTCTAATAGGATGAGAAATTAGGTGGTACATTTAATACACAATGACATTGTAATGTACATACTACATTCAATATCATTAAAAGAGCAAAACGCTTGATAGCTATTTGGAATAGAACGTGCGAAAAACCTCACAATGAGTACTTAGAATAAGCAAAAAGTTGTATAATTGTGTTGAAGAGCCTGATATACGTCTTTCTCTGAAATTGAAGAGACTACAAATTGCCGTACATCTAAGAACTAATTTCGTACATTGCGGAGCTAACGGCTTGGTTGAAAAAGTGCACAGTTACTTTCGATGTTGGTCGGGGCTTTATCGAAGCTGGCATCTGATAAATGAGTGAGCCGAGTCGTTTGGTGTTTGTATTCGAAGCGGGAAATAGGCAAACATACTACATACCTAATTGGATTATAGTTTATAGCAATGGTGTTGTTTACACTGTTAGACGAATTCGAAGGTCAACAGCGCCATGCTGAATTTCCCAGAACTGAGCGGATACCACGAAACGAAAATGAAGTTCGTTCGTGTATCTCCCTCTATCGTTCGCAATTGCAAGTGCGTGATACACATACATGATACGATACACTTACATAATTATATCATCCCTGTTTTCCTTAGTTAAAATGTCGTCTCACTCGTGGCGTATCAAGTAACCTCTGTATCAGTTTGCCTCGTCTATTTTCAATTGAATCATCGGGTTTAATTCTCTTCTCTCGTGAGTTAAAGTCAAATATTATAAAACAGGTAGTGACCAGAGTCCTGCTTGATGTAGACCTAACTATCAACCGGTTATTTTTATCTCTGGGTAGGTACACAAGGTTTTTTTGTGCTCACAAAGTGGCTTGAATCACTATCGATATTTTGTTACATTTATATCGATTATGATTTCATTTTAAACTGTAAGGTTGTAAGCCAAAACTAATTTAATTCAACTTTGATCGTTACTGAAACGGCATAACACTCCAATTTGAATGTTTCTTTTTAACACTTGAGTAAATGTTAACTCACAATTTATTGCTACCTACTTGTTTTATTTTGCATATAAATTCAGTCACATGTTAATATAATATTAATGACCTAATTCTGATACTGTGTTTGAACTGAAATCGTCAGTATTGAAATTCTCAAGTTTATTCTTTTTTTTAAACTGACAACTGCATTTCTTCTCAGTGTTATCTCGGTTGCATAGTTAAGAAAATATTTTGTTCATGCTGAAATAGCCCCAGATTCTTACGAAACTTCTTCATGGCGTTGTTGGGTAGCGTAAACAAAACGGCTCATCACTGACTAAAATAACCCATTTTATTTAAATTCGTAATGGAATGTTATCAGTCAGTTCCCACTCGCAACAAAAGAAATGAACAAATAGTTTATTTCTTTTTCGACTTTACTTTAGAAGATCGAAATGGGTACTATAAAAAGTATTTTTTAATGTTGTATGAATACTACATAAAATCATGCATTATGGATGTTTATCTGGTCCGTCGACAATTCTATCTTCATGCTGTACAGCGGCGCCAGCTAAGCTCACGCCGAATCGCGACGCAAACCGAGAAAATCTATCCTACTCTTTCTAATTTGCACAGTGCGTGTGTTACACACTGTCTGCGTGTGAGACAGTTGTCGCTGAGTCGCGGCGTCGCGACTTGACATGCAAGTTGTGCTGCTTGCACGTACAGAGGGCTGTTGTTGTTTATTACACCCTTGCTCCTCCCACGCACGCGAACCGAACTTAACAAAAATAAGTTTCTGTCAAAAATTAAATTTTAAGTACAAGCATTTAATGCCGACTGTACTTTTCTGTCAACATTTCTGACAACATCAACTCATTGAGACAATTCTAACGAGCCCAAACTCGATGAGGTTGTTCATTTGTGAAGTTCCTATGGCCATGGCCACCTTCCAGCTCCATCATCAGATCGGCATCATGTCATCATAATCCATAATTGTCGCGCGTTTTACACTTGTATGCAAAATTTCAGCTCAATCGGTTACCGGGAAGTGGATCTAATTTAATTTGTAAGATTTGATGACAAACATCGGGACAGGTAAAACTAAAAAACTTGTAATTAGCGACACCTAAGTCAATCCATTAATTATTATCATGGGCCATATCTCCCTTATTCTGGGTAACATTAACGTGAATTAAATTAAGTTAATTGTTATTTTGATTCTCTAAAACGCATATTATTTTCGCGTTTATCTCGTAATACATTTGCGATAAAAACATCCGTCTTAGAAATATAGTGTTCTTCTTGTTTTTTTTAATATTAGCGTTCAATGTGAGAGTAAAATGCACATAGTGAACTTAAAATGCAATGTGTTAAGTCCAGAGAAAGCCCAAACAGTAGTACCATAGCTGTTGTACTTTCTCTATTTGGATTTAACACTTGTGGAGAATACTTAGTGTAGTGGTACTAGTGGTCATTCTTAGAATAGTGTATGCTGGCAAATGCAAGTTGAATCCATTAGATTCAATTACACTGCAACACTGTAGGTCAATATGTATGCGTTTATGTTTCGTTTGTTGCTATCAATTTAAAATGTAACTGAGCAGGCTAAACAAGTCATTAATTGGAGGGTTAATTTTCCACACTGTATAACACTGCACAGGGTGGAAAACACTTACATACACAAATAGTCATAGTTATACAATTAACTGTGTGTACTTGGGCCGTAAACCATTACTACCACTAAATAAAATAAAATAAAAATAGCCTTTATTATTGAAACTGAAAAAACTTAAAAACTATAATGCTACATTTTATCGACAACTTCAACTCGTCTTGGCGACAATAGGCCTCTTCCAGAGCCTTCCATTTCGTGCGGTCCCTTGCCTCTCTCAGCCACGTTCCTCCAGCAGTTTGTTTTAGATCATCTGACCATCTAAGTGTAGGTCTTCTTCTTTTTCTTTTAAATCCTCTTGGGTACCACTCTACTAGTTATGTCCTTTGTCCATTTATCTATGTTTTCCCTTATCATATGACCTGTCCTGTCCAGCGCCATTTTTGCTGGCTTGCTTGCTTGGCTTTGATTATGGACAGTTTTACCTTATCTTTGAGCTTGATATCAAGCACACTCCTTTCCATGTTGTTTCGACATACAGCTAGTTTTTGGTGCTGTCTTTTTGTAAAAGATTACTACCACTGGCTAATATATTATTAGACATACTAGAGGATGACTATTGAATTAAAATTAAATTAAAAATAATTTATTTCGGACTATGCATCCATAATTTGTTAGTAACAACATATTTACTTTAAAAGCTGCCTAATCGGCGTGAGAAGGCACGCACCGGGCATGCGCCTCGTCCCCAATGCTTTATTATCGGGCAGTCCACCCGTTCAACAAGCGACTTCAGAGCTATAACTATAACCAAAAACTTCGAATTCCGAAGTTCGGGTATCTCCATCTCTATCGCACTTGCAACACTCGAGTGACATGGATGCAGATATACGAACTTCGATTTTCGTGGTAGCGCCGCAGGATGCTGTTGGTACTTACTACCCCGTACCCTCCGCATGAGTGATGCCGACCGATGAAGATGCGCATTATTGTGTGGAATCCCGGCCGCCCGCCGCCGCGAACATCTGGCCCCGTAGCATGGTTGGCCTTGTCACGCGATAGGTGATAGGATAGAGCGTGCGTCACTGGCTGACACCGTTCGATAGAACGAGACGACGCACTTATTTTGTCACTTGTCGCGTGATAAGGCCAACCATGCTACGGCTCCTGCTATGTCAACGACGATTATTGCAATGAAATGAAATGAATGTTTATTGCATTGCATTTCATGTTTATTACCTTTGTCTTGTACTTGAAAAATACACATTCTTTATTTAATGTCACACCTGCACGGCTATCACAAGACGGCGCGCGAGCTCTCCCGATTTTTCTCGCACTATACCTCTCTTTCTAAGTTTTCTAATAAAAGGGAGACGGATAGTGCGAGAAAAATCGAGAGAGCTCGCGCGCCGTCTTGTGATAGCCGTGCTGGCCATAAAGTAGCTATTACCGCGCGCATGCAAGTACTTTATGGCCAGGAAGAGGTAAAATTTTGTACTCACCACGGGTAACAAAGAAAGCCCTTAGATCGCATATTTATCGTCAAATACCTGTGTACCAGCGCTGGCGCTGCCAGCATCACGCTGAGTTGTGACCATTTCGTGGCAAATGTGTTTGTGTGTATTGTGTCTATACAGTTTGTTTTTATGTGTTTTGTCACGAATAAATGTTTTTTTCTTTTTCTTTTTTTCTCTTCTTTATCGCAGATATTTTTTCTTTTACCGCCCTAGGTAAGTAATGTACTAATAATTACAGTCTTAAGTCGTGATCATTATCATCAGCCTAATTCGCCCCACGGACGGATGCGCACAGGCCTCTCATGATCGAATCTCGGCGTTGTATTCCTCACGCTGGCCCAGTACAGGTTATGGACTAACGCCCTAAGTACTATAAAGATTAAGGCCTGTTATTTCTGCGCCGTTCCATTTTGATTGTTTCCTTATTGAAGCTCGTGTGATATGATAATCGTCGAATCGACAATTTATTAGTGGCCCTAAAACCATTCAACTGCGTGTTCACTTTAAAAATCGTGCCACAAAGGTCGCCATTGTTTCAAGTTTAGAAAATTATTCACTCGCGACGCGACACGTAAACACAAGTGACAGAATTCTTGTATATGTGGAGTAAGTTATGTCAAACGAACGCACGCGATAAACGACTATATGCTCTGAGAATGAGAGGTAGTTTTTTTACTTGCGTTTTTTCGACCGAATTTAATCTTAGTTCTAAACTTACTACAAATGCGTATGTTACGTGTGAGCCTTGAAATTATAATAACAATCATTTTACTAATAACTACACATTTTCCTTTAGTCACACACTCGTAGATAATGAAGGAAAAACTTGAATGATTATCTGTGTTCGTCTTACTTTTGGCTGAAATGTAATTCATTGTGGTACGGTACAGCCTTGGTCAAAAGTATTGAGCACGTTTGCGTTTTTCATACAAAAGTCAAATTTTTAAAGGTGCATTTAGAAAGTTGTGTATCTATCGGAAAAAATCGTCATATTTATTGACATCAAGGGAAAATCCGTGAAAAAAATATACAATTAAACCTTTATTGTAAAACCCGACTTTTTCTAGTTTCAGTTTTCACACGCAAATAACAATTTCAAAATGCTATATATATTAATGATTTGCACATGTTCAAATACTATATTTTACGTCTTCGTGTATTTATGGAATTGTTAAAAATAATACTTTATCTATAAGTTACAAAGGAAAACGTGGGGTGCTCAATACTTTTGGCCAAGGGCCTGTATTTCCTTTTGGCAGCGCGGTAATACAACCAATTAGAGCTTGTTTCGCGAAACATGGAAAAATACCGGATTGATTCCAGCTAAATGGTTGGATACTATAGGTACTGGGTATATGAAAAAAAAACACGGCAGTTAATTACTTCGAAAAGTATCATGGATAAGTTAGGTAAGTAATAGTCGACCAACTAATAAATGTACCTACTTGAAAAGACCAACTGTTGTTTAAATTCGGGCAACGCAACGTTTAGTTGGCGCGCGCGTGTCGATGTAACGAAGGTCGAGGACTACGGAACCCTACACTGCGCGTGGTCCGACACGCATTTGGCCGGTATTTGTAGAATTGCCTCATCAAATAACAATTAGGTAGTGTCATTTTTTGCATATTTTTGTTGTTTTATTTTCTTGAACCCCCCCTGAAATTTCGTGAACCCCCCCGAAATTAAAACCTGGCAACGCCCGTGTCCAATCCTATTATAATAGCGGTTTGATAATAGCCATATACAACTGAAAAAATCCATGCTTAAAACATTTGATAACACTCCTAGGTGATTTGAAATAAGTAGCAACTCCTTATCATAATCTATTATGAGTTAGAATTACTTGGCTCTGATTTTTATTGATAAGTCTTTCCGATGTTTGGGTGTTCATCATTGTGTTGAAGTCGAACCAACCAGAAACAATATTAAACGATAAAAACCGGACAAGTGCGAGTTCAACTCGCGTGGTGAGGGTTCCGTATATAATCTAAATTTCATAAGTGTTTTTGAATATTCAAACTTCTGTAATCTTTAGGCAAGAAACTATTTTCCATATTTTTTCAGAATTTTAATTCCAGTAGTTTCGGAGATAAGGGGGCGGGGAATGATCAATTTTCGTATTTTTCCTAAATTACTTCAAATCTGTTTATGATAAAATTATAAAAAAAAAATATCTGACATGCTTACAACAACCCATTTTATTTGATATGTCACACAATACAGTTTGCGAAACTTTTATTTTAATTTTCCAGTTTACACCCCAAAAGTGGCCCCCTTGTTCAGAATCCATTAATTTACTTTACGCGTCCATCTTTGGGTCACCAATTTACATATGTGTACCAAATTTCAACTCAATCGGTCCAGTAGTTTCGGAGCAGACAACCGAGTGATCCTATAAGGGTTCCGTTTTTTCCTTTTGAGGTATCGGAACCCTAAAAACGGTGGTTTTTTTAAAGGTTCGTGTTAGATTTGTTGAAAAATTTGCAATAGAAAGTGACGGATATATATTTAATTTTAAATGTTGTAATAATAATAACAGTGACCATAATAGAATGTATTTAAAGGGAAATAGATCCGACCAATAAAAATGACATTGAATTTGACGACTTTTTGTTTTGGACATCGCATGGTTTGGAACCTTTTTGCTAAACTGGATGTAGGTATCATAAGCAAGTGATTTTAATCTTATTGTAATACTAGCTTCTGCCCGCGACTTCGTCTGCGTGGACCCGGGATAAAAACTATCCTATTTAATCCAGGCTATAAACTATCTTCGTGCATTTCATCCATATCGGTTGAGCCGTTTCAGCGTGATTGAGTAACAAACATCCAAACATCTAAACATCCAAACATCCAAACTTTCGCATTTATAATATTAGTAGGATTAAATTAAAGTTAGTAGCACCTTTCGGAATTGATCCTCTATTCAAATTTATGTGTAATCATTATTACTCGTAAGTATGAATAGTCATGTAATATATAACTTTTGACACCTATTCGTTAACGACGTGTTTTCTATTTGTACTGGCGATTGGGTAAACTTTAAAATAAACATTGGCTCGTCATGTTGTACTGTCTGTAAGCGAAATTTCACTGGATTAGCTTTCTATTTGAGTTATCTAAGTTACTAATCGATATTATTTGATGTCTAATCAAAGTAATCAAATAAAATATAATTGATTGCAGACGGGTAAGGCTGCGAATTTTGACCAATTTGGGCATTTCAAATTTAACAAGCTCATAAAAAATGGTAACACCGAAGGGTTTCAAAACAACTTTACGCGATAAAAACTGTCAAGGTTGCAAGTGACATTTGATTTAAATCCTTTTAAATAAATAATAAAAAATATTTCTGTCCAAAAATCTGAGGTCCAAAACGTAACGTTAACCGACTATGTGATTTTAATGGCAAGTAGTGATTATTTTTAATGAGTTTTTTTATACGGTAGGGTAATTAATGTCACTATTTCACCATGATAACAGACTTTTCTTTCGAAAATACGTTATACTTACGTTACGATTACGTTACATTTTTACAAAATGTTAAATAAAATCGCGTTCGTGTAACACGGACACGGATACCCGACATGATTACACGAAACACAGACACGATCGCAAGCCCTAGTCTATACTGTATACTATAAGACTGTCTAAAATAGGACCTCACCACGCTCGTGGGAGCGCCACTGTCAGTCGTAATGTACCTAATTGTGCCATTAGACGCTTGTCTCGAATTGTACTAACAATGGAAATCTACTAATCTAACCCTAATTCAGTTAATTGCTCTGGTGATTAGGCGAGTAGAACTGGGCCGGCGGTTCAAAGGAACCAGCCCCCCTATTTTGTAACTTGTTTTAAGCTCATCTCAACGCTCACCCACAAATATATCTTGACGCCGCGATTCGTAGTAACGAAGCATGGGTAGAGGTCTAGTTTCGTTAGGCTTGATGAGCGCGTAGCGAATAACAGACCAGAACGGGCCTGAACTGAATGAATGATCACGAAATTCACGAATGATCGCGATTGTGGCCGCTCACGAGCCAGTTTCAAAGTACAGTCGCAGTCAAAACGCGTTACCGAATTTTGGGACCTCAATTGTACCACAGTAGCATCCTTCTTACTTATAATTATAAATCTTAAAATGTCGGGCAGAGGCCCATCCCATTTCACAAACTTGCATTACAAGTTTACCTTTTATAACCTTACCTTCTCTGACTAATTTTATCCTGAAATGAAGTGAAGTGAAATGGCCTCCAAGGAGTCATCAGAGCAGTTCGTAATGAAATTTAATATCAACATCATCTGCCGTTCCCAACTCGACAGATTTGAGAAATGTTAGTCTGATGGATAGACTGACTTAAGGGTCTGCTAGACGGTCGCCAACAAGCTCCTCCGACCGAGCGACTTTGGTCGGCACCGACAGTGTAGACAGCTGTTTGCAGCAAAATTTCATACTACAACGGTCGTTGCCGACCAAGGTCGTTCGGTGGGAGGGGCTTGTTGGCGGCCGTCTATATAGTAGACACTTTAGTCATTTTGGGATGACTTTAGGAACCTGTGGAAATGGGAATCATTAGACATCAAATCTGGAGAATCGCCATTTAAATAGTCGAGTTAAACTTTGGCAGCTACTTTCATAGATCTATAAGAATTGTCAACGTATTTTATTACATGTGGAGGAACCTGTCACTTGACCTACTAACATTTGCCCTAATGTTTCATTAGACCTAATGTTTCACTAGACCTAATGCATTTTTCTTCGGGTTTCCTTTGAATATCATCAAATGGAAGTCATTAGTACGAGTATACTATATAGCTTAGGTTTGTTTTGCAATAATCCTATAAAGTTTACTATTTAAGAAAAGTAATGCATTAGGTCTAATGAGACATTAGGTCAAATAAAGCATTTAGGGCTAAAGTAGTAGTATGAGATGCAGCGTAAACATGTTTGATTGAAGTCGACTGTACTTGTGTAACTGATTGTACACTGCGCCCCAGATTTCGTACGTGTATTGATTTTATTCGGTCTGCTGCGGCCATGCTAATGGATTGCTCGCGACGTTCCGTCCTCAGACTGTATAGCTCAAAAATATACATATTATGGAAATATAGACTTTATGTCTGGGGATTGAGATTGGAAATTGCATGCGGTTTAGATTTGCTTGAAACTAGCCAGATAATTAAATTATTTGACAATTATACATATAGACAACGCGAAGATTGAAATTGACGTGCAATTTACAATTTGTATACAAACGTGAGGTTCCTACCATCAACATATGAGTTTAGCTTTAAAAATAAAATAGATTTGTGTGAGACATGTCCGTATAGCCAGACTAGGAATGAATTAAAATAACGTTACAAAAAATTGTAACGTTATTTTTCGTGATGCCACTGTTAGCTAGCACTAGGTACTAATGGGAATTGTTCCCTTTAAAATGGAATTCCACAAGACACTTAAAAAAGTCTGTAACTTTAAAAAGTTATATGTAACTCGCTTCTTTACAGCGTTCAAAAGAATAAACACAAATAGACAAACATAATACCATTATCATTATAGCTTTTCCTTATTAACTTTACACCCAAATTAATGGCAAAATTCTTATCCACGAAAAAATCCTGCCCTATTTACATTTGTAAATGCGATTCTGAGAACCGGAAAACGAGTCGAGATCGCTAAGTAAAAGGTCAAATACGCATCGCAAAAAATAACTTGCGCCTGCGTCGATTTTTATCCAAAATGATAGTAACTAACTATGATGGTCTTGTAAAGATACGCCCTTTTTTGAATCTTAGTTAGCAGTGCGCCTGGGCAAGGTTTGGAACCTGATTGTTGTAAACTGCAATTGGTTATGGATGCTTGAAAAAAAAAGATAATTTCACGATCGAGCGTGATATTTATTAAAATAGAACATTGTCTCAGGTTTGCAAGAAACAAGTACTAGGATTTTTTCATTTTACATAAATAGCTCTTAAGCAAATAATAACATTATGAAAGAAAGCATATAAACTTTTTTTGAATAGTAAACATTTATATCTTAAATGTAAAAAATCTTGGACTAAAAAACTAAAGCCATTAAAACTAATCATAATTAAAACTGGTCTCTTCATAATAGTTTTATTTCTAAGTTCCGATTACTGGTTTATTAAGTGTGAACTATTTTATTTCTTGCTTAACATAAATATTGACACAAGGAATTAGTTCTTGGAATTTCATATCTCTAATGGATATATTTTTGAGTTTCCTTATAATAAATTGCGAAAATATCTTGATTGTAAAAATAATAGCTGTTTTAAGATTTGTTTTTCAGTGTTAAGTACACTCAATGTCATCCTCTATTAGAGCGTTAGCCAAATGTTCATCTTCTAATAAATTTACGTGGGATGTGATGACCTGATGAATGATGATTGATACAATCAGACAAACAAACACAGTTCTTACATATCATTGATTTGAGAGGCGTCAGAAATGATAATCTTTAACCGATCCTCACCTAATAGGTACCTACCTCAGGTCATCTTTGAAGACCTAATATAATTTAAAAAAAAATTGTTGTGTAGGGTCCAAATATAGAACACAAAAATTCAAATTGAGAACCTGATCTTTATCCTACTTAAAAAAAGGAGTACTTTCAGTTGTATGTTATTTTTAACCGAATTAGAAAAAAGGAGGAGGTTCTCAATTCGGTTTTTTTTTAATTTGAAAGTATATGCTTCCAGGTTGGTCCCATTGTTTTCAAAACTTCAATTGGATGATGGGAACCATGAGGAATTGAGGGAATTTTAATAGGCACGCGTGTAGTATTATCGGTATTTTCTATTAAAACTCGTGTATTTGCACACGGAAACCACATATTTGGTGAAGTGGAAGTGGAACTGATGATGAAGATTACAGATGACTTATGGAACTCCTCAATGATGTAAAGTTAGGCACATATTTTGATATGATTCCGTTTAAGTAGCAACTTGTGAAGTGCCACAGGTGATTCTGAGATCCTTGAGGAATCGACGGAACTCCTCAGATATTATCGGCTCACATATAGACGATTTGTGTTTTTCTGTAATAATCAACGCAAAGGAAATGTTCATGCGTATGCACGTATGTTCCTTGGCGAAGTACTGAATATACTTCGGTTTAAACTTCGTTTTTAAAGTACTTAAATTATATTTTATTTGTGAACACGGTTCTAAAGTGAGAAGGTTTCTTGTTCTTTACTGAGATGAACTAAAGGTAAATATTGAACTAAAGTTTATCCGAGTTCAAACCATGTTGATCATTAAAGGGTATTGTGTATAAATACAAATATTTGCTCGTACACACACAAGGTTACTCGTGATTTCGTCACAAGTCGTTAACTATAGTGTTGTGAATTGGATGGGTATGATGTGCTAAAACAAACAAGTCGTATCTCCATACGAGTTTCATAGTGACTTACATCCTTTTGGACTGAACCGTCAGTATTCGTCGCGTAGTGTCTTTTGATTTCGACCAATTTTGAACTCTATGTGGATAGTGATAAGATCCGTTATTAGTCATTTACTTGTATATTTATGATAATTTATGTACCTATGCATGACACGGCGTCAATTTTTTACGATCTTTTCACAATTATCAATTATTGTCCTGGTTACCTGATTATCACCTTGTTAGATGTTGGTGGGTGCAATAGCGCACTGGCTTTTCCACTGTCGGACGAAGCCAGGGCGTTATTTGAGCTAGTGAATATAGGAATGAACAATCGACGTTAAGGTGTTTAGTTGTAAATTGTAATTTGTTGATCATATGGAGCGTCATAATCGCTAAGCGATAAAGCTCTTTAAAATGTAATAATTACTTAGTTATTTAAATTAATTTAAATTCTATTGTATTGTAATTTCTTTTATTTTTTTTGACTTTTTAATCATATTATGTTTTATAAATAACAGTGTTTATGCTTATGTATTAGATTTAGATATTCAGACACAATTGTAAATATTGTTATTGAATTATTAAAAAAATAAAAAATAAAAATAAAGATTAAAAAAAAAACAATAATTGTCGAAAAACAACTTTTGTATTGTTAATAATAAACACTACACGCGAGCGTATGCTGATAGTTTTTATCATAATAGATGAAACAGTCATCTTTTGATAATGAGAGAATAGTACTAATTGCCTGTATCTAGAAGAAAGTAATATAATAATATTATGCCCAAATTCCCACTGGAGCGCGAAAACAAATAATTAGCCGTAGACTTGTGGGACGACTTACTACCCTCTCGTTGTAACACATTGTTATTTAATAAGCGTTCCTAACTTATGTTGTCTAATAAGTTGTAACGACAAAGTCATAACTAGTTAAGTGCGGCTGCGTAACGCTTTTACAGTGTATCGAAGTTATTCCATTGATACCTTTTGCTACTTAAATATCAAGAGAAGAGAAACAGAAGTAACAGTTTTTTCATAATTCCCATCTCTATTCACAATGTTTGCAATCGTTAGCTTTATTTTAAAGACCATACGGCTACTTTTGAATTGGAAAAACTGAATGAGTTACGAGATTTTGACAGTAGGTACCTACCTGAATATAAGTCGGAACGTTATATGTGATTTTACTGATTTTACAATAGATAGGTAATCTATAGGGCGTGAGTGATAACGTGAACTATCTAAACAGTTAACTGATAAGGAATCGCAAAAGTTAAACATGACTAAGTGTTTGTATAAATGCCTTTTCAAATCTACTAACTATGAGGATCCCTGAAATGTATCTATATGTTCTTCTTGTTTTTCTTTAGCTTTCGCAGTGATTGTTCTGTGTTTGTAACTTTGTATGAGTATAATTAGATTTAATAATCAATTCAGATTTTAAAATAAATCTATATTTTTAATTTAGAGAAAAATAATCGTTTTTTTTAAGGCGGAAATGATGTGAAAAAACAATGATTAAAAAAAAACGATTTAATAATCGATTCGGATTTTAAAATGTATATCGATTATTTTATATCGATTTTAATTTAGAGCAAAATAATCGATTATTTAACAATGGATTTTTAAGGCGGAAGTCACAGCACTAGTATAGTATTGTGTTCCTTGTGGTCACGAGCTGCTAAGGATGCGCACTCTAGCTGCCCATGTCCGCTTACCATAGGCCGTAGGTACCCTTGTTTGTTGTTTGCTTGTGTGAGGTAGAATACCCCTTTCAGACCGGAAAAACAAGACCCTACTAACGTAAAATGAAGTATATTGACATATGTTTTAGATTTGACAATTAAATGTAATCAACCCGCACAATTGTATTGGCCGGGTCTGAAAGGGATACTGCATATATCGGAAAGTGGAGGAATCAGGCTGCGAACCGGCAGTCCCGCGGTTCACTCATTCGGTAATATCACCGACTCCTCGCAGTGCAGATGCGTTCGTGTCGTGACTATCCGCTCTGATAGTTGTGGGCAAACTTGGCCGATAAAGTCTTGACCGCACTAAATGCCGGTGCGCGATTGAATTCAATTTCTATGAAATGACACGATATTGTTAAATGATTTTGTGTGTCTTCACCAGAGATTTGAAAAGATGTGTTTTCATAGAGATGGGCCGACTAGCCGACTAATCGGCGCTGAGGCGACTTAAGATATAATAATTTGCTACATTTTAATTTTTAAATCTGTAAATAATTCTGTCAATCATATCTTATTAGTGTTACGGTTAATAATTATTTATAAATACGTTTTCAAACATCGTGTTTGAGTTAAAACCTCCTTGCTTTACAACTGAAGCAAGTGACAGATACAATTTAAGAAAAAAACCATTTCGTCCGTGGGCGTAATTTAGGTCATTGTAGCTCTGTATGCCTGCGCGCTATGAAGCCCTTTACGAGCAGTGTGATGAAAAATATATTGTTCTAGATTAGCCAAGTTAAGATGTGTGTAGAATGTTGCCTTGTAGTCAGTTTTCCTAGCTTATCGTTATCTGCGTCTATGCCAAGGCCTGACGCGAGAAGATTTGTGATAGCTAGTAGTATAGCTAAAATACGGCGTTATAAAATAAGTTTCTGTCAAAAAATTCATTTTTGATACAAGCTTTTATTACCGACTGTACTTTTCTGTATACCATCAGCATCATTGAGACTATTCTAACGAGCCCAAACTCAACCGGGTTATGTCGGTTAAATACTGAATTCCCAGGTCACCTACTGTCTCCATCATCAGATCAGCTCGATGGTACCATAATATTAAATTGTCATCCAGACTGTAACTACTACCCAAAATTTCAGCTCAATCGGATAACGGCAAGTGACTGAACAAGTGATAAAGGTAATTGCCATTGATGAGTTGTACCTACTCTAAAACTGGCTACTCTATCATCCTGAAAACGGCCTACCAAAATGTACCTAGGTATACAAGAAGGCCGTTCCCCTAAATTTATGAAAATCGTATGAGACACGCCACCAAAATTTAACTAACCCCTCCCTCATGTTTCTAATAATATGTTATTTACCTAAAGACATTTATATTAGATCGTCTAGTGTCTAGGTCAACGTTATGTTCCGAGCAACCCAAACTATTTTATGTGTAGCAAATTAGACTTACTCCTACCCCGAACCCTGCGTTCGTTATTATTAATAGACATTAGGGGCTTTTTACCAAAAAAATACTATATTATCTAGATTCATTTTGTACCTTTAATATACTAATATTCTGCCCTATGTACCTAATACTCATATTTTGAAAAAAGTTCTAGCGACGGGGTTTATTCGTCTAAACCTTATCCTATATATTTATAGTGCCCTTTCATATTGAACTCATAAAACTCAAATCTGTATTGCACCGACTAGGTACATGAAGAAATTGTACTCACCATGTGGTTCGGTACCCTCTATTCGAACTTTCACTCAATTTTAAAACATAACATGCTACTACAAATATCTTTGGTACATACTACATTTTAGAAACCTAATGTCGCTCAGTTCTAAAAAATAACATGTCGCTATGTATGTCTTTGATGTTATTACATTTAAGAATTGTGTTGTCGAGCGCATACGCACCATCCGTGACCGCTCCTTGAACCGTGGTGAGCGGTTTCATTCTGAGCCAAACAAACCACGTTCTCAGTTATAACAAGTACGAATAGTTTACTAACTACAATACAAAATAGACAGGAAAACCACGACACATATACGTAGACAAGACGAATTTTTCAAAGAAAATTCTGAGACATGATTCTTCAATCTTAGCTCTGGATCATAGTTTTACTATCTGCGATTGGCCATAAGATATTAAAATGCAAATTCATTACTCAAAACATCAAAAATAAAAGTATCGAAAACCGAATCAGAGCACCACCCTCCCCCTTCCAGTGGTCTAGTCTGTCCTACCCCTAGAGTGTATATAAAAGCCCGCGGAGCCAGGAGCTCGCGAAGGAGGTCCTGAGTTGAGCGGGTGTATCAGGTGTATGAGACCAAAGCCAATGTATGCGAGCGAAGCGTAGGTCGAGTGCGCCAGTGAAACGAAGGGCTGATGAAGAGAGTTTCTGGGGCGGAGGGCAGGGGAGTGGTATTCAGAAACGTAGGACTGTCAACTTGACAGCCCTTTGTCTGTCAAGTTGAACAGGGACTTGGGCTCATTGAAGAGGATGACATATGTAGATGACGACAGAGAAATTTGTGAAAACTGTCCATTATGAGTTCCGAAGATAGTTATAGAAATTTTGGAACAAAAAAGGTATGACGAAAAATATTATGAAGAGCGATGATTATGAATACAAATCGTTAGTATAATAAAACAATAGGACAAAGAATTTTATGTGAGCCATTGGACCCGCACTCGTACATGTTTGCCAGTTCGTAGTAGAACAGGAGAGTTTTCTCATTTCATCATCTCACTCCAAGATCTCTGATTTCTTCACACCATTATCTAAATAGGGACATGTGCAAAAGCCCCTCAGAACATGCGATGAAGTCATCTTCAAGAAAAAACTATTCATACCAACATACGTTGTACACGTTAAACTTATAAACTCTGGCGCGTCGTGGTTAAATATGTAATTGATGAGCTAGGTAGGAATGGTAGGATCCTCTTAGAAAACAATTCTCATTTCACAAATTGAATTTGGTACAGCCATTAATTTTCTCCGTTACCGCAAACCTCCGCTCCATTATCAACTGGTTTTCACAATCATTATGAAAGAAGAGGCTTCCTTATTTTCTTCCTTATGACCGACAATAACTTGTGGCATTACTTGCTAAGTGTTTACACGAATATCACGGATAATATCGGGTTTGTGCCGTTTTTAATGTCGCTGGAAATAATCGTGAGTGCATGAAACTGCAATTATAAATGATAATACCACGATAATACCTACAAAAAGTACACAGTTTTGCATGGACAGTCGACGTCAAAGGAATGTTTATACTTTTGCACATTGTTTTGTATTGTATTGTATTGTATATCCACCCTAAAGGCTCATTTTCACCGGTTCTTAGAGCCCGCGCCTCGCATACGGAAAAATGAATTGCCCTGATAAAAATCCCGATACTCGTATCACCCTAAAAGTCCTGACATTTCTTATAACAGAGTTGTATCATTTCATTCATAAAAAAATATTTGTTTAATGAGATCATTTCTAAAAATCCTGACACTTGCCAAGCCCGGCCGCAATCCCGGCAAAGGGTCAAAAATCCTGACATGTCAGGACAAATCCTGACGTATGGCAACCCTACATGCGGGGAGGTAGTGCTCTTCTTGTTTTTGTTAAAGGGGAAAACGAACAACATGTGCTCCCGCATGCGGGATGCGGATGTAACGATGAATGTTATGATCATGACGTACCTATTTGGTTATATTAAGTAGTACGATTGTTTCCCCATTAGCCTTGAGTAAATGCGTACCACAGTGGGTATCTTGGCTGGTTTCCCGCCTATTCCTCCCCCGTTTTCTAACCAATTTCTCAACCAAATTAATATGTATCTTCCACTCTGCCAGTAGGTAATCAAAGTTTTTTTATGGTATTATTTTAATTACTGTCCTATGGAGTAAGTCCCTTATAAGTATCTGCGCTGAGCTTGGTCCGAATGTCCGAAAGGAAGTCAGTTGAAAAATAATGAAAATAATATTTATGCAATCATTTAAATAAAAGTTCAAAGTCGGCGATAAACACCACTGTCGCAATAAAATATCGATATCTAATTATCGTAATGTCGAAATATTCTCGTTATGTCGAAGGTGACATGTCAATCGGTTCGATAGCGGTAATTTTCTTTTAAGTTTAACTTGTCGCACTTAGCATTTTTCACATATACATAAATATGTGAACGTATTTTTGGCATGGTTAATAAAATCAATATTTAGAAAGATCTCTCAGTATTATTTTTACGCACAAACTTTTACACGTTTTAGGGCCTTGCCCGCATGTCTGCGTCTGCGCAGCACCGCAGACACGTGGCCAGGGCCAGGCCCTAACTGACTCGTTTGGACAAACTGTCGACTCTGTATAGTTCTAAACTATAAACAAATGAGAAGCTGATAGACTCGAGTCTTGGGATAGATACAGTTCAAGGACCATGTGGCAGAACGCGACTGCTGTCTTTCAATTTAGACCGTTTACTACGAGTTAAATGGTCACAAATATAGTCTTTCGCCAACATCGGGACGTTTTATATAGTCCGCAGTGTCAGTCGCCTCGTTCGTTCTATGCGGGCATAGCCGAGACGTTAGCTGTTGTATGCTTTAGAGAATTCCGCGGTCTCTCAGCTCAGCCCTCTCACAAAGATTATAAAGGAGAACTGCTGGTTTTTAGGGTTCCGTACCTCAAAAGGAAAAAACGGAATCTTTATAGGATAACTTGTGGTCCGTCTCTGCCTGTCAAGACCCTTTATCTCGGGAACGCGTGGAGGTAGCAAGTTGAAATTAAAACCATAATATATTCTCAGGTCTACAGGCCCCTGGAGCTGTGAAAAAAATCAAACTTCTAAGTTAACGTAAAAAAAGCGTATTTCGACACTCTTATGGGAATCAAAATTTATTGGGTACTTCCCGTTGACGTAGATACAACTATGTTTGTAATTTTGTTCGGGTTTATGCTGCCTAAAATTCATATTTTGATACTCTCGAGGGAATCAAAATTTATAAGGTACTTTCCGTTGACTTAGAACTATGAAATTTGGCAAGTAATATCGTCTTATACTACAAGTACAGGAAAAATCCGAAAACTATATATTTGTAATTTTGTACGGAACTCTCGGTGGGCGAGTCCGAATCGCACTTGTCCGGTTTTTAGTAGCCTGGCTTATGCGCAGGAGATTCAGCGCAGCCCTCTTCTCTGGCATGGTATGCTTCAAGCATTTTCCAGCGTCAAAAATGGATCACTCGCATAGTCTCAGCTGCCCAGTTAGGTAATTAAAATGAGAATCTGTTAATATCGATTGACTTGATAGTTACTGAAGGTCTACTTAGTTCAATTCCGTGGTGGCTACTTGGCTAGACATCCAGTAGTTAATCTCACTGAACTGTATAACACAGGTATTAAACGAATGCCCGTGCAGCACTGACGCCAACAACAATAATACAGTAAAGTGTTATGTACTAATATAGATATAAAGCTTTTGAATGCAGGCACGCAGCCGGCGTGACCGGTGTGTCGTCATACATCGGTTGCCACTCCGGTCGATGCATTATGTATGGCTAAACCTCTTATATGGATGGCGAACCTTACCGGCGGCGCGAATTAAATATCTGTAACAGTTTTTTGACAGGATATAAAGTGGGTTCAGTTCAGACGTGCCGGTTTCCGTTGAAAATGGGTTTCCGTGTAAATATCCGATAACATGCCGTATTTATGTGTAAAGCGGAGCTTAAAGCCACTTGGTTATAAATTTTGTATGTATTTTCACACTCTTTTGATGAATTTAAAAAAAACCAATTTTCTTATTATTCTCCTCGTATAGTTGTTACTTACTAACCACTTTCTGACGCCCCCTCCTCTAGCGTAAGAAGAAACTATACGACTTTGATGGACATTTTCCTTGTAAAGTAAAGTAAGACATGTTCTGTTTGGACCCCCTTTCCCGCAAATTGTCTGACGTAATAAATTAATAGATAAAAGACGTGATTAGGCAGTCTTACCCTATATTTACCATTCTATTATAACGTTTTCAATTTTGCATTAGTCTGTCCTAGTTATTCCATCTCCCTGTCTTGGATAGTTACGCCTCTTTATCAATAAGGATTTCATTGGTTGATATTTGAAACTAATTGAAACGGCATAATTTGTCTAGTCTTGACCGGCTGCATGAAGTCACTGTCCTGTCTATGATAGTATCGCGTAAACTGTAAGAAACCAAAAGATAATTACACACAATTACAGTAGTTGCCTATAGTTATAAGTGAATAACTATAGGCAGCATAACACGATGATCGTGGTCAGTAGGTAATAATGTCATGTAGGTGTAACTAGGTAAGGTTTATTAGCTTTGTACTACTATTTCTTCCTACAAAAAAAAAAGTTTATATTTATTTTATAAATTTGAATATATTATAGTACATTGTTTTCCTGTTAAAAAGCTGTTCACTCCAAACATTCCTTAAAATGTCGAATGTTTTAAACAAGTGTACAGTCACCATCAGATATATCGGAGCGGCCAAAGTGCTCACAAGTATCTGAACACGTCTCTTAATGCCACAACAATAGAGACGTGTTCAGATATTTGTGAGCGCTTTGGCCGCTCCAATATATCTGATGGCGACTGTACATATAGACTAGACAATATAAGCTCAAAGTGCGATTGCATTGTCTTAGTGCTATTTATAGACCTAAGTACACTAAATTATATCCATACATTCCTTAGGAAGATTTACCGCATCATTATAATGTTTGCTATGCACGATTCTAAATCATAGTAATTGCATCACTATAATATCATTGAAATCACGATGGCGATCTGAGTACGGTTTTAATTAAATCATTATGTTTAACTGTAGTTACCTTATTAATTCCAATTACAGGTTTTTGGCGCTAAAAGAACCTTGCATTGTTTAAGAATTCATCTGTGTTGTCTTATAAAAAGTTGGAATTGGGATAAAAAGTTCTTGTTAAAGTTGGCGTTTGCAATTTAATTTTATAGTGATTGTTCTTTACTTTGCTCAATCAAGTTTTTCTTGTAGCTTACGTACGTTTTTGGTTCACTCTTTCTACAAACTAACAAAAGTCAATCTATCTACAATCGCATTAAGGTACACAGTTCCTCGGTTTATGCAAATAGAACTATAAAATCAGAAGGTTTGAATACCTATAGTACTGCGTAAAGAATGCGTTGTGTAAAACACTTAATTGATATTCAATTTGCTTGTTGCAGATCCCCATCGACAGAAATGGCAAGCTGCGCATTCGAGGCATCTACTCCATGAAGAGCATTGACGTCATAAATCCCAAGGACAAACAAGCCACCGAGACAGCTGACAAGGCGAAAAACATCGATGCGGGAACCACAGGGGACAACAAAGAACTATTTTGTAGTAATTACCTTAGCCTAGTCCCAAAAATGAGCTTAAGCTTAGATAAAGGACTGGAGAGAAACCCCAGGATACTAGATTTAAGGGAAAAGTTGAACGAAATAACTAAAAAGCAAGATCGAAACGTGGACAAAGAAACCAAAGGACTAATAAATGGTATAACACAATTAGTTGAAGAAAAGGAACAAGACGAATCAGGCCCTTACAGCCTCTTGTTCGATCTTCAGCCTTCCACGTTTAAGGAAAGCATTGAAAATGATATGCGTTCGCAAAGTTTAAAGAACTCGACTATATCCATTAACAAAAGTGCCGAAAGGCTGCCTAATGTCATAAATTTCGACGAAAAACCGATGAGAGAATTCGAATACTCATGCGACAATCAAATCACATTCCCTGTTACGAAAACGTTTAATACTCACTCAAGGTCTGACCTCTGCCTGCAACTCAAATCGCAGATGAATTCTCGAATATATGATACAAATTTAAGTCCCAATGATAATTCGCTAAATAGGACTAATGAAGAAAATTCGCTCGATGATAGTTTGGGAATTTTAACTCCAGACCAAATGGATGATATTTGCTACCTGGAAAATGCCTTTTCTCCAACTGTGGAAGGACTTCCGATATTCTGTGATAATAATGAAAGTAAAGTTTCGCCTGACTGTAGCGATACTCCATCTACCGACAAGACTGACAGCAATTCAGCAGTTTCGACGATTCAAAATGATGAATTTGAACGAAATGACTGCACCGCTCCTTTACCAAAAAACCAAACAGAGTTGGCAAAAACCGATAAGTTATCGAAATCTTGTGATAATTTAACTGCTCAAAACACTAGCTCGTTTACGACAAAACTACCCGACAACTCATTGATAAGTGCCGTAAAAGAAAGTAAAATTGAACAAATTGAATCAGTGAAAGATGAATTAATTCCAAATATAATAGAGGACGAGTTCATGTCATCAATTCACAGCAGTATTTTAGAGCCAGCCAGTTCTATTGCAGAGACAACAGTGAATCTGGAACTGCCATTAGACTGTAAACTTGAAAATCGTCTAGTTGTTCAGAGGATAGAACAGACACCGTCACCTGAAGATTTGCCTCTTGACAGCTCCGATATTAATGGCGAAATAAGTTATAACTCACAGTTCTCCAGCTCAACATTGCATGATTCACAGACGTATTCTGACAACAAGAATGACTACCAGAAATCTATGGAAACATCTAAAGTCTCCAACAGCTTCATCACTAGTATAACCAGTATTACGAGCCTAGATGGTTATCAAGGTGACGGAGAGATGTCGAGGCCAGTCAGCAGAGCCGCAGACCATTCAATAGAACCCCGTGAAGATGTCATTGAAATGGAATGGCAAAACGTCCCTGTAACTAGACGAGCCGATCCAATGACAGACTCAGATTTCTTCACTGAAAGTGACGCAGATGGACTTGACGATCACATGCACAAAGGAGATAGAAAGGCTCAAGTGATCGACGGAGCTCTTTACGGAGGGAAAAACAGCAACGGGAATCCTCCCCTAATTGTGAATAGAAATGATGATTCATGCATGGAATCAAGTGGAGTTTACACCGATTTCGAAAATCATCGTCAGTCACCTGTGTTTTTAAACGTTATTGACGACATGTCTCCGGAGGGTTCGACGCCATCGACGCACTCGGAGTTAAGTCAAAAGAACGTCAGCTCAGGACAGGCAAATACCTATACCACTTCTGTAGAGGAGTGCATGAACGAAGATACATTTAACCCGGCTGTAGTGGAGGAAGACAAAACTCCTAAGAACACGAGCAAGCGAAACTCTCTGAACAGCGAGAAGGATGTTAGATCGAACGCTAAAAGCAAGGACGAAAAGAGGAGCTTTACACTTAAGAAGTACAAAATGCCTAAACGAGATGTGCCAAGTAAACTAAAAACTATGTTAGCCAATCGGAATACAGACGCCGACAACAGTGTTCAAAGTAGCCCGAAAACCCTGAAAAAGACAGACCGACGAGAAAGCCTAACTAAGAAGAATTCTTTAGACATAAAAACAGATTACAAGATGAAATCTTTCAAAGACATCAAGTCTAAGGTAGACTGTTCTTTCTCCTTGCAAAGATCCCAAACTGCTTGCAGTGTCAGTAGGATGTTGAGCTCTAAATCTACTAACACCAACATGAAACCAAAAAGGTAATTTTTATTAATAATTCATTCAGTACAACTTTTGGTCCTCATCCATGTATAACCTGTTAGCGCGGCAATAATGGAACCGTGTTAGTTATATTTTGGAATACTGGAAATTTGCATCTTATAATACAAGTGGAATTCTCTTTCTAATGAAAGGTGTTAAAAAGATATATATATAAAGAAGTTGTGATGATAGTCTCTTTCTTTCTTTCTATGGGCCCCTGGTTAGGTTTTCAGTAGAAATTGACACTAGGTACTAAATAATCATTAATAATAAGCAGACATCATTAACTTTGTAGCATTCTCGGTGCAGCGTAGTGTTATTAACGGAATTGGTATAAACAATTTCAATTGTAATGTTTAATTACCGTTAATAATGTTAATATTAGCCTTAATTAACAATTTTGATTGATATTGTCTGTACCAACATCGTTAACACAACCATGCTGCACCGAAAATGCTACAAAATTTACGAGGTCTGATAATAAGTAACACTAAGAACCGCTAAGCTAAGCTAATCAAAAGGTTCACTTAATAATCATTACCTACCTTAGGTCATCGTCAGTCATTTAATGCCGTAATAAGCAATATAAAGTAATCATTTACGCAAGTGTTCACATAAGCATTAACTAACCATGTAAAATGATATATCTGCGTTGCCTTGCGATGTGATCATGTTTTTCATATTTAACATATATGTCTTGTTCATGCCGGTAGATTTACGAACTTAAATGCTACAAGGTTGAAAATTCGTTGAAAAGAACCGGAATTGCCTTTAGTATACAAAGTATTGTGTTGCAATCAAACTCAAATGTTTTAACCGTCAAAACAAACTTGCTGTTGTTGGCTATCATTTCAATGGTATTTCGACTGTTTACTATGTCAATGCAGACACAACTTTATTCCGTTGCAATTAAGTTTAATTTGAAATTAATCCAAAGTTATCCGACCGTTTTAGCTTAGTTGATAGTGACGCTGCCTAGGAAGCTAGAGGTCCTGGGTTCGAATCCCGCTAAGGGCATTTATTTGTGAGATGAGCACGAATGTTTGTTCCCGAGTCATGGATGTTTTCTATTTTTTTTTTTTATGTTTATCGTCGTTTAGTATCCATAAGCTCTGCTCTGCTTAGTTTGGGACTAGGTCGATTTGTGTAAGATTGTCCACAATTATTAATATTATTATTAATATTGTAATAACTAATAAGTACATATTATTATGTTGTTAATTTTGGTGTTTTGCTCGGCACTGAATAGTTAGTGAAATAACCTATAGAACTTCTCATTAGTGGCTAGAAATGATACTGTCATAAAAAGCGTTCAACATCACGATAAGGTTGAATCTCGGTTAGAATCTTGTTCTACCAGATTGTACAGTCAGCATCATAAACATGCATACACTTTTCCACATTATACAACAAAGAACAATAAAATGCTAGAACGTATACATGTTTATGATGCTGACTGTACCTTATGTGTACTTCAATGTGTTTAAATACAGGCAGTTCAGTTAAATTGTTAACACGTTTTTATAACAGCTTGTGACATAGCTGATGATGTCACCAGATTTTACACTATGTCTATGATTGAATGCACTTGAAATAGAAATTGATGAATCGCCGGAGTCATCGCCACTACTTTAATGAATATCGGACACAATGTCGCCATGGCAAGTAATAACGTCGATTGGCAACAATAATACATCTTAGGCAGCGAACGAAAAAACCATAGAAAACTCCTTGAAAATTTCTACCCAAGCACCTGCCCAAAATGTACCGCATGTGTGCGGTGCGCATGTTGGAACTAAACGGCTGCTTGGCATCCTTTTGACACCCCGCCCCCACGTCCGCATACGTCCGCATAATGGCAGTCTGCATTCTTTTTGTGGGGCCACTTTTCGGCGCTACTTAGACTTCTATGGTTTTTTCGTTCCCTGATCTTAGGCATTAAATTAGTGTGTCTCAAGCTATTTGCAAAGTGCACCTACCTGTTTTCTTTGATGATGATTGATAATGATGGTACCTGCATATTTAGTCAACGATAGTGGTAATTAAATAATATGGTTTATTAGACGAATATGCCAGCCAAGGGACTGGAGTCCTTCATGTTAATTCTAGAGAACTAATAGTATTTGCCCAAATTCGAAACCATATATCTGAAGGGCAAAAATAGCCTTTGTTTTGCAATCGAAGACCTGATGACAACCACCATAAGGTTCAAAATTAGCTATTCTCTTACATGCGTATGCACTTGGAGCTAGGCTCTACTGGCTGCCTGACACCCTTACAATAATCATAATAAGGTTCAAAATTACCTATTCACTTACAGCCGACACATGCGTATGCGCCTGGAGCTGGGCTCTGCAGCCGGCAGCGGCAAGAGCAGCCTCCACAGCTCGCAGAGCGACCTCAGCGCGACCAGCACTCCACTGGGGAAGCACCCCGTCAACCGCTTCCCGCTGCTCAGTGAGTATTATTTGACCTATTCCCTTACATCCGACACATGCGCATGCGTCTGGAGCTGGGCTCTGCCGCTGGCAGCGGCAAGAGCAGCCTCCACAGCTCGCAGAGCGACCTCAGCGCGACCAGCACTCCACTGGGGAAGCACCCCGTCAACCGCTTCCCGCTGCTCAGTGAGTATTATTTGACCTATTCCCTTACATCCGACACATGCGCATGCGTCTGGAGCTGGGCTCTGCCGCTGGCAGCGGCAAGAGCAGCCTCCACAGCTCGCAGAGCGACCTCAGCGCGACCAGCACTCCACTGGGGAAGCACCCCGTCAACCGCTTCCCGCTGCTCAGTGAGTATTATTTGACCTATTCCCTTACATCCGACACATGCGCATGCGTCTGGAGCTGGGCTCTGCCGCTGGCAGCGGCAAGAGCAGCCTCCACAGCTCGCAGAGCGACCTCAGCGCGACCAGCACTCCACTGGGGAAGCGCCCCGTCAACCGCTTCCCGCTGCTCAGTGAGTATTATTTGACCTATTCCCTTACATCCGACACATGCGCATGCGTCTGGAGCTGGGCTCTGCCGCTGGCAGCGGCAAGAGCAGCCTCCACAGCTCGCAGAGCGACCTCAGCGCGACTAGCACCCCACTGGGGAAGCACCCCGTCAACCGCTTCCCGCTGCTCAGTGATTATATTACTAACATTATTAACATGCAGCCCGGCTAGGCAGCGGGGTTTGGTGCCATAGTGGACCCTGGGTACCTCTAGGGTACAACCGGGAAAAACGCTAGGAGGATGAACGCTGTAGGACAGCCCGGTTTTATCCACTGTAGCCGAATGGTAAGGCAAGCTATGTATGAAATATCATTAGACAACATTGTGAGGGAACCGGTCTAATCACAACAAAGTATGGTTTTCCCTCTGGGTTGGAAGGTCAGATGGCAGTCGATTTCGTAAAACTAGTGCGTACGCAAAATCTTGTGCCAAAGCGGATCCCGGACTAACAGGATGATGTTGATTTAAATCCCGGGTAAAGCAGCAATTACTGCCCGGTACCGGTACATAAGAAAAAAGAACTGGCCAGGAGAAAACGTAAGCTTTTGTTAATTTACCTTGCATTCGACTTGGGTGACTTGAGCTTAATTATTTTGCCGCTCTCGGTAAGTGATATACTATTTCGGGTCTCGCGGAAATAATTAACTACTCGAATTATCTAAAAGATTGTCTGTGCGACATGCACAAATTGCTGCCAAGTCGCGTGTCTCACTCGCAATTACCAAATTAGAAAGAGGAGGGTGGATTTTCTCGTCTCGCGTCGCGGTGTCAATATTTTGTGCTATCCCCGGTAGCATAGCTCCCTTTTATTTCCTTGGAAAATCCAGCTCCCCACTAAAAAATAGTCTTTGCCCAAATGTGCACCATCCTGCGAAAGTCCCGCTGTACTGAGAGGTACAGCGGGATTTGCAAAATCTAAGCCATGAACGTGAAAAGGTTTGTCGAGATCGTAGCCAGTGGAAGTCCGTGAATTCTGCCCACCCCCTCCGGGAAGCAGGTGTGATTATTATGTAGGTATGTATATGTATGACTACACGTTAGGGTTAAGTTAACCGCAACAGTGGGACGCTGATTTGCTTTGGTTCGAGAAAGGCCGTTGTATTTCCATCTCGCAGGCTTACTGTGGTTCAAGATCATGAACCTACTAAGACGCCTGCGGTTTTCTTTGCCGCAATGAGCTCTAGGGAAATAATTAGGCGCTTGGATTATGCGGGGACTTTGTTGTTACGAGTATATTATAATATATGTTCTGAGATATACATTTTCGTGATATTAATGATTAGGTATTATATTTTTCGTTGTTCATAGTTCAATTACACACTATCTACAATAGAGAATAATCTCAAATCTAAGGCAACTTGTCGCTTGGGCTTGGGCCAGTTCAACTTTTTATCAAGGTACAGTTTCCAGCAATTATATCTACTTAACACATTGATAATATGTGATCTTAGACATTACAGTCGTGTTCAGATATTTTCAACTCAGGTTCAATTTAGATTACCATATATAGTAAGGACTGCTTATTGGTGAGTGTGAAGTGTTCATGTTTGTAGAGTTCCTTATTAGGGCATACAATCCCGGGATTTATTACTACTATAATACCGGGATCCCGGCATTGTAGTAGTAATAAATCCCGGAATTGCATGCCCTATAGCTCATACTCCATTAAATCAAATTCTTAATAATCTATTCTATCACGTTCACGATGTATGTGTAAATCAATCAATAAATCTAAGTGCAACCTTACTATGGCGAGGCGAGGCGCATTTCACACTTGGGTCAACGTCGCCAACCCGTTAGACAAAAGGTCGTATATCAACATGTGTCTCTTAGTATAGATACGACTTTTTAGAGTTAAGAGTAACAGTCCAGCTAAAGCAAATGACCTAGCTTCTAAGCGGATGAACGGAGGTCAAACAAATGACAAGCCACTGTACAGTCAGGGGATTCATATTAATATAATTAATGTAACTGTACATTTGTCCTTACTTATGACATAAATGTAACAGGACTCTATTGTCAATGTCATAAAGGCGTGTAATGTCCTTTTTAGGGTTCCGTAGCCAAAATGGCCCTTATAGTTTCGTCATGTCCGTCTGTCCGTCTGTCCGTCTGTCCGTATGTCACAGGCATTTTACTCCAAAACTATAAGGTGTATTTGAATAAAATTTTGAGGATAGGTGTATTTTGTTAGCCGCTACATAGTTTTGTAATCAAAATGACTAAAGTGGAGTGCACCCCTAAAAAATTTTTTTAGGTGCACTCCATACATAAACAGAAAGTTAAAAAAAAATGTATTGTAAGCCCACGTGTGGCACATCAATCGATAGGCCTTTTAAAATAAATATAAGGTTTCTCAGCAATTTTTTTGATTAAGTGAATTGAATAGAGTCGGAGATAATCGCCCCGAAAGTCACTAAAATTCTGCCCCCCCCCTTTAATTTTTGAACGGTGTATTTTAAAAATATGAAAAAAGTCGTGGACATAGGGCTTATTAAATTCTTTCACCGAAAATTATTTTGAACCAGATCGGTTCAAAGGTTTTCGAGATATTGCAGCTCCTCTGTTGACATGACCTGTTCGTATGTAAGTATATAAGTATGTATGTAAGAAGTAAGCTGTCCGTCAAAATTTGCAATCCATTTTTCAGTCACTGGCCGCTATCCGATTGAGCTGAACATTGAGGCGCTCATTTAAATTAAACGCCTGCTGAATATGTATTAGCAACCATATTTCTTAGCAAACTGCTATTACGCAGCAGCAGGCGTATTCTAAGAAGCTATATCAATTTCAATCAATATTTTATTTACGATTGGGTACCATTTTCCTATCCCTATCCAGTGAGTCAAATATGACTCGTGGTTACATACCCCATACATTGCCCTATAGGCAAACGTTTTATGTCAATCGTATCTTAAATCAATACTTATATTATTCACGTGCATGTCTATTGCCTACCCTACATAATACTGTGAAACTGGGATGAAACAACCGGCCAAGTGCGAGTCGGACTCGCGCACGAAGGGTTCCGTACCATTATCTATAAAAACGAGCAAAAAAATCACGTTTGTTGTATGGGAGCCCCCTTAAATATTTATTTTATTCTGTTTTTTAGTATTTGTTGTTATAGCGGCAACAGAAATACGTCATCTGTGAAAATTTCAACTGTCTATCTATCACGGTTCATGAGATACAGCCTGGTGACAGACGGACAGGTAGACAGACGGACGGACAGCGAAGTCTTAGTAATAGGGTCCCGTTTTTACTCTTTGGGTACGGAACCCTAAAAAATCACCCAAGGTTTTTTTCAGTAAGAGAATACTGTTAGGGGCATTTACAAGGTGCAACAACTCGTATGCGATTTTCATTACATCGCCGGCTGCGGTCTACCGAAATACGACCGATTCAAATCAAACTCTACAATGTAATAAAACTCGAATTCGAGTTGTTGCACCACGTAAATGACCCTTTAATATGAAGCATGCAAATTGAAGAGCCGGTGCACGAGAACATAGATTCGAGCTCGTTCGAGTAATCGATCCACTCCAGCCCTCCCATCCTCGAATCAGCTGTGCTATCTCAACCACCAATCGATGCGGAAGGTCAACTGGCATACAAGTCAGACCGCATGGCAACTGGCATGCCATTTCCTCTCGCCACTCGCCTCGCCAGTCGCCGACCAACCGCCGGCGCGCGCCGCCGCACGCCGCGTTGCCACGAAAACGAGAAAAATCAATGGATCCCCCTCAAATAGGTTAACTGCATGCCGCATTTTCTCAATGAAAATGTGCCATATGCCAGTGAAGTGACACGTGAACCGTTCCATGTCTTGTGTGGTGTCATAGTTTAAGTTTCGAACGCGAATAAAAAGGTTTTAAAAGTTTGGAAAGCGCATACGTTTTGGGTGTACATTTGTTTTTCATTCAGAAAACGCCGGTAGTACGAGGTACGAGTTTGAGTTACCGGCAGCTGGTTAAACATTTAGTTAAGTATTTTGTTGTTTTTATCGGATGCCATTCAAAAGCAAACATGCACTACACATGCAACTTGGACGACTGGTTTTATTGTTTTTGTGACAATAGTGTCTATTGTTGCCAGCTTTCTTACATGTATACTCGTTAGATGATATCGAGTCTGCCTAGGTTTACTTATTGTTCTCATATTCTCATGATTTCAAATATTTAACCCCATTATTATTAATGTGAACGTTACAATTACGTATAATTGGTAATATGTGACATGTAATATTAAAAATATTGTGAATAAATGAGTATGAGTAAGCTATCAAACATTTTTTAGTACAAATACTTAATGCAATGAATAAAAAATCTTGTCCTCCACTTCTACGCACAACGATATTATTATAACAACAACCAACAACGCACATTTATGGAGAACATTTTATGTTTTTTTTACCGTGTGATTAAATAATTTCATTATCTGTAAAAATAATCTTCTCTACTGACGCTCAAAAATAACCAGGTAGGTATATTGTCAAATTAACACCGACTCTAACTTGGAAAATATTTTTACAGGTAACTACTAAGTAAACATAATGTAATCATATTCTTAGAACGTGATTAAAAATAGACATAATGCACATTACAATCTAGTTTTTAGATTATTATCACTAACTTGATGCAGGTACATTATAGGTGCAAACGAAGATTCTTTTGAGCGATCGTAAATATGCCTCATTTCAAGTGGTTAAGGTCTACAATTGGTTAGTTTGTAAAATATCAGTCGTTTCAATTTCATCGACTATTACTTCTGCGGTGAAAGGACCACGTATTCACTTAACTAGAGTTTCATCATTATTGTTTTGATGATACAAGTTACCTACTCAGTTTACTTCTGTAAGAAAATATTATCGGTGCGGATGTTATCCATTTGAGTTACTGTATCATGGGATTGATGACTTGATGATCTGACGTAATACTTTAAGGCGCATCACGCGCTGCCGCTGCATCCCGCTGAGGCGTGCGGAGCGACGAATCGCAACGGTGTATGCCGCACGCAATTCCGCACGGTACTTTATACTGCACCTCCGTCCGGCGAAATTTGTACGCGGCTCCGCACGCCGCAGCGGAATGCGGCGTCAGTGTGATGATGACCGCCTAACATTCGATGTTTCTACAACATCTACAGTATAAAAATATGAATACAAGACTTGTCAACAATCAATAATAATATTGTAACAACAATGTCTTACAATACAATAGGTACAAGGTACAAGTAATATTTATTGTTCAAATAAGAAAACAATAAGCGAAACAGACAAACATAAACAGCTAAAGACAAAAGGTGGCCTTATCGCTAAAAGCGATCGTTTCAAGACATAATGCATTGTGTACACTACATACAAGAACGTTCAGGTTACTGATACAGATTTATAGCTATGTTTTAGCACAGATTATATAATAGTTCCACGAAGTTTTAGCTCGTAACTTCCTAAGGAAAGTTTTGACCTATAAATATTTGCGGACAATCTAACACAAATCGACCTAGTCCCGAACTAGGCAATGCTTGTACATATACTTCTATACTTGTCTACTGCTAGCATAATATTGAGTACATAAAGTTTGTAAGGCTGTAAGTTTGTATCTAGAGGGAAATGCCCAGGATTCGGGATGGACATCCATACCATACTATACTATCCTTAATGCGAAAGTGTGTCTGTCTATCTGTCTGTTACCTCTTCACGTTTAAACCGCTGAACCGATTTAGATGAAATTTAGTATAGAGATAGTTTGAGTCCCGGGTAAGGACATAGGATAGTTTTTATCCCGGAAATGAACCCCTAAGGGCGTGAAATGAAGGGGTGAAAGTTTGTATAGAACTACGATAAGCTAGTTCCACGCGGACGGAGTCGCTGCTTCAGCTTGGGCCGAAAATCGTTTGTGTGGTGTCTGTCCCGCTGTCTGGCTGTCCGGTTGTTCTCCTCTACAAATCGCATTTCACAACCGATTCTCGTGAAATTTTGTGAGCAGGTTCGTTAATTATATTTTTTTTGTGTCGGAATTTCGTATAGATAACATATCTACCTCTTTTTTATTTTACATCATTGCATAAACCCATGTAACGTGGTCGGTTAATTACTTGCCAAAGAAAATAACACACCAAAATAGTAAGTGCATAATGCACGCCAGTTTCTTGTGCAACCGAGTGTCTAGTAATTAAACCAAGCACCACTGTGGAGTGTGGACCCTAATTTACTTCACGACTTTAATTCTTATGGGGTATCCAGTAACAGATCGTTCAATCCATGAAGAGGTGCCCCACTTTAACCCACACTATTGACAAAACGCAAACTAGTTTAACTGCGACGTTTCCTACAGTACCTGCGCGGTGCAGCATGGGTGACATAGTCCAGCCCTGCTAGCATAACTTGACTCTCTACTCTACTCGCGCGCGTGATAGACTATTTGTCACTTTTTGACAGCATTAATCAGAAAGTGACGGATAGTCTATCCCGCACGCGAGTAGAGTCGAGAATCAAGTTATGCTAGCAGGGCAGGCAATGAACTGACAACATGTATGGAAAAAATGACAAATTTGGAAATAATTTATAATAGCTAATTTTTTTAATGTAACGGATATATTATCAATTAAATAGTTACCTAGAGGCAAAATCCAAAAAAAATCAGAATTCAATTTTTTTATTATTTAATTAGCTCCTAAAAAGTCCGAATAAATATTAATATATTTTTTTATCTTTATTTAGGTTCATTTACATTTGCATTAAAATATTCAATATATATAAAATAAAGAAGACAACGAATGTTTAATTTAAATCTATATAATTATTTCCGGGTGGAAAGTTTGTTGGATTCTTAAATAAAGCATCTTAGAATAACGTTTTAGAATGAAATAAACAAAAAACAATGCTATTATAAATTAATGTTTTTCGAAACCGCATTTTGCCTTGAGTATAGTGTCACAGAAAGGAAGTAAGAAGAACCGAGTCAGTTAAACGGTGTAACCTACAACCTTGGCCAAAAGTATTGAGCACCCCACGTTTTCCTTTGTAACTTATAAAGTATTATTTTTCAATCTAGACGACAGTAGTGACGACGGCAGTGTGTCCGCCAAGTTCGAGCAAAAAAAAGCGACACACCGGCCGTGGGTTATATTACACGAACCATTTCGGGCCAATTTCGACCACCCTATAACTCAAAACATATTTTATCTACACATATGAAATTTCGAGTGTCTGTTGACATCCCCTTAATTGTCTAGAATACAAAATTTCATTATTATACCTATAGCAGTTCTTGAGATATTGACGTCAGAAAATCGCTATTTTTACTATACACTCACTCACTGACTCATCAAAAACCTAGACCACTTCCAATGGTCGTACTGACTTGAAATTTGGCATGGAGATAGGTCTTAAGGTCAAAGTAAAGGGAAAAATCTGAAAACGGCCAAGTGTGAGTCAGTTTTAAAAATAGCGAAGGTGTAACTTTGTTCTACTATGAAGTCATAATGAACTAAATGGGTCTATCTTCCAATGGTCGTACCGACCTGAAATTTGGCTCGAAGGTTTGTCTTTAGGTCGAAATAAAGTAAAAATCTGAAAACGGCCAAGTGTGAGTCAGTTTCGAAAACAACGAATGTGTAATTTTGTTCTACTATAAGTAGGTATGGTTTGGAATTGAGATAAGACTTATTTAAATTTAGATACATACCAATTTAAGACAATACATGTTTGTCTTAAAGACAAGAACAATAAAATTGTTCACCACTCTGTGTGTGTCTGTTGCGGGAACCGAACCCACGATTTACGAAGTGCAAAGCAGGTCACTAGGTACACTAGGTGCGCTAAATCAGTCAAACAAAAATAAAAAGACAATTTTTACTCGCATAGTCTAAATAATTTCTAATTTTACGGCTAGATCCTAGCCAAATTAAGGCTCTAGAAAGTTCTATTATAGAATATAACCGACTACGTACATTATACCGCCCTGACTTGGTAAGTTTATCAGTTAACAGAAAACGTGTAAAAAAAATCCAAGATATTGAATGGGCAATGCGCTCTGGCGTGTCAGCTGTACAAGACAGTAGGTATACAAAATGACAAAACGAAAAAGCAGACAGTGCCACGCAAGCGTAGAAAAAAGAATTAGACGCTTCGTATAAAGGGTATAGTATAATGGAATACACCAAGCCTAAGTGGAAGTGGAGTGGTGGTGTCATACCTAAGTGGAATGAGACATTTCCTAAAGCAAAAGTGATAAAAAAAAGAACCTACACCTAACAAAAATAAATGAAATCCTATCAAAAACATAAATGTGAAAGGCTGCCAAGTTCGATACTATGGGAATGCTTCGCCTATAAAAGAAGTGAGATCTGAATAAGTACCAAGTTCCATAAAAATACCTCAAATCATAAATAGTTATAGGAATTCACACTTGATTTCCAGCAGCAGTACCTTAAAGGTACATTTTGAATAAGTATCACGTTACATAGAAATACCTAAAATTATAATAGTCAGAGAAACGCACACTGGTTTTTTTAGCAGTTTCCTGATATCATTTATTATTTTCAGTACTTTTTAATGATGTAACTTGGCAAGTTTTAATAGAAAATTATATACTTGACACATTGCAGTCCAAAGGTGTCGATTCATTGCATTGAAAAGGTGTGTGGTGTGTGAAAACTTGCCAAGTAACATGATTAAAAAGTACTGAAAATAATAAATGTTATCAGGAAACTGCTAAAAAAACCAGTGTGCGTTTCTCTGACTATTATAATTTTAGGTATTTCTATGTAACGTGATACTTATTCAAAATGTACCTTAAAAACTGCTGGAAATCAAGTGTGCATTCCTATAACTATTTATGATTTGAGGTATTTTTATGGAACTTGTTACTTATTCAGATCTCACTTCTTTTATAGGCGAAGCATTCCCATAGTATCGAACTTGGCAGCCTTTCACATTTATGTTTTTGATAGGATTTCATAAATACACGAAGACGTAGAATATAGGTAATAAGTGTTTGAACATGTGCAAATCATTTTAATAAGTATATATCATTTTGAAATTGCTATTTGCGTGTGAAAACTGAAGCTAGAAAAGTCGGGTTTTACAATAAAGGTTTAATTGTACATTTTTTTCACGGAATTTCCCTTAATGTCAATAAATATGACGAATTTTTCCGATAAATACACAACTGTCTATTATTTTTTGGTATCAACCAATGATTGTAGTCATTTTATTTGAACCGAGATAGAAAACTCATACAATAATGTACTTATACTAAACTAAGGATAAAATAAACTAAAAACGAAATAAAATATTTACAAATAAAAAATAGTCATTTAACCGTTCCACCTTCTTCCTTAATTACCATTCTAAAATTACCGTTTAACTTATAATAAACGACACCACTGCCAGTCCGCAGTAGAAATACGAAAGAATTCTCAAAAATCACAAAAATGGTCTCTAGGTACGTTCACGTTTCGAGCTGCTTCTATTTGGCATAACTTATTGATAATGTATGTATAGGAATTAAAAGTCAATAATAATTAATTCTGTTCGTCTGAACACACAAACACAATTTGCATTTGCGAAAACTGACACTACTCAGACAAAATACAGCAGTCTATTAACAAGAGTTAGGTGTCATTTGTGTACAAAGCGTTTAACACTTTTCAAGGAATCGCGATATTGTGAAACAAATGACAGTCATATTTCTATAACGGTTTAAGTAATCCAGCCAATTGTATGGACTTGAGATGTAATGTAGCTTGCTTCTTCTAGTGTTTTTAGTGGGTAGTTGTGAGGTCGACAGGATCGTGACATTATTGTAACCATGGATTTAATCGATCTTAAATCGGTATAAATATGAGTGAGCCCGAACAAGAGAATGTAATTAGATTTTTGAAGTGGATACTTCTTTGCTCGCGTTCTTGTATAGGGGTACAGTTCAAAATGTATCACATGACTTCCGGAATAACTTTTTGTAGAGAAGCCTGATCTGATTTCAAATAGTTGTTATTTACATGTTTTAATCCTTCTTTATTTGCCATTAGTTGTTAATCACAAAATGTTATTTATTTTATGTGGCGGACATGAAAATAATGCTGAAATGACCGCCATTTTCAATGTATCGCGAGTCAAATGAGCTACGTCTCTCGTCAGTTTCCATATATACTGATTTATCTGCTTATACAGATTTTCAAAGAAGTATCCACTTAAACTTAATTAACGGTTGTATCTCCGACACAGCCCGCTTCTTTTTTAACAGCCGATATTTGACAGCCGTCATCCCGGTACAATTAACGTCAATGATGACATATGATGACATAAATTTTACTGGGATGACAGCTGTCAAATATTTGATGTAAGGGCATTTTCACTACAGCCAGCTAGGCACTAGCTTGGACATCGCTACTTTTACATTGGCATTATTTATAGTTTACTATATTTGGCCCCGCGGCTCCGCTCGCGTATTAAAAAATACAGACGAAACTGTGGATTAATATTACGTTATGTCTATCCCGTAGGTCTGTTCTTACGTACAAACTTCAACACAGTTAACTGACCACCATGTATTTATATAGAACCTTATTACAATGCACATAAAGTGCATGGATGGTCAGTTAACTGTGTTGGCGATGGTACTTACTGGTAAAAGAGTTTTTGAATCTGATAAAAAATCAGAAGATTTCCGTAGACATACCTACAAACTTTATCTCTTTAAAATATTAATAGCTGCCCGCGCGGCTTCGCCCGTGTATTTCAAAGAACTCCGGCAAACTAGCGGGATAATATAAAACCTATAACCATCCAGAAAGGACATTCTACACGCAGGTGAAAGAATTACATACAAACTTAAATTTTACAAAGCTAACAATGTGGCAGACTTTTCCTCTTTATAATATTAGTACCTATAGACTACCTAGTCTCTGCTAAATAGCCATTCGTTTTAGTAGTCTTGAGAAAGATTTGCGTTATGTGGATTTAGGCCAAGTCATCATCATATCAGCCGAACGACGTCCACTGCCAAAGGCCAAGCGAACCAATCGAATTCTGGTAGAATCGGTCAACGAAAAATCATCAGTAAGTGCTAGAGTGTTCGTTTGTCCGTTTGGTATAAATCATAATGATATTTACAATGCACTTGCTCTGAAAGTGCGCCTTTATATGGTTCAACAATCAACATAAACACGGGAACTCGTCTATGCCCCCGCGGCGGAGCGGTGCGGCGCGGGGCCGTGCGGGAATGGATTTCGGGCCAATATTCCGAGATGCGTGCGAGAATGAGATTTCATGACAGTTAAAATTTCACCTTTTATTTATTTATTTATTTCCTTGCATGATGTATAATGTAAAATGTTGTATGATACACGTGCGGATAGGTAATTCCCGACTCGTCTCGATCAAAAGCACTCCCTGACGGTCGTGTTTTTGATCATCGTCACTCGTCGGGACTTAAGTACCTACTTTCCGCACTTGTATCATAAATAACAATTTTCACGCTGAAAACCAGTAGGAAGTGGCGCAGGACCGGGATAAGTGGTTTGTTTCGTCGTTAGGCCAAGACTCTTTTTGAATCACTGAGCCAAAATAGTTAGTTATTTATGATAATGTTAGTTTGCTGTGGCTTTTCGAGAGTTCTTTCGTCTTTCCGAGATGCATCAATGACTGCTTCCGACGGGCAGTAAGACATCGAATTACAGTAATACTCTCAGTACCCTAAGGGTACTGAACCCAAAATCAATTAACGAATCGAATAACGAGTTTGTTGCGAATCAAATCGTAATGGCGTCACCATTGCATACTAAAGGGTCGTAAGTACAAGTATTTCATTGACGCATAAGTCTTTTTTGTTTTGAAAAGGTTTATTACAGTATACTTTCACCATGGCCTGGACATGCGAGTCGGCGATAACGTTCGATTCATAGAAACATGGCGGATCTTGGTTAATTAATGTCGTGTTGATGGCCTTTTTGCATGCGCAAGGATAAGGTAATACGATTTATGTTAAAACTTCCTTCGGGTTAAAATGATACCACCTTACATTACCGCTTACCTGTTGTACTTACCTTTCGGAAACCAGCGCCTTTGGTTGTAATTGACACTTTTCCAAACACTGTGGCGGCAAAATGCAGAAAGCTGGTTTCCGAAGGTGATGTAATTGGTTTAACGGAAAGCCTTATATATACAGTAAATAGTTGGAGGTGACAGACTTCGCCGAACTCTCTAGTGACCATTATCTTCCTAGCGTTTTCCCCGGTAGTGCTCAAGCGAGCCCCGGGTCCGCTTTGGCACCTAATCCCAAGATTTGGTGTAGGCACTAGTTTTAAGAACGCGACTGCCATCTGACCTTACAACCCAAAGGGACCGGTTCCCTCATAATGGTTTCCTTCACCGAACTCTCAGTGGCCAATTCGATGAAATTCTATAAAACAGGAGAGTCAAGAACAAGAGTTAAGGTACTCTTGTTCTTGACTCTCCTGTTTTATAACAGGCAAGCATCTATGAAGAACGGTATAAAAGTGAATTTAGCTACAGAGGTTGATTGAAATACTAGTATATAATCCATGGCAAGCTTATCTAAAGTCGCCCTAAGGACTGTGCGTGACGTCGGAGAAGTCATTACCAAACTCAAATGGAGTTAGGCAGGACATTGCCAGGCAGCGTAACGGTGAACGAAAACATTAACGGATTGGTGGCCACTTACAGGAAAAAGAAGCGTCGGTCGTCCACCAGCTCGATGGGTTGACGACGTAAAAAGACCGCGGGTCATTTCTGGATGAGACTAGCACGGGACCGGGATAAGTGGCGTACTCGAAGAGAGGCTTATGCTCAGCAGTGGGCGATTACAGGCTGATAATGATGATGATGAAGCTTAGCTCTCTGAGAAACAGTCATGTACCTAAGTATTGTGTTCATATAGTACTTTTGGGGTTATACTTAGAGAGTATCCAACAGATGTGTGTGAGACAGCCGAGCGGTGTGCCAGGAGGAAATCCACCAATAACATTACAAGTGTCGCTCACGTATCTCTTCCTACTGTTGGGTTTTCCTCGCACACAGCTCAGCTATATTGCACAGCTCTGGCTACTCACCCTAAAGCTGGCTCGCTTCGTCACTAACCACTTTTGGACCTTATTACTTTGGGATAAAGTCTAATAATAGTCAGTTCTTGTTGCCGTTTGTACTGTCCAGCTAGCCGCGAATGCTGGAGGCGCGCGCCGGTTTATTCTTGGGTTTGTTTGACGCGCCGATGCGTTGACCCCACTGCGCCTACGCAACCGATGCTCTATAACAGTGCTTTTAGCTTCGGGCACACGGGAGTAAATGATGGAGGTGATGGGAGTAAACCGAGATGGTGGTTTTCCACCGACGGTGTTAACTTCTGGCGTTACCTGATCTGTAAAAAGGCATCTTATAATTAGGCATACTATGCGAAAATGTCATTTGTTTCCGATGTGAGGCTGAGGAGGCAAGAAAATGACGTACCTAAGTTTTAAACATATACGTCTCGTTTGTGTCACGCCACGCTTAAAGTCAAGTGTTGGCAGACTGTTGTCAGCGCAGTACTGTAATTATGACATAATAGTTTTCGTAATCGATCCTAGTCATAATTGTATCAATCAGTCAAATTTGAATTAAGTCGTGCTTGTAAGCGAGTTCTCAAATACGACATGCTTCACATCACGACTGCTTTCGGGTCGGGTAGGTAAAGGATTTCCACTTGCTACCATTTCATTACCTCTTTTGCTCCATTCACTCTCATAAAAGACTTCATGCGTGCACGTCGGTAACAATACTCATAACATCCAGGGCTCTCTTAGTCCCAGGCTTTATAAAAGTTGTTCAGACAATCGATTTTCGACCTTATAACCGCGTCTATTTATAGGTTTAATGCGAAATTGCTCGTTTAATAGCTTAGGAATAGGACTAGTTCGTCCGGCCTGTGGCAATAAACCTCGGAAATAGATTTAGTATAGACCTACTTCACGGATACGATTCTATTGGGATTGCAATTCTAAAATTCCTAAATCCTTTGACGCATTTCATTAGGTAACGGGCCTCTAGATTTGTAAACCACGAATGGAATATTTGGACGTCTCAAAAATATACACTATAAGATTAAAATGTATCGCTCTTCACATAAATCAATAAAGGCGGCTAATAAATGTCTACGTCGTGTCTCAGGTATTTTTCGAAGTTTGCTTTTCGCCAAAAGAAAAATCGTGTAATATATTTGTACGACAATATGCAAAATTCGCACCGTTCGTGCAATATATTTTTAAGTATTATGCAAAATGTGGCAGTGTGTCTGATAGACAAACATATTCAAGAATTGTATTTCAATCTTATTCACCTTAGTATGTTTAAATCCCAAACAAATATTCAACTGGCGGACTATGGTAATTTATGGCAATGCCATTCCAAAACTAAGTAAACATCTTTATTACGAATCGCGACTACGTATAAAACCATCGATGTGTCCAAAAACGTTCAAAAGAACTCATGCGAAAACTTCACTCTCATAAAGTAGATCGTTCAGTCTATACCACTGTTATCAAGATTTACCTTAAGATAACATTTGATTTGTAATGTCAGGTGATAAGCGAGATCTTTTTTTCACGTAGATTGTAGTCCAGTCACTGAAGATTTGATCAACCCTTTTTTGGTGGTTTAAAAGATAGCAGCTCATAAAATTGACAAACTTTTTTTATACTTACCAATCGGGAGTTAATCGCTTACCTATACCTAATTAAATTTCGCGCGACCAAGCTACACATACCTAACACATCCTAAATGTTGATGTAAGTAAATAAAAATAAGTACGCGATTAAGTGTAGTACAGTGAAAATCGTGAAAGTTTGAATCAATATTTTTCTCTCAATATCATAAAATGTAGTATAAAAAGAGAAAAGAAGAAAAAAGGATATGCAGGATGGGCGTTAAAAATTTTAAAATAGTCATACGATGGATACGGTTTTATTATTTTGTTAATGAACAGGTTTAGTTTTTTTGTAAACTGAATAGTCTTCCTTGCCATGCTTTCCGTAAATTCCAAATAAAGTCTCCGAATAAATAATCCTCGTTGACTGGAGCATGGTTTGTAACACGATGCCATAGTTTAGAATGCTTGTTCCAATGGCGCCGACTCTAATTCAGGAGATATCGCCCACTCCGCCGGCATGACTTCAAAATATATAGCCGCTATGGACAAATGACGCTGGTGCCTTGTAGGGTTAACTCGTAATTTAAACAAATATAGCAGTATTTATTTACTCAGAATCATGATGTCTACGATGAGATTTGTAGTTTACTAAGACTTATTCACACGAAAGTTGTCTTTTTGTTAACACTTAGCTTCCGCCCGCGACTTCGTCTGCGTAGACCCGGGATGAACACTATCCTATATCTTAATCCAGGCTAGAAACTATATTCGTGCAAAATTTCATCCAAATCGGTTCTGCCGTTTAAGCATGATTGAGTAACAAACATCTAAACATCCAAACATACAGACTTTCGCATTTATAATATTAGTTAGTAGGATTGATACTTTCCTCTAAGGACTCTTAGTCTGTGTTCCTACTCTGGGTACAGTATGATCTATGTTCCAGTCCTGTCATTTTCAAAAGCAATATGACATTAATTAATTACACCCTAAACTACAAATTTAATGGTTGTTTTGTTAGCAGTTCAAAGATTAATCCACTGTCACTGTGTCCCAATACTCGATTTAATAAAGTTGTGATTTTATTACAATTTTATTACACTTACTGTATTCGATGTCAACACCCGCCTTTGGCCCGTCTGACCTACATGCTTTCAGTGTTTGTCTGTACCCTGAAAAGTAACGCGACCAAACGTAATATCGTAACGTTGTGTGTGGTAATAGTTTCGGTTCTAATGCTTGCCCTAGTTTACCAATAGGGGTTTTTGGGGCTTTGAAATAGGGTTACGGAATTAAATATCGAGGTACTGTCAATTTGAGCCCTAGAAACTTCGAGAGAGAGAGAAAAAATGGGTCGATTGAGAATTCAATCGACCCATTTTTTCTCTCTCTCTCGAAGTTTCTAGGGCTCAAATTGACAGTACCTCGATATTTAATTCCGTAACCCTATTTAGAACATATTTTATGTAAATAACTTCCACTGTTTGAATAAACAGTGGAAGTTATTTACATAAAATATGTTCTAGTAAAACAGTTAAACATAATGGACTAGAAAAAATAGATTGATGAGGAACTAAAATGACTTAAAGTAAATTAACGTTTTTAATGCAGTTTAAGTTTATTTGCTTATATGCTGAATGTACTAAATAAATATTATTTCAAAAATAATTATTATATTTCCAAAGTTAATGTGGATAACAGTTACTAAAAAAAACACCAAAAACTACCGAATGGAATTGATTTAATACAACTTAATATACGTAATATTCATATAAACTATAGGTGTATTATACGACGGAGTAACTTAAAATTTACACGTGCAGGTACGCAGTCGCGAGCAGAAGATTATGTCGTCAATAAATATTATGAGCATACCTACGTTTGATGTATATTTTTAGCATCTACGATGCAAGTGGAAAAGTCTTAGTCTATAAATGGTTTAAAATGGATCACCTTATCGAAAGCCTTTTGAATGGTTATTTAATTACTCTATTTACAATCGCAATGAGTTTTACAATTATCAATCGCTCTAATGATTCCATTTCGATTACTATGACTTGCAACTTCGAACTCCTTATCTAAAGACAAAACCAAATGTTAGACACTCTACCCTGATCGTACTTAATTTATTTTTTTCCTTTTTAACGGGATAGTTAATGTAGTGGTCAAATGCATGTTTCATAAGTTTATTGTATGCACGTATTTAACTTAGTGCCCGATCAACTGTTTTAACCGTCTTCAAAAATGGAGGAGTTTCTTAATTCGACTGTTTTTTTTTGTGTGTTTGTTACGCGATAACTCGGTAATTTATGAACCGATTTGAAATATTCTTTTTTGTTTGAAAGCATATACTTTCAGATTGGTCCCGTTGTCACAAAAATCCAGTTCTGATGATGGGATCCATGAGAAAAAAATACATCCCGCACTTTAGGTCTCCCTACCCTAAAAAAAATATTTTCAAGATTTTGTTCTTCCATTTTGTCGGCGTGATTGATTTATAGTAACTTCCTACCCAAGCCAAATAACAGGTTTCTAGTAGTAAGGGTCACTGAGCCGCAGCCGGACAGACGGCCAGACGGACATGGCGAAACTATAGGGGTTCCTTGTTGACTACAGAACCCTAAATAAATGAATATCGTATGCTTGACAGCTAGGTGACAAATATATGAAAAAATGTAATATTAACCCTTCAAGAAAAAGCTGACGTTCCAACTCAACGGTTTAAAAATCATCGGTTCTTAAGAGGTTCGCAGGAGATTATAGTTAGTTCTAAATTAACTAACAGTAATAGAGATGCTTATAACTTGAGTAGTTCTCATTGTGATAGTTCCCATCCCACGAGTTTATTTAACCTGCTGCGCGGGAGTTTCTACGAACGTGGGCCGCCATACACATTAACCGTCCAATTTGGAAAGATCCTATGTCTTGCACATATTTGATACAAGCAGTGCTCTATTTATTTCGAAAAATAATTCTTTCAAAACAAAATCTAACTGGGATTTGTTGTTAGAAATGCAATCTTGTCTATATCCCATAAGGTTCATGTTTGATAGAGTTAGAAAGATGAGTGAGGTTTGTAAACTAGTGATTCGTTTGATGCGGTTCATTTCTCCTGTTACAGTTTATGGCTTATGATGTGGTTCACTGTTATGGTTACAGCCAGATGCATTTGCTGTTTTTCACAGTTTGTAAATATGCATCTCACTGAACTGAACCTAGTAATGATTTACAATGCTTGAGTTAGGCCTTACTGGCGCTATTTGGAATTGATTTTGGACAACTCCTGACAATGCTAAAAATAAATGCAAAGTGAAAATATGTGAGTAGTTATGGAGATTACCCTCTACACTACATGCAAACTAACAAAGTTGCAAACTTACATTACATTTCACAGGTATAACCTCTTTCTTATATAAGTATAGATTGCCGGACGCCGGCGACATCACCACTTTTCACAGAATTGACATGATCGTCATGTTTTTTCACAAAAAAGTGATATTGAATTATTTGAGTTCGCGCCACGTTCAATTGATCAGTCACAGTTTTACGCTCTAGCGGTTTTTTTATTCTACTTCATTCCCCACGTCCCAGAACGTAAGTCTCCTTCGCTATTTTATGATAAATAAATAAAATAAATATCGTGGGACAATTCACACCAATTGATCTAGTCCCAAACTAGGCAAAGCCTTTACTATGATGTTTTATTTAACTTTCAGCTCTTAATTTGTTGTCATTAACCAAGAGATCTACTTGATTTAATAATTCGCACGCAAACACATTGAATTGAAATCACATGACCAAATGCTTTGCACGAACAGAGGAATATGCCATTTGTACATATATTTTTTGTATTTTGTGCAATAAAGTTTAAATAAATAAATAAATAAATATCACCTAATCAAAAAAAAAACGCAATTGATAATGTTTTGTGATTAGAAATTAAATCAAGAAAATATCACAATTGCCGCATAATTTTGCCGGCAACAGAATGAATTTTCCGACAATGTTGCCGATGGCAGTATTTCCGGTATACAGGTACTATACTATCGCCCAAGGGTCCCGTACACACGCCTCTAGGATAATTTTCGAGCGTTCGCTATGCACGTGCAGACGATTTTGAACAGAAAGTTTGAACCCGTACCCTTAGGCGATAGTACAAGCTCTCAAAACAACTCAGATATTTTTGAGCAGTATGTCAGATATTATTGCAAGTAACTGAATGTTAGCATCAAAAACATTTACATTTTAGGTGGTTCTAGGCCTTATTGATTAGAGATAAAGTCGAAAAGTGTATATACTGTATATTATAATGTTTAGGATGTAACTGTACTGTAATAACAATGGCTCAAATCCGGTTTGTAAAGATTCACCTGCGTTGCAGCGGACTGGTTTGCAGTCAAAAACTACAAGAGGACAAGCTAGCCTGGCTTAGCTGTCAATGCCATGCCATTCTCATGCCTTACGACGGATACGTCGTAGCTTACTTAAGTGTCTTTTAAAAGATTAAATAAAAATCATAAGTTCTCCAGAGTAGCTAGTTCCAGGCAGTATGATAGCGTTTATGTCGGACAGTCGTCCATCACATGCAAGTATGTACTAAATATGTCCCTAAGTGCAAAAGGGACAAATGCTCGACGAACGTGATGGTGCATCCGTTGCAGGAGGGCAGAAGTCGGGTGGTTTTTAAGATTTTCTATCATATTAATTTAATATGGAGTCGATATAAATTGGACAGAGCTTATGTCGGTGGAGCAAGGTCTAAAATAGTATGCATCGGACTTAGGTTTATTAAATCAATATCGTAAAATCTTTTACAGTACACATGGTGTTACTTTCCCGCACTAGTGCGGAAATGAGCACTTTCCGTGCATATGTTGAAACTTTAAAGAGCCATATGTACTGTAAAACGTTGTACGATACACGTGCGAATAGGTTATTCGCAGCTCGTGTCGATTTAAAACACTCCCTTCGGTCGTGTTTTAATTTATCGGCACTCGTTGTGAATTTCCTATTTTCTGCACTTGTATCGTAAATAACTATTGTGTCATTGTAAAGACAATCTTAAGATAACAATATACCAGTGGCGGAGCGCCCAAACAAGCCGATTCCCACCGGCTTGCCTAAAATTTCTTTTTAGGTAAGCCTATAGTTAATACTCTAAATTCTTTCATAACTTTTTGTTCCGGGTTGCTCATAGATTTTTTTTACCCACTACTGCAACATACAGATCAATTTCATCGGTGATCGATTTAGTGAAACGTATGGTACGATATGTTTCGGAACCGCATCATTGTAGTAGCAACCCTGTAAATAGAAACATAGAGTTCATTTTTAATATTTTTATCAGGTAAATGTAACCGTATTGTATTGGCAACCTTATTAAAAGTGGTATAGAGTTCAATATGATCAGTGATAAAGTGAGAATGGCAGGTACGAAAGTCAGGTGTCTGTCTGCTGATGCCATTTACTTCTTGGTGTGAGACAAACCGGTGCGGCGTCGGTTGCGCCTCGATACAATACGTCTCACAACCAGTACAATAACTGCAGCTACGCGCTCATGCGCCTCACCCCATGCGTCACCTAACGAAACTAGACCTCTACCTTCTACCTACGCTTAGCTACTACGCACCGCAGTGTCAAGATATATTTGTGGGTGAGCGTTGAGGTGAGCTTAAAACAGCGTCACCTAACGAAACTAGACCTCTACCTACGCTTAGCTACTACGCACCGCAGTGTCAAGATATATTTGTGGGTGAGCGTTGAGGTGAACTTAAAACAAGTTACAGAATAGGGGGGCAGGGATGTTATTCGGAACACGCTAACGCCTAACGAAACTATAGAAATACCCTGATTACGCTTAGTTACTTTACTACGAATCGCGACGTCAAGATATTTGTGGTTGATCGTTGGCGTGAGCTTCAAACAAGTTACAGAACAGCGGGGCAGTGCAGTTGACATCAGAGAGATGTATTCATTTTATGTCTTATTACAGAGAACAAAGGTGAAATCTGTGTATATAAAGATATTAACCATGTGGATGTGGTTATTGATGACGTGATGATATCTCCTGGGCTGGTATTCACAACGCTTTCCAGCAACTCGCCTCAGTAAATATAAGGCCTGTTCCTTTTGCCATATCGGTTAAACTCGGCTACCGCACACCGAGGAGTCCGAGGCAGATACACCCAATCGCGTTAGGAACAAACGAGCTTGTGCTATGCGGCGAAAGAGTTCGAGTAGGACGCCTTGATTTAAAATGTCTAGCAGTCAAGCAGACTCTTCTTTCTTTTGTCTTTGTCTTGTATTAGTGTGTCACGAATAAATGTTTGATTCTGATTCTGATTCTCATATACTCTACATTATGAGGGATAACCGATTCTGTCGATGCCCCATACACCTAAATCGGCTGAGGCGTTTTGTTGTTCTGGAGGAATAAAGAAATTCACATACGTAAAGACACTGAAACTCCTTTTACAGTACACATGGTGTTACTTTCCCGCACTAGTGCGAAAATGAGCACTTTCCGTGCATATGTTGAAACTTTAAAGAGCCATATGTACTGTAAAACGTTGTACGATACACGTGCGAATAGGTAATTCGCATCTCGTGTCGATTTAAAACACTCCCTTCGGTCGTGTTTTAATTTATCGCCACTCGTTGCGAATTTCCTATTTTCTGCACTTGTATCGTAAATAACTATTTCGGGGCAGTCGTGTTAAAATACGGGCTATCATGACACTAACTGTGGAAGGCGCCAACAGTATGCTCTTACCCTAATTAGGTGTAGCTGTTGCTACACTTCTCAATTGTATTACTTTCTTGTTGTGTTTATCTTGCAGTGTTTTATTGCAACGTACATTATCAACTAGTTAAAATTTTACTAGTACTTATGACCTTGTACAGATAAAATGAGAAAGTTTTCCGTGTCAGTGTTTATGACATTGACATAAGATCGAATTTCGCATGGCCTGTGGAAAAGGTTTTTATGCCATACCTGTATTGTTGCTTTATAAAGAAAAAGTAGATACTACAAGCTAATCTTGCCGATAAATTTACACACTAGGGATTGGCGATTTCGATGCGATTAAACGAAGAATAAATTATTATTGTCGGAAAAAATTAATGAATTATATTATTCGATTAATTAAAATTCCATCCCTAGTATACATACAAAACCCTAGCCATCTGTCTAACGCCTCGCTATACTATGCGGACGGGCTCGATTAAGAAGTCAATTTGGTTTGCACTGGGTCATGTGATTTCAATTTGTTTGCGTGCGAAGTATTAAATCAAATACAACCTGTATCGGTTCATAGCTCTAACACCTACTAACAATTTTAGGTAATAATAAATATAAAGGCTGTTTGTAGATCTCTTGATCTATTGATCTCTCTCAACAAAATACAGCTGAAAGTTAAATCATCATAAATTTGCGAAGGTGAGCATTTTCCATGAAAAAAATGTGACTTATACGTTCTGCTACGTGGGATACGTAGAAGAATAAAAAAAACCGCTATACATAGTGTAAAACAGAGACTGATCAATTGAACATAGAGCGGACTCAAATAATTCAATATCTCTTTTTTGTGAAAAAACATGACGATGATGTCAATTTCGTGAAAAGTGGTGATGGATGTCACCTGCGTCCGCGAATATATACTAATAAGAAAGAGGTTATATCTGTGAAATGTATTGGCAACTTTGTTAGTCTGTCTAATCTACTCACCCGATTTTTTTACGTCTTTCACCACTATATATTTTATTCTTAGATTATTCGAAAGCCTTAGTTAAACAGAGTATAGTTTCACACAAACTAGTAGCACCTATTAATCTAACTACACAAAAATTAATAGGTACGTAATAAAAACCATAACGTGCATAGATAATGAAGGAAAAGTTCTAGCAACAGGTAGCTAATTATAATACAGTATCTTTACAAGACGTGACTAATTTCAGCTTTAGAACGAAGCAAAAACATGACAGTTAAATTACTCTCCCACCAACTTCTTAATACCGACACAGAAGAAGCTACCACGCCAAATTAGTTCATATTATCTAACGCTTTACAGCTTTAATTGTTAATCTTTTATTTTACCAACTGCATACACGATATTGTATGCAGAATGCACCAAGCGCTCGCGACGTACGGTTAGCAAAAACCTACACCAATTACTTCACTTTCGCATCAATCCGTGTACTTTCCTCCAGTCTCACGAGCCTTTAAAGGCAACATTGTCTGTATCATTACGAATGTAGATAAAAAATGAAACTTGATCTCTGTAAAACAGGGTGTAAAATTGATTGTTTGATCAGTGATCTGATCACGGAAAGTTTCTCAGACTAGCTGACAAGCTCATTAGTGCCGTTAATGATGTTTGCGTCTCGTATGGGATAGGCAATTGTCTGACGTAGCGGCTGATAGGGAAGTTGACACACACCACGTTGACATCGATTAAAATATTGATTTGTTTCGAATATTCTCGATAATGGATTAAAATTGTAACTAAAACAGCTAAACATTATTTATAATATCTTGAGAATATGGATTGTCGTCGAGATGTCTGTAACAATCTACTTAATGAGAAAAACACACGTTTCACAACAAGGGCCGGAAAGTAGACAGTTCGGAATACTTTAAAGAAACAGTTGTATATTATTCCCGCGTTTGACTGTTGTGAACGGGGCTAAGTGTCTATTGATGGCAATAATACGGTGCTAACCTAGCTGTGTCTCATGTCTTATACCGTTCTTCGTTAGATGACCAACAATTTCGTATTAGGCGAAGTTAAGGATCTGCGACAATCTTCGCTCTTGAGCGACAAAGCGTGTATTGATCTCACTTAAATATTTTAGATGTAGGTACTTAATAACAAAAACAGACATTTATGACACTACTAGCTTCTGCCCGCGACTTCGTCCGCGTGGAACTCGTTTATATCGTAGCTCCATACAAACTTTCGGCCCCTTAGTGGATGATTCCCGGGATAAAAAGTGTTCTATATATACAGGGTGTCCCAAGAAGTAGTGATATACTGAAGCTGGGAGTTAGAGGACCTAGAGGGCTATCTGAATCACCCCCATGTATGTTCCGCGATTTTTCGTATTTTCGGAGTTATGACTTTTTTTTAATTTTTCACCTATCGCCGAGTACGATGAGATTTTTATTTATGGTGACGTGAATTATTGCGGTAGATGCTTGATTTTTTTTGTGTGCTAAGCTGATAGATAGGCCAATTCAGTATGGAAACATACATGGGGGTGGGGTGATTCCGATAGCCCTCTAGGTCATCTACCTCCCAGCTTCAGTATATCACTACTTCTTGGGACACCCTGTATGTCAATCCAGGCTATACGCTATATGTCTACCAAAAATCATCTTAATTCGTTTTAGCCGATTTTGCGTGATCGAGTAACAAACATATAAATATCCAAATTAGGTCATCTACCTCCCAGCTTCAGTATATCACTACTTCTTGGGACACCCTGTATGTCAATCCAGGCTAAACGCTATATGTCTACCAAAAATCATCTTAATTCGTTTTAGCCGATTTTGCGTGATCGAGTAACAAACATATAAATATCCAAATTAGGTCATCTACCTCCCAGCTTCAGTATATCACTACTTCTTGGGACACCCTGTATGTCAATCCAAGCTAAACGCTATATGTCTACCAAAAATCATCTTAATTCGTTTTAGCCGATTTTGCGTGATCGAGTAACAAACATATAAATATCCAAATTAGGTCATCTACCTCCCAGCTTCAGTATATCACTACTTCTTGGGACACCCTGTATGTCAATCCAAGCTAAACGCTATATGTCTACCAAAAATCATCTTAATTCGTTTTAGCCGATTTTGCGTGATCGAGTAACAAACATATAAATATCCAAATATCTAAACATCTAAACATCCAAACTTTTGCATTTATAATATTAGTAGGATTAATAGGATAGGATAATTACACTCTACATAGTGCACTTTTGTTATGTAACAGGTTGAAGGATATTAATGGAGTGAACTCTCTATTAAAAAGTGAGCAAGTGTGGCTGTTAGTATGGATGGAATGGCCATATTAGTTACCTACTAATTAAAAGAAAAAAAAATCGTGGGACAATTTACACCAATTGATCTAGTCCCAAACTAGGCAAAGCCTGTACTAAGGGTACTAGACAACGGATAAACATACTTATATAGATAAATACATACTTAAATAGATATTAAACATCCAAGACTCGAGAACAAACATTCGTATTCATCATACAAATATCTGCCCCGACCGGGAATCGAACCCGGGACCTCAAGCTTCATTCAGGTTCTCTAACCACTGGGCTATTCGGTCGTCAATTAAGGTCTGAATATCCTAAGTAGATGTCGTTACACGCCCCTCTCATAAGGAGTAATAAGATGGAGCCGATTGAAAAATTCGTTGAAAAATCCTGCTCGGGCCAACATTGTTTTACCCTGTTTAATTTAATAAATTAAATTACTGATCTATCTCATCGAAATCACCACTGTTATCACATGTTACAAATATTCTACAAACGTATAAAGTAATTCCTATAACATTAACGCAATCGTGTTGTTAGTAGGTATCAATTACAACGTTGCGTTTGAATTAAAAAGTTAAATGAGTCGATACTGATATGCCATTTGAATTAAACTTCGCCAGACTAACTGTGTAATGTTCCGTTATCAGTTTTTGCAGCGGGCGCTCTCGCCTTTTGCGCACAAGTTGAAAAACTTGCCAATTGGTGTTCCGATCTGTATCTTGAGATTTATCTGTTTCCCGTATTAGGAGAAGCTGAGTTCAGCCCTGAAGTCCATAAAAGTTGCTCTAATTTCACACATACATTATACTTTTCATCAATCATACTCTGAAAGTAGGTCATTGTTTATCTGAATAGCGGGTCGAAAGTGAGGCATGTCCCCCGCCCCTAGGGCCGAAAAGTAATAAAAAAAAAACAATGACCAATGGCAGAAACCTAAACAACCACACTTCGCCAAACTGAATTGTTTTTTGATGTTTATTGTTAGTTATTACGGTAACGTTATCTAAAAAGTTGTAATTTAAGATAATTAAAGTTATTAAAGTCATTTAGAAAAGTAATAAATACATTAATGCATTATTTATACAATGCATTCAATTTATTTAAGCGCGGCGCGGCGCAAAAATGGTCCACACACAAAATTTACTATTCAAAGTTCTACACTTGTTGAGCAACGGCAAAACCTATACAGCCGAATTTCACATGTGAATATGTGATCTTGTATATACTACTTATAATTTTTTAGTAATATTTTTTTTGATGTTCTAATTCCTGTGTGTTATTTATATTCCTATTATTCGAAATGAAAAGTAGAGTGTTTAACTCGGATAAAAGCCACCCATTTCAGTCTCGAACTATTGGCGCTCTCACTTCGTTCTCGATTAACTGTTCTCAAATATCTCGATTAACTGGTTAACAATTTACTATTAAAACGGTTGAGGATTGACGCATTACAACCACGGTCTAAAAACTATTTTTCGAAAAATGCCCATTAAGCTTTAGTTCATAAGATGTATGTCGAAAACACCCTACACAATACAGACCGATGGATAACTACCTGTAGGTACCTGTAGACCTACCGATAAGTGATATAATGTATCATCATCATCATATCAGCCGAAAGACGTCCACTGCTGGACATAGGCCTCCCCCAGAGAGTTCCAAATTGACCGGTCCTGCGCCACCCGCATCCAGCGGACTCCCGCGACCTTTACCAGGTCATCAGTCCACCTTGTGGGGACCCACGCCGCGCCTTCCGGTACGTGGTCGCCACTCGAGAACCTTTCCGCCCCAACGGCCATCGGTTCTACGTGCAATGTGCCCCTTTGCCCATTGCCACTTAAGTTTAGCAATTCGGATTGCTATATAATGTAGGTATGTTTGTATGTAAATAAAAAAATATAAGTTTCTGTCATTTTTTTTTTGCATAGACATCAACGACTCCTTGAGAGGGTTCTAATGAACCTAAACACGACGGGTTATACCGGGGGACGTGTAATTTAGGAATTGCTAGGGGCCGCCTTCTTTCTAGCCATTCGAACTATTTCGAATCGAATTCTTTGGTCGTCTCGCCACTGACGTAGTCAACTTTGGTCTCACTTCTTATAAAAAGTGCGTCCTAATATTACAATTAGGTAAGTTCCACAGCATTTAAAAATCGTTTGCATCACTCAATTTGGACGGGTTATTGTATGGATTCCGTAATGTCGTTGATAGCAGACTAGACCTGGCCACAGCACTCGCAACAGGTACGCGTTTTGACTCAGTAATTTGAAACTTACGTGACTTTAATAACATTTGCTTTCGATATCACTCACACGCCTGTATGTAGTTATCCAAATTCTTTTCCCCATGGCAACCGCAGTTGTACGTCAAAAGCAAAAGTAAGTTATCACTTTTGTACCTTATTCCATTGTCATAAGGTGAAAAAATGATAACCTACTTTTGCTGTTGACTATGCAGGGAATACCTTTTTTTTGCGTCCAATTATGTAAATAGATGCGATGTCGTGTTATATTTGTAGTGGTTTTTTTTTACACGAATGGTAGTGTTTTAGTCTTCAGTTAGGTGAATGATTTGATTAACAAACCCAGGTTGAACCTTTTAGATTAGAGAATGAATAGTTTTTTTTTCACGCAGGACAGGATGATTTATTTCTTGGTTACCTTGGTTTAGGATATAAACCTGCTATTGAACAAGATGCATTTTCTGGGATTTTTTAAGGTTTAGGTGAGTACCTGAACTTCAAAATGTCCGATTTTATCTATTAGCTCGATATTCCGCTTGATTTGTACCATTAGTAGATGTTTTAGTTATTAATCAAGATGGATTTTTCTGAGATTCTTTAAAATATCTAAATATGTACTTACTGGTGCTAGGACAGTCGGCGTAATGTATAAAACTTCAAAAGAGTTTAATTCATTAGTCACAGTTTGTTAAAGTCAACTTAAAACTGACTGACTTTACAGGCTTACTTGTTAGTTCTTACTCAATTTATGCAAGAATTTAAGAGTCGTATACAACTTACGCATTTCTCGGTAATTCGTGACGCCGACGTTGTAATCCGACATACAAATTAACTTCTTGCAAATATCGCCTTGTGCGAATTAAAAAGTCCTAAACGCCACTGCGATAATTGGCATTTTTCAACCCTATTTTCGGTGTAATTAGGTCGTCTTTTAAATAGTCATTTTTAAAGATAAACTGCGTTTTGCAACTTGCAAATCTCATCGTGTCTGTGGTGTGAAGCATCCTAACTATAAATTTGATGATGAGCATTATTAACTCTTATTCTTATAGATTTAAGGTTTTATTTTAAATGAGTTTTTATAGTATTCCTGACTGTGATTTGGTACAATAACATACAAGACACGGAGAACCGAGGATTATTTATCTTAGTTTATTGTGCGCTTTAATTGCTTTTAGGAATCATTCGCTTGTTTGTTAAGGTGCGACGCCATATTTATTTTAGAATTGTCTAGGTACTATGTTTGTGTTTGATGCCCGAGGGCGATAAATATTCCATATGAGGCTTTCTTTATTACCGCCCGTAGATAATATAAAATTGTACGTCTCTCCCTGGACAGGAAGTGGGAGTTTCCGTACGCGTATTAGCCGGTGGTAATTGTCACTTTATGGTCAGGTGTGATGCAAAGGTAGCATATGGATGTGCAAATGCAACGAGAGTTACATTACGGGCAAATCAAAATCCGTATTTTGCCTCGTCAACATTTTAATGCCTCAATGAAACGAGTCTCCATACTGTATGCGTTGCGTACCCCACCCACGCTTTGTTGTTTTATTTACGAGCCGTACTTAGAGGATGAACGGATTGACATTCGTACCGGATGTTAATTTGAGCTACGCCGCCGTCGTAACTCGCACACACAAACATACAAACGATACGAGACATAGTTATGCCGCGGCACGGATCTTAGATAGGTAGGTACCTATTATGAAATTGTGATGACCTTATTCATAGACCTCAGACCTATTTTAGTTAAAATGGCATTAAAATAGTTTTTTTCCTATCTGTCACTTTGACATATTTGGTCTGCGAGAAAAAGAAAAAACACGCTTTAGCAATAACATACATTATGTCAGTCTTTATTATAATATTTATAATGGTAATAGGACATAATTAGTAATAGTTTGATTCAATAAAAAAATAAGGTCAGATGGCAGTCGCTTTCGTAAAACTAGTGCCTGTGCCAAATCTTGGGATTAGGTGCCAAAGCGGACCCCGGGCGGGAATAACGCTAAGAGCACCATGATGTGTAAGTCATTATCATCATCATATCAGCCGAAGGACGTCCACTGCTGGACATAGGCCTCCCCCAGATAGTGCCAAATTTACCGTTCTGCTCAAGTACAGTATTCAATTCAAGTATATTATTTCAATAATTTAAATGGTTTCTTTTTCATATTTCGTCAACTAAGGCTTTGACTTCAGAATAATTGGCAAATGCAACGCAATTGTGATATTTTTGTTGGAAATACTTACGCGTAAAGCAAATAAGTAAATAATCTGGCCCTGAAATATTGATACCAGCAATTTTCTTCCGTTAATTTTGAGTCAACTACACGCGAAATAAAAAAATGGGTTCAATTTATACGTAAATTCAATACAAAGTGTGTCCGTTTTTTTGCCGTTCAGTAGGTATTCATCACGCTGCCTCATCAGAATATCTGCTTGACCAGAAACGATCAAATAACACAGCTGTACAAACGCTGTGTAATTTTGATTAAAAGGAGTAAATATTTAACTAACTTTAATGTAATTGAATCTGTAAGCGAATTTATTTATAAGTATATTTAAAATAACATTGCGGTTAAAAGCTACACATCACTAGTTTATACCAGCCTCCCAAAAGTTCAAAGAAATGAAAATAAGCTTTGACTTCTCAATTAAAAGGATGATCCGTTTGTGATGGAATCTCCGCACCTGTTTGCGGCGACTGCATCGGAAATTAGGAAAAAATATCATAAGATCTAAAAAAAACAAAATGCTACCTTATCCCATTTGAATTAAGATTCAAAATTGTGTAAAAACGTATGATTTGTAACTTTGTCTGTAATCGGAACTTGGGGAAAACATCATAAGTCCTCTTTTTAGAAAGATCGATATGATACCATATTTTATTTGTATTAAGGTTTAAAATTGTGTGCGGATGTATGATTTGTCAGTTGGCAATGTGCCCGCGTGATGTTTTGTTTATTACGAAATTTAGCCAAAAATGTTGCTGTATGGTATGACCCAATTCGATCAGTAGACGCTACGAGGTAAAATATATACATACCAACTTCTGCCCGCGACTCCGTCCGCGTGGAACTCGTTTATATCGTAGCGCCATACGAACTTTCACCCCCCATTTGACCCCCTTTGGGGATGATTTCCGGGATAATAACTATCATAATTATGTCCTTCCCGGGACTCAAACTATCTCTATACCAAATTTCATCTTAATCGAATCAGCGGTTTAAGTGTGAAGAGGTTAACAGACAGAGAGACACACTTTCGCATTTATAATATTAGTATGGATTTTGACGTGTATGTATTTAGTCTTAACAATATTTTATATTTCATGAGGCCTAGCCATCTGAATGAATGAATGATGTCATCTGACACGATTATGGGCAAATCTCCTATCGTTTGAACCGTTCTGTTCTAAAGTTCTAACGTCATTGTCGACTCGAGAATATTTCGGCAGTGGTAAAACATACCGCGGAAACTTTAATTACCGGTATTGGCTCACGTCTTCATCAAAAGTGGACTCTGTCGATCGTCTCTTTTAATAGAATTTGCTGTCGACGACAATGACAAAAAAAACGGCCTTAAAAACGCTGAGTATTCACCGTTATCTCATCTCATCAACATATCTTATCCTGTTCCGGGGTTCGTATGTTAAATAGTCCCAAGTAAAGACATATGCACTAGTTTTTGCAGACGCGAGGCCAAAACAGAGAGACGTTTTGGAGTTGACTAGTATAACAAAAGCCTGGGCAACCGTCCAGAGAGATATAGATATTATAGATTGCCAAACGCAGTACGAACTAGTTTGTTTGTTTATATTTACTTGTTTTAAATTCATGTGACGTTGCATTGCAAATTGCAAACAATCCCGGATGCATCACGATAACGATCTACCGGTTGTTCTAAGATCAACTGTATTTATTTATAAATACAGTTGATTTCACGTTCAGAATTAAGTACGATACCTACGAGTTTGTTGAAGTTATGCGACTATTGCATCATTTGCATCGTTGTTGTAAAATTCGCTGTCTAAGTAAATAAAGTTGGTTTCGGTTTAACCTGCCGTACCGTAATACGAATTTGTGAAAGTTATGTGATTTAGGCTTAGGACTTTTCGTAGCATACCGTGGTTCTAAAATCTTTGGAGCCGCCATGTGTAAAATTTGCGAAGTCAAAGTCAAAAACTATGATGTCTTATTAACTATAAAGATTATTTATACATACTGCCACATCTTTACTGCATTTAAATCGAGCGTAATTAATGTTATCATAAACATATATAATAATACTAATTACTGATCACATGTGATGCTACAATATTATTTAATGCCCGTGTTTAGTGAGTAGTGCCCATTAAATCGCAATTTAAATTTAAAAAATATTGACATAATCAGTTGACACTTTTGATACGAGACCGTCAAATTGGTTTTTGATTTTATCTAAAATGAATAATATTCCTAATTCTGAGATTAAATACTGGATAGAGCCATCTAAGGAATTAAAATATAATGAAGAAAATATAGTCGTTCACGTTTCGTCTGTTGAAATTAACGTTGTATTTTCTAGGTTTAATTTTTATATCACCGTTATAAATGCATTGTAAATTAATATATTACATTATACTATTTTTATTAAATGTCCTTTTATATTATTTTACAACTAAAAATTCCATAGAATATAGAAGCATGATATGTTTCAAAAAGTCCTAAGCCTTTAATATAACTTCATACTTTGAAGTTCACTTGGAAAATTTCACATTCGGCGACTCCATGGATTTTAGAACCACGGTATGCTACCAAATGTCCTAAGCCTAAGTGATTTCAGTATACAGTCAAGTGCAAAAATATGTATTGATTTAATCCTCTCATAAATATGTACCGAAACCTTAATCCGCTGACACGGGCGATGGGAAATATTTATGAGAATGTTGTGTGCACCCATATTTTTACACTTGACCACATATAATTTAATTTAATTCCTGCGTTTTTCAATTTTCGTGCTCATCTGTCAACTTAGAATACAGTTGAAGCTAAGGGTGGGGTTCACCTAGGGTTGCCAACTATTTTTGGGGGAGATATAATATTTTTCACAAAAAATCGACAAAAATATAGTACACTGTAAAAAAAATATAGTACTTGGCTGGGCAATCTTGTTACACTCACCGGCAGAAAATTTGGCTCAAAAACTTTTCGTGATTTCAAACTATAAATTGCACAAATTAAAGGTAAAATTATTTATTACGAAATATTAACTTTTATTGTATAAATTATTTATAAACAAAGAAAAAAAATAAAGAAAGAAAACAACATAGGTACCTACATACCCAACTATAAAAATAATACACCATCCAAATATCCAAAAGGTCCTCCTGCGGCATGGCATGGTCCCCAATATGCTGGCCGCGTTACCTCTTTGTATCGCTTGAGAAATGAAAAAATACAAATTAAATGTTTTTTATTCTGCATAGTAAACTCTTTTTAATCTGGGCCAAATTTTCTGCCGGTGAGTAAACCTCGGCACTTTGGAGCACTTCGAAAGGTCCCCCAAAATATAGTATTTTCGCGTACCTACTAGTATATATTTCTTCAACAGTTAAGTACAGTACAAAGAGTCAAAATATAGTACAATACTATATAATATAGTACGGTTGGCAACCCTAGTTACACCATACCGTCTCGTCTGTAATCTTAAGCGGTGTTCGTTAAAATCTGAATGTATGGAAAGTTTGACAGGTTTCTATGGAATGACAGCTGCCGGCGCCATATTTATCTAAACATCAACTCCGGATTCTTGTTGGTAATAATCCTATCCTCCACTAATGGCCAACGAAAATCTAGTTCTTACTAAATACTCCAGGCAAAATACTGTTTCGAAAAACATTAATTTATAATAGCGTTTTTTTTGTTTATTTCATTCTAAAACGTTATTCTAAGATGCTTTATTCAAGAATCCAACAAACTTTCCACCCGGAAGTAATTATATAGATTTAAATTAAACATTAATTGTCTTTTATATTTTATTTATATTGAATATCTTAAAGCAAATGTAAATGAACCTAAATAAAGATAAAAAAATATATTAATATTTATCCGGACTTTTTAGGAGCTAATTAAATAGATTTTTTTGATGTCTGATTTTTTGTTGGATTTTGCCTCTATGTAACTATTTAATTGATAATATATCCGTTACATTAAAAAAAATAGCTATTATAAATTATTTCCAAATCTGTCATTTTTTCCATACAAGTTGTCAATTCATTGCCTGGACTAAAACTTGTTTTAGACTTATATTTAGAGCTTAGGAAAATTAATTTGAGAACCATTTGAATAATATTCATCAATTTTAATTCGGCACATGTAATGAATGTTCTCAAACAATACAGCAAAGCCTGTCAGAGTTTTACGATCGTTTCGTGATTGCTCCGTTTAATTCAGACTAATCTGACTTTCCCAACCTTTATGGGCAGTTAATGTAAGGAAATGTATTATTCAATCAGCAATCAAGTCAATCAGATGGCAAGGTCAATGACCTGATCAACCATGGCTATTTTAGAGTTAAAAGACACTAAGCGCCGTCATATAGTTACTGATAATCAAATGTCACTGGCATTCTAAAACGCTTAACAATATACCATGTTATCTTAATTCAGATGTTCCTGTTGGTAATTGAAACAATTTATTTTTATTTTTGTGGTTTTGTCGTTTGATAAAAAAATTAGGTCGTCGTTGGCGCTTTGTTGTTTGAAATTTGCATTTGAAATACCATAATATCCATAATTTACCTGTCTTCACTAAAGTTGAAATTGTATTCACATTTTTAGTGCAATCTATGCCATCTATGGCAATAGATAATAATGTAATTCTTGAATGCTTTCATAATTATACTTCATTTCTAACCTGGTAGGATTAAGACGACAAGGTTCTTGGTTATGTTAATTTTCACGGCTTCATTGTAACCGAATAATTCAGTCAACTTCAGCTTCTGTTCGTAGTTCCAGCATGTGACGTCACAATACAACAAAGACTGCTTCTAAAATTAACATGGTCCATTATTAGGTGCGCCGCGCGCTACCAAACGCATGCGAATTACTTTGCCAAACTCGTATCTTGTACACTTTTGCCATGGTTAAAGATACTCTATTTGTAATGCAGTAAAGTACAAGTTTCAAAATAACACAAAAGCGAGGGACGAGATTCAGAATTGTAAGGGGCCTGTTCAGTTTGTAATCCTTGGCGATCCTGTATTTGACGCGATCCTGTTAGTAGTAAATATAACTTAACAGCTGCTGCGTAAAGTCTAAATTTCCCTGGTTAATTATTTTGTCATGAGAGTTTGTGAAAGTTAAATTGCGTTTTATTCGAATAGCTTATAAACCTACTTATTGGAACGAGTTTAGATTTGTATTGTACCGTTTATTATGCTAAATTAGGAATGTTTGGAATGATTAAAACTTTATATAAATATAAAGTTTTAATCAATAGGTAAACAATTCCACCGTTATTATAAATGTAGAATTAAAATTCTACATTTATAATAACGGTGGAATTGTTTACCTATTTATTGTAGTACCTACCTACTAACTACTCATTTTACTATACTAATTTCTATTAGTATTTCAAAAATAAAGAATTAAAAATAGCTATAAACTTATGTGAAATTTTTATTTTGACTTTTGCCTTATAAAATCTTCGTAATTAATTACTTCATTACTTCAAAACACATTTTTTCACAACGTATATTCACCTCACCACTTCCTCGTACCTCTAGCTTGGCCGGAGATTCGTAAAGACTATTCTATAGGGGACAGACTTATATGTACTAGTTCGCCTGAAGCTAGTCACCAGAAAGCGTTGTGAACTAGCCCTGACATTCACTGACGACTCTAAGCCGAACCAGTGTACATCTAACCTCCGATTACGCGCAGTTGTTACGAATTACAGCCTCAAGATATACTAGAGATGATTGGTGAGGTCGAGGCTGGTGAAGAGCGTAGCCGAAGACACGCATGACTTCCCTGACTGCGGCCATTTTGAACAATTTGAAATAGAGTAGATCTAGTACGCTTCCCGAGTTTAACAGGACGTGTCGTTCGAATTATATGGGTGAGTCGATCGCAAATCGGGTTGCTAATCGATTTTGTATTAATTCGATTAAGCATAAGAATTCAGTTAACCTTTATGAAACGTTAACTCACGCTGGCTTGAACGTATCATTTTGCGAGATCTTACTGATTTGTAAACATCTTAGCGTTTTAAGTTGAGCTTGATTATTTTCCTCTAGATTCTCGGAATACCTACATCTGATTTCATAATTGTTGTGCAATGATTACTTAGACTTTATATTTAAAGTGATATAACAGGTATTTTTCGTGGATTCTCGTAATTTCAATATTGTTGTGATGTGTATACAGGTAATATGATACAGTACCTAATACATGTTGCCTATTTTTTTTTTTTTAAGTTCCAAATAATTCTAGTTCGCAGAGTTTCATGGTATTACTTGCTAAAGCCATTAATGGCTTATTTACAGCTAGAGTTCGAACGAACTATTTACTAGGTATGTAGTTTACATTCAAATTATTTTTTTACTTAACGAGACTTAATCACATATGTAACTTATTTATCCTCTGTGGTTTAGTAAAAATAATGTGTGTGGATCGTGACAGTTTTCATAAATATTATGTACTTGCATTCCGTTAACTGTATCACTGGTGAACAATAACAAAACGATTGAATTCGGGTGTAAATAATCTCAAACCGAGATACTAATTGTCATCGTTTGCGATTTGGCTTTATAAAAACGACCAAAAATTCTCGCAAATTATTCGCAACACGAGCTAATTTTGTTGTATCATCATATCATCAACTTAGATGACATCGCACCTAATGTTACGTGTGCTGAGGTTATCTCTATATTTAGCCATGTACGTAATGGAATGAAAAATGGCGGATCAAGTTGAAAAACGCGACGGAATCGCCTGTTTAAGGACTATATTTATTTATCGTACTTGAATGTTCCTGCTACTTCAAGATATCTAGACATACATGTACATCCAAGCCTAAGATTACACTCGCCTTATTACAAAGGAATAAGGTGGAAAATTGAAAGTACTTTTGACGTTGATGTACAGTCTCATATATGGGAGTAGGAGCCAGTTTAAGACCCAATTACTCTGATATAGCCTTTCTTGTTGACTGCAATATTGGAGCTATCGCGAGATCGTAGGTATGTGGATTATTCCTATCATCAAATGCCACTCACTTTTGGATGATAGTCGGCCGTCTGACAATTAGGAATGGATGAAAATTTTAGAAATGCCTGATTATTTTTTTGGTGATAGGAATAACCTTCCTTAGCACCAGAAAAAAGTTTCAGATTTTTCAGCTGCGACAATTATTTTTGAAAAATATAAACAGTTTCCTCATGTACGTTTTGGGTCAAGAACGGTAAATAGACAATTTCCTTGATCTGTCTCATATTACAAAAAACTATCTTAAATATCTGTGGTAAACTGACACTGGTAATGACCAATATAGATGCTGCAAGTGTCAATATCATTGCCAGTGTCAGTTTACCACACATATTTAATACATTTTTTTTGTAATATGAGACCGATCAAGGAAGGTGCCGTAACTGACCCAAAACGTAAGTGAGGAAACTGTTTATATTTTTCAAAAAAAATTGACGCAGCTGAAAAATCTGTAACTTTTTTCTGGTGCTAAGGAAGGTTATTCCTATCACCAAAAAAATAATTAGGCATTTCTAAAATTTTCATCCATTCCCAATTGGAGGACTTGTTCTATTGCCAAATAACTACTTCCAGTCTAGACTCGACGTCAACATCAGCACAACTAGAGGAACTCTCGCGGACCTTACCGTCCGGGATGCAAAAAGTTATTGCACTCTATGCTCAATATAAGTTTTGGTTTATTTTGATAGCTTTCTGTCTTTTTTGTATAATAAAATACTATTACCTACCCTTATTCATCAATTTCTATTCCATCAAATCATCATTTTCATTATATGCAAAGTAGAAGAATTGGTAGAAATGAAAAAAAGCTTGTTTACACTTTTAATAAAAAAAAGCCTACTATACACTGAATAAATATTTAACGGATTGTGAACTCTAACAAAATTAGCACACATTTTGTATTAACTACCTACATTACACTAAATTAGATGCATGCTCCATCTTGTCACAAAATATTTGTATGCCTTATGGCAAAGCATAGTGGTACAGTCAGCATCAAAAGTAGCTACGCAATCGAAGACGTCAAAAGCTCTTATTCCCTTTTAATAAAGACTTTTGACGTCTTCGTTTGCGTAGCTACTTTTGATGCTGACTGTACGTACAATAAATGATTTTGATTTGATTTGATTTGATTTGATCAAACCTATTTTAACTTGTTATAATGGCGTTAAGATACTTTTGTCAACATAACCAACGCATTTTAGTAAAATGGGTTTGTTAAGCTGTATAAATATGCGGGTCTCTTTTGAATTCTTATTTTAATCTTAATACAACATTGATAGTCACAAAGCATTTAGCTGTGTGATCATTAAGAATATAGGACGGTCTAAGTGGCCGATTGTGTTTTAAATTCTCAGAACATTTCGCCAAGTTAGTCACATGTAGCGATTGATATATTACATATTACTGAACAGTACTTAGTTTCATGTTGCGTTATGTTTTCAGTTACTTTTTATCAAGTATTCCAAATGTTAATTGGGTACAACCGGAAATAAAAACAACATTAATTAGGCTGCGTCAGTGTTTGCCAAAAATAACTTTATGCGATGATATTGTCGTACGTAACAAGATTATTACACATGGCTCCCATCGCATGTCACCTTGATAATTGTCACCTGACAATGACAATACTGAATCCTGGAACGCATATATTATTTGGTCTATAAAGGGTATGCTAGATGGTCGCCAACAGCCCCTCCGATCGAGCGACATTGGTCGGTGCCGACCAAGGTCGCTCGTTCGGAGGTAGGGCCTGTTGACGACAATCTAGCAGACCCTTAACTAAATAATGTATATACCCAATGGCCAATAAGTAGGTAGGTCCAAGTCAAGGTATTAATATGCGTACATAAATATCAGTACAGTAGGTACTTTATGTCAATGTCATGCATGACCATGACATTACCTACCTTTAGACCCAGCAATGAATAGCGAATTGTCATTGTCAGCTGACAATTGTCGAGGTAGTGAGATAGGGTACTGGCCCCTATTTCGCCAAATCGACAATTGTCGCCTGACAATGACAATTCGACTTACATGGCTGCGTCAACAGGTTAAGGTGGTTGCTAGACAGCTTATTGACCCAGCAATGTACCTAGTCTAGCCATAAGTTCTGTTACAAATGAAAATAAACGTATTTTTTAAACAATCAAATTTATTTACAACTATTATATGTTTGTTTATACATAAACTAATGTAGTTTTTAAACAATGCATGTATTATTCGAAATGGCCACCCTTAGCTTTAATACATGCTTTCAAACGATTGGGCCAATCGTCTATCGATTTACGCACGGTATCCATTAGGAAATTTGCTACTGCTGCCTTCAACGATTTTTTTAGAGAGTCGATATTGGCATGTCGTTTAGAGCAGGCCATATCCTCTAGCACCGACCACAATTTAAAGTCCAAGGGGTTTAAGTCTGGACTGGAGGAAGGCCAATCATCTGCTCTAATAAAGTCTGGAACATTCCTTTCTAGCCAAGTCTGCGTAGTACGAGCTTTATGACCTGGGGCCGAGTCCTGCTGAAAAGTCCAGTGTATGTTTTTGAACATTGTGTCGTTAAGTGGTTTAACTACTGTTTCTAACACGGTATCTTGATACACTTTAGCCGAAATTTTCACTCCTTTTTCGCTAAAATGGAGTTCTGAGACGCCTTGGTACGACACGCCCCACCAAACCATGATGATGATGATGGATGATGACCTCGCTGAACTCTCTCGACTACCTCTTTGGCTTCTTTAGAATTGTGTGCATACACTTTATGGTTTTGTTTGTTGTAGTGCTGCTCGATAGTAAAAAAAAATTCATCCGTAAAAAGAATGTTCTTGTATTTTTCATCGGCGTATCGAGTTAACAGGCGTTTTGATCTCTCAACCCTCTTAGTTTTCAGCGACTGATTTAAAGTGTGCCCCATATACCTTCGATAAGCTCCAAGTACCCAAGTCTTCTTTAATGATCCGTGAAAGTGTCCTTGCTGGTATTTTCATTTCTCTAGAAAGGATTTTTTGTTTTCTTATGGGTTTTCGGCGTATTCTGGCCTTCACAGCATTGACAGCCTGTTGTGTCTTAACAGAACGTGGTCGCCCAGATCTTTTACTTTTATCAATAGAGGAAGAATTGGTGTACCTTTGGATGGTACGATATAGCCAGTAACAAAATTTATGGCTAGACTAGGTATGTAGGATTGTCATTGTCGGGTGAAAATTGTCAAGATGGTGAAATAAGGCCCAGGGCATTAATCCATTCGCGATACCTACTTGACAAAGGTGTGTAAAATGCAGAGGACGAACCCCCACTTTGATGTATCTATCAATTCAATTTTTAAAGTCACAGTTACGAGATATGTAAGTGGTACATATCCCATTTTGTCAAATATGGATGGAATACCGGCCCTGGACACCTTAGTTCATTCCATCCAATACATTCTTGAACAAGAAGCAACATTTTTAAACAAACATTTTTAACGTTTACATTTACTATGATCAGTCAAGTGTGTTGTCGATGGTACATCGCTAAATACACTGTTTGCATTTCTATTTGCGTTTACCGCAAGAATCGTACAAGGGACATCTGAGCATGTATTTAACCCTGAAACTTGACCGAAATAGCTCGAGAGAACTGGTAATACTCACTTGTTTCGAGTGACTAATACGAACTATTACTGCTAAAATTGGAAGCAGCGTAATTCTTGTTTTCTAAGGGTAGCGGATTTATTTCCAGCTCTTGCGTTGTGACAACCCTAATTGGATGATCCATATAGAATTTACAGTATTATGAAATAAACGTAAATGATGCATTTGGATAATCTCCATGTGAGTTTGCACTTTGCAGTTGAATAAACGCTTATCATACGTCTATCAATAATTTCCACACATAATAATTGAATCCATAGAATGTGACAGAAACATGGAATGTGATATGTCAGTGTTTACTTTTTAAACCCGATGCAAACGGGTGTTATAAGTTTTACATGTGTATCTCACCTAAACAGATGAACAGAATTGCGTTTTTATTTTATTTATGAAGTCTTGTATTTATAAATAATTTGTAATAAGCAGAGGATTGCTGAATAATATGATATTGAAAGGAGTGTTTCAAAAGATTAAAGAACTCTGTAAACGTTGATGATCGTACTCGTAACAGACGTTGCAATGCCGTAGCGTGATAGGTTTTATTATTTGATGCACGCAGCTCGCACTTTCTAATACAAAAAGTTGACCATTGAAAGTGAACGCTTAGGCGAATATGATTAATAGCGCAAAGAGTAAAAACGTGTAATCCAAGTGTTGAATGGCCCTCGAATGGCGGTACAAATGGCCATTTAGCTTTGAGAAAACTTTATAATGCATCTGCGGCCAGAAAATAAAGATCTCTGTGATTGCTTATAAAATTGGCAGTCTCTCGGAGCTAAGCGGACGAACTTGTGAGGTTACAGCTCAGGTTAAACTGGTCTGTACACGGTGAGTTGTGTACAGAAATAGATGGCCAAACCAGTGCAATAATTATATCAGCTTTGTTGACCATAACCTAACACGTGTGCGCTTTACGATCCTCTAAAATTAATCTGACACATCATTTGTAATTTTATTTAAACTCAAAGTATGACACCATATAAGATTATGCACAACATTCTTGATAACTTCGTAAATTTATAGGCATGGAAACAAGTTGACCAAGGATTGTGATAAAGAAGACTGATTAGTGTTAGTAGTGATGTGACTTAAGTGAATGGTAGATAGGAACAAAATGAAGAAATTATAGTTGTACACACAAGATGGGTGAAATGCGCGTAAGGAGCAGCCTGAGATGACGCTGAGATCCTTGATTTTAATGATGCAGCTATTGTTTGTGATGCTGATTTCGTAGAAGACAAGATGGGCGCCCACGGTTCGAAAGAAAAGCTGTATAGAGCTAATTCTGAGAAGTTTCCGTCGAAGCTGCCGGTGCCGAGTGACAAGAAATACAAGGTAGCTGTGAACCGAGAGAGGTTCGGGTCTTTTGGCGCCAGAGGTGAGTAACTGATGACTAACAATAATGATTCTAACTAAGGAAATGCTGCAGTAATACAGCAACATACTTACTCTTTCATATCATAACTCTGAAGTAAACCTCTTACAACTTTTCCGAATTTATATAACGTTTTGAACAGAGTGAACAAACTCTTTAGAAAATATTTTACTACGAATTTTACAATCATTGTCCCTTTTTCTTTGTCTTCGGCAAATTTAGTTTTTCATTTCAAGTTCTTTAGTATATATTCTGTTTATTTGTACAACAAAAAATGTCACGGGTTTAATATATACATGGTACTTTATAATTCCAAAGCTTATTGTGGGTCTTCTCAATTTTCACCAATTAGATAATTTATTTAGTTATTTATTCAATTAATTACATATCATTCATTACAGTATTACACTAAGACACTGCGGAATTTAGGACACACTATAGGTACATATAAAAGTTACACATAACGTATGGACAAATTTCTCATCAAACATGAACAGGGTTTAATGTAAATGTAATAATGTTTCTCTGTTTATACATCAAGTCAATCTTGTTGACGATAACAAAGGACTTGTCATCACTCATCACTGCTGGCGGCCCACGTAGAAAAATAACTACTTTAGACAGCTCATAAGATTTTCAGTTTAAACACATGATTGTAAAGTAATCACAATTATTGATCTCAGGTATGAGGTGACAGCACTAGAGCCAGAAATTATAAAGTAAACGAAGTTTATGATTTCATGACGTTTACATTGTTATAAAGTGTCGTCAATATAGTGGGGATCCTTAGCGACATAAAATGGCCAAACCTTACTTTTTTTGATAAAAGTATGAAACTTGGCACAGTTATTCCTTGTGCCAAAATAAGCCGATTAAGATCGGTAGCCCTCGGGAGCCCCCCCTCTGGGGCCGGGGAGGGGGGGTTAAAGTCCTGCTCCGCCCGGCTTCATCCTAAAAATTCTAACCGTCCATGGCTAGCTAATATGTCGTGTTTGGTATCAATTTCGGATAAATCAATAACGTAGAATTCATTTCTGGTATAAAAAAATGTTATTTGTCTTGAAATTAAAAAAGAAAACATAAAAATAAAGATTTTCAACTCCATTTTTTTATTTTGAGCATTCGTAAATATTAAACGGCCAGCTATTTCTGTATACAAAAAATATATTTATAAAGCCAATGTATTGTAGATTTGAAAATATATAACTTTTAACTACCTTTGCTAACAATAAATAGTGTAAAAAAAAGATTAAGTAGCGCGCGGTAGAAAATACCGCTCCGCCCGGCTTCATCCTAAAAATTCTAACCGTCTATGGCTAGCTAATAGGTCATGCTTGGTATCAATTTCGGATGAATCAATAACATAGGATTTATTTTTAGGATAAAAAAATGTAATTTGTTATGCAATTAAAAAATAATATATAAAAATTGTATTTTAGAACTCCAATTTTTTATTTTGAGCCTTCGTAAATATTAAACGGACAGCTATTTCTGTATACAAAAAATATGTAAATAAAGCCAATTTATTAAAATTTTTAATAAATATAACTTTTTAATACCATTGCTAATAATAAGTAATGTAAAACAATAATTTTGTAGCGCGCTTTAGAAAATACCGCTCCGCCAGACTTCATTTAAAAATTCTAACTGTCCATGTTTAGCTAATAGGTGGTATTTAGTATCAATTTCGGATAAATCAATAACGTAAAAATCATTTCTGGTATAAAAAATGTAATTTAACAAGCAATAAAAAATATTTTTGTAGAACATATTGTTATTATGAGCCTTCGTAAATGTTAAACGACTAGTTAGTTCCGTATGAAAAAAATACTTAAACAAAGCCAGTTTAATGTAGATTTGTACAATATAACTTTTAGCTACCTTTGCTAATAATAAATAGTGTATTTTTTTAAGTCGCGTGCCGGTGCTCAATTTTTACCGCCTGTTCAACCTAAGTGCACATTTTAGAGACCGACTGTGCTATATTCGTTCTTGTGATCATAAAAATTATGAAAGATTAACAAATATTTGTAATACAATTTTAATTTGCACCGTAGTGTAGTGGCGTCCCCTTAAAGAAGGGACCTTAGAAGTGTCGCGAGGCCTCATGTTTGTATTAGGTGAGAGCGTCACTGTTAACGCCAATGTCACTAAGATCCGTTTTTCAAAGTCATATTGTACGAGTATAAGCAGAAAAGGCACAATATTACGTATAATTAACTACACGTCTCGAGAGTCAACGCAGTTTCCTCCACTGAGACGTAACTGGGTGCATTTCAAATCCCTCTTCTTAATTTTTGCATCACGTTTCGCAACCAGCTTTGCATCTACACTACACCTTGTTTATTTTAAGCAGATGCTGGCCCCAGCAGTGTTGTCAGACTAGTGTGGAATCCATTGGCCAGCACCTTGCTTCCATGTCCAAGCAGAGGGACTGGGTTAGCTTTGATGACGATCTAACACATAGCCAAAGACGTACCTACCCCTTGGTAAACTGCCCGTTATGTGTGCTGGTATAGGGCAGTTTCCGTCTGAGGCATGTCCTCCAATTGCCGGTTCTTTCTAGTAAACAAATATTTTTGAAGCTGAAGGTCCTGGGATCGAATCCCGGTAAGGGCAAATATTTGTGTGATGAGCATGAATATTTGTTTCTGAGTCTTGGATGTTTTTTATGTATTTAAGTATTTATATCTATTATATATATCGTCGTCTAGTACCCATAACACAAGCCTAATTGAACTTACTATAGGGCTAATTCGATTTGTGTAAGAATGTCCCCTAATATTTATTATTATTGCTATATTTTTAGTACTTAAATCTCAACATTTAGATATAAGTACCACAGAATAAGTAATAGTACTACGTCTTGTACTAGAGGTTGATAAAAATAAAGCGATGCGAAGAGTACGATAACCCGATAAACAACCAGCAATTAGAGGAAACTACTCTATACCAGCACACATAACGGGCAGTTTACCAAGGGGTAGGTACCTACATGTTTCGGACTAGGCGTTTGTTCGTCATCAAAACTTACCCAGTCCCCCTGCTTAGACATGGAAGCAAAATGCTGGCCAATGGATTCCACACTGGTCTGACAACCCTGGTGTGGTCAGCATCTGTTTAAACTAAACAAGATGTAAATGCAAAGCTGGTTGCAAAACGCAATGCAACTGAAGAGGGATTTGAAATGTACCCAGTTATGTCTCAGTGGAGGAAACTGCGTTGACTCTCGAGACGTGTAGTAAATTATACGTAATAATGTGCCTTTTCCGCTTATACTCGTACAATATGACTTTGAAAAAGGGATCTTAGTGACATTGGCGTTAATAGTGACGCTCTCACCTAATACAAACATGAGGCCTCGCGACACTTCTAAGGTCCCTTCTCTAAGGGAACGCCACTACTGTGCAAATTAAAATTGTGTTACAAATATTTCTTAATCTTTCATCATTTTTATGATCACAATAACGCATATAGCACATTCGGTCTCCAGAATGTGCACTTAGGTTGAACAGGTGGTAAAAATTGAGCACCGGCATGCGACTTAAAAAAATACACTATTTATTATTAGCAAAGGTAGCTAAAAGTTATATTGTTCAAATCTACATTAAACTGGCTTTATTTAAGTATTTTTTGCATGCACAACTAACTAGTCGTTTAACATTTACGAAGGCTCATAATAAAAATATGTTCTAGTAAAATATTTTTATTGCTTGTTAAATTACATTTATATACCAGAAATGATTTTTACGTTATTGATTTATCCGAAATTGATACTAAATACCACCTATTAGCTAAACATGGACAGTTAGAATTTTTAAATGAAGTCGGGCGCAGCGGTGTTTTCTAAAGCGCGCTACAAAAAAAAAATTACAATACTTATTGTTAGCAATGGTATCAAAAAGTTATATTTTTTCAAATCTTCAATAAATTGTCTTTATTTGTATTTTTTTTTATACAGAAATAGCTGTCCGTTTAATATTTACGAAGGCTCAAAAAAAATTGGAGTTGTATAATTCAATTTTTATATATAATTTTTTAATTGCTAAACAAATTACATTTTTTTGTCCTAAAAAAAAATTTTACGTTATTGATTTATCCGAAATTGATACCAAACACGACCTATTAGCTAGCCATGGACGGTTAGAATTTTTAGGATGAAGCCGGGCGGAGCGGTATTTTCTACCGCTCGCCACTTAATCTTTTTTTTTACACTATTTATTGTTAGCAAAGGTAGTTAAAAGTTATATATTTTCAAATCTACAATACATTGGCTTTATAAATATATTTTTTGTATACAGAAATAGCTGGCCGTTTAATATTTACGAATTCTCAAAATAAAAAAAATGGAGTTGAAAATCTTTATTTTTATGTTTTCTTTTTTAATTTCAAGACAAATAACATTTTTTTATACCAGAAATGACTTCTACGTTATTGATTTATCCGAAATTGATACCAAACACGGCATATTAGCTAGCCATGGACGGTTAGAATTTTTAGAATTAAGCCGGGCGGAGCGGGACTTTAGCCCCCCCTCCCCGGCCCCAGAGGGGGGGCTCCCGAGGGCTACCGATCTTAATCGGCTTATTTTGGCACAAGGAATAACTGTGCCAAGTTTCATACTTTTATCAAAAAAAGTAAGGTTTTTCACCAAACGCCCACACTAATATGTCAGAGCCTAATTGCGTTCAAGATGTGCCTCAATCAACCTAAATGCCATTTATACGGTGAAAAACGATGCCCTTTCTCAGTAATAAAGTTGAGGAGCTTTACTTACAAAAAAACTCGTTATTTCAATCCTATTATGATCTTTATCGAATTCTGTACAACAAAGTAGCTTGAGTACAAAATTCGGTGAAAAACTAGTTTTCTGTGGAAACGTTAGTCAACTAGGTACCGTAAGCGGGGTGAATGTACCTCCGACCTTAAACCGGCAGTCTTGCCAATTTAAAAAGGTCTTATTTACTTTCGAAGTGAAGCGACACAAGGCAGAATGCTGATCTGATATTTCATTTTCCGCTTAGGAATATGGTCCCAAAGATCGAGACTTATCGACTTCTGACGACTTTCTTATTATGTCTCTGTCGTATTCCAATATCAAATTACCATAATGTCATCGACGAGTTTTTTTTTTTGCGGTAGCAAAATGATAATAATGTACGGGAGAATTTAGATTCTTTAATGATGAACTTAAACGTATAGTTTCCGTAATGTCAAACTACCACCGGTTCGGAAAGAAAACCTCTGCCTCGAGAAGAACCGGCGTAAAAAACTCGGCGAGGTGTCATTTTTTCAAAACAGTATACAATATATCATTTCAGTATCAGAGTATTATAATATTTAAAAATTAAATTGCTACACTAGAAAACCTATTTATTTTGCGATAGATTTATAGTGCAGGATTATATCGCTGCCAAATATCCCTATCCATGATGTAATCGTTTATCTCGTAATATGCTTTTGAATTTCAATTTATATTATGTCAATTTATATTATTCATTCACATGTCAGGTCTCGGTTCAATGAATGGTATCCTAGTTTAAATATTAACAGATTTATATATTAGTTGCCTAAATATAGTGTCGAACCGATTCCAGAGGTTAACCACACTTTATTCGGTGACCTTTCTGTGAATATCAAGAACGATGAACTAATCATAGTCGTTGAACTAAGGGAACTATTTATAAAGCTATCATTTGTAACATGCCTGTCACATCAACTGCTTAATTGAGCAGTTGATATGTCCGAGCGATATGACAGCATGTATACTATACATGACCCACGACACTACAATTCATAAATTGTGAAAGTTAACCATATCATTTAAACTTCTTTCCCTTTAGAGTTAGGGGATGACTTCAAGTATAACATGTATCTTATCTTATGTTCTCGAGGGCAAGAATTATGTCCGCACCAGATTTCACCAAAATGTTATTACAACATCTATAATAGGCTATTTTACGATTTTTTTTAAATATATTTTAAAATGTTCGTATACTCGTAGCATCGATAGTCAACTGGTATTTTTATTTCCTCAAAATAATATCGCTTTGTGCAAATAAATATGTTTGAAATTTGAATATTCGCGCCAAGCGCGCGCTGCCAGTATCGTGACGTCATAACTGCAACACCAAATAGCATACCGTAGACTACTAAGAAGATACTATGTGCAGAAACACAGAAACGTCAATGTTGCATGTCCTTCTACGTTTTCTGATTTTTGCATTTGCTGTTCTGATGTCACTAACAGAAGACAAAATGGCGGTCGGCGTTTTCGGTCACGTAGGTAACAAACAAATAATAAAACTACGATTTTAATTTTTGAAACATAAAATAAATCGTATGTTTTTATCACAAAATAGTGTTATATTCGTATTTATTATGTTAAAAACTATATTAAAAAGAAGCGGGTTGTGTCGGGAGATACAACCGTTAATTAAGTTTAAGTGGATACTTCTTTGTTGGCTATAGAACCCTAATAAAAGAAACCGGCAAAGTGCGAGTCTGACTCGCGTACCGAGGGTTCCGTACAGAGCAAACTGTACTTAAAAAATCGTGAATAAGTAAAGCGACCTCTGTCGGCACCTACCTATTTAAAGGTGGTTTGTTTATCATCGATAATTCGCTGTAATAACACGTGAACCAAGTTTAATGTTTCTTTTGTTAAATAAACGCACGTTCACTAAAATCTGTATAAGTACAGATAAATCGGTATATACATATGGCAACATTGACTGACGTCGCTCATTTGACTCAAGATACATTGAAAATGGCGGTTATTGCAGCATTATTTTCATGTCCGCCACATAAACTAAATACCATTTTGTGCTTAACAACTAATGGTAAATAAAGAAGGATTAAAACATGTAGCAAACAATTATTTGAAATCAGATTAGGCTTCTCTACAAAAAGTTATTCCGGAAGTCACGTGATCCATTTTGAACTGTACCCCTATACAAGAACGCGAGCAAAGAAGTATCCACTTCAAAAATACTTTGATAATATAATTGTGATAGATGAAAATAGTCAAAATACCCTATTATAGGTATATGATTAAACCAATCCGCTGCGATTATTCGCCATCGCCATCACAGCAGAGTGGAGATAAACATGTGCAAGGCAACAATATAATGATACGTATGTTGTCGCCGCATGCGCGCTCAGTGCGAAGCCATATGATTCTAATCCCGAGGCATGTGACCTGCCTGAGATTTAGTGATATAACCTGACTTAAAACTCCAAGTCAATTCCGAACCAACTTACTCCTGCGACGACTCAAATACTTAGGTCTTTATATTCTTGAGCCATTTAGGTGTCAACTAATTTTGGTATACATATAATAGTTAAGCTATGAATATCCAGTAAAAGGTGAGCTCTAAATGGTTCAACGATTAAAGTCCGTGACTGTATATTTATATTGATACTAGCTTCCGCCCGCGACTTCGTCTGCGTCGACAGGGGATAAAAAACTATCCTATATTTTAATCCAGGCTATAAATTATCTTCGTGCAAAATTTCATCCTAATCGGTAGAGTCGTTTAAGCGTCATTGAGTCACAAACATTCAAACATCTAAACATCCAAACTTTTGCTTTTATAATACTAGCTTCCGTCCACGACTTCGTGTGCGTGGACCCATGATAAAAACTATCCTATATTTTAATCCAGGCTATAAAATTATCTTCGTGCAAAATTTCATCCTAATCGGTAGAGTCGTTTAAGCGTCATTGAGTCACAAACATTCAAACATCTAAACATACAAACTTTCGCTTTTATAATACAGCTTCCGTCCACGACTTCGTGTGCGTGGACCCATGATAAAAACTATCATATATTTTAATCCAGGCTATAAACTATCTTTGTGCTAAATGTCATCCTAATCGGTAGAGTCGTTTAAGCGTGATTGAGTAACAAACATCCAAACATCTAAACATACAAACTTTCGCATTTATAATATTATATAGTAGGATAAGTAAGTTAAGTACCTATATGGTATTTATTTGACAACAGTGAAAATAAATTGTTTTTTTCATTAGCAACAGATAAACAGTATTTACGATTATGCTGGGAAAATATCAATCTTTCACTTAAGTCTGCTATTTTAAGATTATAAATTCATTAAAACTAACTATATGCTGCTACTGCTTTGTTTGTGTGAGGTGTGCAATAAAGAGTATTTGTATTGTATTGTATTGTATATGGACGTTGTTTTGTATGTGATGTTACAAGCAAGTAATCCCTACAAATTCCTTACTAACGGAGCGTTTTTGACGTTTCATAAAAATAAGCTGATTTGACATTTGTCAAATTCTATCGTAATATTCTGTTCTTCGCATAACGGACGATTAACGCACGATTATTCTAATGTTATATTATATGGAATAGGTATATTAGTATATACTATTTATTTACAAAACTCCATAAAGTCATGACGGTCCAAAGACGCGTGTGATAGAGTTTTAGCGGATGGTTCGCAAAAAGTGAAGGTGAAAACTGATTCCGGGAGCGTAGTTATAGCTATAGGATGCAACCGGGATTAACGCTGAGAAAGGAACACCATTATGTATTTAATTATCACGCGCACGAGCCTGATAAGCGATTTCGTTTTCATATCGCTTTTAGCTATCTTTGCGTAACCTGTCTTCCCACGATGTCGTCTTCACGACATTTTGAGATACTAAGACTTATGTCGCAATGTATCAACAACAATGCACTCATCATAGACCTAATGGTTTTGTAATAGAGTATAGTATTGTTTGCGTGATGTGTCTTATTTAGCTACTACTGTAGGTAGGTACGATGCATATTTTTTGTACGTAGTCATTAAACGTTACACTTTCACTACGTGGGTGTTATTATTTAATACATAACAAACACAAACAGTTTTTGTACCTGTTCTTTTCTTTATTCAATTATTCATTACGAATGTTATGCCAACGTCCAAAGAATGATTTTTGTCGAGTCAGCGTAACAATCAAAGAAATGGCACTATTATTAAGGCATTCGAACGTTAAACATATGTAGTTTAAAGTTCGAATGCCGGATTCGAACAAACAGGAAAAATAAATTCAAAACAATAGTACATTACTGCAGAGGCCGTGAAGTAAGGGCCGAGTCGTAGACGAGGCCGGATACAACGAGTCCAGCAATCCCTGTTCCGGCCGAGGATTGTATAGTGCTTTTCTCAAACGATGTGAGGAAATATTAAAATTAAAATGAATACAATAATTATTTGTTGAAATTACAATTGGAACGAAAGATCAGAAAACAATTGTGTAATTTGCCGCCTTTTTTATTTTTTAAACATGCCATTTGAACAAGCCGTTCGAGCACCATGTTTAACCGCACATAAGTATAGTACCATAGATTTTGTTTTTTTTTAAGTCGCAAGTAGTTGGCAGTATGTAATTTTTCCTTTGTCAGTTTAATATTAGTAAGCAAATTTAAAAAGTTAGAGTAGCGGACAATAATGGTTTTACTTAGGGTTTTCATACATTACTTCTTGGCGTAGGGAGCCTTAAACAAGAAACTTCATGTCTTCATTTCGTGATATTAACGCATACATTTCCGAGCATGTTTGAGAAAAACATATTTAATCAGTACTAGTAGAGGAAAACGACAGACAGTCTTATATCGCTCTAAATAACAATATACAGAGTGTTTTTTTTAAATGGGACAGTATGGGGAAATCCGAATCTAAAGGAGATAGAGGAAAAGTGTCCAAGGAGACATTAGGTGTTTTTTTATGTAAACAAATTTGGCTCATTAAAATTTTTGGTCAAGCGTGAGTTGTTCTTAAAAAATGATAAAGTTGGTCAAATTTAATGAAAACTAATCTTCATACGATTGCAGTATTCGCCTTTTAATATTGCTACAAGTGCCTAGGCGTGTAAAAAATATTTAAAATTATTCCATTTTTAAATTTCGATAATCCATAAGAGCTCCAGATGATTCAAGAGAAGAACATTTTTTTTAATCTTCGTAAACATCATGGCACGCGATAGTCTTGAAATTATAAAAAAAAGAATTCAAATTTGGAACGAGTGGCCCCCACGATCGCCCGACTTAACGCCATTAGATTTTTTCTTATGGGGTTACCTTAAGGGTCAAATTTATGAATCCCGATACAACTCCGTACAAGAATTAAAAGATGCTGTTTACAACACTTTAAACACAATTCATCATAAGTCTCTGTTAAATGCAACTAGAAGTGTCTTGAAGCGTGCTCGTACCTGCATAAGACAAGACGGCGGCCACATCGAACATTTACTCAAGTAATAAACCAACTGTATGAAGATTAGTTTTCATTAAATTTGACCAACTTCTGCTGTTCAGATTTTTTTCTTTCCATACAATGAAATAATCCTTACATGAAACAGAGTCGACCCGCGTCAAAAAAAAAATTTACCAACTTTATCATTTTTTAAGAACAACTCACGCTTGACCAAAAATTTTAATGAGCCAAATTTGTTTACATAAAAAAACACCTAATGTCTCCTTGGACACTTTTCCTCTATCTCCTTTAGATTCGGATTTCCCCATACTGTCCCATTTAAAAAAAACACTCTGTATAGATATCAGCATTTGTTCACATCTAAGATTTGGTATGGTAATTGAACTAAGTATTCTTGAATAATCCACCTACATTTAATACCGCGACGGTAAAAAATGGTATAAACCTTCTTTACTTTATAATTTACTACACTAATTCTATACAGGGTGTAAGCGACATCGCAACGAAAACTGAAACGATAGCTTTAGACCCTTTATCGTGAACTGAAATCAAATGGTATTTATTCCAGAACCTTCAAAAAAAAGTTCTGGGTTATATTATGATTTCAGCAGCGTAATGGCGTCCAATACAAAATAACGCTGGTGTCAATGATGGGATGTCACTTACACCCCGGATGAGAATTAGAATAACAAAGTTACAGTAGATACGTTTCGCCCGCCAAATAGCGCGACGCGATGCAGTCCGCGTCGTGCACAGTTAGTTATTTGTTCAGCAAAAAAAGCCTGTGAAAATTTGCGGTTATCCGTCAAATAGCACTAATCTGTTTACATGACGTCACCAACACCCCCTAACGGACCCTCTCTTTCTTCCAGGAAACGGGAAGAAGCGGGACAGCGTCGCCGCGCCGACCCCCCCGCCCGCGCGGCCGCCCCCTACTCCGCCGCAGCCTCCCGTCCAGGGTGAGTCATCTCTTCAGAGCTGTTAGAGTTTGTCTGATGAAAGTTGAACCTAGTAGTTATTTGATTGGCAACACTATGTCTCTATGTGTGTCTATCTGAGGTGTCATGTCGTATGTCAAATTTAAATTTATCTGAGAAAATTGCGGCTGTGTGAGTGACCCCGTGTTACCCTGTCATGATTTTTTGAATATGCCGCTATTTTTCAGGTTCAGCTTTCATTAGCCAGACTCTATTCGGTACGCGCTCATGCGCCTCACCCCATGCGTCACGCCTAACGAAACTACACCTCTACCTATGCTTTAGTTACTACGCACCGCAGTGTCAAGATATATTTGTGGGTGAGCGTTAAGGTGAGCTCAAAACAAGTTACAGAACAGGGGGGCAGTGCTGTTATTCGGAACGCGTTAATGCGCCTCACCTCACCCGTCACGCCTAAGCAAACTAGACAACTGATTACGCTTAGTTACTACGAATCGCGGCGTTAAGATACATTTTTGGGTGAACGGTGAGGTGAGGTTAAAACAAGTTACAGAATAGCGGGCCAGATGTGCTATTCACAACTTGGTTCACCCCAAACGCACCGCTTAACCATACATAGTGCATATTAGGAGGACTAATTTTGGATAGGTCATCAATCAGGATCATAATAGGATCACACGAGTGTTTTAAGGCCTAATTACGTACAGTTGCATACACTATTTTATCTACATACATATAATAAATCCTCCATTATGTGTTCGGGAACCATCAGAATAACCGCCATTGCACCGCCATGGCCGACTAGATTTCAAATCGTGACCAACTAGATGTCCATAACAAAATCGAGTTTGTCATGATTTGCTGCGACCTCTGGGCGACGCTTTGAAATTTGAAAGTCATTACTTTATCAATATCGATATCTTAATGAAAATACTTACAAAATTACCTACGGCCAGAGACAAGTAATTTATTTTTTAAATGAATGCTGGTTATTCATTACTGCCAGTTTCTGAACGCATTTTAGCGGGTTTATAGTATGTGTGTAGATAAAATGTATTGTTACGCAGAATGTGTGTCCTTTACCTTGAGTCATCCCTCCATAAATATACCTACCAATTGAACAGGGGTATGACTCATCATGAAAGGGAGGGTCGCAAAATTAGGAGCCATAATATGCCGATTGTTTAGTATGTGGTCACGAGACTCACGAGTGAGGACGCAAAGTTTGTAACTTTAATTCAGTTAACACGTTTTGTTATAATATGACGTACAGTCAAGTGTAAAAATATGGGTGCATACAACTCACTCATAGATATGTCCCATCGGTCTTATGTCAGCGGATTAAGGTTTCGGTACATATTTATGAAAGGATTAAATCGATACATATTTTTGCACAAAAATATGCAATCAATGCATTTCTGTGAACCGAAAAGACTAGTTGAACGAGCGAGCGAAGCGAACGAAGTTCTCCGTTTCAGCTTGGCCAAAAATTCGTTCGATGTCTGGCGTCTGTCCGGCTGTACCTACTGCTCTATTCTCGTCAAATTTTGTGAGCAGGTTCAATTATTTTATTATATAGTTTTTTTTGTGTCGATACAGATATAAAAAAAAAAAAAAATTAAAAAAAAACTGGCTCGCTAGTTCTACACAGCTCACAGAGCCACTAGTTAAAGTCTGGTCTTATTCATTAATAATCTCTATGTAGTTTAATTCCGTTCATTTAATTGCAGTATGAAAAAAGAGAAGGAACATCAATACTTACACGTTCGCTAATACGTAATACCTAATGATTAGTTGTTTAGTCTCGCATGATGATTAGTAAACAATACATTTGCAATCGCCATTGACCAAAATGTATAAGTTGTTAACCTATCAATCGTACTAAGTATGACGGATTAATGGCTGTTAAGAAACAGTCATAATAGCCAAGTGCCGGAGCGGATTGACTGCACTATCTTTTGTGTAACATACATATCCGACCGCTTTCTACAACCGTCTAGCGATAAGTTTCCGCAGTCGATGTTGCCCCCGCCCCGGTTATGTCTTTCTGACATTTGATTTTGCATTTGAGTTGTTTTTTTTAATGTGGTTATCGCTCAGTTTATGATGTTATATAATTGGCACAATATTAGGTTATGAATTATGAATGAAATCGCCGTTAAATCTAAATTTTTTGAGAAAACGCAATTACCACAAGTTTTTGTCATATTCCTATAACTTAATCGCTGGTTCAGGTAAAAATGATAGTAGGGTGATGTACGTAACGATGTACCTTTTTTAAAAGAAAACAAACAAGGAACTTTTGAAGGGTGGGCAACACGTATAGGTCCATAGCGTAGCCGCTTACCACAAGGCGGTCATACGCTTGATTGCCACCGAGGTGGTGAAAAATAAAAAAATGAAGATGTCTATTTTCTGCTCAACTGAAATAAAAAGTACAGAACAGTTTTCTGATCTATCTAAAGTATCCCCGTGGTTAACTTTTTTATATTCTATTCTATTTTACGACAAGTTCAGACAGCGCCTTATGCTTGTTTGCCATCGCCGTAATATTAAATTATGGTTTAATAAAGTACCTACTATAAAAGGGAAGTAAAAAGAGTATGTGTAAAAAAAAAATCGAACTAAAGTTCTTGTGTAAATTGACGCCACGCTTGACGCGCCGCGCAACGCCCCGCGTGTCACAAGGTCAAAGACCTCAGCCGAGGAAGGAAGTGGAGCGGTAATGGCGGGGCGGAACCCGCGCGATTGGAACCTGTCCATATGTTCGGTACACTCACCGTCAAAACGGATTACACAGGTGTATTGTTTGGCTGGTTTCTAGGGTGGCTGTGAACTAGAGATTTGTTTAGCTTTTTTATACCTTCATCATTGGCCACAGCATCTATGACAGATGATTGTTGCATAGCTTAGGAGCCTATGGATTGCCGCATCTACATACGTTGATGGCTATTTACCTAGTCCTATAGCAACGCGGCATTTCTTGCCACATCGATTGCAGACGAATTGTGAATCTGTAGGAGGTAACAAAGCGCGGCGAAGTCAAAGATGGTGGCAAACAAGCATTTGGCCTACCTGACTGAAATCTTCAATCAACTCCATAGAAATCACATGCCGCTTATTGATATGAAGATTCTGTAAGCCTCTTCAGCTCTAATCGCAACACAGGGCTGCGGGCGATTTCTGCTACATATAGGCACAGCCCGGTTCGGACTGTAGCGACGGGCCAGTGCTACGAGCGTAGCATAGCAGTAAATGAGTTACCCCATTCGAGGCCAAGCAACGCTACGTGTGCTACGCCGTGTAGCGTAGCAGCATTTTACCGCTTTGTAGCGCATTTTTTTCGTAGAGGCATTGGCCAATTGGCTTTATTCAATAATAAGTTAGCTAGCGACGAGATAAGATGTGCTAATAGACAATAAAAATAGCTCCATATTAAAAACACTTCTTCATTGAACCCCATTCAACTAGGTGAAAAAGTAAGCTCCCGCTGATCTGCCTCCATCGCCTCTTCCTTAGCGTATAATTTTGTCACTTTTGTAGTAAAATATTTGTATTTATGACTACGACATTCCCGGGTACACGGTACACGATGTGGGAATATTCTGCAACTTGCTAATTGGAAATGAGTTAGTGCGCAACTGTACAGGCCGTCTAACCAGGAAGTCTAGTCTATGATATCTATCACTATATCAACTGCTAACTGGCCGACACTTTTACTCGACTCTCTATATTTAGTTACTGTCACACGTTCCGCTTCGGTTGCGAGAGTTTTGTATGGTCGGCCATAAGTTTATCGATCGACAAAACGACAAAAAATTGTAATGCGGTTTTCGGCCCTATGTATCATCATATACAGTTTCTTCTAATTTGACACTCAATGACATTCGATAAGGCGAAGTTCTTAAAGTTTTCTCTAACATGCTAAGGAGATCATCATCATCATATCAGCCAAAGACGTCCACTGCTGGACATAGGCCTCCCCAAAGAGTGCCACAATGGCCGGTCCTGCTCCACCCGGGGGAGCTACCCAAGCTGCGCCTTCCGGTTCGTGGTCGCCACTCGAGAACCTTTGCGTCCCAACGGCCATCGGTTCTACGTGCAATGTGCCCCGCCCACTGCCAGACAAGTTTAGCCATTCGGAGGGCTACATCGGTTACCTTGATTTTGCTGCGGATAGCCTCATTTTGGTTGCGATCACGCAGAGAAATTGTCATCTTCTTAGCCAGACTAAGAAGTAAGAATGTAAGAAGATGACAATTGTTACAATAATTAGGAAAGAAGCGCGCTCAACCTTTGTGCACTTCTGATTCTAATTGTCCTACACAATACCCTAACAGAAATCATTTTATATTCAGGAGTAAAGTATAGGTAATTTCAATTCGAGAGAGATCTCAGAGAATATATTTATTCGATCTTTTATATTATGGTTACAGTTGCGGTTGGGATTCGGTCCTATGTACAGTCACGGTCTTTAATCGTTCAGCCATTTAGGTGTCAACTATTTATGGATTTAAATAGCCAAGCTATGAATATCCAGTAAAAGGTGAGCTCTAAATGGCTCAACGATTAAAGTCCGTGATGTTCACGCCGCACCTCTTCAGGTTTTAGAACGTTATGTTTTATAATGTACTCTTAATGGATATGCGTTGGCGTCCGATAATCAATCTAGGTTTCATATTACGTACCTACCGAAAGAAACCATCAATTAAACTACTGCAAAACAAACTCCTGCCAAGCTGCGCACAGGCATACCGTTTTGTAACGACTTGCGCAATACAACTATAGACAATGGCTCAGGTTGTCCTTTAAAAGTGTGTCAAACATAGATGTTATCTCTCTCCAAAGCACTTATCAATATGAGACTAAGTTTCAAAATCGCATGACAAATCACATTGAATTTACAACTCGATTAACGTACGGATCCATTCACGGAGGCATTACTTATGTGCTAATTGCAAAAAGGACGTAAGTCTATATGGGCTTCGTATATACTTACAACTTTTGAACTAATAGCTTAGGGTTTATAGTGAAGCCTTCAATGTCTAGCGTAGGTAGGGTTTCTGTGTACAGTAAGATTTGTGGCTATGCATTTAGTCTGAGCTTGACTGATTGCTCTATTTGTTCAAGGAAATAATACTCTAAAGTACCAACGATGATTCTCAAAGCCGTTTCATTTCTGAGCCAGGAACACTTATTCCAGTGAATGTTTACACCATTCTAGGACATGAAACGAAACTCAAAGCGATTAGGAATTTAGGAGTTTAGCTTTGTGTGTGTTAAAAAACATGCGCGTAGCTTATTAAGCAGTGTGAAATGAAATGAAATATTTATTCAAACAAACAACATTTTATGTATATTTTTTAATTATATTTTAGCGACTTTATACGAAAATAAATATCCGTAAAGTTGGTTTTGGCGCTTCGCCGGCCGCTGCTGCGGCACGCTTGCTTCGCTCGCTCGGCTCGCGCGCTGTAGCGTCGCAGTTAGGAAGAACTGCTCCACGCTTCGCTCGTTGTCGTACCTACACCGACCTGCCTTAGAGTAGAATAAGTAGCGGGGGGCGGGGAAAGTCCTTGAGTGCCAGGACTGAGTTAGGTCTGGGCTAAGTTAAGATTTCCATAGTGGTCATTACGGCCCGCGGGATGAGTTGACCATAAAAAAATATAAATAAATTTCGTAGTGGGCATTTCGGCCCGCGGGCCGAGTGCGATGGCGTTGGTACGCTTGTTACACTACTGACGAAACTAAACTAACCTCCAACTCGTCCTATTCCAGCGAAGAAAAATGGCGTCGTTCCGAAGCTGTCATCTTCGCCCGTGGCGGTGCGCGCACGCGCGTCGCTCGCGCCGCCGCCGTCGCCGCGCAAGCCCGCCGCGAGGCGCACTCCCGCGCAGAGGCCGAATACTCTGCCTACTAACAACAAAGGTATGTCTACTAGAAAGTCAGTGTAAAGAAGATGTCACTGAGATACCATCGTTCTGTCGGGTGGCCCCTTAGGGCGGGGTTGCACCAACTCATGACTACAGACCAATCAACGTTAAATATGGCACCGGCACCTGTCATTCCATATAATTTTGTTGTTGTTGTTGAGATTGTTCACGGACGCAACTTACAATTACAGACGTTTTGGTGCAATCCACCCTTAGTGTCGTCCGCGTATAGACGGCCAAAATACACAGCTAAAGCCTTAGGGATGCTGGCTAGAACCGATCAAAATATAAAACGTCATACGTCATACATACGCGAAAACTTAGAAATTGTGATCGTGTCATGTACTGCCATCTAGTTATGTGCGTCTTAACGATTGCGCTCGCAGACCGTTCGGTATGTTAAACGGGCGGCCCTCTCTCGTACGCTTAGTAACTTCGGCTGTTAAATGTAGATGGCGCTGATAATAGAGATTAGTTAAGTGTGCTGTGACTATACCAACAATAATACATTTATCTGCAGTTACATACTGTTAGCTATAGTGCATTTTTGCTCCATACTTACTCTGTATACTTACTCGGTACAGCTTCTGAAGTTGCACTGTGTTGCCCGCGAAGACCTTAATTTTTCTCTTACGGTGTCAGCACAGAGAATACACACCAATTAAACCATACGACATCACTGTACTTCCATGCATCCATAGGTTACGGTGAGTGCTCAACACCATGGGCCGTAGGCTTGTTTATCGCCATCATCATCCGCCTAGCGTAATCATAAGTTTTACAAAAGCGATCTGACCTTCCAAAACGGAGAAAATTATATCTGGTTGGGATTGGACCGGTTTCCTCACGCTGTTTTCCTTCTCCGAAATGCTACTGTTAACCTATTCGAAGCCATGCATCGCTACGTGTGCTACGCCGTAACGCGTAGCAGCGTTTTTCCGCTCTGTAGCGGAAATCGCACGTAGAGGCATGACGTGTGCTACGCCGTAGCGCGAAGCAGCATTTTTCCGCTCTGTAGCGGAAATCGCACGTAGAGGCATGACGTGTGCTACGCCGTAGCGCGAAGCAGCATTTTTCCGCTCTGTAGCGGAAATCGCACGTAGAGGCATGACGTGTGCTACGCCGTAGCGCGTAGCAGCGTTTTTCCCCTCTGTAGCGGAAATCGCACGTCTCGCATGACTCATATATTGAGTCACTGGCCTTGAATGGGTTATATATTAAATGATATGTCGTACATGAGTTTCTTTGGAAACCTAGTGGTACGAGCCAGGGTACCTCCAGATAAAAAATCGCGTGCTACAGTGGCAGTTTAACACAAGTTTAGATGTTTGAATGTTACTTAACCACGCTTAAACGGCTCAACCGATTTGAATGAAATGCACGAAGATAGTTTATAGCCTGGTTTAAACTATAGGATAGTTCTTATCCCGGGTTCACAAAGTCGCGGGCGACAGCTAGTCGTGTATAAAAAAACGAGTCTGAAGAAATACAGCTAGCCGTTGATAATTGTTGCGAAAGTCGTGAATATATTTTGCTGCGTTGCTCTGTGTCATAGTCCATAATTGGAATTGTTAATTGGACACACGGTTTACAAAACGTGAAGGCGCCGGCGATTTTATTAATGTAACAGGACTTTTACTTTTTTTCGTGTCTGGCAGACTGACTTTCTTCAACCCTTTAACCGCCATCGTCTGATGTATCAGAGAAGATAGTTTAAATGACACCTTTTTGACTTATTATGACACTTGAAAATTGTGAGTTACTTATTTGACGTTCGACGGTTAAAAGATTAGGTAAATGTTGGAATTTGGAATAAGATGAGAAGTAGGCATACGTAAAATATGATTTTCGCATCGATAGAAATCATGTAAGTCGGACCAGATTAGTTGACAGTGTAGACAGATATCTTTTCAAATCACTGTAGCTTACTGTAGACGTTAATAGGCTTGTGACCTAAGATTTTTTACGATGCCATTCAAACCAGTTTTTGGAGAGGAACTAATGTTTGTATGGGAGCAACTACAATTAAAGAACACAAATACCCAAAAAAAAAAGTTAAAGACACCTCGCTTCATACTGATTGACTCAAAATATGACATCACGCTTTGCTATTTGAACTAATCATTGTAGTGAAAATCAAGTAAATTGCTGTTTCGGTCGCGAAATACTGCGTTTAGGCCCACAGTTGTCATACAATTTTGTTTCTATAAAGGCGTAAGGATTCTATTGGTAGCTTTAAATTTACTCTTGAAAAATATAAAATGAATATTTTTCTAAATTTTCTAGGGCCATATCTTTTTATGATTTTCATTATATATTGTAATTTATACCTTATTACAATAATTTGATGGTTTATTATCCATTTACCAACACTACGTTATCAGTTTTAACATGAGGTCACATCAAGCCTGCTATGTGTGTGAAAAGAAAAAAAACACCTGAATCAAAGCGATACAGTCAAAGCGAAAACAACGCGTTTCGGAGAAAGTTAGAATTGTGGCATTGCTCATAATATTATGTTAGGCGTCTTCAATATTTTTAGTTCTAAAAGCTTTTATTTAACTTGCAATGTATGTAACTATGTTTGTTCGGGTGGAATCTTCCAACTCAATTTTGAAGCAGATATGTTCAACCGATAGAGCTGAAATTATGGGTTTAAGTATAGATAGTTTGGATGACAATTCAATATTATGGTACCATCGAGCTGATCTGATGATGGAGACAGAAGGTGGTCATGGGATCAGTACTTAACCGACGTAACCCCGTTGAGTTTGGGCTCGTTAGAATCGTCTCAACGTGTACTTGATGACGGTATACAGAAAATTACAGTTGGCAATAAAAGCTTGTGCCAAAAATTAAATTTTTGACTGAAACTTTTTCGTTAAGTTTGTTTAATAGGAGTGTAGTCTAGTTCTGCTTGTAGCAGCCGGAACACATTTGAATGTGTTTCACGCTCTCACTTCCACGCCCGCCGAGATAAAGTGTCAAAGGGGGCGTAAAACTGTACGCGGCGTAAAAGTTTGCGGGTCTGATGTTAGCTACTTGTAGCGCCGCAAAGGTATCAGAGGGGTTGAACGGGTATGCGGGAGCCGACTCGAGGCTAACTTCAGACACGCAAACTTTGGTGCCGCGTACTGTGCGCCCGCGCAGGGCGGATCCTAGCCCGCGGTGGCTGTCCTACCGGCACAAACTATAACAGGTTGCACAGAGCAACACAAATAGGAACGAAGTAAAAAGAAATAGAAACCGCTACTCTAAGCAGCCACCTGCTGAGTTTTTTTGCCACTAAAGACGAGTCGGTAGGTCTCGCAGTCAAGTAAAATTATATTGCGTCGCAGCTGTCCATAAAGGGGCAATTACGGCCCGCTACGCATGCGAAAAATCCCACTTCTTGGCTTAGGAGAGAAGTAAAATTTTGTAATCACTACGGGCGGTAATAAAGAAAACCGCAGATCGCATATTTAGCGTAAGTCGAATACCTGCGATCCGAGACATTCCTTATTTTACCGCCCTGGGTGGCTATTTTAGTCTAACGCAATTTAAAGTACAAACAATGTGTGTATGTGAGCTGGTTTTAGGAAAACAAACTGTGCAATTAAGTTACTGCACAGCAAAAATACTGTTTTCCTAAAAACAAAAAGTGCGTGATATGACACAACATACAATTAATTATAACATCAAACGCACATAATGGTGCTTAATTATAAAAAAAAATACTTACGTAAAAACATTTCGTGAATCTTAATGAGGCAAGTTACGCGATTTGTTATTCCCGTTTACATAAGATGATGTACTGCGTTGATACTAAATATGGAATCGTATCGCGTTTTAAGTATGATATAATGGTGGAAAGGTTTCGTAAAGCGAGTAATTTTCAAAAGCTCTTTTCTGTATTTCAATGTTTTTGGAAAAGTAACCTTGTTTTGTTAAAAATACAGTTCTATTTTGCGCATGACAGAGGGTTGAAAGGACAGAGAAAATGTGTTTAAAATAAAACCGTAATTCTAATTGCCAAATGCTCAGTCTGGGTGACACGCCAAATGTTGTTGTACTTTTCAACCTTAGAGCATACATAACTAGAGTAGCCTTTCAGTAACTTACCCCTCTGTAAAAAACCTTGTACGATGTGCAAAAAATCATACAAAGACTATTTCACAATCGATCACAAAATAGCCTCGCAAGAGAACACTGATCATAAAAATGCCCGCAGGTTGCTGTAAGCACTTGATGTTATAAACGTTCAACCACTTCACTTGTAATATATAATTAAGTTTTCATATCCTATTAAGGTTGTCTGGAAGAGATCGCTCTTCAGCGATAAGACCGCCTGTTATCTACCTCTACCTACATGTTATTGTATTGTTTCTCTCTGTAACTGCTTTGTTTGTGTGAGGTGTGCAATAAAGAGTATTTGTATTGTATTGTAAGATGCTCCCCCCCGCCCCCGCAAAATTTTGTACGCTTATACGACATAAGGCTACTCCAGTTATGTATGCTCTAAGTTTTCAACGGATGACAAAAAAGAAATGATCATTTAATTAGTATTGTTTTAGTTTTTGTTTCGGTTCAGATGTAGGTTGTGTGTATGTTTAGGTTTTTTTTTCAACTTTCCGGTGTCAATTGGATTTAACGAACGAAAACTGGAAACATACTATATTAAAGTGAAATGGTCTGGCTACTAAATTAGGCATATGATAAAACCCATCGTGTTAGAGTATTCTCGACGTGATGATTACTGTACAGAAAATTTGTGTTTTTTACGTTAGGTATATAGTTGCGCAGTTGGTATCTTTTGTAAACATATTTCAATATTCTCCTTTGTTAAATCCAACTAAAAATTCTATACAGAAACCTTAATATCTCTTGCGCTTCGCTCTGGTCTGATTATTTTACCGTTTAATTCCAAAAAGTCATACTAGCCACACACTGAAATGATCAATTGCAAACTTTATTGCAATGTCGCTTGGTCTACAATGGATTTAGGTCTAATAATATGCCTTTTCTTGTTAAGTATGGCTGCATTGTATACCTTCTCTAATACTCTCGCGCCGCCTACGTTGATTTTGTCAAACTCTTGCATTATTTTTAGTGTTAGGTACGCGTAAAAATTCAGAAAAACGTGTCACTTATGAAATCTTAATGAAACTTAGCATTCACGCATTCACTGCCAAGAATCGTTACGCGCTTCGCTAGCCGATACCGTGGTTTTGCCGCTAAGAAGCGGAAAGCGCTTACAGCGTAGGCGCCAGCTATAGGCGGGTTACTGACGGTAAAAGCGTTAACGGAAGTCGGCAGGGTTAAGATTAACCTTCTGTAGTTGTAAGAAAGCTGGCGTTTGCATTAAAGGCTTGAGCCATTAAAACTAGGCATTGCATTGCACTATTAAGCTTGGTAACATATGACAACTGTCTCAGTACGCTTTAATATTACTCGTATCGTCCAAGCGTAGATGAAAATAGTGCAGATACCTAACTCATCACTCTAAAATCATCTCCTCATCTCATCTATCTCTCTCTCATGTGTGGGTCTTCCACAGTATGTAATTAGTACCTGCGTCCATGTCATTAAAAATATTATAATGTATAACCTTAAATTCACGTGATTTCTGCATCTGTGTACGTTCATTCTGTAAAAAAATGCTAGATTTCTGAAGTTACTTAACTCGTATTAAATTAGGGTCACATCCAGTTCATATAAGTAAAATATCGAAAAAGTATGCATTAAAATTAGGTAAAAAATAAATAATATAAAGATATTTATTCCTACGTACATTGAAAGAAATCGTAACGAGCCTCGCAAAACGTCATTGTCGTCATTATACAGTCAGGATTGGAAAAAATACGGATCACTAGGCGACGACGCGTGACTCAAACTTGACAGGCACTCCGTTGTTTTTTTGTCATAATTGCACAGTTTAGCTCATAATCGGTTTGACATTTGGCGCACGAAAGTGCCGACGGCCGGGAAAGAAAGCGCGCAATAGTCAAAAGTGCCGCGACTGTCGCGCGCGCCGCCCGGCGACAGAAATACAGCTTGCGGGCCCTCGCCATACGTCACTTAGTGCACTTGGCCGGTAATGTGTAAAAAACAAAAACTATATTTTTTATATCTTCATTAATACCGAAATAAGCTTCAATTAGTTTGGTATACTTGTGATTTTGTAAAATACTTCGTTTAAGTAGTTTTTTAAATAAAATTAATAGTATATAAATAATCGCGGTTAGATATACTTAATTAAGTTTATTTTTTCAAAAATTATATATCATATGACTGAGTGCGTGAAAAACTTTTTATTAATCCATTAACGTATTATCAAAATGAGTGATTAAAAAAAAACAATTGCAATTAACGTTATTAATAGCGAACGATCGTCGACCCCAAAACAACCGTTACGAAACTGTTCTCTTTTCAAACCGATCTGAATCGTAGCCGCGTTAAAATAAACAATTGAAGAATGAGTCCGTTGCACAAATTCGTGTCTTTCTTTCAACCTGACTCCGGCCGGAGGAAGATCCAGCAGAAGATATTCTTCAGCGAACTCAACATTTGCACGGAAATCGAGGAGTTGAAGTGGGGAATCAGTCCTATCAATCGACGGATCAAAGGTTTGGATACAGCATTCACTAGCTAACATCTTACCGCCTTATATAATAAAACTTAACAAACCTCTGTTATCTAAAATGTACTTGGTCCTTTTCTTACAAACATAAATGTCAAAGTTACCTACCTACAGTTAAAGATCAACGCATTTTAATGCCATTTTAGGATAACTAGGCTCGAGTGGATTGCAAAAAAATTGTACATAGTTTAGAGCCCATACATTTTATAATTGCCGTTACGAAACTGTAAAAAGTTAAATCGTAAATTGGATTAAGGGCTCTTTCTTAACTATGTACAATTTCTTTGCAATCCACCCTAGATCAACCTATTACTTATTCTGTGCCTTGGTGAACATTTACAAATAGGCCGTTAATAACTCAATCATAATCCTCATCTGGTTACGTCCTACCACTGGGCACTGGACCCTGGATGAGAGATGACATACTTCCATTTCCTTTATAATAACAAAAAAAACATATACAGGGCGTCCCACGGCTATGCCACATGGAGGGAAAATACCTTAGCTGCGAATTGTCGCCTGATTTTGATCGCCTGTGGAATCACAGCTTAATGGTCTCATACATTGCTTGACCATACACAAATCCCTCCTGATTTCACAATGGTACAGGCAGTACAAGGATCAATAGAGCATACCTTACGCCCCTTAAAATAGGGCCCTTGTATAATTGCTCACTGTACGGATGCGCAATGCCATTTATAAACGCGCCGTGGGTGGCATGGTATAGCCCTTCCATTGACTGTTGACTCCATTATAATGTATATCCATCCTTTATTTGTGTTCCTGCCCTAATTAACCGTCTATCCCATGTGGGATGGCGTCTGTGTATATTGTTTCTGCACGCTTAAGATCCTTTATCCGGTTCTGAGAACGTGTGAACAGTATCTTCTAGTAAAATTTCATCGATAAGTCCTCTATATCATCAATCCTCATAAACATTAGACGACCGGTTGGCCTTGTGGGTGACGCTGCCTACGAAGCTGAAGGTCCTGGGTTCGAATCCCAGTAAGTGCAAATATTTGTGTGATGAACATAAATATTTGTTTCTGCGTCTTGGATGTTTTCTATGTATTTAAGTATGTATTTATATCTATTAAATATATCGTCGTCTAGTCCCCATAATACAAGCCTTATTTAGCTTACTATGGATAGTTCGATGTGTGTAAGATTGTCCTCTTATATTTATTTATTTATTATGCTGCATACGTCCTACTGCTGAACAAACAAATTCTTCTAAAGGTTTCATTCTTCGATCGTTAGGTGCTTTAATTAGATCAAATAGGAATAAAGTTTAATCAGTTTAGTCCTTTCTTCAGTTTTATCAAATTGGTCCTTTGTAACTTTTTGCGTCTAAGATATTTGAACAGCGTTTTCTAACTGTAAATTCAACCAACCAAGAACGGACTTTCTGCGATTAGTCGATTCGATTTTGGAAGTCCTTTTTCCAAGTTTATCCAATTGGACGCACCTATGTGTTTTGCATGTGTCTTGAATCGGATAATCTTGCCAATAGGTCAAATTGATTAATTACTTGAGTAATATCATTTTTACGGTCTCTAAAAAATTAGAGCCAAGTTCTAAAGTCACCATAAAATAACCGTAAAATTTCTTCACACGTTGCCTAATTGAATTAAGTATTTAGAAAGGCATATCTAGTGCGACCAATACCATAAATTAGGTGGGTATGCAAATTCGTCTGTAACGTGGCGTGTGTCAGAACATTTGCAATGTTACATAATGCACGAAGCTACAAAGTTTCCGCCTTACTTTTTGTAACCGGTATAACACAAAAGGCGTGAATGTAAAGTCCAAGCCAAGTTCTTGAACCTCCTCGAAAAGTATAAGTGTTGCAAAAGCTCTAAGTTTACGTAAGTACACTTATGAATCCTTGATACGAGAAAATTTATGCTCGACGTGATACTCCTTGTCCTTAAAAAAAACTTAAATGTCTTCAATTTATAATATCTGTCATCATCATCGAGGCTTAAGCACATTGCTCCGATGATTTGCTCTCATTAATTAAGTCCGAAAATCTGAAATGTAATAAATATAGAGGCCTCGGCAGAGAGTACGACTTTGTACCCTTTGGCGTCGAGACCCTCGGTGGGGTCGCAGTGCGCATAAGTTATTTGCAGAAATCGCGAAACGTCTGGTCGATGTAACTGGTGACCGAAGAGCTGGCGGCTTTCTCGCGCAACGCATCAGCATTGCAATTCAGCGAGGAAATGCCGCTAGCATCCTCGGTACAATGCCTCGAGGGCCTTTTTTTAGGGTTCCGTAGCCAAAATGGCAAAAACGGAACCCTTATAGTTTCGTCATGTCCGTCTGTCCGTCTGTCCGTCTGTCCGTATGTCACAGGCATTTTACTCGAAAACTATAAGGTGTATTTGAATAAAATTTTGAGGATAGGTGTATTTTGTTAGCCGCTACATAGTTTTGTAATTAAAATGACAAAAAAAAATTTTTTTAGGGGTGCACTCCATACATAAAACTAAAAGTCAAAATTTTTTTTTCATTCTGACCCCCCGTGTGGCACATCAATCGATAGGCCTTTCAAAATAAATATAAGGTTTCTTAGCATTTTTTTTGATTAAGTGAATAGGGTCGGAGATAATCGCCCCGAAAGTCACTAAAATTCTGTCCCCCCCCCTCTAATTTTTGAACGGTGTATTTTAAAAATATGGAAAAATTCATGGACATAGGGCTTATTAATTTCATTCACCGAAAATTGTTTTGAACAAGATCGGTTTAGAGGTTTTCGAGATATTGCTGAAAAACTGCCTTATTCAAAGAAAAGGACGTAAGTGCCGTAAAATTTCTGTGACGATACGACCTTTTTAATAGGCACGGAACCCTTCGTTTTGCGTGGTCCGACACGCACTTGGCCGGTTTTTTAGATTTAACTTAGTTTTAATTTATCTTAGTTAATGTTAATTATAATCTTGCATTCACTTTTAATAAATATACTTTTTCAGTCCGAAAATGACTGGTGATGACATATCGTCGGAGGACAAGCTAAGTTAATAATAGTATGTAAAACTTGAACTGTTTTGTAAATACTTGGCCTATGCTCTTCCCTCCTTATTCGCACAGAGAGTCGTAATTCGTGCCAATCAATGGTCGTGGGCGGTTTGTTCTTTCAACGGAAGAAAGTGTGTTATGCCCAGCCGTGGGTTGTGCCCACCACAATCATTGGGAAATTGCATCCTTAATGCGCTCTTTCAAATAACAATCGAAAAGAATAAATAGGAGTCAAATTACTTTATAATTTTGATATGGTCGTCGTAAAGATAATGATTATATGCCCATAAACGTTGATTTGCATAATTGTAACTTAATGTATTATTATAACACAACAACATGTAAGTTTGGAGGATTTGATGGAATTTTTGCTTTTGTGGATACTGATATTTTGTACTGAATTAATATCCAAAAGACTTACATAATTTACCTATGGTCCCTTAGGTAAATTAGACACCAAACTAGGACTACGACTTTACAATGCTTACAACTCTTCTGAGACTACTTACTATTCTAGTAGGTACTTCTTTAACTATACTTACCCTCAACTAAACTGACGACTGAGGCCATAAAACCATACATGCAACATTGTCTTTTACTTGGCCGTAAATGGTATACAATATCAGATTAATTACATTAATTAACACCATGTGAAGATAACCGGATCCGACGCTACTACATTTAAACAATTAAGCTTGTTCGCACTTCCTTTTCATGTCTTTTATCTGGCTCATTATTGTTATTTAAAAAGGTACCGTGCTGAGAACGGCATATGGTTCTCATTCCTTTGAAGTAGCAAGAGTTATTAAGATATTTTGGAAGTAATTGTACGATATATAAAACTGATAAAATATTGAAATGAGTTTAACTTTTACTTTCATTTCAAGTAAAATTTTACTGAGCAATGATAATTAGCGTCTTTGTAGCTTTCGATTTAATTTAGGTTAATGTTTTTCTTACATATAATCAGTATTAAAAATCATATTGATTAGCTTATTGAGCATTTAAGACGGTTTTTTTTAAATATAAAATCAAATCGAGCATTATTGCAAAGCTAATAAAAATAACCTGTCAGTCCAACTCTTTGTATATTTCAACGAAAATCTTAATTTAGACTAGCGTAATCATTACTTTTCGCTCAAGAAAACAAAGTGGTCTTTTATCCAGTCAATAATAACACACTGTGATGTTAACCTGTCATCACCACTGTCGGATAATGCCGAAATCGTCTCACTCGTCCGGAAAAGGCCGGCCCCATGGAATTATTTATTGCTTCCTTTCGTACTCGTACTGTCATTGTTCCGAGAACTCTTTAGTGAGCGAAAGTCTTAATTAAGATGGTGTTCAATCGAAGTGGATAAAGTGTAAATAAAACGTATCTATTTCACACATATTCACAGTCAAAATGGAAATGTTCACGTGAATAATCAAATATTTAAACTGTTAATACAAATATGATTTTTATGTGAAAGAAGGTGATTAAGGAGTAAAAAATAATTGGTTTGTTTACATTTTTGGCCACGTTTAACGAATGTAATTTTACGTGGCTTACTTTGCGGTTTTGAACAGGGCGCCTAAATTACAAAGTTTTGCTTTCGGAATACCTAAAGGCGACAATTATGACAGTATCCTTATTTGTTAAACTTATCTCACGTCCGTCTTTGAAGATAAAAAACCTGACAAGTGCGAGTTCGAGTCCCGTGGTGAGGGTTCTATAAAATATTGAGAATTTTCCCGTTACTTCAAAGTAACTTCAAAGTAAGTTTGAGTATTCAAAATTCAAATACTCAAACTTCTCATAGGTTTTCCTGTAATCTTTAGGCAAGGAACTATTTTGCGTATTTTTTTCAGAATTTTAAGCCTATTAGTTTAGGTGATAAGGGGGATGGTCAATTTTCGTCTTTTTTCCTAAATTACTTCAAATCTGTTGTCGCTAAAATTATATTTAAAAAAAATCTGAGATGCTTACAATAACCCCTTTCATTTGATATGTCACACAATATAGTTTGCGAAACTTTTTTTTAAAATTTTCCAGTTTACCCCCCAAAAGTGGCCCCCTTGTTCAGAATTCATTATCATACTTTACGTGTCCATCTTTGGGTCACTAATTTACCTACATATACCAAATTTCAACTCAATCGGTTCAGTAGTTTCGGAGAAAATCGGCTGTGACAGATGGACAGACAGACGCACTAGTGATCCTATAAGGGTTCCGTTTTTTTTTTGAGGTACCTACGGAACCCTAAAAATTAAAATACCAAGCTTGAAGTCATTCTTACTTTACAATATCAGAACGTCATAACCACTGCGCTGTTCTACAACACGGTTGAGTTAAGTTTGCCCTTTACTAGTATGCAACGCAATACTACCAAAGGCCAACTTAAGTCACCCGAGTTATAGAGCTAAGTTGTTTAGTTAGGTATAGGATGTTGGATGTAACCTTAGCTAACGACTGCGGAAGCTTGATCTTCACCGACAGATTCCTATTCAGCCATTAACGGGTCTGTTACGCTTTGAGACACGGTGTAGATTGTAATCAGTACAATGACTTCGTTCGTGTAAAAGTCTTGAACGTATCCCGCTGAGAAACGAGCGTCGTGTTTACCAGTATTTCGTGGCAGTACACATTGTTGCGATTTCTTATGTATACATTGATATTATAAATCGCAAAAAAAAATGTTTTTCTACCGTAGAAATGTTTTTTTTTTATACTACTGTGATGTTGAAATTATACACGGTGCCCGTGAGCATTGCGAGAGATTTTAACAGGATATTTCTGACTATATTTTAAGTTAAAAATGTTAATTAACGTCGAGTAAATTCGGTTCGGTTTTAGAGATATTTCCATTTTTGTGTAAAAATGTTGTAATGAAATCACCAGTATGAAACACCTTTATGATTGTGACGTTGCGAGACTTATCCATCTACTTTGACAGCTCGTCCTAAAGAGACGTTTTTACTAGATTAGCAATTATTGTGTATGAAAATAAGAAAAAAATTAAAAATCATAATTCGACCTAGCTTCATATAACATTTATTACTCCTTATAGCCTCAGGAATTCGTGATTAAAATCTCTTGCAATGCTCACGGGCACCGCGTATAATTGTATACTGTTTTGAAAAATGATACCACGCCGAGCTTTTAACGGCTGTTCTTCTCGTGGCAGAGGTTTTCTTTCAATGTGGTAGTTTATCGACAATCATATGTGCATGCTAATATGCCTAAATTGAGAGCATTATGGGAACGTTTGAACCAGCTGCGATTCGGTCCGAGCCTTTTTAACTAGTTAATAAGGCAAATGACGAAGCCTGTTGCGGATTGCTCTATTGTTCTGCATTTCATGTTCAATAGTTTATGTAGGTACGTGATGGGATGGCAAACAAAGTAGGTACCTTGACTTCCTGTAAACTTCTAGCGCGTGGCAGCAAAGCGGGAGAACTAATGTTTATCAATCTTCACAGTTACACTCAGTATAAGATTTCCTTTTCTACTTACTGCTTACTTGGCGTCGTCGTCATCACGGCTAGGGTATTGGGCATTGCCATTCCGCTATTATGTGTTACAGAAATCCATTAACCAGTTCCAAAATTATTAATGATTAATTGCGGACTTCACTTGAACTCTTATCAATCTTTCAAGTTATCATAGATATTGTTATAAATTTTACACAAATCAACTTAGTCTAAAATTATGCGAGGCTTGTACTATGTGTACAACAATAAACACATGTAAGATTCCTTTAATAGCCATGGATATGTCAATACAGAAATCGTGGGATTGTTTGCTTCTCGCTTGAATTTTTGTATGAAGTAAAACTACTGTTTATGGTTCATTTATTGTGGTACACGCTTTGAACCGCCGGAATAGTTTCCTATTTAAATATATGGAGTTTTAAATCCATCCCAGTCAAACGTCTACCAATTAGTGGAGACAATTTGGTAGGTATTAGTTTCTTTGTTCCTAGTTTCGACGCCTTTGTCCGTTCTGTTTTGATGTTTCTTTATCGGTGTCAATTTAAATGCTTTCAGTCTCACGCATCTATAAATGCTTGTTCAGACAGTTTTTTGAAGTGGATACTTCTTTGCTCGCGTTCTTGTATAGGGGTACAGTTCAAAATGTATCACCGGAATAACTTTTTGTAGAGAAGCCAAATCTGATTTCATATAATTGTTTGTTACATGTTTTAATCCTTCTTTATTTGCCATTAGTTGTTAATCACAAAATGTTATTTAGTTTATGTGGCGGACATGAAAATAGTGCTGAAATGACCGCCATTGCAATGTATCGCGAGTCAATAAGCTACGTCAGTCAATGTTGCCACATATACCGATTTATCTGTACTTGTACAGATTTTAGTGAATTAATTCAGATATATATTTTACGGGTACAGTCGAGTTCTCCAATATCTATACAGACAACCTTTCAAAAATATCTGTACACAGGCTTTATTATTACTGGCATAAGGCACATGTGTAGATATTTTTGAAAGGTTGTCTGTATAGATATTGGAGAACTCGACTGTACCCGTAAAATATATATCTGAAATATTGAAGCTGCGCGTTCCACTAGCACTGATCTGGAAGTGAAGTTGTAAATTTTTGATTGGTGCGGCTGTATGAAACTTAGATTTTCTTTTGTAGTTATTTATTTCCTCGCAAATGTGATGAAAAACATTGTGTATAACACGGGCGTAAGAATATTGCAAACTCGAGTCATCAAAAGTCCTCCGCCTTCGGCGTCGGGCTTCTGGTAGACTCTCGTTGGCAATATTCCACTTACGCCCCTCTTTAAACAATGTACTATAGGGTTTCGTTTGCACGCTAAAGTTGATTGAAAGCGGTAAAAAGTGAAGTGATTTAACTTACCCACGTTCAAATAAACTCAATCGATCACGACCTGCCTTACGTAACCAAACGTCGTGACTATTTACCAATAATCGATCGTGGTTTTAACTTTTAACGTTTCACGGATTTTTATTGTTTCACATAAGTCTAACGAGTTACACAATGCTGGGTCGTGAGTTACGTTCGGAAGTTGTAAAGCTATTGTTATTATTGATTTTATGTTGATAATTTCGGATATAGATCGTTCAATATAGAAATGCGCGCCCCACTCCTTCATACTTTACGCTGTAGACAAAACATACGCCGAGTTCTCCAATATCTATACAGACAACCTTTCAAGACTATCAATACACAGTCTTTATTGTTACTGACATAAGGTGCATGTGTAGATATTTTTGAAAGGTCGTCTGTATAGATATTGGAGAACTCGACTGTACACAATGAAGAGTTGGTATGTTCGACCTAAATAGTTTTCCCATTTGCTGTGTTGGAAAATGTAGTCATATATCGACATGTAAACCAGGGATCGGATACCGGTATCTTCTCCATACAAATTAAACCGGTATTATTTCGTTCTTTGTTTATGATATCATTTTTGATCGGGCAGTCTAATAATACGAATATGTTACCTAAATACACGATAGAGTCCTACATTAAGAGCATAAAATAATTCAAAATATTAGAATACTTCGGGGATTTTTGAAAAAACCGGTTACGATCCGTGATGTAAACAAGACGTTGCTAATTTACAAGTAATATATAAAAGCAATCAGAAATCACAGATTACATGAAATGTATTAAAATCAATTACTAAAAATTATGATTACTGGTCTAGTTAAACAGAATAGTAAATGTATAGTAATATAAATTTGTACAAGATTTTGTTGAATAAATGATGATGATCTGTCCGACCGTTTTCGGCCATGGCGACCACTCCGACTCCGTTTTGGCGCTCGTGCGCTTGAATAAATATTATATTATGAAAAATAATTCTCTTACGAACACAGATGTTTGCACACTCTAGTAAATTGTCCTGCAAAAATAATCGTTAATGCGACGAACGCATTGTAATGCCATTGATTGGGACGCCAAGATCCCAGCTATGGTGGTGATAATATCGGCAATACGGATGAAGACTCAAAATTTATTATTACTTCAAAAGAAAAAAAAGCAAAAAAATATGCCTAATAACGAAAATCCCATTCAAATATTTCAAAAAATTACGAAGGTTCAACCTTTTAATGTTGCTTGTTAGAGGGAGAAAACGCTCCTAGATCGTGACGTCACGACCATCAAGCGTCATAGTAAATGACGATCGTTTCATATGAAGGTGCGTTTTGCGGAAAAGGGACAGAATATACCCCCTCTTAAAACTTTGGACACATATAACTTTGTGATTATTTAACCTCTTGCGTTGGTTTTTTTCTCCATTTGACTACATTTTTAATCCATTTTCGAGAAAATACAACACTATTGATTATATTACGAGAACAATGTTCCTTTGCTATTCCGCTAAAAAACGTGCTGGTCGATCAGCGGAGATCAAATGCAACTATTTGTGTATAAATATGCAAATAATTGCAGCAAACCACCATCAATAATGAGAAAACCTCGACACGTGTTTCGCCTCTCTACGAGGCATCATCAGGGGATGCTGGCAGGAGATGTTGCTTGCGGGCGTCCACTGAGCTCAGTGGACGTGGCGCAAGCAACATCTCCTAGCGTTTTTTAGCGGAATAGCAAAGGAATATTGTTCTCGTAATATATCATGGATTTCCGCAAAGTAACGCCTGATTCAATAAATTATTATTGATTATTTTATTTAGTGTCTACACCCCTATTGGTGTAAAAAGTGACGATCGCCTGGCCAGCATGTTAACCAACAAAACACCGGAACAGTTTAGCAGATTACTTGTTCAGCACGTCAAGTGTGCGTGTAAACGTCAATCACGGTGTTTCGCAATACTCATTATACTCAAGTCTAACAGTAGGTCAACTAGGCGAGACCTGGGGTTATGCAAGCCTGTGACCAGCGTATTGCTATGTAATATAGACATAGACACACTTATTGATAGCCATATAAAATACTGTTGAAAGAGTAATTATCAGTGTTAGTCCAGGCAATGAACTGACAACTTGTATGGAAAAAATGTCGAAGTAATTTATAATACTTACCTAGCTAATTTTTTTTAATGTGATGGATATGTTATCAATTAAATAGTTACCTAGAGGCAAAATCCAACAAAAAATCAGACATCAAAAAAAAAAAAAATTAGCTCCTAAAAAGTCCGGATAAATATTAATATTTTTTTTATCTTTATTTAGGTTCATTTACATTTGCTTTAAAATATTCAGTATAAATAAAATAAAAAAGACAATGAATGTTTTGTTAAAATCTATATAATTACTTCCGGTGGAAAGTTTGTTGTATTCTTGAATCTTAGAATAACGTTTTAGAATGAAATAAACAAAAAAACGCTATTATAAATTAATGTTTTTCGAAACCGTATTTTGCCTGGAGTATCTATAGTTACTGTGTATAGTCACATTAAGAAGATGGTTGGCATAATAGGTAGAGATATGATTTGCCAACTGGATTCGCAGTAAAGTGGTTTAGATATTTCTTGCGGTTATAGAATACTTACGAATATTATTATGTTTTCATCAGGAGGAGTATTGTGGTCGCATTGATCACCTGACAAATGAAAGATGAATCTTACGACGCTTTCTGTTAAATGGTGCTGGAAAATAATGAATGTTTCTTGTGTGTTTGTGGTTTTATATCTTGTCTTTATCACTGGAATATTTCAATAAAATATTTCATCGAAAAATCCATTTTTGGTACATGTTTTTATAGGTATTACTGAACTTATTTCTCACATTTCAACGGGTATGCTACATAATTCCGAAGAGTCAGTCATTCCGAAATCCATGTTTAAAATACAAGAATTTTAGATATTTCAGTATTATAACACTAAACTAACCTATTTATACGGGATGGGCCCTGTAACGGGAGCAAATATTTAAAAGGACTCTTCCTTAGAGTACAGGAGCCGTAGCATGGTTGGCCTTATCACGCGACAAGTGACAAGATAAGAGCGTCGTCTCGTTCTATCGAACGGTATCAGCCAGTGACGCACGCTCTATCCTATCACCTATCGCGTGACAAGGCCAACCATGCTACGGCTCCTGCAGTAACACCTTGTGTTCAATTTTATTTTTAATTTGGAGAAATTTTCAAGTAATGTATATTGGTATAGTCAACAGCAAAAGTAGGTTATCATTTTTTCTCCTTATCGCAATGGAATAAGGTACAAAAGTGATCACTTACTTTTGCTCTTGACTGTACCACGAGATCATAGCACAGTAGTCAATGCAGATTTTGTGGTAACATCATGTAGTGAGTCATAATAGTTGTTACATTTTTGTTTTCAAAATATATTATTGTAATTTTTTTATGTTTTTATTATATACACGTAAAATTATTTTGAAGACGAATTAAAAAACAAATGATTGTTATTTTTTCAATTAAAACCACTTGGAAATAATTGTTCACAAGCATAATAATCTACAGTTTATTTTTTGCTCTTGTTACAGGGCCCACCATGTATATTCCATTAAATCATCTGCGTCCAAATTTTCGTTTATAAATCGGAAAATAGCGTTCGGAAGTATAACATTTCGGAATAATTATAGTTTCGGACAAATGCCTATTTGGATTTTTCTGTGTTCCCATTTCAACATCAGCATTGTCTGATATGAAGCCATTATTCAAGTATGTAATTCTAAACACGTGTTGCTCATTTTTAGGGTTCCGTAGCCAAAATGGCAAAAACGGAACCCTTATAGTTTCGTCATGTCCGTCTGTCCGTCTGTCCGTCTGTCCGTCTGTCCGTCTGTCCGTCTGTCCGTATGTCACAGGCATTTTACTCGAAAACTATAAGGTGTATTTGAATAAAATTTTGAGGATAGGTGTATTTTGTTAGCCGCTACATAGTTTTGTAATTAAAATGACAAAAAAAATTTTTTTAGGGGTGCACTCTATACATAAAACTAAAAGTCAAAAAAAAAAATTTCTTTGTGACCCCCCGTGTGGCACATCAATCGATAGGCCTTTCAAAATAAATATAAGGTTTCTTAGCAAATTTTTGGTTAAGTGAATAGAGTCGGAGATAATCGCCCCGAAAGTCACTAAAATTCTGTCCCCCCCCCCTCTAATTTTTGAACGGTGTATTTTAAAAATATGGAAAAATTCATGGACATAGGGCTTATTAAATTCATTCACCGAAAATTGTTTTGAACAAGATCGGTTCAGAGGTTTTCGAGATATTGCTGAAAAACTGCCTTCCTCAAAGAAAAGGACGTAAGTGCCGTAAAATTTCTGTGACGATACGACCTTTTTAATAGGCACGGAACCCTTCGTTTTGCGTGGTCCGACACGCACTTGTTATATTTTTTTTCTATTAGTTCGACGTTCTTGTTCTTACACTACTACTTATTATGCAATCTATAGTCCTTAGACATGCGAAAATGCTCTTAAAAACAGCCTCCAAACGTCAGAATGGAGGTTACTTTCGTATCGCGTTGCCATTGAACGCTGAAGCTTTAGCGGAGACAATGCAAAGATTCAAACAATGCTGTATTAAGATTTATTAGCCGTGCAAGCTACGGCTTTCCAAACAATTGGCTAGGCCGCAACCTGAACGGCTGTATAATAAAAACCGGCCAAGTGCGAGTCGGACTCGCGCACGAAGGGTTCCGTACCATTATCTATAAAAACGTCAAAAAAAAACACGTTTGTTGTATGGGAGCCCCCTTAAATATTTATTTTATTCTGTTTTTAGTATTTGTTGTTATAGCGGCAAACAGAAATACATCATCTGTGAAGATTTCAACTGTCTAACTATCACGGTTCATGAGATACAGCCTGGTGACAGACGGACAGACAGACAGACGGACGGACAGCGGAGTCTTAGTAATAGGGTCCCGTTTTACCCTTTGGGTACGGAACCCTAAAAATGAGCAGAGTGAATACAAGGTCTGAGTGAAATAGATTTATAAGTTCTCCTTCAAAGTATTAAGATCGCAGGATGTAAGCGAACTGAGGAATGTAACCATTTTGTTGATTGTTTATTTTATCTTGTTACAGGTAAGGATGCCCACTAACACGGTTTTTACTCATGATTGATGACGAAAGGTGTAAGTATGATTTGATTTGGTTTATATGATTAGAGCTTCTATAATCCCGAAGAGTGATGTCTTCCATCTTGACATTATTTGTTGGGTCACGGTTTTTGCTTTATACATACGAATTAACAGATACTCGTAGGTAGGTACATTGGTTAAAAAGTACTTATAGTTACGTACATCTCGTTGTATTTCAAAAAAAAAGTACAATTTTTTTTTTTAAAAAGTCAAAATATTTAAGAAACCATGTAAAAAGTACAATAGACAACGACCGTATATAATTATCATTGTTTTTGTAATTATTTTACCGGATCATTAAAATGAACTCTCCAAAAAGGACAGCCTGTGAAATAACCCCGTGACTCACGGGCGTAACGGACCGCCAAATGTTATGTAAATAATGATGTATATCCGCTTTAAAATTATGAATCGGGCAGTTAAAGCTCGATGTTTACATGCAAATATTTTTATCCCGTTGACATTGAACGTGGGGCAATAAACTTGGTAAAACCTTGGAAAACATCAATATTTATTTTTTAATACAGTTGCTCTAAAGTGCTACTTTACGTAGCTGTTTAGCGTGCGGAAAGTTGGTTTTCGCGCACTAGTGCTTTTTACTTTTCTTTGTACAAATTGTACCATTAATTATTATGTCAATAAAAAATAAATAAGATGGAATTGTATTAAAAAATAATTTTTGAACAACTTCATTTTTTTTCAACTGTATTACAATGATGTTACAGAATTAATAATATAAAAGTTTCAAATTCCTTACTTCTTGTTTTTCTTATGTTTTCGCAACTGTATTAAAAAACGTCGTTCGATACACTTGCGGAAATGTCTTTCCTCACTCGTGACGTAATGCCATACTTTGCGCACTAGCATCGAAATTAGGTACGGGTGACGTCTATATAAAGTTGTTTTTTTTACTGGCTATGTCTAAAGATTGGCTATACATCCTGAGCTATCAAAATACCGCCATCGGGTCTGAACTAGAACCACACAGGGATTTTTCCAGCGCAGCACCCGGGATTATTTGGTGAGCGTCACGTTAATGTCAGTCCTAAGACGCTGCCGCTATATTTTCGTAGATTTGTCGCTATCGAGCAATCCGAAACGGCATGTGTACCTTACGCTGAGAACCATGCAGTGTGTAACGTGGTTCTATCGATAGTTATTCCAGAGTTTCCGATTCGACGTATAACTAAATTGCTACTTGAATTCGCCATACAATTTCGGCATGTAAACATGAAAGCGGCCATACATCAATGCGTGCGCACGAGTGGCCAGATGCGGGTTATCTCGGTCGGTTCTCGAGTGCCGCCCATTAGAGTCGCATTATGCGTATCCTGCTGATAATATGTATTTTTGCAACGTTCCCTATTGCTAATGGGGTTAAAATATGCCAATTTTTAGGGTTACAAACCTCAAAAGGAAAAAAAACCGGAACACTTATAGGAGCACTTTGTTGTCTGTCTGTCTGTCAAGACCCTTTATCTCGGGAACGCGTGGAGGTAACGAGTTGAAATTAAATCCATATACACAGGTCTACAATCCCTTGAATACCTATGTAAAAAAAACACCGCCGCAAAAACGTATATTTCGGCACTCAAGGGAATCAATATTTATAGGGTAGGTACTTTCCGTTATTTATTTAATATTATTTATTTGTTTAAGTACATGGAAAAATTTGAAAACTATACTCATTCGTAATTTTGTGCGGAACCCTCGGTGGGCTTGTACGGTTTTTCACTTCAGACGTCTCTCCCACAGACCCACATAGAGCTGCTGTTTCGTTATTACCTATGGACAATTTGTATATATTATTTTATCACGTCGGATTAAAACGCAGTAGATTTCCGATACAAATGAGGAATTTGGGTAATTGTGTTACTATAATTCATTCACAAATATAGCAGTTTTTATGTATCTCAAAATTAAAATGTATTTGAACTAAAAATGTTAGTCCTATGTCCTATGTCAACTGTGCTGACGCGCTACTGTGTAGTTTACGGGTAATACTGAATGATTATGTATAAGGAAGGAATATTTTGGTAGCAATTGGAACATTGACATACCACGAACTCCCGGAGTGAACCATCTGTGTATAATAAAAGACATTATCTGCCCCAAACGCCACTCGTAAACGATTAACGAGCCTATTTCAATCGATTAGTTTGTGCTATATAGGAAAGTAATGATGGGTAATTTTTTTTATGAAGTTTACAAACAGGCACGACCCATACGCACTGTTCCCGTTTGATTACTATACTACGAGTACGCTGAATAGAATCTAGAATATATATAGCTATAGAAGCAACTTTAAGCTCTGGATAGGAAGGAAAGTCTATTTGAACATTTTGAACCTGCAAACTCGTGTGCTTATGGCGCGTGGTGCATATTTGCCACTGTGAAGAATTGTACTATCGCCCAAGGGTACGGGTTCACACTTTCTGTTCAAAATCGTCTGCACATGCATAGCAAACGCTCGAAAATTATCCTAGAGGTGTGAACCCGTACCCTTGGGCGATAGTACCTAGCTATGTGTTAAACGGAACGGATATTAAACATTTAATTTTTCACTAGATCTTTTGGCCCCAACGCGTTGTTTTTGATATACATATTACTCAGTACGGCTATGACAGGTCGGCCCGCGAGCTGTGTCGCGGCGACATAGACTACCCGTCTCTTTATGAACGTTTTAATTAGAGAGAGAGCGACAGTCAATCTCGCCGCGACACTACTCGCGGGCCGTCCTGTGATAGCCGTGCTGGAGTTATTTTTTGTTTCTTAACAGTAGCCATTTTGCGGTTTTGGATGCGCGTGGGCGGGCCCTGTTCAGAAGTGGGACGCGACCACAGGATATAAAATAAAAAGTTACGATCTTGATTTGATAACTATAACCAGATGCGAATATGTGCACCCGGGGGTTCGATTCAACAACGCTGAGCATACCAATAAAATTTTGATTTCAATCAGTTTAGCGCGTTCGTATAACTTTGTCTTTTTTTAACCGATGCATAAAGAGATAGAAAAATAAGTAAGTATTTATGCGGATCTTTGGACTGTAAATATAGCCGCCTGTAACGGTTCTTGCAAGTAAGCGAAACAAATTGAAATTAAATCAAAATCAATTTGGAATGCGCAGCGTGGTACACAATTTTTTATTTCGTGTTATAATTTAGCCAGTAAACTCATTCGTTCGTGGCACTTAATCCGCGTTGAGTAACAAGTATTGTTTTCTCCCTAGTGCAGTCAACTTAGTCACGTTGTTCGTGTGCTAATTGACGTGGATAGATGGCGCTGTACGTAACACTGGGGATTCATGGCCAATTAGAGTCACGATGGAAAATAAAACCTAGATTCACATCATCTCTTTAGTCATCCTTTAGATGAGGTCACCTTGCAGTAAGATAGGTCTAACAGAATTACAATTATTTGTATTAATGGCCGTGATGTGATACACCTTGTTATATATCGTTTTTCTCTATTTCTGCTACTTACACATGAATTATTAATCACGACATGTCACACTGTCAGGAGATAAATCTATACACCCTCTTTATATTTCAATTTATTTCTCACTTTCAGGCTTTGGAACCTGGGTTTCACGAACTTGTATTTATTTAAAGTATGTATTTAAAAAGATCATTGAACTGCAAGTTTTTGAATTCGAATTTCGAATTATTCATATTCAAAAGTAGATTACACCGTTGTTGCGAACCACTGACTTAACCGCGCGACCCGCATGATTACGTGACAAAATAAAACCTACCCTAAGAACAAGAGCCCAAGGTACAGAAGGCAACGGTTTTACACCTTTCGTGAGCTGGCGTAAGATCACGTATTGTGTGTTACACGGTTTTTTTGTCAATGTTAGTTGTCAACCTCTTTTAGTCTTCGATGGTTATTTTATTTGAATTCATTTGTCACAGTTTTCTCGTTTTGATGTGCATTTGTGTTTTGAGCAATACGCATACGAGTATAAGGTTTTCAGAGCAGTGTAATCGAGGAGTACAGTCGAGTTCTCCAATATCTATACAGACAACCCTTCAAAAATATCTAAACATGTGTCTTATGTCAGTAATAATAAAGCCTTTGTACAGATATTTTTGAAAGGTTGTCTGTATAGATATTGGAGAACTCGACTGTACAGTGTGTAGTGCGATTGCTTAGAGAAACCAATTGGTCATTAGCACAGACCTACCTTTTCACGAAGTTTTTTGTTACATTTTCGAGCCTACATCTGACTAACAGTTAGCCAGGATTGATTTTGACGGTAAGCTGACTACACTAAATCTGTTTTAAATGTTCAATGAAAACTTCCCCGAAGGCGTCCCTTGGGGTCCGTACAAGGCTATTCGCTATTCGAGGTGAATTACAAAAAAAAAAAACTGATGACCGCCAATTCATATTTTCTAAGCCTATCATTTCTTACCCAGATACGGTAGCAAAAATCACATAGGTACAGGTAAATTACTTTCGAGACGTTTTTGCATTTGTAGTAGTATTTGTATAATTTACAGGGACACACGTATACGTGGACGTACACAGACACACGTATGTGTATGTGTGAGGCTGGCTACAGAGGTTACAACTACATAAGCAAAAACGTCTCGAAAGTAATTTACCTGTAGGTACTTAATTATTCGTATTATTATATTCCCACCTTAATTCAACCAGTCACGGTTTGATTATTGTGTCCCGCGACACTGAGGTTGACTTTACTATTTACGGGGCTTTATGTACTCTGATCTGTAAATGCACATCTCCAGAACTTACGCCAAAGCTATTTGTAATAGCTGCACATCTAAACCGGGACAGCCATTAATGCTACTGGTGGACGTGTGGCAAAGAAAGCAAAACTATGTCTAAACGATGTTGACATTACTGCATCACTCATACTTAATGACAGGTTAAATGCACTTGTCGGTTGGTGATCTAGATAAATATATCTGGTAGATTTGTGCGTCATCTTTATGATTCAAATGTAGTACTTAAATAACATCTGAGATTGGTGAGGGTATTTAAAGATATAGGGAATAATTATAGGTTCGGAAAATCTATAGTCAGGGACGGAACTTTTGGTATAATATTTAATTTATAGTTTTTCACGGGTCTAACTTTTCGACACGGGTTGCACCGGTCATGGTCGCAAATATGTGTACAAAGATGTTATACGCCATAATAACAATGTCAGTTACCTAGTAATTTTCTTTTCTCACAGTCCGTCTCAAGATTCAATATATAACTCACCATCTCTCTTCCTATACTCACAACTTATAGACTGAATCAAACTGTATTTAGTTGGACGTCCGAAGGTTCCCACCCTGAGTCATCTGATCGAAATATCTACGGCTCTAAAGGGGGTAGTAAAAGGAGAGCGGAATAATAGGGAGTCCAACTCAACGAATTAGGTACCCGCTACAAAGATACATATCGATAACGATAACTAGTGGTTGATATATTTGTTTTGTGATTTTTTTTCTCTGTTCCCTCATTATTGTGTAGGAACTTACATTTGTTGACATCGTACTATTATTGTATCTTTATTTTTCATTATTTTTGTCGATCGTGATAAAAATTCTTATTTTTTTGACAAATTTGTACTTAATGTATTTTTTATCATGAAATAAATAATCTAACCTAATCTATTTGCACACAATTCGGGTTTGTTCAAATTCAAACAGATGCATCCTGATTTCGCGGGTGGTTCTGCGAATTGTAGACTACCTACACCCCATGCTTCGAAAGACATTCTATATCCGATCTTCAAAGTCTCGCCAAAACGCCCCCAACCATAAAACGCGTCAAGTTCATCCCAAACAATTAAACGCGTCCAAAGTCAGCCAAAAAAGAAGAACGCCAGTTTCCGATACAAAAACCCTTTGGGGAAGCCATCCCGTGTTCCTGGAACTAATGAAAGGTACGCAAATAGCGGACGGACGGACGGAACCGCGCGTCGACGCCCCGCCATGATGGATCAGTGGCTGATTAGACTGTCACTGGAGTTTTTAAAAAACTATTTGGCTATTTTTATGGACAGGTTTAATTGTTGGGGAATCTTTGCTTTTTCTCATGGTTTCAAACAGCATACTTACTTACTTAGTTCTCTTTGTGAGCATGTTTGCCGTGATGCATCCATTTTCCGTTGTCGAAAGCATTGGAGCTGACGTTTTGGAGCAAAACATTGAAAGCACTGGAGTTTATGTTATGATGTTTTTTTCTAATCCATTTGAATGTCGTTCCAGTTGTCAAACATGTATAGCGTCTAATTATAATCCAGACACTTACAACAGACATTCTGACATATTTTCATTCGCAGGTAAATATTAGGTTTTAATTTATCATGGATTTCCAAGTTGCAATTAGCGTTTGCTTACGGAATTTTTGGCATACCTATCCTAAGAATCCATGTTATGAGTCTTAATTTGGATCAATCGCACCGTGAGAGCTTGTTTACACCAGTTTCCTTTATTCAGTTTTGAAGGGGGCTGAGTTATGGGCTCAGTAAGGCCTGGGCTGTTCGGTATTCGTACACATCCGCCGGTGCGCGTGTCGGTGCTTATTATAAATGTGCGAACTTTGTAAATTACGGGTTAACGTGTATTTGTGGCAACTTGTTTAGGTAATTGCCTCATAAGTCTAGGAATTATTAAATTTAGTTGCAAGTTTTATTTTATAGCGAAATATGTACTTGAGTCGGTAATTTATAAATTGTTATGTTACTTTGAACTCTACTACTGTGCGAACTTCATTTATTGAAAATATGGGTTACAAAACTGATTTGTAATATGTACCATTGCTTTTCGACGATACTAATGATAAGAAATTGATGAATGGTAAAAAATATAATAGATCAGACTGTTTAAATTATGCGCAACACGAAAAAAATATTGAACTTAGACGTTTGCTGAGTTCATAGGAGAAGAAGTATTTGAGTCGTAAAGTAATTGTTAGGTTGCTCTGACAACTGATATCAATAGCGATAATATACGGTCTACTAATTAAAAAAATTAAACAGTAATTTATTTCAGATTTGCATCCATATGTTTACACAGTTAAATAGTTATAAGTTCATTAAAATATAATCAATAAAAAATAAAAATAAAATAATGTATATTTAGAATAAATTACCATAAAAAAATTAGATAACGGTGTTAGTGAACATTATTTTACATCTAATGAACTATCTTCATTTATAAATATATTCGTTAAAAAACCGATTAATATTTAAAACTAAATGCTGATCGAGAGTTCTGGTAATGATAATTAAATAACAGACAGTTATTTAAGCTATGTAAAACACGAACTCTAGTAAATTGAATGAGATGGTTTATTTTGAGAATGTAAGGAGTACAGAGTGTGCAGGCCTAACATAAGCTTTCTAAAGACAATAAACCAATAGTCCTAAACTCTTACGACGAAACAGAACATATCGAGAGTCGTCAAATCAAACTGGACGATAAAGCGGGGAATGATGCTAATCGACGCAATAAATAAAGCAGTTTGCTCGCTAAGCTTTATGATGTAACTTTCGGTCAAAAATAAAGAAATAGACTAGTATTCGGTTCAGTGGAAACTGGCTCTGGCATGTCGTCGCTAGAATAACATGACGACTCTTTTGGATGGTGTTTGATAATATGAGCTGATTTGATGACGTAGATTCAACTTGGGGTACGACTAGTAATAGTAGCTGTTATTTACTAGTGTTTTCGTAGTAGATTGTCTCGAAATAGATGCTTAGTCATAGTCGATGCTACAATGTGCCAGACATTCGTACTTTTAGAACACATATATCGGCATTTTCAATAAACTTATTCCTATGAGTTTTTTCTTGTATAAAATAACAGGATGAAAGAAATTTCGGTATCAAATTCGACAGATGATAGAGCTAAAACATCTTCTATTTGAACAAGACATTTAACCATACAAAACCTATCTGGTTGCACTTCGAATCGATGATACTCCTTAAATTATCAATCTTTTTTTCAACAGATGTCGGTGTTTTAGTTGGACTATAATGTATATGCGTGATAGTAATTTATTTGTTCAGTACGTATTAGTAGTCTTCCCAGGCTATCTGGAATCTGGTCGGATATAATTAGTATAACCAGCGGGAAAGTATCCAGTTAACTACTTTTATATTTAGCCATTAGCTTATTTTATTACTGCACCGTCCCACGCTCGTTGCGAACTCTGTTCTATTATTTGTGTGATATTTTCAGTTTGTTCTCAGGTGCACGCCAAATGTTGGATAACACGAAAGTGACATTTTACTCGTCAACTGATACTGAATGATTCATCTCCTTTTAATAACCTGCAACTGGGTATGTGGGTCAAGCGGGAATTTGAGGAAGCGCTATGGGTCTTTAATGTTGGCTATAATTTGCAGTTGAATTCGCATTGACTGTAATTGCTTCTTCTATTAATGACCTGATAGCATTAGAAGCTATTGTTACTGATTGTCATCTATTTCAGTTGTTTGTTCCATTTGCTTTTGATAGTATGTCATGGCGTCCCGATATTTTGTAAAGTTTTGCTACTCCAACTATTTTGGTTTTGCCTTGTATTTCCATAACCATACACAGAATCTTGTTTCTTAAACAAGACTTTATGTACTCTGGTTATTTATGAAATGCCACTCATTAAGCTTCCTTTACTTAGACGATTAGTTGGACTTGCTATTCAGGTGTGCACTCTTACCTTCATGTATGCGTCTGGGTTTATCTTTCTTTACCTATTTTTTACACTCGCACACAACAAATGTGTTATTTATATTTAACGCGACCTTAAACATTTATTCCGCGGCGTTGTTTGTCGGACTAGTATTTTGTTCATTCTATAAATTTAGTCTACAAATTCTTTAAAAGAACATAAACAGAAAAGTGCCCGTCAATTCCTCAATTAAGTTTTCTAATAGTTAGATTCTTGCGATGTATTTGTCACAATGTTTCTGCCTTTCCTTGTAACTAACTATAGTTGTTCTGGCAACAATACTATAAATCAACATGTTGATGTTGATACTGATAATTAGACATTAACTATGGCGATCACGTATGTAGCTGCGCCTAGAATGCTGAACCGAGGTCATAAAACGTCGAGTCCGGCAAGGAATAACGTCATTAGAATCAATATAAAATACACACAAGAAACTTTACGACTGTTTTTACAGACAGTCAATTGCTGTCCAAATTTGATTCGAATTTTAAGATTCTTTTGTTTACTATTTATTTACAAAATCCATGATCCCCATTTGCTTTAAAGTCCAATTATATCTATACATATGTCTTATACTTGACTTGTTCTTTATTTATTATATTAGTAAAATAACATTTGTCTTGTCAGAAGTATGCCATAATTTGAATGAACTTTTGCGTTCGTTATTGTAAAACATTAAACGAATTCCTTGAAATGTATAGTTTTCCAGACGGTAGGTAAATCTAGCCAATCTAATTAAAATACCATTAGGTACTTGCAATTTCTAACACACGAGATAATCTAAAACTAAAGGAAATACTTGATTCTAAATAAATTCAGCTCAGGAAATCCGTGCCCTTGTTTGGGTATTGAGCCGTTACAAGAACATTTATCGACAGATAACACGTTGTATTAAACTGGAACCACTTTCATGTAAACAATTTATTGTAATATGTACGCGTACAACTTGTAATGGCACGGCACTTCCATATGACGATTTCAAAATCAGCCCCTTAGGGAATTATGCCACGATATGGCGTTGAATTGAAGGTCATATTTTACAACGTTATACCTAAACAGCCACGTGAAAAATCGTTTGAAGAAAAAAATACAGATTATTTTCTGTCAGAGGTATATAAAGCCGCAATTCTAAAATCGCTTCAAGGAATTAATGATTATGAGGTAAATGACTAAGGTAGCTTTAGATAGTAGGCCAGTCATATTGTGGATGCTTGAATAACTGAGCCTTAATGTTTAACAGCGCAGACTTCCGAAAATTCTGAACAATAGAGACGTGTGGTCTAGATCTATCTGCATGGGAACAAATCAGTAGCTTTTGATCTCCATACAATGAGCCATTGACTTTATTCAGTTTCTAAACGATTTGCATAAAGAAGTCTGTTTAGCCACAGCGTTCTTATTTGAACCTATTTACAGCAGTCACAAAATTTGATCGTTATGCCTGCATTGAAGTTTTTGACACACATTTATAGAATACTGGGATAAGATTCTAAGGTTTATAATTCGTGATGTCAAATAATATAGCTTAATATCATAATTCAATACTGATTTCAAAGAAAGAAATGCACAAATCTTTTCTTTAAGACTTCGACCTGATGGTAAAGCTGTAGTTTCATAATTTCATTAAGAAGCTAACTTAAGGGCGATTTACATGGTGCAACAACTCGTATGCGATTTTCATTCCACTGCGGGGCTACAAGCTACCGAAATACGAAGAATTCCGTCAAAGCCTGCAATGTACTAAAACTCGCATATACGAGTTGTTGCACATGTAAATGGCCCTTTAGGGCGACCATCCCCAGCGGCGCACGGTGGGCCTCGCTACGCACGACTACGTTTGCACTAATCACGGTCGAGAATTGGCGTAGTTTCGCCCGTTTCGTGGGTCCCGTAGGCCTGCTTGTGCCGCTGCGTTTTTCGAGCATCCGTAAGAGAGACTACTTGTCTTCCCACCAGAGCTGGCCCATCAACAATGTGACTAGTCTCAAAACAAATTCTTTTATTTTCCTACCATCTTCCCATCGTCACCTATGGCACTACAAGACGAACAATGTTGTGGTAACTCCGATTTGTATGTACAACACGTTATCACGTGCGTCGTTAAAAGTTTATTAACCTGCCTAATTAAAGCGGCGATGTATTACCGCGTCACATCGTTAATCACGCTGCATTTGGATTTAGCCGTGTTATCAATGCTGAGCGATACGCCTGGCTGCCCGAGTAGATTCGATCAAAACCGCTATTGGACGTGTAAAGAAAGTTGCGTTTTCTCTATGGATTTTCGCAGATTCACGTGTCTATAAGCGCTTTGCCACTTCGATACGGGTTGCGCATGATTTGTCAGCAGCCTGCTTGTGTCTATGGAATAGTAGGTTGTACAACAAGTGCATAAAACGAGCTATTTCACATATGATAAAATGGCTCTGTAGGCGATACGCTTGTAGTTTGTACTATCCCGTGGTTTTTCTGCTAAGTTAGCGGAAAGTGCCTACGTTGATTTCCTGGCATTGGTGTTAAGTTTTACGTCTTATCCTACTAATATTATAAATGCTAAAGTTTGGATGTTTACGCCTTGGCCACGACTTTGGTCTTAAGCGACCTACGGCAGCGGTTTTTCTAATTCATTGCGCGTGATCCCAACTAACCACAGTGCGTTGCGCGTCTCGACCGCGCAATGAACAGATAAAACGCTGCCGCAGGTCGCTTAAGACCAAAGTAGTGGCCAAGGCGTTAGATGTTTGGATCTTTGGATGTTTGTTACTCAATCACGCAAAAACGCCGGCTTAATGGATTAGGATGAATTTTGGTATACATATAGTGTATACCCTGGATTAACATATAGAATACTTTTTATCCCGGAAAACATCCCCTAAGGAGGTCAAATGGGCCCGAAAGTTTGTATGGAGCTACGATATAAACGAGTTCCACGCGGACCAAGTCGCGGGTAGAAGCTAGTAGGTAGGCAATAATTGTTAGACCAATGAATCAAAGGTTAGGTTAGGTTAGGTCGTCAAAGGAGACTAACTTTTCGCATTTGAATCTCATATCAAAGTGTTTCGCGCGCTCGTTCTGCTGATACTGTATATAGATAGGCGCGTGTGTTTTTTTTCTAATATATATATATAATATATACGCGGTGGGCCTCGTAACTGGAGCGAATAAAAAGACGCTTCCTTAGAGCATCTGCAGTAACCCCTTGTGTCCAATTTTTTTTAACATCATGTAAAAAGTCTTTTCATATTAGTTTTTTTTTGTTTTATCTAAATATAAAGTAACTTATACTGTACTCTTCAGAAGAATAAAAAGTATAATTTGTTTTTCAATCAAAACTACTTGGAAATAATTGCTCACGGGTCGTTCTTCTTTTTTACCGACAATGATCCGAGTTTTTTCTGTTTTTTTGGTTTATGAACTATCGAAAATTGTGGTTTTGAAGTGCGATTAAAAAAAAATGCATAGGTTTCTTCATTAGAACTAATTAAAGTTTCCTTTCTGGCCAATATAAATATTTATTTCAGGTTGGTTTCTAAAAAAAAACATGTGACAAAGTGGACTCTTTCAGTGGGGACAACATTTTGGTTTACCACTCTGTCACGGCATTCTACGAAAAAAAAAACATTAAAAAAAAATGCTAGTTAGAGAAAGTGAAATACTAAACATCACTAATTAATAAAATAATATGGACGTTCATTCGAACATTATAAAACCGTAAACATCATTACTCAAATGAGATGCCGTAATAAGACGAGGGACAGGCTATTGTCGGTCGAAAAGAAGAACGACCCTCACAAGCTACCGTTTAATTTTTTACTCCTGTTACTGGGTCCACCCTGTATATACGGTCTGCCTGATGGTAAGCCGAAACAGTAATCTTTAGTCGCTTGCGACTCCAAAAGAATCACAAACTAGTTGTCGTCCCTTTATTGATTTGAGGATTAGTTATGTTGATAGCTAGAGACTAATGTGAGTCCCTCACTCTTAACACAGCACATCGATGGGAGCTCTGGCGACCTTGCTCATCACCAGGAACACAACACCACATACCTATAGAGCAAGTACCACACATTTGACCTCCTCTGACACTATGGCTATACAATTCCGATTGTTTACGGCTACGGAACTAACGGATGCGCTTGCACCACGCGCGTCACGTAGAATCCGGTACGGCCGTGATAATTGTCGCTCACAACGCCTTATTAGCGACACGCGATAAACGCTTACAGAATAACCGTCCAATTCAGCTTCGCGAAAATGAGACTTCTTATGAGTGTGATAAGGGGTTTAGTGGCAGAGCTTTAGTGGAACTAGAGTACGGTTGGCACGCTAAATTAAGTGAATGAAAACTAACAGACGCTCTGTAGCTCCGATTTTGTGGCCTACGCGACACGACTCTTTCAATCTAAAGTAGAGTTTAAACCTTAGTTCTTTACTTTCATACTACTCGTATTAAAATTAATAAGTACAATGCTAATTAATGCGAAAGTAACAGCGTCTGTTGAGTTTTTTGTTTTTGGCAAAATCAAAATATTCTTGTTACCTTTTGAAATTAGATAGACATCTCTATCTCTATGATGAATATTAGAGGTTCGGAGAGAACCGTTGCATGTGGCTTTAATTACGGGCTTGAGAGAGAAGTCAAATTTCAGAGATTTTATCTTACGGAACTTACACACACATATTTATAATAAACCAGCCAATTGTTTGTTCATACAGAAACGAAGCGCAACTAGATAATATTTCCTTCAAATATCATGTTGTTGCTAATCCACATTCACAACTTCCCGAAAGGGAAAGACTAACTATGAAAGCTGGAAAAACGAGCGAACGAGCAAACGAGCCTTAAAGTTCCGGAGTCTTATCGCTCCATTTCAAAACGTCTTATCTCCATACGAGCTTCACAGTGACATACGACTTTTTAAGGTAATGTACACCTTGGACACTTGTCATACCCGTCCTTAACTTTCCTCATCGCGGACAGTACGTTGAACCAAGTTCAAAAGGGAAAAGTTATGCTCATGCGAGCACTTGTTTACACAATACTTGTACAAAAAGAACCTTTTTTTTCTAAGCTGTAGAGTTTAAATTTTAACGGTGGAAGTGTAGGTCTAAATCAAGGCGCGAAGATGTAAATTGCAGTCATTATAATTTGCATGCCACGCGTAAGTGCTGCAACGATAGTTTTCACTTTTTAATGCGGTTATTGTTCATATTTTAAACTTTTTCTTGTATTGTACCTAAGCGTTTCCCGCCCTTGTCACTTTACAGAAGTACATAGCTAAGCAGATTAACACGCTCAAATTGATGTACACAGATCCTTATTCCCTCGATATTAGAGTCCGTGTGTAGACAATTTTTGTCACATTATTTTTCTTGAATCCTAATAAATAGTAAGATAATGTTGCTTTCAATTAATACCGTAGTCTTAACATCCTTATCGAAGTTTCCTTGTAATACTTTTCTGAAAGTTTTAACACAAACTTCATTAATAATGGCACAATATAATTACATTGGATCTACATGTGCTTCATCAGAATCTAACTCGAAGTTACTAAGTAAAAAAAAAACGATACACTACAACAAGTAAATCATTATCAGCCTAGTTAACATTCTTTTCACCAATTAAAATCATCAAGAAATGAACATCTCAATAAACACAACTCCGTTTTCAGTTAATGAAAAACACCATTCCGAGTTTGAAATTGGAATATCGCACGGCAGTTGCCCACGCGTCGTTCACAACGACGCACGCGCTTGCGGTTGGATTTGTTCTTACGTCGAACGTTTGAACCAACGTTGGAGCAAAATGTTAAGTGTTCGTGATGTGTTTGAATGTGGCGGAAACCATGGCATATTATGAAACAGTGTGCTGACCTTTGCAAATGTTTGTGGACGGCCGAGGTGAGTTAGTGTACGCATGTTTGCGGTTTTCGCTTGTTTGACGAAATTACGACTATAATCGGTTATGGGGCATTTGTAACGACTTGTGGTTGATGAAAGACTTTCCCGCGTTCCGGAAGTTTGAGTAGCCAATTTCTATAGTCAACGATAATCGTTATATTTGTTCTGCATATAGGTAGCTATCTCCGGAAGTCATAACCATAATAAAGTTGCGTTAAAGTGTATTTGAAATCTAGGAAATAGCTGTAATTATGTGTAATTTTACCATAAAATATTTTATTTATGATTTAATTGCGATGATGCCGGAGGGCGCGGCGTGGGTAGACCCCCTATAGGGTGGGCTGATGACCTGGTAAAGGTCGTGAGAGTCCGCTGGAAGCGGGTGGTGCAGGACCGGTCAATTTGGCACTCTTTGGAGGAGGCGATGATGATGAATCTTACCATGCGTTGGTAATGTGCAGCAAGCATATTGTACTCGTTTACACTTGGATTGAAGTAGTAGAGTCATTGGCAGCAACTCTTGCCTCTGGTTGTCAATCGGAGCATTCGAGGTTACGGAGTATGAGGAAAACATGGTATTTTAGGGTTTATTTTACCCGGTGCAAGCTCTTTTTGATCCAAAGGGCCTACCGCGAAACGATATTCGTTTTCGTTCGTGTATCTCCGTCTCTGTCGCACTTGCTAGTGCGAGCGACAAAGAGGGAGATACACGAACGAAAACGAATATCGTTTCGCGGTAGGCCCTCTGCTCAAATAGAGACACAACATAAAACAATCGCATAACGTCGCGTGAGGACCCACAGTCGCATGTAGAAATGCTCCCAAGCATGCCATACATTACTGGACGTATCTGCTTTTCATATTCATTAGATTTCCGTTTAAGGCATTAATAAGTTAATTAATTATGCTGAAAGTTGCTATGCGCAGTGCACATGCATATTCTAAAAAAGGGATATGCAGGGTAAGGCAGCTTGTTATGTAGGGCAGAGTCCCAAGATTTTGTGTAGTAGACCCCTTGCTAAGTTTGTCAGGTCCGGGTATAGATAAATAGATGCCCTGACCACCTTGTTATGAATCGCTATTTACAAATTCATCTACTTTGCTACGTTCCTTTCCAATATTGTATATACCATAAATATGTTAACTCAAGAACGCCATGCCAACGATAACAGGGCTGTTATTCGCTACGCGCTCATGCGCCTCACCCCATGCGTCACGCCTAACTAAACTAGACTTCTACCTACCCTTAGTTACTACACATCGCAGTGTCAAGATGTTTGTGTGAGTGAGCGTTGAGGTGAGCTTAAAACAAGTTACAGAATAGAGGGGCAGTAAGGTCGGGTTTACGGACTAGCACGTCGTGCGGCGATTCAGGCTCCGCGTTGCAAAGTCGCCCAAGCACGAACGTAGTCGCCTGACATCACGCGTCTCGCATCGTCGCACGCGTCGCTTGTCCATAAACAAGCCCTGGAAGGCACATTAACCCGGTCACCTGTAGCTTTACTCATAGAGTCAAGGCTTCAAGCTGACAAAGGCAAAGGTCTTTTAGCAGATTCGATTGTCCCCAACACATAACGTTACCCTGTAATCATAGTTGCCATACGGCCCTCCCACGTATGGCGAACCGCTGCCACTGCCGCTGCCGCTCCAAGTCGTGGCCGTGCTGATAATAGGGCGTAGTCGCTTAGCGGATTCGATAGTCCACACCGCCATAACATGGCGCTCTCTACCCTATATTCATAGGAGGTTTCACCGGATTGACATCAAAAGACAAATGCAGAGCGCTCACTCACTCCACTGCCTTGCTATTCTGTAATTTGTTTTAACCTCACCTCATCCGTCACCCACTTATATACATAGACGCCGCGATTCGTAGTAACTAAGCGTTACTCAGGTGTCTAGTTTCGTTAGGCGTGACGGCCAATCATGTTGATATATTTAATGAGGATGGTATGTGATAAATTTTGGCTGAAGGCGACCCTTCGGCTGCGTAGGAATATCTCTTGGCAATGTTTTGACATGCATTGGCTGCCATCACTTCCTTTGGCTATAATTATTGGAGTGCGAGGCATAAAATTATATTTGGGAATTTTACATGTTAGTATTTGGTATAACAGGCTGTCGTACAAGAAACTTAATGGATATACTTCAGATTATTTGAATTGGCCGAATTGCATCAAAGAAGTCCATTCAAAAAGCAACTAAGGTACAAAATTCAAATTCCAATGACATTTTTATAAAAAGTCGGCCACTTTAAATAATCACAACTATACATGGAAATTGTACCATCGACGAGAGCTTTAAGTGTATTTCGCCTCTCTATGAAATAATACTGCATTTCTAGTGTAGTCTGGCTAGGTAATCCTGCCAGTTAGCAATGTCAGGCCAGACAAAGAAAAACTTCCGCTCAAATAATACGTTCTGACAGGGCGTGGATTCGAGACATATATTACTCACTCCAGCATAGGCATTTGTCCCTTACTAGCAAGCACGTAAGTGTAACTGGATTTGCCCAACATAAAGCGATCAACGATTATGCTACTAAGACAGGTTGATTTCAATCTGGAGTGTGTGCCTTCGATTCCAATACACCGAACGGACGTGTTAAAATCAGATGCCCTGCTGGCCGGAGGCCCGCTTCGACCCAAGGACCGTGTTAGCTAATCGGTATTTTTTTCGGACGATAACACTGATATTACATCTCGGTTTCTCGCTTATTTTATCATTTTTTTGTATCCTAACTAACTCACCGAAAAAAGTTCGGGAATTGAGGAACCTCTTTAAGTTTTCACTGCGCACCGTGCAGTCCTTGATTCAACCCGATCACTGTGAATCAGGAACCGTTGAACTCACTTTCGCGAAGGGTGCGTGTACGAGCAGTGTTTCCGGCTGACCTTGCCTTGCCGCCCCAAGGCCGGGCCGGGATTGCCGCACTGCCCATTGTTTCACCGCTACGACGAAATCAATCGATTACCAACAGTTCAAGGAAACTCTTACTTTGTGCACGCCACATGCAAATCATGGCATTTGCACATTATGCCTGGTTACATACGACTTAGTATAGTAACTAATGACGCTGTTGATGTAATCATGTTACGCGTAGAGGAGATCATTGGCAGCACCATCGTTATCTAATCATCATTCTAGCTTTTTCCCGGTTGTATCTTAAAGGAGCTCGGGTCCACTTTGGCACCTAATCCCAAGGACGTAGGCACTAGTTTTACGAAAGCGACTGCCATCTGACTTTCCAACCCAGAAGGAAAACTAGACCATGTTGGGATTAGATCGGTACCCATTGGACCTGCAGTACCCATCGTTATCTATTGAAGCTTTTTTGTTAGGGAGCTGGCAAACTCCTGTTGGAAAATTGACTCTCGATTGAGGCTCAGGGCAAGTGCATTAAAGCATTTGCATTTCCAATGTGAGGACTAAGTAAAATGCTTTTCTATGTTAAAAATAAGTTGTCTTACCCAATAACCGGAACACGAGAGTGCGAAGTCTGCTGCTCTAGAAGACGATAACCAATAAAGTGAGGATGCAATCGATGCATAAATAATCATTTTGTGTCTGCTTTTCGACGTAGCTCATAAACTGGACGTGTCCTAACCGCAGTACATAATGGTCGGTACTCAATCGAGCGTCCGAGTGTCTAAGGAGTGTTAATTGACGTATGTTTCATTGTTCTTCAAGAACGCTCGATGAACGCAAATGTTAAAGGTCTCGTCAAAGAAACTTCTGCATTTACAGACTTGACGTATTCATAATGGTCTATTCTTATGCCACAGAAGTCAATTTCTTAACGATTCTACTCTAAATTACTTGTAAGTGTTATTGCTGTTACTACATAATTAGGTGGAGTCTCTACCTACATGGAAAAGCCAGGAATCGCCCACTGCTGAGCATAGGCCTTTCATCTAGTACGCTTTGAAGATGGTAAGCTGATCCGATATATACTTATTTTTTATCATTATTTCATTCCGTTTCATTAATATCTACTTAATCATCATGTATTGAACTGTGACCAATATTCGACGGTCCCAATTAAAAGGGTCGAATCTGCAAAATTTAAATTTTTGGTTTTCATCCGCATAAGACATAAAAACCCTAATTTCATAGATTTTCGTTTTTCTCTATATTTTTCGTAAAAACCAAGATAAAAATGTCGGATCATAGAACAGATGACGTTTAAAAACGTCAATTGTAACAGTACCGACTTTTTTGCGAGACACACAGCGAGTGCAATGTGTCGGAATGGCATCACATTCTACTATATCGCACGGAAAACTATAGCTGTGTGTTGTTTGTTTTGTATTTTATGTAATTTACAACCTGTTAAATTATCAAGTTAATTTTCTCTGTTAATACGGAGTTGCAACGTTGCATGTTACACTCTAATGCTTGTTAAATAGGAGTTTCCGTGCAACAATGTCGGTTCTGCCAGTTACGACATTTTGGGGCAACTTTTAGTCCAGAAAAAAATGTGGTATGTGCCACTTCCGATAAATTTTGCTTCAGCTATTCCGGTTAATAAAGTAACATTAGAGGTTTTAGTCTTTTTCTGAAAAATGTCTTATAATATATAACCTAATAATAGCAAACTTTCGAAGTTTAACAACGATACGAGTATTCCATTAATTGACAATTTCTTCGATACATTTTTTTTGAAAGCCATCAGGCTTTTTCTGTAAAGTAGCTGTTTTGCAGATCGGATTATTTTAATTGGGACCGTCGAACTGTCTTAAAGTTACCTCGTGTTACCATCCTCTATTTTCTGAAAGTTCCTCAATATTATTCGTTTGTCGCCACAAACACACTGTCAGAGCGAGTGTGGTAGCGATGGACGAGCGATAGCTATTAACCCATAATATGCTTAGAGACGAATTTGTCAAACTTTGAGTCCATTGTTATATCAAAGTCATCATTTGTTTTGACAACTTTGACATTCGCATACAAAGGGTTAAGAAGCTGGTATTGCTGTACTATGTTTGCATTAACAACATTTCAACAAGACATGTGGTCGAAGTCAACAAAGTAGTTAACGAATTCGAGTCGTATTTTTTTTTGTTTTTACGCCAACATTGGAGTTGTGCCAACACAATACGAGTAGGTACCTGTCGTTCGTAGGTCTCGAGGTCGGTTTGTACGAATTCTTAAAATATAATGTACAGTCTTGTGCCTTTTGTCTTTGAAATAAGTTTTAAAATACATACATGTTTATAAACTGAATGTATGTCCAGCCATTCTATATATTCACAGGACGTGCACTCGTCCGTGAGCTCGCACCTATAGTCCAATTTGACCCCGAAATTCGTAATAACTACGCGTACGCGAAGGCCAGACTTATTTTGGTCTAGCTGTGGTGACAAGGTCGGTGGATTTTGCGAATGGATGGTCCAGGATGATTGACAACCTTAGTAAAAATCCGACAATAATGGCCATACCAGGGGGGTACTCACGTAACGTTCCGAACGCGCGTCTTGTAGATCCAACTGTCATTTTTCCATATAAAAATTGACATTTAGACGAGCGTACAATGCGTTACGTGATCGACCAACAGAACTACAGCGAGACCATACCCGATTAAATTTTGATTTCAGTATAAGTAATAGGTAAAGCACCCTAGATAATTATATTAAGTAGGTATCATAAATATAATATGTAATTAAAACGTTGGTTATGCATATCATTAAATCCTTTACCACTTAAACTTAAAAAAAAACCAATGATCAATTTATGATTATTTAATACTGATTTAATGATTACTGACGACTCGACTCTCCTATTAGCCGCGGTAGTCTTATGACCGAGGGATAAGATTCAATTTTGTGTAGATATTATTGGACGTGTCGTCGTACCGCCTCTCGCTTCCGAGTGCAACGAACATTCACTTGACGTGGGACTGCAGTTTCACTGAGTTTTAAATGGTTTTACTGCTGCGGTTACGTTGGTAATATCCCGACTGGCTTCACGATTTTTTTCAATGTTATTTTTTTATAACACAAGCCTTGTTATGCTTACTATTGGGGCTATTTCGGATTGTGTAAGATTGTCCCCTAATATTTTCCCAGGGTCCCAAGATACAGGCTCAGCCTAGTTTGGGGTCCGCCTGGCATCCCATTTTATGTAAACATGTGTATTGCTAAGCAAATAAACGATTTTGATTTTGTTTTTTTTTTTATTTATATATGCCACGCATGGCTGTATGCTTGTTTGCTGTGGCAGTCCGGGTATACAAAACACCTTGCCAGGATAAGTTAAGTGAATCTGCCGCGAGCTACAGGTATTATTAATAATATATTGTATTTATGTTATAAATTATTATATAGAGACGAGCGTTGGTGAAAAAAATGGAGGAGCGATGACGTGAAAGTACTTAAAAAAAACTGAAAAGTTAAATTGTATTTATTTTTAATAGCAATATATACTATAGTTCATGTCATGTAATTGTGTTTCGTAAATGCACAATATATGTATGTGATGCACGTCGCAATCGGTTGGAAAAAAATAATCATAATTCGTATTTTTTTTATAACAAACTAATGTTTTGGCGGCTGAAATTTTGCATATTTGTTACTAATGTAGAGCCACACCACACCATCCATAAAAATTACGAGCCCAAACTCGCTTGGGGCAGATTCATTAACTTATGCTGCATGGCCTTTATGCTGATGATTCACAAGCGCATAGCCGACCCTTTTTATCTATTTGAGAATTCGTTGTGTCGAAAGCGAGCCTGGCTATCTTTTGAGCGTCTTCATATTGATATTAAATCTGACTCCTGTATTTGAACCAACATTAAATAAGACAATGGGGAATGGATAAAAATATTACAAGTGCCTGATTATTTTTTTGGTGATAGGAATAACCTTCCTTAGCACCAGAAAAAGTCTCAGATTTTACAGCTGCGTCAATTATTTTTGAAAAATATAAACAGTTTCCTCACTTACGTTTTGGGTCAAGGACGGTCAATAAGACACTTTTCTTGATCCGTCTCATATTACAAAAAAATATCTTAAATATCTGTGGTAAACTGACACTGGCAATGACAAATATAGCTGCTGCAACTGTCAATATCATTCCTAGTATCAGTTCACCATAGATATTTCAGTTTTTTTTGTAATAGATTACATTAGATTATTTATTTCATGATAAAAAAAATACATTACTTTGAGCACACCGCGCTTAATATGAGACGGATCAAGGAAAGTGCCGTCCTTGACCCAAAACGTAAGCGAGGAAACTGTTTATATTTTTCAAAAATAATTGACGCAGCTGGAAAATCTGCAACTTTTTTCTGGTGCTAAGGAATGTTATTCCTATCACCAAAAAATAATCGGGCACTTTAGGAGCTGTAGCATGGTTGGCCTTATCACGCGACAAGTGACAAGATAAGAGCGTCGTCTCGTTCTATCAAACGGTGTCAGCCAGTGACGCACGCTCTATCCTATCACCTATCGCGTGACAAGGCCAACCATGCTACGGCTCCTGAAATTTTCATACATTCCTAATTCTCATGACCATCATCAGCCGCGATTGTCTTACCATTGTTTTGTTATTGCGACAACGATAAACGTACGTACGTCCTAAGTTCGTCTTCTTTTCTTTTCCTATCTGATGTACGAGACATGGCATTGCCTAATCATACCGCGTATGAAAGATTATTCAGAAGTAGGTACGCAAGAGTAGCTGGATGTTTTAACTATACTGTGGTAGTTTCAAATATAAGCTTTACCCTGGTAAGAAATGTTTCTTTGAGAATGTATAATAGGACTACGACCTTCATTTGCCAAAGAACTCGTTATTTTCCACCCCTCGGTGTTTATCGCCGGTACAATACATATCGAAAGAATGGCAACAACTTTGAACAATAAGTCATCATATCAGCCGAAAGACGTCCACTGCTGGACATAGGCCTCCCCCAGAGAGTTCCAAATTGACCGGTCCTGCGCCACCCGCATCCAGCGAACTCCCGCGACCTTTACCAGGTCATCAGTAATACAATAAGTAATACGATATAAACATAATTTCTAGCCACCATTACGATACTAATTGAAGAAACTTAGGGCATCAACCGGTGGTGCGCAAGAATAGAGAAACACAAACTTAAGTACGGTAACGATAACTATCTAGAAACGATTGTGGTAATGCACATTAGATAAGAGAAAGTTGAAAGTATACAGTGATGCGATCATCTTCGTAGTCTCGGAAAATACAAAGTGTATAGCCGAAGAACTATAAGTTACTAGGTCGTCTCGCAAGAGAGCACGAAATAGCATGGCCCATGAGCGCAGAGGCGGAAAATTAAAACACATGCAGCAAGAATAACGTTGGGTATAGTACCGAGCCTTGCGGGACGCCAGTGTTTATGTCCACGCTTTCAGAACAATTGCCTTCTATTACGGTTCTATATATTTGATCGTATAAACAATTAAACATCGAACAAACAAGTCCAGCAATATCAAAGAAAATGTCCGTCATTAAATCTGTGTTACTGGGGTCACAGCACTAAAATCGATGTCAATTAAGACGCACAGTTTGGTACTTAAGTAATTACAGTCCAATCGTCTTTAATAATTACCGCTCGTGGCTACTCCCCTAATCTGTCGACTCAGAGTAAGTAGACAGTAAATCGTAGGCACAGATTATAATATAATAGTTCTTATTGTAGGCATGTAATATTTATGTAGGGACGGTCGCGTTCTTTATGACCCATCTCACAAAAATATTCATTGGATTCCCATACGGCAATATGACAGGATAGTCAACCTTGGGCCATAAATTAAAGTTCGTGACTGTACAGTCAGGGACATTCCCGGTCGACCTCCTTTAGGGCGATATTCGTTTGTCCGATCGACGCGTAACGACTCGAAGCGGCGGGGATTAGCTAGTTGCGCCGGCCAAGGTAAAATTTTGTGTACCGGGAATGTCTCTGTCTGTACATGTAATGTTGTCTTATGCATGCTTCGTATCTTTGCAATTTTGCATGTGTACATAAAAAAAAACGATATGCGAGCGCGTTCTTACTGCATTTCACTTATTTAGTCATATTCCTTATTAAATTAACGATCCATTTACCTACTCAACATCATGCATTAAATTTTACTCGTTATATTGCGTGTTGAAAGTCAAAAACGAACAGCCAATCGCTAAGGTAATAAAAATGTTGTATCTGCAAAAGGTTTACATAGCGAAAATCGATCCAAATGCTCAACATATAAGACTCAAAGACAACTGATGGTAAAGTAGCAACTTGGGTCGTTTTTGTTGTCAGATTCTGGATTGCGTTGCACCCTTTGTCATGAAAAATGTCGCGGCTTTTATGATTGCTGTCTGTAAGCGAGGACAGATATACGGAACTGACAACAACAATGTGAATCATATCTTCTAATTGCGACCAATGAGGGAGTGGATTTAATTAGGCAGTGCAGTAAGCTTGGTCATTTTAGTTCTTTGTCACTTTTACTAATGTTTCTTTGTATTGTTTACAGGTACGTAAAGCGTCAGCATTGGCTGATGTGTTAAAAGACAGTGAGTAAATAATGTCAATATGTCGTACGTATCGGCGATCTGTCAGTATGACAATTAAATGTACGATTCCGCAGGCGATCATAGACGCAAAACGCGCACAATTTGGCGTGCCACGCAGCAATCCAATCAAAGGTTAACGGGGAATCATAGCTTCATCGTATTATTAGTCCGGGATCCGCGCTGCATTTGAAATTTTGAGCCTAGTTTTTAATCTCAAGGTCATCTTTTTATATCCGTATAACCACTGCTGTTAACGTCGCCTGATCGCCGTGCAGTCGCTCACAAAGTTGTATATAGGCGACGTGGAGGGGATGAGGTGGCGACACCGTTTCCGATAGAAACTGCGCTTGATACCACTTCTTTAGTATTTAGTGTTCTGTGGTACCTACCCTATAACTCTTCACTTCACAAGTTCCAATAAGGTAACAAGTGGAATTAAAAGATTTTTCAAAAAACCCAACTGCTTTTTTGCAACTATTTTGCCTATACTCTCTATACTCCCACGATTAAGAGGAATCCAACGACACCTCATATCGAAATCCGTCCAACGATTTAGCTGCAGGGCGTGCCAAAGAATAAGACATACACACATACATACACTCTAAAAACATAACCCTCCTTTCATTCGGCAGTCGGGTAAAAATACTTCATAGCAGGGCTCGCTCCAAATTCTAGCGAGATGGTAGGCTGGACCAAAAAACTCTGGAAATCCAGCAGGAAGCAACTCAGGATTATATCTGGGGTGTTCACAGGTCACTTCGGCGTCAAGGATCTCTTGGCCAAGATGGGACTATCAAACAGTACAGACTGTAGAATGTGTGGCGAGGAGGATGAGACTATGGAACACTTACTGTGTAAATGTCATGCCCTTGCCAGACAAAGAATGAATCTCTTTGGTAACGGCTACCCGCAACCAAAGGAATTCAGGGTGCTCCCACTGAGCTGCATCATCCGCTTTGTGGAAATGATGGAGCGAGCTTGGGAGTAGCTATAAAGGGGAGGGCAAATGCACAAAAGATCCCAATGGGTCGAAGTGTATCCGAAAGGGCCCTCAACTAGATAAGATAAGATATGATAGCCCACCTCTATCAAAAACCCTTTTCTTCTTTGAATAGTTTACTCAATGATAATAGGGTATGAATAATCGCCGTTACAACAGAACAAGGCCCGTTGTCAATGAAACATGTTATGCTGTAAAAGGACATTATATTTAGAGGTCAATTGTAGCAAATAAATGTAACATACGTATTCCGTTTTTTATCGGAAAGGAAGTTCCCTTGACGGTTAAATATGTAGATAATGTGACCTAGTCCTTTGATCCTGTACTAATTCGTTTTGATGTATCTATTACTTGATATTCTGTCTCACTTTCCTTATAATCATGATGTTAGTTGTATATTGCTATTGTGATACAAGATACAATACTTTTGTTGAGGTTGAATAATATGCACATGACGACCATTAAGCGACCACTTTATCGTGTCATCATCGTCATCATCATATCAGCCGAAAGACGTCCACTGCTGGACACAGCCCCCCCCCCCACAGTGCCACAATGACCGGCCCTGCGCCACCCGCATCCAGCGGACTCCAGCGACCTTTACCAGGTCATCAGTCCACCTTGTGGGGGGCCTACCCACGCTGCGCCTTCCGGTACGTGATCGCCACTCGAGAACCTTTCCGCCCCAATGACCATCGGTTCTACGTGCAATGTGCCCCGCCCACTGCCACTTAAGTTTAGCGATTTGGAGGGCTATATCGGTTACCTTGGTTCTGCTGCGGATAGCCTCATTTCTGATGCGATCACGCAGAGATACTCCCAGTTTATCGTGTACCTATTTTTAATTCAGGATGATTTCAATTTGCCCCAGATTCTCACCAGCTAGCCGAACACGTAACGCATCGTATGCGCGTCAGGTAGATCGAAATGTCACTTTTTATATGGGAAAATGACAGTTGAGGTGACCTAACGTCCGTTCGAAATGTTACGTGTTTACCCCTCTACCTACACTTACCACATTTTTAAACTAAAGAGTTTCTCTCTATTCACAATTGTGCACACACGCAATTTTCACAACAGCAATTCACCAAATTTCTTTATTCAGTACATAAGCGAAAATAATGACTATGAAAAATAACGAACGACTCCCGTTTGTGATTAATTTCGAATGTGAAGAATAAAAAATTGCAGTTGTGAAGAATTGCGTTTGTGAAGAATTTTGAATAGGAAGAAAAGCCTTTGGGTAAAACCTAGCATTAGAAGTTATAGAAGCGATAGTATTGTAGTGGCTGCTTTAAAAAATGACCGCACTTCTTTCCGTAACATATATATCGTGTAACTTGGTAAAACGTAGATCTCTGATAAGTATAAACAATGTTGGGAAACTCGCACGCTCTCAGACAAACTTGATGGGAATAGGCTCTAGTGGTGAAATTAGAATGCTGTAATAAAGTTGTGGAAATGGCTAGTGTTCTACAGTTACCGCTTCTTAATAATGACTTACAGTGCTTTATCCGAGACTTCATCAGCATGGATTTTATATTCAAACGGTTGGAAGTGTATTAATAATGCAAAAAAAAAACTTTTGATAGTCTAGAACTACTATGACTGGCTGACTATTGCTATCACGTTCGCTCTTGCATATTACGGTATATTTTTCGTTAAAAAATAGAAGCACGTCAGTTGCGACAGAAAGTATCAATATATTAGTTTGAAAAAATAAAAGTGACCGTTTTTATCACATGTGTATATAATTCACTCACTTAGAAGGTTGGCGTAGGTCTCCTAAGATCTTTAAATACTTATTTGTGGTGAGGGTTCCGTATATAATACGCAAAAATATTGAGAATCTTCCCGTTACTTTGAATACTCAAACTTCTTATAGGTTTTCCTGTAATCTTTAGGCAGGGACCTATTTTCCATATTTTTTTCAGAATTTTGAGCCTAGTAGTTACGAGATAAGGGGGGAATGGTCCATTTTCGTCTTTTTTCCTAAATTACTTCAAATCTGTTGTTGCTTAAATTATAAAATAAATATCCGAGATCCTTACAACAACCCCTTTCATTTGATATGTCACACAATACCGTTTGCGAAACTTTTTTATTTTATTTTCCAATTTACCCCCCAAACTTGGCCCTCTTGTTCAGAATTCATTAATTTACTTTACGCCTCCATCTTTGGTTCACCAATTTACATATGTTTACCAAATTTCATCTCAATCGATCCAGTAGTTTCGGAGCAAATCGGCTGTGACAGACGGACAGACAGACACACGAGTGATCCTATAACTGCCGTGTCAATCCTATCTCATGTATCTTGAGATACGTGAGGTTACGTGTAACAGGTCTAAATCTGTTTATTTTCCATGCCTTTATCGACCTACATACTCAGTTTTTAGGGTTCCGTAGCCAAAATGGCAAAAACGGAACCCTTATAGTTTCGTCATGTCCGTCTGTCCGTCTGTCCGTCTGTCCGTCTGTCCGTATGTCACAGGCATTTTACTCGAAAACTATAAGGTTTATTTGAATAAAATTTTGAGGATAGGTGTATTTTGTTAGCCGCTACATACTTTTGTAATTAAAATGACAAAAAAAAATTTTTTTAGGGGTGCAGTCCATACATAAAACTAAAAGTCAAAAAATTTTTTTTCATTGTGACCCCCCGTGTGGCACATCAATCGATAGGCCTTTCAAAATAAATATAAGGTTTCTTAGCATTTTTTTTTAATTAAGTGAATAGGGTCGGAGATAATCGCCCCGAAAGCCACTAAAATTCTGTCCCCCCCCCTCTAATTTTTGAACGGTGTATTTTAAAAATATGGAAAAATTCATGGACATAGGGCTTATTAATTTCATTCACCGAAAATTGTTTTGAACAAGATCGGTTCAGAGGTTTTCGAGATATTGCTGAAAAACTGCCTTCCTCAAAGAAAAGGACGTAAGTGCCGTAAAATTTCTGTGACGATACGACCTTTTTAATAGGCACGGAACCCTTCGTTTTGCGTGGTCCGACACGCACTTGGCCGGTTTTTTAATTTAACTTACCAATTCCTTATACGAGCCTGTCACGTAACTCATGTAACTCTGTTTTTACCATAGTAAATCATGGCTAAATACTGTACAAAAAAAAACTTCAAACGGCGTTTTCTCAAAACTATGCTTTTTGAGATACACGAGATAGGCTTGACACGGCAGATAAGGGTTCCGTTGCTTCCTTTTGAGGTACGGATCCCTAAAAATTAGATTATTTGGATGTTCTCGAAAAAACTTGATGTTAACCAAGCGATTCCGCGACTCTAAGGTTAATTACACTTACACAACATGTAAATATTAGACAGCAAATGAACAATTTCGCTATTTTTGTGGTGGTTAAATATTACGTGGCTAAGTGGTCATAAGCGTCCAAAGAAACTGGCTGCGGACGCGTATATGTACAACATGTACTCATAATAAATATAATAACTATTGGTAAGCTTTGTTTTTTCGGTGAGAGCCAGTGTGATAGCAATTACGTATCTATAAAGAACCTAGTAGTTCATGCTCACAATTTAATGACAGAACTGTGAAATGTAATCAATAGATGAAATCCTTTATTTCATCCTGTATACCCTATAATTGGTCGCTATTTCAACAAGATATTATTTCTACATTTTACCAAAAAAAAAACACTAAAATCATGGTCATCCCCTCAATCCTTCATCACGTCTTGTCATTTATGATCTCGTCCCCGGACTCAACCCGGTTTATGTACCTACCCATAGACATATAATATATGTCATTAAATCGCCACGGATCTGAATAGCGGATGCTCATCTAGGTATCTGTGATAATGCAATGATTAAGATTCCTCCAGTACCTAACTGAACCACGACAGTGGATGACCCTTATAGGACGGCTTGCGTCGGCCCCCTGACATACAAACAAAACTAAAATTAGACATGTGACTACACGCTAGATTGTATTATTAGAACGCGAGTCCAGGATATTTGGTTGGTCTATAGACAGTCGGCATATCATAGACGTGTTTAGCATTACTATATGATAAAAATACGATATAGCATCGATAATCTTCTCTCAAATGGTATCCGACACGGACATATGTTTACAGTACACATGGTGTTACTTTTCCGCACGAGTGCGGAAATGAGCACTTTCCGTGCATGTGTTGAAACTTTAAAGAGCCATATGTACTGTTAAATGTTGTACGATACACGTGCGAATAGGTAATTCGCAACTCGTGTCGATTTAAAACACTCCCTTGGGTCGTGTTTTAATTTATCACCACTCGTTGCGAATTTCCTATTTTCTGCACTTGTATCGTAAATAACTATTTACAGTACACATGGTGTTACTTTCCCGCACTAGTGCGCAAATGAGCACTTTCCGTGCATATGTTGAAACTTTAAAGAGCCATATGTACTGTAAAACGTTGTACGATACACGTGCGAATAGGTAATTCGCAACTCGTGTCGATTTAAAACACTCCCTTCGGTCGTGTTTTAATTTATCGCCACTCGTTGCGAATTTCCTATTTTCTGCACTTGTATCGTAAATAACTATTTTAATACAGTTGCTCAAAAAGTGCTACTTTACGTAGCTGTTTAGCGTGCGGAAAGTTGGTTTTCGCGAACTATTGCTTTTCACTTTTCCTTGTACAAATTGTACCATTAATTATTACGTCGATAAAAAATAAATTAGATAGAACTGTATAAAAAAAAATTGAACAACTTCATTAATTTTCGAAATGTATCTTGCATTCACCACACGATTCTCTGATGATATTCATTCTCGGAAGGTCTCTGATGGTAGCGTTTGTCGTTTATGCTGTCGCACTTGCCTGTTAGAATATGATTGGGTTGTTAGAATATGATTGAAAAACGACACAATACCTGCGCACGCGATGAACACATTAAAGCAGAGACTGTGATGTGGTAGCGTTTATCATTCAAACGCATACATCCGATATCAAAAACTGTCAGAAAGTGACGAACGGTTTATTTTACCTATGTCACGAGAATATGATAAACGCACAAAAAACTACGGACGACCACGCAGTATTTCGCGACCAAAACAGCAATTTACTTGATTTTCCATGCAACGATTAGTACAAATATATCAAACTGTAACGTCATACTTCAATGTCAATTAGTATGAAACGTTTCGGCTGCCGCCAGCGAGGACCGTCTTTAACTCCATTTTTTGGGTTTTATGTTCTTTAATTGTAGTTGCTCCCATACAAACATTTGTTCCTCTCTAAAAACTGGATCGAATGGCATCGTAAAAAAAATTAGGACAAGCCTATTATTTACTCTTTATTATTTTGAAAGTAAAGTTAATGTAACTATCTCGAAGAATATTGCTGCTCACAAGTTGACAAATACCATTTGAAAGTGTGTTTAGAAACTCGACGTTTTCTCCATTCCTAATACAATTTTATAGCAAGTAACATACAAATAAATAAGTTTATTGCGCGCGACAAAGTACCTATGCCTTGAAAGAAATGTCCAACGCTTTCAGAATACCTGAGGGCATTCACTCTATGTACACACTTTTTATTTAAAACAATTAATTTATCGCATTTTTAGGGTTCCGTAGCCAAAATGGCAAAAACGGAACCCTTATAGTTTCGTCATGTCCGTCTGTCCGTCTGTCCGTCTGTCCGTCTGTCCGTCTGTCCGTCTGTCCGTCTGTCCGTCTGTCCGTATGTCACAGGCATTTTACTCGAAAACTATAAGGTGTATTTGAATAAAATTTTGAGGATAGGTGTATTTTGTTAGCCGCTACATAGTTTTGTAATTAAAATGACAAAAAAAAATTTTTTTAGGGGTGCACTCCATACATAAAACTAAAAGTCAAAATTGTTTTTTTCATTGTGACCCCCCGTGTGGCACATCAATCGATAGGCCTTTTAAAATAAATATAAGGTTTCTTAGCATTTTTTTTTGATTAAGTGAATAGGGTCGGAGATAATCGCCCCGAAAGTCACTAAAATTCTGTCCCCCCCCTCTAATTTTTGAACGGTGTATTTTAAAAATAAGGAAAAATTCATGGACATAGTGCTTATTAATCTCATTCACCGAAAATTGTTTTGAACAAGATCGGTTCAGAGGTTTTCGAGATATTGCTGAAAAACTGCCTTCCTCAAAGAAAAGGACGTAAGTGCCGTAAAATTTCTGTGACGATACGACCTTTTTAATAGGCACGGAACCCTTCGTTTTGCGTGGTCCGACACGCACTTGGCCGGTTTTTTAATATACAAGTGTTTGCGTGAACTCGTAATAATATCAATTATGGTGAAAACGACAACGGTTTGATTGTAATATACCTAATTGTATGTTATTTATTACTGCACATGCACGTAATTATAACTATAAATTTAACGAAAAAAATAAATTGAATCGTTATTTTATAACTGCATTCTGTATTATAAACTAGCTTCTGCCCGCGACTTCGTACGCGTATAAATTATGGATGACATGATATTCTTTTGTTTCACCATACGATACCTACTACACTGATAAATTAGATTATTACGATTTCATTTCTATAAATTATGCGTGTAACAGTTCAAATCCTCATAAACTTTGTCTTCAATAATATTTAGTTATATTGATTTACTTAATTTTTATTGCAAACGAAGTACCTAAGTACTTATAGTAGAAGAAAAATGACCAAAACCGGAATTTAAATATAAGATTTCATAATTGAAACAAATGGACCGAGCGAGGGCGAGACCCCAAAGATACTCTATATCTCCGGGTGTCTTGTCAAACTACCCCTGAGAGCCAAAGTCCTGAAGGTAAACGGGGAGGCAAGCGAGGCCGAAGGCTGAGCTTTTCGTAGGAATGAAAGGCCCAGCGTACCCTTATAGATAGCGCTCCATATGCGAGCCAGAGCATCGAAGGCCCGAGGGCGAGACTCCATGGATACTTACTATCCACAGGTGTCTTGCAAGCGAAACATGAGCCTTAAGTCCCAAAGTTGAGGGGTGAGGCAAGCGAGCCTGAAGGCCGAGCTTTTCGTATTAATGAAAGGCCCAAACCAACCCTTAAGAGAGCGCTCTCAATGCGAGCCCGAGGGCGAGCCTTCACGGACACTAACTAAACCCAGGTGTCTTGCAAGCGAAACCGGAGACCAAAGTCCCGAGCGAGAGAAGTCAGAAGAAGAGCGGCGAGGCAAGCGAGACCAAAAGCCGAGCTTTTCGTTGGAATGATAGGCCCAAAGAACCGTTTTAGAGAGCGCTTCCTATGCGAGCCCGAGGACTGACGCACACTATCTCCAAGTGTCTTGAAAGCGAAATCTGAGTTCCAAAGTCCCGAAGGTGAGTGGCGAGGCAAGCGAGCCCGAAGGCCGAGCTTTTCGTATGAATGAAAGGCCCAATACATCGCTTCAGAGAGCGCTCTCTATGCGAGCCCGAGGGCCGAAGGCCCGAGAGCTAGCTCATGCGGACGCTCACTATACCCGAGTATTCATAATAATAATAATATTTCTGAATGTCACAAACGCTGAAGTTTTATACATAAAAAAATGGTACCTACTTAATTTTCCGCGGAATGCCGTTGTGTCCAAATTTTATACCCACATCTCTTGACGTTGGTGAACTATGCTAATTCGACGTAAGTATTAAACTCAACCTGTCATACATCTTTAGATGACCTCTGAATTCATAGCAATTATATAGGAAGACGAAGATCAAGGTTGCTGGATTTCAATATTAACAGCGACGTTGTCAGCGACTGAGTTTCCAAAATAATTAGGTTTCTTATGTCTAACTGTTAGACATAAGAAACCTAATTATTTTAGATTTCAATTTCGATATTCGATGATTGATATCTCAACCGATAGTAGCTGTTAGACTCTAACAGCTACTATCGGTTGAGATATCAATCATTTTTGGTTATTATAGATAGTCTTTAGCCATCTAGCACTCTTTTTCATCCCGTGGTTTTTCACGTTTTATCTATATTTTTTTATAATGTTTGAATGGAGTTCTTTTTACTTTCCAGTCAAGTGTATGTTTATCAATTTTCAAGTCTAAAGCTCATGGATTTGAGGAGTTCCCATACAAAGTTTTGCCCCATTTTTTACCCCCTTTGGACTAATTTTTATCATTTTTACAACCTGGCCAGGGATTTTCTCGACCGATTAAGTTAAAGTTGCATCAAAATCCTCTATTCACTAAGCTTCTCTGCGTTTTAAAAATATACATTTTCAAAAACGCAGACACAAAAAAATTAAAACTACAAAAAGTGCATGCTGCTGGGTTTGAACTCGGGGACACCGACTCCGTAAGCTATGGGTGAAACCACTGGACTAACTATCAGTTGTAAGAACACGATGAATTTTCGAATATCTTGACGACATGTTACCATGGTAATGATACTGTTATAACCCCGCTCTTGCAACATTATATAGTTTCTAGTCGCCTCAGAACCTATTTTCATTCCATATTTTTCACGTTTTATCTATACATTGCTAAAAGTTTGAATGGGGTCGTTTTTACTTTCCAGTCAAGTTTATGGTTACCAATTTTCAAGTCTGTAGCTCGTACATTCAAGGAGTTCCCATACAAAGTTCAACCCCATTTTCTACCCCCTTTGAACCCTAATCTTTAAGATTTTTATAGCTTAAAACCTATCCGGCGATTCTCTCGACAGATTAGTAAAGTTTGCATCAAAATCCGTTCCGCCGTTTTCACGTGATGCTCGGACAAATAAACAGACAAACAGATAAACAGACAAAAATTCTAAAAACTTTTGGAACGTGTTCTGTTATCAATTCTAAGTATCCCCAGCCCATTTTTTTTCGTTTATCTTCCATGTACAGACTTTCGACCCTCTTCAGCTTTATTATATGTATAGATCAAGCAGAATCGTTAAACGAGACCTCTTAGGTTTAAATATAAATTACATCTGTATTCTTATATTAGTATTTAGGTTTACTTGAAGGTACATAACAAATTTATTCTTATAAAGTACAATATATTCACATCTCTGTAAAAGAACAATAAGATAAGACGCTTTACGAAATCTACTTTCATGTTATAATTCTAACTACATTTGTGGTAGCATTAAATCCTACTAATATTATAAATGCTAAAGTTTGGATGTTTAGATGTTTGGATGTAGATGTTTGGATGTAGATGTTTGAATGTTTGGATGTTTAGATTGGATGTTTAGATGTTTGTTACTCAATTGAGCTTAAACGGCTCAACCGAATTGGATGAAATTTTGCACGAAGACAGTTTATAGCCTAGATTAAAATATAGGATAGTTTTTATCCCGGGTCCACGCAGACGAAATTAATTTCCTACTCATCATTTGGATAGCTATACGCTCTCATTAATGAGAGGAGGCCTGTGCCCAGCAGTGGGATATAGGATGATAAAGATGATGATGATTATACGCTCTGAGCCAAAAATGTGTCTTGAAGATCTGTAGTATTGTTTATTGTTTGTTAACATGTTGACCAGATAATTTGGTCTAGTTCTCAGTGGCGTTGGCATTATTTTTTTAATCGGTATTACGTATACTAGTAATAATACGTCAGTCCCTTATGTTTCAGTGACGTGACCGACAGCCGTTACTGTCCCGTGAAGTGAAACAATCATTCGCGCACATTACTATTATAATCTTAGACTACTGCGTTATATTGCGTTACTTTCTTAACATCGTACATTAGTGTAGTGTACTTTTCAAATGCAATCCTTGTAATGTATTGTTTAAAGTTCACTTTCTAATTACACTGGACGACGGTTTTAGGAGGTTGGAATGAGCTGTCGATATTGCGACCGACATGTGGTTTCGCCATTTTCTGGGAATAGGAAGCAATGTTTGTTCTGTGTGTCAATCAATAATCTGGGGTAAATAACTATATTTACGGTGCAGTCGCAAGAATGTTGTTTATTTCTAATAATGTGCAGTTAGGCAAGAGTTATTATGGGGTCTGAAACATTAACTTCATCATATCTCGCAACTTCGGCAACTTCTAATGCCCAAATTTTATCTGCTGTTATTATTCATTTATTTTAGACCAGAATGCACCTGTAAAAAAATCATGTTTTTCCGTTCACGGGAAGCTGAGATCATTCGTGACAGAGTAATGTCTATGATGAATGATAGTGGCTGATTCTTTTTTAAATTCAGAAATTTATTATACGTGGGTCAAGCTGCCTCGGGGTAAGCCAGTTCTGTCAAGCTGGTCTAATTTGACAAACTTTCAGATGTATTCTATGAGTAATGATTGGAAACCACATACATACAAGTCAAACAGATTGTTCATTACGAACGTCCGTGAATCGTGGATTGGACGAATTAATTTGCAGCATTTGGGTTCAGCAGTTTGTGGAGGCCGTGTTTTGGTTTTCTTTATTATAAAATTATGTAAGTATCTTTACCTGCTGAGGTCCCATGTAATACAGGTTGAAATTTATTTTCACAAATTTTGAAGGAGGTTAAGGGAACCAAAGATTAAACCTAAAAGTTAGATAATAAGTTTCTTAAAAAAGTTAATTTTTCGTACAAGCTTTTATTTCCGACTGTACTTTTCTATATACCGTCATCTCTCATTGAGACGATTCTAACGAGCCCAAACTCAACGGGGTGACGTCGGTTAAGTACTGAATTCCCATGGCGACCTTCTGTCTCCATCATCAGATGAGCTCGATAGTACCATAATATTGAATTGTCATCCAAACCATACTTACCCACGCCGCGCCTTTTGGTACGTGGTCGCCACTCGAGAACCTTTCCGCCCCAACGGCCATCGGTTCTACGTGCAATGTGGAGCACTTAAGTACGATGACTACATTGCCTAATTACAAAACATTTTCAGTATTGTATAAAATTGCATTAATTTAATCATTTTGTTGTGATTATCTGAATAAAAAATTAAGTAGGTACATTAAGGGCGTGTTGCACCAACTTACAATTACATATCGATCAACGTAAAATATGGCGCCGGCTATAGAACTCATAGAAGCCTGCCAAACTTTCCATACATTCAGTTTTTAACGAACAACGCTTACGAATACAGACGGTTTGCTTCGTAATCAAGCAATGTTTGGTCCGAAACACGTTTTTATGAACAGTGTAGCGCGATTATTCCATAATAACTTAAAGTGTTTTCCCTTTTTCTGACAAGGTATGCCGAGCATTTTCCTAAGTTGAATGTATATCTGTACAATGGCCACTGGAGCCTAAGCCAACGGTAACCGTGCATGGTTAATAACTTATTCCACGGGCGGCACCGCACGCTCGATGCCCGTTACCCTGCTCACTTGAAAGCAATGGTCAGAAACGCCATTACATTAGCACACCGTAAGGGCGATTGTGCACTACAATGCATTTTACTGTCCGGCAGTCCGATTTTTCATGGTCCGATATGGCACGAACAAGTCAATAGTGTTTATTTCGTAAACAAGGTACATCAAATTGAGGTGTATAGTAAAAAAAAAAATCGTTCCACTATGTTTTGCCTTTCGGCATACAAAAACATGCTGCATACTAACATAATATTAGTGTACAATTAATAAATTATATATATTTAGAAAGTGAAATCAAAAGAATTTTCGAAAAACCCAACTGCGTTTTTACAAATATCTCTTATAGCCTATGTCACTCCCACGATTAAGAGGAATCCAACGACACCTCATATGTCGAAATCCGTCAAACGGTTTAGGCTGTAGAGCGTGCCAAAGAATAAGACATACACACATACATATTGCAATATCGGTTCACAGCCCTGACACCTACCTCTGGTTACAATTTGAGGTAATATTAAAAATACACGCAGTATATATACATACATACGCTCGAAAAACATAACCTTCCTTTCCTTCGGCAGTTGGGTTAAAAATCGGCGGATTGGCTTGTGCACTTGTCCGTCCTTTTACCTGACTGCCGAAGGAAAGGAGGGTTATGTTTTTAGAGCTTATGTATGTATGTATCTACGTATGTATGTGTGTATGTCTTATTCTTTGGCACGCCCTGCAGCCTAAACCGTTTGACGGATTTCGACATATGAGGTGTCATTGGATTCCTCTTAATCGTGGGCTATATAATATTTGCAAAAAAGCAGTTGGATTTTTTGAAAAATCTTTTAATTCCACTTGTTACTCGCAAGACACACACACCCCCCTGCCCCTGACCGGAAAAACGGTCCGGAATGGGGAAAAGTAAAATGTCGGACGGTAAAATTACGTATAGTGCACAAACTACTATATACATTCAATGGCGTGCCATATCGGACTCTAAAAAATCGGCCTGCCGGACAGTAATAGTACATTATTGCCGTGGCCGGGAAGGAGGCAATTGCAGGCTGAGTATTTGTTTAAACGGACGAGCTTGCGAGTCCGTTTAATTATAATACGAAGCCTGCAATTGTCATTCCGGCTAAGGCTAATATAGTGCTTTTCTCAAAAATGGGGGAATAATAAACTTTAAATATCGTTGCACAACGTGAAAATATTAATGTTTGCCCGCCGTTTTTCTTTTTAAACCGAATCGCAAGTGTATTTTTCCACCGAAAAACGCAAACTATTTGAGACACAGAAAAACGTCGCGTTTGCAACAGAAAAATACGAGTTGAATTGGCTGAATACGACCTGTGTCGTCTTTTATATGCCGGTTTCAACTTTTTAAAAAGTTCGGTACTCGACAAATTAAGGAATTTATATGTAACATTCCAGGCGGCCTGCAATGTTTTTTATTGTTTAATTTTGATCTGATCTGAAACTATACACTTTACCTTCCAATATGTAGCGACTAATGTACACTTTGCGGGCCATTTTTGAGAAAAATTCATCGTTTAGTCTATGTTTTTATTTTATTTGCTTGTAAACATATCTACTCTACCTTTGGCTTCAGTGAAGCTGCTAATGATAACGGCATTAGGGTAATAGCGGGTTGAGAAGCGGTAATGATTTGATAGGAAATTTCCCTGTGAGATTATATTTAGATGTTTAATTGTAGACCTTATTTCGTGACACGTGAACAAATGTTTTTATGGGAGCATTTACAAGTAAAGAACACAAATACCCAATAAATTGAGTCAAAGACGGACCTCGCTGGCGGCTGCCGGAACGCTTCATACCGATTGACATAAAAGTATGACGTCACACTTTGCTATTTGAACTAATCGTTGTATGAAAAATCAAGTAAATTGCTGTTTCGGTCGCGAAATACTGCGATTGGGTACATAATTATCGTACAATTTTGTTTGTATAAAAGCGTAAGGATTCTATCAGGGATCGGAACCGGTTTTTTCAAAAGTCCCCGAAGTAGTCTAATATTTTGAATTATTTTAGGCTCTTAATGTAGGACTCTATCATGTATTTAGGTAACATTTTCGTATTATTAGACAGCCTGATCAAAAATGATATTATACCAAAGAACGAAATTGAACTAAATAAAACCGGTATTTTTATATGGTGAAAATACCGGTATGCGATCCCTGGATTCTATTGGTAGCTTTAAATTTACTCTTGGACAATAAAAAAAATACATATTTTTTCTAAACTATCAAGGTACATAGTCCATATCTTTTTATGATTTTACTTATATTTTGTAATTTATACTTTATTACAATAATTTGACGGTTTACTATCCATTTAGCGACATCGGGACATACGAATGAAATGCTCAAGCTGAAACGGAAAACTTCGTTCCTCGCTCGCTTGTTCAATTACAATTCGTATTCATTATACACTCAAGAGCAAAAGTTCCCGGTACAGTTTGTACTGAAATTCTATACAAAGTGTACCCGGAACTTTTGCTCTTGAGTGTATCATAACGTTTCAAACAGCTCCTTTGAGCCCGCCCACCAGCGAATGAATATTTATTCAGTAAGGACGTGATCGTTCGTTTACACATTGTGCGGCCAATTTGTGTTGGCAAATGATGCATTTCCTAATTCGTAATAAAAAGGGCTAACAATAGCTTTGAATAGACGTGCCCGATGCAAGCGCAACGCAACGTCGCATAATAGGGTTGCCAGGATATTTCGTCACATGTAAATGTAATATTTCATTATCTACGCAATATCATGCAGAAAATACTGACAGATTCCTAATTGCGGCTTAATTTCTAAATTTTATAGAAGTCTAATGTTCTCTTGAGTAGGTGTTGGTACAGTCGCGGACTTTAATCGTTGAGCCATTTAGGTGTCAACTAATTTTGGTTTTTAATAGTTAAGCTATGAATATCCAGTAAAAAGTAAGCTTTAAATGGCTCAACAATTAAAGTCCGTGACTGTACCTATGCTTTATCTTTAACTGCGAGAAGGTGCTGGTACCCTTTAAAATCTCCTCAAGCGCTCTTAGCCCGTCCCAGGCTCCGTTGGTACGCAAGAATCACAAAATTATCATGGTAACATGGAGCCCAATTTTAATACTCTAAACCTTACTACAGATTGTTTCTAATCCACGACGACTAGCATCGGATGATAGCGTAGTCTGGAGTGGGGTTGCTTGTTCAGGGATGGATCGATCATATTTTGTCAGTTTTTCAGTTCATGTAACGGATCATATTAACTTAGCAGATAATTCGGTGGTCTGATGACGGAGACGAAAGGCGACCGTAGAAACTCCTAAATTGTCCATGATAAACCCGTCTAGTACGCTCGTTACAATTGTCTATGATGGCTGTGAAAAAGGTGTACAAGTCAGTCAACAAACATTAACATTTTTCTTTCTTAGCTAGTTTAGCGTAGAATGCCCTTCAGACAACAAGACAACAGTCCAAACACGTCTTCCAAGTTACGCCACCAGCCCTGTCATGTGTTAATTTGTCTCTTCAACGCGCTCAATTGCAGCCCACGCGCCGCCTGCGCGCGCGCTGACCCTCTGACCGGCCATTCACGAAATTACTATTGAGACACCATCCGCAATTTCCTTCATCACCATATGCATATGTCTATGTTGTTCGTTTGGGTTTAAGGGGCCTATGATGGCGGCGTTTTGTGGTTTGATGATTTGTCGAAGTAATAATGAAAATATCTTTTTTCGGAACATAGAGTTCTTATAATACTATAAGGATACGAACTCGAATCTGTTTAAGAATAATTTTACTTGTTCTTGTTCTTGTTCGGAATAAATATTTTTCATTTCAATTCCATTTCATTTCTGCGACAAATGTTAATGTTTGTTTACTTTTGTTTGTTTGGTCGACACGAAATCATTCACAATATAGTACTGGAACTGTTCAGGTGCTTCACTTAAGATCTCGGAAACAACATAAGTGAAAAAACCGGCCAAGTGCGTGTCGGACCACGCAAAACGAAGGGTTCCGTGCCTATTAAAAAGGTCGTACCATCACAGAAATTTTAAGGCACTTACGTCCTTTTCTTTGAGGAAGGCAGTTTTTCAGCAATATCTCGAAAACCTCTGAACCGATCTTGTTCAAAACAATTTTCGGTGAATGAAATTAATAAGCTCTATGTCCATGAATTTTTCCATATTTTTAAAATACACCGTTCAAAAATTAGAGGGGGGGGGGGGGACAGAATTTTGGTGACTCTCGGGGCGATTATCTCCGACCCTATTCACTTAATCAAAAAAAATGCTAAGAAACCTTATGTTTATTTTGAAAGGCCTATCGATTGATGTGCCACACGGGGGGTCACACTGAAAATTTTTTTTTTGACTTTTAGTTTTATGTATGGAGTGCACCCCTAAAAATTTTTTTTTTGTCATTTTAATTACAAAAGTATGTAGCGGCTAACAAAATACACCTATCCTCAAAATTTAATTCAAATACACCTTATAGTTTTCGAGTAAAATGCCTGTGACATACGGACAGACGGACAGACGGACAGACGGACAGACGGACAGACGGACAGACGGACAGACGGACAGACGGACATGACGAAACTATAAGGGTTCCGTTTTTACCATTTTGGCTACGGAACCCTAAAAAGGGTCGATATTAATTTTATTTGTTATTCTAATTCTAAGGCGGTTTAATTTGAACCACGCTTTATAGTTGAATATTAATTTTGAACGTCAGATTGAAACAATAAAATAATAATATTGTATCAGCATGTGTGTAATGAATGAACGTGTATAAATAATATACCACCGCGTTACAACATTAACAGAACTACTTTTATAGCTCGTTCTAATTCATAAAGTATTTTCCCGATCTGTATAGCTTTGAGCTTTACCCAACAGAAAACAAGGATGTTATTGCATTAACACAATTAACGAAAGAACGTAGCCAAACATAATAACTAGTTGATATTGCATTCTCACACGCATGTGTCTATCTTAATCATATTGAAATGAAAACGTTGGTTTATCAAACGAGTTGACATGTGATTGGTTTCTAATTCTTGTGCGTTTTCGATTGATGATTTATATTGTTGCATACGTGCATTGATATTAGCAGGTTATTAAACTTTGCTTGATCATCTTCATTTAGGAACTTATCTCGTCACAGACGCTGTCCCAGTTAAGCGATTAACCTATACTATAATTATGAAAAGCGTCATTTAACGTCAAAATAATTTTGAATTATTTTTAGCATTTTTTGTTTATTTGGTATTTTTATCCACTAAAAACTCCACAGCAGCCACCATCTGCGCTCTCATGCGGAAGACTTCAGGCTCTCGCACTGAACGCTCTGGAGCCATCCTCGCGCCTCGCTAGCGTTACATCTTTCGTATACTAGGGCGATACGTCGCCTTTCCCGGGGTTCCCAGATTAGGACGAGTGACAGACCGTCGAGTCAAGTTGCCCTCTGACATGACATAGCCAAGCATTATGTTTGCCCTCTGTGATGGAACATGGGTACCTAATTCTAGGGAATCGATCGCACGCGGATTTCGTGCTCCTAACTAAAACACCGTTGAGCTGATGTCTCGAGAAAGACTCACAATTTTATACCTACCAATAAAACAAAAAAAAAAAAACGAATCAGGAACACCCGCGACTCAGCCATTCCCAAAACCATGAAAAACCGGACCGTGACTGCTCGGTCCATTATAAAAACGGTTTAGTGGTTGATATTAAATTGTTTACGGTGTATTTAGCGTGGCGCGGAAATGGGCGGCTACCGCTCAATGGAGCGTGAACCGGGTGAATGGGTGAACTCAATGCCGTAAAGTAGTAAGAAACTTCAACTGAAGAGCACCCATAGGCTGCTTTTGTTATTTAGTATTCGGCTTCAGTCGACGTGAACTCTATATGAATGGTGGTTTTGTATTGAATTAATATAGTTGTATATCAGTGTTTCTGTTTTCATTGATCTATTTATTTATCAACATCGTATCCCAAAATAAGTAATTTGGCATACCTTACTTGATTGTATTCGATCTAAGCTAAGGAGTACCTAATTGAAGTAAACAATTATCTACCTCCTGCCTTATTTCGGTTTTATTTGTGGTCAGTAAATAATTGGCTCTGGGTGGTCGTGATATAACGATACGACACTTTCTTCTGCAAGTTTAAATCACAGAAGTCGTAACTATAATCTTGTTCTATTCATTCATGCTTACTTGCAGTGAAACACGTCCGCACAAGATAAACCTTAGCAGTACGATAATTATACAAATTGTACGTGTTACATTTCTTTGGGCGTCGTTAACAGGTGTGCGTGCTTATTACGTGGCTCGCATGGTAATGCTGTCATCGATTTCACCTTAACAGTACTGTGGGCGATGGTGTTACAAGGGTCCGAGTGGTTTATGTCCTCATCGTCATCATGTCATCGTGTGTCATGGTTTTTGTCGGATCCCCATGACTGAGAGTCGCGGCCAGGGGAACAATAAGTTGCCTTAGGTTTTAAGTGTTCTTCAAGCCATCCTAGTGTGTCGCCTTGATGTTATTACTCCTAATATAGAGATAAATGAACTCTCGAATATCCCATAAGTCTCGATTTCGAAGAACCTTTGGCTAAAATTTAAGTTATGGGTAAGTATATTAGTTAAACTGACGTGTTCTTTACTTAAAGAGTATTAAAAACTATTAAGAGATTTTCGTCTGTTGTGAACAAACGCTAACTCACAGAATCTTGGTTGTAACACGTGAAATCCATGTTTTTGAAGTCAAATCGGTCACTAGATTATTAAGAACGAGGTTTAATCGTCGCCTAATTACCGTGATTGCTCTTTGCGCAACATGTAATTATATTGAAAATGGTCATTGATATTGTGTTTTTATGTGGTTTTAATTGGAAGATCGGTGCAATCAATATGAATTTAATTAAGTTAGGTAAACATTACAATTTCTTGATTCAAATTGGTCAACAGTGCAGGAAGTATTTATTGATTAGGTATCTGATACCTAATTCAGAGATCAAAGCTTCAAAGTTGATCGTGTTATGTTACACAGCAAAAGGTATAAAATACTTTTATTTCCATTAATTGAACGACCTCTCTAATTAAAACATTTAGAACACCTTAAAACATGTAAGAGCTTGTCCTTGAATACAATATGTATAATTTTGAAAATTCACTGTCTACTTCAATATCATAAATTCTCAACATAATTCTTCTAAACACAGGAACATAAAGATAGTGTTTTTTTTAATTCTTTAACGTTTCTTTACGAACTAGGAATATTCATTTTTTATATTGACCATTAAAACTCGCGTCGGTGTCATCACAGACCGAGAGGGCCATCAGTACGTTAACCAAGAGATTCCTAAATGGGGAAATCTACAGTGCACCGGAGCGTAACATGAGATCATTTAACCATACATGCTATGCGGGCGATAAGAGGTACGAAAGGAAAGTTACACATTCGTAATGAAGTGTTGCACAAACGGCCATTACAAAACTGTTGCGGGTTCGCGAATCGAAATAGATCTGCCGTTATAATTGTTCTGATGCGATAACGTCTGAATATATATTACCTTTATGTTTAAAGGCTCTACACATGAACCATCAAGGCCGCGGACAGGACGCAGTTATGCGGTGGATTCAGATGAAAGTAGGCCTTTCTCTTTCTCCCTTTAACACGTTAAACGCCAGACCAAAATTTTCAATTTTCTAAAAAAAGTAACTTAATGTAAATGTGTTTATTATATTGATATACATATACACACTTTTTCATTTTGTAATTGGAAATATAGTTTAAGAGTTATTCATAAAAAAAACCCTGAGGTCATCGATGACCCCTAGGGCGCCCTTCAACCATAGTTTGAAAAACCGTACCATAGCGCCGCACCGGTCACCTCGCCGCCCACCCGCTCGCCGCGGCGCTGTCAGTGCGCTTGCGACTGTCGAACCGAGTGGTGCCGCGGTGTTTATTTTCGAGTTGCGTTGACATAAATTGTGTTATTTTACGTAAAAATTGTCTTTTTCTGTTACGGCCACCAGTGACCCCCACGGCGCTCTATGATAAAAAATTGAAAAACCGTTATCGTGACGCCACGCCGGCCACTCTGCCGCCCACTCTACCGGCGCGGTACTGCCTAATAAAAACCGAAAAAAAAATATATAAGTCGACTTGCATTTATTGTGGCAACGAACCAAGGACTTATTATTTGCACTGCTTCAATAATATAAATCGCTATCTATGTTTGCCATTTACTTTGTTTTTTTTTTTTGCTTTTGTGATGCAAGTGCCTTACTTGTTCCTTACTTGGGTGATTTTTAAATTATTTTCCGAAGTCTTTCTGAATGTCCCTGCCATTATCTAATAATAATAAGTTCCGCTACTATTATTTACACGATTTAAGTTATGGGAAGTGCATGAATAAACGCTATAATTTGAAAATTATGTATTTTTTTTTCATTTGCGGATATTTTCGGATAAATTGTATATTTACACTAATTGTACCCCAGTCCCCGGCGAAAGTTTTTTTAAAGAGCGCCTTGCCGGTCACCCACATGCATAAAATAGCTGATAACTGCTTCACGTGGCGCAGCCCACTGTCTTGAAAACAGGTTTGACATGAGGTCACTGGTGACCCCCATGGCGTATTGGAAGAGATTCCAGGAGGCCATCGGTGGCCCCCATGGCGTTTAACGTGTTAACGCGTAGTTGCGTTCTGTAAGATGGTGATGGCCCATTGTGTAGTGCAGCCTTAACAATGGTACTGGTATATTTTTCTTATAAATTTTTCGATGGGCAACCCGGAACAAAAAATCGGACAAGTGCGAATCGGACTCGCCCACCGAGGGTTCCGTACAAAATTACAAATGTATACTTTTCAGATTTTTCCCTGTACTTGAAGTATAAGACGATATTACTTGCCAAATTTCTAGGTCAACGGAAAGTACCCTATAAATTTTGATTCCCTTGAGAGTGTCGAAAAATACGTTTTTTGCGGCATAAACAGCCGTATCTTTTTTAGGGTTCCGTAGCCAAAATGGCAAAAACGGAACCCTTATAGTTTCGTCATGTCCGTCTGTCCGTCTGTCCGTCTGTCCGTCTGTCCGTCTGTCCGTCTGTCCGTATGTCACAGGCATTTTACTCGAAAACTATAAGGTGTATTTGAATAAAATTTTCAGGATAGGTGTATTTTGTTAGCCGCTACATAGTTTTGTAATTAAAATGAAAAAAAAAATTTTTTTAGGGGTGCACTCCATACATAAAACTAAAAGTCAAATTTTTTTTTTTCATTGTGACCCCCCGTGTGGCACATCAATCGATAGGCCTTTCAAAATAAATATAAGGTTTCTTAGCATTTTTTTTTGATTTAGTGAATAGGGTCGGAGATAATCGCCCCGAAAGTCACTAAAATTCTGTCCCCCCCCCTCTAATTTTTGAACGGTGTATTTTAAAAATATGGAAAAATTCATGGACATAGGGCTTATTAATTTCATTCACCGAAAATTGTTTTGAACAAGATCGGTTCAGAGGTTCTCGAGATATTGCTGAAAAACTGCCTTCCTCAAAGAATAGGACGTAAGTGCCGTAAAATTTATGTGACGATACGACCTTTTTAATAGGCACGGAACCCTTCGTTTTGCGTGGTCCGACACGCACTTGGCCGGTTTTTTTTTGTTAACTTAGAAGGTTAATTTTTCACAGCTTCAAGGGTCTGTAGACTTGTGTATATGGTTTTAATTTCAACTCGATACGTCTACGCATTCCCGAGATACAGGGTCTTGTCAGGCAAACAGACGGACAACAAAGTTATCCTAGAAGGGTTCAGTTTTTTTTCCTTTTGAGGCACGGAACCCTAAAAAAGTTATGAAAAAGTTTAGAATATATATTATAAACTGGCTTGCCTAAAAATAAATTTAAGGGAAGCCGGTGTACGGGCGCTGCCACTGTAATTTAGTCCTGCTAAAATTAGTTGCATTGCCTATTGGTATTTTGAAAATATGTTTTAGTTTTACCGTAGCCTTTAAGGACTTTCTAAAAATACTTTACAGAATCTGTTAGCTCTTTAAATTATCTATTGATACAATAAAGGTTTGCTACAATAAGTGAAATAATTCGTCATAACAGCAGGGTAGCGATATAATAACAAGAAAGACACTCTGTATAGGTTTATCTAACTACGGTAGCACAAGGTAGTCTCATTTTCTACACTTTCTTTGAATGGATACATGGAAGCTAGTTTCCTTTGTCACATGTTACAATTACGCAACGGTTCCCACGACGAGACAATGATACGGTTGAATGGGGAAAAATGTATTATGTCGTCTAATCGGTTTACGTAGATTGCCGTGTTAATATTGTGTTTTGTTATCGTTTTCTGTCGTTAGTGGAGTTTCTTCTGACGCCTAGCCAATGTGTTATTTGAGTTATTTCCAACACAGAGGGACAAACTAGGCCTTATTGAGATTAGACCGGTTTCCTTACAATGTTTTCCTTTATCGAAAAGCCACTGTTAAATATCAAATGATATTTAGTATATAAGATTTTATAAAATAAAAACTCAGTGGTACGAGCCGAGGTTCGAACCCACCACCTCCAGATTGAAAGTATTACAAGCATAATAAACTTAGTTTTCGTGAATTAAACATTCACACTGAATATTGACAACAACAATATTGAACTTGAATATTCTCCCCTTACCTTGTATTTACATAGCCGAAATTAGCATTTTCGTAAAAAAATATCAGCACCTTTTTGATAATGCCTACCAAAGGCAACCTGAAGGGATGCGTAGACGCAGGAATCAATTAATGATCCCGATGAGTAATCTAGCTTTAGTTCATAAAAATGTTTCAGGAATGGCGGCCAAAATATTTAATAAGCTTCCACCTACAATTTCAGACTTACCATTTAGTAAATTCAAGACTGCTGTCTTAAAGTGGCTTTCTAATTATAATTTCTACTCGCTACAAGAATATTTTAATCATAAGGATAATTTGTAATGAATAACAACTTTGACATGTCAATTATTTTCTTAATTAATCGATTTAATGTTATATATGTATAGAAATAGTTTTCATTCGAATGTTACTCATATTAGTCAATTGTGTGTTTGTGATGTATTATTGTGTCCTATGTTTTGCATGCCTACTCTTATAAGGTATGGATATTACTGATCCAAAAAAATTGTCTTCCACCTTCAAAATTGTACGTAATGTTCAGCAAATAAATGAATTTCAATTTCAATTTCAACAATCCCACACAATTTCCTTTTGAAAACGTTAAACATTTTATTCTCTCTTCTCCATAGAACCACCCCGCGTGACAGCGGCGGTGGGCCCCCGCACCAAGCGGGCGCCGACTCCGGCGCGCGCGCCGCCTGCAGCCCCCCGTGAGACGCAGGCCGCCGCGCTCGCGCACGCTGCTAAAGGCGTGGAAGCGCTCGGCGTGCTGGTCCAGTATTTAGTGTTCCGGGTAAGTTGCCACTGGCTTTTATTTAGTATGACATCACGCACTGAGACGCAGGCCATCGCGCTCTACACGCCGTTAAGGACTTAGTGTAAGTACTGGTAAGTTGACGCGTGACAGCGAAGATTCCCCGCGGCAAGTGGGGGCCTTCAGCTCCACGTGAGACTAGGCTGCCGCGCTCGCACACGCCGCAAAGGGCGTGGAAGCTGGTCCAGTATTTAGTGTTCCGGGTAAGTTGCCACTGGCTTGTGTTTAGTATGACGCTCTAAGCGGGCGCCTGCAATCACGCACTGAGACGCAGGCCGCCGCGCTCGTACACGCCGTTAAGGAGTTAGTGTAACTACTGGTAAGTTGACGCTAAGGGTCGCCGCGGCAAGTGGGTGCCTTCAGGTCCACGTGAGACCAGGCCGCCGCACTCGCGCACGCCGCTAAGGGCATGGGAGCGCTCGCCGTGCTGGTCCCGTACTTATAGTGTTCAGGGCAGGGTAAGTGGTCGTGCTATTATAGCGAAGGGCCCCTGAAGACCCGTCGCGCTCGCTTATTCCGCCAGGCGCGTTGAAGCGCTTGGCGTGCTAGTCTAGTATACTTGGCGTTCCGAGAACGATGTCACTACCCCGTCTGCTTTTACAAACATTGATTGAATGTTGAGTTTTTCCTTATACTACCGCTACCGGTGGTAATTGATATAAAACTTACGTTACTGTTCGTGTTTACAGCTGGACGCACTGAACGGCAGCTCGTGGCGGGTCGAGGCGGAGCGGTGGCGCGGTGTGGCCGCCGCTGAGCGCACGACCGCCGAGCGGGCCGACCACGACCGCCAGCACCGAGCGCAGAAGGACCTAGACACCAGTACGTACTTTCGTTTATTTCACTTAATAGGGTGAATATCCATCAGAGCTGTGCGAGGCAGCGGAGCGGTGTACGAGGAAAAATCCACCAATAGGACAAGATCAATCGATAGGCCTTTCAAAATACATATAAGGTTTCTCAGTAATTTTTTTGATTAAGTGAATAGAGTCGGAGATAATCGCCCCAAAAGTCACTAAAATTGTGTCCCCCCCCTAATTTTTGAACGGTGTATTTTAAAAATATGAAAAAAATCGTAGACATAGGGCTTATTATATTCTATCACCGAAAATTATTTTGAACAAGATCGGTTGAAAGGTTTTCGCTTAATAATTCTCTTACATGTTTCAACAACTACCTACACACTTGGACTGCACTAGCTCAAAATATCTAACGAATTCATAAACCTTGTAGTGTACCCATAGTTATGAACTGGAACCTTGCAAAATTAAAAAAAAAATCTGTTATGAGGTCACAGTTAACATTTACGCTGGTTACGTAAAGCTTTAAAACTGATTAAATTAGAATATTGAATATCTTGATAACAGTAGGTAAGAGTTAAGATGCCTACTGTCTTGAAGAAATTATGTTTATTTGATCTAAACTATGCCCCCTTGCAAAACGGAAATTGTCAAAAACACGTTGTATATTAGATTGGCTTCTCGTATGCTGAGGAGAAATGATATGAACTTACTTTTGGAAGAATTAAAACGTAACCATGCTTCTCTTATTTTCAGTCGCAGAATGCCTGGGCAAGATATCGGAACTGGAGATGGAGGTGTCCTCGAAGGAAGAGGCGAACGCGCGCCTGCAGGCCGCGCACGCCGGCGAGGTGGCCTCCCTCGCCAACGACATCAAAGGCCTAAAGGTACTAGGGTTGTAGGAGTTGGGTGTGGTGTTCGGTTTATCTCTTCATCTCTTAGACAGAAGGAACATTTTCATATGTGGTGAAAATTATATTTTTAAATAAAGAATAATAACGAGTTTATTGTTTTCAAAGTGAGCTCCTATAGTTTTTTTTAGTTTGCTTTTTTGAGTAAAGATCCCGCGAGTGATACGGGAAAACTTTACTCTATTGAACTTTTATGTGTTATTTTATTACTTTTTGAGATTATTTATTATTTTGTTAACTAACTTTGTGAATGATTTAATCGATCATTCTTTTGTAGCTATCTTAATTATGTTATTTTTATTAATTAGGTCAGCCAGTATTCAGATTATTGCATGTTTATTTCATGATCCAGTCTTTGGTTATTAGTTAGTTAGTTTTACTGGGCATTTTCCGCAAGTCGACATCCAATGTGCCTATTTTGCGTGAAACGGCAGGGTGGCGCTACTCTAACCACCCCAGCTCCTCTAAAAAGTTTAAGAGTGCCTTGGTATTACTGACTGCGTTCCGTAGTGTGTCCGGAGACCCTAGGTGCTTTTTCCTGTATACTTCTACCTGCTTACGTAGCAGCTGGAGCATAGTCCAGTAGAATGTGTTTAGTCGTTTCTTCTGCCTCCATGCACGCTCTGCACATGGGGCTGTCTGTGATACCTAAATTATAGAGGTGTCTGTTCAAGGTGTTGTGTCCGGTTATCATTTCTACTATCTTGCGTAGTTGGTTTGTGATGGTCGTCGCGGAGGGCGAGCCACACAAATCCTTCCGCCTGAAGGGCGTAGTGAAGGTTTCCTAGCTAGCTCAGGGGTAGAAGGGATTTCCACTAGGGTAAATAATAATAATAATGAACACAGGTTGACGGTCGATTAAAATGGGACTGGGATGCCCTTTATTTAACAATAAAAAGCTCAATTAACACTGACGCTAAATCGGGGGTTGCAACCCCGTACAAAAGATCCCTTAGGACTCGCTGGTAACACGGGTTACGGCGGTGATTCGATTTCCGGATCGAACGCGGTCGGTCGAGGAGCCTCGGCAGGACGAAGGCGTGGTAACGTCCCACGTTCGTCGAGGGTCCTCTAGTAAATTCAGGAACGCGCGTAGGCGTGGTAAACGCCCCCGCGTCGCTCCCGTGCCCTACCAAGTACCTAGATGCGTAGGCGTGAGAAACGCTAGGTGCAGTTAGCCCTTGCGTCAGCTTCGGAGCAGCGGCAAAGACCGGGCCGGGTGGTTTTTTTATTTTTTATTTTTTTGAACCTGACTGTTGCTATAATAGGACGGACCCAATATAGCTGTCGAACTGCATGGTTGGAGAGTATCCTGGGGAAAATCCAGGGGGAACTCTCCGGCACGACCACGCGGGACTGGCCGGGTGGCCGCGCGCGCTCCCTTTTATACGGTCGGTGCTTGCGTTGCGGCTCGGTGTAGCCGCACCCTCGACTTGGCGCGCGCGGCGGTGGCAGTGGTGGTGCGGCTGCCTCGTGTCCGCTGCGGCCTGGTATGCGCGGTTGGACCGTCGCAGGTTTCTGTGTGTCTTCAGTAGTGCGGTTGTGAGTTTGTAGTCGCGCTTCGACAGAATATCTTTGGTCTGTCTGCATGTGTCTATCTCCACCCAGTATCTTTGATTATTATTATTATATTTGGGACATTGCTTAAGTAAATGGTATATTGTTTGAGTGGTAGTGTTGTCCCGGACACAAGTCGTCCACTGTAATTTGGAATCTAGATTCATCCTCTTGTAGTTAGACAAAGCTTTGTATTTATACAATGGTTTTGCTTATCTACTGTAACCGAAACAGATTAGATTAGTGACAATAAAGGTTTGACTTCCTTGAATTATCAACTTTGTCCCTTGGCAAATGGGTGCGAATTTCAGTGATTAATCCTCACACCATTGTTTCCAGGAAACAATAGACTCCCTGAAGCGCGAAGTGTCGGAGAGCAGGGCGCGGCTGCACGCGCACGGCGAGCAAGAGCGCACGCTCCGCGCGCAGCTCGACGCCGCGCGGGCCGGCGCCGAGCGCGCGGACACTCTGCGCGCGCCCAGCGACACGCAGCGATCGGTCAGTGTAACCACAGCCTACAATAAACAATAGACTCCCTGAAGCGCGAAGTGTCGGAGAGCAGGGCGCGGCTGCACGCGCACGGCGAGCAAGAGCGCACGCTCCGCGCGCAGCTCGACGCCGCGCGGGCCGGCGCCGAGCGCGCGGACACTCTGCGCGCGCCCAGCGACACGCAGCGATCGGTCAGTGTAACCACAGCCTACAATAAACAATAGACTCCCTGAAGCGCGAAGTGTCGGAGAGCAGGGCGCGGCTGCACGCGCACGGCGAGCAAGAGCGCACGCTCCGCGCGCAGCTCGACGCCGCGCGGGCCGGCGCCGAGCGCGCGGACACTCTGCGCGCGCCCAGCGACACGCAGCGATCGGTCAGTGTAACCACAGCCTACAATAAACAATAGACTCCCTGAAGCGCGAAGTGTCGGAGAGCAGGGCGCGGCTGCACGCGCACGGCGAGCAAGAGCGCACGCTCCGCGCGCAGCTCGACGCCGCGCGGGCCGGCGCCGAGCGCGCGGACACTCTGCGCGCGCCCAGCGACACGCAGCGATCGGTCAGTGTAACCACAGCCTACAATAAACAATAGACTCCCTGAAGCGCGAAGTGTCGGAGAGCAGGGCGCGGCTGCACGCGCACGGCGAGCAAGAGCGCACGCTCCGCGCGCAGCTCGACGCCGCGCGGGCCGGCGCCGAGCGCGCGGACACTCTGCGCGCGCCCAGCGACACGCAGCGATCGGTCAGTGTAACCACAGCCTACAATAAACAATAGACTCCCTGAAGCGCGAAGTGTCGGAGAGCAGGGCGCGGCTGCACGCGCACGGCGAGCAAGAGCGCACGCTCCGCGCGCAGCTCGACGCCGCGCGGGCCGGCGCCGAGCGCGCGGACACTCTGCGCGCGCCCAGCGACACGCAGCGATCGGTCAGTGTAACCACAGCCTACAATAAACAATAGACTCCCTGAAGCGCGAAGTGTCGGAGAGCAGGGCGCGGCTGCACGCGCACGGCGAGCAAGAGCGCACGCTCCGCGCGCAGCTCGACGCCGCGCGGGCCGGCGCCGAGCGCGCGGACACTCTGCGCGCGCCCAGCGACACGCAGCGATCGGTCAGTGTAACCACAGCCTACAAGAAAAAATTGAAACAGTAAAAGAAAAAGTTTCTGTCAAAAAAATTATTTTTGATACAAGCTTTTATTGCCTACTTCTCTGTATACCTTCATCAACCACTCATTGAGACGATTCTTACAAGCCCAAACTCAACGGTGTTACGTCGGTTAAGTTAAGTACTGAATTCCCATGGCCACCTTCTGTCTCTATCATCGGATCAGCTCGATGGTACCATAATATTGAATTGTCATCCTAACTATATCTTAACCCACGGCTTAGTTGGTTAAAAATATCTGCTTCAAAATTGAGTTGCTAGATTCCACCCGAACAAACACACATAGTTACAAACATACATCGCAAGTTAAATAAAATTTTGTAAAAAAATAGAGTAGTATTTGTGTTGTTTTAAAATGGAACGAAACAAAACAAAGGCAACTGTTCCAAATAAAAAAAAAATTAAGCCTTTGTATTTTTGGTGACGTTAGAACTGTTAATGTCTTGGCTTACTCCCTTTGTCTTTCTCCATTTTGCTCTCTCTGGCCTCTTTTCTAATAGGTCTGGCCGGCCTATGGACTTAAGATCCTTCTCTATCCTCCACCGCTTCCCCGGTTCTCTTCTGGACCTTTTTTGTTGAGGAGTCTACTTGATGATAGCAATAAGTAGCCCTTATGAAATTACAATCGATTATTTTATTAAAATCTGTGTTGATTAATAAATTTAAAAAGTAGCTTGAACAGAAAAGTTGCATTTTGATCCCTCTAGTCGTGGAGCAGAACTTACTTTTCCGAATGAAAGGTGTGAAAAAATCATTGCCTTTCCTGATTCATCCTTGAGCGTGACATGTGCGGTTCAGGTTCCCGATGAACATTGTTGAGACGAATGCTATCCCAGGTGTTGACAAGTGTGTGTCGCCCGCAGGTGTGCCACGCGGGCTGCAACACGGTGTGCAACAAGAGCGACGCGGCCTGCGACCCGTGCTGCGAGCTCGAGTGCGAACTGAGACTGAACACCGATGAGCTCAGCACTGACGCCAACGAGTTGGCGGCCGAGGTTAGTGACCTTTGGGAAGCCAAACATCTCTTGTATATAGTAAGGTTCACGAGGCGCGGCGTGGGTAGGCCCCTCACAAGGTGGACTGATGACCTGGTAAAGGTCGCTGGAGTCCGCTGGATGCAGGTGGCGCAGGACCGGTCAATTTGGAACTCTCTGGGGGAGGCCTATGTCCAGCAGTGGACGTCTTTCGGCTGATATGATAATGATGATGATGAACAAATCTGGGGTTCCATTAATTAAGAATAACAACTTTAGTAATAAGTCGAAACAGGGTGGTTAAGCACCAGCATGCTTACCACGCACGCGCCCATAAGGACAATATGATATAAAGGTGGATTGCATAAAATTGTACACAGAACACAGCCTTAATCTAATCTACGCTTTAACTTTTTCCATTGTGTAACGACAATTACCCAACATTGTACGGTTTTCTCAAATTTTAGTTTCCTCCAATATGCTCGGAAATGTGCGCCTTACTGTAGCAATTATACATGAGAATCTATAGAATTGGGAATCTGTAGATATGAGAATCTGTAGAATTGGGAATCTGTAGACATGAGAATCTGTAGAATTGGAAATCTGCAGACATGGGCCTAAAGGGGTAAACCTCGTTATTGTTAATGCGATAAGCCACAAAAAAATATAAAAAAACGGACAGTTACAGATCGAAGGTCATTGGGATCCGGTTTGGGCGGGAGCGTAATGAAATGACATAATTGCTGTTTTAAGATGATTGAAAATATTATTTGATTTCCTCGCATTTTATGGAGAAAAGCACTGTATCTGCCTCGGCGGGAATGACAATTTGTGGATTCGTATCTATTGTTGGATTCAGCTTCGCTTCATCCGACACAATCAACTCATCCAGGAATTGATATTTCCCGGCCTCTCCAATAAAGTGCAGGTCAGTATCATAAACATGTATACACTTTTCTACCTAATGTCAAAGTAATAAGGTCATAGAATGTATACATGTTTATGATGCTGACTGTACTTACTATTGACGCAGCGGGAAATAATGGGTTTTGTATGGATTGTATTGCTAGGCTGGGACAAGATTTAACTTTTTAATTTTTGGCGGATGAAAATTAGGGACTTCGCGTGTTCGTTTTTCAAACAAAATGCGACGCTTTCCGAGCTCGTATGAGAATAGTACTGTTCCGGGGAAATATTAATTTATGATTTTTCCTTTTCTACCTTTAGTTGTAGGCAGAATGTACAAGCGAGCTGTACATTGCAACTTTTATGTCTATACAGCACTTTCATATTACTTCATTTACATACCTAGCTATAATTTGCACAGTTTATATAACGTATGTTTGTAACCACTTTTCAGTGTCAATAAAATCACTCTACAGAACACATCTTTTACTTTGACAACAAACTACATTAATTCCACGGGCAGACAGCCCGGAACAAGTACATTGTTGTAGAGACTAGAAAGTAAGCAACAGATGGACGAGTTAGTTCGAGGGCCGACGCGTACCGGAGGCCCTCTAAAATACAAGTCCAGCTATTGCACTTTCAGCCGAGGCTTAACATAGTGCTTTTTACGCCTACTGCAAGGAATTTGCAAATAATTATAATTTTAAATCAAAATTAAAGATCATAATATTAAACAGGGTCGCTTGCCTCGCGCCCGGCGTGGAGGAGGGGCAGCGCACGCCGGCGCGACCGCGCGCGGAGCCCTGTGATTGGTCGATAGCTGTTCAAACTGTCCAACAATAACATTGTTGGACAGTTTGAAGTCATAGAGGGCCTGGTCGTGCGACGTCCAACTAACCCCAGCTTTGAAGCCTGAATTCTGACCAATTTTGCCACATTTCCGAGCAGCGGCGTGAATTTTTTTTGTCGGTTCACCAGGTCCGGTCCCTCCGCGCCGTGATCGAGCTGAAGCAAGCCGAGATGGCGTCCCTCCGCTCGGCGCGCACATCTCTCACCGCCGAGCGCGAGCGGCGCGCCGCCGCCGAGCGCGACGCGCGCGCCGCGCGCCACGCCGCCGAGGAGCTGAAGGAGCGCGCCGCCGCGCGGCAGCGGGAGGCGGACCGGCTGCGGGACGACAACAGGCGGCTGCGGGACGGCGCGGCGCGCGACAGGGAGCAGGCGGCGCGCGTGGCCGCGCTCAACGAGGAGCTGCGGTACAAGCTCAGGCAGAAGTCGCAGGTGTGTGTCGCGATAGTCATTCTCTCACCGCCGAGCGCGAGCGGCGCGCCGCGCGCCACGCCGCCGAGGAGCTGAAGGAGCGCGCCGCCGCGCGGCAGCGGGAGGCGGACCGGCTGCGGGACGACAACAGGCGGCTGCGGGACGGCGCGGCGCGCGACAGGGAGCAGGCGGCGCGCGTGGCCGCGCTCAACGAGGAGCTGCGGTACAAGCTCAGGCAGAAGTCGCAGGTGTGTGTCGCGATAGTCATTCTCTCACCGCCGAGCGCGAGCGGCGCGCCGCCGCCGAGCGCGACGCGCGCGCCGCGCGCCACGCCGCCGAGGAGCTGAAGGAGCGCGCCGCCGCGCGGCAGCGGGAGGCGGACCGGCTGCGGGACGACAACAGGCGGCTGCGGGACGGCGCGGCGCGCGACAGGGAGCAGGCGGCGCGCGTGGCCGCGCTCAACGAGGAGCTGCGGTACAAGCTCAGGCAGAAGTCGCAGGTGTGTGTCGCGATAGTCATTCTCTCACCGCCGAGCGCGAGCGGCGCGCCGCTCGACCTGCACTCGCACTAATCAAAGTGAATACAGGGCTTTATGGCGAGTGGCAAGTTATGGTGGCTGCTATTGTAGTTCTTGCTACTAATACTCTCTGTACCTCTGCATAAATGTTCCTCTGTTTCCCCAGGTGGTCTCCCTGCTGGCAGGCGGCGGCTACATCCAGGACCGCGTGCGCGCGCGCACGTCGTCCGGCTCGTCGCTGCGCTCGGCGTCGCCCGAGTCGCCCGCGCGCTCGCCCGCGCCCGACACGCCGCCGCTGCCCGCCGTCAAGGGCGTGGTGGAGAAGCACGACAGCGTCAGCTGGGTGCTGGAGATAGAGGAGACGCCGGAGGAGGTGGCTTCTAGGTGAGTCAGTGTATATAACTAGCTGCCCGCACGTCGTCCGGCTCGTCGCTGCGCTCGGCGTCGCCCGAGTCGCCCGCGCGCTCGCCCGCGCCCGACACGCCGCCGCTGCCCGCCGTCAAGGGCGTGGTGGAGAAGCACGACAGCGTCAGCTGGGTGCTGGAGATAGAGGAGACGCCGGAGGAGGTGGCTTCTAGGTGAGTCAGTGTATATAACTAGCTGCCCGCACGTCGTCCGGCTCGTCGCTGCGCTCGGCGTCGCCCGAGTCGCCCGCGCGCTCGCCCGCGCCCGACACGCCGCCGCTGCCCGCCGTCAAGGGCGTGGTGGAGAAGCACGACAGCGTCAGCTGGGTGCTGGAGATAGAGGAGACGCCGGAGGAGGTGGCTTCTAGGTGAGTCAGTGTATATAACTAGCTGCCCGCACGTCGTCCGGCTCGTCGCTGCGCTCGGCGTCGCCCGAGTCGCCCGCGCGCTCGCCCGCGCCCGACACGCCGCCGCTGCCCGCCGTCAAGGGCGTGGTGGAGAAGCACGACAGCGTCAGCTGGGTGCTGGAGATAGAGGAGACGCCGGAGGAGGTGGCTTCTAGGTGAGTCAGTGTATATAACTAGCTGCCCGCACGTCGTCCGGCTCGTCGCTGCGCTCGGCGTCGCCCGAGTCGCCCGCGCGCTCGCCCGCGCCCGACACGCCGCCGCTGCCCGCCGTCAAGGGCGTGGTGGAGAAGCACGACAGCGTCAGCTGGGTGCTGGAGATAGAGGAGACGCCGGAGGAGGTGGCTTCTAGGTGAGTCAGTGTATATAACTAGCTGCCCGCACGTCGTCCGGCTCGTCGCTGCGCTCGGCGTCGCCCGAGTCGCCCGCGCGCTCGCCCGCGCCCGACACGCCGCCGCTGCCCGCCGTCAAGGGCGTGGTGGAGAAGCACGACAGCGTCAGCTGGGTGCTGGAGATAGAGGAGACGCCGGAGGAGGTGGCTTCTAGGTGAGTGGGCTCTCGACAATTTTAACATATTCACTACCAGGAATCGCTACGCGTTATGCTCGTGGTTTTTCCGCTAAGTAACGGAAAGCGACTACGGCGTAGCGTAGTGATACGCTCGTAGCTGACGACATGGGAAACTCTGCTTGTAGAGGAAAGCGCTTACGAACAGAGCGACCACCCAGCGGGTTCCTGCCAGGACACCAAAAGTGTTAAGACACACACTTATTAACCTGAAGTTCGATCAGTTCCGTCTCAATTAGAGACTTCGATATTTATCCGTGTGATACTCCATTTATTAGCCCTGAAAGGAAACTATCATCATGCCTCAGGTTTTTATTATATGTACAGGGCTTCTTAGCGACCGAAGCGAACGAAGTTCTTATGATTTGGCTTGGGCCGAAAATCGTTCGTATGTCCGGTGTCTGTCCAGCTGTCCGGCTGTTCTCCTCTAAAGGTCGTATTTCTCAAACGAATCACGTGAAATTTTGTGAGCAGGTTCGTTTATTATATAGATTTTTTTGTCGATTCACTGTTTGGTAATTCAAAATGTCTTTTTTTAAACGAGCTCGCGAGTTGTACAGCTCACAGAGCCACTAGCAATGCAGTATTAACTTTGAACGCATGGTCCCCAGACTGGCGCGCCGGTCGTCGTTCCGCGCGCCGGGCTCCCCGGCGGGCGCGGGCGCGGGCGCGGGCGTGAAGCGGCGCGGCACCTCGTCGCCCGGCTCGCCGGCGCCCGCGTCGCCCGCGCCCGGCGCCTCCAAGCTGTTCCGGCCCGGCGAGCTGGACTTCGCGCCGCCGCCGCCGCCGCTCAAGGAGTCCGCCGGTGAGGCCATCTACATCTACGACGACCGCCAGTACTGAGGCGCCGCCCGTCTCTTCTGTGCGCGGATGTATCGCGGACCGGCGGGCGCTCCCGCCGCCCGTCAGTCTGGAGAGGCGACGATTGTCTACACTTTGTTTTGATGCGTCGCTGACGAGTCGACCTTACAAATATATCGGAGGGTGGACGACGCTCCTGTGTACGGATATACCGTTTGTGGCCGTCCGGCTCGACCTTACACATGTATCGGATCCTCGGTATCGGAGGGTGGACGACGCTCCTGTGTACGGATATACCGTTTGTGGCCGTCCGGCTCGACCTTACACATGTATCGGATCCTCGGTATCGGAGGGTGGACGACGCTCCTGTGTACGGATATACCGTTTGTGGCCGTCCGGCTCGACCTTACACATGTATCGGATCCTCGGTATCGGAGGGTGGACGACGCTCCTGTGTACGGATATACCGTTTGTGGCCGTCCGGCTCGACCTTACACATGTATCGGATCCTCGGTATCGGAGGGTGGACGACGCTCCTGTGTACGGATATACCGTTTGTGGCCGTCCGGCTCGACCTTACACATGTATCGGATCCTCGGTATCGGAGGGTGGACGACGCTCCTGTGTACGGATGTACCGTTTGTGGCCGTCCGGCTCGACCTAACGAATGTATCGGATCCTCGGTATCGGAGGGTGGACGACGCTCCTGTGTACGGATGTACCGTTTGTGGCCGTCCGGCTCGACCTTACAAATGTATCGGATCCTCGGTATCGGAGGGTGGACGACGCTCCTGTGTACGGATGTACCGTTTGTGGCCGTCCGGCTCGACCTAACGAATGTATCGGATCCTCGGTATCGGAGGGTGGACGACGCTCCTGTGTACGGATGTACCGTTTACGGCCGTCCGTGTTAACTGTGAGCGCTCGTTTGTATTGCATCGCCGACAATATTGAGCGTACGAGGTGCTTGTGATGTTGTGTACCTACGCTTAATGCATCGCTTACAGTATTGAGCGTGACCGGTCAGTATCTGTACGACTGCATCGTCCGTGAGTGATATTTGCCTAAATAATCACCAACAGTACGTTAGTAGCTTACGAAGAGTTCGTGAACGGTTGTGTATAAAATGAATCGCTTTCAGACTCAAATATAGATATGATGCTCAAGGTTAAATTTACCAGGAGCTCAAGATATAATCGTTCATTGTTAGCAGGCTTATTCGGCGATATAGTCCTATGTATATGGGTGGATTGCAAAAAAAAAATGTACGTAGCTCAAAGGAATATTCACAAAAAGGTTATGCAAAGTAAACAAACAGATAGTAACTCTAGCGCGTGCATATGGTATGAATTTAGGATGACACTAGCTTCCGCCCGCGACTTTGTCTGCGTCGACCCGGGATAAAAACTATCGTATATTTCAATCCAGGCTATAAACTACCTTCGTGCAAAATTTCATCCAAGTCAGTTGAGCCATTTAAGCATCATTGAGTAACAAACATCCAAACATCGAAACATCCAAACTTTCGCATTTATAATATTAGTAGGATTAATAAGCGACGGGTCTATACTTTTTAGCCACGATAGAGAATTTGCAGAGCGTAGCTGGTAGAGTTAAGAAGATTGTTTTCATACAAAAAGCGATAACGTTTTTCACCCCGTAAACATAGTTCGATTTTAATAATATTTGGTTATGTTGTAGATATAATGAAAAGCTAGGTCTATACGTTTTTATTTTTAAGAAATATTGCTTACGTTAAAAGTTATTAGCATCTAAAAATTATATATTTAAAAACTATATCTATCGTTTTATTTATTTTTAATTATTCTAAACTGATTTACTAAAAAATAAAAACGTACAGACATCGATTAAAGTGTACTTAATCCAATAATACCAAAATTGTTTCATTTCATAAAGGTTTAGGGGGGTAAAAACACCCGTAACAATATTTCAACAAGTTCCTCTCCAAACGGTCAATATGGATTTGGTATTGAGGTGTCCAAACAATACTACCAAACTCAAGGATACTTCTAACGAAAGAATAAAATAATAGTTTATAAGTATTTGGGCGCCTGAAATGTCCCTAACTTTTTATAAGCTCGCTTACATAAATTATCAATGTGTATACAATGTGAGCAATCCAAATGGGTCAGTATGGCGGTTTTGGAAACCATAACAGATAGCGAAATCTTGGCTTAGGAACCATGACGTTGATTTTAGTAAAAAGAAAAACTGCATTCATATACTTACAAAAATACGTGTACTCGGCCCAGGAAACGAACCTGGACTTTTTGAAAAATTAAATTTCGTTATTTAAAAACAATGCATTTTATTAGTTTTAGATATCATGTTTCTTAGTAACATTTACTATTTAAGAGCTACATAACCGATATTCAAAGGAAAATAACGAAATTTAATTTTTCAAAAAGTCCAGGTTCGATTCCTGGGCCGAGTACCTACACGTATTTTTGTAAGTATATGAATGCAGTTTTTCTTTTTACTAAAATCCTAAGGTTCCTAAGCCAAGATTTCGCTATCTGTTATGGTTTCCAAAACCGCCATACTGACCCATTTGGATTGCTCACCCTGTATATTAAAATTTAATTGTGAGTCGAAAATAACACGTAAGTCCCTATGCTATGTTATTCCCAGCTAAGGTATAATTAAATTATTGGATCAATTTTACAATTAAAACTGATAACAAAACATTTTTCAGCATTCAAGAAAAGACGATTTTTATAAATGTTATAGTATAAAACTGTACGAATTCTATTAAAACTATGAACAAGAGAACAAGACTACGTGAAATCGTACCTGGAATACATTTTTCTTCAATACTTTTTTTAAATTTTGTAGTAGGAGGAAACAGTTATTTTTGCAATTCACCTATATACAGATACGCCGCTGGCGTGCTCGAATAAACACCAACGCATTTTGATGCATCGCTAAGAATCAGAATATGCATCAATATATTTAATCGCATGAAGCGTCAGTGAAGTCTGAGGCTCCAAATATACGTTGACCTTGTGGTCGATCATTCAACATACGGAAAACTCGTAATATTACGATACTGTTGTCATTACATATTGAGTGCATGAAGAACTAGAAGACGGTACAGAGGCATCACTTTCAGACTCTGGTTTAAGACCGTTAGTGGGCGTGAAAGAAGTTTGTATGAACTCGTGCAGTGTTGTACAGATGCATCGTTAGAATGTAAATATGAGCATCGTTAGTGTTCTTGTGATGGGTTGCGGGCAAGTTGGACTTGTTATTCTTGCCGGTATCGTTGTGTGGAGTCATAGTTTTATAACGAAAATGTGGGACCCGACCGGTATGTCTTTTTAGTACCTACTTAAACGTTTAAGATTTCTGGTAGTTAGAACATTGCATCGTTTGGAAATCTAACATATTTATTGTAATCGATAGTACCGATTATTTTAGCGGCCCGTTAATAATGCGTTTCTAATGTTGGTATTATATTTAGTATGGAACGCACTTGGGCATAATCTACATTCATAAGTAACTGCTTTCTCAATTTCTGGTCTTAAAAATACGTTTGATTGGGCATTGGAGGAGTGTTTTGTACCTGTGAATTGCGTCGATTGATAGAACTAGCACTTTGATCACAATTATAATATTGCCGTGGAAGTTCAAATGTAGAAGTTTTTTAATGATTATACATATGCTGTATTTTTAATTGTGATTGTTTATCTGTGCCTTCTTTGTTATTTCAAATGTGCCCGAAAACTTTTGTTTTCTTCTTGTTTCTTTCTCAATTTTCGTCACCCCTAGAGGTTTTCTCCTATTTATCTTCCTTGAGATTGGCGCAATGATTGTTTCTATTTATTTACGTTAGGATGTAAAAATGTTTATCCTGGGATGTCCCGGGCTGTTGTCAGGAGCTGTAACATTTTGTATTGTTTTGTATTTACCTACTTATATTTATAACTTGATTATAGTTTATCGTGGTTGTTGGCACTGTATTATTTTTATGTACAAATAACAATTTTAATGAGAAATTAACTACTTAGATTTAAGGAGGTACTGTCTTGAGCTGTAAGAATTATATAGTTGCAGTAGTACTATATATATATATATATATATATACTAGTATGCTAAGTTTATTTCCTGTCGACATCTATCTTTGTTTGTCTTGTATAGTGTGAAAAAAGATGGATGTTGTATATGGATATACTCTTATCATGGTAGGCACTTGATTCTGATATAGAGTAGTCAGACTCCCCCGAGAGCACTGGCTTATCCCCGGTCTGAGAACATGATTCGTACCAAAGAGTCGCGTTTATCTACTCTTTGTAATGTTCCTTAATTTCTCAGTGTGTCCATTTTGCATGTGCATTAAAGTCAGGTAATGTTAATTTTTATTTATTTTTAAGCTAATAAATAATACCATTCCAAATTAAACATTGTAAGAGTAATACATGATAAAAAATAAAATAAACTATGTCGAAATAACCCTTGGTTTTATTGAAAGCATCGAGATACTGTTTTGAAAAATGTTACCTCGCCGAGTTTTTTACGCCGGTTCTTCTCGAGGCAGAGGTTTTCTTTCCGAACCGATGGTAGTTTATATATCGACATTCATAGGTGCATGTAATATGCCTGAATGGAAGAATAAATCATTTCGACTTTGACTTTGATACCAAGTGCTGAATTTCTCCCGCACCATAACTTGCAAGACGCTTCAGGAAGTTGTATCATGTAGTAGCTTCGTGGTCGTCAGCTAGGGCACCGTTGGTGGGATGACCAGGTAGAACCTCTCAAACACTTAAAAAAAACATATTTTTTGTCATATCCTCACGATTTATGATTTATATAATTATAATAATAACATTTAACTATGTATCAGTTTAGATTTTATAGACTGCGTACTAAGGATATGTCAGTTAGTAGGTATAGTCAACAGCAAAAGTAGGTTATCATTTTTTCATCATTTTTTCCGTAAAAAAAAGCCTTACAATACAATACTATACAAATACTCTTTATTGCACACCTCACACAAAAAAAGCAGTTACAGAGAGAAACAATACAATAACATGTAGGTAGAGGTAGACAACAGGCGGTCTTATCGCTGAAGAGCGATCTCTTCCAGACAACCTTTGGGTATCGGAGAAAGAGATAAAACTAGATTATGCAGTAGGTGGTGCAGCGATTCTTATTAATCAAAAATCAAGAAATTATAAAAATTAACGTATAGTCAACAGCAAAAGTAGGTTATCATTTTTTCACCTTATCGCAATGGAATAAGGTACAAAAGTGATAACTTACTTTTGCTCTTGACTGTACATAAATACCTCTATATATAAACATACACACACAATCATACATATATACAAATAACACAAACACAAATATAATGATACATAAACAGTCAGCCAAAAAATACAATCAGGGTTAGGGGAGAGACAAATAATGTTTAGTGTATTTAAACCCCATAAAGTCATAGTTAGAGTGACCCAGGAGACATAACCATGGCAACGAGCAACAATAATAGTTGATTGGCCACATAACAGTAACACAATACTAGTTGAATCACACTTGGCAGGCAATCCCTAGTTCCGGCCGAGGTATGTATATATAATATAGTGCTTTTCTAAAAAAAATGCTCAGAAATGTGAAAATCATAAGAAAAAAAAACAAGTAATATTCTAAAATTCAGTAACAAAACTGCTGGCGATCCGACGTCGCCGCGCCCGGCGCGAGCGCCGGCAATTTTCTGTACAAATTTCATTACCGACCTGTAAATTTGTGCCCCCCATAACGTTGTTTCGCAGTCTACATATTTTGGTGAACATAAGGTCTACATTTCTACATTTGAGAAATAGTTATGTGTCTCAAGGGAGCAAAATGATGTATTTACGGCGAGGGCGGTACATTGCATCCAGAGTGAAGCGAAGGATTCTACGATAGAATCCTGAGCGTCACGAAGGATTCAAGCGTTAACGCCCATGACGGAAATAAATTTGCTCCTGAGTGACACATACAAATTTTCACACCGACTATGAGGAAAATGACCATATATATGACTTTGACGACCGAATAGCCTAGTGGTTAGAGAACCTCGTCCCCTTTGTACCAAGCATTAGGGCTGCTCAATGACATCCTGACCAGCAGCGTCCAGCTCGATATATTCTCAACCCCGGAGTCTACTTTTTTGACCGCATCGCGCCGCTATTTGGAGTCCATTGTTACCGCTAGCACCATTAACATGAATTGAGACAGAAGGTACCGACAATTATACAGAGTGTTTTTTTTAAATGGGACAGTATGGGGAAATCCGAATCTAAAGGAGATAGAGGAAAAGTGTCCAAGGAGACATTAGGTGTTTTTTTATGTAAACAAATTTGGCTCATTAAAAATTTTGGTCAAGCGTGAGTTGTTCTTAAAAAATGATAAAGTTGGTCAATTTTTTTTTTGACGCGGGTCGACTCTGTTTCATGTAAGGATTATTTCATTGTATGGAAAGAAAAAAACTCACTTCTTGCTCACTCTTATTGCTCATCTGTACCCTGTGTCTGTATGTAAGTTACTTGTTGGAAGGGCTATTTTATCTCTGACTTAAATTTAGGGTGCAAGTGTGACGGTCTTTGGCGTGAGTGTATAAATGTTGTTGCTTCCGTACAAATTTACAAGTTTCCAAAATATAGAGGGAGGGTAGTGAGACTAGTGAGTATGTTTTCATCACACTTGCTCATAAATGGTGTTATTCCATGCCCGTATACAGAAGGACAATGGCCTAAATTGTCCCCGCGGGAGTTATAGCGAGTTTGTAGTCCCTAGGGAGTAATGAGCTCTGCTCTGCTCTGTGATTGGTTGAGAAAAAATCTAGTAGGCCATGCGCCGCAAGAATACTGCTACTGCCGCAAGAATATTGGTTCTGCTGCGCGCTCCACTAGCACTGATCTGGAAGTGGTTGTCAATTTCGTCAATTTTTGATTGGTGCGGTTGTATAAAACTTAGATTTTTCTGTCTTTTGTAGTTATTTATTTCCTCAGGAATGTGATGAAAAACATTGTGTATAACACTGGCGTAAGAATATTGCAAACTCGAGTCATCAAAAGCCCTCCGCCTTAAGCGTCGGGCTTCTGATAGACTCTTGTTAGCAATATTCCACTTACGCCCCTCGCATATACGCCCTTTGATTCGAAAATGATATGTACCTTCATATGCCCAGAACCGTATTATTTTCGTTGCGTTTTCGAATCAATGGGCATATAGAACACCATTAAGCGACCTAGTTCTGGGCACAAGGGCTGTTGATCTATTTCGAAACAATGGGCAAATGAGATACCAAAAACCAGCATAATTCTGGGCATAATATGGGTTAAACAATGTACCTACTATTAGATATACCTAACGTAGGTACGTATGAAGCGTTATGCAATCAACCCGCAGGATAGACTTCTCGTCTTAGGACTGTAAGAGTGGTATTCCACTTGTCCAATTTTTGTATAAATATTTGATCAAATTTCGTTGAGGCAGTATTAGTTCCTCATACCTATAGATAAAGTTTTTTATTTTATTGGTAGATGTGGAATTTATTTATTTAATACACAACATATAGAAGGAAAAGACATAGGTACAGTGAAGGTTAATGTGCAAGCCTTCGAAGAACGAAGACGTAACGAACTCCACGCTAAGCGCGAGGAGTTGAAGGCTCGACCACCTGCGGCCATACACTACAATTTTGTCGAAGGGGTGCTGACCTGGAGGGGATGTGGTCGCACATTCTCTGCAAAGATAGGCTACGTCAGTCACCTGAGAGCTCACGAACGACGCTGCAGTTAGCCAGAATTATTTTCTTTTTCCAGTCGCTGTGGTCGAAATCGGCCAGGATGGTGATGATGATGATAGAAGGAAAAGGTACTAAAAGTAGATTAAGTTATTTATTTCATGATAAAAAATTACATACAAATCACCCAATTTCTTTGATGAAATGCACATTGGACGAATAAATTGGATAAGTTGAATACCACCCTAAGGTAAATGTCACAATGCTCGACACTGGCCCAATAGTTAGCCTCCTGAATCTTAATTCATAGCATAGCAATAAAGATGACAAGCAGCGTGCCGATTATTGAAGTGAAAGTGTCCAACATTGGGACACTTTCACTTCAATATTTAATTGGACTTAGTAGACCTAATCTTTTTGCATTGAAGTAAGTTATGCAAATCGTTGACCAAGAAGTAGGGGGGTGTATCTACAGGGTGGAAAGTTAAAACGGGGCAGTAAGGGCAGCTACTAGATCCCTTGCCGCCACGCAAAAATGAAAAATGAATGATGAATGAAATCCTAATGCCATTTTTGCGTGGCGGCAAGGGATCTAGTAGCTGCCCTTACTGCCCCGTTTTAACTTTCCACCCTGTATAGTGTGGTAGTTTTTTGGAAATCAAACAAAAAATAATCTCACGAATACATTTATTATAGGTTCACTTTTACATAAAAATTTCGACATCATTATTTATAATCCTACAGTACACACTTACAAAAGCTTGAAATAGGATACCTACAGATAAACTTGACTAAGTTGATAGAAAAGAGACAGAAACATTAAACACCTTTGAATAGTAAAAACAATATGCAACATGATGGAGACTTGGCCTCCCCAACATGGAGTCTTAGCCGAGGCAAAATACGGTTTCGAAAAACATTAATTTATAATAGCGTTTTTTTTGTTTATTTCATTCTAAAACATTATTCTAAGATGCTTTATTCAAGAATCCAACAAACTTTCCACCCGGAAGTAATTATGTAGATTTAAATTAAACATTCATTGTCTTTTTTATTTTATTTATATTGAATATTTTAAAGCAAATGTAAATGAACCTAAATAAAGATAAAAAAATTATTAATATTTATCCGGACTTTTTAGGAGCTAATTAAATATTGAATTTTTTGATGTCTGATTTTTTGTTGGATTTTGCCTCTAGGTAACAATTTAATTGATAATATATCCGTTACATTTAAAAAATTAGCTATTATAAATTATTTCCAAATATGTCATTTTTTCCATACAAGTTGTCAGTTCATTGCCTGGACTATCTGTGCTTATCCACAACAAGTTACAGAAGTCTATCTGGCTGCACATATTGCATTGAAATTAAATTGTCATTTGTTGCCCGCTCTCCTTCTGGCTTACGACTGGCAGAATCAAGCGCGCGCCACAAATATAACTTTGATTTCAACCCAGTACGTTCAGTCCGATACACCCCCGGGCAGATGTCCGCCCGCCCCCCGCGCCCCGTGGTGCACGCTGCGCCACAACTTGACAGTTGACACGCAACAAGTCACACCACCAGCAACCAACAGGACAACAGTCCAACGCCAACAGGACCCTCTCAGCCCCCAGCCCCCCTCCCCCCCATAGCCGAACCCCGCACCACCCCGCATTACCCTGCTGACTCTCGCGTCTGTACTCGACTCGTGCTAACTGATTTGGGATCGTCACCACGAATTTTGCACCGTCGCGTAACTTCATAATAATCCAATCGAGGACAACATTGTATTGACATGATTGTCGTTTATTTTGAAGTAATGCGTCGCTGCAAAACTCATGGCCCCTAACCCAGCTGCGACATTGCCTGCGATATTAGACTCCCTCTTTACCCATTCAATGCCAATGACTCAGATATGAGCCATGATGATGAAGCCTACACATCTAGCACCAATCACTCACTCAACATATTCAGTGCCGGGAACCTGGCCAGCGGGCGCCTACGCCGTAGTCGTTTCCGCTACGTATTAGCGAAACCACGGGAAAGGCTATGAGCGTAGAGAGTAGCGATTCTTGGCAGTGAATGAAAGAAAGAAAGAAAGAAGACATTTATTCACTACACAAAAGACACACAGTGATAAAGGGAGCAGACATACAATACAATTGACACATATTTTGTGTGTCTTCGCGCAAAAAATTAAACACAGAAGTATTAAACTACAAACAAAGTTAACAAATTATTTTTGAAGAATAAAAAAAAATCGCTAGATCGCTAATCGTTTTGTTATACTTTTCCGGTAATATTTACATTAATATTAATCATATATATTATTTTCAAATTTTTCGCTTGGTTAACTTCGGAGATAAGGGGGGGAATGGTATTATTTTCAACATTTTTCTTTATAAATAAAACATTACCACTGGAGAAAAATAAATAAAATCATTTTTAGAATGTGCAATTCAAGTTCTTTCATATGATACCCCACTTGGCCTACCAACTAGACTTTGAATTTTTGCCCCCCCTCTTATCCATCCTTTTTTATAGAAATCAAAATATACTATAAAAATTACATTTTACATACACGTGGATTAGCTTTGTTCACAACTATTCCAAATTTCAAATTGATAGCATTAGTAGTTCCTGAGATATTTGACTTTGTGACAGACAGACGGACAGGCGGACGGAGTCGCACCATAACGGTTCCGTTTTTTCCTGTTTGGTCCGGAACCCTAAAAATAGTTATTTTGTGCAACAAGAGAGCAAAGTTGTTTTTTGCTGCGAGGGTTTATTTTGAGTCCTGAGGAAGCGAAATATTCTAAAATTTAGAATCTAGAACGCAGCGAGGGACTCAAAAAACACTAGATGCAAATAAATTTGCTCTAGAGTGAGACATACAACTTTTCACCTCAGCAGTAAGAACATTTATATACAATAAAAAATATCAAAGGCTTTTTCGTATGTATAAGTCTTGTGATTATTTAGAAAGAGAACTTAATGCGTTATTACTTGTTATATTTATTACTCCTCAACGCTCCTAACACTGCTGTTAGCACTAGATGCGCGAGAGCGCGTGACTTGAGACAAGGCACGACCGACAGCGGCACACTTTAGTGTCTATACGTGGCTCACGTGAACGCTAAAAACGAAACGTAGGTATTATTGTTAAAATACGGCTTGCGTCACTAATGTCACTCATATTTTCAAGTATTTTTTTTAAATATTCTACACTAGATATGGATGATAAGTGTGACAGAAAGGGACATATCATTCGTTGATGTATGAATTTGTGACAAATAAACCACTACCCGGTGAAATTGAGTAGGTGAAATTAAGTAGGTTGTTTATGGTAAGCTATCCGCCATTTTAAGACCAGTTCTTAATTTAGCTGCATAGAAGCCTTTCCGTCCTTCATTGTGGCATCACGTATAGCTTGTCCTGAGTATTATAGGTCCATGAGTTACTTACTTGAAATCGTTTTCAACAAATAATTTTTAAAATTACTAATAAATACAAGATGATGATTAACATTAACTAAATTAAATTAAAACTAAGCTAAATCTAAAAAGGCCCTCAAGGCATTGTACTGAGGATGCTGGTGGCAAATAATTAAAAACAAAAACTAGGAACACGCATTTTGAGAAAATAGGAATACTATGCGTCTCGACACAGGAAATCAAAAACAGAGATAAACAGAGATAGAGTCAACAACAGATAAAAAATGGACTTACTCACTTATTTTCAATGTTTAGCAGCGGCGCGGGAGCGGAGAGCAGACGAGAGAATGCGGAACGGCCGGCGCGCGACGCTATTTATGCCACGAGCTTTAGTAACTCTGCCTTCCGTCTCCGGTACGCGCCCCCACCTCTCGCCCAGAACGAGAACTTATACTTAATATGCTTACTTGTAATTTATATCATCGAGACTAATGGTAGCTTAATTGTAGTCATTATTATATCTTCAGTTCTATTATCTACACTGCACATTACTAAATGAGTTCAAAGGTTTCATACTTACTGGTATTTGTCAATAGGAATTGATAGGAAGTAAGTATGCGTTTAACAGTCATTAGGACATATACCAATATACCAATCAAACTTAAGGGTAAAGTCTATAAAACAGCGGTTAGACCAGCCATGCTATATGGTTCCGAGTGCTGGGCAGCGAAAAAGACTCACGAAAATAAACTGCACGCAAACGAAATGAAAATGTTGCGATGGTCGGCCGGCGTAACAAGGCTAGACAGGATACGCAATGAATACGTCAGAGGCTCCTTCAAAGTCGCGCCCATAGGGAATAAGCTGGTGGAGAGACAAATGCGTTGGTTTGGCCATGTTATGAGAAGGGACGAAGAGTACCCAGTCAAAAAAGCCTTGGCTATCCCGGAAGAGAGAAGAGGAAGAGGGCGCCCGCTAGCTACGTGGTGGACAACCGTAGCCAAAGATCTGGAACGGGCACAGCTGAAAACAGAGAAAACCCAGGACAGGTGGTCCTGGCGCCTAAGGAAGAGGAGAGCCGACCCCAAATTAAGGGATAAGGCAAGGAAGAAGAAGAAGAAGAGTCATTAGGACTCATTATGATAAATTGACATACTTAGTTTAACCAACTTAGTTATCCTAAACGGCTTGATGGATTTTGATGTATGAGGTATCGTTAGATTCGTCTTGATCTTGGGAGTGACATAGGCTAATGTTAAGTTTCCATTTAGTAGTTTCAAACTGGCAACAATTATGCCCACGTTTGACAGATGTCAAATCAAAAAATAACTGTCGAATCACTTTGGTCTTTGTCGTTTTGAAGTACGGTTCTACAAAATTGAGTTCCACACAAATAGTCGCGATAGTTAGTGTGAGCTATTATCTAGATCAGTTTAAAATCCGCAAGTGCCTTGGGGAAGCAAAGGACACCTCATCAGCCGGGTAGACTCAGGTGCCAGGTAACCTTGGGATCGGGTGAGTCTGTACAGTTCAAGCCAGGTCTCGGGGTCCTGCACCTGACGGAGGAGCGTCCCAGCGGCTCCTGGTAAAGGTGAGTGTCCTCTTAGTGACCTCAAGGCGTCGGTGGTGAAACTTAGTCTAGATCTCGTTTTCGTTTAAATTACCTACAGTCCACTTATTAACAGCTAATAATATTTGTCAAAAAGCAGTCGCGTTTTTCGAAAATTCTCTTGATTTCACTTGATGTTCAATGGTGGTATTCCAATACCATTAACAAATGATTCGAATGTTTTATATCCTATGATTTTTTCGAGGAGACTTTCGACGTATCTTCTTTCTCAATAGCTTCTTCGAGAGAATCTCTGGATATTGTGTAATCATTTTCTAAATGCGTAAGGTCTTGAGTTGTAAACATGTAGAGGAGTTCATATCTTTTTATCCTTTTCTTAATTTTTAAGTTATCTGCTATTGATTGTTCATAGTTCTCATCCATTGAATTCCTTTTTTTTCTTCTGTGTGCCCCTTACAAACAAAAAAAGAATTTTCCAAGTCAGCCGAGGCGTCTTCGAGTAATCAGGGAACATATAAAAAGAAAATTGTCCACGAATTGAACCTCCTCCTCATTTGAAGTCGGTTAAAAATGCATTATTCTTGCTTTCTGTAGGTATACTTAGAACAATACCTTTTTATTTTCAATTTACAATAGATAAAAATAGTATACAATAAATAACAAAAAAAAAATTAACTACTAAAATTACTAAAACTAACTTAACCTATGGTGCCTACACTATATTTACATATATCCCCTAAATCGATGCCACTTGCTGGTAGGGTGCCCATAAGGCTGGCTGCATTTCCTCGCTGAATGGCAATGCCAATGCGTTGAGCGAGGAAATAATTAAACCTAGAGTCAGTGTATTACGGGAGCGCAATTCAATATTTTCACATTTCCAACTAGCGTTCGCCCGCGACTTTGTCCATGTGAGCTCCCGTATAAATTGTCCCCAATTTCATCCCTTTGAGGGTTGATTTTCGGATTCAATATTTTTAAATGTCCAGCGACTTTGTTGTCGTGAACTACCTTATCAATTATCAATATTATCATCCCCAAATCATCGTTTGGGGGTTGATTTCGGGATAAAAAGCATCCTATATCAAGGGTTATACGTAGCAATAATGAGTTAACTTTACGAGTTTAATACTTTTATGGGCGGTACCCCCAGCTCGCGCCGGTCCTATAGAGGATACCTCTAGGGTAGACGCGTGTTATTTTTAAAAAGACAGGGTTAGTATGTAAATTGTGTGTATAATCGTGGTGAAATTGAATATAGGCTTGGGGAAATACCGCTATTTTGAATTAATCTTTTCGACGCCAACGACACATATCGGCACCGCAGGTTCAACTCCGACGACTGATATATGCGTCAAGGAGCCCAGCGCGATAGCAACCTTCTTGCTTTGACATAAGGTTTAACTCCGCACTTAAATGTCTTGTGGATTTGGCGTGTGGCTGACAACTTTTCTTTTTGACAGAGCGTTGAAAAGGTTAATACTAATACTTTCACACTTAAAATAATACCGAATATAAAACTTACAGGTGATCGTATAGTTAAGAGCGATATCGTAGTCTTTGGGAATAACTAAATAGATTCAATTTGTAAAACCCCAACATAACAAACATAAGTAAGAACCATCTAGCTAGACCAGCGGGTCGATCACGTAACGCATTGTACGCGCGTTAGATAGATCGAAATGTCACTTTTTATATGGAAAATGACAGTTAAATTGTCCTAACGCGCGTTCGAAGCGTTACGTGATCACCCCGCAGATATACTCGACCAGGAGCCGTAGCATGGTTGGCCTTGTCACGCGATAGGTGATAGGATAGAGCGTGCGTCACTGGCTGACACCGTTCGATAGAACGAGACGACGCTCTTATCTTGTCACTTGTCGCGTGATATGGCCAACCATGCTACGGCTCCTGCAAACAGTCGCGCTTTTGCGAGTGGCCCGCCATCCACCATGCGATCCTTGTATAAAAACTAGTACCTGGGCGACCGAGCTCTGCTCGGGTGAAAATACGGAGACAACTTATTTTCCCAGACAGACCTAGCTAGATCGGTTTCTCGCCCCCGTAAACCCATATATTCCAAATTTCATCGAAATCTTTAGAGCCGTTTTCGAGAACGTGATTCCAAATATATATATCTGGACGACCGAATAGCTGGATTTTGGTGACAACGGGACCAATCTGGAAGTATATGCTTTCAAACAAAGAAAGAATTTTCCAAACCGATTCATAAATTACCGAGTTATCGCGTAACAAACACACAAAAAATATACAGTCGAATTGAGAACCTCCTTCTTTTGAAGTGGGTTAAAAATTACAGTTGTACCTAGTACCTACCTAACGCGCGTTCAAAACGTTACATGAATACCCCTCTGGTAAAAAATATCACCTCTTGATTTGCGTCGGGGGTTAAAAAGCAGCAGGAAGGCCCGCCTTTCCTCTAAGACACATTAGAATCTTTGATAAATTGAATTTTCTTTATTCGATATTCGATAGAAAATCTCGCTTTTTAGTAGCATAGAGTTGACATGAGAATGATGTTCCACCGTGTAGGAACACCCCAGGAGTTGTGCGCGTCCATACGCCACGGTGACCGCTCGCCATCAGGCTGCCCGTACGCCCGTTTGCCACCGACTTGGCATATAAAAAAACAATGGAAAATCGCGCCTATTACGACACTATACGCTGCATATCGTTCTCACCGTTTAGTTATTAGGAAATGATGTATCTATTTTATTTCATAATTATTTTCCATTATTCAATGGCGTTCACTGTATGATATCCTCATGTTAAAATTATAGTTTATAACAATTATAACGGGGTCCCGGCTCCGTGGGAGTGACATCATTATGAAATATAAGAAAGTTGCAATAAAATTGTAAATTGAATAGAGAATTATTTTTATTTTGTATATTTAATTACCCCCTCACCCCACGCACGCATCAAGAATGAAAGCTTAGGGAGGTCGCACACGGCGACTTTTTGTTGCGATTCGAATCGCGTGACTGCATCGCGGCATCGTCGCATTTGCAACGCGCGATAGAAGCGATACAAACGCGCGACTGTCGCGATGCAGCGCTGTTCATTCTGCATCGATGCAAACGCGCGACTGTATTGATTCAACATCGGGTATGGGAAGTGGGGGGAGGAGCCCACGACTGAATCGACGCTGTATCGCGACTGTAGCGAAGCTGTATCGCGATCGCTACGATGCAGAATCGTGTTTACGTGTGCGAGGGTATATGACCAGCGCCTGCATCGCTGCAAGTCTCCGTGTGCGACCTCCCTTTAGGCCATACCGCATCTTAATACTACGTCAATTTGTACGGTCGTGGGTTCGAATCCCGGCTCGTACGTACCACTGAGTTTTCGGAACTTATGTACGGAATATTTACCGTTATCTTCTCGGTGAAGGAAGACATCGTGAGGAAACCGGTCTAATCCCAATAAGGTCTAGTTTTCCCTCTGGGTTGGAAGGTCAGATGGCAGGTGCTTTCGTAAAACTAGTGCCTATGCCAAATGTTGGGATTAGGTGTCAAAGCGGACCCCGGGCTCCTTTAGGGCACAACCGGGAATAACGCTAGGAGGACGAGTACTAGGTAATATGATGCGTGGAAGCGGGCCGGTGCGACTGCAGTACTGCCGCCCCGCTTCCGCGCATCGCGCGCTGTCGGGAAGCACTACTGCAACTCTTAGTAGTCACTGACGGCCGGCCGCGACATTGCGCGGCGGCGGCAGCGGTTTCTCTAATTCATTGCGTGTGAACCCACATCCCCGACTAACCACACCGCCTACGGTATGAGGTAGCGGAGCGGTATGCGAGGAATAACTTCACCAACAGCATTGCTAGCGTAGCTCACGCATCCCTTCCTATCGGCAGATTGTTTCCCTCGCACAGCGCTCTGTTATCTCGCACGGCCCTGCTGGATACTTACGATACTCACCTAATATTCTTAGAGCGCTCCTCCGCTGAGTCGGCCCCGCTTGCCTGTCCCCGGCCCCGCTCGCCTGTCCCCGGCCCACCCGCCTGTCCCCGGCCCCGCTCGCCTGTCCCCGGCCCACCCGCCTGTCCCCGGCCCACCCGCCTGTCCCGGGCCCCGTCTCTCGCCGCCGGAGACCGCGCTCGCCGCCAAACCATCGGGTCAACAAGTCTATTCTGACGATGACGTGTCACTCCATTTTCAGATCAAGTAGGTATGCACGATATACTATTTGGGTGGATTGCAAAAAAAATGACATAGTTAAGAGCTTTAATCTAATCTACGCTTTAACTTTTTTCCGTTGTGTAACGGCAATTACCCATACGTTTTATATGGGTAACTTTCGTTACACAATGGTTTTTTTTAAAGCATATATTATATTAAGGCCCTTAACTATTTTTTTGCAATCCACCCATTTACAATGATATTGTTAGTATGGTGTATCAAAATAATTAAGTTTGAGTCATTGCTATGTACTAGTAGCGCCATCTAACAACGTAACGTGTAACTAAATGTACAGTTATTTTTGCCAATAAACTAGTCTGTTGCGAATTCATTTATTTATTATTCGGAGAACCAACAGCTAACAATTGTACAATAGTTATACATGTAGGTAACGGAAAGCCAATTATAGGTTCCCACCAATAATATCCGACATGTTTAAATATATATGATAGCTATCGGGGGGGTCGTAACGTAACTTTTCGAACGACGTTAGGACTACTCAGCTGTAGCTCTAGTATAAGTTATGTCGACATATATACGTTTTCGAACGCGTTTGCGTTAAGTTTCAATTTGTATGGCAACGCGTAGTTCCTCATAGTTACCACAAGAGGCGCTGTTCGCGTTGCCATACGAATTGTAACTAAACGCAAACGCGTTCGAAAACGTATATCTGTCGACAAAACTTATACTAGAGCTACGTTATTTTTCCATAGAAAACATAACATTGAGATATGCCTAACGTAGGTACTATCGCCCCCTAGATGCACACCTCTAGGATCATTTTCGAGCATTCGTCATGCATGTGCAGAAGATTTTGTACAGAAAGTGTGAACCCGTACCCTTGGGCGATAGTACGTATGAAGCGTTATGCAAGCGACCCGCAGGATAGACTTCTCGTCTAATGACTGTAAGGGTGGTATTCCACTTGTCCAATTTCTATATCAAATCTTTGCTCGTTGACGCAGTATTAGGTCCTCATACCTATAGATTAGATTATTTATTTCATGATAAAAAAATTACATACTAATCATCCAATTTCTTTGATCAAATGCACATTGGACAAATAAATTGGATAAGTTGAATACCACCCTAAGGTAAATGTCACAATGCTCGACACTGGCCCAATAGCCCTCCTGAATCTTAATTCATCGCAATAAAGATGACAAGCAGCGTGTCGATTGTTAAAGTGAAAGTGTCCAACATTGGGACGTTTACCTAAGTAGACCTAATCTTTTTGCATTGAGGTAAGTTATGCAAATCATTCACCAAGAAGTAGGGAGGTGTATCTATAGTGTTATAGTTTTTTGAAATTAAACAAAAATTAATCCCACAAAATATTTATTGATACTTTTTTTTTATAAAAATTTCTACATGTTTTTTTATAATCCTACAGTACACATATAGCGCCCCAACTTGACAGTTGACACGCAACAAGTCACTCCGCCAGCAACCAACAGGACAACATCCAACGCCAACAGAACCCTCTCAGCGCGTCCCCCCCCCCTCACCCCGAACCCCCACCACCCCGCATTACCCCGCTGACTCCCGCGTCTGTACTCGACTCGTGCTAACTGATTTGGGATCATCACCAAGAATTTTGTACCATCGCGTAACTTCATAATAAACCAAACAAGGACAACATTGTCGTTTATTTTGACATAATGCGTCTATGCCAAACTCATGGCCCCTAACGGCCCTAACCCAGCTGCACAACATTACTTGACACTATCTTAACCCATTCAATGCCAATGACTCCTATATGAGCCATGATGCTACGCGTAGCATACGTAGCGATGCGTGGCCGCGACACACGAAGCCTTCGGCGGGCGACAACAGAAACGCAACTTAACCCATTCAGGTCCAAACATAATATTTTTATGTTTTAACATATTCAGTGCCGAACCTGACTAGCGGGTGCCTATGCTGTAGTCGTTTTCCGCTACATATTAGCGAAACCACGGGAAAGGCTACGAATGTAGAGCGTAGCGATTCTTGGCAGTCAATACAAAGAAGAAAAGTACTGCTGAGTGCTACATTTGGGGTCAAGCAACAACGCTACGTGTGCTACGCCGTAGCGCGTAGCCGCATCATTCTTCTTCTCGCTCGTAGAGGCATGATTCATATGTGATTCATTGTTCTAGAATGGGTTAACGCAAGGAGTACGTGAGAGAGAGACGCAACACCGTCAGCAATACCGCGGTCACACATGCGCGAGTCGAACACGGACCCGTGCTGGTCGCGCTTAGCGCGGCACAGAGACAAGGTAACACATTCATCTCCTTCCGACACTACTTGATATAAAGATATGGATACTTTATCTTATCTTTGTGAGGTGATAAACGCGACCAGATGAGCTATTACCTGAATGTTAACAAAAGCAGGTTCATCCCAAACCATTTGTTGGCAAACAACAGCAAGCGAGTTGAGCGCGCGCCGCCTACACGACCACAGGATCCCCCGTTTACCGGTTTACTAAGGGGCATCGCTATTATTGTGTAAAATATGTCATCACAGAAAAATCTAAGTAATACACTAGAAAGTAATCTACTAATATATCGATCCACTAGCATGTGGCACCCATAGAATCGACAAGCGGGTAGGACGATTTTTTGCCGCCCTAGTCGTATAAAAACTAATTTACTATGTATAATAGAAACTACCGCTATGAGGCTATCCCAGAACCAAGGTAATCGATATAGCCCTCCGAATCGCTTAACTGAAGTGGCAGTGGGCACATTGCACGTAGAACCGATGGCCGTTGGGCAGGAAAGGTTCTCGAGTGGTGACCACGTACCGGAAGGCACGGCGTGTATAACCCTTCCTCCCCCACAAGGTGGATTGTGCGCCACGCACAATCCATTGGCACTCTTTGGGGGAGGCTGACATGATGATGATGATTAATAGAAACTAAAGATATGTGTGTGTCACGCGAGCCCGCGCGCTAGCAGCCCCGCCTCCCCCCCCCCCCAGCAGCCCGGTCGGCGCGCGGCGGCACGGGTACGCGCCGGTGTACACGCACACAGGCGCACGTCCGTCGTAGGCCCGTGTATAGTAGTCACGCACACCTGCTCGCCGGACATCCGCCAGCAGCTCGATAAGGCACGCGCACTGCCACGGGTTATCGTAGAAGTAAAACACGTCTAGGCCGGTGCCTGCGCGCTTCAGCCTGCTGGCGAACTCCGGAGGCAGGTGGGAGATCATGTTGCCATGTAGCCACAACACTTCGAGCTTGCCGTTGTTCGAAAACATTTGATCAGGTATAAACCTGATCTTGTTGTTATACAAGTATAAATATTTCAAATTTGTCACTGCGGTAAAAACAGAGTGGTGGATAAACTGTATCTCATTGTAACTCAAATGTAGTAATTCTAATTTTGTACAAGCTGAGAAGGCCCCAGCGTTAATCTCAGTCAGTTGGTTACCTTCCAGGTCCAACCTGGTCAAGTTGGCGCACACGTGCTCGTCGAGGACGGGCAGCTCGCGCAACTTGTTCCACGAGAGCGACAGCCCTGTGAGTGCGGGGAGGCCGGTTAGTGCTCGTTGTTCCACACCCGTTAATCTGCACCAAGACATAACTAACTCAGTGGCGTCGCTGTCCACCGGGTACCGACGGACTCGCCACCCCCTGCCGCGCGTCGCGCACTCCGGCGTGCTGACGTCATCAGCGCGCGCGCCGGCCGCCAGCAGCGCGGCCAGCAGCAGCAGCGCGGACGCCGGCCCTGCGACACGAGCAACGAACAACTGGTTAACACGTAATCTATGCTTTAATTTAGAATTACTTTATAATAGCTAATATTAATTATAATAACTTAAAACTGTTGCACTACTCGATACCTGCACATGGAATAGCGGTGCCCCTTATCGCAGGTATTATTTTTTACTTAATAAGTGTCACATATAGCTATCACTCTGTAGAATATCTATCATAATTATTAATAACTAAAACTTTAATAAACAAAATTTATTATTAGTAAAACTTAATATTAAAATGATTTATCCTAAATCTTAAAAATAAACCTCTGATTAAAACTAAACCTTAGTTATAAAATAAAAATAAAAAAAAACCTCTTGCATACAATATTGGTACCTATCATAAATATATAAAAATAATGTTTTACACACACGCAAACTATTTTATTAGTAGTGAATTGAGTGAACTGCGCGAGCGCTTCGTGACCGGTCATGAGTGACCCGCTCGGTGACGTCACTACTCATTTCGCCGCGCCGATGCAGGTGTGCACGGCCGCTGCTGTTTGCGAATTCTTATTAAATTATTACGCTGGTTCTAAACACCGTATATACTTTACTTGTAAAAGGACACCGTGCTTTTGTGTGATACTTGTGAATTGGTGATATTCCTCGTTCCCGTAATGGGTAAGTTGTGCAAATTAATCTATCTATCTATCTATCTATCTATCTATCTTCTATCTATCTATCTATTACATATAATAAAGCTGAAGAGGGTCGAAAGTCTGTACATGGAAGATAAACGAAAAAAATTTGGCTGGGGATACTTAGAATTGATAACAGAACACGTTCCAACAGTTTTTAAAATTTTTGTCTGTTTATCTGTTTGTCTGTTTATTTGACAGAGCATCACGTGAAAACGGCTGAACGGATTTTGATGCAGACTTTACTAATCTGTCGAGAGAATACCCGGCCAGGTTTAAAGCTATAAAAATCTTTAAGATTAGGGTTCAAAGGGGGTAGAAAATGGGGTTGAACTTTGTATGAGGACTCCTTGAATGCACGAGCTACAGACTTGAAAATTGGTAACCATAAACTTGACTGGAAAGTAAAAACGACCCCATTCAAACTTTTAGCAATGTATAGATAAAACGTGAAAAATATGGGATGAAAATAGGTTCTGAGGCGACTAGAAACTATATAATGTTGCAAGAGCGGGGTTATAACAGTATCATTACCATGGTAACATGTCGTCAAGATATTCGAAAATTCATCGTGTTCTTAGAACTGATAGTTATTCCAGTGGTTTGACCCATAGCTTACGGAGTCTGTGTCCCCGAGTTCAAACCCAGCGATTGGCATGCACTTTTTGTAGTTTAAATTTTTTTGTGTCTGCGTTTTTACAAATGTATATTTTCAAAAACGCAGAGAAGCTTAGTGAATAGAGGATTTTGATGCAACTTTTACTTAATCGGTCGAAAAAATCCCTCGCCAGGTCATAGGCTGTAAAAATGATAAAAATTAGTTCAAAGGGGGTAAAAAATGGGGCAAAACTTTATATGGGAACTCCTCAAATCCATGAGCTTTAGACTTGAAAATTGATAAACATACACTTGACTGGAAAGTAAAAAGAACTCCATTCAAACATTTAAAAAAAATATAGATAAAACGTGAAAAACCACGGGATGAAAAAGAGTGCTAGATGGCTAAAGACTATCTATAATAACCACAAATGTTTGATATCTCAACCGATAGTAGCTGTTAGACATAAGAAACCTAATTATTTTGGAAACTCAGTCGCTGACAACGTCGCTGTTAATATTGAAATCCAGCAACCTTGATCTTCGTCTTCCTATATAATTGCTATGAATTCAGAGGTCATCTAAAGATGTATGATAGGTTGAGTTTAATACTTACGATGAATATATAGCATAGTTCACCAACGTCAAGAGATGTGGGTATAAAATTTGGACACAACGGCATTCCGCGGAGAATTAAGTAGGTACCATTTTTTATGTATAAAACTTCAGCGTTTGTGACATTCAGAAATATTATTATGAATACTCGGGTAAAGTGAGCGTCCGCATGAGCTAGCTCTCTGGCCTTCGGCCCTCGGGCTCGCATAGAGAGCGCTCTCTGAAGCGATATATTGGGCCTTTCATTCATACGAAAAGCTCGGCCTTCGGGCTCGCTTGCCTCGCCACTCACCTTCGGGACTTTGGAACTCAGATTTCGCTTTTAAGACACTTGGAGATAGTGTGCGTCAGTCCTCGGGCTCGCATAGGAAGCGCTCTGTAAAACGGTTCTTTGGGCCTATCATTCCAACGAAAAGCTCGGCCTTTGGTCTCGCTTGCCTCGCCGCTCTTCTTCTGACTTCTCTCGCTCGGGACTTTGGTCTCCGGTTTCGCTTGCAAGACACCTGGGTTTAGTTAGTGTCCGTGAAGGCTCGCCCTCGGGCCTTCGGCCCTCGGGCTCGCATAGAGAGCGCTCTCTGAAGGGTTGGTTTGGGCCTTTCATTCATACGAAAAGCTCGGCCTTCGGGCTCGCTTGCCTCACCCCTCAACTTTGGGACTTAAGGCTCATGTTTCGCTTGCAAGATACCTGTGGATAGTAAGTATCCATGGAGCATATGGAGCGCTATCTATAAGGGTACGTTGGGCCTTTCATTCCTACGAAAAGCTCAGCCTTCGGCCTCGCTTGCCTCCCCGTTTACCTTCAGGACTTTGGCTCTCAGGGGTAGTTTGACAAGACACCCGGAGATATAGAGTATCTTTGGGGTCTCGCCCTCGCTCGGTCCATTTGTTTCAATTATGAAATCTTATATTTAATAAAAATTTAAGTAATTTTTCTTCTACTATAAGTACTTAGGTACTTCGTTTGCAATAAAGATTAAGTAAATCAATATAACTAAATATTATTGACGACAAAGTTTATGAGGATTTGAACTGTTACACGCATAATTTATAGAAATGAAATCGTAATAATCTAATTTATCAGTGTAGTGGGTATCGTATGGTGAAACATAAGTGGTTACGCCATAAATCCTTTCGGCCACTTAACCTCCTTGCGCGGATCGCACATCGAGCCGGCAAGAAGAAAACGGTCTGTCACTGTCTTCGCCGTCACGTCAAGACGAATATTGTAAAAACGTATAAAAAATAATTTATTCATCATAATAATAACGGTGTCTAATACAAAATACAAACAGTACGCATGCAAGGCCCTCCGATAACAAAACAAGACGAACGAGCAAGGAGGACTCAAAATCTGAACCAGGTATTTGATGAATTATTCCCCAATAAGAATATCATGTCATCCATAATTTATACGCGTACGAAGTCGCGGGCAGAAGCTAGTAACATAATAATACCTATGTTTATTGACTGTTAACGACTAACGTAATAATAAACAGTAGCTGCTAAGTGTTTAGCAATGTTTCTTATGAATGTTAGTATAGGATTTACAAGTACTGATGTTGCAAGATACTAGTTAAGTACGCGCTTAATTTTATTCTACCCACTTGTTAGTTATCTATATAGACTTTAATTTTGTAGTAATAATAAATCGTTTCGCTTGACGATAGCGTTGTTAGGTGGCCAAGTGTAAATACTTTTTCTTTTATGTCCTTCCTGTTTATCTCAGGAACTACCACGGGGGTTGACGCTGCCTAACAACAGGCGGCACAAAGAAGGCCTTCAGGCGGCATACGCATTCCGCGGCCCATTTGTTGTAATCAACCACATAGCAGATAAGTCTTACCTATAGTTAGTTTAAGCACCTCGACGATAAGCAGATCCAAGGCCGGCAACGGATCAACACCCTAATTTTAATAAATTGCCTTATTATTTATTTGGAGCGTTTTATTTCTATAAAAAACGTGACATAAGGGACACCAGCACATGTCACAAATTAGTACTTGTCCCATTCCCGGCCCGTGACGAAACGTATGCGTCCCTACGCCGTAGTCGCTTTCCGTTACATACGAGGAAAACCACGGGATCGGCTACGAGCGTAGCGCGTAGCGATTCTGGGCACTGAATGTGTTAAGAAAACGATTAAAACATTTTTCTTTTTCAATTAACACTGCGGCACTGCCAGGAGCCCGCGTAGCCGGCGCCTACGCCGTAGCCGCGGCCGCTACGTACTGGATACGCTACGAGCGTAGCGCGTAGCGATTCTTGGCCGTGAATTGGGCGAAACTTATACAGGGAGGAAAAAAACGAACACCATATGGTAGGTTGTATGTATTAATAAGTTTTTGTCAAATATGTCATTTTGGTACAAGCTCTTATGCCGACTGTACTTTTCTGTGTACCATCATCTCATCAACTACTCATTGAGACGATTCTAAGGAGCCCAAACTCAACGGCGTTACGTCGGTTAACCCATTCGAGGCCACGCATCACTTCGCATGCTACGCCGTAGCGCGTAGCAGCGTTTTTCCGCTCTGTAGCGGAAATCACACGTAGAGGCATGACTCATATGTTGAGATCCGGCTTTGAATAGATTAAATACTGAATTCCCATGGCCACCTTCTGTCTCCATCATCAGATCAGCCCCATGTTACCATAATATTGAATTGTCATCCAAACTATACTTATACCCAAAATTTCAGCTCAATCGGATAACGGGAAGTGACATACATACTTATATACCAACGGACTACTTCTAAAGCGGGTGCAGCGGCGGAAAACGCCGAAAATCTGAAATGTAATAAATATAGAGGCCTCGGCAGAGAGTACGACTTTGTACCCTTTGGCGTCGACCCCACGGACCCACCCTCGGTCCGTGGGGTCCCAGTGCGCATAAGTTATTTGCAGAAATCGCGAAATGTCTGGTCGATGTAACTGGTGACCGAAGAGCTGGCGGCTTTCTCGCCCAACGCATCAGCATTGCAATTCAGCGAGGAAATGCCTCCAGGGCCTTTTTTAGATTTAACTTAGTTTTAATTTATCTTAGTTAATGTTAATTATAATCTTGTATTCACTTTTAATAAATATTAGTTCACTTATATACTTACATACAAACAGGTCAAGTTAATATAAAGCTTGTAATAACTACAACTTAGAAATGTTGAAAAACCCTCGATTTTTTCATTTCACAGTCCAATATCTCAAAAACGGCTACACCGATTTTGTTAAAACATAACTAAGAACCATTTCGATCACGTCAGCTTTTGGACAAAAAAAAAACGATTTAAAATCGGTCCATTTGTTTAGGAGCTAAGATGTCACACACATACATGTCAAACTTATAACACCCCTTTTTTGCGTTGGGAGTTAAAAATAGCCTGATGACAGATAAAACAAACTATACATTCTTATACGAAACAGCAACTTCAACAGTCGGGTCCCGTTTAAAGTCTAAGCTGCGGCACTAATGTTGACGACAATAATGGGTCCCGACTGTTGAAGTTGCTGTTTCGTATAAGAATGTATAGTCTGTTTTATCTGTGTCATAACGATTCGTATGCCTCGTTCCGGATCCGTCACAAGCGGTTTGGACATTATTTTTAAACTCCAAGGTCCAAATTGACATACGAAATGTTAATCATAAAATTGATTCAATGTTCTCGACTACTGAACTTGTTTTTTTCTTTTCAGTTTTTTTTTCTAAAGATAGCTTTTTTACAGTCGGGTTTTTTTTATTTTCTAATTATATTCCTGCTGGCTGGTTTATCTATTTTTCGAACATCTATACAATCGTGAAGTAGAATCACGTGGACTCATTCGTCCACTCCGTCCCTTTTGCAATAAGTACTCTATGTAGTTGTGTGTGTAATGTAGCGTGTAGACCTGAGTATATGGTTTTAATTTTTACTCGATAGCTCCACGCGTTCCCGATATAAAGGGTCTTGACAGACAGACAGTTTAACCTCGATGATTGATTACTAACTTTAAATAAAGACTATCATCATCATCATCATCATATCAGCCGAAAGACGTCCACTGCTGGACATAGGCCTCCCCCAGAGTGCCACAATGACCGGTCCTGCGCCACCCGCATCCAGCGGACTCCAGCGACCTTTACCAGGTCATCAGTCCACCTTGTGCCTACCCACGCTGCGCTTTCCGGTACGTGGTCGCCACTCGAAAACCTTTCCGCCCCAATGGCCATCGGTTCTACGTGCAATGTGCCCCGCCCACTGCCACTTAAGTTTAGCGATTCGGAGGGCTATATCGGTTACCTTGGTTCTGCTGCGGATAGCCTCATTTCTGATGCGATCACGCAGAGATACTCCCAGCATAGCCCTCTCCATATAAATAAAGACTATATGTTTTATGATTTAATTACAAATGTATTCAGTATTTCAGATTTTCCCCTGTATTTGTAGTAAGTATAAGACGATATTATTTGTCAAATTTCATAGTTATAGGTCAACGGAAAGTACTCTATAAATTTTGATTCCCTTAAGGGTATCGAAATATACGTTATTTGAGGCATAAACGGCCATGCCTATCTTTTACGTTAACTTTGAAGTTTGATTTTTTCATAGCTTCAAGGAACTGTAGACATGAGCATATAATTTTAATTTCAACTCGATAGCTCCGCGCGTTCTCAATATAAAGGGTCTTGACAGACAGACAGACAGACAGACGGACAACAAAGTGATCCTATAAGGGTTCCGTATTTTTCCTTTTGAGGTACGGAACCCTAAAAAAACTAGATGCAAAGTATTCTTCTGGCTCGCGTCACGTCACAAACATGGTTTTTAAAGGGACGTAACAGGCCCTTACTATAGTCGGGTTAAATAAAAGGACATCATACTAAATACACGCCAAAACACGCTAATATACTACGTTTGGATGGTTTTGCTTAACCATGCAAAAACTGAACGGATTTAGATGAAATTTGGCACATCTAAATAGTTTATAACGTGGATCAAAACATAGGAGTTATTATATTACCACAATAGGACTTATTTACCATAGGTATTTTTACTCCAAAAACCATCCCCCAAATGGAAGACATCGGGTATAGAGGTTTATTCGGAGGCTCACGCGGACGGAGTCACGAGCAAACGATGTATCAGTAAAAATCAGTTGCCGGATGTAGGCACAGCCACCATCAGATATATTGGAGCGTCCAATGTGCTTACAAATATCTGAACACGACAATAAAAATCATGGGCATTGGGCTATTTGGGCTTATTAAATTCTTGCATAGAAAATTATTTTGAACACGATCGGTTCAAAGGTTTTCGAGATATTGCTGAATACTGCCTTCCCTATAGAAAAGGATGTAACTGCCGTAAGATTTCTGTGACGATACGACCTTTTTAAAAGGCACGAAACCCTTCGTTGTGCATGGTCCGACACGTACTTGGTCGGCTTTTTTCTGCATTTAATTTTGTGAGTTACTTATTAATTATTATGAACTGTGTTAGTCACGAATGAATGTTCGAATCTGTAGATTTTGAGTTAAAAAATCTCCTTTTAAAGAGCGAGTGAGACAGAAGACAATAGGGAGATTTGGCTTAGAGCGACGCTTGGGTTCACGTTCTTCATTAGTACAACCGAGCAAAGCCAGAGCGCACAGCTAGTTATTATTGTTAAAATGACTCACCCGAGATTTTCAAAGCCATGGCTGATGATTATTTTCGTTGGTGTAAGAAGGAGGAGGAGTCAGTTGCGGACGACGGCGGGAGTCGGCTGCGGCGCGAGTTGCGATGAGCGGAGACGGCGGCTCGGCTGCTGAAAATCAAAAACAACTAGGTTTTAGACAATTTTTCAGGAATCCAAAATTTAATCAAGAACTCTTTTTTCAAAAGATTTGTCTTCTTTTGGCACGGCACAGAGCATGTACAGTCAGGGAAATGTATTCACGCACCTTTTTATGCCTTATTGTCATAAAAAGAAGAGCGAAAAAGGTACGTGAATACATTTCCCTGACTGTACATGCTCTGTGCCGTGCCAAAAGAAGACATTTAAATTAAATAAATACAACAAGTAAATAGGCTGTGTTACAATACAATACAAATACTCTTTATTGCACACCTCACACAAACAAAGCAGTTACAGAGAGAAACAATACAATAACATGTAGGTAGAGGTAGACAACAGGCGGTCTTATCGCTAAAGAGCGATCTCTTCTAGACAACCTTTGGGTATCGGAGAAAGAGGTAAAACTAGACTATGGAGTAGGTGGTGCAGAGATTATTATTAACCAAAAATCAAAATAATTATAAAAATAAACGTACATAAATAGCTCTATATACAGGATGGAAAGTTAAAACGGGGCAGTAAGGGCAGCTACTAGATCCCTTGCCGCCACGCAAAAATGGCATTAGGATTTCATTCTTAACTTTTTAAGTGATGGCAATCTACATTCTCAGATTTTTGAAAAAAAGTACAGTCAGCGAGAAAATCATCAATTTTGACGATATTTTTTTAATGCCATTAGATCCCATTCCTATTAAGGATCCAAATACTCTTTGGGACCGACTAAGGTTTGACTACTAGAACGCCCAGAAATCAAAGAAAACTTTTTCTATACAGTGAGTATGGGAATCTAGTAGCTGCCCTTACTGCCCCGTTTTAACTTTCCACCCTGTATAAACATACATATATATACAAATATATGATACATAAATAGTCAGCCAAAAAATACAATCAGGGTTAGGGGAGAGACAAATTATGTTATTTAAGAAGGGATTTGAGGTTGCCGATAGATTTTGCTTGTCTGGTGTCAAGAGGGAGAGAGTTCCACAGTCGGATAGAATTAATAGTGAACGAACTATTGTAAAATTTGGTAGATGACGAAGGCACAGTTAATAGCAAATTGTTAGAACATCTAACAGAATTTAAAAAAACTAAAACGTTCTTTGATATAGCGGGGAGTTGCAGGGTTAAAAAGGATATTGTACAGAAGCGAAATAATGTGAGAGTTACGGCGATAACGGATAGGGAGCCACTTGAGTTTAGAACGGAAACTAGAAACATGGTCATATTTGCGTAACCCAAATATGAACCGAATGCAGACATTTTGGAGACACTCAAGCTTATTAAGTTGTTCGTCAGAAAGGTCGAGATAGGATACATCAGCATAATCAAGAATAGGAAGAAATAACGTTTGAGCGAGCGCAGTTTTGGTTGCAGTAGGTAGAAAATTACGAAGCCACCTGAGAGACCCCACTGCAACAAATACTTTCCTGCTCACTTCACTCACTTGAGGCACCCAAGACAAGGAGCGATCCATAAGATGATTTTTCACTTGCATTGCAGTAAGCATTCTGAATCCCATCAAAAAGTATTGGAGGGAGATTTGCAAAATCAACTCTGGAAATCAGATTGTTGCTGCCAATAATAATGACTTGGGTCTTCACTGGGTTCACAATCGGACCATATCTAGTGTTCCCTACTATCATATGCTTTATGTAAAAAAAAAAACAAGTAGGTAGAAAGAAACAGGTCTGGAAAACAATCAGTTTCTCCCTGTACCACAGGGAATCCTAGCTCAGGACCCAACCACTTGTATCTATTATGTAACATGTTTTTGTAAATAAATATTTCATTTCATTTCAGTTTATCAACACGTGGGAATCTGAACTATATCGTCTAGAAAAATAATCAACAGGGGAAAAACGCGACTAGAAAACAATCCGTTTGTCAACACTTGCATAAGTATATATTAATTAAATCGACTAAGAAAAATAAAAAGTGGGGAAAACGCGAATGGAAATTCTGCTATACGCGGAATAAAACAGTTTGGGGAACCGATCTAATCGCTCGAGCTGGGTCCATTTCATGACAAGGCCTATACCATCTTATTTCTTAATTATTCAATTTTGTGTGTAACTTACTAGTTCGTTTGTAGAAGAAGAAATAAGAGTTGCAAGAGCGGGCTGACGGGAGCAGGCTGCAGCGACGGACCGGAGATGAGCGGAGACGGCGGCTCGGCTGATTGAAATTAGGACAGCAAAACATTATCAAAAACCCTTTTTTCCCTAAATATTTGTATGTACAGTCGAGTTCATAAATATATGTAGGTACGTTCCCAAAGGTTCAAACCTTATGGCCTTGAAAATAAAGTTGCGTTCTCATATTTTTAATCACTTTGCCCATTCACATATTTTAGAACTAGACTGCGACTGTAGGTACATGTGGTATTTTTTAACGTGACTTATTTTAATCACCCTATAAGAATAATTAAAAAACCTAATAGACTGAAGATATCATTCATGCAACTGGTATCTGAATCTTTTGTAGCTTGGTAATTTGACAAAAAATAGGTAAATATCCACGCTAGAACAAATAACTTGAGATACTTGTTTCGGATAAGGTGTTTTAAGGTTATTTTAAATGAAAAATTGATACGAGTACAGTGACCGAGGTAAAATTTACCGCTACAAAATACACCTATCTTCAAAATTGTATTTAAATACACCTTATAGTTTTCGAGTAAAATGCCTGTGACATACGGACATGACGAAACTATAAGGGTTCCGTTTTTGCCTACGGAACCCTAAAAATGGACTTACTTGTTTTAATGTCTAGCAGCGGTGCGGCAGCGGAGTGCGGTGGAGCGAGTGTGGAACGGCCGGCGCGCGGCGCTATTTATGCTGCAAGCTTAGTGATAAGATAACATAACCGAAAAGATCCAGTGCGCGCGGCATCGAGACACTTGTTTACAAAAAAGTCGTTCGAGTAGCCTTATCTGAATATGCCCTTAATTGTGTAACGATTATATAAAATACTATAATACTTAATCATTTTCTGAATTTCAAAAAAGTAACTCGATAAAAAAAATCCGGACAACTTTAAATAAAGACTATATTTTCTTAACACGCTTTTTATTAGGTCGACCTGTATGTAACTATGTAATGGAATCGAAGGTAACTAATTTAACCATCTTCCAAGGATCGTAGCGTCATGAAAATTGGCAGCTGTATGTATTTCTCAATGATGTAATATAAAAAAGAGGTAGATATAGGTTATAAGCGCTCCAAAAATGGCACACTAAAATTGTGTTAACTGGCACAAACTTGCCTCAGTTTCAAATCGTCAATGGAAACGTTAGCTGTCAGATTTGGTGGCCATTTTCAAACACGGAATTTCGTATAGACAACACATCTACCTCTTTTTATATTTCATCATTGGTAGTTCTGATGACAATACAATAACATGGTACTGTCGAACTCATCTGATGATGGAGCCGGAAGGCAAGGGGATGTTATTTCCCCAAAACTGTTCACCGCTGCACTGGAAGACGTTTTCAAGACTCTGGACTGGAGAAGGCTAGGCATCAACATCAACGGCGAGTACATCACTCACCTTCGGTTTGCTGATGATATAGTAGTCTTGGCTGACACCATGGAGGACTTGAGTACTATGCTCGATGACCTCAGTAAAGCCTCCGAGCGAGTTGGTCTAAGGATGAACATGGATAAGACGAAGATCATGTCAAACGTCCATGTAGTACCAACTCCCATTTCAATCGGACACTTTACGCTCGAAGTTGTAGACGAGTATATATACCTAGGACAGACTGTCCAGTTAGGTAGGTCCAACTTCGAGAAAGAGGTCAATCGTCGAATCCGACTCGGCTGGGCAGCATTCGGGAAGCTACGGCACATCTTTTCGTCCAATATTCCGCAGTGTCTCAAGACGAGAGTCTTTGACTAGTGTGTGTTGCCAGTGATGACGTATGGTACGGAAACGTGGTCGCTTACTATGGGCCTCATAAGAAGGCTCAAAGTCACACAAAGGGCAATGGAGAGGGCTATGCTGGGAGTATCTCTGCGTGATCGCTTCAGAAATGAGGCTATGCGCAGCAGATCCAAGGTAACCGATATAGCCCTCCGAATCGCTAAACTTAAGTGGCAGTGGGCGGGGTACATTGCATAGAATCGATGGCCGTTGGGGAGGAAATGTTCTTGAGTGGCGACCACGTACCGGAAGGCGCAGCGTGGGTTGGCCCCCCACAAGGAGGACTGATGACCTGGTAAAGGTCGCTGGAGTCCGCTGGATGCGGGTGGCGCAGGACCGGTCATGGTGGCACTCTTTGGGGGAGGCCTATGTCCAGCAGTGGACTTCTTTGGGCTGATATGATGATGATGATGATGATCTACCGTGCACAAGATTCAAGGCTGTACAGTAGACCACGCAGTGGTGTACTTAGGGTTCCGTACTTTTGCGTCTATTGTGGAGTCAAAACCAACGTGCCGGCCGGGCAAAAAACAAGCTATAGAAAAGGCACGTGGCCGGCCCGGAGATTTATGGCCCGGCCGGCACGTTGGTTTTGACTCCACAATAGACAGGCGTATGTGGCCCTAAGTAGACCAAAATCACACATCAGATTGAAGGGCTAGATTGTTCTAAGCTGACAGGTAAAACACCATGCAACACAGACGAAATGGCGGAGATGGACTCATTCGCCTACTTGAAATAAATGTATAAATGTTAAAAATATTTCGTTATCAAACACTAAATTATTAGTTTAAAAAACCGGCCAAGTGTGAGTCGGACTCGCGCACGAAGGGTTCCGTACCATTAACTATAAAAACGGCAAAAAAATCATGTCTGTTGTATGGGAGCCCCAGTCCGACTCCCACTTGGCCGGTTTTTTAGTACTTGTAGTTTTAGCGGCAACAGAAATAAATAATATGTGTTTTTTTTTTTCAACTCTCTAGCTATCACGGTTCTTGAGATACAGACAGACGGACTGACGGACAGCGAAGTCTTAGTAATAGGGTCCCGTTTTTACCTGTTGGGTACGGAACCATAAAAACACTAGAAAAACACGTTTTTATAAATGCACATAAAAACCAAAAATAAATTATGGAAAATATGGATGGAAATACTTTTTGTATAACTTGCTGAGAAATCAAGTTAAGCGATGTTACGGGAATTAGGTTACAGAGATCGGCGCTTTCCTGTTCCAGCACCCCACGCTTTTACAATCAAATATTATAATTAAATGCACATAGTTAAAACGTTAACCATTGGCTACGGTGTTTACATGCCTTTAGGCATACCGTATGGTAGTTTGCCACTGTCGTATTTAGTATCAAAAACAAAGATGTCTATAAACCTTTTTCAACCAAAATTCGGCCCAGTTATTTTCCGCTGCTAAATCTTGTTGGGTAACGGAGTAGCAATCGAAAGCGACCGATAACCTCTGCCCCGCACTTGTTTGTGCCAAAGTTGTTTTTAAATTGCGTACGAAGAACCGATAAGCTAATTCTGGCTGTAGGTACACCTGACTTTCAAATCAGTAAAGGACAAATAAATTCCTACATAAGTAGGTAGGTACTTTTCGTTTGTGTCACGCATCATCAAGCCGGCGCTTTCTTTTGTTTCAGTAGCACAGTGTGTAATTTTCCTTTAAGTGCGGTCACCTATAATTTATTCCTTTATCCTATAGATCTACCTAAGAACTAAAACTTCTGGGAAGAAACCATGTATTTTTTATGTTTATTTTTGAAGTTATTTAAAGTTATACTGACGTCATCAAAAAACTGTTTTTGTTTGTACATTTCAAAATAATAATATGATTTACATATTTACTTGTTTTATTATAGTAACAATGCAATATCTAACTCCATACAATGTTTAGGTATTGCATCTACGATATTCAAAGAGAAATCGTTGTTTATTTAATTTTTTACTTAATTGCAGTTTTCTCCGTATTTTTATCGGTTCTGTATCTGATTTTAATACGAAACATGCATCATATAGTTAACAATAACACAAAATAAAAAGCAAATTGTTTGAAAGTGGAACTTCGGAAATATTGCATTTCTAAAGTTCCATAGATTTTCTATGGAAATAGGGTTGTGAAATTTAACATTTTCAAATAATTAATAATTTAATTTAATTCAAACGGAATAATGTTTCTTAATGTCACTTTCTTTAATCTTCGACATCCGAAGATACTAAAACTTCTTCTAATGGTAAAAAAAAACATTTTCATCATTTTTGGTTGCTTCTAGTAAGTCCTCGTGATTTAGTACATTTTCCGTTGATGGTTTTAAAAGCCAAAGAACTTTTTCAGGTAGAACCAAACGCTTGTGTTTTTTTTGGCGAGTACTGAGTGACATCGTAGATAGGAATGGATCTGACGATTTTAAAGCACGGTGAAATGGGTCAAGCACAGTTGTCTTCCGGTTTAATTTTCTCGTATGGTGTTCCCTATCATAACGCGAGTATTTGTTACGAGATTCAGAAGCTTGCTCACTCAGCATACCAATTGGTAACGGACTAGATTTTATCATTTGACTTCCGTGGGCTAATATTTTGTGAAGTGTAACTGACATGTAGCACCACTCGTAATTTTCTACATATTTCGCAGAAAAATTGGCACAAAATTTGTGAAACTTTTCAGGATCTATTTCGAAACTACTTGACAGTGCTACTAATATAATATGCAAATCATCCACAAGCGATTCTTCGACGCCTAGAATGTTCGCAAATGTTTTTCGATGTAAATCCGATAGTGCAGTGCGGGCTGTATTGGTACTTAATTCTTTTTTACACCAAAAGAACTATTAATAATTTATTTTACATCAAGAAAGGTAGTAAATTGGCAGTCGAAGTTATCTAAGAATTGTTATAATATAGTAGGTGACAACCCTAACCTCAAACTTAAAAAAAATATATCTCTGATGTTCCGCATTGTTCGCATCAGAGTTTTTTTTATATTATAGCTAAATACAATATAAAACGATTCATGTTAAAAAGCAATGCAGAAACAATGGGACTAACCAAATAAAAAATAAATTTAAAATTTAAAAAATCAGGGTTTTCGCTTTTAGTAACGATTATTTATAATTTCTTTTTGACTAAAATTAGTAAATATAACAACCCTTTTTAAGAAACCAATGTATAATGCATAATCACAATATATTTAAAACGAAATAATGCATTTCTATGGTTTTTATGAAGATTTCTAATTTTTTTAAATAACATCAAAAATAAACATAAAAAACCGGCCAAGTGCGTGTCAGACCACGCAAAACGAAGGGTTCCGTGCCTATTAAAAAGGTCGTATCGTCACAGAAATTTTACGGCACTTACGTCCTTTTCTTTGAGGAAGGCAGTTTTTCAGCAATATCTCGAAAACCTCTGAACCGATCTTGTTCAAAACAATTTTTGGTGAATGAAATTAATAAGCCCTATGTCCATGAATTTTTCCATATTTTTAAAATACACCGTTCAAAAATTAGAGGGGTGCGGACAGAATTTTAGTGACTTTCGGGGCGATTATCTCCGACCCTATTCACTTAATCAAAAAAAATGCTAATAAACCTCATATTTATTTTGAAAGGCCTATCGATTGATGTGCCACACGGGGGGTCACAATGAAATTTTGTTTTTTGGCTTTTAGTTTTATGTATGGAGTGCACCCTTAAAAAAATTTTTTTTTGTCATTTTAATTACAAAACTATGTAGCGGCTAACAAAATACACCTATCCTCAAAATATTATTCAAATACACCTTATAGTTTTTGAGTAAAATGCCTGTGACATAGGGACAGACGGACAGACGGACATGACGAAACTATAAGGGTTCCGTTTTTGCCATTTTGGCTACGGAACCCTAAAAATACATGGTTTCTTCCCAGAAGTTTTAGTTCTCAGGTAGATCTATAGGATAAAGGAATAAATTATAGGTGACCGCACTTAGAGGAAAATTACACACTGTTAGATATCACGCACACTGCAAGTGGGTTGTAAGATGAAACAACTTTTAAATTTATATAAATTTATTCTGAACGCATACATTAACAAGTACACAGCACAAACAACATAACACTTATACAGATCTTTCAGACAGACATAGGTAGATTGTAAGTAGCTGACACACCCACAGGCCGAACACACCACCGGCCTGATGGACATAATGTAACACATAAACTAGAGAAATAAACACCTGTCTATTACATTCTATTCTATTACTGCAAGTGGGACTGGAGCAATGCAAACACCTTGTTCTTGGAAGTGAAGAACACTGTAGTTTAATACCTACCTGACAATATATATCTGCACTAGCTTTTGCCCGCAACTTAATTCGTCCGCGTGGACGCCACTTACTTTCTACCGATTGATATAATTGAATACGAATGTTCAGTACCAGTCGATTTAAAAAGGCTATAGCCGTGTTTCTATACAAAATTTGCCTTTCTGTCAAATGTTCTAGTAATTTCATTTTTAGATACTCCTTGTAGGCAAAGGTCTGTTCCCCAAAGAAGAGCCATGTACACTTGTCAGTTTTCGTAATATGGCGGTTTGTTTTTTTTCACTTTTTTAATTTATTTCTTGAATTCGGTCTTTGCGATTAATTTGATTTTTTGGTAAACTATACTACAAAATAAAACCCATCACTACAAAAAATATTGCCTGAAACTTTAGTACAAATATATGTCAAAATAATGGAAACTATAATTTGATAATTTTTTTTTTGGTGTTCTGGTGTAGCGGCACCTACAGTTTTTATTAAATTCAAATTATTAGCTTTGGTACTTCATGCCAAAAAGTAACTACAAATAAAATTATTCCTTCCTTGTTTCAATGTTTTTTGTGCCAAATGAATAATAAGTGATGAAATAAATGTGTTATTTTGCTATTTGGGGACATTTAATTTCGTTCATACAAGTAATTAAAGCAATCCTGTAAAAACATTGAAACAAGGAAGGAATAATTTTATTTTCACCTCACTAGCTCGGAAAGACCTTTTTTATTCTTTAAAAACAGATAGCAAAACTGCATTTTATCCACATGTGTGCAAAGAATATTTGAAATCCGAACGTGTTATTAGTTACTTTTGTTGTCCGTCTTTCACGGCAAAACGGGGCGACGAATTGACGTGATTTTTTAAGTGGAGATAGTTGAAGTGATGAAGAGTGACATAGGCTACTTTTTATCTCTTTCTAACCCCCCACTTCCCTAAAATGGCGGGTGGAAGTTTGTATGGAGCATTCCGCAATTTTCAAGGTAGAAAGCTAAAAATTGGTATGTGGACTATTTATGACTAACAAAAAAAATCGTGCATCTTTTTTTTTTGGAAGACGGCACCTAACCCCTTAAAAGAGGGGGTGAAGTTTTATATGGGGTCCAGATAGGTAGAGTCAATATGTAGAATCGATATGTAGAGTCCATATGTAGAGTCCATATGTAGAGTCGATATGTAGATTCGATATGTAGAGTCGATATGTAGAGTCTATGTAGAGTCGATATGTAGAGTCGATGTGTAGAGTCGATATGTAGAGTCCATTTGTAGAGTCGATATGTAGAGTCGATATGTAGAGTCAATATGTAGAGTCGATATGTATAGTCGATATGTAGAGTCGATATGTAGAGTCTATGTAATATTTACTAGTTAAAATAAAGGCTGATTATACATAATTCAGTTGTTTTTCTTATGTAGTACTTTCCTCAGTTTAGTGAGGTGAAAAGATTTGTGTTACACAAGTTATTTTGACGTCTCGTGTGTTGCAACACTCGCTTTGCTCAGGATTCTATTTTTGAACCACTCGCTACGCTCAGGATTATATTTTCGAACCACTCGCTTCGCTCGTGGTTCAACCATAGAATCCATTCGCTAGCTCGTGGTTCAACCCTAGAATCCATTCGCTGGCTCGTGTTTCAATTCCACACTCGCGGTTAAAATATAACTTTGCACCCTTGTATAACAAATAACTATTGTAGTTAGTTTTTGGCATGAAGTACCAAAGCTAATAATTTGAATTTAATATATGTAGTAGGTCTATACATGGGCAATTTATGAAATAAAAACTGTAGGTGCCGCTACACCGGAACACCAAAAAAAAATTATCAAATTATAGTTTCCATTATTTTGACATATATTTGTACTAAAGTTTCAGGCAATATTTTTTGTAGTGATGGGTTTTATTATGTAGTATAGTTTACCAAAAAATCAAATTAATCGCAAAGACCGAATTCAAGAAATAAATTAAAAAGTGAAAAAAAACAAACCGCCATATTACGAAAACTGACAAGTGTACATGGCTCTTCTTTGGGGAGCAGACCTTTGCCTACAAGGAGTATCTAAAAATGAAATTACTAGAACATTTGACAGAAAGGCAAATTTTGTATAGAAACACGGCTATAGCCTTTCTGTCGCCATTTCAAAATAGTATTCCATCGTTTTTGACAGCTTTCGAGTGAAAGAGGCGAGCGCTCGAAAGTCAAAAAAACCGGCCAAGTGCGAGTCTGACTCGCGCACCGAGGGTTCCGCACAAGATATCATATAACACACCCGTCTTGCCCCACCCATTAATTTTGGAAAAATCTTAACAACGCATAGTGTAGTTAAGTCATGAGTACCTTGTACTTGCGCGACCAAGGAACAAGGAACTCGGTATATACAGTAAGGGAAATGTATTCACGTACCACCGTAGAACCCTGTCGCAATTGACAGGCCGCCGTCACTCAAACTCGAGTGGTATGTCACCTTATTGCGATACGGTTCTACGGTTGTACGTTACTACATTTCCCTGTATGTTGGTTTTTCAGCGATAATTCTTATCAAGTGAATTAATTTCGATAATTCTTTTATTATTTGCTAGAAGGTACTTTCAGAACACTTTCATACGAATTTGAAGGAAAAAAATTAAACACAGAAGTATTAAATTACAAACAAAATTAACATATTATGATTTTTGAAGAATAAAAAAAATTACGCTAGATAGAGGTATCGTTATACTTTTCCAGTAATATTCACGTTAATATTAATCATATATATAGGCCTACTAACTAGATTTTTAATTTTTGCCCCCCTCTTATCCGCCCTTTTTTACACAAATTAAAAGTATATATTAAAATTTTCCATTTTCCATACACGAGGATTAGCTTTGTTTACAACTATTCCAAATTTCAAATCGATAGCATGAGTAGTTCCTGAGATATTTGACTTTGTGTCAGACAGACAGACGGACAGAGTCGCACCATAAGGGTTCTGTTTTTACCTTTTTGGTCCGGAACCCTAAAAACATCCCCCGGGAGGGACAATTTACAACGGGCCTATTGCATAACAACTTGCATTACAAGCGGTGACCTCTTTTCAACTCCTCGGATTAGAAATAGACTTCCGCTTGTATTATAAGTTGTAAATTGTTATGCAATGGGCCCCTGGTTTCCTGGTTCCTTTCCGAAATAGGCTGAAAACAAAAGGTTGTGGACTAAACACAGACCACTTAACCCATCTTCTAGATTCAATACGATGAGAGAGAGAGACAGAAGATCGATGGTAGCTAACTATAACTATGTACGGAAACCATATACAGTTATTCAGAAACACAGACTTGCTTCATCATCATCATCATCATATCAGCCGAAAGACGTCCACTGCTGGACATAGGCCTCCCCCAGAGAGTTCCAAATTGACCGGTCCTGCGCCACCCGCATCCAGCGGACTCCCGCGACTCAGGTGGACTGATGACCCAGACTTACTTACTTTAATAATAATAAATAAAAAAGAATTTTCGAAAAACCCGACTGCTTTTTGACAAATATTATAGCCTCTGTCACTTGCACTCCCACGATTAAGAGAAATCCAACGACACCTCATACATCAAAATCCATCAAGCCGTTTAGGCTACAGGAGGCCACAAAGAAACAGATATACATACATACATACATACTCGAAAGACATTACCCTCCTCCTTTGGCAGTCGGGTAAAAATAACAGACACGTCAAACTTATATCACTTTTTGCGTCGGGGGTTAAAACTTTGGCTTTAAGATATCGAAGTTTCGATATCTTAAAGCCAAAGTGACGCATGTCCATCTGAATGTTCAGTCTATTCTAGGAGATAATGTTATAGCGATTAGGTAGATAATCGTGTGCGAACCAAAAGAGGGGGATAGCGGTCATCTACCAAAAAATTCTGACCCCTCAACCTATAATAGTTATTTGAAGAAGCAGATGAAATAGGTTGGATAGCATAGCATAGCTTAGAGCCCTCGCCCACGGCGACTTTTTTTTTAAATTTATTTATAAAATGTACAAAACAATTAACAATGCCATATTACTCGCCAAACTGCGACAACAGTTTGTTGGCGAGACCGCGCTCATTTTAACTAGTGTTAAGTACCTATGTTAAAACTATGTTAGGTATGCTATGTGAACTACATATAATCTTAAAAGTTTAGTGATATCGCATTATTAGAAGGTGATCTTTTAATTATGCCGTCGAAGTGTATAAGTGTGCCTGTGCTTTTTGAAACGGACGTGTTGAACCGCGAGGGCGTAGCGTATATTCGGTTAAATGATAAACAACAGATTACTCGCGTTTCTAACGCTAATGATAATAATAAGTTAAACATTGTGTGCCCTAACAGGGTGTCATGAATTGACTTAACTAACTGTAACACCTTATGTAATTATGTTCATGATTATGCAATAAATGAAATGAAATGAAATGATAAGGACGTGTTACATGTTCAATCCAGTGCGCATTTACCGATTAATAGCTCGCTTACCGGCAGTGATCGAGACAAGCTGCACTCAACAATCTTTAAAGAAAGAAAAAGAAAGAAAGAAGACATTTATTCACTACACAAAAGACACACAGATATAAAGGGAGGGGGGGGGGGGGGGTTTAATCGCAATAATCGACAGCTTTAAAGACTATTTGATTGAGGGCACGGCCCATACTACCGTGACCACAGGCAAGATGCACATTGAATTTACAAGTGACACTCCAATTCATTATATTTAGACCGTACAAGTTGTCTATTGATGAGAAATCTAGGGTTCGCGAGATAGTTCGCAATTTATTGGATAAAAGTGTTATTCGCAGGTCACAATCGCCATACGCTAGCCCGATCATTCTTGTTAAAAAAACGTGATGGAAAAGACCGTATGTGCGTAGATTACCGTGCGTTAAACGCCATAACAGTCAAGGATCGCTTTCCATTGCCTCTGATTGATGACCATATAGACCGCCTTGGCATAAGCAAGTACTTTAGTAATTTGGATATGGCGACTGGCTTCCATCAGATAGCACTGGATAGCGAATCCATACCAAGAACCGGATTTGTGACCCCTGAGGGTCATACGGAGTACTTAAAGGTCCCTTTTGGACTTGCAAATTCGCCAGTTGTGTACCAGCGAATTATCACAAAGACTCTGAAACCTCTTATAGACGCAGGCAAAGTTTTAACTTACATAGATGATGTTTTAATTTTAGCGTCAACCGTTGACGAGGCACTTAGTAACTTACGTGAAACTCTTGAAACGTTAACCGCTGCCGGGTTTTCAATTAATTTAAAAAAGAGTATGTTTGTCGCCACAGAGGTCGAGTATCTGGGCCGTAGAATATCGCAAGGTCAGGTTAGACCGAGCGAACGTAAAGTTAAAGCTTTGATTGACTCCCCTGTGCCCACAAACGTACGTCAATTGCTTGGGTTAGCGAGTTATTTCCGGCGATACATACCCGATTACGCGACAAAAACAGCTTGCATGGCCAGGTTAACGAAGAGAGGGGTTCCGTTCATATGATTTGCTTGATAAAGTTAAAAAATAATGAACTTGACTCGTCTCGTTACATTGTGCAAAATTTGCTATATTACAAGTACTCTCCTACTGGCGAGGAATCCAGGCTACTGTGTTACATGCCTAAAGGTCACAGATTGAGTCTGTTGCGTATCTTTCACGATCAACACCAACATATCGGGACTGACAAAACCACAGACCTCATACTGCGACACTTTTGGTTTCCTGGATTACGCGCCTTTGTTAAAAAATATATAGCGCATTGCTTGATTTGTCTATCATCAAAGAAAGTGCCTAGAGCCCCACATCAACCGATTTCTTCATGGCACAAGCCCGATGCTCCTTTTAGTACCATTCATTAGATGTGCTAGGTGTTTTGCCTGCTTCAAACGATTTTAAATATGTTTTACTTATTATCGATGCCTATTAGCAATATTGTTTGCTTTACCCAATGATTAAACAAGACGCGTGATGAGTTGCTAAGTTGTTTTTTCAATGCTATTTACTATGCACTAACTATAAGTTTAGGTGTTCCAAACAGAGGTTTGGAACACCTAAACTTATAGTTTGCGATAAGGGTCGTATGTTTGAAAGCTCACAATTTCAGAGTTGGGTTAAAGAAATATGGTCAAACATTCACTTCATAACTCCCCAAATGCACAATGAGAATGGGCAAGTGGAGCGTTACTGTCGAATGCTGCTTAATATGCTTCGCGTAGAAGCAGATAGGAACAGTCAATGGTCTACCAGCCTTTGGAAGCTCCAACTCGTTATTAATAGCACCAAACAAAAGACCATTCAAACGTCCCCCCTACAATTGCTCATCGGTATTGAGGGAACCACACCACTAATAAGGACGCTTATTCGCTACGTAGCACTCGGTAAAACTCATCCAAATCGTGAAGGCCTTAGAGAATTGCAAAGGCAGCGCGCCACTCAGTTGTTAAATAAAAATCGATGCAAGCAATGGAATAAGGTACAAAAGTGATAACTTACTTTTGCTCTTGACTGTACATCTTTTATCAGGGTGAGGGTTTTATTATATACCTATTTTAATTAGGATTGTTCATTTTTTTTAACCCCACATTTTTATTTTATTTTTCGAAAATATAGAGTTATTCAAGAAACTAATTTCAACATTTTAGCAATTCATCGCTTCGTTTATTTTTTATAATTTTTTGAATATATGAGATACGACTTCACGTAAATTACATGTAGTGGCTGAATCTATGTATAGCACACGCCTAATATAGAAAAAAAAGTTTTAAATGTCAATCGATGGTTTGTAGACATCTGTCAATGTCATCATTGTCATTCTAAACGTGTTCATTTCTCATTCTGAAATTTCTGCAATAAATTTAAAACCCAAATACAATGCCACATGCTTGCATGTGCTAAGAAAAAGCCTCTGTTTTGTGTTGCTGACCCATGTTTCGAAGTAACAAGGAATGTTATCTTAGTATGGGAAACTTTTGATGCATGTTACATAAACAACATCATTAAGCATGCGGAACAGTTTTGGGAAACCTATATATATAGTCACTAGCAACTCAAAGCAAAAAAGTGAGATTACATGTAAACGAAGACAAAACAAAAGTAATGACAAACAGACAGCCTATACAGATCATGCTAGATTCGTCACCGCTAGAATATGTTGAAGACTACATTTATGTAGGTCACTTAATTTCCTTTAAATCAAGCACTGAAAAAGAAGTTGATAGAAGAATAAAACTCACATGGAGTAAGTATTGGTCCCTGAAGGAAATTTTGAAAAGTAAAATGCCTACTAAATTGAAAACTAAACCCATGAACACCTGCCTACTCCCAAGTCTCACTTATGCATGCCAAACCTGGCCCCTAACCAAAAAAACGCTGTACAAACTGAAGGTATGTCAGAGAGGAATGGAGAGAAGCTATCTGGGATTGAAACTTAGAGATTATTAGAGAATCAGAAAAATAACCAATGCCACAGATGTAGTCAAACAAGCGCTGCAACTCAAATAGAAATGGGCAGGGAATACACTAAGAGTTAAAGACGAAAGGTGGTCAAAGATAGCAACAGAATGGTACCCCATGGACAGCACATGAAGAAAAGGAAGACCACTCTCAAGATGGAGTGATGATATCAAAAAGACAGCGGGATGCTATTGGGGAAGAAAAGCCAGGGAAACCTGGAAAGCTTTGGATGAGGCTTTCACCGCTTTAGGCGGTCCTTATGCGGAAGAAGAAGAATATTTTAAGAATAGTGAATAGGAAAGTGAAATATTAGTGAAAAATAATAAAAAACAAACAATATAAAACTTTATTTTTAAAATAGTGCATAAAATATGGTCAAAAACTCTGTAATAAGGAAATAAAAGCTCATCTTATCTTATATATTTACAAAATTAATAAAAAGTGGTCTGAATTAAATAACACTAGCTGCCCGCGCGGCTCCGCCGCGTATACAAAGAACCTAGGCGGAGCGACGGGATAAAATATTATAGCACATAATCCCGTAGGTCCATTCTAAATATATAACATAGGTACTGAAGAAAGGATTTTTAGAATACGATGGGTATAGTTTCTGAGACTATCCCCAACATACAAACTTACATTTCACAGACATTACACCTGTTTATTATTAGTAGGTATCAGCACAGATCAAAGAATACTGTATCGGGGACCGTTAATGGTTTAAAATAATATTTTACCGGTTATAGTTGCATTTGACTAATTTATACCGCTAAATAGTTTAAAATTGTTTTGTGTTTTCCAGTATTAAGTCATATCGGTTTGACAAATTACAATTTATACCTACCTGTAATCGAAATATAATTATCTGAACCTGAAATAATTTGGATGGTATTCAAGTCAGGTGAATAAAGTTGCCAATGGGAGTCCCCGGTATCCGAAAAGAAATTTTAGTACTTAATCGAGGTTCGTTTTCTACACCTTTACTTCAAATTTGAAGCCTATCGGTGCCTACGGCATTGTGCTAAGTAAGGTAAATAAAGCCTATATGGGGTCCACGACAATTAATGGGTTTAAACCTCATTCTTCTCCCAACATCTCGAATATGGGAAAATAAGTTAGTATATAACCTTTTTGAAATAAATATAATCATGGCAAATAATATTGACAACTCTATGTCACTAAAAAAATTAATCCACAGTTGACACAATACGTCTGTCAGTTTTTGTAAACATTGTAAAAGATCGTTTATTTTCTATTTACTTCATTTTCTTAGTGTTGTATCCATATGTGGCCGACTCAACATTTATAATTTCTTATGCTGAAGAACTTACTACAGGTTTGAGTTCAATTCTTGTTTATTTATTTTACATTGTCATCTCAAGTCAAAACAGGAGTTAAGTACGTCACGTGACGTCACACAGCCAAGGTCACGTGGTCAGCGCACGGTAGATTCTTTAAATTAAATTTTTAGTACTTTTTCAATAAAAAATTAAAAATCGGAGACCTTATTGCAAATCTCCAGCATGAGACGAATCGAACGACATATCATTTATCAAAATCGGACCATAACTGTAGATCTGATGGCATGTACAAAAATCGGGCTCGCGTATTATATATATAGATGTTTTATTTTCAACATTAGACATTCTCTTCCTTTAAAGTAGCTCCAACATTTCTTAGCTTCGCTGTAGGTTTAAATGTCGGTTGTTTTTTTCTCAGATTTAAAGTTGCTGTTTGTCAAATCTTGTTCAAGCTGCAATATGAACAATTAAATATGAAAAGTTATGTAAATAAGCTAAGAAACAAAATATATCAGGGAAATCTTAAATATGTGTGTGAATACTGTCACATGCTCTGGAGCCGTAGCATGGTTGGCCTTATCATGCGACAAGTGACAAGATAAGAGCGAGCGTCGTCTCGTTCTATCGAACGGTGTTAGCCAGTGACGCACACTCTATCCTATCACCTATCGAGTGACAAGGCCAACCATGCTACGGCTCCTGCTTACCCCTTTTGAGGGCACATACACACCGTTTTCTCGTGGTCCCATTGATGCGTCCCATCAATGGGGCCACGAGGGAGGCGTGTTTCTCGTAGTCCCATTAATAACATTTCACTTCCAGTATATAATATAAATTGCACATATATGTTGTAATTGTAAAAGATAGGTTATAGATAGGTAGGTTAGGTTCGTTAGGCATCCTTAGATGCCCGAAGGGCAAACAGAGCAAAAAAACTGTCGAAATACCAAGATATCATACACCTAACGAACATATCCTACCTAGTGTTGGAAGAAAAGTAGGAGCGCACATGCATATACAGGATGTTAAAGTTCATTTCAATAGAACTTAATGGGACTACAAGAATCAAGTCTCCCTCGTGGTCCCATTGATGGGACAAATCAATGGGACCACGAGAAAACCGCGCACATACATAACACAGGCGTGTAATACATATATATGTATGTACTCTGTTACTGAACCTGCCCATAAAGCTAGCTTTTAGTCTGATGAGTCTAGTAGATATCCTACCTGTATTTATAAAATTTATATTTATAAAACTGAATGAATTGAATGCATGTGGTTTTCTTAAACTTACTTCGAAGTGATCCTCGCAGCAGTATTGTGTATAACACTGATAATACTCCACGTTGGCTTCACGACACCACCTTTCACGCAAGTCTTCGCGGATGCGAACTATCGTTTTCGAGCTATTTTTGGAGTCGTTTTTACACGTTGGATAATAGCATTTCATGTAATTTTCCATGTCTTCCATTAAATTAATCACAAATAACGATAATTTAAATTTCGTCTCTCGTATTTCACAGTTCTGTCAAAGTCAGTTTATAGTGGCTTGACAGAAGCTTGACAGTGACGGAAAATACCACAGGTTCGATAAGTGTTTCTTTTGTAATGACCGAAGTCTTTTCTGATTCAGCCACGAGGGAGGTCCACAGAAGGTCAAACAAAGGTCACACGGATATATGCTGAAATATCTTTAATCATCCATTATTTTGATGAAGTAAATGTCGGAAACGGTTTGAATACCTCATATCTCGAAATGGTTTTCGAAATAGCACTTAAGAAAAAAAATGAACAATCCTAATTGCTCGGTAATATGGTCCATTTTTATATATTTCTAGTTTAGGTTCAGGAAGTTCCAGACATCTACGAGCGTTTTGGTTGAATTTGAATAGTTGTAGGTTTTTACGAACAAAAGTTGCAGTCTAATATATACCTATAGCTAGTGAAGGGAGGGTTCAAATTTTCATGTTCTTAAAATGTGGTCTGCAGCTATGAGGTTGGTGTATGTTTCAAAGGGTTCGTATACATTTCTTTTGCATGACAATTACGTGGTGAATGTCAGTACTATGGCCATTGTCTAATATTAGAATATAATAGAAAATCTACTTATACCAAGCCAATATAACACCACATCAAAATTTTGTTCTTAATAAGAAAACACAATATACAAAAGGAACTCAACTACATATTACCGACTTAAACTAAAATAACAGACAAAAAGAAGGCTGGTGGTGCTGCTATAGTGGCCGCAAGTGGACACCACTCAGCATAATGCTCTGACATTTAACAATGCCACAGCGCTGGTCTTCCGTGGAGCCCAGGGCTGTAAGATAGATTACGAGCAGCAAAAAGTGGCAGATGTGGTACCTACTACATATATTTAGTGATAAAATAATAATTAAATAAATAAAATAAAAAATGTTTTATTACCATAACTTTACAAACATACAAACAATTGAAGAAAAAAAAAATCTGTTCTATGGCCCCGCAGCGCAGCCATGCGACCGCCTGCGCAGCCATATGCTATGCCGTATGCAGCCAGAGCGCACTCTATACCTGTATTTGGTTTCAACATGCTCAGAGCCAGATAATTTATTTTTGATTTTTTCAACGTATCATTTCCAGTTTAAATGCCAGTCTAAGTTAAGGCCTAATAGAGTACAGTTGGTTACTTGTTGTACTGAACGTAACTAACCCAATACCTTGAAAAAAAAACTGTCCGATGACTAACATAGTGGGTAATACGTCAGATGGTCGCCAAGTGTGGTTATTGTAAATCTAATGACGTCTAATCATCGTCTAATAGCAGGATGGCTAGAAGATCCCAGGGTCGGCCGGCCATCTAATCTCAAGTATTGGGTGTAGGCACTAGTTTTTGCGAAAACGAATGCTATATTAACACGTCCGAGTCTCCCCAGGCACCTGCTTTTCGGATCATTCACAGCTTCAAACTGGAAGCACACTTGGACGTGTGACATTGTCAGATCATTTTGTATCAGACGAGAACCTAGACGAAGGACTATTGGACGGTCGGGTCGGGGCAGAAGGTACTTAGATAGATATAAAGGTGAATTGTAAAATATTTATTTAGTAGCTTCTGCCCGCGACTTCGTCCGCGTGGGATTTCATTTACATCGTAGCTCCATACAAACTTTCACCCCCATTTCATTCTCTTAAGGGATGATTTCCGGGATAAAAACTATCCTATGTCCTTCCCCGGGACTCAAACTATCTACCTAGCATAGCATAACTCTTATACTTTAGATTTTATTGATATCTAAAAAACGCCGGATTCGTCACTGACTCACTCACTCACTCACGTTGATCATCAAAACCTGAAGTCCTAGAAAGCTGAAATTTGGTATGTAAGCTAGTATTAATTAGTACACAAACAACAGAAAAATCCAAAAAATTTAAACGTTTCAACCAACCCCTTAAAGTTGGGGATGAAATTTTGTATGAGTCTTCCGCAAATTTTGATGCTAGAGGTTTGAAAATTGATCTATGGACTCCCTGTTATAACTTAAAATACGTAACGTCGCATAATATTTTACAAAGCGATGGGTCTACATATACTTTTTAGCCAACATGTAAAATTTGTACTTTTGTAGAGCGTGGCTGGTAGAGTTAAGCCGTGTGCGAAGGAAGCTTAATTGGCGCTTCTTGCGATCTGATATCTTTTTAACCCAAGTGCCAAGAGTCTTGGCAATCACTTTACATGTACGTAATGTTTTTAGAGGGATATTATTTTTATGCACCTATTCAAATTAAAAATTGCTTCAATACTTGGCAGTTCTCTATTTTTTTGTATTTCCCGCCATATAAATATAACCGCAGTTTTTTTATTACTGTAATTATATATTTAGATGTTGTTTTAGAACTAGAATTGGGTTTTTTTATGATGAAAATTTAGAATAACTAGGTATACCATTATTTTAGAGATCGTAATCTTATTCTTACAGTAATTTAAACATAAATGGAAATCAACTTGTTTTTTTTTTACTGAATGCTGTAATTTTTATATAAATAAAAACAATGTGATTTTAGATTACAATTCCCGCCTTAACGATGTCACCCCAGGCAGTGTTAAGTAGGTACTTAAGACGTTATGATGAATGCGTGAATACCAAATTAGCAACAGACAAGAGTTTGCGTAAAACCGAAAAAAGCGGTAGGTAAACTCGTGACAGAGGCAATGAGTCACTTTGGCGTGCAGCCCTGTTTGTGCGCAAGCGATACGTTAGGTTAGGCGACACGACACGCGCAGTGTCGGGCGACTATGGAGTTTCCATAGCGGTTGTCATGTCGCCGAACGTGTCGCCTCGCCTGTAGACAAAACAGCTGGTTGATTGCGTAACGCATCGTACGTTCATTAGGTAGATTTAAATGTAATTTTTTGTGTGGTAAAATTTACACTTTATTTATTCTAACGCTCGATCAAAAGTTACGTCATTACACCTGTGGATTACGGAGTAGGTAAATAAGCTTAGATGTATAAGATAGTACCCACTGTTGCCTCGGCATAAAGACGCGCTGGCAGTGTCAGAGGTGCACGGGCGCTGGTGCACCGCAACCGTACACACTTTAGATACCACAAAAATCATTTCATGTAAAGTGATATAACTTTCAGCATTAAAAAGTTATGAGATTTTGGTCAACTCTAGACAAAAGATACGCCGCGCAACGCGCCATGAATGTTGCCCCCTGGCCAACTTTTATCGACGGGCGCGCGTGCGCTCGCCATGGACGTCGATTTTCCAATGTTCATGAAGATTGACGTCGGTCGTTCTGATTGCATATGGGCGCGCCTCCGGCCAACTTTAGTCAATAGGCGACCGACGTAAATGGCGCACGGCACACGTGCATGGGCGCGGCAGGCGCGCCATAAATGTTGGCCGCCGGCCAACTTAGTTCAATAGGCATGCGTCGTGCGCCATTTACGTCGGTCGACCTACGTGCATGGGCGCCAGAAGCGCGCCATAAATGTTGACCTTAGGCTAAGTCTAGGCAAGAGCGCGCCATTGACGTCGGTCGTCATGTGTGCATGGACGCGCCAAGCTCACCGTCGCCGGTCTCCCAACGTGCACGGGCGCGCGAAGCGCGCCATGATTGTTGGCCTTCGGCCAGCTGTCATTGCGTCCGACAATTACGTCGGGGGTCCTGTATGCATGGGCGCGCGAAGCGCGCCATAAATGTTGGCCTTAGGCCAACTCTAGACAGAAGGCCATTGAAGGCAGTCATACTGCGTAGGTACATGGGCGCGCGTAGCGCGCCATAAATGTTGGCCTTCGGCCAACTCTAGCCAGAAGGCGCGCGCAGCGCGCCATTGAAGCCAGTCATCCTGCGTACATGGGCATTGCGTCCGACAATTACGTCGGGGGTCCTGTATGCATGGGCGCGCGAAGCGCGCCATAAATGTTGGCCTTAGGCCAACTCTAGACAGAAGGCCATTGAAGGCAGTCATACTGCGTACATGGGCGCGCGTAGCGCGCCATAAATGTTGGCCTTCGGCCAACTCTAGCCAGAATGGCGCGCGCGCGCCATTGAAGCCAGTCATCCTGCGTACATGGGCGCGCGTAGCGCGCCATAAATGTTGGCCTTCGGCCAACTCTAGCCAGATCCTGCGTACATGGGCGCGCGAAGCGCGCCATGATTGTTGGCCTTCGGCCAACTCCAGGCAGAAGGCGCGCGAAGCAGCACTACGTGCATGGGCGCGTGAAGCGCGCCATGAATGTTGGTCTTCGGCCAACTCTAGACAGAAGGCCCTGCACAATGAGTGAATAGGCGCGGCCCTATTGTCGGCCGGAGGCAGGAGGCCGACTATAGATAGAGTGTAGGAACGGGCGCGCGCGCCGCCCGAGCGCGCTTCGCGCGCCGTACCAGCCACCACCCCGACCGTCCAACCCTATACACACTGGGGTATATATACTCGAGTTAAAAAATTTCGATAGCGCGATGTAGAACATTCCAAATTTAAATTTTAAACCATGTTAGTTATACAGCAATGAAACTGGCCAGCAACAATTATTTCACACTGCGAACGAAACTTAAGGTTGTATTTTGCTTGACCTACTGTAGTGACTACTGATGAGAGCTGGGATGCAACAGCAATAATGTTAGAATGAGACACCACATACGTTTTTCACCCACACCGAATTCTTTAACGCGTGTTTATAAACCATGAGTTAATAGTAAATTACGCGTTGTTATGACAGTTCTCGTACATACGTGATCGTAAATGACCTTTTCTCCAAAATGGCCCGCAAAGTGTACATTAGCCGCTACATATTGGAAGGTAAAGTGTATAGTTTAAGGTCAGATCAAAATTATAAAATAAAAAACATGGCAGGCCGCCTGGAATGTTACATATAAATTCCTTTATTTGTCGAGTACCAAACTTTAAAAAAAGTTGAAACCGGCATATAAAAGACGGCACAGGTCGTATTCAATTCAGCCAATTCAACTCGTATTTTTCAGTTGCAAACGCGACGTTTTTCTATGTGTCTCAAATAGTTCGCGTTTTTCGGTGGAAAAATACACTTGCGATTCGGTTTAAAAAGAAAAACGGCGGAAAATCATTAATATTTTCACGTTGTGCAACTATATTTAAAATTTAAAGTTTATTATTTAAATTTTAAATATAGTTTTGTATATAAATATACACCATTTTTGAGAAAAGCACTATATTAGCCTTAGCCGGACTGCCGTGTCAATCCTATCTCATGTATCTTTGAGATACATGAGTTACGCGTAATAGGTCTAAATCTGTTTATTTTCCATGCCTTTATTGACCTACATACTCAGTTTTTTAATTTAACTTACCAATTCCTTAGTAACTCATGTAACTCTGTTTTTACCATAGTAAATCATGGCTAAATACTGTACAAAAAAAAACTTCAAACGGCGTTTTCTCAAAACTATGCTTTTTGAGATACATGAGATATGGCTTGGCTCGGCAGCGGAATGGCAATTGCAGGCTTCGTATTATAATTAATCAAATACTCAGCCTGCAATTGCCTCCTTCCCGGCCACGGCAATAATGTACGATTACCTACTTAACATGTCTACTCGTATTTTGGAAATTAATGCAAATGATGACCATTTTGGATTCAAGATAACATCCCCCAATGTTATTTTTTAAAGTACCTATGCTTCCGAGAGTTATTAGGGGTTTAGATTTCAATATAGGTAACTGACTATTTCGGCGGCTATCCATTTGTTTGTACAAGTCGTCCTGGAAATTGTATTCTGTGTTTTTGGGGGGTTTGGTTTAAAAACTATTACCACTAGATTTTGCCCGCGACTTCGTCCTCGTAAAATGTGTTATCGTCTCAGCGAAATAACTGTTATTTAATTATTTTAGGCACATGCTTGCATTATTTTAGGCTTGTGTCCTAATTTTTTTTACGATGCCATTCGAACCAGTTTTTGAAGAGGAACAAATGTTTGTATGGGAGCAACTACAATTAAAAAACATAAATACCCAAAAAAATGAGTTAAAGACGGACCTCGCTGGCCGCAGCTGAAAACGTTCCATACTGACGTTGACGAAAACGTTAACATTGAATCCTGACGTCATTGTAACATTGAATTGTATTGAATTCAGGTAAATTGCTGTTTCGGTCGTGAAATACTGCGTTTAGTTGTCGTACAATTTTGTTTCTATAAAAGCGTAAGGATTCTATTGGTAGCTTTAAATTTACTTTTGAACCATAACAAAAATGCATATTTTTTCTAAACTTTCAAGGTCCATATCTTTTTATGATTTTAATTATATTCCGTAATTTATACTTAATTACAGTTATTTGATGGTTTACTATCCATTTAGCAACACTGCGTTATCAAATGTGGAAACTACCCAATTATCGCTGTTCCAAACAAACGTTTACCATCTAGATAAGACTAAAATCTACCAAGGCTCTCAAATTATCTGTAAGTATGCCAAATTTCATCTAAATCAGTTTATGCTTTAAGCTTAAAAGGTAACAGTGCGATGAGTTCGTTAGTTTAAATTCCTAAACTTATCTCAATTGAAATGTTCGTTATTAGTTATTACAAATATTTTAATTATCATCAACAGACGTTTCAGCTTGAAATTGTATTTTTAGAGTTCCTACCTCAAAAGGGAAAAAAAGGAACCCTTAAAGGATCACTTTGTTGTCAGTATGTCTGGCTGTCTGTCAAGACCCTTTATCTCGGGAACGCGTGGAGGAATCGAGTTGAAATTAAAACCATATATTATACTCAAATCTACAGTCCCTTGAAGCTGTGAAAAAATTTAAACTTCTATGTTAACGTAAAAAAAGATACGGTCGTTTATGCCGCAAAAAACGTATGTTTCGACACTCTCAAGGGAATCAAAATTTATAGTGTACAAGCTTTTGCCCGCGACTTCGTCCGCGCGGAACACGTTTACATCGTAGCTCCATACAAACTTTCGCCCCCCCTTTGCACTCCCTTAGGTAATTAATTTTGGGATTAAAACTATCCTTTGTCCTTCCCCGGAATTCAAAGTATTTCTGCATATATTTCATCCCAATCAGTTGTACATAATACAATCAGTATAACAAAACCTCTATCTAGCGTATTTTTTTTATTCTTCAAAAATCATTTGTAAATTAGGTGTTTATTATTTTTCCTTTACACTCGTATGAAAGTATTCTGAAAGTACCTTCTAGCAAATACAAAAAGAGTAATCGCACTTGATAAAGATTTATCGCTGAAAAACCAACATACATACCGAGTTCCTTGGTCGCGCAAGTTAGTAACAAAATGCACCGATAAATAGCGCTGTAGGTACTCATGACTTAGCTACACTATGCGTCGTTAAGATTTTTCCAAAATTAATGGGTGGGGCAAGACGGAACCCTCGGTGCGCGAATCAGACTCGCACTTGACCGGTTTTTTTACAAACGTAGACTCCGCTGACAAATTGGTGTTTCTGTGGCCTGGCCTCGGCGGTCAATAGTAAACTTGTCATTAGCTGTCAAATTTACTATTGACCGCCACCGCAGGCCGCGCCAGTGTGTAGCAGGCATTAAGCCTATCACAGACTGGCGCGGCCTGGCCGCGGCGGTCAATAGTAAACTTGTCATTAGCTGTCAAATTTACTATACTATTGACCGCCACCGCAGGCCGCGCCAGTGTGGCACACTACAAACGGGCGCAATTTGTCAAACCAACTTGCGATAGTTGGAAAGAGACAGATGGCTGTCTCTTTCCAACTATCGCAAGTTGAATGTATGGACATTCCTAACCAGTCTAACTATAGTAAGTTGTTGTGACAAATTGCTAGGCGTTTAAACGTGAGCACTTGGCTGTTTGTAGTAATTTGTCTTAGTCAAAACATATGGTTCAAAGGTAAAAAAGTATGACTCATCCTTGTAAAGGAATATTTATTTTAAAGCCTTTTATAATTTTTAGTCTTTATATAATATCAAACTTTAATATAATATACTACTCTTTTCCGGTCTTTCGCTTGTCTTCTACATTTCCGATCTATCCGTATTTTCTTTTAATCCCATTCCTTATACTTTGGCTAAACGCGCCAAGAGCGCCCGCCATGGTAGGTATCATTGACTCACTCATAAGTGATAACGTAATAACCCTTAATTAGACTGACACAATGTTTATGAATTGATTTTAAGAAATACTATGTATCTTAAACAATGATTACTCTAATGAAAATTACCCTTACATGTAATAAAAACGTATGTACCTACCTACTTTATATCCTGCCTGACATGTAAAATAATGTGTTTTACCAATAAAATTCTGATTCATCCATTAAAAAAAACAAATTTGTGTTACATAAACTGTTAACATTTGTTGATACATTTATTGAAATTACGCCTGAATACGAAATTTGCGCATATAAGTGCTCATATTAGAATATATTAATTTTTTATACTTAATCGTTTGGTATGCGTTTCGTGAATGTCTATCGTTGTCGGGATCTAAATTATTAATACGTAAAAGACAAAGCAATTCCGCCATTTTGACATTACTGACAGCTTACAGATGTGGCAGTGATGTATATATTAGAAAAAGAAATGAAAAATTTAAAGAGGTCAAATATTTCGGGTTAATTAATTGTCGCAGTCGCATAAAAATTATCCTAAGCGGAAGCCAGAATAATAATGTACCTATAAAAAATGTTTCATGTTTTTCCGTTCATGGGAAGCTGAGAACATTCGTGACAGAACAATGTCTGAAATGATACTGGCTGATTCTTTTTTTAATTTAGAGATTTATTATAAGTGGAGATATTATTATAAGTGGAGATTACTGTGTAACATTTCAAGTGTAATCAAACCCTAATTTTTTTCTATGAAATCAATTCAATTCAATCAATTTCAATAATTTTCAATTTTTTTTTGAGCTGAAAATGTAAATTGTTAAATGTAAATTACGCCACAATGATTGCTTTCTTCCCTAATTCTGTTGATTGACGGTTATTACCGAACTGATGAAGGTTTTTTAACAAAACAAATGATTACAAGTAGGTAATCAAATTGCGTGTTAATCAACTAATTTTTGTTAAATTATGGACTCTGACCAGGAAAAACATTTGCATAATTTTGCAAATTATTAAACTAACCGCAGAACGGAGGGATTATTTGAGAGAAAGAAAAAAAATCTTGGCCTAAGATAGTTTATCTTCATTTGAGATAATTTAAAATCTTCCTAGATGACTTCCAGCCTCCCGAACAAGCCGGTTTCCGAAAAGGCTTTAGTACCGTAGACCACATCCACACGCTCCGTCAGGTTATACAGAAGACTGAGGAGTATAACCTGCCCCTCTGCTTAGCGTTCGTGGACTACGAGAAAGCCTTCGATTCGGTCGAAACCTGGGCTGTACTACAGTCTCTCCAGCGGTGCCAAGTTGACTACCGCTATATCGAAGTGCTGAAGTGTTTGTACAAGAACGCCACTATGTCAGTTCGACTCCAGGATCGGAACTCGAAACCTATTCCGCTGCAGCGGGGAGTCAGGCAAGGATATGTTATTTCTCCAAAACTGTTCACCGCTGCACTGGAGGATGTTTTCAAGACTCTGGACTGGAGAAGGATAGGCATCAACATCAACGGCGAGTACATCACTCACCTTTGGTTTGCTGACGACATAGTAGTCTTGGCTGAGACCATGGAGGACTTAAGAACGATGCTCGATGACCTCAGTAAAGCTTCCGAGCGAGTTGGTCTAAGAATGAACATGGATAAGACGAAGGTCATGTCAAATGCCCATGTAGTACCAACTCCCATTACAATCGGACACTTTACGCTCGAAGTTGTAGACGATTATGTATACCTAGGACAGACTGTCCAGTTAGGTAGGTCCAACTTCGAGAAAGAGGTCAATCGTCGAATCCGACTCGGCTGGGCAGCGTTCGGGAAGCTCCGGCACATCTTTTCGTCCAATATCCCGCAGTGTCTCAAGACGAGAGTCTTTGACCAGTGTGTGTTGCCAGTGATGACATATGGCACTGAAACTTGGTCGCTTACTATGGGCCTCATAAGAAGGCTCAAAGTCACCCAAAGGGCAATGAAGAGGGCTATGTTACCAGTTTCTCTGCGTGATCGCATCAGAAATGAGGCTATCCGCAGCAGAACCAAGGTAACCGATATAGCCCTCCGAATTGCTTAACTTAAGTGGCAGTGGGCGGGGCACATTGCACGTAGAACCGATGGCCGTTGGGGCGGAAAGGTTCTCGAGTGGCGACCACGTACCGGAAGGCGCGGCGTGGGTAGGCCCCCCACAAGGTGGACTGATGACCTGGTAAAGGTCGCGGGAGTCCGCTGGATGCGGGTGGCGCAGGACCGGTCAATTTGGAACTCTCTGGGGGAGGCCTATGTCCAGCAGTGGACGTCTTTCGGGTGATATGATGATGAAAATCTTCCTAATGTTTTTTTTTGTTTAAGAATATTAAACTCAAATCAAGTATCAGGTATACCATTTTTTTCGTCTTCACCGCAAGTACTATTCTGACACGCCTAAATCGAATCAGGTTCAGTTTCCACCTGCGTATCGAAAAGAACACGGTCAAACTCGCGAGATAGTTTTTTGCCCATTCAGAAAGTCAATTGTATATATACACGTATAAAATATTCTTTGAAATCGGTTAAGAAATGATTCCGAAGATTACTCCGAGCTGTACCAAGAAGTCATTAGCCTTTCTAATTTTTTTTAATTCGAAAAAGTGACTTGACAAAAAATCTATATAATTAACGAATCTGCTCACAAATTCCACGAGAATCGGTTGAGAAATGCGACCAGTACAGCAGAACGATTTTCCGCTTAAGCTGAAGCATAGAACTTCGTTCGTTTCGCTCGCTCATTCGATTAAATTATAGAATTCCCTTTTTATAATATTGGTATCTACCTAATACCTATAGGGGTCGTTCTTCTTTTCGACCGACAATAGCCTGTCCTTCGTCTTATTACGGCATCTCATTTGAGTAATGATGTTTATGGTTTTATAATGTTCGAATGAACGTTCATATTATTTTATTAATTAGTGATATATAATATTTCACTTTCTCTAACTAGCATTTTTTTAAATGTTTGTTTTTTTCGTAGAATGCCGTGACAGAGTGGTAAACCAAAATGTTGTCCCCACTGAAATAGTCCACTTTGTCACATGTTTTTTTTAGAAACCAACCGTAAATAAATATTTATATTGGCCAGAAAGTAAACTTTAATTAGTTCTAATGAAGAAACCTATGCATTTTTTTTTAAATCGCACTTCAAAACCACAATTTTCGATAGTTCAAAAACCAAAAAAACAGAAAAACCTCGATTCATTGTCGGTAAAAAAGAAGAACGACCCATAGACAGATTTCAAACCTACACATCATTCAGGTCAGCGCAGCGCGAGACCTAATCCATCGTTTTCTCACTACCAACTTTAAACACCAATGAATTGTATAAATACAGTTCAGCGATAAATTTAAGAAATCTGTTATTTTTCCATCAGACGGTAGAACTGTCCTGTTGTGATAAGAACCGTCTGTTATCTTTCCTCCGAAGCGGTATTTTTATAAAATAACCGCAAACCAAATCTAACTCGCATAAGAAAGAGGCACTGTGGCGAGAGGATAAATTTTGCCCAAAAATAACAATAGTTCGTGGAGCGGGGTATTTTTTTGAAGGGCATGTTTTAATTTAGGTAAAACAGTAATTCACAAAATACGCGCATTTCTCAATGTTGTTTGTTTGTTTGTCAAGTGTTTCATTGTGTTTTCTAATAAAACTAACTACTTAATTGTTACGAAATAGCTCTACGTAGTTGTAATAGAAATGAAATTGAAAAAAAAAATTAAAATGATTTATTGCATAGATTGGTTACAGTGTGACAATATAGGGTTGGGTCTTCCTATTAGGTAAAAAATACCTGTGTCAGGAAGACCCGCTCCTCCATAAAAAAACAGTTGCTTAAGTAGGGTAACAGTGAATTTACGTACGAGTAGGTATAATCTTAAAATAAAAACAAATGTGTGTGTGTGTGTGTGTGTGTGTGTGTGTGTGTGTGTGTGTGTGTGTGTGTGTGTGTGCGTGTGTGTGTGCGTGTGTGTGTGTGTGTGTGTGTGTGTGTGTGTGTGTGTGTATGTATGTGTGTGTGTGTGTGTGTGTGTGTGTATTGGAGTGTTCAAGCATGCGTGAATGTATAATGTGAATGTATGAATAGAGGTCATTAAGTTATAACTACTGGGTGACTTTAGGGTCATGCCTATGGACGCTTGCGACCGTTTATTGGATTGCGGATTAGTTGTGTGGACAGTTAAAAACAAATGCACCTCATTCTCATCACACAGCGGACTCTCGGGAGTTACAGCGACCTTACTCAACACCACATACTTACACTACGCATACCAACGTCCTTCTAAAAACCAAATTCAGAAGTGTGTAAAGGTCTGGATGACATCGTTCTTTCGCGATAAGACCGCATATTTTTATCTCCAATTATACTTTTTGTATTCTGTTGTCTATATTGTGTCTATTGTTCTCTTTTATTGAGGGCAAGCAATGAGTATTGTATTATATTTTTTATTTCACATAAGAACCGCCCAGCGACCATTCGACCTAGTTTTTTTTGGTTTTAAATATCAATTAATAAACCATCTGTCATTACGGATAATGATTCGCCGAATGTCTGGCGAATGATTATAGCCCGTCGAATTTTTGCGACTCATTTAAGCTCTCAAAAGGGAAATGGATTTTTTGTTCGGAATGCCAAATGGATTTCCAATATTGCCAATACATCTATACTCGGAGTTCATGTTGCTTCGCTGGAGCTGTAAACAAAACGTTACAGTGGTATGACATATTAGATCTACATTTTGTATCATCTGATCTCTTCAATTCTGAGTGAATCCCGTCTTTTTACAAGCTTTCATTTATCTTGCATTGTCACCTATGACCTGTTTGTTCGGGTCATCTTTCAACTGAATTTTGAAGCATTATCCTCAACCGATTGAGGTGAAATTTTATTTAAAGTTAGTTTGGGTGACAAAATAAAATTATGGTTTCATGTTACACAGACATACGTGTGTACATAGTAATTAAATGTCTGACTAACATGTTTTAATTGTGGTATACACCCTAGGTATATCGTGGCAATATAAGCGAAAAGTGCCACCTACATTTTATTGATTTTTGGATTTGCTGTATTGATGACAAGATAAAAATAAATTAAAAGTAAAAAAACTTTTTAAAAAACAAGCTTTTATTTAAATGCGCTAAAAATAATAAAATAAACTTTATTTAAACTTTTACTATCAACTTATAACGTCATAACACATTTTAGATGATGTAAAAGCTTGTCGCGAGATTTACCTGAGTATATACGAGTACCTACCTAAATCTCGCGACAAGCTTTTATATCATCTAAAATGTGTTATGGTTATGACGTTATAAGTTGATAGTAAAAGTTTTAAAGGAAAAGTTTATTGTCCGCCATATTGGATTTGACATAGTCACTTTATTTTTCGAGTTATTCTCAGCAAGCCATTTTCATTTGATACCCATATTGTAGGAGTGCATTAAAAATAACTAGCCCGCCATCTTGGGTGTTCCGCCATGTTGGATTTTTTGCCGACTGTACTTTTTTTTGCACACTCATCAACTGCTCATTGAGAGGATTGTAACGAGCCCAAACACGACGGGTTTATCCTATGTAATTATTTTATTAATAATTAGTTCCTACGGCCACCTTCCGTCTCCATCATCAGACCAGGTTTATGGTACCATATTATTGCATTGTCATCCGACTTACTAATTGTACAAAATTTCAACTTGATTGGACTCCGGGAAGTTGGTCAAATTTAACCTGCAAGATTTCATTACATAGTTAGTTACATACAGGTCGACCTAATAAAGGCTTGTTAATAAATGCAGGTTCCTCATTCTCTACACACGCATAAGTGCTAGATAGATCTGTTGACCTTACTATCTACCACCACAAAGTACGCAATGTCACCAGCTGGAGCCGTAGCATGGTTGGCCTTGTCACGCGATAGGTGATTGGATAGAGCGTGCGTTACTGGCTGACACCGTTCGATAGAACGAGACGACGCTCTTATCTTGTCACTTGTCGCTTAACTGACACGGCGCGTGGACGGTACAAGTCAACGCACGTAAATAGAGTTCCATGGGTCGATCACGTGCGTACGCGCATCAGGGAGATCTAAATGTCACTTTTTATATGGAAAAATGACAGTTGGATCTACCTAACGCACGTTCTAAACGTTACGTGATTACGCCTCGGAGGCCATATAGAGTCCGTCAAGCGAGTCGTATCCGTGGAAAATGGCGTCAAATTGGAAAAAAACGCATGCTGGTAACACGAAAGTATGGCCGCGTAGTATGTATACTTATAACTGACAACTTATTTCATAGGTAAAATTGTTGCCATATATTATAAAGAACTTGCTAAATTTCCAGGGACACAACTCGCTTGACAGATTCTAAAATTAGTAGTGTCATTGTCATTACATCAGCGGTGTTCTTCTATCTAGCTAACTATCTATATAAATATTCAGCCCGTATTTACTCACTCCAGGCCTCTTCTCTATTACGCCACCCTCCTCACTACTTGCTTGCGCCAGATATTTATTTATTTTAAAAATATTAACAAATGCACATCTCGTTTACAAGTAACAAAATAATAAAATTTACAATTTTTCGCCTGTGTTAAGGTCAATGATCTTTTTGGAGAAACTCATTTACGTTGTAGCACGCAAGGTCAGTAAGCAATGCCGTAAGTTTTTTTGTAAATGAGGCAACACTCCACTGTTTTAATGTGTTCGGGAACACAGTTATATATGTGGGTCCCGGCAACGCTGAGTTATAGTATATCATCTGACCATCGAGCTGGTGGTCTACCCGCTGATCGTTTCCTGACCTGATGACCTTGGCTATCATTCAGTACCTACCTCCAGTTCTTACGCCGAGATATTTCAAATGTTGCCAAACTTCCTTTGATGATAGTTCTCAAAAATTCAGAGCATATTTATGAGGAAAGTAAGCTAGTACCTACCTACTTTAGCTGCAGCTGTCTTTATTTCAAATAAATTGAAGATAACATTTAATGTATCTACTCGTATAATTCCAAGATAGCACGACTTTGCTCAGACAACGCTAAAACGGGTACACAACATGTAATCAAACCATTTGTTTGAACAGCGAACGTGATCGAACTTTATTGAAGAAAATCATTTTCCACTTCAACAATATCTATTAAGGAATTGAGGTCATCTACGTGAAGAAACTTTAATGTGTAACTTTTCTCTTATAATATGTGCTGTAGAAACAATCAATTGAAGCACTCGACATAGGTCGATCATTTCAACCCACACTACGGACAAAACAAAGACTTAGGCTGGGTTGTTTCAAACCATGAGTAATCGTAAGTTACGTTCGTAGTTTTACAGTTCTCTATGAGTGATATCGACAGGTATCGGTGCCAACATTCAACAACATAGTGTAGCGATTCTCGGCAGTGAATATTTTAACGTTTACCGGTGAGTAAAGCTTGGTCGATGTAACCGGGTTACTATACGGGTCCCGCTCTAGTCCATTCAAGCTCACTCACATATGAGTCATGCCGCTACGAGCGAAATCTGCTACAAACAGGAAAAGCGCAGCTACGCGCTACGGCGTATCACACGGCCTCGAATGGGCTACGTCGTGGCAAAGATTATTGCTTCTTATTTATGGTCGTGGATAGAAAGATAGGTATAAAATATGCACATCGTTTCTATAATATATGTAAGTAGGTACCTATATTCGGATAAATTAAGTCATGTTTATTTTTCTAATAAGTTAATTCTATTTTTAGCGTTCCATACCAAAATTGGTCAACATAACACTTGCGATCAGATCACTCGGTGTCTGTCCGTCAATCACAGACTGTTTTTAAGATAATTTTATTAGTAACTGTACTTTTTTGTAGCCGTTAACTACTAGTCATCAAAAAGCTTCTTCAAGCCCTCACACGATGGGTAAGTATGTATGTGTTTCATCGTCACCGGTGCTTGTATGTATGTATATTGTACCATTACATTAGTGCACAATTTCAAGTCACTTTGAAAGTTGGGTATGATTTAAATTATACGACACCATTGCTACAGAGATTATAATGTAAAATTGTAATGCCTAATTCATATATAATAAATGAAGGTACGTGTCGCCGGAAATCGTGCGTTAATCGTCACATTCCTTTGCTATTTCAAGGAAAACAATCTTAAAACGTATTTAAATCAATGAAAAGTGAAAACGAATTATTGATCTAATTATCTCTCTTCGATAACCTAGATAATGAGAAACGTAGACGAATTTGTCCGTTAAAATTGTATCTTTATATGGAACTAGGTTGTGTATTCAGCATTTATGTAGACCGGATTGTCTGCTCTAAAAACACTGCGTTGATGAGCTAGGCATGGTCCGTGTTTAGGCCCTGTAGGCGTGAGATGGAAAGATGAAACCGGCTCATTACTGGGAGTCCCCTGGGCGGTGGCCAGGGGCTTCTGGCTCTATAAATAGAAATATAAAAGCGTCGAGTCTCGTTTCATTTGTGAGCTGAGAATGACATTGGTTTTGAGGCGGGCGAATAAGGAGTGCTTTGAGGATTGAGAGTTTTATCTTCTATTCGGCACTATACAAGAAAAATTGGTAATATGAATCAACTTTAATAGGAATGAATATCGAATGAAACAAAACAAATGCAACTCTGTTCCAATTAAGTATGCTATATAAAATATTACACCTCTTAACGAAATAAATAATTTTATTAAATAATATTAAGATAATTATTAATATAGGATATTATTTATAAAAGGAGTAAGCCCATTAAAATAGGTTAATGGAATGGTTGTGGTCTCTGGATCTTCATTTCGTATTTGTTGGGCATACTGCAGATAACAAATTTTCAAGAAATGAGTACAACAAACTTTTTATAATTAGGGGCCCAGGCCTCCTAATATAGGCACCTAGTTATTGTATTAATACGTAGGTAGGTATATGTATACTTATTGTTATGCCTGAACACGTAGGCACCGGGTGCTATTCGTAATACACCATACATAAATAAAGCATAAAAATTGCTGTACCACCCGTGCGAAGCCGCCGGGTGGGTGGAAGGATGTGAATTAATAATTATCAAATCAGAAAACAATCTAACTGAAATCGGCTTACTCGCGAACCTGTATAGCTAAGTACTCGTAGTCTAGTAATTAATTGAAAGTTAAAGACTACGATTCCACAGACTAAGATTACAGGTAGGTACCTGTATACGTTTCCAGCGTTTATAATCAGGACAGTAGCAATAACAAAGGTCTTTAAAACCCCGCCGCAGGCGAAATAGAAGCGAATCCCCAAATCGAAGCAATCGCCCAAAAAATTTGAAGGCTTTAATTTAGCCCGATGTTAATTCCCGCACAGCCGATTCAAAGGCAGTGTCGGCCATTATTAAAAGCGTAAATTGTCAAACAGATGTACCGAACGACTTTGGTCGGTACCGCCTGTTTTAAAACGCAATGAAAATTACCGGACCGGTTTGGCCCTTTGGCAATTTTACCGGAACACGGCCGTTAATTGGTGCTAGTTTCAGTTACACGCGGATTAATAAAGTTTGATATTTGTCAGTGAATCCGAAACTGATAGAGGCCTGTGATCATGTTTATTAAAATAGGTACCTAAATGGTTTGCAATTATTAAATTAAGTCTGATGTTAGTTTGTATTTCAAAAATAATCTTTATTGTATGTTACAATGTTTTTCGGGTTCAAATGAAAATGTGTTGATCTCTCTCCTCCTCTCTCTATTTAGTACATGGAAATCGTGCTCTAAAAGGGGGGTTGCCTTGCATCAAATCGGGTAGTTCTGATTTTTTTATATGTTGTATGTGTTGAAGTGGTTATGGCAAATCCAAGTTTTCGTACTCGGAAACCCTCCGGATCATTGTCAAATTTTTGAAAAACCAATAAATTTTCAGACTTTTTTCAGTTTCTACCAATTTTTGTTTACTCACCTCAACAACTTGGAATAGCTGTATCTAAAGAACTATCAACTCTTAATAGACCAAATTGGTCTCGTTTTGTTGCGAATGGTGTGTACTTTATTAACTTATATGGACGTATGACGTAAAATGGGTCCATAGTTGACCACATTGACGAAAACTTAAAAAAACGTCTAAATTTATAATTTTTTGGAAATTTTGCAAATTTTTGAACAACTGTATCTTAGAAACTATTTGGGTTATTGCCATCTCACTTTAATCTACTTTGTTGAAAATTTAGTCTTCTTTAAAGTGTACATAGTGACATTTGCCGTAAAATAGGTCCCTGTTGGTAAAAATTGGTAGAAACTGAAAAAAGTCTGAAAATTTAGTGGTTTTTCAAAAAAAAAACAATGATCCGGAGGGTTTCCGAGTACGAAAACTTGGATTTGCCATAACCATTTAATCACATAGAACATATAAAAAAATCAGAACTACCCGATTTGATGCAAGGCAAAATGTACCAATTCCATGAACTAATTCTTAAAACATCATTGGGTTTTCAACAGCATGATTTGTGCTTTGTTGAGCACAATTTGTCTGGATTATAAAATTAATTTGGATTAGTTTCACGATCAAGGCTTAGACAAATAGACACCTCTTCAATAGTTTCAGCTTATTCCAATTATGCTTTGCTGCTGACTATGAATAAGTAGTTCGAACTGAGAACCCCTTTGTTTATTCCAATTGCTCAGATAGCGGAGTTATTAAATTTACAATTCATAAAAGACTGGCTTCTTTGAGATCTCCAGCGATTCACTGGACTAAGAAGCTTACAAATGAATGCCTTATTTAATTAAACTCCGCATTGAGACTCAACTAAACGATATCAAACAGCTTCCGGAAACTCGTAACTTGCGCAATTATGCTATTGTAAAAAGTACCTTATTACGTTGAAGTGACAGTTCATATTTAAGGCAAAAAGGGAATGTAAGCACGAGTTATACTTCGGAAGATAAGGCGCCTGTGCACAGAGCGCGGGCCGCGCCGCGTTACGAGTTCAAAGGCACAGCCGAAACTTACACCTGTTTATTTAGGATCATAACTCATACTGAAACAAAACTTCGTTAATTAGACCAACTATGCGTATCATTAATGAAGCACAAATTGGTAGCCACATTGATTTCATCGCTATTCGATTACGTATTCGTATCTCCTTCGTGACAAAAGTAATAATTTTACCGCGACAGTGATAATTTGAGTTTAGATTAATTATAAGATATTTAGATTCGAGGCAACGGTTGAGTTGCATTTACGGTAATTATAGCGTTGCACTCTGGAATTATCCCCTTGCAGTAGTTTGATAATTTATGCAGACTATAGGGCTCCCTGCGAACGACAGACTGCTAAACTATTAGTTTTAGTCAATTACTTGAAGTCTCTTTGAAAATTCTTAGCTGGGACCATGACTGTTTTATAAGGATATAGCTGTTGAATGTTATTAATCACCAGCTTAGGAACAGTGTACGTGAATAATTTAATTCAGACTAGGAATAGTAAGAAGAACATGGATATGAATAGTCATCTAGAACTTTCACTATAAGTAATATGAAAGGCCTAAAATACCTACATCCATTTCCATATCCATACTATACTATATATCCATACTAATGTTATTAATGCGAAAGTGGGTCTGTCTGTCTGTTACCTCTTCACGCTTAAAGCGCTGAATCAATTTAGATGAAATTTGGTGTAATGATAGTTTGAGTCCCGGGGAAGGATATAGGGCAGTTTTGTCCCGGAAATCATCCCTTAAGGGATTGCAATGGGGGTGAAAATTGTATGGAGCTACGATATACTACCACGCAGCACACGGTGATTTTTAATCCGTGATCAGGAGTCGAAAACTCGACCTAAGATTTTCTTACGATATTATTCGAACCAGTTTTTGGAGAGGAACAAATCTTTGTATTTGAGCAACTACAATTAAATACCATAAATACCAAAAAAATTGAGTCATAGACGGACCTCGCTGGCGGCAGCAGAAACGCTTCCTACTGATTGACTTAAAAGTATGACGTCACACTTTGCTTATATGGATAATCAAGTGCATTGCTGTTTCGGTCGCGAAATACTGCGTTTAGGTCCATAGTTGTTATTCCATTCTGTTTCTATAAAAGCGTAAGGATTCTATTGGTAGCTTTAAACTTACTCTAGGAAAATAAAAAAGTGCATATTTTTTCTAAACTTTCAAAGTCCATAACTTTTTATGATTTTAATTATATTTTGTAATTTATACTTAATTACAATAATTATCATTTTTAAATGTTTTAACATGAGGTCACACGAAAATTGGACACAAGGGTTTTTAGGTTGGTATAAGTAAGTATATAAATTTACGCAACCGTTTGGGTGAAAATGATTTTTAATTAAATCGTAATTCCTAATCAGTTTTATGCAGAAAAAAAGAACGTTTGTTTAACGTAAGGGGAGTTGGGGCACCTCGATTCGGTTTTTATTGTAATGGCCATAAGATAGGCTATACTATATTAATTTCATTTCATTTTCATAGTATATGATTAAAAACGCAATAAAGATATTCAAAATTTGTGTTAGCCTTTCTACACGTAAACATACAACGGGTAACACTTCTTCTCTTCTTAGTTTTTTGCGCTTCATTGAAAAACCATGTACTTTTGTTGAGAACTTGGAGAAACACAAACGGGTGGAAAAGTATTTTCAGAACTTCCACAAGTGATCATCCTCTATGTCGAGCCAAAAAATTCACACAGAGAGCTGTTTGTCAATAGACCAGAATTGCAAATGTAAAAACATCAAAAAATCAATCTCCCTCAAGTATTTGGGTGTAGTGTTAGACGAAAAATTAAATTTCAAAAGGCATGGTCTTTCTATAGCTCGGGTTCGTAAGCTAATTTATACTATGAAGCTACTAACGGCCAACTTCTAAAAATGGTTTATTTTGCACTATATCAATAAATACTTAATTATTGCATTCTAGCCTGGGGAGGAATTGCAAAGAACACTCTCTTAACTCTGGAAAGAGCAAAAAAAGCAGTTTTAAAAGTGTCCTTGGGTAAACCTTGCGGGTACTCCACGATGGACTTGTAGAGAGAGGCACAGGTCCTCAGCGTACGAAGGTTATTCCTGCTACGGGCTGCCATAAACGTGCATAAGTCTACCTTAAATGTATCGTTATATAAGGATATGATAAAGAAGAGAATCTTCAAAGTACCTACTCCTTTTCTTAAAACTAAGTTTGCTTTGCGTTTTCATACATTTCTTAACACATTTGCTAAATGTATCGACCTAAGAAAAAGCAGTGTCCTAGAGGCAAAAAAGAAAATCCAAACTCTGTTGTTATCTTGGAACTACGAACAATCGGAAACAATAATTAATGTAATATCATAACATACACTCACATACATTACATATGTACACTACACACACACACACACACACACACACACACACACACACACACACACACACACACACACACACACACACACACACACACACACACACATACACACACAAACAGCACCGACATTCTTTCATGCACATAATACTCATTATCTTGCTGCAAGCACTCTAGAATAATTTTAATTAATTGATAGTTTTAAATTCTCAATGTGCCTCAAGAAATATTTAACACAAAAAAGATATTGAACAATATGCCATTAATTATCATTATATAATTTTTCTAATCATTAGGTGAAACATTTTACTCACGCCATATTATTGATTGTCATATTTCTTCTAATTTTTACCAAAAAAATATCCCTTTTCTTTATTTAATGAACTTTTCGTCTGAACTTCTAAAAACGTATTCGTGCATGTAGCTCGTGGGGTTTTGTTTTGGTCGTTGATGAAACTCTAGCAGCATATTGGTTTCGTCGGCACCTTTGTGTGAATGAATGAATTTTCAACTCTGTTTCGTTCAATTTTAAAGTCCATTGAATCAATGATCCCTCCTTTCCTCCTATGAGTTAATCGTGTTTGGCATTATTTACTGAATTACAAAAATTGGTTTCTTATCAGGAATTAAAAATCACCGTGTACATATATGGAATTATGTATTAGTGCCCGAAGCTGGCAAAAAGTTTACAATAGTGTGCGCAACAAACATATTCCTTTTGCGACTAAAATCATTAAAATACCTACAGTCATACGTCTACCCACAACATTACTGGCAGCACAGTGAGTTTTTCCGGCAATTTTGTCAGTGGCAATATTCCGAGGAATGCACGAATGGAATGATTGTCATCGGCATATCAGTGTAGGGACGGCTTACGGGAATGTTTCATCAAGGGTACATGTACAAGCCCGTGGACTCGTTTTAAGTAATACTAAACTAAACAAGCATACCTGTAAAGTTCAAAAAACTATAACCCGATTACAGAAAACGGACTGAATTGCGAATTACAAATCGATTGACAGCTCAATTATCAAAATCGATTTAGTATCTTAACACATTCACTGCGGGGAAACCCGACTAGCGGGCGCCTACGCCGTAGTCGCTTTCTGCTACAAGCGAGGAAAACCACAGGATCGGCTACGAGCGTAGCGCGTAGCGATTCTCTACAGCGAATGTGTTAAGCGCTACGGTGGAACACACGTACATACAAAGAAACACTGCTAGAAAACATAGTCGAGCAAAAATAATCTATAAACTATAGGTATACGAGTAGATTGATCCTTTGAACGTAGTTTAATAAGATCGCAGATAGCCATTTAGCCAAGCCCCTAGACTCTCAAAGAGATACCTGGCTTAATTTATCAGTCAATTGTTCCCAGAACCTAGAACTACCCGGTCAGACTTGCTAAAGGTAGATTGTTTAAGTTTAGTCAGAAATATACATTGTTGTAGGTATACAGGTACAAAACTAGTGAAGTATTCAAATAGACATTCCCTATAATTTGAAATGAGTACTTAGTATACCTATGGGTTGCAAACTTATCAGTTACTTGAGCTAAGTTTGATTGCTTAATCCTATCCACTTACAATTTCATTTTCATGATAAGTTTAAGTATAAATAATTATTAATGTCAAGAAAATTATTACGCGTTTTAAGAAACCGTACACGGCTACATTCGATTTCAAAGGGCCTTCCTTAAAATGTTACCTAACCTACCTATATACCTACCTATGTATATTTATTAAGGAACGGAATTCTCGTAGCAGAAATCAAACTTCAAGAGGGATTGAACATTATGTTTTCAGAGATCGTATTATGAAGTGACGGATTATTTGTCAGAAGAATTGTAACATGATAACATAAGAAAATAATGATAGTAGCAATAATTTGTAATTATACATTTTATTTTATATTGTTGATAAGTGTATCTAAGCGTACAATACAACAATACAAATACACTTTATTGCACACCTCACACAAACAAAGCAGTTACAGAGAGAAACAATACAATAACATGTAGGTAGAGGTAGACAACAGGCGGTCTTATTGCTGAAGAGCGATCTCTTCCAGACAACCTTTGGGTATCGGAGAAAGAGATAAAACTAGATTATGCAGTAGGTGGTGCAGAGATTATTATTAATCAAAAATCAAAAAATTATAAAAATAAACGTACATAAATACCTCTTTATATAAACATACATACACAATCATACATATATACAAATAACACATACACAAATATAATGATACCTAAATACAAATAACACATACACAAATATAATGATACCTAAACAGTCAGCCAAAAAAATACAATCAGGGTTAGGGGAGAGACAAATAATGTTCTTTAAGAAGGAATTTGAGGTTGCCGATAGATTTTGCTTGACTAATGTCAAGAGGGAGAGAGTTCCACAGTCGGATAGAATTAATAGTGAACGAACTATTGTAAAATTTGGTAGATGACGAAGGCACAGTTAATAGCAAATTGTTAGAACATCTAACAGAATTTCATATTCATATTCATATTCATATATTTATTGCGATCATGTTCATTACATTGGTATGTTAGTGTTCTTGTGGTTAGTAGGTACATGATACCCCGTTAGGGCATTGCAATTTTCTTACTAGCTAGTAAAGGGTGTAGCATATTGATTTCAAGAAGGGAAGAAATCTTACAACCTTCTTGCAATTAAATCGCCAACCTAAACAAAATTATTAATTACATTATATTATATTATTATCATCTGACCAATCGACTTACATGCAATAGTGGAATTTATGTGCAATGTTTAATTCTATGACAAGAACTATAAACTAAAAATTTCCTCATAAGTATATGTTAAGTCAAGTTTTAAGATTTCTGTTAACAGCTTATTCAATGCGATGTCAGGATTTAAAAAAACTAAAATGTTCTTTGAGATAGCGGGGGGTTGCAGGGTTAAAAAGGATATTATACAGAAGCGAAATAATGTGAGAGTTACGGCGATAACGGATAGGGAGCCACTTGAGTTTAGAACGGAAACTAGAAACATGGTCATATTTGCGTAACCCAAATATGAACCGAATCCAGACGGCATACCTATATGAGAAATAAATAAATAAATTATGAATTATGATGATTATGTGAAGTTTTGTAGGTATATAAGGTTCTATAGTCATTAATTTAACACATAACATACCATAACTTAAGTTTGATAAGTAAACGAGATCCTAACTCACCTGGCGCCTGGCGTACAAATATTATGCTAAATCCTAGTATTAACTATCATAATTGTTCCATTAATTAATTAGTACGTACCTGCATACGTCCTGTCAATCAGTTTTGCCTCTCAATCAGAATAGGGTCACCAGTCATTACCTAGGTCGAGAGTTACCACTAGAAAATGCCGCGGTTTCCCTCGCGTGCCACACGAACCTGCCAATCTGAAAGAATTATTACGAATGCACTTCGTATTTTTCTTTACGTCAACAATTTAACAAGCGTTTTCTTCAGGGCGAATTTTAAACGTCTCTATTAAGAATGCAGTCGGCGAAAATGAGGGTATTTTTTTAATGCTAGTGTACGGTACCAATTTGAATCCTAGGCCACTCTAGAACCCTGTCTTATTGACACCCTGCTATTTATTTATGTATTAGCCATAGAAGTCACTTTGACGTTTACTGTGAGAAGGTTCTACAGGTTTTAACTATTCGAAACCCAAGGACGGTTAATGGTGTTGTGAGTTGGCGTGCCCGCAGCCACAGAGTATACTAGGGGCTCTGTGAGCTGCACAACTCGTGAGCCTATCATTCTTTAGGGTTCCGTACCCAAAGGGTAAAATCGGGACTAGAAACTGTCTGTCTGTCCGTCTGTCACCAGGCTGTATCTCATGAACCGTGATAATTAGACAGTTAAAATTTTCACAGATGATGTAATTCTGTTGCTGCTACAACAACAAATACTAAAAAACAAAATAAAATAAATATTTAAGGGGGCTCCCAACTCTCATGCAACAAACGCGATTTTTTTTGCGCGTTTTTATAGAAACGGAACCCTTCGTGCGCGAGTCCGACTCGCACTTGGCCGGTTTTTTTTTTAATTTTGGAAAATTGGATCGAATAAAAAATTGGATCGTTCCCATCTTCCAACCTATCCAACCCAGGTTCAATATGCATCCTGGGAATCACCCAAAAAAATTTATAATATATAATTATTGAACTTGCTTACAAATTTCACGAGAATCGGTTGAGAAATGCGAACAGTATAGGAGAACACCCGGACAGACGCGGGACATACGAAAGAAATTTGCCCATGCTGAAACTGATAACTTCCTTCGCTTCGCTCGCTCGTTAAATAATAGTACCTATTTATTTACGTACAGAAGTTCCGAACCGATGTTTGGCAGCTACAAAACTCAAATCATGTCATCCTGCTCTTCTTATACTTTCACCGCCAGGAACTCGCCTAGACGTAATCGCTTTCCGCTACATACGAGGAAAACCACGGGATCTCCTACGAGCGTAGCGATTCTCGGCAGCAAATATTTAATAATAATAATAGTATGATACGTTTCGGCTGCCGCCAGTGAGGTATTTTTTTTGGGTATTTATGTTCTTTAATTGTAGTTGCTCCCATATAAACATTTGTTCCTCTCCAAAAACTGGTCCGAATGGCATCGTAAATTGTTTTGGACACAAGCCTACTCTTGGGCAGTGAATGTGTGTCGCATTTTGTGTGACACTGACTTACACAACGCTGGCCATGCGACTGTGCGAACGACAGTGTCGCGGTCCGGCGATGTCAGCCGTGAATATGCACCTCGGAGGTGTAAGCCGAGTTTAACCTGCGCCCAGGGGCTGGTGCCCACCCGTATGCTACGCCGAATGCTTTCAAATAAGGTTTTTTACGGTTCCTCGGCAGCAGTTAGCGTGTGGGTGACATTTATGCACTCCAGAATGGCTGTCACAAAGCTAATTTTATGCGATTAACATAATTAGATGCGTTGAAAATAAGGACTAATGAAATACTTGTGAAAGGAAATATTTTTGCTTTGAAAGTAATTATGTTCGTTATGTATACTAGTTCTTTAAACATCAGTCTTTTGTTTTTATTTACAGCAACCTCGTGTTACTTTAGTTTGTATTTATCCATAAAATATGTGTAGGTATCGGCGGCTAGTTTCAATAACACAAGTTGTTGTGGTACTAGGTCGAGTTGTGTAAGATTATTGACCTAGTATTTATATATCTCATCTTAACGCGTGTCATGAGCTTCGTTCTGAATATTTGATATCTAAAAATATTCATTGAGACATAAATTACTTTAATAGATAGTAGTCGAAGCGTGAAATATTGGTTGGAAAATATTTTTTTTTTCATATCCCTTAAGCTGTAGTCCCATTTACACAGCCACATACTTTAGAGTGAGCTTAAAACTATTTGTGGAGTTTTCGGTACCAGTTCTGCCTGGTGAACTTTATGTAATCGGATAACCATTAAGTAAATATACATAAAGTTTGCTCAAAATCGGAGTTGGACCTAAACAAAAATAAATTTAATATAATAGTGTAATAAATTGACACAAATCTATCTGCCCCACCCCACAGCAAGCTCAATAAGGCTTGTGTGATGGTTAATAATAAATACATAGCAAACATTCATGACTCTTTACAAATTATGAATTTGTGCTCATCACACAAATAATGTCCTTACCTGGATTCGAACTGAGACCGCCAGCTTTGTAGGCAGCGTCACTATCATCGAGGCTAATGTGGAGTGGTTACGTTTATCTATATCGCGGGCTGCTATATTACTTACTTCGTTTAACACTTTCACTGCCGTAGCCGCTTTCCGCTACATACAAGGGAAACCACGGGAACGCTACGAGCGTAGCGCGTAGCGATTCTTAGCAGTGAATGTACGAGTATAACATGCGATGCAGATATTTACTCAAATGGGAGCACAACCCATGGGCCCAGCATGTCCTCGTTATAGACCATCATTACTCTCCCTAATGCGTCCATAAATTGCGCTATCACTTTATTGAACTTCTACTCGCGTTGCATTTCATTATTAAAAAGTAAACTTCTCCAAACATACTTAAAGTAGGGTTGTCAACTTGTCACTTATAAACTGACCAAGCAAAGTAACCAGGAATTGTAAAAGCTTCCTGTCCTACCAAATTGTTTACTTAACTTGGTCGGCTATTGGTCGACAATTTCAAAGGGCTCGTAATTGCTAAATTGATACCTATTGATCTTTGGAATGACAGTCGTAATTTGATGATCAGAATATTCAGACGCACCTGTTGAAACACACGTTTCTGAATATATTAACATTTGATTGGTTCCATAATAATAGAGAGTTTGATAAAATGATAATGATAAAATGAAAAAATGATTTATTCAGTAACTAAAAAACACTTTACAATATTTAGGCTGGTGCCTCTTTTTAAGCAATCAAGATGCCTGTGTCAAGAGACACCGCTCTTCCTTAGAGTTTAGCAGGATATAATATCAACGTAGGTGGGATATTTTAATTAGGATAATAGAGGAGAGGACAGAGCATAGAGTTTAAATAAATAGAATGTTCTTGATTGAAAATGTATGCTAACAATATTAGGACATTGACTGAAGCAAAGGCAGGGATATAATCGGGTTACGATTCTCGAAATAACAATTAGAAAATTAAGGTTAGTCACTCGGAGGTGATTATAAATTCAACCAAGCGGTTGAGAATAAACACTTTCAAGCATCTAAGTAGTTATCTATGTTAATCGTCAGGGTTAGACAGGATACATACGAGTACTACAGGTAGCTTTTAGTATTGTTGTACAATCAAGGATAAAAAGGTGTATTTGCAAAAAAAGCCCGCGTTATTTTGATATAAAAATTATTTTCATTCCTGCCCTAGAAATACAGGCTGTAATCGTTAAATGTAGCCAGGCCATTATTCCGTAAATATAACAGATATCAGAAAACTTTAAACTGATATCAAAAGTACGTTACCCAATGAGTAAAATCACATCAATAACTTCTTGAAAATAAAACTAGAAATATCCAAAATAATAAGTTTCAACGTTTCCATACATTTAGTACGACGATCGTTAAGAGGCTGTAAAAGATACACAACACATAGGTATTTAAGATTCACTATTTACACAATTAAATTATAATACAGAAATAAAACTATCCTTTCATAAAATAAAAATATCTAATGTTCGTTTTTTTTACAGCTGTTACTCAAAGTGACGCCCTTGTAGTGCGATACATTGACGGGCCCTCCTCATTGGTTATAAATGCATTTTTCTTACAATTTACGGTATAATTAAAGCAATGGTATGGCGTACACGATTTTTTTAGTTCTTCTAGGTTGTGAATTTGCTCATCGTACACGTTATCTTTTATGAATCCCCAAAAGAAAAAATCACATGGAGTGAGATACTACTCGTAAATGTATGGGAACGTTTAAATTTAATATTTTGGATATTTATAGTTTTATTTTCAAAAAGTTATTGATGTGATTTTACACATTTGGCAACGTACTTTCTATATCAGTTTAAAGTTTTCTGATATCTGTTATATTTACGAAATAATCGCCCTTAACGTTTACATCCTGTATATTTATGTCTCGGTTCTTTCATAAGTAAATTGAAATTTTCATTAAAGGATATCTAATTTAAATAGAAGCGTATTCAAAAAGGTCGTCTGCTTATTACGTCATTACTATTAGGTCTCTGTGGAAGCTTTGCTCACCTTTCATGATATGATAGACTTACTAATGACGTCACACACGGTTTTTGCTAAGTTAATACATTTTTGAGATTTCCTTAAAAACGAGGGAGAAAAAATCGACCGTTACTTAGCGTCGTGAGTTGTTAACCCACCGCTAGAACCATTTTTCAGCACTCGTTTATAAACAAATCAATAAATGTCCAAATGTTTCTCGCTTAATAGTATAAGAATAATGAATGATGTTTGAATATTTCTACGGTTAGACAAACTTAACGGTCAGCCCTAGGCCTGCGGTGAAGGGTCAGCGGCCGCCCGGTCGAACCTCGTCAAATATTTAAGCACTAACTGAAACGAATCCAAATTTTCTCCTTTATGCATCATCGGTCGGGAACTATTTTTACTATTTCTACGTATACTATTTAAATTTCGAAATAGAACGGAAAAGGCTATTGTTTAACCGTTTAATGGTACTGTATGTGTTTTACGTTTCGACGTTAATCCAGAACTTATATAATCATCATCATCATCATATCAGCCGAAAGACGTCTACTGCCAGGCCTCCCCCAAAGAGTGCCGCAATAAACAGTCCCGCGACCTTTGTCAGGTCATCAGTCCACCTTGTAGGGGGCCTACCCACGCTGCGCCTTCCGGTAGGTACGTGGTCGTCACTCGAGAACATTTCCGCCCCAACGTCCATCCACTCAAATAGCAAACGACCCTTATTAGCCCTTACACCCATACTTTGTGCCATCTAGCATTTTCAAAAGCCGGCTTAAACACATCGGAATACCTACTTGTGGTACTCGTACCTCAATGAATTGGTTCATATTTTTTGAGTAATTCCTAAGTCGTACGTTTGGTTGTGGATTTGGTCTGTTCCCTCATTTTTTGTTCATATTCAAACATGAAAAAGGACTTCATCTCAGAATAAAAGCCAAATTTGTACTGGCACATCTTGAATTAAGTAAAATGAATTCTTGCTTGCTTGCTTGGTCGAATTGACAGCATCAGGTCACTGTACTAACGTTTATGAAATGATAAAAACAAGAAATATTTTTGTCGTTCTTTGACACTACGTTTATTATTCGACAAAAATACGCTTTCAATTATCACATCCTATACTATTAAACGAGCAATATTTGTATGTATATATATATATATGCAATCACGGGCGAGAAATCCATCTAGCTAGGTCTCATGTGTGGGAAAATTCGTTTTCTCCGTATTTTCACGCGAGCTGAGCTGACTCGCCCAGGGACATATACTTAATACAAGCACTACCGTCTACTTTTAACGCTAGTTCACAACAGTTAATCCAATAATTTATTCTTAAATTACCAATAAATAAAAGTCACGGAAATACTCGGGAAACACAACATTTTTAACTTAGTGTCGTTATTTTAATAGATATTACGAACTGGCGACTCCTTTTCATGCCGAGGTATGTATTGTGGTATTCTCTTGCATTCAATGAAATAAATTACAAAAACTCCAAGAAATCAAACGTTAATTTCCAGAGAAGCTAAAACTAAACAAGACAAAACATATAACTAATACATATATACCTACATATATTAGATACAATTTCTCCGTCGGAACTCATATTAAATAACAAATACAACAACGCACAATAAATCTAATAAAATAGAATTACAGAATGAAAAATATTCAATTTGGCTCCAAAATGATTGTAAAAAAATACCTACGCGTTTGTGTACCTAGACATTTTTACCGCTAATATTTAGATGAAATATTTTAAATGTGTTATTTGTGTAGTTTTTGCAATTTAAAATAATTGGAATTAGTTAATAATGTGTTATTTGTTATGTTTATGTCGATTTTGTTATATCATTAAAACTGCAAAATATAGCAAACATGAGAATGTCATAACGAACCAAAAAGCAAATATTGCTTATAGTTTTTTTTATGGCTAAATGCCGTGATGCTGTGTCACAAATAAATGTGGAATGGAAATTAAAAAAGACCATCTTGCAGGCCTTCAATTTTGTATGGAATGCCATTACGAATCTCTCGTCTCACCGCGCCCAAAACGCGATACTTCGAAGCCTATTATAAAGAACACAACGTCAATATTTCATTGCATGTTTGATAGATTATTTTAATTACCTACATAAGATCAATTTTAGACGCTTTTTGACCATAAAAAATCGTGACGTGACTTGTTCACTCCCTAAAATAGTATTTTATACAATCGTTACTCTCTTAAAATCGAGTACCGTGTAAGGTACGAGAATTTAAGAGCTAATTGTGTAACTATTGTATACAATACTTTTTATACGAGTCAACAGAAATAATTAAACAAACTTGGTATCTAATGAAAATCTGAGCCCTGCTGAAACGAAGTGCAAGTCTGAGCTGCGCCGGCTCAACGTCGTTGATGTATTTTGTATTGGAGTCAACGCGACGTCCTATTGATCAAATTCATTATAGTTCAGTAAAGGCGCCTCGTGATTGGTCGAATTTATTTTAGTTGTCTAAAGCGTTGTCTTATAATTAATATAGTTGAGTTGGGAGCTCCATAGACAAAAAGTATGTGGTTTTAATTTAGTGTACGAAATCTTAATTCAAACATTAAAGACGACGAGTATAAAATCATCATACTACACCAGTGTTTCTGACGTTTCTTAAAAGTTGTTGATTTAACTGTCAATGTCAGTTAACATCCCTATATGTACCTAATCATAATCAATCAGATGCAACCAACAGTCAACAGTGTAGTATGTTTGGCCAACCACAGTAGTCAAACTTGCAGACAAGATTGATTGGGGACCGTGCCAGTTAAATGAACTTTGCCTGTGGTTGGACATTGTTTACTCGCAATATACAACAATGTGTGCTTTACAATGTATGTTTGCTTCGTTAAGAACGTTCATTTTAGTAGACTATTTTATTTACATAAACTACTCGTGTACTTAGGAATGGATCGTTGGTATCAAATTGGAAAGTGAAAATTGTATGATTCGCCTATCATTTCTTTACCACTCCCAATTCTAACTAAAAAGGTTGTTAAAAAAACAGCTGAACAATGAACATATATCATCATCGGGACAGGCGAAAGAATGCCTAAATATCAAAAGATGCCGAGTTCCGAAAATATCGTTGGACGATTCCAATTCGAACCCACGACTGCTTAGAAAGAAACATGGCTATGAATTGACATTTGACAGCTGTTCTATCCTTTTTAACCCACGACGCAAAAAGAGGGGTGTTATAAGTTTGACATGTCTGTGTGTCTGTGGCATCGTAGCTCCTAAACGAGTGGAACGATTTTAATGCGTTTTTTTTGTCCGAAAGCTGATGTGATCGAGATGATTCTTAGCTACGTTTCAACAAAATCGGTACACAAGTTTTTGAGATATTGAACTTTGAAACGAAAAAATCGGGGGTTTTTCAACTTTTCTAAGTTGTAGTTATTGAACGAGTGAGCGAAGCGTGAAATGTTTGTGAAAAATTTGACCAATACCTATGTCATAGGCTTTCTTTCCCTGTTTCATCTTTGTTTCAGCAGCAACACCACAACACAACTCTGTCTTAATTCCGTCCATCTCCTATATACTTTAATATAAATTCAATATGATTGGATAGCTCGTTCTAACACTTCAAATGAACGCGCGTGAAAGGACGAGCGCGAAACAATTGAGCTGCGAATAAAATGCGAATAGACGAACAGAATTGGCCCCCTGAAAGTTTTCAGGCGTCACGCATGCGTCCCTGTCAAACGCAAGTGTTCGGGGAAACTTTTCAGTCAGACCATTTCGGCTGAGGCGGTCAGGCGTCTGAAGGCGCCCAACTTGGCCCAAGTTCGGACTTGTCCCGACTTGTTTAGTTGTTGATCGGACATGAAATGAATTATTCGGCGAAATTGGTGGTGCTGGTTCTGTGCTCAAGTTCGTATTGTTGTCATATTGGGTGTTGTGATGTGTCTGTTTAGTTTTTTTATTGTTGTTTTTTACGGAATATGTAGATTGGATTCACGATAGGTAGGTATACTCTAAAAATAATCGCAACTCAGTTTAGTTCCTGCAGTTTGATTAAATTAAAAATGAAGTCCATTCCAAGATTAGTCCATACAAATTAAACAAAGGTTACGTCCTTGGCTTCTTCATTGTTTAGTAAAATGCGGCATATAACTAATAAATTTACATATAAATTGCAAAAAAATAAAAAAAACGATGGTAACTAACTCGCTTGCATTAAGAAATACTAATTAAATAAAAAAGGTAAGTACACCAAAGGAAAGTAGCTAAATTGGCAAACTACGAAGTAAAAAGGGTTGTATAATTTTCCCCACCAATTTCAAACCACCAAGTTTCATAAAAAATAACCCAAGACGAACCCGAGACCTTTACTTTATTTCTTGGGCCATTTTAAGGAAAGTTGTACACTCACCCTTTTTTAATTTTGAATAAATCGGGTTTTTTTACTCAGAATCGAAAGCACTGTGTGCTACAGAATAGTACCACTGATACGCAATTACTTAGGTACCTACTAGTTATTACGAAATTTTATTTGAATACATAGCCGAGGTCGGTTGTTGGTAGAACTCTATATAAATAGCGGTGTTCAATTGATTACTTATATCAATGATGTAATGTAAAAAAGAGGTAGATAGGTTATACACGCTCGAAAAATGGCACACTAAAATTGAGTCAATTGGCACAACTTGCCTCAGTTTCGAGTCGTCAATGGAAACGTTAGCTGTCAGATTTGGTGGCCATTTTTAAACACGAAACAACATATCTACCTCTTTTTTATATTACATCATTGACTTATATGATGACATCTATGGTTTTTTTTGGATCAAATTGTACCTAGCTATTTGTACAAAAGTTTTTTTTTCAGAAATCTTTGTGAACCATATGACGATATACAACGTTCTTAGTTAACAAAAGAAATAGAACAATATTTATAAGAATTTAACAACATCAAAGTTTTTACAAAAGGACGTTATGTTACAATTTTTATTCAAACTCCTTTTACATCCCGAATTACTGAACCGGTATAAAATCAGTCAAATAATTGCTTTATTTTCGTATTTGAATTTATGATCCTCGCAATTGGCAGCACATAAATTAATGATTTAAAAACACAAATGAAGACAGAAAACAATACTTCCAAGTGAAAACTCATTTAGCACATGCATTATTTAAAAGCATATACATAACCGAGACATTTCGGAAACAAAACGCAGGCTTTAAACCGCAGAGAAAGTTTTCACATAAATAAGGCGGTTCAGTGATAAAGAGCCGAGTCGGTTCAATATGCCGCTGTTTTTATACAACACCATCATTCAAAAAGGTCCTAAGTCACGTATGTTTTGTATCAAGATAAGCTATTTTCGAAGGATGGCTTCATAAGCACTGAAGTGCTAACAGACTGTTTCTACAACGTTTTCAGTTGGATATAAAACCGTTCTGTTTGGCACGGCACTCGCTTTATATCGGCAAAATGTATTTTAAAATGAAACTAAATAAAATGATGAAGGTGCGATGTGTCGAGCGCAAGATTCGGTTTTATAACTGACTAAAATGGGGTTTAAAATTCGAAATATAAGAGTACAGTCTTAGAGCATACATAATTGGAGTCGTCTTTCAGTAACTTACCCCTCTGTAAAAAACTTTGCACAATGTGCAAACAATCATACAAAGACAATTTCACAATCGATCACAAAATCGCCTCGCAAGAGAACACTGATCATAAAAATGCCCGCATGTTGCTGTAAGCACTTGATATTATAAACGTTCAACCGGTGTCCTGTCGTTTCACGAAAAAACATTTTGCGATGATTCTAGGTCGACGGGAAGTTCTAGGTCGAGATTGGTTGCATATTATGCGGCCATATGCTGTATAAACGCCCATATGTTAGTCCAGTCATTTATTGATAACTAGTATGGAAGATATGTAGGAAATAATTTTGAATAGCAGATTTTTTGTATGTAACGGATATACCTAAGTATATCATCATATAAATAATTATCTAGAGACAAAATCCAACAAAATATCAGTCAGAAAAAAATTCTTTAAATCTTCATTTTGGTTAACGCGCCGGCAACGCGTGTGCTCAGGACTAAGAACCGCGAATCTGTTCGAAACATGTCGAGCGATATTCGACATTAAATACGTGAGTGACCCGTTTTCATTATATTTTAATTAATGATTCATTTAAATCTTAATAATTGCTTCCTGGCGGAAAGTTTCACAGCTCCAAGGGACTGCAGACTTGATTAATTTCAACTACACATTTTTATGCGTTTCTAGACCCTAAATTTAAATAGAGCAGCCCAACGCTGGGGAAGTAGCTCCCTTCTATCTTATAGAAGACCCCAGCTATAGTAATACAACTTGTAGGCGCGTATATACACAGTAGGTGGATTATGGCCCAGGTTGGCTCGATGATGTGGATGGCAGGTGCTTACAATGACGAAGGCGGCGTTCAGCGAATTAAATACTTTTAATTCGGTATTTTACATGGCTTTTTATATTTGAAGCTAACGTTATATAAAAATGGCAAATTAAATAATTAAAAATGTGTTGCAGCTTTTGAAGCGATAGTTGGAGTGTGTGTGACCTTCCATGTCCGATTTCCTCATTGGCTCTTGAATGGATGACGATCCGTAATGGGATTGGCTGCCGATCACGTCATACATGCCTCTGATTGGTCGCGCGCTGTAGCTAGGCGCAAACCGGGTTGAAGGTCACCTTCCGCCACAAGTTGATAAGCGCGCAGTTATAATGCGCCTTAACATAAGCTCCCGGCCTTGGAAGATGCAGCTTCCAACATGGGAAGACGGTGAAAATTAGTCGTCGTTAATAGGTAGTGGGCAGATTTTTGAAAACGCTCGACGTACGGTGCCGTGGGATGTGCGTATATCAGCCACTCTTGAGACGCCGTCCCTGCCAGGGAAGGTCTTCGTGATTCGACCCAAACTCCATTTGAGTGGCGGGGCATGGTCCTCTTTGATCAGTACTAGAGTGTCCTGCTTCAAGTCGCCGTTGCTTCGTGTCCATTTTGTCCTAACCTGCAGCTCGGATACATATTCCTTGGACCAGCGCGCCCAAAAATGCTGTCATATTTGTTCCACTCTCTGGTAACGTGACAGACGGTGCACAGGAACGTCAATGAGGTCGGCGCATACAGGAACAGTCAGCGGGCGTCCAACCAAAAAATGAGCCGGGCTAAGAGGGGTGTAGTCTCGCGGATCTGAGGACATAGGACTCAAAGGACGGGAGTTCAGGATGGCCTCGACCTGTGTCAATACCGTGCTGAACTCCTCGTATGTTAAATGGACATCACCTATTACACGTCGGAGGTGATGCTTGCAACTTTTTACACCGGCCTCGACTAGACCGGAAAAATGGCTAGCATAAGGGGGCATCATAATAAATTCAATTTTTTGTGAAGTTGCGTACTCCTTAATTTCACTTGAACATGAATTCAAAAACCTTGCGAAATCATTCATCAGGCCCACAAAATTTCGTCCGTTATCTGAGAATATTTTTGAAGGTTTACCACGACGCGAAATAAACCTTTTCAACGCCAGTAAGTACGCATCTGACGAGAGATCTGTGACCAACTCTAAATGAACTGCGCGCGTTGTGAAACATATGAAAATACACAAATATGCCTTAGAGGTGGTGGCTCCCCTCCCCTTGCGGTTAAGTATGAGATAAGGGCCACCATAATCTACAGCGCAATTCATAAACACGTATCCAGGCTCTAATCGTTCGGGAGGCAAATTACCCATAATGGGGGTTAGCGTTTTACCGCGAAAACGAGCACAGGTTACACAGTTGTGGACCACTTTCCTAGCGAGATTCCTGCCGCTTATAGGCCACCATGCCTCTCGAAGCGAAAATAAAATATGCTGAGGTCCAGCGTGTAGCAATTTTCGATGTTCGAATCGAAACAGTAATGTTGTAAAATGATGCTTACTGGAAAGCAAAACCGGGTGTTTTTTATTATAATCAAACCTCAATGAATCTTTTAGACGACCTCCAACTCTAATTACCTTGTTGTCGTCAATAAACAAATTTAATTTTGCCAAGAAACCCTTTGCGATATTTTTGTTTCTTGCTAATGATTCGTAAGCATCGGGGAATGATTCTATCTGCGATAAGCGCGCGAGTAGTGTCTCCGATTCCCTCAGTTCATCCGCCGTCAGCGCACCGGCTCGACGTGCATGTTTATTGCGAGAGTTATGAATGAATCTTAGTACATACGCGGCTGCGCGCTGCATACGATTGAACTGAGAAAACCTGGAGAACGTAAACAAATTATCATTGTTGTTGTTGCATACCAAACTAGTCACTGGATTTGATTTACGTTCTGGCAACTGGGACTCGTCTGGCAACAATGACGGATCTAGGTGTTGGTGGACATAACTGGCATCATGAAGGAACTTGGGCCCATTCCACCAGATATTGGAGTTAATTAGTGTGTCTAAGTGTGCTCCGCGAGAAAGTAAATCAGCTGGATTGTCCTTGCCGCTTACATGATGCCACGAATGTCCTTGTGTTAATTCGTGAATTTCTGCGACCCTATTTTGTACAAAAGGTTTCAATAGATTAGGCTGCATTCGAAGCCAGCCTAGCACTATGGTCGAATCTGTCCAAAATATAACCCTGTCGAATTTAGAGCGTAACGATTCTCTTATTTTATGGTATAATCGCGCGCTAATTAATCCAGCTGATAACTCCAGCTTCGGTATACTCATAGATGGCGTTATGGGTGCGACCTTGGCCTTCGCGCATAACAGCCGTACTGTAACAGCTGATTCGCTATCAACTGTTCGTACATAGGCGCAGGACCCGTAAGCCAATTGAGATGCATCTGAGAATAGATGTAGGTCTATACATGTAGGATTATTATTGCACATAACATGACGTGGTATGCGAATATTAGATAAAAATGAAAGGTTGTTTACGAAGCGGTGCCAGGCTTGCGTGACGTCATCGGGAACCGCTGCGTCCCATTCAAGTTTTAACAAAAACAATCGCTGTAGTAAACATTTGGCAATAGTAATCATTGGACTTAATAATCCAAGCGGATCGAAAACCTGTGATGCCGTTGACAATATTACGCGTTTTGTAACAGGATTAAGGCTAGGCTCATGTCGTGTATGATAGTGTAATTCATCGCTTTTATGGTACCAACCTATACCTAAAGTTTTGCTATGTGCGTGTTCGCCTAGAGTTAACTCTTTTGATGAATCGTCTTTGTAGCATTGGTCTGTACAGTCGAAATTGAATACCCACTTGCGTAATGGAAAACAACCAGAACTCAAAACTTTCGCGGTTTCTTTGCAAATGCGTTCCAATTCTGAGGTTGTAGACGAACCAGTAATCAAATCGTCTACGTAAAAATCATCTTTAATAGTTCTGGCCACTTCGGGATCTGTACATTCCAGTGCCAACTGTTTTATACACCTACAGCTGAGAAACGCCGCGGCCGCGGTTCCGTAGGAGACAGTCCCCAGCTGATATACTTCGAGTTTATCAGTCGAGTTGTCGCGCCATAAAATCAGCTGTAAATCGCGTTGAGATTCATCAATAAGAATTTGCCTATAGTGTTTCTCGATGTCCGCGCATGCGACGAACCTATTTTCGCGAAACCTTAATAAAATAGCAATTAAATCGCCTTGAATAGGCGGTCCGACGCGTTGCAAGTCGTTCAACGACTTTCCACTGGTTGAGGAAGCACTTCCATCAAAAACAATACGTAAGCGAGTTTTGAGTGCGTGTAATCGGAGTACTCCATGATGAGCTAAAAAATAATTAGGGGTTCCGTATGTATAAACCCGCTTCATATGGCCTAACGCAAGGTATTCTTTAATGAAATCGCTGTACATACTCTTATATATTGGATCGCGATTAAGACGTTTTTCCAACGATATAAAGCGTCTTTTCGCTTGTGCGAATGAGTCACCGAGTGCTTCTGGTGGCTCTTTGAGAGGCAGTTGCACGCAAAACCTACCGTCTTCGAGACGGGTTGTTGTTTTAACGAAGTGATCCTCGCAAGCCACCTCGTCATCACTGCGCAAATCATACGATTTATGACTTGCGTGGACCTCTTCAATCTCCCAAAACCTACGTAATTGGTTATCTAATGATTGCATATCAAGAGATTGCGTGAAATTGCAATTAATAGGCTTTGTGTCTCGCGTATTGGAGTAAACAGGTCCCGAGATAATCCAACCAAATTTGGTATTTTGTAAAAATGGCCCGTTGATTAATCGCATTTTATCGTCGACAAGGAGGTCCCAAAACAGCTCCGCGCCTATAAGTAAGTCAACGGGTTGACATTCATAAAAAGTTGGATCTGCCAGACGCAAATTGTCTGGAATGCGGAATTGATTACGTTTAATCGTAAACGTCGGTAGTGTTGATGTTAATTGCGGTAAAACCAAACACTGAATGCGCGTTTTAAAGTTGTCAACAAGTGAATTAATTTCTATTTCACATTTTTTCGAACAATGAGTAATAGAATTGCTGACTCCTCGAATCTGTTGAATGGACTGTATCAATGGCGGCTTTAATTTATCACACAACGCTTGCGTAATTATTGAACATTCGCTACCACTGTCGAGAATCGCTCGCGACGTATGATAGTTACCGGAACTATCACGAATGTCGACCAAAACAGTAGATAACAACACGGGTTGCACCGAAGACCCTTGCGCGTTGATGTCTAAGTGTGCATTCGTTACCTGCATCGAATGGTGTGCGTGTGCGATATTATTATCAAGGATTGAGTCAGAGGAGGCGGCGGGTGATCTTGACGCGTTGTCTAGCGCGAGCAGCGACACGGAGCGCTTGTCACTGTCACCTTCCTTCTCATCCTCGTGAATTATGGAATTATGTTTCTTATTGCACTTCCTACACGGGCCATACCTACAATCACCAGACAAATGACCGGCACGTAGACAGTTCTCACACAATTGTTTATCGCGAACTAGTTTTAATTTATCGTGCAAACTTAAATCGATAAATGCTTGACACGAGTACAAAGGGTGTTTACCATTACACATTGCACATAATCTTTTATACTGTGCTTGTTTAGTGTGAGATTTGTCCGCGGGCTTGTCGGTAACAATGTTGCAGTGAACTTTAGGAGCTGCGTGCGCGTTATATGTGTATGTTTTCTTAGAATCGTGCTGTGAATGAGTGATACTACTTGAGCCGGACCTGCTGTGCGTAACCAACAGTGTTTCTAACATGTCGGCGCGGTCACGAATGAACTTAAGTAAGTCGTCTACATTTAGCGCGGATTTGGAATCGTTTGACACTGGTAGCAAAGTGCTTTTGTATTGTTCCCATTCACGTTCGGTGGTGGGATCCAATTTGGAAACGACTAAATATATTATTAGCGTTCCCCAACTATCAGTAGGTTCACCGAGCAGTTTTAAAGCACGCAAATTCTTTAACACGGTATCGATTAGTTTTCTTAGCAGTGTCGGCGATTCTTTAGTTAGCGATTGTAGGGAAAACAAGGCTTTTACATGATTGTGAACTAGCAATCTACTGTTATCATACCGGTTTAAAAGCAATTCCCAAGCAATCGTGTAGTTGTCAGCTGAAAATTCAAGCGAATCAATAACGAGTTGCGCATTACCCTTAAGCGAGGACTTTAAATAGTGAAACTTTTGAATGTTGCTTATTTCTTGGGAATTGTGAACCAGTGATGAAAAAGTATCGCGAAATTGCAACCAGTGCTCATAAGAACCGTCGAAAAATGGCAAAGCAATAGTGGGGAGTCGAACTGACTGAGCTAAGCTATTTGAAGCTATAGTTTTCGATTCGTTAGCTATCTCCGCACATTTCACCATGCACTGAGTCTGAGCAAGAATGCCGTAATATTCGCTTTCGAACTCCTCCCTGGTTTCAAAAAGTGTGTCCATTTCATTGTCGGGAATAATACATTCTAGCTGATTATGCACCTCAGTAAAATCATCAAAAATAGTCTGAGCTCCTTGCATGCGTAAATATAGCTCAGTACGCTGGTTATCGGACAAAACTAACCCTTCGAATGATTTCACAAACTTTTTGAAATTCGTAAGCCTACACTTAATGGAACCTCGTTTACGGTTTAATTGTCTTACGGTGTCTTCTGATGCCTGATTAGGACTCTCTAAATCCACATGAAATTCTGGATTATTTTTGGTAACCATTTTTACGGTATGAGGCGTTAAGGCGTAAATTACTTACAGTTGCAAGTACCACCACGGTCGATTACAGCAAGGCAGCTTGCGGTAAGGCTGACGCAGGCTATTTGCAGACCGTTTAGCGATGGCCGACCCGACGTGCGATAGGGGCCACAAAGAAAGCACAAGCACTGGAATTGAGAAAAGCACAGTATGACGCAGGCGTAAAGGAGAAGGTAAAAGGGTAAGCTGGCTCGCCTCACCGAAGTTCTCTGCCGCTGCGATGTCTGTCGTTGTATCAATGCAAGACTGCCGATGCGTTCTCACATCCAATCCTTGTATCCAGGGCTGGTCCTTGGTATCCGGTATCGAAGGTCCAAAATTATGTAGGCGCGTATATACACAGTAGGTGGATTATGGCCCAGGTTGGCTCGATGATGTGGATGGCAGGTGCTTACAATGACGAAGGCGGCGTTCAGCGAATTAAATACTTTTAATTCGGTATTTTACATGGCTTTTTATATTTGAAGCTAACGTTATATAAAAATGGCAAATTAAATAATTAAAAATGTGTTGCAGCTTTTGAAGCGATAGTTGGAGTGTGTGTGACCTTCCATGTCCGATTTCCTCATTGGCTCTTGAATGGATGACGATCCGTAATGGGATTGGCTGCCGATCACGTCATACATGCCTCTGATTGGTCGCGCGCTGTAGCTAGGCGCAAACCGGGTTGAAGGTCACCTTCCGCCACAAGTACTTGATCTGTACGTTAGGTAATTACACCCAACTCTCAAACATGTGAGCTGTCAAATATGTGAAAATACATCTACGCACATCTGTGGTGGATAAAATAAAATTATAGCGTGTGCTCATGACTAAGAACCGCGAATCGGTTCGAAACATGTCGAGCGATATTCGACATCAAATACGTGAGCGACCCGTTTTCATTATATTTTAATATGTCTGATTCTCACGGGAGTTTTCTATATAAAATCTGTGGTGGATATTTACCTACCCTAAAACACGGTCGTGTCTTTTACACGTGCGTTAGCGCTCAATTTCCAGGCGCGCTACTAACGTATTGAAATTAGATTGAAATCGTTTTGATGCAGTCTGAATTGTGCTCCTTAGGTTACGCTTTAGCAAAATCGAGAGCGTACCAACTAATACAATTCCATATTATTTTAAAATGTCACCACCGTCAACAGCGCCTACTTCTATTTGTTCTTTGACACTTATTTTTGTTAAATATATGATGGGTTGCAATTTTAATTAAAACATCAAAATAATTAATAAACTTTCGCGAAGTCCGAACCCTACCTGAAGGTTGTCAAAATTTATAGAACGAGTTTACAATTTGTTTTCTCAAACATGCTCGGAAAACGTGGCATTTTGTTTGAAAAACGAACACGCGAAGTGCCTAATTTTTATCCGCAAAAATTTAAAAAGGTAAATTTCTTCTCTGCCTAGGAGTACAATAATCCATACAAAACCCATTATTTGATCGGAAACGGTCCCGCAATGTCAAGTGTTATGCGTTCCCATAGTGCCCCAATATTATACAACTTTAATGCCCCTCTACTTTTCGTCTAGGGCCCCTTTACTGCAGCGCACTTCGTATGTACACCGCGGCACGCTCGCTTCGCTCACTCGGCTCGCGCGCTTTAGGGTCGCAGTTCTACCTAACACTCCTCCTCGCTTCGCTCGTCGTCGTACCTACACCGCCTGCCTTAGAGTTGAGCTGGACCGAAGGCGGTTTATTCAGATTAGTATCGGCATTTATAATTCTATTCTTACCTCTATTATACCATCCAAGTATAGATATAAAATGTATTTGTGTGATTCCATATTTTTCACCTTATTACATGAAAAAAAATGGATACATCTTGATGTAGCCGATCACACAAAAGTAATTGTTAAGAACAGCGCCATTTATGTTTCCAAACTAGAACCACTAGATGGCTTATATAGGTAAAATCATACAGATCCTATTTACTAACTAATTAAGTACGTTTAATTTGTTATTTCACATGTAGTATGGCTTTTGAAAGGTATGGCAAATGATTTTATTGCATATGAATATTATGTACTATAAAGTTTCTGGCAAATGATATTATGGCATGTGATATTATGGAAAATAGCAATTCTGTTTTATGAATATTATGGTACACAAAATTATGGCTTGTGAATATGTGGCAAATGAAATTCGGGCAAACGAAGGAATACCGTAGAGAGATTTGTTCAAGCAAATTGAGAATTAAGACTGGTTTCATTATATGTTGGAGACCATGAAAAAATAATGGACGCGGGTTTTGTTATTTCACCTCAAACTCCTTAATAATGCCATATAAGGCTTAAAGCTGAAATGATTGCATAGAAATGCATCTACTTCTGGCATGATTTAAAACAACGTACGCAGTGCGCATACGGTAATTAAGAGACTGGAAAGATATTCGCGGAATATTACAGCATCGATAAGCTCAAAGTCAAAGTCAAAAAGTCAAAGTGATTTATTCTTGAATTTAGGCATATTACATGCACCTATGAATGTCGATAAACTACCACCGATTCGGAAAGAAAACCTCTGCCTCGAGAAGAACCGGCGTAAAAAACTCGACGAGGTGTCATTTTTTCAAAACAGTATACAATATATCATTTCAGTATCAGAGTATTATAAAATTTTAAAATTACATTGCTACAGTAGAAAGCCTATTTATTTTACGATAGATTTCTAGTGCAGGAATCTATTTGAGTAAAAGGAAAAAAAAGAACCGCGATGACTCAAACGTGAAAATTGCGAAAGTTAGCCCAAAAATGGATAGCAGCTGATAATAAATATCCATATCGCCACTCAAAGCGATAGATGAAGAGACCTTCTTTTTAGCTATAACCGAAAAAGGTATGAGAATTGCGTCGGACTGGCTACGTTCTAACCTTTTGACCCTAAATAGCAAAAAGACTAAATTCCTCTGTTTTCACAAAACCGCCCGGACGAACCCAACTTTACTCACCTCTATAAAAATCCATTCATGTACTGAATTTCCCAACAAACCTTGTAACTGTGATACCATACAGCGCGCTAACGAATTAAAATACCTGGGTCTGTTCATTGATGAAAATCTTAATTTCAAATCCCACATAAGCAAACTGTCCGCAAGAACAAGAAAAACAATTTTTATCTTCAAAAAGCTTCGCCACTCTGCATCCGACGACCTGCTGAGAATGGTCTATACCGCGCTGTGCCAATCAGTGATCACCTACTGCATCGCAGCTTGGGGCAGTGCGGGAAGGACAGCTATGTTGGATATCGAGAGAGCACAACGTTCAGTTTTAAAAGTAATGTTTAAAAGACCTTTTCGATATCCAACATCAGCTCTCTATGCTCAAGCGCAAGTCCTAACTGTTCGTCAACTTTTCCTAAACAAAATATTATTACTCACACATAAATCTTTGAAGTCAATAAAAAACTACACTACACTGATTAAAAAACGAGTTTTCAACCTTCCTGTTCCAAGCGTTCGTTCCGCTTTCGGGAAGCGCTTCGGAGGTCACATCAGGGCATCTGCGTATAACACTGTCTCTAAAAAGTGTAATCTAAGGGGTGCAACCTTAAACGAGGCTAAGAAGAAAATCTTACATTTTCTTCGAAATCTTAGTTATAATGAGACGGAGGCAATTTTAGGGTAACTTATAACTATAATTATAATTGCTTTTATTGTGTACCATGTAGATTTAAGTTAAGAGCGTAAACAGCAGTTATGATTTCAGTTGTCACTTTATATATTATATATAAAAAAAAAAAAAAAAAAAAAAAAAAAACTACGTAATTGTTAAATGGTTCTCCGCGATACAGGCGAAGCCTAGTGCGGGGACCCCTGGGAATTTTTTGTAACTTTTCTTTGAGTAATAAACGAATTTTTATTTATTTATTTTTTTTTATAACTATTTTTTTTTCATATTGAAAACTGAATTATACAACAGTGGCTACTTTTTTGCACTTTGTTTTCCCTTTTTTTTACCAAAAACTAACATATATTTTTTAAATGTTTATACTTAAGGGTACTAAGGATGAATGCTATCACTTCTAAAATATTGGAACCTAATAAGTTAGCACCTTGCATTATAATAGAGCCATATTAGTGAATAACAGCCCGAGATATGGAGCTCCGGATTTTTGACAGTTCTTGAGAGAGGCGGCTAATGGGAAGCGATGGTTACAGCTGACGATGATTGATGCAGTTAATATTATAAATCGATAGTAGGTATGATTTGGAACCTACTACACTTATTTGGTAAATTTAATAGCATACAACAAAAACATTCGACCGTGCGATTATGGCTCGTTTAGGTTGGGTTGTGTTGCGTTTTCTAAAATATTAGGGTCGGCAACGATCATTTGTGACTTATGTTACGCGGACCCTACGCTTGTTTACCACCAACGTGGTATTAAAAAAAAAAACTCAATTACAAAGTGGAAAAGCTTAAGTTAGTTTCAGCGTTTCTTCTTGACCCGCCGGTCGTCATAACGAAACCCTTCTCTTTTAGAAACGCTGGTAGACTTTGACTCGTAAAAGTGCCATTACGGCCCACTCGCATAATAAAGTTCCCGTATGTGTGCAATAAGTTTCGTACCTAGTCGTTCGTGTGGCCCGGCATTAAGTAGGCTGTATGTGAATGTAGGTAGCATTGCACTCAGAAGCCCGAATAGACAATAATCCAGATTATTTTCGTGGCATTCTTAATATGATATGTTATTACAGTCGTAACAATTCTCCACGCGCCAATCTCCGTGAAAGCCGCGACAGTGGTAATAGATTATATTCACGAAAATACGTTATTCATGAAGCGTGGATATCGCCAATATGAAGACGAATACCTGAGCATCATCATCAGGCTAAGTGTTCAATTTGCATACTAGAATGGTATTGATTATTTTGTTTGTTCTGTGCGGCTTGTGGAACTGCCGTCATAACGGATAACAGAGAATTTGATATTGCATTCGAAATAAAGGACTTATTACGTGTTCTCTGCGGTTGCGGTTGTTATTGATTGACTTCAACACACGAGTTGTTGAATAATCAAAAAATAAATATTTAGACTCATAACGTATCCAAGAAAGAATTATAATCGATTCATTTGATGTGTGATGAAAATATTTTTACAATAATAATAAAATAAAAAATTACTTATTTTTATTTATTTATTTAATTGCTTACATGTGTTTTACAGGATGTTAAATAGAGTGTACAGTAGGTATCAACATGCCCTCATTTTGGGTATCGCAATATACTTAACCTAATTATTATGATACAATAAGTACATATGGGCATAAATTACATTTAAGACTTTATAGTTATATAACAAATTAGGCAAACAAATTAAGCAAACAAATTATGTATTACAAATTAAATACGGTAAAATTTTATACAATTCAATTTATTTTTATTTAATAATCAACGTATTTACTCTCGGAAAGCAGTTCATGTGGTAAAGTGGAAAGGAAATGTAGAAACGTTCATTTGGCTTGGCGGAGTATTAAAATGAAGTCGGTTAAAACTTTGTTTTTATAGTAACTTAAGTATTGTATATATTGTCTTCTTTTAGCTTTTTTAGATCGTTATTTTGAAATTTTTACTTTACTAATGTTTTCAAAAGACAAGGTCTGTGAGCTTGTAGCTTTGTAAGTTTGTAGGTATTTAGTAATTCTCCAGAACCACTTATCCCTTCTTTCACCTGCGTATAGAATAGAACTTCCTGGATGGACATAGGCTATTATCCAGTGGATTTGCCTGCGTTCGTCATTACCCGACTGCCTCAGAAGAAGGGTTGATTTTCGAGCGCATGTATGTAAGGTATGTATGAATGTAATACGTGGACAAGAAAATTGTATTTCACATTTACAGTCCAAACGGCTTAATGGATTTTTACATAATTATGATGGGGTAAGTTTGATTCGGGGGGCGACTTTGATCAAATATGTTTTTCTCCGAAATCATTGTTTTTACTTGTAGGTGAACTGTGGCAGTGAATATATTAGTATCCTATCTTGCTGTATACTCCATTAAATATTCTTAACTTCAAATAGTTCTGCTATTAAACTACATTCTAAATTATCAAAGCAGCCCTATTTTTCTTAAAGTAACCCCAGTTTACGATATAATATGAGGTGTCGTTGGATTCCACATAATCGTTTGCGTGACATTATAATATTTGAAAAAAAAAAACAGTTGGGTTTTTGAAAAATCTTAATTTTACGTGTATTTATTAATTCTACATTTACAGAATGCGTAGCAGTGAACATAAGGCGACTAGAAGTCCCGTCCCTCGTCGAGCTCGGCGCGGAATCCGTGGTCCTGGACTGCGAGTACGATGTACCAGCCCTGCTGCCAGGCTTCGTGATGAAGTGGTTCTTCAACGGAGCCTCGGGGCTGGTGTACCAGTGGATACCGCCGATGAGACCGCAGGTCATCGGCCTGTTGAAGGGCAAGGTTGATCTTGACTTTAAGGTGTCTGGTGAGTTGGTTAAAATATTTTTTTTCGGCCAGTAAGTAGGCGTGTTATATACTTGCATAACCACAACGACCGCCCAAGGAGCCACACAGGTAATGCCGACTTCGCATGTCACAACACCGTGCCCTGTTTCCCAAAAATACTAAAGTATTCCTCACATATCGCATGAGGCACCCGTATATAATTAATTTTAATCGATTTATTTTATTCTTTTGTAAATTCCGTTATTAAAGGAATTTAAGTTTGCATTCATTGGTTTCTCTCGAATCCTCCGACTCCCAGGCTACATAATTGGCGCAGTCGGCAGGTCGGTCTATAGTCTGTTTCTGTTTTTTAATAGTACATTGTTTAACGAGGGGCGTAAGTGGAATATTGCTAACGAGAGTCTATCAGAAGCCCGACGCCGAAGGCGGAGGGCTTTTGATGACTCGAGTTTGCAATATTCTTACGCCCGTGTTATACACAATGTTTTTCATCACATTTGCGAGGAAATAAATAACTACAAAAGACAGAAAAATCTAAGTTTCATACAGCCGCACCAATCAAAAATTGACAACTTCACTTCCAGATCAGTGCTAGTGGAGTTCAATATTTCAACCAATCACAGAGCAGTATTTTTGCGGGGCGGGGCCGGCGTGACCAACTAGATTTTTTTTTTCAACCAATCACAGAGCAACCAGATTTGCTTAAGCCAATCAGAGGGTTCTATTATTTTAAAACTAAACTTAACTGCCCGTGGGAGGTAAAACGGCTATAACTGCTCTGTACGCTCGCAAGTAATGACGCCATTGACGAGCAAGTGTGATGAAAATAATGTAAACAAACTTTACCATGTGACCCGGCCAGTTAGCCAGTCAAAGTTAGTTTTGCAGGGCCTTTTTTAATGTAAACTCTGTTGTTTTTAATTTACACTGTAATATGCGATTGGGGAGCAAGTCACGTGGTTCGGTTTGTTTAATGCCTATAGAAACCGACTAGAGGGCTCTTTTGCATGTCAGAATTGTACAGATAGAATTACAATAGCAATATAAGTGACATGAAAAAACACAATAACCTAAACACAAAAAGTTGTTAACCACACGCCACGTCAACGTGACAATTAGCGTGGAGTTATACCTTATGTCAATACATAACGGCAAGTGACTGAAAAATGGATTGCAAATTTTGACGGACAACTTACTTCTTAACATACTTGTAATATTTACATACGAACAGGTCCAGTTAATATAAATATTGTAAACATAGGTAACTATTTACTTAAGTGTACTTCATGAGATAGTTAGGAACATAATTTTTTACTCATACATGTGTTCATTTAGTATCTATTTGTTATGTCAATGAGGAAAACATCGTGAGGAAACAGGTCTAACCCCAACAAGGTCTAGGTGGTTCCTCTGGGTTAGAGGGTCAGGTGGCAGTCGATTTCGTAAAAGTAAGTGCCTACGCCAAATCTTCGGATTAGTTGCCAATCAATAGGTATTAGGGTGATCCAGAAAAGGCAGTTGTTACCTACTCCATGTCTTTATTAAAACTAATTTGCAACGTTGTTATTACTGTTTTATTTATAAGCAAATATGTCCTTTCATTTAAAACTAACAAATTGTACCTAAATAAACGTACGCACGCACCGACAAACGTTTCTCCTCTATACTACTTAATAAAGTGCAATAAAAAAAATACACGAGAACTTTTTGCTCATCTACGTTAAAAAATGTATTTACAAAATTATTTCTCAAACATGGAATGAAATTAAAAAACCTTAACATTTTTTTTATTAATCCAAATATTCATGTAGGTATTATTCAAACTATCCGAATAGGTACAAAGAATGGACGGATATTGCAAACCCAAGTTTAGTCACCAATTGAATATAAAACAAAAGGCGATCACTTTTCCAGGCCTTTTTTATAGGCTAACAATTTTATATGAAATTTAATTACGGGCCTCTCGTCTCGCCGGACCTGAAAAGTGATGTTAAGCAGCCTATTATAAGGAACGTAACGTAACGTTAATATTTCATTGCATGTTTGAATTTAATGTTTGAGTTTGAAAAAGGTTATTTGAAGGATAAAATAGGTTCGAAATTCAAGTTTTAGTAAGGACCACGCACCAGTCCGTATTTGCTTTTGAGAATTCATTGTTTTGTTTGAAGACGAGCCGCTGCAGGCGTACAGGGCCATCAAAATCCTGAACCCGTCCACACACCTGAGCGGCAACTACACGTGCGTGGTGTCCACGTTTGAGCAGGAAGACCGCAAGACCAGTCCCATGCTTGTCTACAGTGAGTATATTTAGACGGATAAACGTCAAGGTACAAGTTCAGTTCAATGGCCCAGCCATAATTAGGTAACAAGTCTACTATGTTATACAACGGAACTATAATATTTGGGGTTTAAAGATCGATTTAAGGTTTACAAGTTAAGTTCAATGGCCCAGCCATAATTAGGTAACAAGTCTACTGTGTTATACAACGGAACTATAAGATTTGGGGTTTAAAGATCGATTTAAGGTTTACAAGTTCAGTTCAATGGCCCAGCCATAATTAGGTAACAAGTCTACTATGTTATACAACGGAACTATAAGATTTGGGGTTTAAAGATCGATTTAAGGTTTACAAGTTAAGTTCAATGGCCCAGCCATAATTAGGTAACAAGTCTACTATGTTATACAACGGAACTATAAGATTTGGGGTTTAAAGATCGATTTAAGGTTTACAAGTTCAGTTCAATGGCCCAGCCATAATTAGGTAACAAGTCTACTATGTTATACAACGGAACTATAAGATTTGGGGTTTAAAGATCGATTTAAGGTTTACAAGTTCAGTTCAATGGCCCAGCCATAATTAGGTAACAAGTCTACTATGTTATACAACGGAACTATAAGATTTGGGGTTTAAAGATCGATTTAAGGTTTACAAGTTCAGTTCAATGGCCCAGCCATAATTAGGTAACAAGTCTACTATGTTATACAACGGAACTATAAGATTTGGGGTTTAAAGATCGATTTAAGGTTTACAAGTTAAGTTCAATGGCCCAGCCATAATTAGGTAACAAGTCTACTATGTTATACAACGGAACTATAAGATTTGGGGTTTAAAGATCGATTTAAGGTTAACAAGTTCAGTTCAATGGCCCAGCCATAATTAGGTAACAAGTCTACTATGTTATACAACGGAACTATAAGATTTGGGGTTTAAAGATCGATTTAAGGTTTACAAGTTCAGTTCAATGGCCCAGCCATAATTAGGTAACAAGTCTACTATGTTATACAACGGAACTATAAGATTTGGGGTTTAAAGATCGATTTAAGGTTTACAAGTTAAGTTCAATGGCCCAGCCATAATTAGGTAACAAGTCTACTATGTTATACAACGGAACTATAAGATTTGGGGTTTAAAGATCGATTTAAGGTTTACAAGTTCAGTTCAATGGCCCAGCCATAATTAGGTAACAAGTCTACTATGTTATACAACGGAACTATAAGATTTGGGGTTTAAAGATCGATTTAAGGTTTACAAGTTCAGTTCAATGGCCCAGCCATAATTAGGTAACAAGTCTACTATGTTATACAACGGAACTATAAGATTTGGGGTTTAAAGATCGATTTAAGGTTTACAAGTTCAGTTCAATGGCCCAGCCATAATTAGGTAACAAGTCTACTATGTTATACAACGGAACTATAAGATTTGGGGTTTAAAGATCGATTTAAGGTTTACAAGTTAAGTTCAATGGCCCAGCCATAATTAGGTAACAAGTCTACTATGTTATACAACGGAACTATAAGATTTGGGGTTTAAAGATCGATTTAAGGTTAACAAGTTCAGTTCAATGGCCCAGCCATAATTAGGTAACAAGTCTACTATGTTATACAACGGAACTATAAGATTTGGGGTTTAAAGATCGATTTAAGGTTTACAAGTTCAGTTCAATGGCCCAGCCATAATTAGGTAACAAGTCTACTATGTTATACAACGGAACTATAATATTTGGGGTTTAAAGATCGATTTAAGGTTTACAAGTTCAGTTCAATGGCCCAGCCATAATTAGGTAACAAGTCTACTATGTTATACAACGGAACTATAATATTTGGGGTTTAAAGATCGATTTAAGGTTTACAAGTTCAGTTCAATGGCCCAGCCATAATTAGGTAACAAGTCTACTATGTTATACAACGGAACTATAATATTTGGGGTTTAAAGATCGATTTAAGGTTTACAAGTTCAGTTCAATGGCCCAGCCATAATTAGGTAACAAGTCTACTATGTTATACAACGGAACTATAATATTTGGGGTTTAAAGATCGATTTAAGGTTTACAAGTTAAGTTCAATGGCCCAGCCATAATTAGGTAACAAGTCTACTATGTTATACAACGGAACTATAAGATTTGGGGTTTAAAGATCGATTTAAGGTTAACAAGTTCAGTTCAATGGCCCAGCCATAATTAGGTAACAAGTCTACTATGTTATACAACGGAACTATAATATTTGGGGTTTAAAGATCGATTTAAGGTTTACAAGTTCAGTTCAATGGCCCAGCCATAATTAGGTAACAAGTCTACTATGTTATACAACGGAACTATAATATTTGGGGTTTAAAGATCGATTTAAGGTTTACAAGTTCAGTTCAATGGCCCAGCCATAATTAGGTAACAAGTCTACTATGTTATACAACGGAACTATAATATTTGGGGTTTAAAGATCGATTTAAGGTTTACAAGTTAAGTTCAATGGCCCAGCCATAATTAGGTAACAAGTCTACTATGTTATACAACGGAACTATAAGATTTGGGGTTTAAAGATCGATTTAAGGTTTACAAGTTCAGTTCAATGGCCCAGCCATAATTAGGTAACAAGTCTACTATGTTATACAACGGAACTATAAGATTTGGGGTTTAAAGATCGATTTAAGGTTTACAAGTTCAGTTCAATGGCCCAGCCATAATTAGGTAACAAGTCTACTATGTTATACAACGGAACTATAAGATTTGGGGTTTAAAGATCGATTTAAGGTTTACAAGTTCAGTTCAATGGCCCAGCCATAATTAGGTAACAAGTCTACTATGTTATACAACGGAACTATAAGATTTGGGGTTTAAAGATCGATTTAAGGTTTACAAGTTCAGTTCAATGGCCCAGCCATAATTAGGTAACAAGTCTACTATGTTATACAACGGAACTATAAGATTTGGGGTTTAAAGATCGATTTAAGGTTTTACTTGATCATAACAGAAATTAATTTAATACAAATGAAATCTATTTTCATCGTTTCCAAGTCAAAACATAACATATCTACCTGCTTGTTAACGCTTGTTGTTTTTATTAAAAACGCACTGAGTTAAAATGTATTGTTACAATAATAGTGAAAGGAAGATGCTATTCATAAAATTACTTATTATTTTCTTTAGGCACAATTTACATGTCTCGCCCTCCTGATTATTATTGTATGGAAATTTTACGACGACTATTCTTTCTGGATGATAATCAAATGGATAATACAAGTTTTTTACTGTTTGCCGATATCCTCTGTAGACTTCTTTATTAGACTAATAGGTATCTAATATTGTATTTGTTGAAACGTGTACCTATCTAATTGGCTAGTAAAAATAACTTTTTGGTAGAGATCTATAGGCATGCAGCGAACATAATCAGCGTAGCTATAAAAAGCCGCAGATACCTTCGCTTTAATTGACAGAAGGGGACATCACATGGGTACTGTCTTTTTTTCATATCTCTGACATAGATATATATTTTTTAGTTACATCGTTAATTTTTTTTTAGAACGTTGCTGTAAATACTGCGCGTTCTAGCCTTGAAGCCACGTTCGTTTTTTTACTGCGGCACGTTTGGGCATGATTTATAATAAAGTAAAAAACCACTAACATACGTGGGCCATTTTACGGAAAGTTGTACACTCGACTTTTGTTAATTTTGATAAAATCGTGTTTTTTTTCCTCAGAATCGAAAGCACTTTCGAACCTAATAGGCGAAAACTAGTGTCCAAAATGTTACATATACTTTTCGGTTTTTCTTTCCGTTACCACCATACAAGCTTAGTATGGAAACGGTAACGGAATGGAATAAAAAATATTAAGACACTTTTTCTCTCTCTTCTTTTCATTCAAAAGTGCTTTCGATTCTAAGTAGAAAAAAACCCGATTATATGAAAATTAAAAAAAAAAGTCGAGTGTATATCTTTCAGTAAAATAGCCCACGTATAATTACTAAAAGTGTTAAATCTTTCTTCATATGTTTATTTACTTAGTAACATATACGCGGAAAGAAGCAATAAAACATGTTATTACTGTACTATGCGAGCCAAATAATATTGATCATCATCATCATCATATCAGCCGAAAGACGTCCACTGCTGGACATAGGCCTCCCCCAAAGAGTGCCACAATGACCGGTCCTGCGCCACCCGCATCCAGCGGACTCCAGCGACCTTTACCAGGTCATCAGTCCACCTTGTGGGGGGCCTTTCCACGCTGCGCCTTCCGGTACGTGGTCGCCACTCGAGAACCTTTCCGCCCCAATGGCCATCGGTTTAGCGATTCGGAGGGCTATATCGGTTACCTTGGTTCTGTTGCGGATAGCCTCATTTCTTATGCGCCCTGCTTCCCGCGCCACTGAATTAGAAACTTAAAGGCATAATGAACTAATGATTGTATTTATTCGCAGGTCCGGGGAAGAACTTTAACTTCATACAAGAGAAGAAGTACGTGTTTCTGGTGACGCTGACGTGTGTCGCGGAAGATTTATACCCCAAGCCGACGATGGCCATTCTCTCTAACGGGTGAGTTAAGTTTTTGTGAAATGGCACTGCCAACCTCCTGATGTAGGCCTAAGTCTTCAGGGTTATTGCCACACCGAATATCGCACACTTGTGCGTAAATACGTATTAACAGGTTTATTATACAATGGTCAAAAAAGTCAAATAATCGCAAAATGTTCACTTATTCACTTATATTACTTTTGGAAACTTTGGTGGGTTCTAAGTACCTATTTATAACCGACTTAAAAAAAGGAGATTTTTTTTTATGTATGTTCGCCGATTTCTCTGTCAATTGTGGACCGATTTTAAAAATTCTTTTTTTATTCGAAAATGTATACTCCTGAGATGGTCCCATTTTCTCCAAGTTAGGATCTGATGATGGGATCCTAGAGAAATCGAGGGCAACCCTCAAATTTTACAGGCACGTACTACATGTTAAATGCATTTTCTAAAGCTATTCAGGTATTTGCGTCTGGAAGTCTTCATGTTTGTGAGCTGATGATGGAAGGTACAACTCCTCAACGGTTAGGAGTTGGAGGATATTTTTTGAAATTTTATAAGTACGTATAGACCTTTAACCGAATTCTTTCAAGTTATTTGGGTGAGCACAAGTCAGGATCTGATGACGGGATCCCAGGGGAATTGAGGGCAACCCTCAAATTTTATAGGCACGCGTGTAGTGATTTCGGTATTTTCTACTATAACTCGTGTATTTACCCTCGGAAATCGCAATTTTGGTGAAGTGGAACTGATGATGAAGACAACAGATGACTTATGGAACTCCTCAAGGATGTAAAGTATCTACGTCAAAGATTCTGACATGATTCCTTTGAAGTAGCAAATAATGAAGTGTCAATTCTGAAATCCTTGAGGAATCAACGGAACTCCTCAAATATTGTCAGCCCACATACAGGGTGGAAAGTTAAAACGGGGCAGTAAGGGCAGCTACTAGATCCCTTGCCGCCACGCAAAAATGGCATTAGGATTTCATTCCTAACTTTTTAAGTGATGGCAATCTATATTCACAGATTTTTGAAAAAAGTACAGTCAGCGAGTAAATCATCAATTTTGACGATATTTTTTTTAATGCCCATACTCACTGTATGGAAAAAGTTTTCTTTGATTTCTGGGCGTTCTAGTAGTCAAACCTTAGTCGGTCCCAAAGAGTATTTTGATCCTTAATAGAAATGAGATCGAATGGCATTTAAAAAAATATCGTCAAAATTGATGATTTTCTCGCTGACTGTACTTTTTTTCAAAAATCTGTGAATGTAGATTGCCATCACTTAAAAAGTTAGGAATGAAATCCTAATGCCATTTTTGCGTGGCGGCAAGGGATCTAGTAGCTGCCCTTACTGCCCCGTTTTAACTTTCCACCCTGTATAACGACTTGGATTTTTTTCTGTAATAATCAACGCATTTGCTCTCGGAAAGCAGGTCATGTGGTAAATTGGAAAGGAAATGTGGAATTTTTTAAGTACCTGCGTGGCTTGGCGGAGTACTGAATTGAAGTCGGTTTAAACTTTGTTTTTAAAGTAAATTATTAATACAATGATTGTTATGTTGCACTAAATGATCGAAATAAGTAAAATTAGTACCTACAATATTTCCCTTTTATATCCTAGCTAGATAAACGAAGACACGCAGACAAATTTGTCCGTTAAAAATGTAATGTTGTCTTGAATGAGGTATTGTTTAAAATGACAAAAAAATTACAACTAACGTCATCGTTAAGGCAAGTCCTTAAATTTGGATCAAATGGCATTTGCTTAAGGTTTCCCCGATGAAAAAGATATTAAACTATTTCTGGTTTTACCTAGGAATTCATTGAACTTGTTTAATCTGGAAGCACGACGGTGCCCCCGCCAAGACGAGCCAAGCGAAGCGCAAGGACAGGCCCTGCCTACCTTTTCTCGAAGCGCTTTGTCGTTATTTTGAACCCTCATAGCTTGTGTTTGGATTATATCAGATAAACAAAATTCTCGAGATATGATGTCAATAGTACAGATTTATTAAACGTGTAAAGTTTCAATTGCATAGCTATACTTTAGATTTTATTAATATCTAAAAAACGCCGATTTCGTCACTCACTCACTTAATCAAAACCCATAAGGTACTTCTTGAAATCCTAGAAAGCTGAAATTTGGTATGTAAGCTATACTGGCTTACATGCCAAATTTCAGCTTTCTAGGATAATAAATAATTCACAAACAACAAAAAAAAACCTAAAAATTGGAACTTTTACCTTCAAACCCCTTAAACTAGGGGAAGGAATTTTGTATAAGACTTCCGCAAATATTGATGCTAGAGGTCTGTAAATTTATATCGGGACTCGGAAAACCCATACAAACTTCCATCCCCTAATTTTAAAGGGTTATATATTGTTATATATAATAAAATACATAGGTAATGCAGGATTTTTAGTAAATCACCCCCCACCCTTTAAAATTAGGGGATGGAAGTTTGTATGGGTTTTCCGATACACTGCTTTAGAAATTACCTTACAAAAAGGAATGAGATCCCACTAAAAACATTACATGTAAAGTGATTGCCAAGACTCCCTAGCTCATATAGCTTACAGCATTAAAAATATATCAGATCGAAAGTAGCGCCAAGCTTCCTACTCCACACGGCTTTACTCTACCAGCCACTCTCTACAAATTTTATATATTGGCTAAAAAGTATAGACCCGTCGCTTATTAATATCACCATAAATTCATACCGTATGCACGCGCGAGAGTCTCTGCGGCGACCGGGATGAGCCCAACAAAGCTATACTTTTTGTAGCCAAGATGTAGAATTTGTAGATCGTGGCTGGTAGATATAACCCATGTGGAGTAGGAAATTCTGATGATATCTGAATGATATCTTTTTAACGCCGAAAGCTATATGAGCTAGGGAGTCCTAGCCGTCACTTTACATGTAATGTTTTTAGTGGGATTCTCTTTTGTTCCTGAAGTCCGGGCGGTAATTCGGTTCATCAATATACGCATTTCAATATGTTTTGCGTGCCCGTTTGCTCAACAGCGTTTTAATACGTAGAAAGATGCGAAGCGGCAAATTAAAATGGATGTCCTGTTTCTATTCCTTTTATTCTAACTCGCGATTACTTGTGCAATGCAAGAAATTACCTACACACAGTTATTCATACACCTACTGCTAATTTCCTAAGGCATACAATCCTAAAAAGCGTAAACCTTGACGAGGACTTGAGTCCTAGCGCCATCGCATGGAATTTCTGCTAATGCTAACGCGCCTTACTTTTTTCAAGAACTACTATTTAATAACAAGCAAAAAACGTTAGAATCCACGCCGCACAGTGGGCTCAAATTGAGAAAAGGGGAGCACAGTTTACTTTGCTCCAAAAAATTGCATTCCGTAGAAACGAGCAACGAAAATATGCCTGTACTGGGCTACATATCAATATACGTACAGTCATACCATTCTAGTACAAAAATCGGACATTAAAAAAAATCTAAACATAATTAAGAAACTGGTCACTGCAGTTATTTGTTACGGACTCGTTTCTTTTACTTTTAGTTGAGTTGAGCAGCTAATTACTTTTAACTACTTTTTGTAGCACACAGACACAGTACCTACATTGACAATATAAATTGATGTTTATGTGCCTACGTTTCACAATTTTTTTTTAAGTTTGTGAAAAAAAGTTCCATAAATAATTTTTGTTTTTATTTTTACCATCAAAACTAATTTTGTAATTGATTCAAAGTAGTATTTATAGAAGTGAATTTTATTATCGAATGCATCATTTTTCAAGCAAAATAACCTATTTTCCACTTTACTCGAATCGGGACCTCTGTGCGCCGGGTAACTTGAATGCGCGAAGCGTTTCTTAAGTTTGCTCGCAAAGGTGGCCTACTTCTTAGCTCTTATTCACTTGTCTCTAACGAACTAACTATGAATCAAAGGAGAATTCGTAACTTTGTTAGAAACTTAATCGTACGACAAATAAAGGGTCAGTTTGCCTTGATTTTGAAAATAGGTTTATCTTAGGATAAAGTTTGATCTTAATAGAAAAAACAACCGTTGACAGAGTGCTTATAACTTATCATCATCATATCAGCCGAAAGACGTCCACTGCTGGGTTGGACATAGGCCTCCCCCACAGTGTGCTACACTGACCGGTCCTGCGCCACCCGCATCCAACGGACTCCCGCGACCTTTACCAGGTCATTAATCCACCTTGTGATTGCCAAGTCACACAATTTTATTTAGCAAGCAAATAAAGATTAATAAGAATGCCTGACTTGGCTCTACGAAACTCACAACATTTTACTGTTGAAGAGTTTCGAGACTTGGCCTATTTTTTACATGGAATGTTTTTTATGGGATCTCACTTCTTTTTGTAGGTTATTGTGTTATCAATATATACAAATTTATGAATGCAACTGGGAATAATATTTTTGCTTAGACTTAGTATGGAAATGTTATTTTATCAACCGCAAATAACGTTTACTTAAGTATAGTTTTCTAGTGCATTGTACACCTAACACTAACCGCATGCAAATGCATAGTATAGTGCACTGTAACTACCTTGTTAATACTATTTGCAGGAACTACAAAAGAACTTTTTAATCGCATGTATTTGTATAGGATTATAAACTTTACTTATGCAATTTGTATATCTCTGAAACGTGACTGAAATAGCAATATTTTTAGGTATTTTATGAATTAATAGGCTGAAAACTAATTATTTTTACATTTTGGAGCTTGTGGGTCTGCTAGAAGTACCTTATTAGAATTATGTTGATCAGTCAGTGAGTCAGTGACAACACTAAGGAACATTGACGGGCACTAGTTCTTAAACTAAAAGTAGAGTATAGTATAAAGACAATCAAATCTTAATTACTAAGTACTCATGGGTTCAGCACGTAAATAAATGCTTTTTATAAAACAATTTTGATGTCTGAAACTTGAATGTCTGTCAAGATGGTAATTTTTTGAAGACGCAATTATCAATGAAGTATTTTACTTGTCAACTAATTCCCGAAAAATGGTTAAAAATGTGGAGATACAATTTTAATACCGGGGTCCGTTGCATAATGCATTATATTATAACTTGTACCTATTACAATATTCCGCTTGTAATGGAGGTACATGTCGTAGTGCAATGAATGAAAGACGGAACAATAATAAACGTTCGAATGTAATTTTCATTCACACAACAAAATGTAATTTTTAAAAAGAGTTTTTTTTTTAATTATTATATTTATTTTCTAGTTTTTAGTTTTGTCTTTATTGAGCCTGGCCTATGACCACCTTCCAGTTCCATCAAATCAAAACGAGCAATGTAAACTCGATAGTCAATGCCGACGGTCATACATAAATAAACAATAAACTATAAGGGGACAAATCGAAAAAGATAGTGCTGCGGGTACTATAGGCGACGATATATTTATTAGATATGAATACTCAAAAAAAAACATCCACACTCAGAAACCAGTATCCGTGTTCATCACCAAGATATTTTCCCTTACCGGAATTTGAACCTAGAACGCAGGCAAGGCCACTACCCACTAGGCTAAATCGGTCGTCCAGTCATTTAAGACTACATATAATCCGAAAAAAAATTCAAAGAATTAATCCTGCTGCCCTTATGGACCTAAGGAATATAGAGACAATCAAACACACGTCACGAAGGCTAGTTTTAAAATTAAATTTTATATAATTATATAAACTTTAAATTTTAAAGTAACTTAAAATATACATAGTCTTTAGAGTCATTAACTAGTAGGTATACTTCATATAATGGTGTTCGTTTATCTAAATACATTATTTAGCTAAATGTAGTGATTATTTTTCGATTACCTCTACATTAGGTATGGGTGTCGGTATAATACATGGATTACAGCTTTTAGAGTATAACGACAATCAGATCTTATTACTAAATTAACTAAAATATTCGTGGGTTCAGCACGTGGCTTGAAATCAAATTCTGTCAAAAAGTATAGTTTTAGATATTTATTTATTGTCTTGCACGGTTGTCAATAAAGCATTATATTTAGTCACATAAATCTCGGGTAATAGTCATAATATACTTGTACATTTTGGTCATAAGTACCAACGTAATGAGTATGAAAATAGTTATTAATGTTTTAACTGCCTGCATCGCGAGATTAGTACGAAATGTAACAACAAAGTGATCATGGCACTATGCCGTTATTATATTTGATGGAATTTGCTTTCAAACGTTTATTTAGGGTTTCCGTCAATCAGCGGGCATAATAATTACTTGTACGAAAGGAAAACTTTTTTTAATAAAAATTGTGTAACTTGTATTACAAGTCGAAGCCACTTATACTTACTACTTACACGGGAACCCTAAATAAACGTTTGAAAGCAAATTCCATCAAATATAATAACGGCATTGCCATGATCACTTTGTCGTTACATTTCGTACTAATCTCGCGATGCAGGCAGTTAAAACATTAATAACTATTTTCATATTTTTAAAAACAACTTTGGCTTCTGATTCTTACGTGTCCTCATGGCTGTCTCTAGAAGAATGCGAAAACCCAGTGTTGCCATACGCAAAGACAATTCCATTCACTGTCCATGTTGAGCTGTATAACAATACCAAAGGATTCCGTTTACTACGGGGCTACGTGGAAGCAAAAGAAGATGTAAAAGAAGCAAAAAACCACGGCACTTTGGCATACGGTTATGAAACTCCAAAGGGCGTAGACTGGTTATTCGATTTAAGAAACCTTCACTGCGACAGTTTTACCGTCAAAACCATTTTCAATGCGCTGGGCATTCCTTTTAGTAAGAAATGTGTACTTAAGAAAGGAAAACATCAGATAAACATGGTGGATGTGAATAAAATAGATCATGCCTTTAATGGAAACATGGCGCGGAAATATGGAACGTATGTCGCAATACTTTCATTTAACACGGAGACCCATACTATGAGATGCTGGAAGGCTCGAATAAATGTGCAGCCAGTGAAAGCAAACAAACATTGATAAATAATTATTATGACAGATAAGATAACAACCAAGCTATGATTCTGTAAAGCACTACTATATATAGGATGCATTTAAAAAATAATGGTATAGAATACACATTTTATTAGATTTTTACAAGCAGTATACAAGAAAAGCACATCAAAAAATAAATTAAATAGTATGGGACAACAGTTCCAAATAAGAATCAGACAAGGACCCACTGTCACCAAAATTATTTTCTCCTGTGCTAGAATAAGTGTTCCGGAGACTGAAATGGGACAGCTATGGGATAAATATTTGGTAAAAAATTAAACTGTTTGATACCACAATAATGACAAATGGAGTGATGGAATCAATTAAAATTAGCAACTATTTACATCTTGAATAAGTTGTTTTATTTTTAAGATAGTGCAATATATGCAATTCTTATGACCTTACTCATGTTTATGAAACCCATTGGGACGTACAGAATTGAGTTTGCAGATGCACGCCAACCAAGGGTGTTTTTTTTTGCGGTGCGCTTTCTAATTTCCCTTTTCAGAGAGTAGTGGACTGTATGTAAGTGTCCAACCGTGGTCTATTGTCGTAGCTACTAGACGCGCAATTATGTAAGAACTAGCTTCTGCCCGCGACTTCGTACGCGTATAAATTATGGATGACATGATATGCTTATGTTTCACCTTACGATACCTACTACACTGATAAATTAGATTATTACGATTTCATTTCTATAAATTATGCGTGTAACAGTTCAAATCCTCATAAACTTTGTCGTCAATAATATTTAATTATATTGATTTACTTAATCTTTATTGCAAACGAAGTACCTAAGTACTTATAGTAGAAGAAATATTACCAAAACCGGAATTTAAATAGGTATATTATTTCATAATTGAAACAAATGGCCCGAGGGCGAGACCCCAAAGATACTCTATATATCTCCGGGTGTCTTGTCAAACTACCCCTGAGAGCCAAAGTCCCGAAGGTAAACGGGGAGGCAAGCGAGGCCAAAGGCTGAGCTTTTCGTAGGAATGAAAAGCCCAACGTACCCTTATAGATTGCGCTCCAAATGCGAGCCAGAGCATCGAAGGCCCAAGGGCGAGACTCCATGGATACTTACTATCCACAGGTATCTTGCAAGCGAAACATGAGCCTTAAGTCCCAAAGGTGAGGGGTGAGGCAAGCGAGCCCGAAGGCCGAGCTTTTCGTATGAATGAAAGGCCCAAACCAACCCTTCAGAGAGCGCTCTCTATGCGAGCCCGAGGGCCAAAGGCCCGAGAGCGAGCTTTTCGTAGGAATGAAAGGCCCAAACCAACCCTTCAGAGAGCGCTCTCAATGCGAGCCCGAGGGCCGAAGGCCCGAGGGCGAGCCTTCATGGACACTAACTAACCCCAGGTGTCTTGCAAGCGAAACCGGAGACCAAAAGTCCCGAGCGAGAGAAGTCAGAAGTAGAGCGGCAAGGCAAGCGAGACCAAAGGCTGGGCTTTTTGTTGGAATTTGGAATGATAGGCCCAAAGAACAGTTTTAGAGAGCGCTTCCTATGCGAGCCCGAGGACTGACGCACACTATCTCCAAGTGTCTTGAAAGCGAAATCTGAGTTCCAAAGTCCCGAAGGTGAGTGGCGAGGCAAGCGAGCCCGAAGGCTAAGCTTTTAGTATGAATGAAAGGCCCAATACATCGCTTCAGAGAGCGCTCTCATGCGGACGCTCACTATACCCGAGTATTCATAACAATATTTCTGAATGTCACGCACGCTGAAGTTTTATACATAACAAAATTGGTACCTACTTAATTCTCCGCGGGATGCCGTTGTGTCCAAATTTTATACCCACATCTCTTGACGTTGGTGAACTATGCTAATTCGACGTAATTATTAAACTCAATCTATCATACATCTTTAGATGACGTATGAATGAAAGGCCCAAACCAACCCTTCAGAGAGCGCTCTCTATGCGAGCCCGAGGGCCGAAGGCCCGAAGGCCGAGCTTTTCGTATGAATGAAAAGCCCAAACCAACCCTTCAGAGAGCCCGAGGGCCGAAGGCCCGAGGGCGAGCCTTCACGGACACTAACTAAGCCCAGGTATCTTGCAAGCGAAACCGGAGACCATAGTCCCGAGCGAGAGAAGTCAGAAGAAGAGCGGCGAGGCAAGCGAGACCAAAGGCCGAGCTTTTCGTTGGAGAGAGCCCGAGGACTGACGCACACTATCTCCAAGTGTCTTGAAAGTGAAATCTGAGTTCCGAAGGTGAGTGGCGAGGCAAGCGAGCCCGAAGGCCGAGCTTTTCGTATGAATGAAAGGCCCAGGCATCGCTTCAGAGAGCGCTCTCTATGCGAGCCCGAGGGCCGAAGGTCCGAGAGCGAGCTCATGCGGACGCTCACTATACCCGAGTATTCATAATAATATTTCTGAATGTCACGCACGCTGAACTTTTATACATAAAAAAATTGGTACCTACTTAATTTTCCGCGGAATGCCGTTGTGTCCAAATTTTATACCCACATCTCTTGACGTTGGTGAACTATAAGTATTAAACTCAACCTATCATACATCTTTAGATGACCTCTGAATTCATAGCAATTATATAGGAAGACGGAGATCAAGGTTGCTGGATTTCAATATCAAAACCAAGAGCGACGTTGTCAGCGACTGAGTTTCCAAAATAATTAGGTCTCTTATGTCTAACAGCCACTATTGGTTGAGATATCAACCATTTTTGGTTATTATATATATAGTAGCACCCGCAGTAAAAAAAACCACTCGCAACAATTGTACTATTGGGTGGGTTAGGTTAGGGTTCACTTGTGTCCCTTAGAGCGGAAATGGGCACCCCGCGAAGCGGGGTGACGTCGACACGCTGGCGGTTTGGTTAGGTTTACGTTAGGTTAGAACGGAAAAAAAGTAGTTTAGCTTAGGTAAATAAAACGCAATTTGCACATAAAAAGATGTGTATTTTTTAATTTTAAGTATTGACGTCTTTGCTATGTAAACTGTCTCAGGCGTTATAGTTTTAATACAATTATACCGCTTGATCAGTATACAATATGAGATGTATATCAAATAAGAATTATACTCTATGATGGTTATAAGAAATAAGCGTTATACCGAATGATAGTTATACTAAATAACAATATATATTTTCATATTATACCAAACGTTTATTATGTACAATGAATGATTCTACCCTTTGAAATTATATCAAAAATGGTTATATCCAATGAAATTATATTATTTGTTTTTATACCGATCATTACACACCCTCTTTAGCCATCTAGCACTCTTTTTCATCCCGTTTTCTTTCACGTTTTATCTATATTTTTTATAATGTTTGAATGGAGTTCTTTTTACTTTCCAGTCAAGTGTATGCTCATCAATTTTCAAGTCTTTAGCTCATGGATTTGAGGAGTTCCCATACAAAGTATAGCCCCATTTTTTACCCCCTTTGAACTAATATTTATCATTTTTACAGCCTATGACCTGGCCGGGGATTTTCTCGACCGATTAAGTAAAAGTTGCATCAAAATCCTCTATTCACTAAGCTTCTCTGCGTTTTTTAAAATGTATTACAAAAAAATTAAAACTACAAAAAGTGCATTCCAATCGCTGGGTTTGAACTCGGGGACACCGACTCCGTAAGCTATGGGTCAAACCACTGGACTAACTATCAGTTCTAAGAACACGATGAATTTTCGAATATCTTGACGACATGTTACCATGGTAATGATACTGTTATAACCCCGCTCTTGCAACATTATATAGTTTCTAGTCGCCTCAGAACCTATTTTTATCCCATATTTTTCACGTTTTATCTATACATTGCTAAAAGTTTGAATGGGGTCGTTTTTACTTTCCAGTCAAGTTTATGGTTACCAATTTTCAAGTCTGTAGCTCGTGCATTCAAGGAGTCCTCATACAAAGTTCAACCCCATTTTCTACCCCCTTTGAACCCTAATCTTTAAGATTTTTATAGCTTTAAACCTGGCCGGGGATTCTCTCGACAGATTAGTGAAGTTTGGATCAAAATCCGTTTAGCCGTTTTCACGTGATGCTCTGTCAAATAAACAGACAAACAGATAAACAGACAAAAATTCTAAAAACTGTTGGAACGTGTTCTGTTATCAATTCTAAGTATCCTCAGCCAACTTTTTTTCGTTTATCTTCCATGTACAGACTTTCGACCCTCTTCAGCTTTATTATATGTATAGATAGATAGATAGATGTCGGCTGCTTTTCGAAATTGGAACAGGTTGATGAACCTGCTAACAGAAGGTAGCAAAAGTAGCCATGCGCACTTTCTTGTGATTTGGGTGAATTTCTCCTTCAGGCTAGCCATTCATGGCACACCACACGCGCTCTTCTGGGGCGCGCAGCGCAATACCAAAACATCTAAAAGCACTTTCACTACACGAACGAACACTTTTTAATACTACTAAGCTGATAGCATTGAACAAATTCCAGGAGAATACGTCGGATTCCATAATATATATCTACTACAATACAATATTATAAAAGTTATGTCTGTCTATCTGTTATCTTTTCATTTTCAAGCTTAAACTTGAACCGATTAAGATGAAATTTGGAATGGAGATTGAGTTTGAATCCCGGTAAAGGACATTAGATAGTTTTTATCCCAAAAATCATTGTTGAAATGGGGACGAAAGTTTGTATGGAGCTATGATATAGATAAATGAGTTCCACGCGGACGAAGTCGCGGGCAAAAGCTCGTTTGGGCGTATACATTTCAAGAGCGCCCGAGTCAACAGAATTCAATCGAACAAGCCCCATAGAAAGCTAAATAAAGTTTGTGTTATGGGTACTAGACGATTTAATAGATATAACAAAAACATATAAGATGTCTAAAACTCAAAAACTCGTACGCATAACATAAATACTTGTCCATATAGTTGAGGAAATATAATTTTCACTGATTTCTCGAACAAATTGTATGGCGAATCGGGAAAAATTGTATTTCCCAACCATATCGGGATTAGCTTCGCAGGCCTAGCCACTAACCACTAGGCTAAACCGGTCGTCAAGTCATCTAGGACTTTATAAAAAAAATTGAGATAATTCATCCTGTTGCAAATATTAACCAAAGAAACTACATAAGTAGGTCAAAGGTTAGTAGGTTCCAACATAGTGGTTCCGCTGCCCCTGCGGCGTGGAAGTAAGCGGCCTTTGCTGCCAAAACAACGCAGGCCGCTTCGCCCGCAAAGCATGCTTGAACGACATAATCCGGCGGGCCCGTGGCAAGTGGGACGACCCCTAGTCTGGGACGCCACCTGCGTCGACACTTTGGCTCCGTCCCACTTACCTACCACTTCGCAGAGGGCGGGCGCAGCAGCAGCATCGGCAGAGGCTGCCAAACGCCGCAAATACACGGGCCTTGCATGCAGGCAACCATGTGTTTGCGGCTTTTGGAGTAGAGACGCTTGGGCCGTGGGGTCTGCCCAGAAACTATACCGCGATCTAAAAAAACGGCTCTTCGAACACACTACTGACCATAGGGCTGGCTTGTTCCTCGGTCAAAGAATTGGCATCGCCATTCAGCGAGGAAACCGACCTAGGGGACTACTTTATAGGAAATTTGTAAATACATGTACATATTTTATTGTGTATATTAAACTTTTATAAATACCTAAAAAAAATCTAAACATACCCAATTCAAATAAACTGGAAGACCTGGTCAAGGATAGGTATAATATATGAAAAAAAAGTGGTTGTCTGTAAAGTCGGTTTACGGACGATAGTTTTACGTGATAACGTCATAAGAAAACATTGATGAAAAATTGCATCACGTATTTACTCATTTATCGTTAGTAATACTCCTTTGAAGTTTCGAATAAAATAGTCAATCTGATCTTTTAGAGGGTGAATTTTGAAAAATCCTTTCTGAGTGCATGACTAGACTTTATAAGGAACCTACGTGCCAAATTTGGAATTTATAGAACCAGCGGTTTGGGCTGTGCGTTGATATTTCGTACGCGCAGCCGGCGTTCGGAACGGGACACTGAGTCACACTTTTTCGTGCGTGCAGCCGGCATTCATCGGTTTCTAAGACGTTGTGACGTCAAAAATACAAAATAGTTTATTTCACAACAACAGACATTATATTAAAACGACGCTGGCTGCATGTCAGTGACCAAACTAGACTGCGTCTGTAGCTTGGCTTTCTGCGAGTGCGGTTAAGAGATACGTGAATTGCAATAAGATTAGGAAAAAAGGCGAAATTAAAGAAGTAAATAAGGAAAAAAACCGGCCAAGTGCGAGTCGGACTCGCGCACGAAGGGTTCCGAACTATTATCTATAAAAACGGCAAAAAAATCATGTCTGTTGTATGGGAGCCCCAGTCCGACTTGCACTTGGCCGGTTTTTTAGTATTTGTTGTTATAGCGGCAACAGAAATACACAATCTGTGAAAATTTCAACTCTCTAGCTATCACGGTTCTTGAGATACAGCCTGGTGACAGACAGACGGACGGACGGACGGACAGCGAAGTCTTAGTAATATGGTCCCATTTTCACCCTTTGGGTACGGAACCTTAAAAAACGAAATGAGTAGAACATTTAGCGTCTCTAAAATTAACATTATGTACCTATAAATGGGAAACACATTATAAAATAAAACAAATATTTTTTAATATATCACATTTTATGAACATTTAATTTTTTTTGCCTGTTTTAGCTGGATGTACTTTGATTCGCGCCTGCCAGCAAGTCAGAGTATGCGTATCTCTGTTTAAAGAAACAACTACCATGTACACTCCGTATTTTCTTGCCATGCTGCCGTGGAAAGCATGTTCAATTTTATTCACATCCACCTTATTTATATTGTATTTTCCTTTCTTGAGCACACATTTTGCTCCAACAGGAATGCCCAGCGCATTAAAAATGGTTTTGGTGGCAATATTGGCGCAGTTAAGGTTTTTCAAATCGAATAACCAGTCCACACCCTTCGGAGTTTCATACCCGTATGACATGGTGGCATGGTGTCTCTCTTCTTTTATATTTTCTGTAGCGTCCACGTAGCCCCGTAATAATGTTCCTTTGCTACTGTTATATAATTCAAGTTGGATACTAAATGGGATTTCTTTTGCGTATGGCAACACTGGATTTTCACATTCTTTTAAAGACAGCCATGATGCTACGTAAGCTTCAGAGGCAAATGTCTGTTTTAACAATATGAAAAACGTCACAAATGTTGCTATTGGTTTCATGGCGCGGTGAGGAGTCGTACCTATGGCAAACTTATTAGGTATGTAACAACGAATACATTATTATATTCCCAAACATTATTTTTTGGCGTATTAAGGTTCCGTCAGTAAGAATAATATTTAAATAAACTTATGGATAAAACATTATTTGGATTTGTTAGATGACTTTCCCGAACTCATTATTTCTTCGTAGTAAAATTTCCGTTCGCATATTTCCCCGAAAGTTCTTTTTACAGTATTATAGTTTTCGGATTCTTTATTTTAACGCTTTCCTTTTTTTATGAGCATATTTTACTATAGTCTTTTTTCAATGCAGCATATTTACACACTCGGGAAGTTTATCTGAACAATTTTTATCATTGGAGCGTATTTACACATACTGGATTTTTTACCTCTTTTTCTATTTTGAACCTAGGACCAAGTAACCTATGCACTTGACAAGCGAATAATAGTACCATCAGGAGGGAACGGGATAACTATTTACAGAAACCATTAAGAGTGACAGAGACATTGACAAGGTGTTTTGTCTTTTTCAGAGTTTCACTTTTTCAGTTTCTCAAGTTTTCTGATTCTTTATTTTATCGCTTTCCTTTTTTTCTATGAGCATATTTTATCATCGTCTTTTTTCAATGCAGCATATTTACACTTTCGGGATTATATTAAAACGATTTTTTTTCCAATCAGTCTGTAGCGGCTCTAAGTTACGTTAAAAATAAAAATAAAAACGTTACTAGTAGGAAAAATAACCATCACGAAATAAAGCAAAGTTAAAAGTATACGAAAAGTCTAAATTACGTTTAAGAAAACACGCGAATCGAAAAAACAACGAAAAATTAATTATTGTATATATGGATTTTACCGATCGTGGAAATATGCGAACGGAAAATGTACTACTGACTAAAAAAACGAAAAATAAATTATGGTAAATGTGGATTTTACCGATCGGGGAAATATGCGAACGGAAAATTTACTACGAAGAAATAATGAGTTCGGGAAAGTCATCTAACAAATCGACTCTGTCCGCCTGTCACAACGTTAAATATGTCAGGAACTACTTATGCTATCAATTTGAAATTTGGAATAGTTGTAAACGAAACGTGTATAGAAAGGTAATAATTTCCATACTTAGGGTACTTATATAATTTTATTTCTTATGAAAAATTAAGGATCTGAGAGGGGTGAGGGGGGTAAAAATTCGCAGTCTAGTAATAAGGTTGTGTGGGGTATCAAATTAAAGGACTTTAAATGCACATTATGGCATATTTTTAACAGTGAATCATTTTCGATTTATAAAGGAAAATGTAGAAAAAATATCACTCCCCCCCTTATCTCCTAAGTTTACCATGCGAAAAAATTTAATTTATTACATTTTAGATCAACATTATGATATAATATTACAGGGAAAATATAATGGTATCTGGGTTATTTTTCTTTAAATAATTTCTGTATTATATTTGTAAATTAATCACCTTTGTATGATTTTTTTTTCTTCAATTACCTATTAGATTATTTGGAAAATAACTATTTTCAATTATTTGTGTGATGAGCATGAATATTTGTTTCTGAGTCTTGGATGTTTTCTATGTATTTAAGTATTTATTTATCTATTATATGTATCGTCGTCTAGTACCTATAACACAAGCCTTATTGAGCTTACTATAGGGCTAGTTCGATCTGTGTAAGAATGTCCTATAATATATATATATATATATATATTAAGAAATAAAAAAAATTAAATCGGTTCACGTGATAAAGAATTATCGCTGAAAAAATAATATACCTACATACAAAGCTCCGTGGTCGCGCAAGAAGTTAATAACATAACTACAACTTAGAAAAGTTGAAAAACTCCCAATTTTTTCATTTCAAAGTTCAATATCTTAAAAACGGCTGAACTGATTTTGATGAAACATGGCTAAGAACACTCGGATTAAAATTATCTATGACACAAAAAAACCTGAATTCAAATCGGTCCATCCGTTTGGGAGCTACGACACCACAGACAGATACACAGAAACGTTAAACTTATAACACCCCTCTTTTTGCGTCGGGGGTTAAAATGCATAAATGGCGCTGTAGTCATGACGGTAACTTCTACTATACGTTGTTAAGATTTTTCCAGAATTAATTAGCGATGAAAGAGAGGTTCATCATCTACATCATCATATCAGCCGAAAGACGTCCACTGCTGGACATAGGCCTTCCCCAGAGAGTGCCAAAGTGATCGGTCCTGCGCCACCCGCATCCAGCGAACTCCCGCAACCTTTACCAGGTCATGAGTCCACCTTGTGGGGGACCTACCCACGCCGCGCCTTCCGGTACGTGGTCGCCACTCGAGAACCTTTCCACCCCAACGCAACGGCCATCGGTTCTACGTGCAAATGGCCCCGCCCACTACCACTTAAGTTTAGCGATTCGGAGGGCTAACTATATCGATTACCTTGGTTCTGCTGCAGATAGCCTCATTTCTGATACGATCACGCAGAGAAACTCCCAACATAGCCCTCCCCATTGCTCTTTGAATGAAAGAGCGGTTATGTTGTATGAATGACTGTACGGAATCCTGTGCGCAAGTCAGCCACGCACATGACCGGCTTTTTTTTAAATAATCATCCGCTTGGCAAACACTTGCTTTATGCCAATTTTTGCAAATATCGGTGCGCGGGCGAAAAGGATATCATATCGAGCTTTTGGCGATGGTATAGCCCTAAGTTGCAAGGACTACATTGGGTTAATTTAATATTAAATAAAGAATAAATAAAAAAAATATTAGGGGCCAATCTCACAGGCAGCATCACTACCCACTGCTAACCGGTCGTCGAATATTCACCTGCGGAACCCGTGAAAAGAAATAACAAGATTTTATAAAGTAATTACTTAATAAGAGCTGCTACCGCGAACGCTCGAAAATAATAGTGCGTATACCTTTATCTCTATCACTCGAATTATACAATAGAGATGGATGTATTCGATTTTTTTGCGATTATATCCAAGGCCTGCTTGATTATGATTATTGTAATATATCAGTTACGGTGATTATTTGGTCATAACGTAACGTAGAGGTAATCGAACAATAATCACTGCACTATTAAGGCTTTCCTCCTCGAATGAAGCTACATAAGCGACACAAACAATTCCGCTTGGCGGCGCAACGTAATCGTCATTCTCCCCAGTAAAGCACACCACTACATTTCACGCACACTATCTCACTTTACTTTGACAGGTCACTGACCTAGAATTTAAACAATTTTTGGTGACATTAAGAATTTGAACCGGTCACCAACGTCCTTAAAAATTGAAATTGTCAAAACATCTTACTGGAAAATGACAGAGACTTGTTTACATTTTCATATTTTATTATTTATTGAAAAGTCAATTGTACCAAGTACCTACGTTAGATTGACACTGTTATAGTAACTCTTATCTATGCGGATTCCACTGAGGTGCAAAATGGCATGAAAATAAGCAGGAGAACATTGACTAGGTACATTTTGCTTTTTGAGAAAATCCATGAAAAATGCAAATTATTGTCCTTACACAAATTGTAGGCAGGTACTATCGCCTACACAGTTAGCTGACCATGCGTGCACTTTATGTGCATAGAATCCATGAAAAATGCAAGTGATTGTCCTTACACAAATTGTAGGTAGGTACTATCGCCTACACAGTTAGCTGACCATCCGTGCACTTTATGTGCATAGAATCCATGAAAAATGCAAGTGATTGTCCTTACACAAATTGTAGGTAGGTACTATCGCCTACACCGTTAGCTGACCATCCGTGCACTTTATGTGCATATAATCCATGAAAAATGCAAGTGATTGTCCTTACACAAATTGTAGGTAGGTACTATCGCCTACACAGTTAGCTGACCATGCGTGCACTTTATGTGCATAGAATCCATGGAAAAAGCAAGTGATGGTCCTTACACAAATTGTAGGCAGGTACTATCGCCCACACAGTTAGCTGACCATCCGTGCACTTTATGTGCATTGTAATAAATAAAGTTCGATATAAATACAGAATGGTCAGTTAACTGTGATGGCGTTTGTACTATGAGTAGTAAGCGATGATGCCTATACATACTTATGTACATAGAAAACATCCATGACAAAACAGCTCTTAGGCGATCATCACACCGCCGCCGCATCCCGCTGCAGCGTGGGTGCGGAGCGACGCGACACAACGGTGCGTGCCCGTGCTGTTCCTGGGCGGACGCGAAAACACATAACCTGACTTAAGAAAGTGCTCGTCCTATAGTAACCTATTTCGCTTAGTAATTATTGACATTATGTTTCCTACGTGATTTTGACGAGTGTCACAGTTTGCCGGCCGGCGCACGGACGTATAGGTACTCGTATGGAAAACTTGGTAACCGCTGTATTCTGTAGAAAAAGGAGACCTTCTGTGAAGTTTGTATGCAAGAGGATCACGTTTCCCTGCTGCTGACTGTTCGTCAAGTTGTCGTTATCAGGTGACAATTGACAACTTGCTGAAATAGGGGCTTGATGTCACACATTATAATTTAGTACTTATTTCTCTGTCTGTTTGTTCTCAGGACCCCATTAAAGCACGAGACCACGACCGAGATGGACTCGTGGGGGATGTATTCGCTGACGAGCACCGCCGTCGTTCATGATGATGACGTCGCGCGGCCGTGGGAGGAGTTCGTGTGTCTCCTGACGATACCGCCCGCGAACTATACGGACAACCGGACTACGGTGTATTACCCGGGTGAGTTCAGTCACCTTGCGTGGTTCTGCGTACCGTGTAAATTTTAGAGAGGGAACAGCGGAATGTCATCTCTCTCGTATTTGGAGCAGCCCGATTGAAACAGGACCACCTTGACAGAAGATCGCACCTATAACAACATCACGATCACGACTTGCTTTGTGGGTATTTGGTGTTGTCTTCCTGGTGATGAGTAAGGTCGCCAGAGCACCCGCGGATGCTCTGTGTTGGGAGTGTGGGACTTACTTTTTTTCTCTAGCTGTCAACGCAACGAATCCTCAAATTAATAAAGGGTCGGCATCGTGCTTATGATTCTCCTCGTGCTATACGGGCTTATTATTGGGCTATACGGACTATAGGACGGTTTACTTCCCCGGTGATTTCGGCTGTCTGTCGACCACGGCTCCCTATTGAGCTCCCAATCATCTTCGTCTTAACTAGGTATAATCTTACCTTAATGGGGGTCACTGGAATCGAAATCCTTTATCCGCTACTCGCTAGCGTATACATGATCTTACCGACCGTTTTCGGCCGTGGTGACCACTCCGACTCCTATCTAGCGTTTTGGCGCTCGTGCGCTCGAAGATGGCTTATGTAGCCTATCCTTGCGGGGAAATTCCGTGCACATTGCGGGCACGTAAGTACGACGCTCTGGTAGTTGTAGGCTATGGCAGCAGGTGGGCGGGCCTTTAACTGGTCGCGTTTATAATCAAGGAACACAATACGAGTACAAGGCATACAATATTGAGGATATGACATGGTATGCGCCCATGTCCAGCTACGGGGATTACGAAAGCCAAGTTAGCACCTAAGGGTGGGTTACACAAAACCCTCTATAATCATAAGCGGTGTTCGTTAAAGTCTGAATGTATGGAAAAATTGACAAATTTCTATGGAATGACAGCTGCCGGGCGCCACATTTCTCGTTGATCGATCTGTAATCGTAAACATTGTGTGACCCCTTTATGTATTACTGAACATTGGAAACGAGTGTGTGCGTGGAGTCACAAGTACCAATTTGTTTCAGGTTTAATGCCTACAGCCTACAGTGCAGCCATTGAGGTGGTGAAACCACAGGAGAGACACACTAACAGTAAGACTGTTATTTTCCATAGTTATAGTCGTACATAAAAAAAAAACAGAATTGCTGTGCCGAATATTATAGTGCCAGAGATAAATTTTATTTGGAGGAAGAAATCTTTAAGATGGGTGGTTCGTGACCTTCTCTCCCTCTCACTGAGCATAAGCGTGAGCGAGATGGAAGTGCGTGTTCTTTCCGTGTTGCGCGGATATCATGTTTTTTATTTTTTATTTTTTGTGCGTTAAAATAAATAAAGTAATAGCTAAGTTCCCTCAAACATGATATTGCCGATTTTAGAACCAATTTTATTATGTTTAGCTTTTGTGTTTTTTTACGAATGTTTTAAGTGTATTTTAGACCTATGTTCGTGATTTTTTTCTATCGAGCGAAAGTCAAAAACTCAGGATTCGAATGACTATAGTCCCTTGAGAAAAGCCTCAAGATTGATAATTAAATTAGGGCAGCCGTACCAGTATTATGATCTAAACAAGCGCTACGACTTTCAAAAAATCCGTTTTTTGTACGTACGTCGCCTTAATGGCTTTTTCATATTTGACAGCTACAGAGCAATTAAATTACTGGTTGCTTCTGGTTTAAATTGTAGAAAGTTTTAGCAGTATTATTATGATAGCTTAATTTTCGCATGATGCATCTATATTGAGACGAGACTGTTATAAAGTTTAAGGTAACCTCGTAGTACTCCACAATGACCAATGATAGGTCAGTATGAATTAAGATTGAAACAGTAAAATATTAGAGACGACCAGGGTGTCAAATATTCTAGTTAATAATTACCACCCTGATCCTTGATCGTAATTGAATAGGTATTACGGTGTCCATCACTGGGAAACCCAAATCTATTTAAGATGTTGATAATATTTATGACAAGGTTCTACAGCTATTTTTACTTCCCCAGATACTAATTGACATTCCAAACATTAACAGTAACGTGACGTGGACATTAATGTTAGTATAATAAATATATTCTTGTACCATATCCTGTTGTTTTGAAGTTATTGTTTTTGGTAAATCATTGATTTTTGTTCAATTTAAGTATACTTTATGTTACTTTAAGTTGGTAATTGTTATTCGATGATGACGTAATGGTTTTTTTTGGAAAAGGTTTTTAATTTTTTTAAATTAAAAACCTAATTTTTTTTTTTTTAGGTTTTTAATTTTTTTAAGATTTCGTGAAATATTACTAACCTATACCTACCTAAGTAAGTCAAGTGTTAATAAAGAAATTAAATTAGTATTTTTCTTTACAGAATGCCACGCTCTAAGAGAAGATTGCAACAGCTTAACTTTTCCAGTGCTACTCTTTATAGTTTCATATCTGAAACTTTTTGAACACGTTTGAATGTGAAAGACATTGTGTGCCCATTTTTCAGACTGTCAAAGACTTAAGTAATTTATATTGTTGTATGGATTTGCGATTTTTCAAATACTATGAATAAGTACGCTTTAAGAAGTATTACTAAATGTGTTCAAAACTTTATAATATTTTCTTTTGGGAATAACAAAAGTTATATCTCCTCTTTCCGATACTTTGAAAGTGGAACTTAATTTCAAATTGTAATGAAAGAATATGAATCTGTGTGTCTGTGGACGACATATATACCACCCTTAACTCAGTTTTAGCTGGTATCTAAATAGCTGCTCTCATGTCTATATACCTACTCGTAACTATCACGTACGAAGAAGACCAATTAGCACCTAAAGCTCTGACCTAAGCATGTGATATACCTAATCATTTAAATTGACATATAGTACCAATTGTGCAAACTGCTGTAAAATTTAACAGTGATATAACCTTGCCATAACGTGGCTGTCACATGGACTGAATTGAATTAACCCGTTAATGTGTCCACTCGGTCCATGTCATGATAGGGTTATATGGTATAGCAGATGATCCATAATAAATTGTGCATTGTATAATTGGGTTAAGTAAAAAACTGTATCTAAATCGGTCAAACCGTGTTTGAGATAAATGAGAATATTCCTGTGTACACACCATGCACACACACAACGCACTACTCGTAAAACTTCTTAAAACTATTAAGTTAAAGCCTCTCGTCACTGTAAAACTGTGATCCATTATCATTACTTTGTAAATTAAATAAACAGTTTCAATTGAAATTTAAATTATTTCCTTAATACCTCTTACTTAATTAATACCTTCTCTGCTCCATCGTGAGTAAAAATGTATACTCGTAGACAGATAATGCGAACAAAAGGGTGTCGTCCAAAAATAAACAGTGATAGGTATTAAGAATTTCAGCCAAAGATATTCAAGACTTCATCAAACACGTGCCCCTATAGTTGAGAAATAATCTATGAGCATTCTGTATATTGTATGCCTTTTGTGCTTTTATGTAAAAATTAGCCAAGTCAATTTGTCATAAGTTATCTACTTTGTGTAAATAATTCGAGGGTTCAAATTTAAGAAGTTATACTTTTATATAGCAAACATTATTGTACTTAGTAGAAACAATAAGAAATTGTATGTTCTTAAGAATACGTTTTATTTTAGGATTAACTATGTTACTGAACGTGGCACCTATTTAGATCTCAATTCTTTTGTCGGCGAAGTTGACAACCACGCATATTTTTAATATTGAACTTGGATTGAATTGAATAATAAATTGATGTGGAAATACGCACTTTTTATTTTAATAAATAATTTATTGTAATCATTTATTTTATCTTTTTATTTTATTGTAATCAAAGGAAAAATACAAAACAACTAATATAGGCCTGTTAAGTTCTCGTTCTGTTAAGCACTTCGTAACATCTAATATTTGTCCCAAGCAGAAAAGGTTGACGACGACTGCTTCTTTGTAAGTTTACAGTATTTCTAATCCTAAACTGTGAGAAGCTTAGATAGAAAAAATCGGCCAAGTGCGTGTCGGATCACGCACAACGAAGGCTCCCGTGCCTATTAAAAAGGTCGTATCGTCACAGAAATCTTACGGCACTTACGTCTTTTTCTATAGGGCAGGCAGTTTTTCAGCAATATCTCATATACCTTTGAACCGATCTTGTTCAAAACAATTTTCGGTGTAAAATTTTAATTGTTAGATTTTTTAATTTTTTTAAATACACCTTTCGAAAATAGAGGGGACACCATTTTTGTGACCTTCGGGGCGATTATCTCCGACTATATTCACTGAATCGAAAAACTTGCTGAGAAACCTTATATTTATTTTGAAAAGCTTATCGATTTATGTGCCACACGTGGACAAACAATGTTTTTTTTTAACTTTTTAGTCATTTCATTACAGAAATACGTAGCGGCTAACAAGATTCACCTATCCTCCAAATTTTATTCAAATACACCTTATAGTTTTCGAGTAAAATGCCTGTGGCATACGGACAGACAGGACAGACGTACCGACATGACGAAACTACAAGGGTTCCGTTTTTGCCATTTTGGCTACGGAACCCTAAAAATAACAAACTAAAAATCATGTTGGATAAATCTGTTGGAGAGGAAAAAAGCATTCAGCGCATCGAATGTTGGCTACCTCTTTTATTTTGGATAGGCGAGAGGAGTTGCATTTCTGAAATACACGCTAAATGTATTAAGTTCCGGCAAGTTTTCAGAATTCTACCTCAATTACAGACAACAGTTTTCCTTTTATAACAATAAGGTTTTCAATTCGGCTGTATCAGTTTTACTATTCCAGGCTTCTAAGTCTATTCTCATTTTTGTGTACACTGCCACAGAAAGTTTCAAAAAAATATGTATTTTTTATCATCCAAGAGTAAATTTAAAGATAACAATAGAATCCTTACTTTATAAAAAAAATGTAAGTAGGTATGACAACTATGTACTTAAACGCAGTATTTCACAAGCCTTTATTTAACTTCCAATGTATGTAACTATGTTTGTTCGATAGGAATCTTGCAACTCCATTTTGAAGTAACTATTATCTACAACCGATTGAGCTGAAATTTTGGGTTTAAGTAAAGTTTGGATGACATTCAATATTATGGTACCATCGAGCTGATTTGATGATAGAGACATAGGGACATGGGAATTCAGGACTTAACAGACGTAGCCCCGTTGAGTTTGGACTCTTAGAATCGTCTTAACGAAGAAGAAGAAAATAAGTTTATTCATGACGTTTTAAAACTTAGGCTAATACATAGGAGAAGAAACAGTAGTGGACATTTTAAATCGTCATTGAAATGGCCTCCACTCAGCTTTATGTCAAGGTACCTTGTGAGTACCTTGACGCTGGTCTTCCGTGGATACCCTTCCAAGAGAATGCTCCAAAACGCGGCAAACATAACTTTTAGTAACAGAAATTAGCTAAATGATAAATAACATTAGACATAGTTTGAGATCATACGAGTATACACTAAAACTACATTGCAAATATACAAGATCAAAAAAGAAATTAGACTTACATGATATTTTGAGTGGATTACATTATTTTAAAATTAACTAACCATTAAAATTTTACATGCTGACAGTCATAGTCGGAAGTTTTTTATGAAATTGGTACCTAGATCAACATGATTTTTGCAAATTTAAAATATACTTTTTGTATTTAACTTTAAAGGAGGGAACTGATGATAGATAACGAGTAGTTGATGTCGGTATACAGAAAAGTAGAATTGGCAATAAAAGCTTTTTCTCATACATGCAATGAAATGTCGTCCTTACGTGCGTTATAACAGGCTTCAAAGTATCACGTTTCGGGCGGAACTACTCGAGAGAACTGGTAAGCAATTTCATACAAAATTGAAGGCCTAGGCCGGGAAATATATTTTTTTTTAATTTTAATGTTAACATGGCGTCTGTGTTCATCTACAGGCTAAACAGCTGAATTATTATTTTTTATTTTTTCTAGTGGCAGAATGGTTATCGGACCAAAAATATCCGCGTTAATGCCTATTATACACGAACCTTCATTAAGAATACAAACCTGTATGATTCAATGTCTTGATGAATAAATTTAAAATATTATCTATGTAGTACGTAAGTCACCAGAGACCATAGACAATATTTAAAATCCTCTTTATTTTAATTATTATAGAAATTAATAGACAATATTTAAAATTATTTTATTATTTTATTCATTCTAGAAGGTTATGTATAATGGCCCTAATAGGGTCTATTCGAACTCTACACACGCGAAATACGGACGCCTTTCGTAAATAAAAACAATAAGTATGGAGGATTGGAGGGAAAATTAATCTACTATTTTGAGTGGTGTATTGTTTTATTTCATTGCATATGTTTGAGAAAAGCACTATACATGCCTGGCCGTGAAAAGGGCTTGCCGGCTTCGTATCACTATCCGGCCTCCCTACGGTCGGCCGTCTATACCTACTCACCCGGCAAGCCCTTCTTTCCCGGCGTCTGAATGTACTATTTTTAAGTATTTTTGTAATATGAGACGGATCGAGGAAAGTGCCGACCCAAAACGTAAACGGGGAAAATATTTATATTTTTCTGGTGCTAAGCATATCGATCGTCCTCTGGACCAGGGTATTCAAAGGGCGTAAGGGACAAACTGTTACTTTTTCATTAGAGCAAAAAACTGATCCGCTTTTAGAAAAAAATATGAGTAGTTGTGATATATTTACAATTTACATAATACTATATATAGGAGACGGTCAGTTGCTGCTTGTCACTTATACGGTTGAGATGATACTCAATTGTTAGTTTGCTAATTAAGTACCACGTATGATTTTCGCTTTGACTCTTGCTTTGAATTTGGACTTTTGTTATGGTTTCTCTGTGACTTCTGCTAAAATTTGGACTTTGATTAGTTTTAAGTGAAAAAGTTGGCGGTAAAAAGGAGCTTTTAGGTAAGTATACTTATGTTTGTTATATTTAATTTCATTAATTCTAATTAAATTAATAAATTAAATGTCGTCCTCTTTTTATTGGGAGGTCAATAGCTCCTTATAATATATCGATGTCATTATTTATATATTTTTTATGTGATAATATGTTGACTATTATTAGTTTGCACGTATTCTTAGCATTTTATCTTTGATATAGGATCAAAAAACCTTAAAAATTACAACATATATCTATACAATACTTCTGTATTATTTTTATAAATTTGTTATGAAGTGAATCTGTTACAGCACGGGCTGCATCATGGGAAGACACAAAAAAATGCAGTTTGCAAGTATTTTCGAGGAACCGATAATGGCCCTCCAGAAGAACTGATCGTCCTTAGCGACGAAGTTATCAAGTGGCTGATTAGCCTTAATATTAATTTATAGTTGATTATGTGTACCTATTTGTTACTGTTTCATCCTGTTTGCCATACGATTAAATAATAAATAAATTAATTTATCTTATTTTTATTATATGAATGAGTTCCTTTTCCGTCTTTCTTCGCTTTTATACTAAACATATTCGTTCCTGAGAGATATGTAGACATAGCAGCGTTCAAAAAAGAAATTAGCCAATATAAAACTTCCTAAAACTTAGCGTACCTAACTAATATATTTCCAATATATATTATTGAGAAATAGATCACAAAAAAGAAATAACCACTAATTCGGGTAGAAAAGATAAATACCGGGTAAATTGGGTAACGTTCCAGAATATACGCGATATCGAGGTCGTCATTGTTAGGTGACTGTAGAGCCGCGATTAGCCCCCGCTCGAGGCTAGTCGGGGCTAGTGGATCCGTGGTCGCAGTACAGTCAAGGGCACCAATATGTATGCACTCGAAGTTCCATAAATATGTATACTATAACCGTTTTTGCAGAAATAAGCTGTGTACATATTTTTGAGACTTTGTGGTGTATACATATTGGTGCCTTGACTGTACAACCGTCCTAACGCGGTACACGCTGCGCGTCAAGCGACGCTAACAGCGCGCAGGTCCCGCGCGCCGAGGAGGACGGGGCGTCGTGCACAGGCAGATTCCTTTGAAAACGAGTTTACCGATAGCCTTTTATTGGTGTATGTAATGAAAGCAATGTTGGGTCGTTCATTTCTCAACCGCTCTTCAAACATGTTAAGCTCAATAATATTAAGTGATGGAGAAAACAAATTAATTTAATACTTTTTTTGGTATTTTTGTTTATAATTAGTCACGACAAGTTTTTGATGAAAGTTAAAATGTAAATATTTTTCATAATTGTTTTTAAACGTAAAAGTTTCGATAGCATTTAATAAAGTTCAAAGTAAAATTACCTTGAGTTTGTTATTTTAACTTGTAGTACAGTCTCCTGCATAAATGTTTGACAGGACCAGTTTGACAAGACCCTTGACAATGTATGACATAAGCCATTCGAGTGTAAGTTAATTTTGAGTGGTTTGTCAAATCAGAATCAATCATAAAAAATGAACGTCCCTCCACTAATCAATATGTTTCAGTGTGTGAGAAAAAATTATATAAAAAAGTACAACCGAATTGAGAACCTCCTCCTTTTTAGGGTTCCGTAGCCCAAATGGCAAAAACGGAACCCTTATAGTTTCGTCATGTCCGTCTGTCCGTCTTTCCGTATGTCACAGGCATTTTACTCGAAAACTATAAAGTGTATTTGAATAAAATTTTGAGGATAGGTGTATTTTGTTAGCCGCTACATAGTTTTGTAATTACTTGACTAAAAAATTTTTTTTAGGGGTACACCTACATAAAACGCGAAGTCAAATTTTTTTTTCCATTGTAAGCCCACGTGTGGTACATATCGATAGGCCTTTTAAAATAAATGTAAGGTTCTCAGTATTTTTTTTTTATTAAATGAATAGAGTCGGAGATAATCGCCCCGAAAGTTACTAAAATTTAAATTCTTTCACCGAAAATTATTTTGAACAAGATCGGTTCAAAAGTTTTTAAGATATTGCTGGAAAACTGCCTTCCCTATAGAAAAGGACGTAAGTGCCGTAAGATTTCTGTGACGATACAACCTTTTTAGGCACGGAACCCTTCGTTTTGCGTGGTCCGACACGCACTTGGCCGGTTTTTTTTAAGTCGGTTAATTACATATTATACACTTTCTTTACAAGGGAGTGTGGTGCCAAATTTATCTTTGACGTCAACTGAATAATAGCCAGTAAAAAAAAGATTGACTTTGGAGTGTGTGTGTGAGCGATAGAGATAAATCATTTATCTATTTCTCACACACTGTCTCCAAAGTTTCTCTTCATTTTTTTATCTATGCAAAAGGTAAAACATAGAAATCTCTTTTCAAAATCTATTCAAACAGCGTTTTTTGTAAGCGCAGCATAATATCTTATTCAGTTGACGTCAAAGATAATGTTTACACTTAGGCACCTCATTCCTTATAATCTTAGACGTCGACTGTACGAGTTCCCATTGCTTTGTACTTAAATTAATAACAACGCAAACGCCCCCGGGCGTCTTCGATTAAAAAGTCTCAACACAAACACGAGTTGTGTAATTGTTTGAGAGCCCCCGTGATCGCAATCCGGGGCAATAAGGGTAATAAGGGCAAGTTAGTTCAGTTCGCGATAAGTCCCTAATTGCACTCCGCGCGGAAATGGGGTAAAGCCGGGAACAGAAAACACGTCGCACGTACGTGTCCTGAAATGTACTGGATGTAATACAGATGACACGCGGGACGGAACGGCGGCGAACTGGGGACATTGTTATTTTATGTGGCAAGTACTTCAGTGTATGCAATAATAATAATATGGTGACGGTAAAAGTTTACTAGGTACCTACACTTTTTTATCTCTTTCAAACAAAATGGGCTAAGAGGGCACCTTTACAAGTAATTACAATCTCAAAATATTTAATTATGAATACGTTTACAGATTGAAACTTATCAGAAATTATAACAAACTTGCCGCATATGGGTAAGGCTGAGCTGTGGGTGGCAAGGCTACTACCGGGGTCTGCACTCGGCTATCAGCTTTGATGGTTATAGCTGCGAACACACTAAATAAGCATCATCATAATTGTCAGGATGTAGTGGGGAGTCTTGCAGGAGACTTCGATCTTCTTTATTAACGTTGACGGTGAATACTCTGTGACATGGCGAGTAATAGCCGTTATTAAATAAGCAAACAACAAAGGAGGGATCGCCTAAGTAACGTTTCGAACGTACAATCGCCATCAGATACATCGGAGCAGCCAAAGTGCTCACAGATATCTGAACACGTCTGTAATGCCTCGACACTAGAGATATTTGTAAGCGCTTTGGCTGCTCCAATGTATCTGATGGCGACTGTACGTTAGGACAACTCAACTGTCATTTCTCCATACTAAAAGTGACATATAGATCTACCTGACGCGCGTACAATGCGTTACGCGATCGACCGGCAGGCCCCGTAGCATGGTTGGCCTTGTCACGCGATAGGTGATAGGATAGAGCGTGCGTCACTGGCTGACACCGTTCGATAGAACGAGACGACGCTCTTATCTTGTCACTTGTCGCGTGATAAGGCCAACCATGCTACGGCTCCTGGTGTCAGGCAGCAGTTGCGTTAGTAGATACTGATAAGATACTGACTGGCAGGACGACGAAGATAGACATCTGGTAGGGCTCTTGTTCAGATAATCACGGCGCAAGGTGGAAGGTAACGGGGAAACCACCACACTACACTCCGAGATAAGTTGGATATTACGACAAGAGTCTAAATCTAAAATATTTGATAATGAAGTGAAATGAAAAGCAATTTAATATCAAACACCATACGGATCAAAGCCATTTAAATATTTTTATAATCCTGTTATTACGTAAATTACTCGTGTCGGCAAATCCTGATACTTATCATTTGACTAAGCAGACATACGGTTCGCCAAATCCCTGATAATCTGGCTATTTTGTACTTACACACAAATGTTAATTTCTGTTCTCTAAAGGGGTAAGCTCGGTGTAATAGTAATAGCACAGATAGTTATGTCTTTTTCCAGCAATATTGTGGTACTCTTAGGCAGGAATCGGATACCGGTATTTTTACCATACAAAAATACCGGTTTTATTTCGTTCCATTTCGTTCTTTGGTTTATAATATCATTTTTGATCAGGCTGTCTAATAATACGAAAATGTTACCTAAATACATAATAGAGTCCTACATTAAGAGCCTAAAATAATTCAAAATATTAGACTACTTCGGGGACTTTTGAAAAAACCGGTTCCGATCCCTGCTCTTAGGAGGTGTACCTATGTTTTGCAATTCAATTAAATTTCAATATTAAACTGCTTGAAACATTTTCATAGTTCATAATTTTAACGTGGAAAATACACTACAATTTTATTGCTTCATTGATACAAAGATCAAAGAACAGAACAAAGAAAATAGAACCTCGAACATAAGCGTAGCAGATTGATAACTGCTTGATGCCTACACTGATCAATGGTTGATTTCAATATATTAGCGCAGTAATTACGCTTGTAAAGCATAGTAAACTCCAATTGGAATGCGAAAATACATGTCAGATAGGCTTCATGGATTTCGAACGAGCCTCGACACTAGTTTGGACAAGTTAATTCCTGTTTTATTTATCAGTGTGTAGCAGCGAGTGTATGATCCCCAAGGAAATGAGCTTTTACAAAAGTCTCGTGAAGCTTTCGGGCAGCACTGATTGCTTTAGGGGTCGGAAGTGTCCGCGAAAGTTTTACTAACAAACTGTTTAAGTGAGATACTGGTCCTTAACGGCTAACCGGCGATAACATCACAGATTATTTTCTTTAATAGCCAAAATCATATTGCGGTTAAATTGCAGACGCGTCTTGCGTTTCTATCTCGATAAGAAAAATAGAAGGAAGGAGAGGCAGGGGACATAAGCCTATGTCCAGCAGTGGACGTCTTTCGGCTGATATGATGATGATGACGATGATGAGAGGCAGGGGAAGACCAAGGCGTAATTATATCGACAAAATAAAAGAAAAAGCTGGTGTCTTGTCATACCAAGAAATCAAAATGTGTACGTGACAGACAGAGAAATGAATAATAATCCGCCGGCAAGAAGACTCTTTTTGTGATCTGTCTGGCTTTTATGCACGTAAATTTATGTTCGACTGCTATTCTAAGTCGATAAACATACATATTTTTAAAATCAATATTTCGCTTACGTCCCGGTTTATGAAGCTACAAGTAACAATTTTACAAGTCTACATAAATACAATAAATAAATACAACATAGGCGCTTGACCTACAACATGGACCTAAGATACTCGGGACAAGCTATGGTAATAATATTAAACGTCCGAGCGAGATGGTAGCATACAAATCTCGATAAGTGTAACAGAAAGGGAAATATTCGTTTTCCTTGTCATAGTTCCACTTTTTTCTGTTAGCCACAACCGATTTAGTATGAGTTGTGACTACCCAAATTAAGTAGGTTGTTTATGGCAAGCCATCAGCCATTTTTAGACCAGTTCTTAATTTAGCTGCTTATAAGTCTTTCCGTCCTGAGCTAAATTAAGAACTGGTCTAAAAATTGTGGCATCAATAGTCTGTCCCGAGTATCATATGTCCATGACCTAAAACGACTGGGCATTTGGCATTTGTATAATTGTGCCTACTCTCCTCCTACTGCACTCCTTGTAACGTGAATATGAACATAATAGTATCTAATGGACAGGGCTGCCATCTCGAAATTCGCCAAACCCGGACATAGATTCAAAAAAACCCGGACATTTGGCGTAAATCGCATTTTTTCCCCGGACGAGTCCGAAAATTATTTATACGATTTTTACCTACTTGTACACAATAATGCCGGTAAATACTTAAATTCAATGAGGTGTTTCCTCACATGAAGAGTGTCCGGGTTTTCCCCGGACGTTTTTTGAAACCCCCCCCGGACGGCCCCCGGACGGCCTCCAAACTAGGACAAATCCGGGGAAACCCGGACGGATGGCAGCCCTTTCCTCACATGAAGAGTGTCCGGGTTTTCCCCGGACGTTTTTTGAAACCCCCCCCGGACGGCCCCCGGACGGCCTCCAAACTAGGACAAATCCGGGGAAACCCGGACGGATGGCAGCCCTATATTCGACTCTAAATGCATGTAAATACCAAATTGAATGTGTTAAGCCTGATAGAGAACATGTTTGATTTGTTGTTGGTGCAATAAATGAATACATAAATAATAAATAAATAAATGTAATTGCGTACTAATTGTAAATAATTAGAGCCATTATTAAGCCCCATTTATTGGATTTTTCCCAAAATGAATAGTAATTATTTTTTATTATTTTATTTTTTATTTTATTTTAACATTTATCGTTGTAATAATAATATTAATTATATTATTATATTATATTCGTATTATATACTACTCATTAATATTTAATTACCGTAAAAGCACACAACTATAGTCCACTACCCCCACTATGGTCCAAAAGTAAACTCATTCGTTTCTATCAATACCGATTTTGTATTTGTGATTTTATAGGTTTTTATTTAAATTTGTGTTATTATATTGCCTGTCTTCAAGTTCACCCATGAAAATAGTCCCACCTGAGCAAGTAATATGAGAATTAATTTGGACCATAGTTGGGGGTGACCTGGACTATAGTTGTGTGGTTTTACGGTACCTAAAATTAAAATGATTTAAAATTGAAATTAAAAATATTTTTTTTCTTGATTAATTTTTTTAGAATAATTTCTTCATTAGGAATAATTACCAGAACTTGATTAAGGAATAGCTAATAGGAAGCCGCATTAGATTTTAGTATGCAGTACAATATCCTTGTGAGTTCATCCATAAAATAAGTCATGTTTGCAATTCCGACAGATACCGACACTAGACAGTGAATATTTGGTACATACCTACGTCTTAAATTACGCAGTGTCTCAGAGAGATCTCAAACGAAATATATGCGAACATGCAAGCATAACTTCAGAGTGAGCGCTGAATTAGTGTTAGTTAAAATATTCCTTCTAGTCCGCAAGGCTTCACTTTGACCCACGACTGGCCTTTGCAAATGTTCGCAATTAATTACTGCATAAATTACTGCTGAGGCAATAAATTTTGCGGCATAAGGCATAGGTTACGGTACGGCTTGTATGCGAAAGGCTTTCAAGAGAAGGATAATCCATACTTCCATACTAATATTATAAATGGGAAAGTGTATGTGTGTGTTTGTTTGTTTGTTTGTTTGTTTATTTGTTTGTCCGTGCGAGTCTACATTTCAATGAGTCATCATCATCATCATCATATCAGCCGAAAGACGTCCACTGCTGGACATAGGCCTCCCCAAAACAGTGCCACAATGACCGGTCCTGCGCCACCCGCATCCATCGGACTCCAGCGACCTTTACCAGGTCATCAGTCCACCTTGTGGGGGGCCTACCCACGCTGTGCCTTCCGGTACGTGGTCGCCACTCGAGAACCTTTCCGCCCCAACGGCCATCGGTTCTACGTACAATGTGCCCCGCCCACTGCCACTTAAGTTTAGCGATTCGGAGGGCTATCCTTGGCTCGGTTACCTTGGTTTTGCTGCGGATAGCCTCATTTCTGATGCGATCACGCAGAGATACTCCCAGCATAGCCCTCTCCATTGCCCTTTGGGTGACTTTGAGGCTTCTTATGAGGCCCATAGTAAGCGACCACGTTTCCGTGCCATACGTCGTCACTGGCAACACACACTGGTCAAAGACTCTCGTCTTGAGACACTGTGGAATATTGGACGAAAAGATTTCAATGAGTGCTTCCTAATTATTCAATTAACTATTTAGTCGTGTTTAGAGCATTTAAAAAAAGTATCAAATAAGGCATTGAGTCTCCTATTTTGTGCTATAGTTATTTAATTTCGAATATATTGAATCAAGAAAGTAACAATGCAGAAAAATAAAAGTTTGTCTTAATTGACATAAGTACCTTATTGGAACAAACTTATTGAAATACTTTTGCAAAACTCGAAATAGGCTCTGGAGCAACGGCAAAAATGTTTTTCAGCACTTAACTTGCGTAGTTCGCTTTTAAATAACAATTTGAGTTGTTTATTTCTAAAACTAGTGGCTAAGCTGTACCTAAAACTCGAGAGTATTTAAAAAAAAACAACGAAAAACTGAACCGACCATAATATTCTATATAGGTTAGTTATTGAAACTGCACACAACATTTTACGAGAATCGGTTGAAAAATCCGACCTGTAGAGGAGAACAGCGGAACAGCCGGTCAGCAAGACATCCGGACATAAATAAAATAAAATAAAATAGCCTTTATTTCCGGCATAACATTAAAACATTTAAAATACTTGAATATGATAGAAGCGGTTTTTTTTCTTCTTTTTTTAAATTATTTAAAAAATATATTTATTTTTAACTGGACGCCCATTTATGGGCAAAGGCCTCCTCCAATCCCTTCCAGGTGTCTCTTTCAATGGCCTTGCGTGTCCATGTAGCGCCTGCCAATTCCATGATGTGGACATACGCAAGAATATTGGCCCAAGCTGAGACGAGAACTTCGTTCGCTTCGCTCGCTCGTTCAATAATGAATGATACAATAATTTAACATTACTTGGGTATATATCATGTGCCCGCCCTGTATACCTTATACAGGCCTGATATTATGTAATAAGTATGTATATGTAGCTTAATCTTTCTAGTGTGTTTATGATTATATTTCTATGCGTATGTAATCTAATTTAATTCATCAGTTATCATCATGCCCTAAGGATGGAAACAGTGCTCGACCGACGTCGATGGTCGGTCGCGCGTATTTTACCATGGCCGCATACGCGCTGACGTGACGGTGAGCATCGGTCTGAACGCACAGTATGCTTTCTACAGCGATAGCTACGCCCGACCGAGCATACGCGCTGACCGTCGGTCGAGCACTGTTTCCAGCCTTAAATAGCGTTTCACCTAATCCAAAGATTTGGCGTAGGCACAATAGTTTAACCTCTAGCGGCCCAGAGCTTTTTCACAAAAGTTGGGATAGCGGCCCAATGTCCTTCAAGTTTTTTTGTGCATCATATGAGGTATGAGTAGAAGGCTAGGAGAACAAAAAAACACCGAAATTCAATAACCTTTTTATAGGTCTCTGGGCCGCAACCCCAAAAACTATGTTTTTTCTAAAATGCATATTTATGCTTTTTAAGTGATACCTACCATGCTACTATGTTGGTTTTTTATTGTATAATAACATATATTCAGCAAATGTAATGCATATTCAAACTTTCATATATATTTTTTTACATATTTTTTTTGTACCTACCAATGTTACGTGTTTTAATTAAATTGAAGCATTATGTACGTGTTACTTAACAATGGCCTTAGTTTTTCAATAATATAGTGCCTATTTGGTATTATGATATGTATTATTTAGTTGTGAAATTTAAAATTCTATCTTAAAATTAGCACCAAAATCCATGATTTTGAATTTATACCAAAAAACAGGGTTGCGGCCCACAGACCTTTTAAAATCCTATACAGGTACGTAGGGCGAGGGCATTTATTAATGGACTAGAACTAATTGGCTTTTTCCTAATAGCTAAAACGTCTATACAAATTTAAAAAAGTAACATTGGGTATTCATAGCTCGTACTGTTCACGAGTAATGTACAGAAAAGAAATTAAAAACGTGCTAGAAGCCCATATGCATTTTAAAATCCTTAAATATGTAGACGCCCGTATGCCTTTTTAAATGTCTTCGAAATATTTATCGTCATATATTAATGCACACTTACATTATGTGTTAAATACGTATGAATATACAAATATGGACATATAAGGCATCATTCACAACAAAAACATGACAGAAATCTGTCAAGATAGCTGAGAAAACAATAGATTTACTTAGCACGTCCGCAACGCCTCGCCATATTTTTGAAGTTTACTGCCAAACTGACAGTTGACGTTCCACAGATCAACCTCTAATGTCAACGTCAAACATGACATTTTCGTTCAGAAACCATTTTAAATCATTGCACGGGATATTTGAGCTTCTACGACAGGTTTTATTTGAAGACCTTTTAAAAGCACAGTTGGGCATCCATAAGTTGAAAATGACTTATTGTTTGGGCCGGAACCACTACTGAACTGGAGACCTTTTAAAAGGTCTTTGGGCCGCTAGAGGCTATCAAGGATCGTTAAATCTAATTATTTACTATGTCACTGCGCCTGGACCGTTACTAATGCTAGTGCGCGCGACAAATACAGAACTGTTTCTAATTTCATATTCATATTCATATAATTTATTGCATAACATGTATTTACACTGGTGTCAGAATACAATTTGTACCCTTCGGGCATAGCAATCTACTAAAAGTAACTATAATTACATTATAGATATGATGTGAGCATGCTAAACATTTAAAATTAATTCGATTCATCATTATTCTGAAGCGCATTTTGATTTCAATCCATTATTCTTATACATTTAAATTAATTTCCATATTAAAAGCTTAATCTGTAAATTATAACATTTTTGTTATCTATAAATAAATTAAAGGAAAAAAAATTGTTTCACGTCTCTAAGATTGTCAGCCCAAAATTCATCTAAGCTATAATAGCATTGATGTAGTAAAAATGACTTAAGTTTCTTATAATAATTATCATATTTGCCCAGTGTTTTAAAGCTGTTAGGTAGTTTATTATATATCTCGACTGCAGTGTATTGTGGGCTGTTGTAAAGCATTTTTATTTTAGCGGGTGGGAGAAGAAGCTGATATTTATTTCTGGCACTTTGGGGTTGTTTAAATAAGTGCTTGTATTTCCATGCCTAAATGGCCAACGTCAAAATATATACTGGCACGGCAGTACCACACGCGGAGGTTTTTAAAATAAGGTTTGCAGCTTTATATATATTTAGCAATTTAATAAGTTTAGTCGCATAAACCCGCAGTGCCTATTGCCCTACCCGTCACAAACCAAGCCACAATACTTGAATTCATTTGTACGAGGCTACCCTACTCTTATAAAATATGACGGGGAGGTATTTCAGCGAAAGTGACTCATAAAACCCCTTCGCAAGTGGCCCTCACAAATGAAAGTTTCACAAAAGTCACCCGGATACCGCACTTTCGCTTTTGATGTTATACTACCTATACAACTCTAACCACAGAAAGTAGCAGAGTAGAATGCAGTTAACATAAGCATGAGATCTACTCTCATAAAATTAGGTTTGTATTTTGCTCTTGTAAGTTAAACAATAAAAACGACATGATTCATAAGAAAAGTAGTTTTATTGTTCACTAGCTTCTGCCCGTGGACCCGGGATAAAAACTATCCTATATTTTAATTAAGGCTATAAACTATCTTCGTGCATCGAAATCGGTTGAGCCGTTTAAGCATGATTGAGTAACAAACATCCAAACAGTTAAACTAGAACATCCAAACTTTCGCCTTTATAATTCATATAAAGATTAAATAGCTTAAACATCTTATACCTAGATAGGTATTTGTTTTATACAAAATCAATTGATGATTGTTTTATTAATGTATGAATAACTAATAACTTTATGTTAATTAATTGTAGTGTATTTAGTTATGTAATTATATTGTGTTTTAATATGAATATGAATAAAGTAATCAACTGATTATGGAGATAAATGATTATGTATTTATTGACTACTTGTAAAGTACATTGACAAAGATATATATATTTTTTAAACCATTTACCAGAAATCTCTGAACTAGCCGTTCCGACATATTATACTTTGTATACTTTACCGTGATTTTGTTGTCCGTAAATTTACTTGGGGTCAGGGGTTGCAAGTAACAAGTAAATAGGTCAGTCCATCGGCGACACAACTTGTCCCAACGAGGGCCCTCAAAGTTCTTACCTGTTTGAAACAAAGGGTGACGTTTAGATCTTTAACATTAACCTATTGCGTTAAACAGTTAAGTACAGTCTATACTCCAGAAAAATATGATTTTGAGAAACATTAATTTTCGTGTTTTTTTGTTTAAGTATATAATTTTAAAACGTTATTCTATAAGATCCTTTATTCAAGAATCCTATAAACTCTTCACCCGGAAGTAATTTTATAAATTTACTGAGGCATTTTGACTATCTTTAATTGTATGATTTATCTTGAATTAATATAAATATAAATTAACCAAAATAAAGATTAAACCTTAATTGCTTCATATTTTTTCCTACTTTTCAGGAGCTAATTAAGTTATAATTTTTTTGATGTCTGATATTTTGTTGGATTTTGTCTCTAGGTAATTATTTAAATGTTGACTGTTACACAGAAAAAAAAACAGCTATTATAAATTATCATCATGCGATATTAAGGCAAAGAATCATGAAACGTAAAAAAACCTGACAATTGCGAGTTTAACTTGCGTGGTGAGGGTTCCGTAAAATATTGAGAATTTTCCCGTTACTTTGAATACTCAAACTTCTTATGGTTTTCCTGTAATCTTTAGGCAATGAACTATTTTCCATATTTTTTTCAGAATTTTAAGCCTAGTCGTTTCGGAGATAATTTTCGTCTTTTTTCCTAAATAACTTCAAATCTGTTTTTGCTAAAATTATAAATATATATATATATGTATATCTGAGATGCTTACAGCAACCCCTTTCATTTGATATGGCACACAATACAATTTGCGAAGCTTTTTTTATTTTCCAGTTTACCCCCCAAAAGCGGCCCCCTTGTTCAGAATTCATTAATTTACTTTACGTGTCCATCTTTGGGTCACCAATTTACATATGTTTACAAATTTTCAACTCAATCGGTCCAGTAGTTTCGGAGCAAATCGGCTGTGACAGACGGACAGACAGACGCACGAGTGATCCTATAAGGGTTCCTTTTTTTCCTTTTGAGGTACGGAACCCTAAAAAGTGTTAGGCTGGAAAAGTAATTAATGATCTAAATAAATAAACGTATCCTTTCATTGTCTAATTGGATCGACGAGAAGAATTCGCCTGTAATAGTTATATTATATCGATGAACGAGGAATTTCAATCGTAAATAAACGATATGAAAACGAATTGACAACTACCTCCGGCAAAGTTCAGTTTTATACATCTTGTCGTACTGACATTTGATGCACGATACACGAACTTAGGGTATGTGTCTAAAGATCTGTTTTTTTGGCCCAAATTTCGTTATCCAATTCCAATACCCCCACGGTGGCATCGGCAAACATATGCAACACTACGCGAAAGAGTCATCTCATCGGTAAAAACAGTCCAGGAAAACCAGGATTTTTGAATCTACTGAACACACGGGCAGGCGTCGAAAATACAGAATAAGAATACGTTAAAAATCCAATTATTGTTTTCATTTGGACTATCTTTCTCAAGCTCGAATCTCACAGTCGTTCGAGGGATTATAGCTTATATTAAACAGTTGATACGGGTGCTTTTAGCATCAAGTACTTTCCTTTGATTGGACTCTGTGAAAATGAGCAGTAGATTTGGTGACGAATTTGATCGAACGTGGGCCGATTGCGGGCAGTGCTGCTGGGTCCGATAGGGGACTGTGTAAACCGACTTAAGCTAAAAAGCGGTAGGTCAATATGGAACGAGAATGGAAACACGACTTTTTAACTTCGCTTGGCAGCCGGATGGTGACTTTGTGGGATTAATTAGGACGCACGTGTTTCGGGAGTGATACCATTGCGGTGATGTTCTGTCTGTTTGTTTGTTTTGTTATGTTTGAGGTTGAGTGGGGAATGGATGAAAATATCAGAAGTGCCTGATTATTTTTTTGCTGATAGGAATAAACTTACTTAGCACCAGAAAAAAGTTTCAGATTTTTCAGCTGCGTCAATTATTTTTGAAATATATAAACAGTTTCCTCACTTACGTTTTGGGTCAAGGACGGTCAATATACACTTTCCTTGATCCGTCTCTTATTACAAGCAAATATCTTAAATATCTGTGGCAAACTGACACTTGTAATGACAAATATAGCTGCTGCAACTGTCAATATCATTGCCAGTGTCTGTTTACCACAGATATTTATGTTATTTTTTATGAGACGAATCGAGGAAAGTGCCGTTCTTGATTCAAAACGTAAAGTGTTTCCTCACTTTACGTTTTGAATCAATAATATTTAAAAATAATAATTGACGCAGCTTTAAAATCTGAAACTGTTTTCTGGTGCTAAGTAAGGTTATTCCCATCACCAAAAAATAATCAGGCACATCTAAAATTTTCATTAATTCCCAATTGACACGGAGTAAAGTGGGCGTTGAAATATTGTGTGGTAGTAAGGTATTAGGAATTCATCGTTTTTAGTACTGAAACTTCAAAAGCTAAGCTACTACCTAAGCACGATTGAAGTCAAGGATATAATTATGTCGACGACTTTAATGTCGATCGTAACTACATCAAAAGATGTTCAGAAATGGGTTTGCATTAACGTGCAGAATAAAGTTTGTTCTTTATTAAATCCCCAAATTGGAGAAATTTCTTTCATTTTATTCCATCCAGTAACTACTATACTTAGACAGCAAAAAAGAAAAGTTCGCTGGATGTGGGTTGCGCAGGACCTGTCATTGTGGCACTCTTTGGGAGAGGCCTATGTCCAGCTGATGATGATGACGACGAAAAAAGAAAATGTGGAGGAATACTTGTAATTTGTTTTATTCCTCCACAGGCACTACGTAGAGTAGGTACCAACAATTTCGTAGCGCTACGCTCGTAGCTCTTTCCCGCTAAGTGGAAGAAACCATCTACAAACAGAGTGCCCGGTAGGAGCGCTCCTGGCGGTGAAGTGTTCAAATTAACGAGACAGACGAAAACTCGAAATTTTACCAATAATACAATACGTGTACTCTTTATTGCACACCTCAAAACATGAATCATATACAGTATACAGGGTGGAAAGTTAAAACGGGGCAGTAAGGGCACCTACTAGATCCCTTGCCGCCATGCAAAAATGGCATTAGGATTTCATTCCTAACTTTTTAAGTGATGGCAATCTACATTCACAGATTTTTGAAAAAAAGTACAGTCAGCGAGAAAATCATCAATTTTGACGATATTTTTTTAAATGCCATTCGATCTCATTTCTATTAAGGATCAAAATACTCTTTGGGACCGACTAAGGTTTGACTACTAGAACGCCCAGAAATCAAAGAAAACTTTTTCCTACTTTTTTTCAAAAATCTGTGAATGTAGATTGCCATCACTTAAAAAGTTAGGAATGAAATCCTAATGCCATTTTTGCGTGGCGGCAAGGGATCTAGTAGCTGCCCTTACTGCCCCGTTTTAACTTTCCACCCTGTATACTTGATAAAACTAGCATAATCCATTTCCGGTTGAGGCACTCCAATGAAAATCGGCTGAACATAATGATAGGTAACACACCCGTCCCACAAGTGGAACAGATTAAATATTTGGGCTTTACTATCGACTCAGGGCTAACATGGTCCCCTCACATAGATTCCCTATGCGACTCACTGTCATCGGCGTGCTTTGCTCTATCTAGACTTGCACCGAGCCTGTCCGAAGAAAATTTTAAAAAGGCTTACTACGGATACTTTAATTCTATTCTGATCCAAGGTGTAGGGGGTTGGGTGCTCATCGTGACAAAGCATTTAAAATGCAAAAACGCGCGCTGCCAATAATCGACAGGAAACCTCTAGATCACCCAGCCAGGGATCTATTTAAAGAGCACGGAATATGGACACTTCCCTCGGTTTACATATTGACAGCGTGCCGATATGTTAGGTCAAATCTCGCACAGTACAAGACGAACTCTAGCCGTGAAGGAAATAACCGTAGACGGCCCTTGCTACTCGCTCCTATACAGCGACTAGCCAAGTGCCGAAAGTCACTCAGTATCATTGGCCCCAAAATTTATAATATGGTTCCGAGCCACATAATATCATCAGAAAGTGACATGATATTTACAAAACAACTCAAATCCACTCTTATAGATGCAGCATGTTACAGTGTGGATGAGTTTTTACAGGGAGACAATTGACTGATTGACCATCATCCTAAATGTTAATTTAAATGGTATATTGCTTCCGCATTATGTTTTTTTTTTATCTTTTTCTCGACTTGTCGGGGGCACTGCCATGCCCCCAGATAAAAAACCGGACAAGTGCGAGTTAACTCGCGTGGTGAGCGTTCCGTATATAATCTAAAGTTTTATTATGGCGCCTACGTAATTTCAAAAGCAAGTGGATAGTGTAAATTGCTACGCTTATGGTCCATTTTTGTCTTTATTCCTAAATATGTTCAAATCTGTTTTTGTTCAAATTATACAAAAAATATATCTGAGATACTTACAACAACCCCTTTCATTCGATATGTCACACAATACAGTTTGCAAACCTTTTTTTTTAATTTTCTAGTTTACCCCCCAAAAGTGGCCCCCTTGTTCGCAATTCATTAATTTACTTTACGCGTCCATCTTTGGGTCACCAATTTACATACGTGTACCAAATTTCGACTCAATCGGTCCAGTAGTTTCGGAGTAAATCGGCTCCTAATAAGGGTTCCGCTTTTTTCCTTTTGAGGGACGGAACCCTAAAAACAACCGAGCTGAGAACCTCCTACTTGTTTTGCCCAACTACGGCAGAATCGAAAAGAAGGGGTATGTTTTTAGCAGTCTACGCATTCCAATGAGACATCAATCGATTCAAAATTATGCTCCGGGCTACCTTTTGTGTGGAAAAGAAAAATATGCGGCGCTGGCTGTCGCATACAAATAAGTGACTGACTTTGAAAAAAATCTTTTGCTATATGCGTGTGGGGGTCAAATGAAAGAGGAGAAAATTTCGAGTTCAAATATATAAAATATTATTCATAGTTACTTTTCCGTAGTCGGGATATAATTTTTTTTTAATCTGTTTATGCTTGTTGAAGTCGTAGTATAAAAATAATTCATTCTATTATCCGAAAGAAACTCCACGTGTTATCTTTTCGCGCTTAGGATAATTTGATAATTTGAGACGTGTTGACCGCCGTTTTCATGTCTCTATCTTTCAAAATCAGAATGACAGAGACATTAAACCTAAACTAACAACAACTAACAAACAAATTTAATATTTTATCGGAAGCACAATTTGGACTCAGACACGGAAAATCGACCGAAGATGCTATTTCTGCTCTTACCTCGCTCGTTGTAGAAAATGTTGACAGAAATAACAAGTGTTTAGCGATCTTTCTAGACCTAAAAAAGGCTTTTGACACCGTCTCTATTCCTATCCTTATACAAAAGCTTGAAAAACTAGGGGTTAGGGGAATTCCTCTTTCATTATTTAAAAGCTACCTGTCTGATAGGAAACAATGCGTGAAACTGGGTGAACATTGTGGTGATGAGGAATACGTATCATATGGTGTACCCCAGGGAAGTGTCTTAGGACCTTCTCTGTTTCTGGTTTATATCAACGACCTGTGTAACATGACCATACCTAATGCTCAAATCTACTCGTATGCTGACGATACAGCCATAGTGTTTGTTGCTAAGACCTGGCACGAAGTTAAAACTTATGCTGAACAGGGAATGGCTCTGATCTCCAAATGGTTAAGAATGAATTTGTTAACACTAAACACTGACAAAACAAAGTACATGTGTTTCAGTATCACAAACTCCACACAACCCAGTTTCGATTTGGATCTCAAAGTACATTCTTGCGCCCATCCCAATATTTGTAGCTGCCCAACAATCGAGAAGGTAGCACAAACCAAGTATCTAGGAGTTACCTTGGACGAACACCTGAATTGGTATGCTCATCTCAACCAAGTGATAGGTAGGGTCAGAAAACTTATCTGGATTTTTAAGGCACTAAGACATATAATATTGTACCAGCGAGAATCAACAAGATTCAATCAAAACAACGTAACATCCTAAATGAAATATATACATCCTTGGTACAATCTGTCTTGGCGTATTGCATACCCATTTGGGGTGGTGCAGCCAAGAGCCGATTTATTGACCTAGAAAGGGCTCAACGGGCATTGTTGAAAGTAATGTACTTCAAAAAAATGAGATTTCCCACCGAATTATTGTACCAACTAAGTAACATTTTGTCAGTTAGGAAACTATATATTCTGCAGGTTACATTAAAAAAACATAAGACTCTTTCATACAACACCAACTACAACAATAAAAGAAGGATAACAAACGTCGCCAGAATTAAAGACACAAGAACTAATTTTGCGCGTTTGCAATTTAATGTCAAATCGGGTCACGTATACAATAAACTCAACAAAATCTTGAATATATACCCAAAACCGTACTATGAATGCAAGCCTATTATTAGTAAATGGTTAAAATCTAAAACCTATGAAGAGACAGAAAATTTACAACGCTAAATAGTACAGACACAACTTGCCAAGACACACACGAACACACAAACGCACACATACACATGCACGCATACACTGACACACAGGCTATAATTGTAGCCAAATAGTAAATAATAATAATAAGCTTATGCATGAAACACTTTTAAGTTTTTACTTTTACTAAAACGATGCAGGGCAAAGCAGGCAAGCTTTCCCAAGTTGATTTAACATTGTGAACATTTCGCGTATGCATTTAAAAGGATTAATGTTGGCGCCATCTAGCGAGGACAACTAAAACGATGCAGGGCAAAGCAGGCAAGCTTTCCCAAGTTGACTTAACATTGTGAAAATTTTGCGTATGCATGCAAAAGGATTAATGTTCGCGCCATCTAGCGAGGACAACTAAAACGATGCAGAGCAAAGCAAGCAGCTTTCCCAAGTTGACTTAACATTGTGAAAATTTTGCGTAGGTATGCATGCAGAAGTGTTGACATCTTCCGCTAGATGGCGCGAACATTAATCCTTTGCATGCATACGCAAAATTTTCACAATGTTAAGTCAACTTGGGAAAGCTTGCCTGCTTTGCTCTGCATCGTTTTAGTTGTCCTCGCTAGATGGCGCCAACATTAATCCTTTTAAATGCATACGCAAAATTTTCACAATGTTAAATCAACTTGGGAAAGCTTGCCTGCTTTGCCCTGCATCGTTTTAGTTGTCATCGCTAGATGGCGCGACCATTTAATCCTTTTACACGACCTACCTCAATAGGTATGTACTCGCTTTTAAGCGGCATTTCCACCTACGGCTCTATAGTAGCTGCGTCTATATCGTGTGAATGTGAATCCTCTTATCAAAAAACCGGTCAAGAGCGAGTTTATTTGTTCTCCATGTAGTTGCAAATATGCAAGAAGTGGTCGCAAAGTCACCTAACTTTAATTCAAAATCCCCGTGCCTCCAACAAAATCGACTTGCCAAAAGATTTCCCAACTTCATCCACCCGTTCATTGACAATAAAGTTAGCGTAACTATTATCCGTAAGAGAAGTGAAACACAAATTAACGAGATGGCTTCATTTCCTCTCGTATGAAGACAGAGGATCTAATGAGAGTAATTAAATAAACTGGACACGGTTTTCAAATGGCTAAGCGCGGTTTGCACCAACTTTACGATTACAGACAGATCAACGATAAATTAAAGCCCGTGCTAGACGGTCGCCAACACGCCCCTCCGACCGAGCGACCTTGGTCCGCACCGACCGTGTAGACAATTGTTTCCAACAAAATTTCATACTACAACCATAAATAAAGTATAAGAAGATATGTCAACGCCATACATTAAAATAAAACCACCTTAATTGGTTACGACACCAGGGGGCGTTAGTTAACTGGCTAAAACATTGGTGACGACAATAGATGTCGCTAATATCAATACGCCTTTTACGGACTATCGAATACAATAACGACATCTATACGTTTCTACAACAGGTGATGTTGTAAAGAATCTGTTTTCGCAGTCAATAGATGTCACTATATTTTCTCTATGCTACAACGGTCGGGGCCGACCAAGGTCGCTCGGTCGGAGGGGCGTGTTGGCGACCGTCTAGCACGGGCTATAGCGCTGGCAGCCTGTCATTGCATAGAAACTATAATGTTATAAAGCGATATTTTGTACCTAATGTACTTATTAAGGTATTGATGTATTAATATTTGGTAATAGGCTTGTGATCTTCGCTTTTTTACCCGACTGCGCGACGCAAAGGAGGGTAATGTGTTGTATGATGTCATTCGAACCAGTTTTTGGAGAGGAAGAATTGTTTGTATGGGAGCAACTACAATTGAGGACGGACCTCACTGGCTATTGCCGAAACACACACACACACAAACACACACATATACACACACACACCATGTTTAATGATGTTTTATGTAATACTTTAATTAATCTGCTCATCTTGTTAACTATTATGTAAATTCACTTCCGAGATGGCTACCTACAGGGCAGGCTGTGCCTAGTGTAGGTAGGGGTCTGTGTATTTCTCTTCTGAAATTTTTATGTTGTGAATAAGGTCGCAGATGTCGCAGTCCAACCTAACACTCCTCCTCACATCGCTCGTAGTCGTACCTACACCGCACCGACCTGCGCCCCTATGGTGCCTCGAAGACTGGTCAAAACGGATAAAAAAAAAAAAAGTAAAATTGATTTAATTCAGGCAGAAACCCATATTTTTACATTTTCACAATATCAATTATAATTATAATAATAATAACGAATTTGACATAAATAATAACTATTACATATTTGCGACACTGGGTAAAGATCATTACTTTATTTGGCCAGTGATGATCTTTACCCAGTGTTTTGTCATAGGGCAGTCCAGTCGCTCAGCAAACATACCTACCCAGGATGGTGTTAGAACTGCCGCGTACACCATACACGTAATGCCAATGAGCATAACAGACGCCCCTAGTCTTGTCAGTTTCAAAAATAAACTCAAATCATGGCTTGTTGAGCGGTCGTTCTATACTTTTGAAGAGTTTTTAGACTCAAAATAATATAATGAATAGCTATGTTAAATTGTTAATGACTTAAGCTTTGTACCGTATTATGTTGACTTGTAATTTTTATTACCAATAAAGTATGAGTATGAGTATTCTGTAACTTGTTTTAAGCTCACCTCAACGCTCACCCACAAATATAGGTATTTAGACGCCGGTTATTTAGAGGTCTATAGTTTCGTTAGGTGCATGAGCGCGTAGCGAATAACAGCCCTGCCTTAGAGTTAAGTAGGACCGAAAGGCGTTGAGATTATGAGAAATGAAATAACAATCACCTAAATCCAGGATTTTAACCCAAATCCTAAAAAGATAAAAGTTTTTTTTGGAAATTATTTTATTGTTTATTTTATGGATTATAAAATTTCTGGCATATGATATTATGTCATATGATATTACCTATATAAAAAAAACAATTCTGTCTTATTAATATTATGGTAAATAACAGTTATGGCACATGAAATTGTGGTAAACAAAATTATGGCCTGCGAATACGATGGCAAATGAAATTCGGGCAAAAGAAATGTGACCTTGTTTACCTGAATTACGGTTGACCTTATTGTACACACATTCTAGGCAGGCACTCACGTATTGTTTTACAAAACGGGCCATTTTGGGGAACCAGTACCCAACCGCAGTGTTACTAATCAATCACTTTGTTTGATACGTAGGGCCGAAATAACATTTTCAGCGGGGCTAGCACATCTTACACCCGCGACTCAGACCGCGACTCGAAATAAGTCTCTCGCGGCTGTCAATTATGTCGTTTTCCGCAGCACAACTTGCCACCGCGACAGAGTCAGTCACGGCGAAAACTCAAAGTCGCGTCGCGACTTGTGCCGGTGTTGCCTTCTGATTCCAAAGTATAAGATCAAGATAATATCACTGAATAAGGGATGCGCTTTTTCATGAGTTCTTCTAAGGTTAAAAATAATAAAATATTGTCGTCTATGGTTCAATTTTTAGCCCTGCCGCTGTCATTGTCAATGTCAATAATACTTTTTCTCAAACATGCAATGAAATGTCGTCCTTACGTGCGTTATAACAGGCTTCAAAGTATCACGTTTCGGGCGAAACTACTCGAGAGAACTGGTAAGCAATTTCATACAAAATTGAAGGCCTAGGCCGGGAAGTAATTTTTTTTTTAATTTTAATGTTAACATGGCGTCTACAGGCTGTATTCATCTACAGGCTAAACAGCTGAATTATTCTTTTTTATTTTTTCTAGTGGCAGAATGGTTATCGGGCCAAAAATATCCGCGTTAATGCCTATTACACTAACCTGTATGATTCAATGTCTTGATGAATAAATTTAAAATATTATCTATGTACGTAAGTCACCAGAGACCATAGACAATATTTAAAATCCTCTTTATTTTATTCATTATAGAAGGTTATGTATAATGGCCCTAATAGGGTCTTTCGAACTCTACACACGCGAAATACGGACGCCTTTTGTAAAAAAAAACAATAAGTATGGACGATCGGAGGGAAAATTAATGTACTATTTGAGTAGTGTATTGTTTTATTTCATTGCATATGTTTGAGAAAAGCACTATAAAAAAAAAATGATTTAATTCAGGCAGAAACCCATATTTTTTACATTTTCACAATAGCAATTATAATTATAATAATAACGAATTTGACATAAATAATAACTATTACATATTTGCGACACTGGGTAAAGATCATTACTTTATTTGGCCAGTGATGATCTTTACCCAGTGTTTTGTCATAGGGCAGTCCAGTCGCTCAGCAAACATACCCAGGATGGTGTTAGAACTGCCGCGCACTCTGTTCAACAGAGACGCAACTCTCTTCCTTCTGATTGCGTGGAAGCCATCAGACTATACATGCCTGGCCGTGAAAAGGGCTTGCCGGCTTCGTATCACTATCAGTGATACGAAGCCGGCAAGCCCTTCTTTCCCGGCGTCTGTAGTAATGTACTATTAAAGTATTGCGCCACGAGACAAAATGTGACGGTTTTTTGGGAAAAGGTCCCACTTTGTCGATATGGAGTTAAGAGTAGTTTCTAATACTACAGATCATACGCTATCTTTTGGTGAAAGATTTATGTCTCTAGGTGCTATAGTTATTTTTTAAAAATTCTGCAAAGTTGCAGAAGTGAAAAAGCGACAATTGAGAAAACGTTGGTTAAAGTTTGGGATGGCAGAAAACACACTTCTACTTTGAAGTTATGGAGTGGTTGGTATTAAATGAATGGGCATACTTTAGGGATTTCAAATTAGTTAAAATCATGTATGTAACCTTAGTATTTTGAATGTTATGGAGGCTTGAACATAAAAACGGGACGAAAATATGTAAATCCTGAATATGGGTTTATTTCTATATTATACAATACAATACAATACAAATACTCTTTATTGCACACCTCACACAAACAAAGCAGTTACATAGAGAAACAATACAATAACATGTATTATATTATATTATGCGGCACGCAGATTTATCATTAAAGTTGTATTTATAAATGGTTTCCCATGCTAAAAAAGACAGAAATAATTCTGTGGATCCTTTTATTTAGTTACTATGTCAAAAAGTTAATAACAAATGATTTGAAGAGTGCCATGCATAAAAATTAAAATACACGTGTCTCTTAATATATAACATGAGATTACTTAAAAAACATACTTATCAAGCATAGAAAGTATGTAAAATATCAAATTATAAGTACTTTTTGTGTGTATAAAGTTTAGTGATTTTATATAGGGAGGGTCCCACTTTGTCGGTTTACTAAACTTTAGTGCTTCTTCATTGAAAGTGTTTGTGTTTGGTATATTTTTCAGTTTTATGTATGAGATAATGGTTTGTTATTGTTAATCTAAGAGTCTTTGATACTAACGTCGTTTGTTTAAACTTTTTTAACGTAATTGAACGAAATTTCTTTTCGACTCAAGTTTAGTGACCCACTTTGACGGTTTGGTGGATCATACGCTAAAAAATTACTACAAGTATAAAATCATAATTTATAAACATAGGCCCTAAAAAGGTGCTTAAAATGGAGATTTATGCGTCGTCATCAAAATCATAGGTTTATTACAGTATGTTCTATCAGTTTTCATCGAAAGTTGATTTTCGGTAAGTTTTGCTATATTTCACTAAACTGTCCGTAACTCCGTAACTAGGATCGACAAAGTGGGACCTTTTACTAAACACCGTCACAAATGTAAGTTTATTGCGTTAATATTATTATTTCTGAGACTTAATTCAGTAAATATGTTTCGTTTTTCAGCACATTATATAGCATAAATTAATGTACCTTAGGATGTATGTGTAAAATATAGGCATAACCATGAATGTTTTGATTTTGTTGTTATTGTTTCACGTTATTATTTTAATAATAATTTCCAGTGTCCGCAGTACCGGCTGCACAGATTGGTGGACTATAGATATGTAGGTATAGCCCGTCCCGGAGCTAGCAGAAAAATAGCAAAAAATCTGGCCACAATTGGAGAAGAGTGCGCAACGGGTATTGGCCTAGAGCATCGATTGCACATTAACTAAAAAACTTACAAATCTTGCGGTCAGGTTATGCTGGGGCTTGTGGTGAGGTGGACCGGGATAGAGTGTGAATGGCATAGCAGGATTGAGATTCGCATTGCTCATCGAACGCGCCGCTGTGTGAATGAGTGAGAACAGGTCTGACCTCTGACTGCGCATAGGCGTTGCGAGTCTACGGATCAAGTTATACTGGGGCAACATAACGATCGCGTCCGACATGTTTTATGAATGTTCAATATTATTGAACGAATTGTCGTGAATAGTTATGATTCACGATAGTATACTTACATTTATGACGATGTTAATAATGATGTCTCAAACAGCCGATTTATTTCATGTAGCAACACCTACAAGAAATCATGTTTATAATGTGGACGGGTAGGCGAGGAGTTTGAGTTCCTGACAGCTAGATTGTGAACGAACAGTTACGTGCAGATTTGTAGTGTTAAATTTGGAGGAAAACCTGGGTGAGCTCTTTCCATAATCACTTTCGATGCATCCTGTGATATTGTTACGATTTGGTATCATTTACACAGATCGGACGATGACTGTTTATGATGTGATGTATTTATGTGCGGCTACATGTCTTATTCTCTTTGAGAGGCGTGACGGTTTATCATGTATATGAATAAGGTTTTCCTACAGATCACGTAAATGCTATAACACGGTTCTTAGTGTGGAGTTCTTTAGTGTGAGAGGATTAGTAACAAGTGTAACAACAACGTCTCAGGTTCGGTAGTCTCAGCCTCAGTCCATATCAGTATCAATCAGGGGTGCACCCGGGTGATTATAACTGGATCAGTAGCGTGTGGATTGGAACAGTATCAGTTGTGTGGTCAGGGATGTCTATAAGGGGAGGTTGGAGGACATTCTCGGGGACGAAGGTCCCCACACCTCATATGGAGCTGGTACGCACGAGGCGGCAGCCCATATGTTAGATATATAAAGGATTCCGCAAGTAGTTAGAGTATGTTTATAGATGCATATGTGCTAATACATTCACCTAAGCTAGAGTGCTATAGGTACTTATTCGCGGCCATGAGAGTGATCAGAAGTGGCTTCGCGACACGAATTGTTTGGCGTGTATTAATTATGTACTAATCGATAATGAAACAATTGCTAATCATATACGGATACAAGTGGCCATTATTATATACTAATTATTTATTCGTGCAGTTGGATTAGTTGGAATATATCCAATATATTTTGTGACATTAATTTGCAATGCTCATCATTTTTTTGTAGCTGCTGCGTATGTAGGTACAAGATATTAAGGTGTGAATGAATAACTAGACTTGATATTGTGGTGAAGATCTTTTATTATACGTATGACATTTTGTAGAAGTATATCAAGCGACAATCGAATATAGACTACTCTGCCATATAGACTAAAACCATAGACTACTATCGTAACATCTCCCTCCGAACGAAAAATAATTAAATAAAAATATGTAAATAAGTAGGCAACCGTTTAAATGATTTTAAGTATAAAAAAAAACAGTTATCGCAAACTCCACTGCGTAAACGAAACGTAATCTGACATCTGACATTTGTCAGTCAAAAATAAACAAACTTCATCACTATAACAAATTATGCTATATGACGAAAATATTACCTACTTATGAAAATATTACATGGCAATATAAAAATCGCTATACCTAGTGAAATTCATCATAATAATAACTAGGCTTTTTAACTTCGCGACCTGACCGAGTATATTGTTTATTATGATCTAATCTTGCAACAGTTTCTTCTGAACCTTGACCATGTCCAACATTAGTCGAATGAGTAGAATTACAAGGACTATATTCAGGCGACGGATCAATAAACATAGGCCGTTCTAAAATGTATTGCCTGTTTCGCCTGTAAATACCATCAGGACTTTTGACTAAGTATGACCTTGGTTCAGAACAAACTTTCTCAACAATACCGGGAACCCATGGTGAATCTGGGCGCTTCTTGAACATTACTTGTGTCCCAGTGTTTAATGTTTTTAAATTTTTAACATTCCTATTAAAGTAATCAGTCATTTTTGCAACTCTGTTGTCATGATATTCATTTAAGGCATTATAATCACACATTTTAGGTTTCAAGTATGTTTCAACAGTTGGCAGCTTAGTACGTAATGACCTAGACATCAACAACTCTGCAGGCGAGAATTGGCTATCCTTAGCAGTATTCCTGTACTGTAGTAATGCTAGGTACGGATCAGAATTATCTGCCTGACACTTCTTCAACATATTTTTTATTATGCCTACAGTACGTTCAACTAAACCATTTGACCTGCTATGATACGGACTAGAGTTGATATGTTCAATATTCCACTCCCTAGTAAAGTCTTGGAAAGCTTTAGAATTCATTGGAGGACCATTATCTGAAATTAATGTGGCTGGAATACCATGTCTGGCAAAGATCGATTTAAGTTGGGTTATGACTATATCACTAGTGTTTCTTAAACAACGTGCTACTTCGACATATTTTGTAAAATAATCTACAACTATTAGATAAGTAGTTCTATTGAAATCAAAGAAATCAATAGCCACTTTGTTCCAAGGCAAGAACTTGAAATCATGTCATGAGGTAGCAGACTTTCATTAGAATTGTTCCTCCTATATGTCAAACAAATTTCACAGTTACCTATGTAATTCTGGATGTCATTATTTATATTAGGCCAATAAATTGAACCTCTAGCTAGTCTTTGACACGAATTTATACCTTGATGACCAACATGCAGTAAAGATAAAGACTTTCTTCGCAGTGTTTTAGGTATAATGACTCTATTAGACATGAACATTACGTTATTAGTGCAGTGTATGTCATCTTTGACTGGAAAATAGGGTTTAACTTCTGACTCTACTTTTTTGTTGCTATCAGGCCACCCATTTTCGCAATAAAACTTTAATCTGTTCATGACGTGACATGAAGATGTTGCATCTTCGACTTCACGCACATTTGTAGGGCTAAGTGACAAATTAGAAACTAACAAGTTTACATGAAGATCTATGTCTTTGTCCAAGTCAGTCAGTACATTTTCATGAAGAGCAGCTCGAGATAAAGTATCTGCGACATACAAATATTTACCGGGTTTGTATGTGACATTAAGATCATATGGTTGTAATCTAAGCATTATTCTTTGTAAACGTGGCGGTATGTCATACAATGACTTGTTGAAAATATTGTCAATCGGCTTATGATCTGTCTCTACTAACACTTTGTTGCCATAGACATATTGGTGAAACTTGGTGCACCCGAATAAAATAGCCATCAGCTCTTTCTCAATTTGTGAGTAGTTTTGCTGAGCTTTAGTGAGAGACGCTGACGCATATGCTATGGGATTCTTATCATGCATAATAACAGCTCCCATTGCATCTTTGGAACTATCGACAGAGAGAATTAACTTTTTATTCTCATCAAAATAAGTTAAGACTGGTGCTGAGCTGATACGTTTCTTCATACAATTAAATTCATTTTCATGCGTATCAGTCCATAACCACGCAGTGTTTTTATTTAACAACTGCCTAATATGAGTCGTTTCTTTAGACATATTTGAAATAAACGGACCTAAAAAATTAACCATTCCTAGGAACCGCTGTAATTCAGTGACATTAGTGGGACTTGACATTTTGCAAATTGCTTCGACTTTTGACGGATCGACTGAAACTCCGTTCTCGTTAAATATATGTCCCAAGTATTTGACTTCTGAAACGCACATAATAGGTTTTTCTCGATTAAATTTCAGACCTATTTGATCTGCGCGTTCAAGCACCTGCTTTAACCTAGAATCATGCTCAGACTTAGTTTTTCCGTAGATCAAAAAATCATCCATCATTATTTTCAAACCTTTGATATCTCCGAATCTTTTTACCATTTCACCGTGAAATAACTCTGGCGCCGCGTTAATTCCGAACGGTAAACGTAGAAAACGGAATCTACCTAGTGGCGATATGAACGTACATAGCTTAGAAGACTCCTCATCTAGTTTTATCATCCAAAAACCTGATCTTGCATCTAATTTCGAAAAGAAGTGTGAGCCAGATAAGTCCGATTTAATCTCATCGATATTAGGAAATGCGAAATGTGATCTTAATATAGCCTTATTAAGTTTTCTCGGGTCTAGACATATGCGTAAACTTCCATCTGGTTTTGACACGACAACAATTGAATTAACCCAAGCCGTCGGTTCGTCAACTCTAGTAATGATGCCTTGTGACTGTAATTTTGACAACTGTTCAGCGAACTTTTCTTGTATTTTAAAAGGTATTTTTCTACACGCATCAATACTAGGCTCGACGTCCGGTTTCAGAACTAAATGACATTCAAAATCTTTTATACACCCTATACCTTCAAATACGTGTTTGTACTGTTCAAACAAGTTATCATTTTCAATTGAAACCTGTTCCTGATTGCCTTCAAATCTGACTTTATGAACTCTTTTTATCAATTTCAATCTTTCTGACGTACCTCGACCTATAATATTTTGGCATTGTAAATTCGCGATATAGAAAACTATTTTATGACTTGACCCATTATAAACACAATTCAATTCACATTGACCGACTGTGGGTATGGCATGACCTGTCAAAGTTGACAATTTGAAATCACTTTTCTTGATTAAGTGGGACGGCAGTTTTAACTTTTGAAAATCAAGATAAGAAATTATGTTCGTATCTGCTCCTGAGTCAATCAGAAAAGTCATTGGAACATTGTGAATATCTAAGTTAATTGTCCACGGCTTATTTTCATTAACATTGTTGCACATAATGGAACCCAAAAACAAAAAATTATTCTCGTCATTATCGTTATCAACAAATGTGGCAGCAATATTTTGTCTACGACAGTACTTACTGAAGTGGTTTAAGCGTTCACAATTATGGCATTTGGCACCTTGAGCGGGACAGCGATGTCGATGTACCTGTCCGCAATTTCCGCATGGACGTTGTGACGATGATCCTGGCGAGTTGGACGAAGCAGCTCGCGACGGTGTACTGGATCTAGACGGCGTGTTCCTGTATGGCGACGGGTTATTGGCTCGGGACGTGGTAGGGCCACGCGTGCTTGAATATCTGTAAGGAGAATTGTTCCTGTATGACGTAGCTGACTGAGATGCCCTCGTTTGGCCTCTGTGCGTATCTCTTGAGTAATGCTTCGGTTGACTTGTGGCTGACAGGATGTTTGCGTTGGCATTATTCGAGAGTTCTTTTGCTTGAATCCTTGACAACTCTACTGACTTCGCTAGACCGATTGCTTCATCTAATGTCTTTGGGGCCTGTTGCAGTATCCTTTCTTTGATGTATTGGTTAGCTTGGTTTAAGTTCCAGCTGAAAATATCTCTGACAAGCTCGTCTCGCAATGAGTCAAAATCACACGAAAGTCCCATATTTTTCAAATCTGTTGCGTATGAATCAATTTCCTCGTCGGGATATTGACGGCGATTAAATAATTTATGTCGCTCCATCGTTACATTGACCTTAGGGCTGAAGTAATTCTCATACAAATTCATAAGCTCCTTAAGGGTGATTTTGTCCATATCTACATTGAAGCTATAGAAAATATTCAAGGCTTCATTCCCGACGTGGTGAAGAAATAGAGCTACTTTACGAGACTCCGACTCCTCTTCTAGGCTGTATGCTCTTAGATATATTGTAAATTTGGTTTTAAAAAATTTCCAAATTTGAGGCATATTGCTCGCATTGACATTAATCGGTTCAAGACCTGCATTATTCATGGACTTACTGCTTCTCGCTCCTGAAGATGACGGCGGAAGTTCCTTCTCCGAATTATTTTCAGTTGCCATTTTAACTTTGATACAACGACGACGGTTGACATTTATTATTACAAAGACGATTAATTACACCTGACACCATATTAAGGTGTGAATGAATAACTAGACTTGATATTGTGGTGAAGATCTTTTATTATACGCAAAGAGAATATAACCACTACGTTAACCACCACCATTATTTATTCGTGCAGTTGGATTAGTTGGAATATATCCAATATATTTTGTGACATTAATTTGCAATGCTCATCATTTTTTTGTACCTGCTGCGTATGTAGGTACAAGATATTAAGGTGTGAATGAATAACTAGACTTGATATTGTGGTGAAGATCTTTTATTATACGTATGACATTTTGTAGAAGTATATCAAGCGACAATCGAATATAGACTACTCTGTCATATAGACTAAAACCATAGACTACTATCGTAACACAAGATATATTTAATAATTATTTACTAACGAATAAACTTTCATCCTGTCCCTTAATTACATAAAAAAAATTACACAATAAAAATAAAATTGAATACCTACTGACAACGAAATGATAACGAACGTTTTATGCATATAGGTTACGTTTTGTTGAACTTAAGTTTGAGAGAGAGCATCAACATGTCTGATGCGGAGCGCAGTTATTACACTCCGTCAATCTCTAGTTCTTATATTTAATTTGCAGGTATCCTAATTCAGCCGCTATTCAAGCAATAGAACTGCATCAGCTGGATAAACCGCGGACGAAGATGGATCTGATGGAAGTTCAATCGCAACTCTTCAAACCTTACTCGTCGTCTCTTCGATTCTTCTATCATTCTATACGATTTTTTTTTGTTATACTTATCAAGTGGCTGAGCCTCCGCAGAGGCCGCGCGGCCGCGCTCCGAGCCTGCCCGGCACGTCGGCACCCGGCCGGCTCGGCGGCGCGCGGCCGGCCCGGCGGCGCGCGGCCGGCTCGGCGGCGCGCGGCCGGCCCGGCGCCGCGCCGCGACCGCGACGCAACAGCACTCGGCGGCATTAGTCCGAGCCCAACAACGAACAAATAGGGTACTTAAAGTTTCTTTTTTTTTGTTTTGTATACTTTTGTATATATTTGTGCACTAGCTTCTGCCCGCGACTTCGTACGCGTATAAATTATGGATGACATGATATTCTTATGTTTCACCATACGATACCTACAACACTGATAAATTAGATTATTACGATTTCATTTCTATAAATTATGCGTGTAACAGTTCAAATCCTCATAAACTTTGTCGTCAATAATATTTAATTATATTGATTTACTTAATCTTTATTGCAAACGAAGTACCTAAGTACTTATAGTAGAAGAAAAATTACCAAAACCGGAATTTAAATATAAGATTTCATAATTGAAACAAATGGCCCAAGGGCGAGACCCCAAAGATACTCTATATCTCCGGGTGTCTTGTCAAACTACCCCTGAGAGCCAAAGTCCCGAAGGTAAACGGGGAGGCAAGCGAGGCCAAAGGCTGAGCTTTTCGTAGGAATGAAAAGCCCAACGTACCCTTATAGATAGCGCTCCATATGCGAGCCAGAGCATCGAAGGCCCGAGGGCGAGACTCCATGGATACTTACTATCCACAGGTGTCTTGCAAGCGAAACATGAGCCTTAAGTCCCAAAGGTGAGGGCTGAGGCAAGCGAGCCCGAAGGCCGAGCTTTTCGTATGAATGAAAGGCCCAAACCAACCCTTCAGAGAGCGCTCTCTGTGCGAGCCCGAGGGCCAAAGGCCCGAGAGCGAGCTTTTCGTAGGAATGAAAGGCCCAAACCAACCCTTCAGAGAGCGCTCTCAATGCGAGCCCGAGGGCCGAAGGCCCGAGGGCGAGCCTTCACGCACACTAACTAACCCCATGTGTCTTGCAAGCGAAACCGGAGACCAAAGTCCCGAGCGAGAGAAGTCAGAAGTAGAGCGGCAAGGCAAGCGAGACCAAAGGCCGAGCTTTTTGTTGGAATGATAGGCCCAAAGAACCGTTTTAGAGAGCGCTTCCTATGCGAGCCCGAGGACTGACGCACACTATCTCCAAGTGTCTTGAAAGCGAAATCTGAGTTCGAAAGTCCCGAAGGTGAGTGGCGAGGCAAGCGAGCCCGAAGGCCAAGCTTTTCATATGAATGAAAGGCCCAAAACCACAGATTATATAATAGTTCCAAAACATCGCTTCAGAGAGCGCTCTCATGCGGACGCTCACTATACCCGAGTATTCATAACAATATTTCTGAATGTCACGCACGCTGAAGCTTTATACATAAAAAAACCGGCCAAGTGCGTGTCGGACCACGCAAAACGAAGTGTTCCGTGCCTATTAAAAAGGTCGTATCGTCACAGAAATTTTACGGCACTTACGTCCTTTTCTTTGGGGAAGGCAGTTTTTCAGCAATATCTCGAAAACCTCTGAACCGATCTTGTTCAAAACAATTTTCGGTGAATGAAATTAATAAGCCCTATGTCCATGAATTTTTCCATATTTTTAAAATACACCGTTCAAAAATTAGAGGGGGGGGGACAGAATTTTAGTGACTTTCGGGGCGATTATCTCCGACCCTATTCACTTAATCAAAAAAAAACCGGCCAAGTGCGTGTCGGACCACGCAAAACGAAGGGTTCCGTGCCTATTAAAAAGGTCGTAGCGTCACAGAAATTTTAAGGCACTTACGTCCTTTTCTTTGAGGAAGGCAGTTTTTCAGCAATATCTCGAAAACCTCTGAACCGATCTTGTTCAAAACAATTTTCGGTGAATGAAATTAATAAGTTCTATGTCCATGAATTTTTCCATATTTTTAAAATACACCGTTCAAAAATTAGAGGGGGGGGACAGAATTTTGGTGACTTTCGGGGCGATTATCTCCGACCCTATTCACTTAATCAAAAAAAATGCTAAGAAACCTTATGTTTATTTTGAAAGGCCTATCGATTGATGTGCCACACGGGGGGTCACACTGAAAATGTATCGAGTGCACCCCTAAAAATTTTTTTTTTGTCATTTTAATTACAAAAGTATGTAGCGGCTAACAAAATACATCTATCCTCAAAATTTCATTCAAATACATCTTATAGTTTTCGAGTAAAATGCCTGTGACATACGGACAGACGGACAGACGGACAGACGGACAGACGGACAGACGGACATGACGAAACTATAAGGGTTCCGTTTTTGCCATTTTGGCTACGGAACCCTAAAAATGCTAAGAAACCTTACATTTATTTTGAAAGGCCTATCGATTGATTACACGGGGGGTCACAATGAAATATTTTTTTTTGACTTTTAGTTTTATGTATGGAGTGCACCCCTAAAAATTTTTTTTTTGTCATTTTAATTACAAAACTATGTAGCGGCTAACAAAATACACCTATCCTCAAAATTTTATTTAAATACACCTTATAGTTTTCGAGTAAAATGCCTGTGACATACGGACAGACGGACAGACGGACAGACGGACAGACGGACAGACGGACATGACGAAAGTATAAGGGTTCCGTTTTTGCCATTTTGGCTACGGAACCCTAAAAATTGGTACCTACTTAATTCTCCGCGGAATGCCGTTGTGTCCAAATTTTATACCCACATATCTTGACTCTTGTTGGTGAACTATGCTAATTCGTAAGTATTAAACTCAACCTATCATACATCTTTAGATGACCTCTGAATTCATAGCAATTACATAGGAAGACGGAGATCAAGGTTGCTGGATTTCAATATCAAAACCAACAGCGCCGTCGTCAGCGACTGAGTTTCCAAAATAATTAGGTCTCTTATGTCTAACAGCTACTATCGGTTGAGATATCAACCATTTTTGGTTAGTATGTATTATAGTCTTTAGCCATCTAGCACTCTTTTTCATCCCGTGTTTTTTCACGTTTTATCCATATTTTTTATAATGTTTGAATGGAGTTCTTTTTACTTTCCAGTCAAGTGTATGCTCATCAATTTTCAAGTCTTTAGCTCATGGATTTGAGGAGTTCCCATACAAAGTATAGCCCCATTTTTTACCCCCTTTGAACTAATATTTATCATTTTTACAGCCTATGACCTGGCCGGGGATTTTCTCGACCGATTAAGTAAAAGTTGCATCAAAATCCTCTATTCACTAAGCTTCTCTGCGTTTTTTTGAAAATGTATCACAAAAAAAATTAAAACTACAAAAAGTGCATTCCAATCGCTGGGTTTGAACTCGGGGACACCGACTCCGTAAGCTATGGGTCAAACCACTGGACTAACTATCAGTTGTAAGAACAGGATGAATTTTTGAATATCTTGACGACATGTTACCATGGTAATGATATTGTTATAATCCCGCTCTCGCAACATTATATATGCTCTGTGAGCTAATTAGATTCCAAAAAAACTACCCTTTGTGTAGCTATTAAAATGAGGAGGGTTGACACAGGTGAATTTTCATTTTTCTAAATGATAGACGTAGCTAGTTTTCATCATTTAGAAAAATGCAAATTCACCGGTGTCAACCCTCCTCATTTTAATGGCAACACAAAGGGTAGTTTTTTGGAATCTAATTAGCTCACAGAGTATAGTTTCTAGTCGCCTCAGAACCTATTTTCATCCCATATTTTTCACGTTTTATCTATACATTGCTAAAAGTTTGAATGGGGTCGTTTTTACTTTCCAGTCAAGTTTATGGTTACCAATTTTCAAGTCTGTAGCTCGCGCATTCAAGTAGTTCTCATACAAAGTTCAACCCCATTTTCTACCCCCTTTGTACCCTAATCTTTAAGATTTTTATAGCTTTAAACCTGGCCGGGGATTCCCTCGACAGATTAGTAAAGTTTGGATCAAAATCCGTTTAGCCGTTTTCACGTGATGCTCTGTCAAATAAACAGACAAACAGATAAACAGACAAAAATTCTAAAAACTGTTGGAACGTGTTCTGTTATCAATTCTAAGTATCCTCAGCCAACTTTTTTTCGTTTATCTTCCATGTACAGACTTTCGACCCTCTTCAGCTTTATTATATGTATAGATAGATAGATAGATTTACGTGAAAGTTGCTAAGCACTCCAACGTTTATATTGACACTTCAAATGACGGGTTTCAATCGTTTCCGATTATTAGTTATTTTGAGTACCTATCTAAAAGGAGTGAGTAATTTTATAGAACGTTCATACAATAAATCTTTTTCCAGGACATTGCCGTTGAGATGCGACTTGCCGCGCGTCATCGCAAGCGGAATTTAAAGGGGGGAAGGGTATATTTTTTAAATTTTAATGTTGTATTTTTTTCTACAATAAACATATTTATTTTTAATAGTATTTTTCTAAGTAAGTAGTGTTTGTGGGGTTGGTCAGTGTACAAAGAACTACAAAAATATTAAATAGCCTAGCAATGAAGTGATCGTGGGACTAAAACCGTAACTCACATTATTATACCATTCTTTCTAATTTTCTATGTATAGGTTGTAATTTAGTAAAACTGACATGGTAGGTACCATGCTGCTAGCAAGGGCTACTTACTCAGCGAGAAACTAAAGAGAGGAGACAAAGTTTGAGTACCTACCTAATCATAGTATTTTTTTCTAGCACTTTTTCAAGCAATAGTACTACTTGCTTATTTTTGGTCAGTACAACACATCGTACCTAATTAAAACTATATATCTGTTAAATCATGAAAAGTACCTATAATCAGAACAAACTATTTAACTAAAATAACTATTAATAATTTGGCGCCTCTTTTCAAGCGCCACTGATACAACGCCATTTGTGCCGTTGGCTCGGGCGTGTGTTCCACGAGCGCCTCCTGCACTTATTGCGGGCATGTCCACCCTGTAAACAATGCAATCAAATAGTATTACAATAGCAAATCAAATCCAATCCATTCGATCCTAGCGAAGAAAGGGGGTTGTTATAATTAATAGGTACCTTACTATTTAATTGAATATACCCATGTTGAAGGTACCCAAATATACAAATTAAGTAAGACCGGTAACCCAAGGCATATTATTATTTCTGCTGGAATGCAGCCGCCACATCTCGTCTTGCTCCCTCGCCTGGGTACCCGGAAAGTTTATACATTTTGGTTTCAATCTAAAAACAGTTTGTTTTTACTTCATCAGTACAACTTATGTCATAATATGTCATTACTGACGTTTATTGTACCGAAACGACGGCTGTCAAATATCGGCTGTTAAAAAAATCTAATTATTTCTAGTTCTTACTCACTCCTTTATTGACACCCCTTATTTGTTCAGTTTCATTCATTCACTCACAGATGGACTCTGGAACAGAAATGTCATCTCATCTGTTATCAAAATTTTATCAAAAACAGATTGGTATAGCGTTATTTCAGATTGGTATGGTATGGCGTTATTGTTTGAATATGAAAAATATGTGTATAACACATGTTATCGTAATGTAAGTGTAGCTGACAGAAGCAGGCGCAGGACAGGTAAGGACTTCGGTGAGTAAAAACAGCGATTTTTGGTAGCTTGTGCTTAAGGAGCGAGTACGTGTGCTTTGGTTGGCGGTCTAAGGGTCACTGGTGGGTCACTGACAATGTCAACGCTAGGCAACGCACACAGACTCGCGCCCGTACACGAGCGTTTATTCACACATTCACATTACTTTTACAGATACACAGCAGTAACAGGTTAACAGACCAGGTAAGTAGCTACATCTATAACTATTTATTAATTATATTTTCTGTTTCAGGTAGAAGCCAGGCGTCGTGTACTTTACATCATTCTCCCCCCCATTGTCCTTTCAGGACAATCATTCTCGGCTGCAGTAGGGAGTAAAGCCACGCGGGTCACCGGTCTGGTAAGTTTTCCCGTCTTTGTCCTTATGTCCACAATACGTACTCGACCGTCGGCGCCGGGGTGGACGCTCTCAATTATTCCTTTAGGCCAAGTATTTCGTGGTAGTTTCGGGTCAACTATGACAACTACGTCTCCTTGTTTCAGCTGATGACCTTCTTGAAACCATTTTTGGCGTGGTAACATAGTTGGCAGGACTTCTCGCATCCAGCGTTGCCAGAACATGTCCGCTAGTCTCTGCGTGATCCTCCATGATTTTCTACAGTAGAGGTCGTCATTATCAAATTTTCCAGGCACAGGTAAGTTCGAGGAGGTCCCGATAAGAAAATGATTGGGTGTTAGACTTTCAGGGTATTCGTGGTCCACTGAAACATGGCTCAAGGGGCGACTGTTGACTATATTTTCCACCTCAGCTAGTAATGTTATCAGCACTTCTTCGCGCGGAGCCCTTTCTTTCAGGATTACTCTTAAGGCCGCTTTCACACTACCAATAAGCCGCTCCCATGCTCCACCCATGTGAGGACTTGCCGGAGATATGAAATTCCACTCTAGTCCACGGCTGATTAACTCGTTTTTTACAGTAGCTTCTTCATTGATTGCTTGGAATGATTTTTTCAGTTCGGCCTCCGCACCTCTGAAGTTCGTAGCATTGTCTGAAAACATTCTGTACGGCCAGCCGCGCCGCGCTGCCATTCGCCGCAATGCCATTATAAATGAATCTGTTGACAGCGACGGCACCAGTTCCATGTGTATGGCGCGAACGGTGACGCAGGTGAAAAGAACACCGTACCTTTTTTCTCGATGGCGTCCGACTGTAATTTCCATCGGGCCGAACAGATCGACGCCGCAATAGGTATAGGGTCTCTGATGATGGGCAAGGCGTGCTTCGGGCAGGTCTCCCATTCGTGGGTTGGTAGGTCTCGCTTTCCTTATACGGCAGTACAAACAGTTCGCGGCAATTGTTCGCACAGTAGGTCGCAATTTCAATAGCCAGTACCTTTGACGAATCTCATTAACTACTGTTTCGTTACAGCAATGTGCTGCCATCTCGTGGTAGTGTCTTACTATTAATTTTGGGATATAGTCACGTCCGTCCAAAATTACCGGTCGCTTAACACTTGGGTTCACGTTCGCAGCAGCTTCTATTCTCCCGCCGACGCTCAATAACCCATTTTCGTTCCAAACTGGCGTTAGTTTTCTCAGGCGACTAACCGTTGATATAGGTTTATTAATTTTAACCCTTAATAAGGCAGTGGTCATATATTTACCACTTAGCTCTGGAGGACACAGATTAAAAACTATTTGAAATAAACGTCATTCCGTTAGGTTTATAAACGCATACATAATCTGTCTATCATAAAAAAAATACGTTGGCAACACTGTGAAGTGTCAAAACATAGGTCTGTGGCTGGTTATCAGGAAATTTAAATTTCGATCAATTTTGTCGTGTGCGATAAATACTTGTTGCCGATTTGTCCCAGCAAGATTCCGGTAGGTGGTTTTTGTTGTTTTACGTAGTAATACACTATATTATCAAGTTATTTACGTGTTAGCCGTTTAGAATATCTATTCGCACCTATTGGAACGACAGTTCATGGTTGGTGGTAAATATTTTACCATTGCCCGGTGCCGTCAAAAAAGGACGGATCGATTTTAAAATTTTATTTTCTATTTTCTTGTTTTCTGGATTCACGACCAAAAAGAAACTGTCTGCAGCAGCTGCGTATATAAACAAAACCGGACAAGTGCGAGTTAAACTCGCGTGGAGAGGGTTCCGTACATAATACACAAAAATATTGAGAATTTTCCCGTTGCTTTGAATACTCAAACTTCTTATAGGTTTTCCTGTTTAATCTTGAGACAAGGAACTATTTTCCATATTTTTTTCAGAATTTTAAACCTAGTAGTTTCGGAGATAAGTGGGAGGGGGGGGTGGTCAATTATATTGTCTGTTTTCCTAAATTACTTCAAATCTATTTTTGCTAAAATTATAAAAAAATATATACCTATGCTTACAACAACCGCTTTTATCTGATATGTCACACAATACAGTTTGCGAAACTTTTTTTTTAAATTTTCCAGTTTACCCCCTAGTGGCGACATCTTCAGAATTCATTAATTTACTTTACGCGTCCATCTTTGGGTCACCAATTTATATATGTTTACCAAATTTCAACTCAATCGGTCTAGTAGTTTCGGAGCAAATCGGCTGTGACAGACGGACAGATAGACGCATGAGTGATCTTATAAGGGTTCCGTTTTTTTCGTTTTGAGGTACGGAACCCTAAAAAATGAGGAATATTTGGAGTACCGGATGACATCCGCCTAAATACATTACCACACTATCCCGAAGACCAAAAAAATTCTCAAGGTGCCGTTTCTGCACCACGAAAAAAAAACAAAATCGATCGCGAGTACGGTGTGACGAATGCAAAGTAGTTCTACGTGTCACGCCGTGCTTTAAAAGCTTTCATTGTGCATCTACAGAAGGTATGTCCACACATCATGAATCTAGGGATAGTATTGCCTTAAGCAGCATGATGGGGCGGCGGTAAAATAGTTACCACGTGCTACATGCTATTATGAGGCAATGGTCAAATAGTTACCACCCTGTTTTTCAGGGAAAATGATTTCCTGAAAAATTTTTTTTTGATAGTTTGTTGATTATGGCTACAGTAAATGTCTAAAAAAGTTGCTTAATTTCTTTTTTTCAGAAATTAATACCTCTGCCCTATTAAGGGTTAATCAAATTTACCTCCTCAGGAAATGACTGTAATTGTGAGTAGCGCAATAACTCATATTCAGCGCGCTGCATAATTTCCGAGGTCAGTTCAGCAGTTCCAGACGTTCTACATTTTTCAATAAACAATAACACATTCGCCATGCATCGACACAGGCGGAGCCACGAGGAAAATCTAGTCGGTTCCGGAACAGGTACGTAGTTATTGTATTTTTTTACAATCAAGTTGACTTGTAATGTCTCATCATCATATTTCTCGATTTTTTCAGGGTTCATGGATGGCCAATCTTCGCGCGGCATGTGCAGAAAATGTGGACCTCGCAGCCATTCCCCGTCATTACTCAGTTTGTAAGTATTCATTTTTGTAGCCTTATCGGCAATATTTAACTTCGTAGGTATATAATTCCATTCTTGAGGCTGAGACAACTCGTCAATTTCTCCGAGTCTGTTAGCGAAGAACACTTTATAATTGCGTGTGTTATTCTTTATTTGACATAACACTATTTGCGAGTCCGTCCAAAAAAATCGTTTGTTTATAACTAACCGGTTCTCACGCGCAATCGTATCGGCGAGACGGCACCCTGTCACAACGGCTTGCATCTCGAGTTTAGGTATAGTTATACATTTGTTTATCGGAGCGGCACGGGATTTGCAAGCGATGAATGATACGCTGATTTGTTTGTTTGCGAGTATCTTTCGATAATAAGCAACTGCCGCGTATGCAGCGGGCGCCGCATCGCAAAAAACGTGCAGTTCAAGTGTCGTCTCATTCTGGCAGTCGCTACTGCTCGATGCATTCATTGCTTTGTCTTGCTCACTCGCCTTCGAAGTGGCGAAGTGATATCTAGGCACTCTCAAGTGTTGTAGCAAATTGAGCTCTAACATCCAGTCTTGGAAGGTCTTATTTTCATTGTCCGAAATCTTGTCGTCCCATTTAATATTACTTTTCCAGGTATTTTGTAGCATTATTTTTGCTTTCACTGTGAACGGAGCGAGAAAACCAAAAACGTCAAAAATGGACATGAAAATGCGCAAGAGTTCTCTTTTCGTAGGTTTTCTTTGGAATTTCAGAATGTCCGTAGGTATGCGCTTGAGCGATAAATCGAATCCGAATGAGTCACTGGGAAACAGTCCCAGCGTTCTCTCTGGTAACTCGTCGCAACCGGATTTGATTCTTATTGCCTTGTTGCTTAAGGTCTCTTTTGGCATGTCGGTTAAAACATCTTGTTTATTACTAATCCAGTTTCTTATCTCGAAACCGCCTTGATGATGAATAAAGGATACTGATTTTATCATTTTTCTTGCAGTTTCGATGTCGTCCAGACTTTCAATATAGTCGTCCATGTAGTGGGACTTCAGGATCGCGTCGGTGGCTTCAGGCATTTCGTCTTTAAATCTGATCGCATTTTTGTTTTTTATATGTTGTGCGATGAACGGAGAACAATTTGCGCCGAATAACAAAGACGTCATGACATATGTTTTGATTTTGCTGTCATTAGTTTCGCGCCATAAAAATCGTAGGGCGTGTTGGTCGTCTTCTTTTATTTGAATACGAAGGAACATGTCTCTAATGTCTCCCATTACGGCGACGGGCTTCTCACGAAATCGCAGCAGGATACCCAGCAATGGTTGAAGAAGATCTGCGCCTTGCAATAAAAAATCGTTCAGCGATTTGTTAGCTACTTTAGCCGCGGCGTCGAAAACTAATCTTAAATTGCTTTTGTTGGGGTTATCCACTCCAAAATGTGGGAGGTACCATGTTCGCTCCCTAGGTGCCGAAATTTCGTAATCAGTTAGCTTCCGCGCGTAGCCGTTTTCAAATAAATGATGCATTCGATCTCGGTATCTCGAAGCGTAATCGTTATTTAGTTTCATTTTTCGTTCAACGGAGAGAAATCTTTTTAACGCCGTTGCATAAGAGTCTGGCATTTTTGATTCATTTTTCCAGGGTAGGCCAACTTCCCATCTGTTATTATTAAGTTTCGCAGATTGATCCACCGTGTTGAGTGCACGAATTTCATCCTTATTTACACGTGGCGTAGAGTTTACTCCAATTGATTCTATGGCAAACGAGCGTCGAACCAGTTCGTGTAGTTGCATATCTTCGTCATTGTGTGCATCGTTTGAGAGTTGCATTGAGTGCGCTGTGTGTGCGTGTGCGCCCGCGCATGTGTGCGTCTCCAGCTGGGAACAGCCGGGGAGCGGAGCGGGGGCGCCGGGCGGACCGCTTATAAAACAGGTCGGCAGGTCGCGCGCTTCGTACAGCGCCGTAGTTAGCGTATGCTCAGTGGTTAGTAGCCCGCGTGAGGTTGCGGGTACGATTCCGTGCAAACACCACCCCAGAGGTGTTAGGGTAGCACACGGTTCATTTATCTTGCGATGAATCGTCTTCAGAGTCATGATCAGATGGAAATTGTCTTGTCCAATTAATAATTTGGGTTTTATATCAGCACAGGTAACATAGTTTTTCAGGTTTCGTAAATGTTCATAGTCTTCTATGTTCACTTTAGATAACTTTTGCGTAGGTAAGTCTAGTTCACTAATTTTACGCGCACGCACTTCGTACATTTGGTCTCTTGTGTTAGAAAGTTTAAATTTCACCATTTCACTTTGACAAACGATGTCAGAGTTCCACGCGCCTCTCATACGTAATGTTTCAGGCTGACCTTGTAAGTTAATACTGTCCGCGAGATCAGCTGACATGAGGGAGACTGTAGCACCGTCGTCTAGTAAAGCGTACGTGGTAATTACACCACTCGGTCCATGTACTTTCACGCGTACTGTTTTTAGCATTACACTAGCACTGTTTCGGGCGGCTATAGTGTTTGTCACAGTTTCACTGTCGTTGGTAGGCTCCTCGCTGCTTGTTGTCGTTAATTGGGTAGCACTGGGTTCTTCATTCACAGCGTCGCTGCTGGAAAGTGAAGCTACTTTATGGGGCCAGTGTAGCAAGCGATGGTGAGGTAGGCCGCACTCGTCGATATCGCACGGTGCTGCCGGACAGGTTTCTTTCCCGTGCCCCACTAATAGACACTTATGACACATTCTGTGTTTTTTAATAAATCGCCACTTGTCTTTACGGAGCGCGCGTTTGAATTTTGTGCAGTTTGAAATCGGGTGTCGTGGTTCAAAACTGCGTGTGAATAAACTCTTCGTTCTTCAATTTTCGACTTGAATGGTTTATTTTCAGATTGCGCGTGAATGTGGTTTATTCCAGCTGATACGATTTTCATTGCTTCTTTGTATAGAAATTCGGAAAAATATTGTAATTTTGCCTTCTTGCTGTCGTTGTTGTCGTAAATGTAATCTGCCCACTTGTTAAGAAGTGTAGTTGGGCATTTAGATAAAACAGTGTTGAGCAAATCTGGGCTTCTTAAATAGTCGTTTTGATTTATTGACTTTACGGCGGTGACGTAGTTTCTCACTTTAACTGAGAAGTTTACGATCTCGTTATGATAGTTATGTGGCAAGGAGGGCAGTTTCTTAAATTGTGAAGCCAACTTGACGATAATCAATTCAGGACGTCCAAAACGTAGTTCGAGTGCTTCTAAAATGGTACTTGGAGTAGTGTCGCTCATGAGCAGCGACGAAACTGCTTCCCTGGCTTCACCGCGGAGGCATGTGTTCAGTCTTGCGATGTTTTCACTATAACTGTATTTATACAAATTTGTTGAGTCTTCGTAGCTTCTTTTAAACTGCAACCATTCGAGTGGGTCGCCGTGGAATGGTGGCAGGTCCTTGGACGTGGCTAATCTTGACATGAAGTTCGTATTTGCACTCTGTGTCGCGGTGGCAAGATTCGAAATCGCGTGCGACAGTTGCAAAAATTCATTTGATGTAGGTAGGCCGGCGGGCGCTAAGGTAGGTTCATGGCTTGGATGGTCAACGACCGGTTCCTGTACACTGTCTTCGAGCCATTGTTCCACTTTCTGTGATGCTGCTTGCATTGATTGGTTATCACCATACGTCGGGGTTTTCGGAGCGGGAATGATTTGAGAAAGAGTAGAGATAAACAGATATGTTAGTCTAAGAAAATATCTTATTATGCCTAATGAATAACTACCTCTCTGTGAGTTGTATACAATCTGTGACAAAGTTTTATTTTAATTTCCGTAAAAGTCTTATAACTTATAAGGTAACAATTAAAATAACTTTAATTAATTACCTGCTGTAAATTGAATAGTTGACACGATTTTCAGAATAAACTATTAATATTTTTTCTATATTTGGGACAGTTAATCTACGGCGTCTTGCTGTAAATATCCATTTCAAGGAGCTAAATGATCTTTCCACGTCGACAGTTGTAATAGGTGCATATTTAAATTTTTTGTAGGAATCAATTGATGCACAAGAAGTTTGAGATTGAAGTTCTATTTCTTTGCCTTGTACCAACTCATTTATAATTTTTAGTGTGCTATAGCCAGAATTCTTCTTTAACACCAACTTCAGTTTATCATAAATCTGTTTTCCTTTTACGCTCATGTTTAATTTGGAAACATCTCTATAGGTTTCATGAACTATTTTTAAACTATCGCTGATGGACAGCTTCGCATCCTGTAGTTTTTTAATAGCATTTGGGATAGTCATCAAATGATTTGCTATGAAATTTAAGTCGCTTTTTATATTTGCATTTCCAAACGCTCTTTTTGCCTTTCTAATACTCTGGGCTTCGGTGGGACTGAATGTATTTAGAACACGTTTCACTTCATCGTAATGTTTGCTGTAATACGTTGCAGCTTCTATCCAGGTTCCCCACCGAATAATTGTTGGTCGAAGTGGTAAAGGCACTCCGGGGAGCATTTCTTTAAACTTTTGTATTCTTTTAGGAGATTTCAAAAATGTCTTCTTAACATTTGCGATTAAATCATTCACATCTGGATAAAGTTTTCTTACTAGTTCAGCCACTCTATTTAAACCATGAGCCAAACATGTGACGTGCAAAAGATTGGGAAAAATACATTTTAAATTTCTTCCAGCCTTTAGCATGTAGCCCACACCGTCAGTTAAAAGTAAAAGTACTTTATTGTGATTATTATGGTTAGCACCCCATAATTCATCAAGAGCACTTGTGACCGTATTGGATATTGATACATTGTTCGTGCTGTCTAACCGTTTACTGGATATCAAGTGTTGAGTGCCAATGTGATCATCACGTAATGCTCCCACTATTACGTTAGCTATTTGACGACCATAATCATCCGTGGTTTCGTCAACACTCACATATATATATTCATTTTTTAGCTCGCTCCGTATTTTATTCATTTTTTCATCGTAAGCTTTATTTAAATATTCCCGTCGCAGTTGACATTCCGAAGGAACTTTTGCAGTTTTTCCAAATTTACCGGTAACACAATTTTCGATAAAATCTTTAAATATCGGATTGTTTACCTGCGTCCATGGTATATATTACAGCCCACAACAAATTTCAAGAGCTCACTATTGAAATCATATTTCATACCTGTATGTTTATTAGATGCGACATGTCGCGTTACACTAGATTTCGTTTGAGCGAAGCTCACATTGCACTTGGTGCAAAATAATAAAGAATCTCGAACCTCTATCTCTGGATTATTTTCTATCCACGAACGCATAAACTCGTAACGAGTTTTTTTTCTCGGAGGCATATTTGTGTTGACTGATTATTTACAGTTTTTTAAAATACAATTGCATATAAGTTTATCTACTAGACAAGCAAGGGTAACGGTTGACAATAGGTGTCTAATACAATGTCAATCTTGACGCTCGATATCTATGAAGCATTTTCTTATAAATGAATAGACTTAACTGAAGAGGTTGATAATGAATGACCAATATAAAATATGTACCTATATGTATGATTAATCTTTATTTATTTTTCAATCAAATATTCATTCGGTATTCACCTACTAGGGTACGATCTGTTTTTAAGTAAATACCTACTCTTTGGCTAATGTCAAACGTTCCCGCTCCGAAAACCCCGATGTATGGTTATCACTATAGCGACTTTTTCTCGAGGAACGGTCATCAAGTGCGGCGAGATCAGCTGCCAGCTTCTTATCAATCAATTCTCGCTCGCGCTCGATTCTCGCCTTGGCCTCGGCTGCCTCTAGTTCTAATTGTTTTCTGCGTGCCAGCACTGAAGGGCTTGAGCTCTTGGCCGAGGAAACTGAGGTGCGGCGTTCGTCGAGCTCTGTTTTCAAGGTACCCTCTTTTTCTGTAGCTTTCTCTTCCTGTAGAAAATTGGTATCTAGTGGCTTTAAATCCGTGAGTTTCCCTGCCGGAGGGAAACTCACGCTTGCGCACACGAATGCTTACATAATTAGTAAAGTTTGATCATATTTCATTGATGACTTTGGTTGATGGCAGCTACAACTTGATCGAGATATTTGGACGCTGTCCTCTGTGCACAGATTGTGATCCTGGCCGATCTCCCGTTGGTAGCTGCCACCGGCCATGAACTTTATAGCTACCAGCACCTGCAAGTAAATAATAAAAAGATCATACGAATTTGTTTTTATTTAGGTGATGGTTTGATGGGATTGACACTTTAAAAAATTATAGAATGGTAGATATTTAATGTCACTATATGATGGGTTATAACTACCTTAACATGGGCTGTGAGGCCATGCCGTTGTTTGGGTGCCAACGCACTTTCAAGCTCCTGGCACAAGTACAAAGCCATTGGATTATTAATTCTGTACCTAATTGTGAATGAATTCTTGTTCTGGAAGTTCAAAAGGCTAGGCCAAATCCCTAAGACGGGTCCTTTGGATCCTGCGGGTCCGCCTTTCCTCATTAATAATAAAGAACATAGCCATTCTGGAAAACGTGATTATGTTTTATGAGGACCACTGCAGGGATCATTGGTAACTTTTGGAACATTAGCATGGGTTTAATAAGTACACAATAAGACAAAAATTTGAACTTACTTTTATAATTTAAACTCGATCACCAGTTATAGAATACTTTATTATCACTTCTACAAAATCACTGCTTATGAGTACTTAATATTAATTATTTCTGAACAGTCAGACAACCATTCGCTTCGAGTGCCGTTAAAGGAATGCCCGCCTTTTGATCAACATGGCGCGTATAACTACCGGACCGGAACTCGAATCGGATTGGCCAACGTTTCTTACATGTGATTGGTTCGTTTTAATCAATCTGTCAAGACTTTTTAATGTTACCAATGCGAAATATTTATAAAATCATAACATTCGGCCATCCGACTCGTGCAACGTCCCGGTGCACGCACCTCACATACTTATATTAGGTTTACTATCCTTATACCGATAGACATATTAAATTTACAGACGTATATTAAATTAACATCCATATAACATGTACATTGTAGAATATATAAATTTATGTTTACTTCTACTGACATGTTACTCACACACAATTTTTACATAAGGTAATACACTTATATATTTTTTTATCTTTATGTAATGATCTATATAGTATTTTAATGTATCATTTACATTCTCTATAAATTTGATGTATAAAATCATAACATTCGGCGGATCTTGCATCTAATCTAAATAATAATAACAATTACGCTATCGTTTACGTGTGTTGAGAATTTTGTCGAAATTCTGACAGGGAAATATTATCGTCAGTCTCACAATCTGACGAGTCGCTTGAGCTACTGAAGACCCATCAAATCGCCTTTCTCGAAAACTGCATTGAGAGCTCGACCTGAATCAATATCTATGTTTCTGTTTTTCTTGGCTAGCTTGGATGTTGTCACTCACGTATCTCCTTAATTCATTAGGTGGTTCGTGAGTTACGTCAGTTTCAACATAAAATTTATTCGAAAAGCCATCATGAGATTCCATGCCAAAAAGAGCCTCCAATGCAGTCCTCTGGATGGTAGAATTGACGGTGTTGTTTATGCCCCACTGTAATTTCTTGAGACACACGTCCAAACTACGCTCATCTTGATCTGAATCATGTCTCATCATTGAATTTAGTATAGTTTGGTTAAACCGTTTGGCTTGGTAACATCGTTTTTTAACAAGTTAGTAAGGGGCCTAACAATTTCTTGAAATCCCTTGACAAATTTTCGGAAATACCTGGTGTATACATATAATACCTGACTTAAAAACTGTCAAACCTCGTGAACTATTTTAGAAACTGGAATAATAACCCTAATATACCTACCATATTTTATTATTTATTTATCTATTATCCAATTGTGTCACTAACTGCTCCCTTTCCGAATGAGATACTCTAGTAGGTCCGTCATCTAGCAATTCAATTGTCATTCGTATCGCACAGAGTAGAAATAGCAAGGGTTTTACGCTCATCGTTAACTAGTTTGCTATCTGTCCTAAGATGCAAAGGATTAAGTTTGCAGATTGCGGAATCATGGCCTACCCGATAGCATTTTTGACATTTGATAATAGGGTTGGGACATTTATTAAAAACATGTCCCTTGTCTCGACAGCTAAAGCATGTCATAGCACCTTCGTTGGAAGCTGTAGCCGAAGTATTTTGCTGAGGTGAAGTGTCGGTACGTTTCTTAATGAAAGGTGCATCAGGTGGTCGTTGGGGATTAAGATAATCCAATAGGTCTTCTGGTTCCTCACAATTTAACGCTTGAGCACCATTCCTAACAGATTTATCTAGAATGCCGTGTGTGACACATTGCACAGCCTTCTTTGACCTAATTTCACATCTGTTCAGTAAAGTCAGTTTATCGTAAAAATACTCGCGATAATTTTCACCACTACGCGTAGTACGAGCAAGCATTTCTTCGAGAAGCCGACCATAATTTTGTTCATTGGGGAAGGCCTTTTTAAGTTTAATTTGCCATTCCTCCCAGCTAAAAACAACGGACGGTAAAGCCTCAAACCATTTTTTTGCGAGTCCTACAAGTTTCTGGAGTGCAAAATGTATGGTCTGCTTCTCGTTCCATTCGTAAATTTTTACACATTCATTGACCTTGCGGATCCAGCTATCAATGCTTTGCGTCTTACTGGAGGGATCAAACTCTGGTATAACGTTATTTAATTGACTGTTATTAAATTGCTGAGATTTGTCTTTGATCCCTCCCTGCAAGGAATTGATAAGCTGCAGTACCTCGTTAAAAGTTACTCTTTGTGCTGGAACACCGCCGGGTTGTGCAGACGGTGAAACTTCCGCAGACAACTCTTGTGTCGTCGTAACTGGGTTGACTGGTGGCTCGGCATCTTCCACGGTCCAATTCATCGTTGGAACAGATCTACGTGCCTTCTTGTTATGCCTCCGGGGTGAAGATGACTTCTTATGTCTGCGCCTCTTCCGTATGACACGTCGTGTTTTATCTGGCGTATCATCCTTGGTGTCGGTTGTCATCACCTCGGAATACCAAAATGATATATTACATATAGGGTTATAATAAAATTCAGAATAAAGCAAGCTAACTTGCGTCACTAAAACAACCCCAAACTGGAACCTCCGACTCAACCTCCGACTCGATCTCCGACTCGACCTCCAACTCGACCTCCAACTCGACCTCCCACTCGACTTCCGACTCGACCTCCAACTCGACCTCCAACTCGACCTCCAACTCGACCTCCAACTCGACCTCCAACTCGACTTCCAACTCGACCTCCAACTCGACCTCCAACTCGACCTCCAACTCGACCTCCAACTTGACCTCCAACTCGACCTCCAACTCGACCTCCAACTCGACCTCCAACTCGACCTCCAACTCGAACTCCAACTCGAACTCCGACTCGAACTCCGACTCGAACTCCGACTCGAACTCCGACTCGAACTCCGACTCGACCTCCGACTCGACCTCCGACTCGACCTCCAACTCGACCTCCAACTCGACCTCCAACTCGACCTCCAACTCGACCTCCAACTCGACCTCCAACTCGACCTCCAACTCGACCTCCAACTCGAACTCCAACTCGAACTCCAACTCGAACTCCAACTCGAACTCCAACTCGAACTCCAACTCGAACTCCAACTCGAACTCCAACTCGAACTCCAACTCAAACTCCAACTCGAACTCCAACTCAAACTACAACTCGAACTCGAACTACAACTCTAACTCGAACTACAACTCGAACTCCAACTCGAACTCCAACTCGAACTCCAACTCGAACTCCAACTCGAACTCCAACTCGAACTCCAACTCGAACTCCAACTCGAACTCCAACTCGAACTCCAACTCGAACTCCAACTCGAACTCCAACTCGAACTCCAACTCGAACTCCAACTCGAACTCCAACTCGAACTCCAACTCGAACTCCAACTCGAACTCCAACTCGAACTCCAACTCGAACTCCAACTCGAACTCGCAACTTCAACTCAAACTCCAACTAGAACTCCAACTCCAACTCGAACTACAACTCCAAGTACAACCCGAACTACAACTCGAACTCCAACTCGAACTCGCAACTCCAACTCAAACTCCAACTCGAACTCCAACTTCAACTCGAACTACAACTCGAACTACAACTCCAACTCGAACTCCAACTCGAACTCAAATTCGCATAACTAGCTGCTCAGTTCTTTATGCTAACACTTAGTACACATTCAACCTAAACCTGCCAGTAAAGAAAAATAATAATCGTCATCATAGTCGTCACGCATATAATCACTCATCACTGTAGGCATGTAGCCTTCTAGCGGTCACCACATGGTCATTGACACTAGCTTACTAGTCTAATGATTTATCATAGACGAACATGGCCACTTTAGTAGTAACGCACAAGGTTACATACTACCTACGTAATTCGATAATCTATTACAGGCACACATGGCCTACCAGAAGCAACGCACATGGTCGCATACTAGTCAACAGTTCTACTTTAGGCACACATGGCCCACTAGTTACAACACACATGGTCGCATACTAGCTATCTAATCGCAATAACCTACCATAGGCGCACATGGCCTACTAGTAGGAACGCACATGGCCGCATACTAGCAAACTATTATACTACAGGCGCACATGGCCCACTAGTAGCAACGCACATGGCCGCATACTAGCAAACTATCCTACTACGGGCGCACATGGCCCACTAGTAGCAACGCACATGGTCGCATACTAGCAAACTATCCTACTTCAGGCACACATGGCCCACTAGTTACAAAACACATGGTCGCATACTAGCTAGTTGATCTCAATAACCTACCATAGGCGCACATGGCCCACTAGTAGCAACGCACATGGTCGCATACTAGCATACTATCCTACTACAGGTACACATGACCCACTAGTTACAACACACATGGTCGTATACTAGCTATTTGATCTCAATAACCTACCATAGGCGCACATGGCCCACTAGTAACAACGCACATGGTCGCATACTAGCAAACTATTCTACTACAGGCACACATGGCCCACTAGTTACAACACACAGTCTTTGGGTCTTGATCTTGATTCAATTTTAGTATTTTCTATCATACCTTATAAACTTATAATTCACTAACATCATAATCCTGATACTGAATAATTTTAATGAATATCAAAATAACGTACCCGTCATTGTAACTCAAATGAAAATCAAAATAACGAATCATTGTAATTCAAATAACAATCAAAATAACGTACCTTTTTCTAGATCTGTTCGTCCCCGCTTCTGAGTTTTTATAATTTAAACTCGATCACCAGTTATAGAATACTTTATTATCACTTCTACAAAATCACTGCTTATGAGTACTTAATATTAATTATTTCTGAACAGTCAGACAACCACTCGCTTCGAGTGCCGTTAAAGGAATGCCCGCCTTTTGATCAACATGGCGCGTATAACTACCGGACCGGAACTCGAATCGGATTGGCCAACGTTTCTTACATGTGATTGGTTCGTTTTAATCAATCTGTCACATGAACCTAGGATACTATGGACAGGCTATACGTGATGCCACAATGAGGGACGGCAACAAAGTAGATGATACCCGTGGGGTGGCCATGTAACTAAAAATTACCCCATCGCGTCCATATGTTTATTTTAAATAATGCGCTTTTATTGTAAGTAGTTTTTACTGAAGCTTTACACATTCATTGCCTAGGAGGCGCTGTTCGCAGGCACTAGTAATATTCGGTTTAATAACATGAAATATGATTCTAGTAACAGAACATGTAGGTAATTAATAGTCCTTGTGCAAGCGGCTTATCTGTGTTTCTTATCAGCACCACAAACTGTATAGAGTGATCAGAGGGCCTACCGCCAAACGATATTCGTTTTCGTTCGTGTATCTCCCTCTTTGTCGCTCGAACTAGCAAGTGCGACAGAGACGGAGATACACGAACGAAAACGAATATCGTTTCGCGGTAGGCCCTCAGCACAGTTATCACAGAGGGCCTACCGCGAAACGAAATTAGTTTTCGTTCGTGTATCTCCGTCTCTGTCGCACTTGCTAGTTCGAGCGACAAAGAGGGAGATACACGAACGAAAACCGTTTCGCGGTAGGCCCTCAGGACGGCCCGCGAGCTGTGTTGCGGCAAGGTAGACTGTCCATATCTTACGTTTCTAAGCGTTCTTACTAGAAAGAGACGGACAGTCTACCTCGCTGCGACACAGCTCGCGGGTCATCCTGATCTACTTAATTAATTATTATAAAGCCTGAATCACACTGGCGCAGCCTACGGTGGCGGTCCATAGTAAACTTGATAGATATTGTCAAATTTACTATTGACCGCCACCGCAGGCCGCGCCTGTCTGTGAGAGGCTTTATTTAAGTCTCTCACAGACTGGCGCGGCCTGGCCGCGGCGGTCAGTGGTAAACTTGTCATTAGGCTTAAGGCGGATAAAATAATGATACTAAGGACCGAAATGAGACACAACCATATTAAAAAAAACATTTATTTATATAAGGTTATCTCTATTTAGGTTAGGTAGGGGTCGCTTACTGGCCTTTGAATAATATTAATTTTGTATACATATTTCTCAATCCAAATACTCCGCGTACGCACATCCTCATTTAGTGGAAACCTAGAAAATAAAACATATTATTTTACATTCAATTTTCAAAGCATAGGGCATATCTGTCTTACTAGCTATCCACGCGTCTCCACCCGCGTATTAGAAAGAACCCGAGCGGAGGCGCAGATGCAGGATTTTTTGTTATGGAATGAATAGTTCCGGAGATTACTCGCTACATAAAAGCTTTGCCTCTTTTTTATGAGTATAGAGTAAATATAAGTATATAAAAATAGATCCCACCCATTTTATACGAATGTTATGTAATAACAAGTACGAGAATTTTGTTAAAGTATAAATTACCCGAGAAATGGGGTATTTTGAAGTTGTATTGGCTGATATCCCTAAAATGATTGCAAAGAAGCTAAATCGAGAAGACATTCTTATACCTGTCGCAGCTTACCATAAACAACCTACGTAATTTGGGCGGATAATTTGTCAACGAATATTTTCTTGAACAATGTAAACAATGATGTTATTTCTATTATAATCATCTAATTTAACAAGATTTTGAGCGTAATGTAATTTTACGATGCCATTTTTACGTATTGCGTATAAAGAAAAGTGAAAAAAGTTCTACTTACGTGTGAAAGGTTATATTTTCATCAGAGTGTTCCGACCGGCTTTTACAGCCGAGAACACAGCAATAGACCATTTTTTTGGCACAGTCGGAACACAGGCACCTTATTGTGAGTAAAATAACTTTAATCGCGTCGATTTAAGTCACATTAGCATTAAATAATTTAGGTTATTCGAGCTAGTATGCAGCCATACGCGCGCTTTGTTGGGCACAACCGTTGTGCCCAACAGAAAAAAAGTGGAACTATGACAAGGACAACGAATGATATATCTCTTTCTGTCACACTTATTGCGTTTCGTATAGCACCGTCGCGCTCGCTCGTGGTATTATTATTACCATAGCCTGTCCATAGTATCCTAGGTTCATGATCTGTCAAGACTTTTTAATGTTACCAATGCGAAATATTTATAAAATCATAACATTACTTTTATATTTCCTTGTGAAATTTGGTTAAAACAAAAAAAAAACCCACGCGAGAATGAGTCGCGGGCAAGTCGCGGGCTCGATGCTACGCGACTTTATCTCGCAGCTTGACATAAAGACGAGAGATGATTTTGTCGCGAAATAGTCAGTTGTGCTACGAATTTCAGTTCAGAGTCGCGAGCCGCTGTCAGTTTCTCGCAATGACATTTGTCCGCGAGTATATCTCTTTTCTCGCGCGAGTTATGCTACCGATGAACGACAAAGCTCCAAGTCGCGCCGATTTGTCTACTCGCGCGTGACTCGCGGTAAGATGTGCTAGCCCCGGACGGTATTCTATCTATATCTCAAATTCAAATTCAAATTGTTTATTTGTAAACACAGGTTGTCCAGGGTGTTACATTATTTCTGGGTAGGTATTGCTATGTTTTGCCGTTCGGCATACAAATATTGTAGTCCAGATATTGCAGAGGGCTGGCCTATATTTTGCTCAAAGAGTTAGCATTGCCATCCAGCGTGGCAATGCTGCCAGCCTTCTGGGCACAGTACCCGCTGACAGCGATTTGGGCCAAATTTTGCATCTTTAAGTTTTAATTTATTGTCTTTTTTTGTCTTTGTAGGTTAAGTTGTTGTTTTATTGTTTGTTTTTATTAAATGGCCTTACTTAAAAATCTAATTTAAATAATAATTCAAATAATTTCTCGCTTGAATTAAAGTATCGCTTAAATATTCACCTACGGAATAATAATAATATATGCTTTTTCTACCAGGAATTTATACAGTTTCTTTTTAAATTCTGACAAGTCACCTTTAACTTATTATAAATTTATGGTGCCATTCCAAAAATACTTTTACGAAGAAGAGCAGTTTTGAATGGCCCTGTAATTTTTTATCTTTCTGCCTATAGCTGTTAAAAACGGAAAATTGGCTAGTGTTGCATTTGACATAATAATCCTACCTCGTATATGTAAAGGCATGGAAGCGTTAATGTATTGAGCTTAATGAAATGGGTTTCTGTTGGCGCAATTCCACATACCTACCGATCGTAAACATTTTTTTTATTGTTTTATATCTGTCATACATAACTATATTCTCCCATTTGTAAAAGCCATCTCGCCTGGGTATGAAGACTTCTTTTCTTAAAGTAAGGCGTAAGGCCTGACAGTCTGAGGGAAATTTAAAAGGCATGCCTACTAATGCATGGGCCCACGAAGTAGGCTTAGTCATAAACTGAGGTGTGGAGGGGGGTTGGATAGAAAGACGGGTATACGTGTAAGCGATTGTAATGCAACTAAAAACACATCACTCTCTCTGTCTCTATCTTATATCTACCTATACATACTCGCTTATACTATATACTAGTGTCTGGCTAACCAAATTTTACCCAAATTTTTGGCGGGAAATTAAAAAAATCTTGGGCTGGTCACACTTAGTGTAGACGGAATTATAGTTTTGATACTAGAAAATATTTTAATTTTCTGTGCACACGTGAGGTACCTCAAAAAACAAGTTAAAATATACGTTGACGTGCACTCAAAGTCAGCTCACAATAATTTCTATCACTATATACAGTACAGTCAACGACAAAAGCATATGTTTACACTTTCTCACCGTAAGTATATATATCATTGTAGCAAGGCGAAAAAATTAAATGAAGTGTAAATAAGACTTAGCTCGATAATAAGTAGTATGCCAAATATCATCTCATTCGAAAACCGCGGAGTGGGTCAAGTTCAACTTACTACATTTGCATGTTTCTTTCTTGCTTGCTTGCTTACATGCAACACCGGAATAGGTAAAACCACGTGAAAGTACTATTCACGTAAATGTTAGAACTAGTACATAAAGTATCAAAACATTTATGCAGCACCAACCTACTAAGTTGTTTACGACTTGTAAACATTGCAGTTTTTCGTTATACAACTCTTCACGTCGGGTTCTCACATTGTCGTAATTATTTACGATATATATATATATATAGTTTATATTTAGTAATAGTTTGCGGACCACACTCGGTATATAGTCATTGTTAATATTATTTAAGGCCCCTCTTCGGAGTCGCGCCGCGCGAAGTTTAGGTTTTTAGCGCTACTCTCACAACGATCGAGGCTCGCGCACCGCACACGCACACATGTACGTATGCACAGTGGGTCGTCGGACTTTGACTCGCCAACAAAATTGTAACTTTGGATTTTGTTACCAAATATAAACATTGTGAGTGTAATGTAATTGTTATGTCATCTTAATGACAATATACCTACTAACTGCTGTGTACACGACTTTGTTTACGTCGACACGTTTTTCCGTAAGAATAGGTGGGAATATTTTCCCGCGGTTAAATGTGGTACATTTTGTTGCACATTTGATATAACTCAAACACAATCTCCACAGGGAGATCTTTCAAAATAAATAATAATAATAAATAATCCATACTAATATTTTACCCTTTTTAGGGTTCCGTACCCAAAGGGTGAAAACGGTATTACTAAGACTTCGCTGTCCGTCCGTCCGTCCGTCCGTCTGTCTGTCACCAGGCTGTATCTCAAGAACCGTGATAGTTAGAGAGTTGAAATTTTCACAGATTATGTATTTCTGTTGCCGCTATAAAAACAAATACTAAAAAACCGGCCAAGTGCGAGTCGGACTGGGGCTCCTATACAACAGACATGATTTTTTGCCATTTTTATAGATAATGGTACGGAACCCTTCGTGCGCGAGTCCGACTCGCACTTGGCCGGTTTTTTACTTAACTGTTTAGTGTCTTTGTGCGCTCATAACATTTTTTTTTTAAATAATGGTGTTTATCTCATGTAAGTGAATTGTACAATTCTTTATGAGATTAAATAGTCTTAAACCTTAAACCTTTATATTATAAATGGGAAAGTGTATGTGTATTTTTGTTTGTTTGTTTGTCCGTCTTTCAGTAGCCATTGAGGAGTTCCACTATCCACCTCCTGACTCCATCATCAGACCATCGTCATCGAATGTAACGTATAGAACTCGACAAAACAAAAAAAATGAGACCAAACTCGAGGGGTATACAAGTTGCCATTGAGGAGTTCCACTATCCACCTCCTGACTCCATCATCAGACCATCGTCATCGAATGTAACGTATAGAACTCGTCAAAACAAAAAAAATGAGACCAAACTCGAGGGGTATACAAGTTGCCATTGAGGAGTTCCACTATCCACCTCCTGACTCCATCATCAGACCATCGTCACCGAGTGTAATGTGTAGAACTCGTCAAAACAAAAAAAATGAGACCAAACTCGAGGGGTATACAAGTAGCCATTGAGGAGTTCCACTATCCACCTCCTGACTCCATCATCAGACCATCGTCATCGAATGTAACGTATAGAACTCGTCAAAACAAAAAAAATGAGACCAAACTCGAGGGGTATACAAGTTGCCATTGAGGAGTTCCACTATCCACCTCCTGACTCCATCATCAGACCATCGTCACCGAGTGTAATGTGTAGAACTCGTCAAAACAAAAAAAATGAGACCAAACTCGAGGGGTATACAAGTAGCCATTGAGGAGTTCCACTATCCACCTCCTGACTCCATCATCAGACCATCGTCACCGAGAGTAATGTATAGAACTCGTCAAAAGAAAAAAATGAGACCAAACTCGAGGGGTATACAAGTTGCCATTGAGGAGTTCCACTATCCACCTCCTGACTCCATCATCAGACCATCGTCACCGAGTGTAATGTGTAGAACTCGTCAAAACAAAAAAAATGAGACCAAACTCGAGGGGTATACAAGTAGCCATTGAGGAGTTCCACTGTCCACCTCCTGACCCCATCATCAGACCATCGTCACCAAGTGTAATTTATAGAAGTACATTCATATTTATTGAACATTATTTAAAGTAAAAAATCATGATTAGATTTATTATTATCAGAATAAGTTAACTTTATTCAATTTGCTCACAAGAAATATTCACGGCGAAATTATTCAATAATATATAATAATATATTTTATTCTTGAATGCCCAACTCTGTCTGTATCTATATCTAGTATCTACACATTATAGCGATGATTGTTATTTTTTATGCTTAATATTAGCGGTAAATAGGAATGGCAAGTGATGTAAACAAGTATTTCATCTTATAACTATTTAATTTTAAGAACTATACCTACTAACTACTTTCTACTTACCTAACTATTACCACTGTGCAATGGTTTTGTGTATGTACACGGTTCGATCACGATCTGTCAATGCGGCGCAAAGCGGCGTGCTCTCACTTCGGAGGCGCGTGGCCGAATGAACCAAGACTGATTGCCGCGAGCGGTCGCACTCGTAGTGCGCCGCTCCATAGTAAATTGTATGAAGATTTTGAGCGTAAAAATTGGGCAACTTTGTGATTGTTTTACACAAAATAAGTATATATTTATTAAGAAATGAAGATTTTAAGACATTGTTTATAGTTTTAACTTTATTATTTCATAAAATCATTTAATAATTATTGATACTTCCGACTCAGTTTAGTAAATACGGGAGTGCGATTTACACGTTTTTAGTGATTTTCTGATTTTTTTTTTACACTGAACTATAAGCATTATCTTAAATTAAAATGTTTCAAGATATAGTAACGTTCATTGGCTAGCTCTATGAATTTTTTCAAGGTTGTTGAACGTCGTTTTCTGTATAATTCTCTTACATTCCCGACCCTCGATTGCAGTAGAAGACCCTTAATATAAAATATAAACCGTGAACCATTTGAATGAATGACATAAATTGATAACTGACTTTTAGCCTTTTTTTTAATCATAATTTGTGATACCACAAGGAAATATCTCACAACAAAATTTGGTTAGCCAGAGTATATGCTACACACCTCACCTATGGGGTGCTTTAAAAAAAACCGGACAAGTGCGAGTTCAACTCGCGTGGTGGGGGTTTCGTAAAATATTGAGAATTCTCCCGTTACTTTGAATACTGAAACTTCCTCTAGGTTTTCCTGTAATCTTTAGGGAAGGAACTATTCTCCATATTTTTTTTCAGAATTTTAAGCCTAGTAGTTTCGGAGATAAGGGAGGGGAATGGTCAGTTTTCGTTTTTTTTCCTAAATAACTTCAAATCTGTTTTTGCTAAAATTATAAAAAAATATATATCTGAGATGCTTACACAACCCCTTTCATTTGATTCATTTGATGTGTCACACAATACAGTTTGCAAAACTTTTTTTTTAATTTTCCAGTTTACCCCCAATAAGTGGCCCCCTTGTTCAGAATTCATTAATTTACTTTACGCGTCCATCTTTGGGTCACCAATTTACATATGTTTACCAAATTTCAACTCAATCGGTCCAGTAATTTCGGAGCAAACAGGCTGTGACAGACGGACAGACAGACGCACGAGTGATCCTATAAGGGTTCCGTTTTTTTCCTTTTGAGGTACGGAACCCTAAAAATGAATGTATAATTGTTTTTAAGTATACTTATTAATCTTATTATAAATCACAATATGTAGTTTGATTCAACATCAAGTTATCTACACATATATTATTTAAGTAACAAAAAGCTTAGTCCTATTTTTAGGGACAAGATCGATCTTACCATATATATCTAATTTTATATTCACTCCATCATCCTCGATGACATTAAAAAGCCCTTTAAAAAGGTTCTTAAATTTTTTTCCGGCCTCGGCTTTTACTAAGACCAGATCATCCCTTTTATAAGTCATTGAGTTTGTTAACTTATCCTAATAGTTCCTTACGCAACTCTTTAGTTCTTAACAAATTTTCTTTAGCATCTTTTTGTGCTAACTGTATCCTATATTTTAATGGCAAAGTTATCGGGATTATATAATGGTTCTACAGTGTTTTTAGGTTACTGGGAGTGTTACATTTTTTCCGAAAACCAATTCAAAGGGCGAATACTTAGTAGCTGTGTTTGTGGTTGTATTATATGTCAAACACCAGAAGGTTAACAAGTGACCCCATGTATCCGGGTGACCATCACACCACACTGGACTTTCATAAAAGCTGCTAGGTGTTTGTGCATATTTTCCAAGGAACCTATTGATTGATGGTGATATATAAATAATAAATAAATAAATATTAGGGACATTCTTACACAAATCGAACTAGGCCTATAGTACCTAAGCTCAATAAGGCTTGTGTTATAGGTACTAGACGACGATATATACATCTTAGTGGGTATACAGCCTAGTGGGTAGTGATAGTGACGCTGCCTACGAAGCATAAGGTCCTGGGTTCCAATATCGGTAAGGGCAAATATTTGTGTGATGAACATGAATATTTGTTTCTGAGTCTTGGATGTTTATTATGTATTTAAGTATGTATATCTATTAAATATATCGTCGTCTAGTATCCATCACGCAAGCCTTATTGAGCTTACTATGGGACTAGTTCGATTTGTGTAAGATTGTCCACTAATATTTATTTATTTATTTACTAATATATAAATATTAGTATAAATAAAGTATTAATTTTTCTTTGTCATACGCAAAACATTCTTTTTCTCTAGCTATCAACTTGTTTTTAGGGTTCCGTAGCCAAAATGGCAAAAACGGAACCCTTATAGTTTCGTCATGTCCGTCTGTCCGTCTGTCCGTCTGTCCGTCTGTCCGTCTGTCCGTCTGTCCGTATGTCACAGGCATTTTACTCGAAAACTATAAGGTGTATTTGAATAAAATTTTGAGGATAGGTGTATTTTGTTAGCCGCTACATAGGTTTGTAATTAAAATGACAAAAAAAAATTTTTTTTAGGGGTGCACTCCATACATAAAACTAAAAGTCAAAAAAAAATTTTTCATTGCGACCCCCCGTGTGGCACATCAATCGATAGGCCTTTCAAAATAAATATAAGGTTTCTTAGCATTTTTTTTAATTAAGTGAATAGGGTCGGAGATAATCGCCCCGAAAGTCACTAAAATTCTGTCCCCCCCCCTCTAATTTTTGAACGGTGTATTTTAAAAATATGGAAAAATTCATGGACATAGGGCTTATTAATTTCTTTCACCGAAAATTGTTTTGAACAAGATCGGTTCAGAGGTTTTCGAGATATTGCTGAAAAACTGCCTTCCTCAAAGAAAAGGACGTAAGTGCCGTAAAATTTCTGTGACGATACGACCTTTTTAATAGGCACGGAACCCTTCGTTTTGCGTGGTCCGACACGCACTTGGCCGGTTTTTTCTTGATTTTTTCACTCCTCTTTCGACGCAAATGTCATTTCTACAGAATTGTTAGGTTTTCCGCGATAATTTTCGAATATACTAGGATCCATAACACTGCAGTTTCCTCTCGATTCGCTATCTTGTATTATATATCTTATACATTTATTTTTCCTTATATGTTAACTACTTTAAAGTCGTAGTATTCCACCAATTGTAATCGAAATTGTATTAATCTACTTGACGGGTCTCTCATACTGAATAAATATAAAAGTGGTCGATGGTCAGTCATTATAGTGAACTCTCTACCAAACAAATAAGGTCTAAAGTATTGCACGCTCCAGACAGAGAATCACATTTCTGAGGGTTTAATTTTAAATTAACTTTACGCAATCGCTCCAACACGTCGGTTAAGTTTTTATTATGCTGTTGCATGTTCCTACCAAAAACTACTAAATAGAATAGAATAGAAATAGAAACACATTTATTCAGGAAACACATTAACAAATACAACAATCAAACAAAAGTGACAATTAAACAATTAAAGTGAGAGTGAGAAAAATTATACAAAGTCTAGGTACTTTGTATTATTTTTCTCATCGGGATGTGAACCTGAAATGGCCTCCACTCAGCAATGCAGTTGGCATGGCTAGCGTGATCAACGGCGCTGGTTTTCTGTGGGGCCAGCGGGGTGTGCGGGACAGCGTACTGTGCGACTTGTCTCAGATGATACAAATACGATATGAAGTACAATTATCGTCCATGTAAATAAAACACTTCTCGTACGATAACCCTGACATTGCTATCGACATTACTCGCGAAAAAGCACTTCCCCTTGAGACCCATCGGGAGTCTTTTCATTCGAAATTGGCCTTGGCCTGTTCTGAATGATGTGACATTTTCTACTATTGTCATCTAAGGATGTCTGATAAATAATATATGATTGTTGTAAATCAAGGTGAGTAAACTATATTGCTCCTGATAAAGAGTCTAAAATATCAACAATGTTGGTGGGAACTTATCGTCCTGAATGACATAATTTACTTTTCGATAGTCGATGATTAATCTCCATTTTTTTTGTACTGTCTTTTGTTTTTTTGGGTACTAAAAGTATGGGACTATTCCAATCGCTGTTGGTTGGTTCAATTACGTCATCTTTAATCATTTGTTCAATTTGTTTTTTTAATTTCTGATTTCATTGATACTGGTTATTTATACGGTTTTGTATAGATGGGCTTCGTATTCGCTTTTAAAGTGATACTTTGATTTAATTTGTCGTTCCTAGTTTGTCTAAGTAAAAAACGTCAGCGTATTTAGCACATATTGACTCTATAAGTTTACGGTCCGCGTCACTTAAATGATTTAATTTCAGTGTTGAATAACAACTTTTTAACTTTTTCAGTGTCCGGTGCATCTTGGTGCCGGTAGGACGTTCACTGCGCGTATAAAATGTTATCTATGCCGTGTGGTCCAAGTTATAAGTGATGGCGAATGTGATAATTAACGAGTTTTTGGCTTTTGTTCAAAACAAATACGATGTGTTGGATAAACTTAGCATTGTACAAATATGTTCCTCAAATTTTACGGACGCTGAAATTGTGGAGGGCAAGAATGTTCTTTACAAAGCCTGTGGAAGTGGCCTAAAGAACATAAGCAGAAAGGGGGATGACAAGAAAAAGAAAAATATCAGTGACGTTCTAATGGTCTTAGAAGAGATCGATCCAGATGACCAGCCGACTTTTGTCGCTAAAGACCTAAATAGATTACCCCCGGTGACGTTTGACTATGTGGACGTAACGCGCCTACTGAAAGACCTGACCGCTATTAAAGCCGAATTGACAAATTTTCAACAAAAAATGAACATAGAAATGACAGATTTACGCTCCTCCTTGGATACACTAAATCGGATAGATTCCAAAGAAGAGAATTTGACTAAAACTCCAAAACAAACAAGGAACACAGAATCGCTTCCGCGTGTGAGCCAGACCGCGTCACTTGCAGTCAATACCAGTCCGGTGCATACCCCGTCTTACCGCGATATGGCAGTGAACCGGTCTAAACAGCAGCGCCCGACTCAAGCGAAATCCGCTCTTGCGTGCACTGACAAGTCGGGCCAAAACCGTGTAGCAGCACCGGGCGCTTACCCGACTGTTGATTTACAAGCCAGCCCAGTAACATCGCAGGTGATTCTGCATGACAACAATAATGATTATAAGACCGTAAGCTATAAAAAACGTAGGCCTAAAATCTCGAACATGCGAGGGTCGTTAGTAACAAATAGCCGAATACAGGTAGCCGAATCACTTTGCCATATTTATGTTTCTCGAGCAAAGAAAACCGTAACGGTGGAAGACATGCAGGAACATATACGCGAAAGCGGTCAAAATTTCGTCAAAGTTGAACTCTTAAAAGCTTACCGGGAGACTTCATTTAACTCGTTTAAAGTTACCGTAAGTAGCAGCCAAGCTAGCACGATGATGGACGCGGGGTTTTGGCCCACAGGGCTAGTATATCGCCGGTTCCGGGAAAGATACGTACGCAATGACGACAATAAACAAACTAGCAATGGATAGCACACCAAAACACCCTATTGTGATGGTCACGTTTAACTGTAAATCTATAAAAAGATCTGTAGACCAAATAAGAAAGTTATGTTTGAATGCTGACATCGTGGCTCTTCAGGAGACTTGGCTTCTTCCCCACGACCTGGGCTTCGTTAACGAGATAAGCGATGACTTTGCGTGTCACGCCAAATCATCGGTGGACACGTCGTTAGGTATACTCAGAGGTCGTCCATACGGAGGTTTAGCACTACTGTGGAGGAAATCTAGGTTCCCGAAAGTATCGATCGTGGAGTGCGCGGGAGATCGAGTGGCTGCGATACAAATTAGCCTGGATGGTAGTCACATCATGGTCTTCAGTGTATATTTACCTGTCGATAACGAAGAAAACCTGATTGAATTCACTGACTGTCTCGCTAGTGTGGCAGCCGCCACAGCCGACAGTGATGCTGAAGCGGTTTACATACTGGGCGACTACAACGCTCACCCTGGCACAAGGTTTGGGTTGGAACTTCAGGCCTTCTGTGCGGATCATTCACTGCAGTGCGCGGATGTGGAGTTATTACCCGAGGACACATACACATTTGTGAGTGATGCTCATCTCTCCAGGCGGTGGCTAGATCACTGTGTGACGACACAAGCGGCGCGGGACACAATAACATCTGTTCGAGTGAACTATAGTGTATACTGGTCCGACCATTTTCCTGTGTCCGTGACGTGTGAATTGAGTATGGTTACCAATAAGGAGGAGATCGACAGTAAACTCAGTGCCCACAATGGAGTCCGATGGGGTACAAGAGATTTAAATCAGATCAACGCTTATGCTATGCACTGTGATACTAGATTAAGAAATATTAAAATGGGTAGTCACAACATTAATTGTAATAACTGCATGCAATTCTCTTGTAAGGAACATCTTTATCTTATCGATATTTTTTATGACAAGATCGTATCGTCGCTGCAAATGGCAGCCGTTTCGAGTGCAAATGCCTGTCGCGTTGCACGGAAACCAGCGAAGACAATATTGGGCTGGAACTACCATGTGAGGGAAAGCCATGAGTGGGCTAAGCAATGCTTCAGTTGGTGGGACGCGTGCGGCAGACCGTGTGCTGGGGAGTCATTCGACAATATGGTTCACAGTCGTAAAGCTTTTAAAAACAAACTGAGATGGTGCCAGAACAATGAGGATACAATACGTATGAATATATTAGCTACCCATCGAGCTGACAGGAACTTTGGTAAGTTTTGGAAGGATACCAAAAAACTTAATCCCAAGACTAGTGTCCCTGTCAGCATAGAAGGCGTTCATAATACAAAAGAAATTGCCGAATTGTTCTCGCATCACTTCAGGGTTGAACCGCTTACGGCAGGTGCCGCGCGTGGCGATACTTCCGTGTCTGACGGCTCGCCCTCGGAAAAAGCAGACCGCATCCACTTCACACCTGAAAAAGTGGCTAACATTGTTAGGTCCATGAAACGAGGTAAGTCTCCGGGCTTTGACGGGCTGAGTGTGGAGCATGTATTTTACGCTGGCGACCATTTATTTACCTTATTGGCCGAGTTGTATAATACGTGTATTAATCTTAGTTATTTACCAAAGAAATTAATAAAGACTGTGGTAGTTCCAGTTCCTAAAAATAAAACCGGGGATCTTTCTAGTATTAAGAATTACAGACCAATTTCCTTAGGTACGATTCTCGGGAAAATACTCGAAAGGTTAATTCACCCGGATCTGCAGCGCAATATCTGTATAGACGATGCGCAGTTTGGTTTTCGGCCCGGTCTCTCGACAGATTCAGCGATTTTCAGCCTTAAAAGTACAGTAAACTACTACGTTGCTCGGGACTCATCGGTATACGCATGTTTTCTCGACCTCAGTCGAGCTTTTGACCTAGTCAACTTGAAGTTGCTATGGGAGAAACTTGTCGCAAGTAATGTACCCTCAAAAATCGTGAATCTGTTGAGGTACTGGTACGAAAACCAGTCCAACTGTGTGAGATGGGGTGACACAACCTCTAATGAATTCAGATTAGAGTGTGGAGTTCGCCAAGGAGAACTGACCTCGCCGGACCTCTTCAGTCTCTACGTTAACGACCTGATTGTTGAGTTGAGAGGATCCAGAGTGGGCTGCCATATTGGTACTACATGCACTAATAATTTTAGTTACGCCGATGACATGGTTCTTCTCAGCCCATCTATCAGAGGCCTCAGAAACCTGCTATCCATTTGCGAGAAATATGCTCGTAACCATGGGCTGCAGTATAACGTTGGCAAAACCAAATTGTTGGTGTTTAAGGCTGGAAGGGGTCCGGCCAGAGTCCCGCCAGTATATTTGGACGGAGCGCAGGTGGAAAGGGTGGAAAAATTTAGATACCTCGGACACATACTTACGGAGGGTCTTGTTGATGACGAGGACATTGAACGGGAGCGCAGAGCATTGGCCGTGCGGTGCAACATGCTCGCGCGCAGGCTCGCGCGTTGTAGTGATGAAGTGAAGGTGACATTGTTTAGGGCATACTGTCTATGTTTCTACACATGTCAACTCTGGAGCAGATTCACGAAACGCGCGATGAGCAAAATTAGAGTGCAGTATAATGACGCATACCGTATTCTAATGAAACTGCCAAGATACTGCAGCGCATCGAGCATGTTTGCCGAAGCTAAAGTCCCGGACTTCTTTGCCATCATACGCTCCCGCATAGCTTCCTTCTGGAGCCGCGTCCGAACGTCAGACAACGGTATCCTCCGTGAGCTGTCCGGGTATCTAAGTAATCCGATCTACAAACGTTGGGTTTCCGTGCATCACGAAGGGAACAAGAAGTAGGTCTTCTTGTTTGTGACTGCCTAAACATAATTAGGTTATTAATGTTGTTATTTACATTTATACAATTTAATTTTTATGTAATTTTGATTTATGGGTCTTTTGCCTGTCAATAAAGAACTTTATTATTATTATTATTATTAACTCTACTTACTCCATTGCCAGATTTTTGAAAATTACAAATGTCGATCAAATCTTCTAAATTAGGTTTGTTAGATTTGACTTAGCCAGTGTTTTTATCAGAATTAAAATATATATCACACTAATATTATAAATGTGAAACAGTGTCCATATGGAAATCCATGTGGTCAAAGATACATAATAAATTAACATCGACGGAAATTGTATTTATACAACTAACGTTAAAAACTTCAATAGTGCGATGCAGAGCGTCACACATTTCCAGGCATATTCTAGCCGTAGTAGGTAATTCTTCCGATTTTTCTATGCGTTTAAACTCTGCCAAACCATATGAGAACGTATAAAAAAGAGTTTGATGGAGTTTAGGTATCGTAGACAGAGTTCAAGAATGACCGATTTAAGAACACATCACCAGCGCCATCTTTTGGTACCCAGTAGCAACGAGGATTCTTTCCTAATGTGACGTAGTGGCTTTGAGGACAGATTTAACAAAAATATGCGAACCAATTTTATTGAAACTTTCCAATATTGTTGTTTATACCTCAGAGTAGGATATAGCGTGCCGTTTTTTTAGATATAATTACTTCAGAGGGTGGAATAAGGAACCAAAGATTGTATGGGACTTAATTTTTTTTTTTAAATAGAAACTTGAAACTTCGTAGATTGATTTTATATCAAAATATTAGAAAACTGATTTCTGCGTTTTTGAAAATTCATTCCCTAAGGGGGTCAAAAGGCGTTTGAGAATTTGTATAAAAAAACGGTCACCCATCCAAATATTGACCTCACTCGACGTTGCTTAACTTTGGTGATTGTTGCGAAGTGTTCATCGCTATTAGACTACGTATTATAGGCAAGTAGTTTCTGAAGGTTACATTATCTTTTAATGATTTTTATAATTACAATATCATTGTTTTTAAAATAAAACTGTACTGTTTACTAGAAGGCGACATATTTGTATAAGTCAGCTACTGTCTGAAAGCATCACGCGTGTGGACCAAGGTGGAAAAGTTCCATCTCCCGACAAACATGCGAGTCCAGCTGTTTGATGATGTAGAGTCGGGTGCGCATGCTCAAAAATTGCTTGAGATAGGCGACGGTCGATTAAAAACTGATGATGAAGGTATGATTCTATTCACCAACCAATTTTGTCATGTTGTGGATTCGGAAGACGAGCTTAAGTTTTTTTTGCTTTTTGCTCAAGTTTTTCCGAATCTGCAACAAAATATTCTGGATGAAAATTGGTTGTGTGAAAGAACCATACTGGCACCAAAAAATGAGACAGTATCAAAAATAAATAAAAAAATCTTGGAAAAAATATCAACCGAAACAACAGTTTACAACTCCATAGATACAGTAATGATATCCGACGACAGCACCAGTTGCCCGGTTGAGTTCTTAGACTCTCTGGAGCTATCCGGAGTACCTTCCCACAAACTCGAATAGAAGTAGGCGTACCCGTAATGTTAATGCGCAACTTAGATGCACCAAAATTGTGCAATGGAACAAGATTACGGATCACTGAATTGGGAAAATATATAGTAAAGGGCACAATCTTAACTGGTGAAGCAAAAGGAGAGGATATACTCATACCCCGTATTCCAATTATAACTTGCCATTTAACTTTAAACGACTACAGTTCCCTTTAAAAGTAGCGTTTTCAATGACAATTAACAAATCGCAGGGTCAAACCTTAAAAGTAGCGGGATTACATTTAGGCACGCCATGTTTTTCCCACGGGCAGTTGTATTTAGCTTGCTCACGTGTGTCTAAATCTAAAAATCTACATGTTTTAGCAGAACGAAATAAATCATACAATATAGAAGTATATTGGAATAAGTAGCAGCGGCGAAGCGGCCAACTTATTTTTTTAGTTTCAGTATTTTTGTAAGCTTTTCGCTTAGGTGCTTTATTGTCTGACAATATACTAGGTAAGCAAAGTATTTTTTTTAGTTTTAATTATAAATAGCGTGAAAAAGAAAATAATCTCTAGAGGGGGTAAAATAACAACAATTTGTGTAGTGAAACGAATTCTACGCGGACGAAGTCGCGGGCAAAAGCTAGTACTTCATAAATGGTGACTTTCAAGAGTTTCAAGTCCAAACCCAAACCGTATTCTCCATTCGCCCAAAAATCCTTAAAAAATACCCCAAGTCATCTTATACACAGGAAATACCTATTGTTTTGATAGATGATTGGAATTACTTATATTTTAATAAAAATTTGTTGTGATTTTGCGATACTTACCAATAAGCTAGTTTTACCAACTTAGATAAATGAAAAACTGTTTAGCGAGGAAAATACAAATTATAATGGAATTCACATCTAGTCAACCAAACATTAAGCTCAAATTACACTTATCACCAATTTTAGGACAATCGACCGATAAACCTAATCCGATCCGTGCGACGCCATCTTGCAGAGTCCCGGTTCTCCCCGCGTGGCCTCTGGTCATAGATTGACACACGCAGTGTTGCCAGAGCGCGCCTTTCCGCTAACGCCTACTAGTCACGATCCCTTGCAGGACCGTATGGTTAATTTTTCTTTGGTCTCTTATACTAGTTACTGATTGTGAACTATTTAATCTAAATATATAAAAGAAGAAACTGACTGACTGACTGATCTATCAACGCACAGCCCAAACCGCTGGTTCTAGAGATTCCAAATTTGGCACGCAGGTTCCTTATAAGGTGTAGAGGTGCATTAACAAAGGTTTTTTCAAAATTCAACCCCTAAGGGGGTGAAATGGGGGTCCAAAATTTGTATGGAGAAACAAGATTACTTAGACTATTTTATCCGAAACTTCACAGGAGTATTTCTAACAATAAATGAGTAAACACGTGTTTCAGGTTTTTTGGAAATTCGACCCCTAAAAGTGGGGAATGTGGTCACAAAGTCTGTAAAATCGACATGGGTGTCGTTTCTATGCTTTATCGGGTCGCTGATTATAAAAACAACAACGATTTTAAAATCCAACATGGTGGACGTGAAATACCATCTCCCTGTTGGGATGCGATGGGGTTGAAATGTCCAAAATATAAATATGGGAGTCGTTTTTATGGTATTTTGGGAGTTCTGGTTCTAGAGATTCCAAATTTGGCACGTAGGTTCCATATAAGTTCTAGGGGTGCACTAAGAAAGGATTTTTCAAAATACAACCCCTAAGGGGGTGAAATGGTGGTCCAAAGTTTGTATGGTGAAACAAGATTATTTAGATTATTTTTTCCAAATATGGTATGTTGGGACATTAATTACGAAAAAGGCATCGATTTTGAAATTTAACATTGTGGACATGAAAATTCTTGAAAGTATTTGTGCCAAATTGCAATTCAATTGGAATATATGGGTCAATTATTATATATTATATTAAATATTAAAAATAACAATATAAAATTTCAAAATCGATGCCATTTTCGTAATTAATGTCCCAAAATACCATAAAACGACACCCATATCGTCGCCTGTAATATGAATTAACGTAACCGCCAAAATACCGAAATTGAGTTATATATATAGTTCGACTGCAAATTTGATGCTCCGTCGATAGCTGTTATTAAAATTTCGATATCTTGAAAAAAATGTCGATTACGTTAACCAGAATAATACCATTTTTTTCACTTTACCGTATTTTCTTTAATGTATGTCACATTTTTTTCATTTTCTTATTAACAGGTTAACGTAACGACAGATCTGTGATTGCGTATTTAATGTATCGACCAAATTTGAAGACAAGTAATAAACTGAGTAATGTAAGAGTCATTTTGATACAGATGAGTACCGAAATGACTCTTGCATTACTCAATTGGTGGCACATTATAACTGATTGTCTATTACGCTAACGTTAAAGTTAGATAAAAATAAAAAAAGGTCAGTTATGTTATTAACCGAAATTCGATTGGAGTTCGAGTTTAACCGAATCAAAACCGATATTCGATTTTCGGTCATAGTTGCAATCCCTTCAAAAGTAAGTCACGTTGGGGTGAAAGGTAGGTTGACGCAATCGATATCGGGGGGTGACCCGCCTCCATCGATATGCGGCAAACTGACACTTCCATATTGGTCAGACTTATGCAATGGATGTTACAGCTCAAAACAACTTTTTACAGGCTAGTAAAAGCGAAAAAGTCGTTCTTGGGAAATTGTATAAAATTCTACAATAAAATTCCAAAACACATTACCGAACTTACTGACTCTAAATTCAAATCTGTCGTAAAACGGACACTCATTTCAAAAGCATATTATAAGATAAACGACTACATCATGGATAGGGATATTTGGCAGCGATAAAATCCTGCACTAGAAACCTGTCGTAAAATAAATAGGCTTTCTACTGTAGCAATGTAATTTTAAAATTTTATAATACTCTGATACTGATATGATATATTGTATACTGTTTTGAAAAAATGACACCTCGCCGAGTTTATTACGCCGGTTCTTCTCGAGGCAGAGGTTTACTTTCCGAACCGGTGGTAGTTTATCGACATTCATAGGTGCATGTAATATGCCTAAATTGAAGAATAAATCACTTTGACTTTGACTTTGACTTTGACTTACGTTTGTAGAAAATGAGCGTGCCCCCGAATGGCCTACCATCTTGCCTATCATCTCTAATCTGAGCGTATCCAGGGACGCGAAAAGCTCTAGTGCTGGGTCGATAAAATGTCTCTTGGAGCAGGAGTAAATCTATTGAGTGATCGCGGAGGAAGTTCATCACCTCGTCCTTCATACCTCTAAGGCCATTGGCATTGTAAATGCCAATGGTAATCGAAGCAGGTTTAAGCTTTAGGGGTGTACTATTCATACTAATAGGCACCGTGAACCTGACTGCCGCTTGGAGCGGCGAAAAACTCAGAGGTCGTTGCGAATATGCGGGCAGTCAGGCCGCTCGCCACCTGCGGTGGGAGTACCTGAAGTAGGTATGCAGGTGCATAAGCGCGAGGAGGGGATCTATAGCGGGCTGGCCCGCTTGACTGGCGGCGGGCCCCCATGCAGGAGGGCCCGCCGGAGATTGGGGCGCAGAAGGCGCCGAGCGGGGACCTACGGCCGCAGACGGTGGCGGGTTCCTAGGGGCACCTAGTCCTAAGGCCGGAAGCCCGGGTAGTTTTGCGGAGTGCTATGGGGAGCAGCCCGACCCGGATTTTGTTTGCTCCCTGAGGGGCGCGAGGACCCTGGCTTTGCCCCGGTGTCACGACTGTTTTAGGGAATGGACTGCACGTTTCTGGTCCGGGTCGGTGACTATTAGTACGATATCGTACTTCCCGTTTTTTGCTTATTGTAGAGGCGATGAACCTCCCTGACGGCGATCCCCTTGCACCTAAGATCCTCAGCCACCTCGTCCACCGGGATATCCTTGTGGATGCCCCGGAGGATGGCTCTGTAACCCTTCTCTTCGACGGTCAGTCTCCGGTGGTAAGCCATTGACATCTCGTCGAAGAGACGGGTCAGCGCGCGGTAGTCTTCGGGTCCCTGGTCCGTGATGCGCACCCCTTCCAAGGGCGGTTTCAATATGTCCGAACCGACCACACGGATGCCACGCTGGCTGGCTACGGCCAGGGCAGTGTGGTATCTATGCGTGTCGATCAGGACACATGAGTCCGGCTTGTCCGGGTTGCCTAACGGAGTCGAACTCGAGCTGTTTTTTCATTTCATTTTTAGGGTTCCGTAGCCAAAATGGCAAAAAGGGAACCCTTATAGTTTCGTCATGTCCGTCTGTCCGTCTGTCCGTCTGTCCGTCTGTCCGTCTGTCCGTCTGTCCGTATGTCACAGGCATTTTACTCGAAAACTATAAGGTGTATTTGAATAAAATTTTAAGGATAGGTGTATTTTGTTAGCCGCTACAAAGTTTTGTAATTAAAATTACTAAAAAAAGGGTGTACTCCATACATAAAACTAAAAGTCAAAATTTTTTTTTTCATCGTGAGGCCACGTGTGGCACATGAATCGATAGGCCTTTTAAAATAAATATAAAGTTTCTCGGGAATTTTTTTGATTAAGTGAATACAGTCAGAGATAATCGCCCCGAAAGTCACTAAAATTCTGTCCCCCCCTTCTAATTTTTGAACGGTGTATTTTAAAAATATGAAAAAATTCATGGACACAGCGCTTATTAAGTTCATTCACCAAAAATTGTTTTGAACAAGATCGGATGAAAGGTTTCCGAGATATTGCTGAAAAACTGCCTTCCTCAAAGAAAAGGACTTAAGTGCCGTAAGATTTCTATGACGATACGACCTTTTTAATAGGCACGGAACCCTTCCGACACGCACTTGGCCGGTTTTTTCACATTACATCCGTCAATATTCTTGACGTGCCAACATTACATTACAGGTCGGTGCAATGCAACCGCGCACCAATAAGATAACTGACTTGGTCACGCCCACCCGAGGCGCCGCCTCCGGCCGCCCGACAGGTTGCTCGTTGATATGCGCACAGCCAGTCGATCTCAGATACTGACGCGAAGCGCATCTCTGCCGTGCAATAAACTACAAGTTAAACTACAGTAAGTGCTACTTTTGTGATTTTTTGTTTTTTCTTGATCTTGGACCACCGTGTCAAGATGCACACATGTATATAGTCCACGTGCGATTATGACAATGGGAACATATAAAACCCGAAGCCGCTATGTACAGTAAATCAGAAGAATTTAGTAAATTATTGAGGTAAAACTAACTAAACTGCCGCTCTCCGCGATTCCTTCTGTAGCCTAGCGACGCGCGCGCGAATCCGCTCTGATACTCGTATATCCATCTCGTGATACATACTACATACCGGTCTAAACAAATGTGCAGTGCGTCTATATATTATATAACAATGAGTGTTGAAGTGAGTGAGATGTCCAAGTCTTCGCCAGCTGCAATGTCGCCCAAGCTCAACAGATTAATTCGGTGAGATCTGCCCAATTTTTTAGTTATTTAACGCTAACGTGAGAGTTTTGATTAAAGAATTACTAGTATTATTCAAAAGTGAATTTAATGATATGCGCAGTTACTAAATGAACCGGTGAAGTGAACTGAGTGTAAGTTTCTAACGGAAAAGTGAGTGTTGGAAATAAGTGAGTATATTGTTAAATGTGTATGTTAGTTTGTCAGGGTTAGATCGTCAAATCTACATCCGTACAATCCGCCGTGCCAATTAAGTGATAAAGATAAAAGTTTAACCAAATTGCATACTCTGTCTAATAATGTACCTAAGCCATATTTATGTCTTATAAAAGTTATAAAACAAGTCCTAGAAAACAGCTTCGAGAAATCACTTCAAAACGATAAAGAGACAACCGAGCCCCGGCTACTGAGGGGCGAAAAGCCTAAAGGGTCCGCCTAAAGCAAAGGGGGCAGAAAAAAAGGACTTAGAATTTTTTTGACCAAAAGTGAAAAATATACAGTAATCATAAAAGACTTAGAAAAATTTCGTGCAAAACGCTAAAATAAGCATGTTTTGTAGAAAAAACTTTTGTCTAAAATCAAAAACGGCCGAGATATTTTACTTGAAAGTTGGGAAAATTCTAGGACTTGTAAAAATTTCAATGGGTAAAAAATGATTTTCAGAGACTTATTTAATATGTTACTATTAGGTAGTAATAAAATGTCCGGTTCTGGCGCTTCGCCGGCCGCTACCGCGGCACGCTCGCTTCGCTCGCTCGGCTCGCGCGCTGTAGGGTCACAGTTCTTCCTAACACTCCTCCTCGCTTCGCTCGTCGTCGTACCTACACCGACCTGCCTTAAAGTTTCTTCATACGAAACATGCTTATTTTAGCGTCTTCTATACCATAGCGGGTCCCACCCCCAAAAAGACTATAAAATAGGGGTTATAATGACACAACATACATCGACAATTTTACAAGTCCCAGAATCTTCGTGTCTTTGAGGTCTAATAATTCGGCCATTTTTTTATTTAGAGAAAAGTTTTTCAAGTAAAAGATGCTTATTTTTACGTAGTCTGTACGTAACAACCATTTAAAATAGGGGTTATAATGACACAACATCCATCGAAAAATTTTACAAGTCCCAGAATCTTCGTGACTTTGAGGTCAAATAATTCGGCCATTTTTTAATTTAGAGAAAAGTTTTTCAAGTAAAAGATGCTTATTTTTACGTAGTCTGTACGTAACAACCATTTAAAATAGGGGTTATAATGACACAACATCCATCGACAATTTTACAAGTCCCAGAATCTTCGTGACTTTGAGGTCAAATAATTCGGCCATTTTTTAATTTAGAGAAAAGTTTTTCAAGTAAGATGCTTATTTTTACGTAGTCTGTACGTAACAACCATTTAAAATAGGGGTTATAATGACACAACATCCATCGAAAAATTTTACAAGTCCCAGAATCTTCGTGACTGAGGTCAAATAATTCAGCCATTTTTTAATTTAGAGAAAAGTTTTTCAAGTAAAAGATTCTTATTTTAGCGTATTATCTACGATAAAGCATTAAAAAATAGGTGTTATAATGACACAACATCATCGAAATTTTGACTGTCCTAGAATCTTCCCAACTTTCGGGTCAAAAATCTCGGCCAATTTTCATTTTACAAAAAAGTTTTTTTCTACAAAACATGCTTATTTTAGCGTATTGATTGAAATTATTCCAAGTCTTTTATGATTACTGTATATTTTTCACTTTTGGTCAAAAAAATTCTAAGTCCTTTTTTTCTGCCCCCTTTGCTTTAGTCCAACCGCCTAAAGTCTACAATCGTCACATCAACTTGATACTCGACAAATGTATAGCCTCAGTTGCATCAATTTGACACTCGACAAACGTTCATCGGCAGATACACCAACTCAGCGAATAAGAAATGGATGATCAACGGTATCTGACTTCTGGAAGTTCAGGAAAAGCAAGACCTGATCAAGAAAGAAGACGAGAATGAAGAGAATGCGGACAGGCAATCGCCAAGTCTTTATTAATAATTGCGATAAGCGCGAAGAGGTTCAATATCAGAACCTAAAAAGGATCAGAAATTAAAAAAGGGAGGTGGGTCGTTCTTCTTTTCGACCGACAATAGCCTGTCCTTCGTCTTATTACGGCATCTCATTTGAGTAATGATGTTTATGGTTTTATAATGTTCGAATGAACGTCCATATTATTTTATTAATTAGTGATAGGTATATAATATTTCACTTTCTCTAACTAGCATTTTTTTAAATGTTTGTTTTTTTCGTAGAATGCCACTGAAATAGTCCACTTTGTCACATGTTTTTTTTAGAAACCAACCGTAAATAAATATTTATATTGGCCAGAAAGTAAACTTTAATTAGTTCTAATGAAGAAACCTATGCAATTTTTTTTAAATCGCACTTCAAAACCACAATTTTCGATAGTTCAAAAACCAAAAAAACAGAAAAACCTCGATTCATTGTCGGTAAAAAAGAAGAACGACCCAGGTATCAAGCAGTCACAAAGTAATAATATATATTATACACAAAATATACTATCTATCTACCCCACGCTGGCTTAACGGTACTGTGGTCGGCATACACCTACTTACTTAAAAAATGAAGTTACCTACACAACAAGTTTCGTTTTGTTATACCTATGTGTATGTGGTAGCTGGTAAATTAATAGGGACCTACATTCAGACTGTCGTAACCATAGACAGGGTGAGATCGAGATACTTGACATTACATTTTATTTAACATGCTGCGTTGATATGCCTGTATGTAGGTATGTAGCTATGGAGTTCAGATACTGGCAGAATCTCCGGAAATACTTACAAGTCTTTTGAAAAATGAAAATTGAAAAACGATAACAATTAAATTAATCTAATCAGTGAAGTGCATGGAATGTGTGGTTCTGCACGAATATTAAAACTTCCTAGCCGACACAATGTTTTTTTTTTTAATACTACGACGGTGGCAAACATGCAAACGGTCTACCTAATGGTATAAGCAGACACCGTAGCCTTTGGACGATTGCGATTCCAGAAGAATCACAAGTGCGTTGCCGACCCTTTATTGATTTGAGAATTAGTTGTGACAGCTGAACGGAGATTTTCGTGCAAAATCGTGCAACATTACATCAAGGTAGAAGCAATTGTAGTTGGTTACACATCATTATAAAAAATATTTCAAAGAATAAACCGTTTTTTATTTCACTCAACTATTAATTATAACTTCATTTCTAAGCGGTGTCAACCCTAGCGTCTATTGGCGGGCAACGACCAGCGCGTTCAAGGTCGCTCCATTGTTAAATTTAGTAGGCATGGAAAGCGGTAGGTATGCGCTTTTTTATTCAGAGTCGAGTATCTGTTCGTTAGAACTATTATATAATCTGTGCTTTTGCGTTATTTTGCTCTAACTCCTCCTCTCTCCCATAGTCAGCACTTCCGAGTCCTTGCAGCATAACTGCTGGCTGGATGAGTCACCAGAACAGAACAGACCAGAACAGTAAAGGTCTCATGTCAATCCTAAATTAATAAGTTAATACTTACGCCAAAAGCTGTTTAAAATGCAGTACAATATAAATGTTCTAAAATATTTGTACCTACTGTGTTTGAAATATTATTGATTTTTAAGCATAATTACTAATTAAAATGCAGTAAAAATGCTCACTTACTGTGATTTAAACTGTCGTTTGGCTATTTTCAAATGTGTCTACTGCAATCGTGACGGCAATTTACTGTACATTAGGTTGAATATTGCTCTTCAGTTTTGTCTCCGACGCTGCGCGCTGTGCGAGGCGGACCGGGCGCGTGTAACACTGGACTGCCGAGGTAAGCGAGTGTTCAATACCTACTTTGCGTACGATTTTTATATATATTACCATTTTTATTACAACAATTGTTTGTTACATTGCTTTAATTGTATAGTGGACTTAATATTGTCTATAATTCTGACAATATTTTATTGAACTTGCTGAGGTTGTTAGTATGAAGCTATGAATGTACTCGTAGCTATCTATGTATATATGTTTATGTAAACTGAGAGATTTAACTAGTTTTCAAGTGTCGTTTCAGTTAGATTGATTAACTACATTGTAGGACAAAAGTTAGATAATATCGATACCATTGATAAAATGCGGTGCCGTCGATCGTCCTACAAGTTGTCAAACACGGTCCTTAATAATCCCCTATTAGGTATAAGTATTATAGTTAACACACCTCCGACACACGCTGCTGCTTTCCAAGGATTGAATGTACGTATAGCTCGATTTTTGATTATAAATTTTAATATGAATGAACCTGTCCCATGACATAATTGCAGTCTTTAGGGTTCCGTACCAAAAAGGTAAAAACCTCTATGGTGCGATTATCTGTCTGTCTGTTTACCTTATTGGTTGGACCCGGTCACTAACTAGTTTGTTATTAATTTGTTTATGTGTATACAAATTTATATTTGAGGACGTGACGGGGAGGAGTGACGTTAAAATTAAATAAAGACTGACTATATGAATATTCTATTTCTATTTGCAGAAAAATGAATACAAGATCGAAAAGAATATTGGCCATAAAAGATTAAGTGCCATGGAAAAAAGTCCGATTTTAATGATACTCGACGGGTTACTACAAATTACAACTACTAATTTTAATTTCTAAGAGATACTTATATAAATTTCTTATGTGTAATACAATTGCACTTTAATCATTGATGTGAATTACATTTTTTTAATATACATATGTGTATTCTTTGTAAACATACCTTATTTGTACCACGAGGTGTTGGTATCTCGAAGAACCCAATCAATATAATATACTAAGTAAATTACAGTAAACTGTTATGAATACTATACTTTAGCTTGCAATTCATTCAAGTAGCTATTAGTGTAGGTACGAGGGTTGTTTGCAGTATCCGCTTTTTTACTGCACTTTATTCTGCATTTATTGTGTTTTTAGTTATTTTCAAGAACTGTACAGTAAAAGTATAAAAATTGGAAAAATAGCAATAATTTATTTAATAATTGTTAAAATAAAAAAGTGTTCACTTATTCGTATTTCATATATTCCATGCTATACTTTGACATTCAAGCATTTGTAAATAATCATCGAAAACACCAAAAAAAACCGATTTGAAAGGGTTTTTTGCGTTTTTCTCGAAACTCACTTTGTTATTATATATTTGCTTCTTCTTTCCGTACTGTTCTCTTCTGTGTAAACTATCTTCAGACTTTGGATATACCTTCTGTGTTGTACTTATTGACATTATACTCATTGTATAATGTCAATTGGAGAAAACTGGGGCGTTTACATTGCTCTGACAATACCTATCATCATGTCAACTACAACTAGCCCTCCAGTATTCGAATTATCTATCTATCTATACATATTATAAAACAAAGTCGCCAGCGGTTGTATGTTATTGATAAACTCGAAAACGGCTGGACTGATTTTTATGCCGTTTGCACCAATACATAGAGAATTTTACCGTGGTGGTTTTAGTATATTATTTAAATATGTTTCGTTTGTAAATAGTTTACTACAGCGATTTATTTGTACCAATTCAAATAATTTAGATGATTTTTGAAGTGACAAATGGCTTCTTATGTAGACAAATGACAACGTCATACGCTGTTATAGAATACTAATTTCGTCACCATTCTTAAAGTATACGGTAGCCCATCGGATACGACGCGAATATTATATTGTTCGTGAAAGTCCCGTCTTCGAGTCTCGGTAGACGAGGCAACTTTTTGCTTTTTTTTAAATACTTTTTGTAATTTTTGAAATATACCTATTTTGTACGCGTACGATCCATTTTTTTTTCCTTTTTACTTTATTAGTCTCGGTAGCAGAGAAGTTTAAGACATTATACGCTCTTCTTTGGTGTTATAATGCTAAAATAAGAAAGAGATAAACTTATGGCATCATTGATAAAAAATCATCAAACCTATTTTAGCTAAAATACCGATTATGTTTATCTTTCACTTAAACATAGAATTTTGTGAGAAAGGACCAAAACACATTTTACTTAATAGGGTTTGATGAAAAAGGGGGCCAGCATGTACGGATAGTTAGATAAACTACGAGTATGATTGTTCCGGAATATAAAAATATAAAAAATATAAATATAAGCTGGTGCGTTGTTCAAAATTCCTTTGAAATTATAGGGATGATTCCACCAGCACACGTGCAACATATCGAAATAAAGTAGTCCCGGCGAATTTTTACGTGACAGTACGACTACACATACCCTAATAGTACGGGAAGAAGTGTCTACGTATGTAGCAGAAAACAGCTGTCGAAGCCTAAAAGAACGCACGAAAGAATGGTGTCAGGTCACCGACCACGATAACGCCGGAACATGACTCCCTTCGGCCAAAATTCATCCTTAGTGAAGGTCGATTGATGATCTGTTGGAACTCTCATCACAAAGGAATTAAAATTCGCGTTATGGTGAGACTCCACCCTCAGGAAGAATCCGGTCTTCACGCGCACATACTCCACTACTTCCTCTGCCTTCGTAGAGTGCAACCGGGACACGTAAAGTGGGACATATAAGCTAAGTCAACGCAATTTTAAAAAGATCCTATCTTTGGCCGCATATTACAAAACTAAACATTCGAGTCATGATCAAAAACATCAGAGCACTTTTGCCGAATCTTACTTAAAAGAGTAGGTACCTACGATGCTCGATGACCTCAGTAAACCCTCCGAGCAAGTTGGTCTAAAGATGCACATGGATAAGGCGAAGATCATGTCATGTGATGGTGTACTACCAATTCCTTTGGGCACTTTACGCTCGAAGTTGTAAACGATTACGTATACCCAGGACAAACTATCCAGTTAGAAACTTCGAAGAAAGAGGTCAATCGTCAAATCTGACTGGGCTGGGCAACATTCGGAAAGCTGCTGTCGGAATGTTCCGCAAGACGCGAATCTTTGACCAGTGTGTGTTGCCAGTAATGACTTATGGCATTGAACTGTGGTCGCATACCATTCGCCTCATAAGAAGGCTCAAAGTCACCCAAAGGGCAATGGAGAAGGCTATGCTGGTTTCACTGCGTGAACGCATCTGCAGCAGAACCATGGTACCACCGATATTGCTCTCCGGATCGCTAAACTTAAGTTGTAGTGGGTGAGGCACGTTGCACGTACTAGGTATTAGTTATGTTTGTGTTAGACAGTTTAAATATTTAATGTGTATTCGAATACGTCACCACTGCATACAAGAAAACTTTAAAAACTTTTTTACCAATAGGGTATCGGGGCGGAAAGGTTCCCTTCTCGAGTGGTGACTATGTACCGGAAGACGCACCATGGGTAGAGCCCACAAGGTGGACTGATGACCTGGTAAAAGTTGGCGGAGTCCGCTGGAACCGGGTGACGCAGGACCAGTTATTGTGGCTCACCCTTTGCAGCAGGGCTTCTTTCGGCTGATATGATGATGATGTTGAAGATGATTACTAATAAATAAAATTTACAATCTTTGGTCAACAACGTCTACTCAGATGTCACTGACATAGCGTCCAAGCAACGAAGAGGCGAATAAAGTGAACGATTTTTACTGAACAAGTTTCAAAGTCCAAGTGAGGAACATCTTTAAGTGGACACCGTAGTAGATGCTAGCGAAATCTTTTAGTACCCAACAGAAATTTGAAATTCGTTGACTCCCTCTGGAATTTCGCTGCATGAATTGGTTTTAAAGCAAAGCGTACCTACCTTTAATAAAGTTTTTAAAAACTTATTGCATAAAAAGTAATAAGGTATTACCTAAATAAACAAAACTGGCTCTAAGATATAGTAGGTCTCTAAGTAAATTAAATAATAATTACATCTTGCACCACCCGAGCGAAGCCGGGGCGGGCAGCTAGTAAATACTTAATACTTTCTCGTTTTTCATTGTGTTTTTACAGTTCGAAGAGGGAAATCGACAGTTTTGATCATCGTATCCGATCTTTTTGCAAATTTTACATCTTATTAGTATCTTTGGTCAGTCACTAACTCGGTTCACCCCCACTTAACCTAATACCGTTAGTGCTAATTTCATTACACCTACCAACGTTCGATATAATTTTTATTAGCCCTAATATTCAGATAACTAATATTGTATGGCATAATTATTTGCTGTGCCTAATTTCATACCTCCTAATCTTTACTAATACTAAACATCAAGTGTGCTAATATATTGGAAACTAATAATGATTTTTCCTAATGATTACTAAGCCTAATGATTAACGTGCCTAATGATTACTATGTATAATGAATACTACACCTAATTTCATCACACCTATCCTGTCACTTGACCTATTAACTTTTTCTCTAATGTTTCACTAAACCTAATGCATTTTTTATGATTGTTTGGTACAGAATCCGTTAAAATAAGCATGTTTGGTAGTTTTTTTTTCTCTAAAATCAAAAATGGCCGAGATATTGAATCCAAAAAGTCAAAACGACCTAGGACTTAAAAATCAAAAATGGTCGAGATATTGTATTATATATGCATGCATAGAGATAACAAAACCGAATCGGAGCACCCCACTATCCACGTGGTCTTGTCTGCCTTACCCCTAGAGTGTATATGAAAATTGCGAAGCCAGGAGCTCGCGAAGGAGGTCCTGAGTTGAGCGGGCGCACGAGGCCGAAGCGACGTGAGTGGGGGGAGGTGGCGAGCGAAGCGAGCTGGCAACCTCCCGAGCGGGGTATACTCTTGCTTGCCAGAATTTCATTTGCCCGACTTTTATCTGCCACAATATTCACCTGCCATAATGTTGTTTTCCATAGTTTCGTATGCCATACTCATTGTTTACCATATTAATTATATGCCAGAATCTTTGTTTTCCATAATATCAATAACAATAATCTCGGTTACCATAATCATTGTAATCCATAACTATCACTTGCCATAATGTCATTTGCCATCCATCTCAACATCTATAATATTCATATGTAATATAGTGGGTACAAATTGCAGTGTCTAAAATAAAAAAAAAATATCCTCGAACCTATCCGCGATCCGAGTCGGTTTTGCCACTAAATCCCTGTTCAAAGGATGGACATCAAATAAACTTTTCTCTGAGATAAACCAATGCCAAGATAGTGGTGTATCGTAGGCAGTAGGGAACAGGGGTTTAGTGGCAAAACCGACTCGGATCGCGGATAGGTTAGAAGACGGAAGCGGGAGCTTTGCTCCCGCTTTCGTCTTCGAGGTTATTTTTTTTATAAAAGAGCGGAAAAACTATTAATATCGTAGTGCATAATTTTAGGTGTTTCCATATGTTGTTGTATCCGCGATCCGAGTCTATTTTGCCACTAAGTCCCTGTTCAAAGGATGGAAGGATGGCAGGCAGAGGAATTCTAAGGAGTTAATAAATAAAATACTATTGTTTAATAGACTTAGTTTTTATAATTATTAAACAGTTTTTACAATTGAATTGTTTGTCGTCATGAGACCTTAGACATTATGATAATTCGGGATACTGACATTAGTGCAGAAATAGTTAGGTAAAATGAAGATTCGGGTTTTTGATTTTAGAGATATTGATAATAAGGTGTAGTCATTATTAGGCAAAGGAATATTAGGCCTAGGAAATATTCGGTTAAATACAATTAGTTTTAGTGAAAATTCGGTCATGAGAAATTAGACATTATGAAAATTCGGAATACTGAATTTAGGGCTAATGAATAATTAGGAAAAATGAAAATTCGGGTTTGTGATTTTAGGGTTTACAACATTAGGGCTAGTGAAATTAGGTTTAAAATTCTTAGGGCTAACGGAGGAGAACCCACTAACTCGATGTTCCTCTTCCCTACAATTAAAGCAAATCAGCGCCTTCATATTTGGATGTTCTTTCTTCTGAGGACATTTGTTTGACGTGTGTCCATCAACATCGCAGCTAAAACAACGTAACTTGCGACACATTCGTCGTAGCGGCTAACAAAATACACCTATCCTCAAAATTTTATTCAAATACACCTTATAGTTTTCGAGTAAAATGCCTGTGACATACGGACAGACGGACAGACGGACAGACGGACAGACGGACATGACGAAACTATAAGGGTTCCGTTTTTGCCATTTTGGCTACGGAACCCTAAAAAGGAGAGCCAAGTTCAATAAAAAAATTATGCTTGGCTGTGGGCTTCGCCGCAAAAAGAATGGAGATCTAAATGAGTGCCAAGTTATGCAAAATCCAAATAATTATGTATTTATAGGAACAAAATAACATTATGAACAAGTATTACTTGGCTACGCGGAACGCATGGATCCGGAAAAAGGTGTCGTCGTCCGTGGAAGTACACGATCCCCGACGGGGTGGTACGCAGTTTCAACCGTCGAGCGTGAAGGCAGCGAAATAAGAATCTATCAAGTCTTTAAGTTTATTAATTCTTTACATTTTTCTTGGTTGCTTTTTAGCAGTGGAACGTCCGAAAGCAAAATTGTTTAATAGCGGCCAATATAACTTGTGTAACCTTGAATGTCCACTTTTGAGCATAGTCATCCTTAAATCACTCACAGATTCTGATAAAAAAAAACCGGTCAAGTGCGAGTCTGACTCGCGCACCGAGGGTTCCGTACGAAATATCATATAACACACCAGTCTTGCCCCACCCATTAATTTTGGAAAAATCTTAACAACGCATAGTGTAGTTAGGTCATGAGTACCTACAGCGCCATTTATCGGTGCATTTTGTTACTAACTTGCGCGACCAAGGAACTCTGTATGTACCTACAGTAAGGGAAATGTATTCACGTACCACCGTAGAACCCTGTCGCAATTGAAAGGCCGCCGTCACTCAAACTCGAGTGATATGTCACCTTATTGCGATAGAGTTCTACGTTGGTGCGTTAATACATTTCCCTTACTGTACGTTGGTTTTTCAGCGATAATTCTTTATCAAGTGAATTAATTTCGATAATTCTTTTTTTACTTGCTAGAAGGTACTTTCAGAACACTTTCATACGAATTTGAAGGACAAAAATTAAACACAGAAGTATTAAATTACAAACAATATTAACATATGATTTTTGAATAATAAAAAAAAATTACGCTAGATAGAGGTCTCGTTATACTTTTCCGGTAATATTCACGTTAATATTAATCATATATATTATTTTCAAATTTTTCGCTTGGTTAACTTCGGAGATAAGGGGGGGGGGGGGGGAATGGTATTTTTTTCAGCATTTTTGTTTATAATTCAAAATTTTACCATAGTAAAAAAAAAAGAAAAACTGTTTTAGAATGTACAATTCAAGCCCTTTCGTATGATACCCCACTTGGCCTACTAACTAGACTTTGAATTTTTGCCCCCCTCTTATCCGCCCTTTTTTATACAAATTAAAAGTATATATATAATTTTTTTTCATTGTCTATACACGAGGATTAACTTTGTTTACAACTATTCCAAATTTCAAATCAATAGCATTAGTAGTTCCTGAGATATTTGACTTTGTGACAGACAGACAGACGGACGAAAAAAGGGTTCCGTTTTTACCTTTTTGGTCCGGAACCCTAAAAAAGAAACAGTTTTAGTTTAATGGTTTAAGATCATTTATTCTCATGAGAATTTACAATTCACTTTACATGAGATAAATACAAAACAGTTTTATAGGTCGTTAACGAGCGCACAATAGTACATTGTTCAACGAGGGGCGTAAGTGGAATATTGCTAACGAGAGTCTATCAGAAGCCCGACGCCGAAGGCGGAGGGCTTTTGATGACTCGAGTTTGCAATATTCTTACGCCCGTGTTATACACAATGTTTTTCATCACATTTGCGAGGAAATAAATAACAACAAAAGACAGAAAAATGTAAGTTTCACACAGCAGCACCAATCAAAAATTGACAACTTCACTTCCAGATCAGTGCTAGTAGAGCGCGCAGTTCAATATTTCAACCAATCACAGAGCAGTATTCTTGCGGGGCGGGGCGTCGTGACCAACTAGATTTTTTTATTCAACCAATCACACAGCAACCAGATTTGCTTAAGCCAATCAGAGGGTTCTATTATTTTAAAACTAAACTTAACAGCCCGTGGGAGGTAAAACGGCTATAACTGCTCTGCACGCTCGCAAGTAATAACGCCATTGACGAGCAAGTGTGATGAAAACAAACTTAATAACTATTACAAAAAGGGTAGTTATACAACAATATTCACTAATCGCGCGCGCAAAGCGGGCAGCGAGTGATTTATTACGCGAATAGGAACATCTAGATACGGCACGCGTACGCTGAGCGTAGTTCAAGAGTATTGCGTTCGTTTAGGTCGTATAATTTTTGCATTGCACCTAATGCATTTGCCATACATATTAGGTATGCATTTATATTTTAATTATGTACATTAGTTACTATATGTATTTAGGCTTGTTAGCGTTAATGTTATATACCTACTGTATTTTAATATAATAATTAGTTACATGACATATTATTATTTTAAAGAGTATTTTATTTTTATAAATGTAATTTAGTCCTACCTATCATCCTATCATTTTATATTATTTAATACATGGTTTTTGAGTAAGGATTTGAAGCGGGACATTGATGTAGTTTCTTTAATAATTTTGGGGAGTTTATTAAATAATTGAGCACCTTCATACAAAATACTTTTTTTTCCATAGGTTGTTCGCGGCGGGCGTAATATTAAGTCATTGGCATTTCGTAATTTCATTCTCTGAACATGATGTTTCCTAGTAAAACTAAGCTGAGTTTTTATATCATTCTTAAGTATTTTTCTTACTAAAAGACAGTTATAATACACATAGGTCTGACTTACATTCAAGAGTTTCGTTTTATTATATAAGATTTGTGTTGGGGTTAGATAATCGTAATGGAATAGTACTTTCAGGAGTTTGTTTTGTGCTATTTGTAGAACCTCGAGATTAGTTTTAGCGGCAGTACCCCACACCTCGATGAGATAGTCTAAGTGCGGTTTTATTAGAGCATTATATATGGTATATCGTGCCTGCAATGGAAGATTTCTAGCAAAGTTGCGTTGAGCCCCGGTTAATGACGTTAGTTTCGATTTTACCTTTTCAATATGTGGTTTCCAATTTAAGTTTTTACCTAATATTAAACCCAGGTATTTTTCTTTGTCTACTTTTTGAATAATTGTGTTGTTTATTTTTAGAGGTTGAAATTCCGGTATTTTTTTATTTTTTGCAGCGAAAATGATATAATTTGTTTTCGAGATATTAATAGTCAGTAGGTTACACTGAAACCAGATATTTAATAAGTTCAGATCGTTTTGTGCATCATTAATTACATTGCTGACAGAGTTTCCAAAGTAAAATAGGCTAGTGTCATCTGCATAAAGTGTGATTTCGCCCCATGTAATCAATTCTGGCTCACTTTGATGGTTATTGATTCTGACAATTTGCTGACGATTAGTAAGGTATGATTTTAGAATGTTTAGTGCTACGTCGGTAATACCTAACGCTCGTAGCTTCTGCAAAAGTAGGATGTGACTGACTGTGTCAAATGCTTTTTTCATGTCTATGAATACGCCTAATGCAATTTGCTCTTTATCTATGTTGACTTTAATTCGCGTTACAAGATCTATAGTTGCCGAAAGTGTATTGGATTGGGGTCGAAAACCGTGCTGTTTATCATAGATGAAATGTATTGAGTCTAAATGTGATTCGATTCGTTTGTATAAAATCTTCTCGTATACTTTTGAAATAACTGGTAGAACTGAAATAGGCCGATAGTTACTTGGATCAGATTGTTTTCCAGATTTATAGATTGGTGACACTTTGGCTAATTTAAGACTTATTTAAAGTTTTTATTGTCGACTGTACTTTAGATTTCGGCACAGTCATCAAATGCTGGTGGGTTCCAATAAGCTCTAAACTGCAGCACGGTTTCCACAAGATGGCGCGCGAGCTCTCTCGGCGAGATATATCCGTCTCTTTCTAAGTGTTCTAATTATAGAAAGAGACGGATAGTCTATGTCGCCGCGAGAGAGCTCCCGTGACGTCTTGTGATAACCGTGCAAGGCTAGCACAGCCGACGCGATGAAGCGACGCGCGATGAGAAAATCTATCCTACCCTCTCTAACTTACACAGTGCGAGAGATTGTTGACACAGCATTATGACGCAGTTTTTATTTTTTAAAATTAAAAAAAAAATATATATATATATATATATATATATGTGTTGAATAACTTTTTAAAATGACTGATGTAATGAAAACTGGTCTATTCAAATCTAATCTACTTTAAGATCTGACATTTTTAAATAACAACAATTGTTATAGGTATCCAATAAAGCAAAGAAATAGAGTTTAATACTTGTTCATAATGTTATTTTGTTCCTATAAATACATATTTGGATTTTGCATAACTTGGCACTCATTTAGATTTCCATTCTTTTTGCGGCGAAGCCCACAGCCAAGCATAATTTTTGTATTGAACTTGGCTCTCCTTTTTTACATTTATGTTTTTGGTGGGATCCCATGCACTGTTACAACCTTATTCTTTCAAAGTGCTCATACGTCTCGGCATTAAATGCAAATGCATTATGTTAGGATAATGGGACCAATTGGTTGTCCCACTGCATGTCCTGCACGGAGAGCGCGAGGTGCGCGGCGCGCGCGGCGGCCACGCGCAGCATGACGCCGCTCAGCAGCGCGTGCACGAGCTCCTGCGCCGGCGCGCGCGCCACCAGCGACACCGGCAGCCCGGCCAGCGCCACCGTCACCCACCTGGTTGTCCCACTGCTGCCGTCTATTTACTTCCCAACTCAACTACCAACCTCGGAAGTCATAGTTTCCCTTGATTACACCTATCAGAATATTGCCTATCACAGGGCCGCGCCATCACGAAACTTCGAGCGATGTGATTTATGATAATAAACGAAATAGTTAGTCCGATCAGTGGGTACTGTAAATAAGGAACCCACCAGGCCTTTAAACCGTTATGAAAAATGAGATATGATAACGATATATTTTCGTTAGTGTTTAAAAAACAAAATGAATATTCACCATGCCTATAAATATTATCCTAACAGAATGCAGTGCAGTGCCAAATGCTAGCTTTAAAAACAACAAAAAAAATATGTGTCACTCAGGAGCAAAATTATTTTCGTCATGGGCGTTAACGCTTGAATCCTTCGTTACGCTCAGGATTCTAACTTTAAATCCCTCGCTACTGTGAATGCGAAAGAAGGCTGAGAATAGAGAGGAATAGAAACTGCTTCACCGACAAGAGCTTAAGTTAAATATATGATGTCAGTAATGTACTATTCCTTTCCAGCGTTCTCGGAAACCGACAGCACCGGTTCCAGCGAAGCGTCCGCAGCACCACGCGCCCAGACACTACAAGAAACGGTCGCTCGGCAACCTGGTGCCCGTGCAGGGCCCGCGCGTGCCCAAGCTCGGCATGTTCGTGGGCCCGCCCAAGCTGCCCACGGGGTATAGCAAGGACGCAGTTGGACAAAAGTTAGTGTCACTGCTGATAATTTCAACTCAATCAGATAACGGCAAATGACTAAAAATTGGATAGCAAATTTTGACGGACAACTTACTTCTGACATACGTACTTATTTATTTATTTATAAAGACGTTCACATGCCATTACAGTGTACACCAATGCGTCACGAAACTTAGACTAACAATTAAAAATATACATAAGACAAAAACAAGTAACAAATAAATTAAATTGGAACAGTTGAGCACCTATCATCCATCGCCTCACAGAATCTCAAGCATCCACTAGACACAGCCGTCCATTGCCACGCAAACAAGTCGCATTCCAGTGTCAATGCCAGGAGCGCATTCAGCTGTGAGAGAGCGCGAGGCAGAGGGGAGTTCCTGCACGACACAGTGCGCGCCGGCGGCACCGCCAACAGGTCGCGTCGCCGTGCTCTGAGCAGGGATCGGATACCGGTATTTTCGCCATACAAAAATACCGGTTTTATTTCGTTCAATTTCGTTCTTTGGTTTATAATATCATTTTTGATCAGGCTGTCTAATAATACGAAAATGTTACCTAAATACATGATAGAGTCCTACATTAAGAGCCTAAAATAATTCAAAATATTTGACTTTTTCGGGGACTTTTGAAAAAACCAGTGTCGATCCCTGGCTCTGAGGGCTATCCGAGGGACATCCGGGACAAACAGTCTCACGAGACGCTCCACCAGTTCGGGACAGTCTGCCTCATTTACTTATATATATTACTTATATACTTACATACGAACAGGTCAAGTTAATATCAAGCTAGTAAAAAGGGTCTTTATGCAAGGAGCGGAGGTCTAAATTTTGAAGTTAGTTAACCATGTCATGTGGGGTATCGTATGAAAGGGCTGTATTTGCACAAGCTTAAACAGATTTTTATTATTTTATGATGTATATTTTTCGATTTATGACGAGGAATCAAAAAAAATACCTTTTCACATCTCATGCTCGAAAAGTGTGTCAGGCTTAATAAAGTAGTACATTTAGCCCCTAGGGAAAATATGTATACATATTTATGATTTTTAACACATTTAATTTGACCAATCAAAACACTTCACCATATTAAATCAAAAACACATTTATCTTTGCTATCAACCAACCAGAATACCTACAGCTACATATTAAAATCGACCAATCAAACATCAGGTGTTTTTAGTCCCTAATTCCAAATCATTTAAATCCACCAATCACAACTCTTTCAAAAAACATTTCTCTTTGCTATCAACCAACCAGAATACAGCTACATATTAAAATCGACCAATCAAACATCAGGTGTTTTTTAGTCCCTAATTCCGAATCATTAAAAAAGAAAACGCCTCAAGCTAAATTGAACAATCTCTTCGCAGGGAAATTTGTTATTGATTGTGCATGGATAATCTTTGTTTTACTATTTTCTCGCAGTCGAAGTGAAAAGTAGAGTGTATAACTCAGGGGGGCGATTTTTGACTTTCGAGCGCTCGAAAATTAAATAAACGTAAATGCGATTGTAGTTTCCAAATTGCAGATACTTACTTTCTACCGATATAATTAAATACGAGTGGTCAATACCACTCGTTTCCCAATTATCTACTGCTATTTCAAAATAGCATTTTATAGTTTTAGACAGTTTTCGAGTGAAAGAGTCGAGCGCTCGAAAGTCAAAAATCGGCCCCCAGGTCTAAAAGCCATATTACCCCTCGAAATCCATCTCGTGGTAATATGGCTTATTTTAGCCCCTTGTCATACAATCTACTATTATTTTATAATTAATCACAATCTTAAAAAGGACACCTACCTACCAAAGTACAATTACTTTGTATAATAAGCACCTAACAATAAAATATTATAAAATAGTACATAGGTACTTATTATTGGTGTATGTAGTACCTAACAGTATGCACTGTTATGCGTCCCGACTTAAACCCTTTTTTAGGGTTCCGTAGCCAAATTGGCAAAAACGGAACCCTTATAGTTTTGTCATGTCTGTCTGTCCGTCTGTCCGTATGCAGTAATTTTACTCGAAAATTATAAGGTGCACTTGAATAAAATTTTGAGGATAGGTGTATTTTATTAGCTGCTACATAGTTCTGTAATGAAATGACCAAAAAAACCGGACAAGTGCGAGTTCAACTCGCGTGGTGAGAGTTCCGTATATAATCTAAATTTCATAGGTATTTTTGAATACTCAAACTTTTTATAGGTTTTCCTGTAATCTTTGGGCAAGGAACTATTTTCCATATTTTTTCAGAATTTTAATCCTAGTCGTTTCGGAGATAAGGGGGGAATGGTCAATTTTCGTCTTTTTAGGGTTCCGTAGCCAAAAAGGCAAAAAGTTTATATTTTCGTCATGTCCGTCTGTCCGTCTCTCCGTCTGTCCGTATGTCACAGGCATTTTACTCGAAAACCATAAGGTGTATTTGAATAAAATTTTGAGGATAGGTGTATTTTGTTAGCCGCTACATAGTTTTGTAATTAAAATGACAAAAAAAAAATTTAGGGGTGCACTCCATACATAAAACTAAAAGTCAAAAAAAAACATTGTGACCCCCCGTGTGGTACATCAATCGATAGGCCTTTCAAAATAAATATAAGGTTATTTAGCATTTTTTTGATTAAGTGAATAGAGTCGGAGATAATCGCCCCGAAAGTCACTAAAATTCTGTCCCCCCCTCTAAGTTTTGAACGGTGTATTTTAAAAATATGGAAAAATTCATGGACATAAGGCTTATTAATTTCAGTCACCGAAAATTATTTTGAACAAGATCGGTTCAGAGGTTTTCGAGATATTGCTGAAAAACTGCCTTCCTCAAAGAAAAGGACGTAAGTGCCGTAAAATTTTTGTAACGATACGACCTTTTTAATAGGCACGGAACCCTTCGTTTTGCGTGGTCCGACACGCACTTGGCCGGTTTTTCCTTAATTATTTCAAATCTGGTTTTGCTAAAATTATAAAAAAAAATATTTGACATGCCCCTTTCATTTGATATGTCACACAATACAGTTTGCGAAACTTTTTTTTAAATAATCCAGTTTACCCCCCAAAAGTGCCCCCCTTGTTCAGAATTCATAATTATTTAACTTATTCAATTTACATAATATATGTGTACCAAATTTCAACTCAATCGGTCCTGTAGCTATGGAGCAAACGGCTGTGACAGACGGACAGACAGACAACCGAGTGATCCTATAAGGGTTCCGCTTTTTCCTTTTGAGGTATCGGAACCCTAAAAATGTTTCAGGGGTGCACTCCATACATAAAACTCCAAGTCAAAAAAAAACATTGTTAGTCCACGTGTGGCACATCAATCGAAAGGCCTTTCAAAGTAAATATAAGGTTTCTTAGCAATTTTTTGATTAAGTGAAGAGAGTCGGAGTTGGAGATAATCGCCCCGAAAGTCGTTAGAATTGTATCCTCCCCTCGAATTTTTGAACAGTGTATTTAAATAATATGAAAAAAAGCATGGACATAGGGCTTATTAAATTCTTTCACAAAATAATACTTTGAACAAGATCGGTTCAAAGGTTTTCGAGATATTGTTGAAAAACTGCCTTCCCTATAGGAAAGGACGTAAGTGCCGTAATATTTCTGTAACGATACGACCTTTTTCCTTATAATAATAATAATATAGAAGTAGAGATAAAGATAAACAATGTTAAATGTAATAAGTAGGTGGATATCGTTATTGTTTTATGGACTTTATCATTATAGACAACGTTGTTTCCAACTTTGATATACAATGCGATACTTTTCTTTGTTTTTTCAGTCACCACTTACAAATCTGGCTAAAAAACAACATTGCTGCTTTGATTACCTAACTAATTTCGGTATGAACTGTTAGTATTTTAACCTCAATTTCATTTATAAAACACAATAATATAAGTAATTATAGTAGGTTTTGGAAACTGAATTTCGGGGAAAGCTCGCAAAAAACTGCGAGACTTCTCAAAGTTTATTTACGATTCCTGAACTATTTATAATATGTACCTACAAATTTGTACGGAACCCTTGGTGGGCGAGTCCGACTCGCACTTGTGAATTCTGAACAAGGGGGGCACTTTTGGGGGTTAAACTGGAAAATTAAAAAAAAAAGTTTCGCAAACTGTATTGTGTGACATATCAAATGAAAGGGATTGTTGTAAGCATCTCGGTTTTTTTTTATAATTTTAGCAAAAACAGATTTGAAGTAATTTAGGAAAAAAGACAAAAATTGACCATTTCCCCCTCTTATCTCCGAAACTACTAGGATTAAAATTCTGAAAAAAATATGGGAAATAGTTCCTTGCCTAAAGATTACATGAAAACCTATAAGAAGTTTGAGTATTCAAAAACACTTATGAAATTTAGATTATATACGGAACCCTCACCACGCGAGTTGAACTCGCACTTGTCCGGTTTTTTTTATTTTTTCACTATAAAGGGCTTACGGAATCTGCGCCGAGCAAAATAAATAAATTGCATTGCATGGATGTAATACTATTTCAAGTGTAGAGGTATGTTCGTCTCTGTGTAGCATAGCCAAAATATGTGTAGTGAAGAGAATTGAAGTGCACATTTATTATCTTTGGTCCATGCTGTCACCGTAACGAACGGCTTAATAGATTTTTCTCAAAAATGGCCCGCAAAATGTACATTAGTCGCTACATATTGGAAGGTAAACACTGTTTCAGGTCAGATCAAAATTAAAAAATAAAAAACATTGCAGGCCGCCTGGAATGTTACATATAAATTCCTTTATTTGTCGAGTACCAAACTTTTTAAAAAGTTGAAACCGGCATATAGAAGACGGTACAGGTCGTATTCAGCCAATTCAACTCGCATTTTTCTGTTGCAAACGCGACGTTTTTCTATGTGCTCAAATAGTTTGCGTTTTTCGGTTGAAAAATACACTTGCGATTCGGTTTAAAAAGAAAAACGGCGGGAAATCATTAATATTTTCACGTTGTGCAACGATATTTAAAGTTTATTATTCCCCCATTTTTGAGAAAAGCACTATATTAGCCTTAGCCGGAATGGCAATTGCAGGTTTCGTGTTATAATCAAACGGACTCGCAAGCTCGTCCGTTTAAACAAATACTCAGCCTGCAATTGCCTCCTTCCCGGCCACGGCAATAATGTACTACTGCAATGTAACGTTGGTTTTTTTGTTATTAATGGTAACTTGGTAACAAACAATCGGCTTTGCGAAATAAAAGGGCGCGTTGCTGGCCCGTTATTGATTTGAGTAGGTACTCGTAGTGTCGATTGATAAAGCCAAATGCAGAGTCCTCACCGCTTTACACAGCGCTTGTTCGGCAGCTCTGTCGACCTACATCATCATCATTATCATCATATCAGCCGAAAAACGTCCACTGCTGGACATAGGCCTCCCCTAAAGAGTGCCACAATCCGAAACTATTAGGCTTAAAATCCTGAAAAAAATAGGGAAAATAGGTCCTTGCCTAAGATTACAGGGAAACCTATAAGAAGTTTGAGTATTCAAAGTAACGAGAAAATATATAATATATATATAAACGTAAAAGTCCTGACTGACTGACTCTCACTTAAATTAATGCCCAGCCCCGTTGAACCTAGAAAACAGACTTTTTCTCAATAGGTAGATTATATAATGTAAGTACCCACTTAGAAAGGATTTTAGAAAATTCCACCCGCAACGCAAGGGGGTAAAAAGAGGGTTGAAAATTTTTATGGAGATGGAGTAAAATTTTAAGCGAGAGACTTGAAACTTTGTGTATAGACTTTTATTACAATACAAAGAAAGCTACTTTACGGTTTTGGAAAAACCCACCCCTAAGTGGGTTAAATAGGGGTGTAAAGTTTTGTATTATTTTAACTAGAGATATAAAATTTTGTAGAATGATGACTTATTAGAACACAAAAAAAGTAATTTCAGCGTTATCGATTTTATCGAAATTTCGTCCCTAAGAGGGTTAAAAAGGGGTGCAAAGTTTATAAAGGCGAAACATTATTTTTAGCTAGAGACTTAAAACTGTAGATAGATTACATAATAGAATACAAATAAAGTGCTTTCAGCATTTTGGAAAATTCCATTCCTAACAGGGTTAAAAAGGGGTGCCTTTTTTTACGGGTAACTTTTTTTTAAGCTAGACTTATTACTTATTAGAATACAAATCAAGTACTTTTCCAGTAATGTAGCTTAGTAGACATCAAAAACTTATACCTAGTGTTCCTTTAATAGTTACATTATGAAAAAAAGCGGCCAAGTGCGTGTCGGACCATGCACAACGAAGGGTTCCGTGCCTATTAAAAAAGGCGTATCGTTACTGAAATCTTATGGCACTTACATCCTTTTCTTTAAGGAAGGCGGTTATTTAGAAATATCTCGAAAACCTTTGAACAGATCTTGTAGAAAACAATTTTCGCTGATAGAATTTGATAAACCATTATGTCTATGATTTTTTCATATTTTTTAAATACACGGTTCAATAATTAGAGGGGCGGACACAATTTTACTGACTTTCAGGGCGATTATCTCCGACTCTATTCACTTAATCAAAAAAAACCGGTCAAGTGCGAGTCTGACTCGCGCACCGAGGGTTCCGTACGAAATATCATACAACACACCCGTCTTGCCCCACCCATTAATTTTGGTAAAATCTTAACAACGCATAGTGTAGTTAAGTCATAAGTACCTACAGCGCCATTTATCGGTGCATTTTGTTACTATTGGTTATTCAGCGATAATTATTTATCAAGTGAATTAATTTCGATAATTCTTTTTTTATTTGCTAGAAGGTATTTTCAGAACACTTTCGTACGAATTTGAAGGAAGAAAAGTAAACAGAGATGTATTAAATTACAAACAAAATTAACATATGATTTTTGAAGAATAAAAAAAATTACGCTAGATAGAGGTCTAGTAATACTTTTTCGGTAATATTCACGTTGATATTAATCATATATATTATTTTCAAATTTTTCGCTTGGTTAACTTCGGAGATAAGGGGGGGGAATGGTATTTTTTTCAACATTTTTCTTGATAAATCAAAATTTTACCATTGTAGAAAAAAAATGAAAAACTGTTTAAAATGTACAATTCAAGCCCTTTCGTATGATACCCCACTTGACCTACTAACTAGACTTTGCATTTTTGCCCCCCCTCTTATCCGCCCTTTTTTATACAAATTAAAATCAAATATTAAAAGTTTTCATTTTCCATACACGTGGATTAGCTTTGTTTACAACTATTCCAAATTTCAAATTGATAGCATTAGTAGTTCCTGAGATATTTGACTTTGTGACAGACAGACAGACGGACGGAGTCGCACCATAAGGGTTCCGTTTTTACCTTTTTGGTCCGGAACCCTAAAAATGCTGCGAAACCTTATATTTATTTTGAAAGGCCTTTCGATTGAGTTGCCACACGTGGGCTTGCAACTTTTTTGACTTTCAGTTTTATGTATGGTGGGCGTGCACCCCTAAAAAATTTTTTTAGTAATTTAATTACAAAAATATGTAGTGCCTAACAAAATACACCTATCCTCAAAATGTTATTCAAATACACCTGATAGTTTTTGAGTAAAATGCCTGTGATATACGGACGGACAGACAGACAGATAGACATGACGAATCCATAAGGGTTCCGTTTTTTGCCATGTGGCTACGGAACCCTAAAAAATACAATTTAAGCAGAAAAGTCTTGTGTTGATGATATTTCAAATATTTTTATTTGTAAAAACGAACATTTCAAGTAAGATAGGTTTAGCAATTTAAACCAACGAACTCATCGCACTGTTACCTTTTAAGCTTGAACCATGGACGGATTTAGATGAAATTTGGCATAGAGATAATTTGAGACCCTTGGAAGAACATAGGATAGTTTTTTTTTAACACGGAAATCATTCCTTAATATGGCAAAAGTTTGTTTGGGACAGCGATAATTAAGCATGTGCCTAAAATAATTTTATATCAATCATTTCTCTGAGACAATAACTAATTCTACGCGGACGAAGTCGCGGGCAAAAGCTAGTTCTCAATACTTTTGTGTATTTTTATGGAGCGCCTGCTGCTTAGAGCATAGCAATATAAACTCTTGCACTTGCTTCTGAAATTACGTATGTGCCATAATAAAACTTTAGATTATATACGAAACCCTCACCACGCGAGTTGAACTCGCACTTGTCCGGTTTTTATTGAATTGAGGATAAGTTTTGTTGGCAGCTCTCTAGCTAAATTAAGACGCAATAAATGATTGAATTCAATTCAATTCAATCATTTATTGCGTTTCATGTTAGTATAATAAGATCTTTAAGTTAGGTACAGTTTAAAAATGAGCTCTGTTGAGCATAGCAATTTCTTAAAACTACAAATTTAAAATTGTCTGCAAGCGTCTTGTTAACTTTCTCGACAAAAATAACATAATTTCAGAGCGTCAATATGGTTTTCGTGCAAAAAAGTAGACTGAAGATGCAGTCGTGCTTATGACTAGGCTAATTTCAGAATATTTAGATAACGGCTTCACCTGCCTTGGTGTATTCTTAGACCTAGCAAAAGCGTTTGATACCGTCTCCATCCCAATACTTCTTAAAAAACTAGACCTTGTTGGTGTGAGGGGAAGTGCTTTGAGCTGGTTTGCAAGCTATCTTTTAGGACGATCTCAACGAGTTAGAGTTGACCAAAACATGAGCAACTGCATGAATATTGCTTTCGGTGTTCCTCAGGGAAGCGTCCTATGTCCAATATTGTTTATAATTTATATCAATGACATTGCATCCAATAAACTCGTCAACGCTGATGTCATTTGCTGTGCTGATGACACCGCAATCCTCTTCCATGGAAGCAATTGGACTGAGGCGGCTGAAAATGCGGAGGAAGGCATGAGGTTATTGCTAATTGGCTGAACACTAACTTGCTGACACTCAATGTTTCCAAAACAAAATGTTTGTGCTTCCACAAGACATTGGCATCAGCCCCTCAGAACTTAGCCAATCTGGTAATACATGCATGTTGCCGCAACGGAAAACCGATTACACCCTGTATATATGCGAATCAATTAACAGGGCTCCAAATATCAAATACCTCGATGTAATCGTAGACGAAAAACTCGACTTTAGAGATCACCTAGAGGCTACAACAAAAAGAATACGAAAGCTCATCTACATCTTTAAAAACCTGCGCAACTCGGCTAGTAAGCAATTGTTGAGAATGGTTTATACTAGTATTGGCCAATCAGTTCTAATCTAACGTACTGCATAACCGCCTGGGGAGGGGCGTGCAAATCTCACATGATTGTGCTGGAAAGAGCGCAGCGTGCCCTGCTTAAAGTTATACTCCGAAAACCAATTAGATATTCGTCCAAGCTTGTGTACGGTGACATGCAGGTTCTCAGCGTCCGTGGTTTATTTGTTATCCGTGTGGTTGCAGAAATGCAAGAAGTGGTCGCAAAGTCACCTAACTACAACTACAAATTCAAAATCCCCGTGCCTCCAACAAAATCAACTTTTGCCAAAAGATTTCCCAACTTTATCCACCCGTTCATTTACAATAAAGTTAGCGCCAAATTACACCTAAAACTATTATCCGTAAGAGAAGTGAAACACAAATTAACGAGATGGCTTCATTCCCTCTCGTATGAAGACATAGAGAATCTAATGAAAATAATTAAATAAACACGACACACACGCACACACACACCTACACACACACACATATAAACACATACACATTCACCTTCGTAGATATATAGAAGCTTAATTGTAACTTTTGTTTTTAATTTCAGATTTTAAATTTCACCTTTTTGCTGTTCATCATGTTTAATTATGTTTTATGTTTAAAGTAGTACTCTAATCTGCTCATCTTGTTAACTTTTCGCACCTACTATGTAAACTCACTTTCCAGATGGCTATCTACGGGACAGGCTGTGCCTAGTGTAGGGGTCAGTGTATTTCTCTTCTGAAAATTGTATGATGTGAAATAAATAAATAAAAAAAAAATCATAATACGGAAAAGCAAAGCAACGAGTACAACTGACAGTATGTAATTGTCAAAGTGACAGTGGCAACGTTCAGAAACTCACGTTAATTTTGTTTTCTTCTTATTGTTTTGTTTACACGTTTTATAATTTTATTATTATCTTGTAAATCTTGTATCTTGTTTTTTTTTTATGGCAAAATATGGCAATCGTTCGGTGTCGGTATGGTGAGGTGTGTAATTGTGTTTGGTCGACCGGCGGGCTAAATAGGCCCGTAATTATTTGTTAGTAGTAGCGTTATTGCTTGCTTATTATTATATTGTTCTTATTTATTATATTTATTTATAGTTATATAATTATGTCTATTGATGGATCCAACGTTTCTTTTTATTCCGCGTGTGACTTGTCTGACTCTTTTCACTCGGCTGACGAGCCGATTGAGCCGAGTACTCTTGGCTCATTGTTAGACTGTGAATTTCAGAGCAATCCCAATTATTTCAACGTATGCCACATTAATGCTCAAAGCATTCCTAGCCATTATTCAGATCTTTTAGACACCTTTTCGTCATGTGAGGTTCATGCTGTTCTCATCAGTGAAAGCTGGCTAAAGCCTAATATCTCATCAATCTCTTGCAGCCTCCCTGGGTTTATCCTCTTGCGGAATGACCGTACAGGTAAACGCGGTGGGGGTGTGGCAATATATATCCGCTCTGATATCCCACACAAAATTGTTAAGTCGTCTCCATCCCCCTATTCCGGTTCCATGGAGAATTTAGCTATTGAGGTAAAGTTGCGTGGCGTCTGTATAATCTTAGGTGTTATATATTGTCCTCCTACAGTAAATTATTTTCTTTCTTTCGAAGACCTTCTCACAGATATCGGTTGTGAGTGCACGCATCACATAATTATGGGCGATCTTAATACGGACTTGCTGAAAGACAATTCTAGATCACGTCAGCTTCGGTCGATTGTCGAAGATGCAAATTTTTCTATAGTTCCGCTGCAGGCAACACACCGTAATACCGACTCTCCTGACTCGTGGCTGGACGTGATCCTTACGTCTTCGCCGGACAATGTCATTAACTCTGGCCAACTGTTGGCACCGGGGTTCTCACATCATGATCTTATTTTTCTGACGTACAAAATCAAGCCACCCAAACAGAAGCCAGAGGTAATCCATTTGCGAAGCTTTGCCCGACTTGATCTGGACCTATTGAGACAGGACGCTGCTTCGGCTGACTGGGCGGCCACGTTTGATGCATCGACGGTGGATGAAAAAGTAGCTAATTTCAACTCAGTTCTCTTAAAATTGTTCGATGCTCATGCGCCGGTTCGTGCAGTTAAGCTGAAGCGCCCGCCTGCTCCATGGATCACCAGAGGCGTTCGAATGGCCATGTCAAGGCGAGACAAAGCGTTCCGTATTTACAAACGGGATCGGTGCGCAGAGAACTGGCGTTTATTTAAAGTTGCCAGAAACCGCTGTAACCAAATGGTAAGAGCAGCGAAGCGTCGGTACATACATGACAACGTCTCGGTTTCCTCCCTGGCTGATACATGGAAGTTCCTAAGATCTCTTGGTATCGGCAAGTCTAATTTTGACATAGGTTCCTCTCCATTCACTTTAGATCAATTAAACTCTCACTTCTCTAAAACATCTTCTCTGAATGACGTAGTTAAATTTAAAACCCTATGCTTTATTGCCTCTCTTCCTTCTCCTGATATCCCATCTTTCACTTTTACCCCTGTCGCAAATGAAGATATCCGCAAAATCATTGTATCTATTAAGTCGAAGGCTGTTGGCCATGACAATGTTAGTAGAATTATGGTTCTCAATGTTCTTGACTGTATCTTGCCTGTTATAACTCACATCGTGAATTCTTCCTTATATACTGGAATGTTTCCCTCGTGTTGGCGTAAGGCTTTTGTCATCCCACTTCCCAAAATTAGCAATCCTAGTTCCCTCAATCACTTTCGGCCCATATCAATTCTCCCATTTCTTTCCAAAATTCTTGAAGCTGCGGCTCATAAACAGATCTCAAATTTCGTTCATAGTAACAATCTACTTTCTCCTTTCCAGTCTGGCTTCCGATCTGGACACAGCACTACCACCGCGCTTCTGAATGTGACAGAGGACCTTAGACTTGGTCTGGAATCCTCTAAAGTTACAGTGTTAGTGCTCATAGATTTTTCAAATGCCTTTAATGTTGTAAATCATGATCTACTTCTTGCAACGCTTACTCATTTGCGGGTCTCTTCAAAGGCGACGGAGTGGTTCTCTTCCTATCTTTCCGATCGCGTCCAAGCAGTTCGTGCCAACCGCTCATTATCTGACTGGTGTGAGCTAAGCACCGGAGTGCCACAAGGTGGTATTCTTTCTCCTTTCCTATTCTCAGTATTTATCAACCTCATCACCACCATGATTAAATGTTCTTACCATCTGTATGCGGACGATCTGCAGCTGTACGCTCAAGCTGAAGTAAATGATATCAATGGTGCCATTTCCCTAATTAACGCAGACCTGGATCACATTGCAGAATGGTCTAACAGTTTTGGCATTTGCGTCAACCCAGCTAAGTGCCAAGCTATATTTATTGGTAGCCAGCGGCAACTTTTCAAACTCAGTTCAGTTTCTGTTTCACCGATCCGGTTTGACAACGCTGTCATTCCCCTGAGCAAACAAGTTAAAAATCTCGGATTAGTTATTGATTCGAACGTCTCCTGGAATGGTCAGCTCTCCGAAATTAGTCGCAAGGTCACCGGAACGCTGAGAACTTTATATAATTTTAAGAATTTCCTCCCAGTCAGTACAAAGAAGTTGTTGGTCCAGGCGCTGGTGCTGCCAATTATTGATTATGGTGATGTGTGCACTACCGATGTCACTCAACAATACCTCAATAAACTGGATCGCCTCCTCAATAATTGCATACGATTCATTTTCGGCCTCCGTAAATATGACCACGTTTCCTTCTACCGTCGTCAACTTAACTGGCTCTCCATTCGCCGTCGTAGATCCCTCAGATTACTTTGCACCCTTTTTTCAATCTTGTCTGAGCCTTCTGCTCCAGGATACCTCAAAAGTAAATTTATTTTCGATACCCCTCGCCCAGGCTGTGAGCTGCGTACCTCCCGTGTCCTCAAACTATCCATACCTTCGCACCGCACTAGTTTTATGACTCACTCCTTCACCGTACAGGCAAGCCGTCTCTGGAATTCACTCCCTCTCAACATCAGACAAGCCCCAAGCAAGTTTGCTTTCAAGCGGATGCTGCGTAAGCATCTGCTTAAACAAGAATTCGACTAAAATCCATCCACATAATGGTAGTATATATTGAATATGTAGTAGTATATCTTTTTGTATGTATCTTATATATTTTTATTTATGTATGTCTATATGTAGTGTATAATACATTTGTATTTTTTTTCCTCTCTCCTCAAGTATATTCGTAACAGAAATTATCATACTTTTTTCTTTGCACCTGTTATAAGTCTCTGTTTAGCCCAATGGTTAGCTGGTAGAGAATGCCATCTGGCATTAAGCTCGCCATTTGTACATATATTTTTTTGTATTTTGTGCAATAAAGTTTAAATAAATAAATAAATAAAAGCTGCAATCAATAGTTAAATAATAATAATGTTTCGAATAATGACAGATGACTTGCGTTTCAAATGAGTTTAGTTTTGAAAATGAATCAATGTTATGTGGAGATTTGGCGAAACATCTTTAACGTCAAATTTCACTGTAAAATCTTTGTTTCAGAAGTTTCCTGTGGACCTGGAACCCGTAGTAGGTAGTCATTAATAAATAGTAAGTATCTAAATAATAACTTGTTCACAAATATGATGTTGATGTCATAAAATGACCATATCATCGGAAAGTCCTGTGTATTTAATACGGAGGTGTTCACAACTCTGTTACTTACCCGGCGGATAGAATTACTCTGCGTATTCTAAACGGTGTTAATTATCTAGACATGCAGCAGCGTGACCAGCCAAGTTCAAAGCCAAAAGGAACTGGCGAGGCAGCAGCCGTATTACACGAGCCATTTGAAGCCACTTTTAACTCCTTAATGTTAGATGATTCAGCGAGCAGACGTCGCAGCGATGATATACCAAGTACCACGCGACAGGTGCCCCTGGAGATGTATACACCAGGTCATACAAACTTTTTATCCCCTAATGTGTTGATAAACTTGAAGAACATTTCTCAATTGTTGCAAGGGCTGGTCAAACCCAATTCACCATCAACTTTTAACAGCAATATAAATATGATACCAGAATTTAACCCTGCTGTTGTAAACTCTATGGTGCACTGCACTGACGTGCATTTGAATTTGATATATTGAATATTCTTTTTGTTATGATTTATGTCACTCTAAAATAAATTGTGGTTGTGAAGAGACTGTATCTCCCTTCTATTATCTATTATAGACAGGTTGCTATAGCCACCTTATGATTGTTAATTTTCTCTCTTGTCACTCAAGTCAATGCCTTGAATTACATACAATTGTTGTCGTGGTTATTTAACAAATAATAATAACTTTAACTTGCATATTTCTTTATTTAACTTTCTAACACAAAAACTTAAAATGGTAGCAGAGCGATAAAGACCCATACATTCTTCACGTGAAGTGTTAAACTCGTGCAACATACGACGATGCCGAAAACGACATATCACATCGAACCTTTGGACAAGGATAACTATGATACCTGGGCGATTCAAGCCGAAGCCGTGCTTATCAAAAACAAACTTTGGAAGTATGTTGATCAGCAATTACCTCCAACTCCAAGCGCTGCTGAACTTGTCGGCGACCAAGAAGCAAAAGCAGAACTCATTCTGTTGATTGCTCCCTCGCAGCTGAAAGACATCAAAAAATGTACGTCTGCAAAAGCCCTATGGGACAAACTAAAGGAGATACATGCAAGTAAAGGACCCGCGCGTAAGGCTACTCTCCTGAAGCGGCTAGTACTCACAAAACTAGAAGACAACAATGTTCGTGAACATTTGAACAGATTCATGGATACCGTAGACAAGCTGGTAGAAATGGACGTAGATATAAACGAAGATCTACTTACAATCCTAATGCTATACAGTCTGTCCTCTGATTACGAAAACTTTCGTGTAGCCATGGAGTCACGCGACGTTCTACCAAAACCAGAAGACCTAAAAATAAAAATTATTGAAGAGAGTGATGCTCGACACCGTGACGTCGAGGTCAGCCCACAACAACATGAAGATGAAAACGCACTTTACGTATCTTGCAAAATCTGTAAGAAATCGGGACGCAAAATCTTTCAGAAGAAGACGCACAAAATTTGCTCTAACTGCTGGAAGAAAAATAAAGACACAAATTCTAAAAGTTCCCTCTACGCTGAAGAGTGCTTCCTCACTTCGAACCAATACAACCAGGACGACTGGGTACTTGACAGCGGCTGCTCCTCACATATGACGTTTCAACGAGATTATTTCAAAAATATTACACCACTGTCACGAAAACTTAACTTTGCTTCAGAACAACACTCTACTGAAATCAAAGGCGAAGGCAGAGTCACTTTAAAAAACAAGTATGGGATAATTAATCTCGAAAACACTCTGTACGTACCGTCACTTTGCAAAAACTTGCTATCAGTGCCAAAAATGACTGAACATGGAGCTTCTGTCACTTTCAACAAAGACAAAGCACTTGTACGCAATAAGGCAGGGCGCTTGCTTATGAGTGCAGAAAAGTCTAAAAACAGTAGCCTCTATTTTGTCAAATCGCAAAACGTCGAACGAAATTACGCAGCTACGCCTGAAAAAATTTCAACTAATGAGAAGAAAGGCTCCTTGCTAGACTGGCACAGGAAGCTTGGTCATATGAATGATAAAGATCTCCACATAGCGCTCAACAACGAGACTTTGATTGGACTAGACTTTGGTAAAAAGGAATCTCTGCCTGACTGCGACGCATGCATTCAAGCGAAGATGACTCAAGTGCCAAGCCCTCCACAAAGAACAACTCCTCGAACAACAGAACGTTTGGAGATTGTCCACAGTGACGTGTGTGGTCCTGTTACACCATCTTACGGGAAAAATCGTTACTTCGTCACTTTCATTGACGATTATAGTAGATATGGAAGGGTCTACTTTATGAAAAAGAAATCCGAAACACTTGACCATTTCAAAGTATACAAACAAGAAATGGAAAATTTTACTGGAAATAAGATTAAGCACCTGCAAACAGATAATGGCACAGAATATGTCAACGACAAATTTCAAGCCTATCTACAGGAGCATGGCATTGTAAGACGTTTATCCGCGCCATACACAGCACACCAAAACGGTCTCGCAGAAAGGAAAAATCGCACATTACTGGAGAAAGCAAGAGCGATGCTTATCGACGCTAAAGCACCAATGCATCTATGGGCAGAAGCCATCAACACGGCGAACTATCTATCCAATAGAAGCATAAACAGTGCTATAGAAAACAGAACGCCATTTGAAAAATGGATTCTAAGAAAACCATGCATCCATCATCTCCACACTTTTGGATCTAAAGCATTTGTGCTTTTGAAAGGCCGTGCCAAGGGTTCAAAATTTTCACCTAAGGCAATTCCAGGAGTATTCGTCGGATATTCTGATACCAGCAAGGCATACAGGATATATGTTCCAAACAAACGCAAGTCATTAATTTCCAAAGATGTAAGAATTCTTCAGACTAACTTCTATTCAGATCCTGTTGACATTGTTGACAATATACACAGTCTTACTCACTCTGTCACGAAGTCGACTCCAAAAATTGAACTGAACATCGAGAGTGAAGATGGTTCAATTCTAAACGATGCAGATTCCACTCAGCAAGCAGAAATCACTGATCAAGAAAATGACACGGACGACGAACAACAAGAATTTTTCGAACTCCCTGATCATGAACACGATGATGCTGTCGAACCTGAACCCGAACTGAATGGACATCAAAACGATGAACAAAATCAACACGATAATGACGACGACGTTCGACCTGAACTGGAGCGATATAATCTGAGAAACAGACCAGAGTTACAGCTACCACAACGGTACGATGACTTTGTACTGGCAGCTGTCGCTGACGTAGAAAATCTACCTAAGGATCCAGAAACTTACAAGCAAGCTCTGGAATCTCCCTATAAAGAAAAATGGCTTGAAGCCATGCTGAGCGAGATAAATTCACTGCATGAATACCAAACTTGGGACTTAGTAAATTTACCCAAAGGAAGAAAAGCACTACCATGCAAATGGATTTACAAATTGAAAATGAATCCAGATGGGTCTGTCGATAAATTTAAGGCTAGAATTGTTGTTAAAGGTTACTCCCAACAACAAGGTGTGGACTACGACAAGACATTTAGTCCTGTGGCGCGCCTTAGCACCATACGAGCAATCATAGCAATTGCAGCTAAAGAAAATTTAAAGCTACGACAGTTTGATGTGGCAACAGCCTTCCTTAACGGATCAGTCAAAGAAGAAATTTACGTCAAACAGCCTGAAGGCTTCCACGACGGAACCAAACGCGTTTGTAAACTCAAGCGCAGCCTATATGGGTTGAAACAAGCGCCGCGTTGCTGGAACTCGTGTATTGCCGAATTTTTAGAAAATGATGACTTCCAACAAAGCGAAGCAGATCCCTGCCTATACATGAGAATTAGAGGCCAGTCCAAAGTCTTAATCGGACTTTACGTTGATGATGGACTTGTGGCATCAAATACGACTGCTGCAGCTGACGAATTTATTGAGGAACTGAAAACAAGGTTCAAGATAACTTTCAAACCTGCCTCCTATTTCCTAAGCATGGAAATCAAAACTGATGATAAAGAAATTACACTCAGTCAACAAAATTACACGAAAAAGGTTCTTGGAAAGTTTGGTATGCTGAACAGCAACCCAACGCCGACGCCCATAATCAAAGAATGTATCAACGATACAGAAACGAGTGTAGAAAACACCGCAGCTTTTCCTTACAGACAAGCTGTCGGAGCCCTTACATACCTGGCAGTGGGAACAAGACCCGATATAGCATACGCTGTTAGCAAAGCGTCAAGAAACCTGGAGACACCCACAGCAAAAGACGTCATGCTAGTCAAACGGATCTTTCGTTATTTAAAAGGAACCACAGAGAAAGGCCTGGTTTATTGTCACACTAATGAGACACCCGGAAGATTAATATGTTTCTCTGACTCAGACTTCGCTGGAGATTCACCGACTGGACGATCAACATCAGGAATGGTCTCCATGCTCTCTGGAGCTGCAATTAGCTGGAGAAGTCAAAGGCAGACAACCATCTCAATTTCATCCACAGAAGCAGAGATAATTGCGGCTAGCGAAGCTGCACAAGAAATATTGTGGCTAAATAGACTATTAAAAGGTTTAGTTGACATAGAAAAGCCCGAACTTTACTTAGACAACGAATCGGCTATAAAGTTATCTCAGAATCCCAGATATGAATACCACAAAAGAACGAAGCATATCAAGATCAAACATCTCTTTGTTCGCGAGTGCGTAGCCAATGGAGAACTACTAGTAAAACACGTTTCGTCTATTAAGCAACTAGCTGATATGCTCACCAAGCCTCTCTATGGTCCAAGATTGGAAGAATTGAGTGGACAAATAGGACTCAAAAGAATTTCCAAATAGAGTTTATGAATTCTTAAAAGTTCAGAGGGTGTGAAGAGACTGTATCTCCCTTCTATTATCTATTATAGACAGGTTGCTATAGCCACCTTATGATTGTTAATTTTCTCTCTTGTCACTCAAGTCAATGCCTTGAATTACATACAATTGTTGTCGTGGTTATTTAACAAATAATAATAACTTTAACTTGCATATTTCTTTATTTAACTTTCTAACACAAAAACTTAAAAGTGGTTCAGGAAGTTGGTTTTTTGGTCTCCAAGTGCTAAATTCCTTGTATTCTTTAACATCTGGCGACCGTGTTATAATGGAAAGTTTACGAAAAGAAAGAAGCATCGCTCGGAGGCTATTTACAAAAGCCAAAAACGATTATGAAGCCAATTTAGAGTCGTCTATTGATGAAACATTGTTCAACGTCGATGAGCGTATAAAAGAGCAGTGGCTAAACACGGAAGATAATATGTCCGAAGAAGAGTTTTACGAAGATTGTTTGGCAAACGATAATTATCAGTCCGACTGGGAACGTATGAAAGTTCATTACGATAATATTTCTCGGAACGACGCACGCATAAGAAGGTCAATTAAATCGAACAGCAGTGATGTGTCAAATAATACCGTGAAGAGTGTGAAGTCTCAACATGGTTGTGAGAAGTCGACACGCAGCTCGGCATGTCAATCGAGACGGTTCCGGCTACCTAAGTTTGAATTGAGAAAGTTTGACGGAAATACGAAGAATTGGATTGGATTTTGGTGTCAGTTTCAAAAGATTGACAGCGACGACACTATGGACGACGGAGATAAGTTCCAGTACCTGTACCAGTGCACAGTTCCTGATTCTCCGGCAAGAGAACTCGTCGAAAGCTTTCCTCCGTCGGGAGCTAACTACAAGAAGGCTATCGAACAGTTGAAGTCCAGGTTTGCTCGCGATGACATGTTGATCGACATCTATGTACGTGAGCTCCTTAATCTCGTACTAGCGCAAGCAAAAGGTAATACCTCCTATAAATTAGGCCACTTATATGATAAATTAAATACGCAATTACTAGCACTTCAGAGCTTAGGTGTCACTATAGATAAATACGCCGCTTTACTTTTTCCTTTAGTTGAGTCCGCCTTACCCGAATCTGTTTTACGAGCGTGGGAGAGGTTTCAAGTGCACGAGGAGAAGAGCGACGATCGTCTAGACCGGCTTATGCAGTTCCTGAAACGCGAAGCGGAGTCGGAGGAGCGGATCCAGCTCGCCCGCAGCGGAATAGCATCGGGTGATAGTCTGCATAATGTTCCTACACAACCCACCGCCTCATGCTTGGTGTCAACGGAAGACGCAGGTAAGAAGAATAATATAAATGGTGTGAAAAGGCATCGCACAATAGCTTCGAGTGCTACAAAGCTAATAAGATGTCATATGAAGCTAGGAGGGAAACGCTAAATAAAAAGAGAGCTTGTATTATTTGTTTGAAAGTCGGACATGATTCCAAGAAGTGCAAAAATTTTTCAAAATGCCTTTTCTGTTCCAAACGTCATTCAATATTAATGTGCCCTGACATTAAAACGTCGATTCAAAATGACAATGTCAAAAATTTCAAAGCTGGAACGTCAACTTCGAATAATAATGTAGCCCAAAATAAGGCTAGTACCACACTGTTGCAAACGTTTATGGTAAAAATAAGAAATGCATCAAGGTACGTGCTTTTGTTGATTCCGGTGCTCAGAAATCTTATGTACGTCGCGATATAATATAGGATTTGGATCTGAAGCCTGTCAGTAATGAAATCATGTCACATTGTCTTTTCGGCGGGATTGAAACTAAGAAACAGCAGTTTCTTTGCTATGAATTTAATGTCGCGAGCCTAGACAACCAGTTTCAATACAAGATGACCGCGCTTGAAAAATCCACGATCTGCGGGTATATTCCTCGTTTGAGCATGAACCATGAGTTGATCCAACAATTAAAGAAACATAACATCACGTTGAGTGACGTCGGCGAGGAGGCTGTGTCCAACATCGGGTTGCTAATCGGCGCAGACTTCGCTGGAGCGCTGCTCACGGACAGTTTCATACGTCTGGACAATAACCTCGTGGCCATGAAAAATAAATTTGGATGGACACTTCAAGGACCCATAATGAACGCATGCAGTGTAATAACGAATGTAGTATCCGCGAATTTGCAATTATCGGAGCTTTGGGACTTAGAAACCCTCGGAATAAGGGACCCAGCTGAAGATACAAATAAGGCGAAGTCAGACTCTATCATAGTGGACGCTTCTGCACGAGATTGTAATGGGAATTCTCTCAACTCGTTCCTGGAAAAGGGTGTAAATTGCCTTGAACTGATCCCAAAACTACTTGTCAAAAGGAAACATGCGATTGGGATAACGTCCGATATTAAAAAAGCCTCTCTTCAGATATCACTGAAAGATAAAGACAGACAATATCTGTCATTTCTGTGGTGGAAGAATAACGAAAGAAAAGAGTTAATAATGTACCGCCATTGTCGTGTGGTATTTGGCATAACCTGTAGTCTATTTCTTTTGGGTGCTACTATAAATTGCCACTTGGAGAAGTACACCGAAGATTACAAGGACGCGGCCGAACATCTTAAGAACTCGTTCTATGTTGACAACTGCGTCACCAGCCTAGAAAGTGAACGAGAGGTGCGAATCTTCATAGAAGAGGCGAAGAAGATAATGTTGGAGGCGAAATTTGACTTGCGAGGTTGGGTCACAACTCCTATGACCAATAAAAGGCAGAGGCAGATAGCATGTCTGTACTCGGCCTAATATGGGATATCAGGAGTGATCAGTTATATTGCAACGTCAGCTTTGTACATGACATCACATTAAAGGAAAACATTGATGAACAAGAAGTCAACAAGGAAATGAAGAAATTTGTACTTGCTAATAGTACCACTGCAGATAAAAGTTCGTTTCTGTCCACACTGACTTACTTTTCTAAATATACAAAGATAGTAAGAATGTTAGGGTGGATGTTGCGATTTACGTTCAACTGCAAGAATCCAAATAATAAAAGAAAAGGAGAACTGACTTGTGAAGAATTTCAAGGCGCAGAGAAGATACTTTTAAGAATGGTGCAAGCCGAAATGATGGCAGATGGCATTAGAAAGACAAAGAACCTGCAAATATTCCAAGACGAGGAAGGCTTATTAAGAGTCCGTACAAAACTTGTACTGAGTGATGAGCCCGCCGACTTCATCTGTCCTTTATTTTTACCTGGGAAGCATCTTATAATTAAAAGACTAGTCGCTTCGAAACATCAGATTTTGCATCACGTTGGCCCTGCTACACTAATGACAGTACTCAGAGAGAAGTATTGGATTACGGGCATAAGAAGACTCGTCAGTTCAACCGTTTCAAAATGCATACCCTGCAAACGGCAATCTGTAAGGCATGCTGACACACCATTGGCCCCTTTGCCTCTCGATAGAGTAAAACCAGCTGCCGGATTTGAGGTGACAGGTATTGATCTAGCCGGTCCTCTCTTTCTGCGGTCGGGAGGGAAGGTGTGGATAATTTTATTTACGTGTGCAGTATACCGAGCCGTGCACCTGGAACTAAGTCACTGTCAACAGAAGCTTTCCTCATGGCGTTACGACGGTTTATGGCAAGACGTGGAAGAGTTGATACAATTTACACGGATAATGGCACGAATTTCCACGGAGCTGAGGAGAGACTTACGAGAGCGGTTTAGAAATGAGTACCTAAGCATGCTCATACAGAAGGGTAAGGAGAGGGACTCTAATTTAAAGGTAGGCGATGTCGTTTTAGTAGAAACTAATGATAAGCGTATAAAGTGGCCTTTAGGAGTTATTTTAGACGTGTATACCGGAAAAGACGGTAATGCCAGAGTAGCGAGAATACGCACAACCGACGGCGAGTACACCCGAGCTTACCAACGTCTGTATCCACTGGAACTACAACCTGACGAAGTTCTATAAATAAACAGATGAAGAGTTTGGGTCTTCGCCCAAAGGTGGGAGGATGTTGTAAACTCTATGGTGCACTGCACTGACGTGCATTTGAATTTGATATATTGAATATTCTTTTTGTTATGATTTATGTCACTCTAAAATAAATTGTGGTTCAGGAAGTTGGTTTTTTGGTCTCCAAGTGCTAAATTCATAGTATTCTTTAACACCTGCAGTAAAAAACAACCGCATTGATCTGTGGATTTCAAAAGTTAATGAATGTGCGACAATACTCGTATATAACTGGGATGAAGCTCACATTATACACAATGCTCTACCTAAACTAGTTGGCAATGCTAAAGACTGGTATCAAGGACAGGCATCTGTCTTACATACTTGGCCGGAATGGCAGGTGCTTTTGAGGAAAGCTTTTCCGATAGAAACCAATTATGGAGTTCTTTTAACTGAGATGTTGCAAAGGCGGTTAAAATATGGTGAAAATCTGGATAGTTATTTTTATGAGAAAATTATGCTTTTAAACTCTTCTGACATCTCAGGAAATAGGGCTGTTGACTGTATTATACTTGGAATTGATGATCGCACTGTTCGGGCAGGTGCTTCATGTGCTCGATTCACAGAGCCCGAGGATCTGTTAAAATATTTAAAAGATGTTTGTAGGGAAAATACCGATATGGCTAGTACAAGAAATGGATTATAAATGTAACGAACCTGGTCATACAACAATCCAATGTATAAACCACCAGTCACAAACAAGTCAAAATACAACAGCAGCTACGTGTTACAATTGCAATAAAAGGGGCACATACTAGAGAGATGTCCTAAGCCTATAGTCAAATGTAACTTATGCAAGCGATTCGGTCACACAGATGAAAATTGTCATTATAAGAAAACATTTAATAACAGTGAAAAACGTTAACTTTAGATATTAACACAGTCACCAGCAATGCAAAATACCATAGATTAGATAGATAGATTTATACATTTCACAACATATAATTGCACTTAAAACTACAGATACTTAGTAAATTTTTAGGGATCTATATTGTGATCATCAGATATTAAACAATGCCATATTGGGTATGTTTGAATTATCTGAGTAATAAAATAACACAGGCATTATGTCAACAAATTACAAAATGAATGTGTCCAGAAAAAAAATATAAGATCACTTTTCAGGTCTTCTTCATAATCTAGAAATAAAATACATTCACTATCATCATCATATCAGCCGAAAGACGTCCACTGCTGGACATAGGCCTCCCCCAGAGGCTACACCCGACCGCTACCCCATCCCGAGATTACAGGACTTTACCTACAGCATGGCAGGTAAGAACGTTTTTACTACCTTGGATATCACCAGGGCGTATCATGTAATAGAAATGGCCCCGGAGGACATAGAGAAAAGTGCGATTATTACTCCTTTCGGTCTTTTTGAGTTCCCAAGGTTGGTTTTGCACTAAGGAATGCAAAAGTGATGTAGCTACTCGCTACATGCTAATTCAGCAAAACAGTTTACAAGCCAGAGCGACCGGGACGGCTAGTCAGTCTGCCGCGGAATAGCGTAGCACTCATATCGCTCTCCCACCAAGTAGTTTGTGTTAGCTTAACTCCATATACAATAACCTAATGTGTGTGAATCAGTGAATAAACTCTACATCTTAATTAACTACCTTTGTTTATCTAAACTTTCCAAATACACCGCCCTCAGGTAGTTAAAATACATTAAACAAATAAAAATATCAGGTTCAATTCAGATGTCAATAATTTTTAATATAATAAAGCTAATTAGTTATGTTATAATACTCAGTCTCCCGGAAGGCGCAGCGTGGGTAGGCCCCCCACAAGGTGGACTGATGACCTGGTAAAGGTCGCTGGAGTCCGCTGGATGCGGGTGGCGCAGGACCGGTCATTGTGGCACTCTTTGGGGGAGGCCTATGTTCAGCAGTGGACGTCTTTGGGCTGATATAATGATGATGATGATGACTCAGTCTCCCGGCGACCGAGGAGAAATCGAATTTTCTCAGACGTGAGACCCAGCTAGATCAATTTCTCGCCCTATAAACCCCTATACTCCAAATTTCATCGAAATTGTTACAGCCTTTTCGAGAACGTGATTGCATTTATATATAATATATTTTTAAATCTACATGCAAATATTGCTCGTTTAATAGTATAGGATTTATCGAATATAGATAATTTTCCAATAAAAGGTTTTTCAGTCAACTTTAAAAAAAAACTGATGAACTCATAGTATGTCGGACCTAGAAATACGCGGGTTTTTCCCTGCAAACATGCGACCTGGGACTGTTCTGAGGCCCGTTGGGCGAATCACCTTGTTCATAAACAAGCACACAGTCATTATTAAAGTGCACACATTGGAGTGTTTTATTGCCCTAGGGAGTGTACAAAGTTGAAATTGCCTATAATACAGGGTGACTTACCGGTAGTGCGGGGTATTGCTGGTACTTGCATACACTATAAGGTACAACTACTTTTAGTCTACAAGTTGATTCTGTAGTGGCGAATACCTACTAGTGCTTAAATACTTGAAGTTCAGGTCAGTTCAAGTTCAAAATTTGATTCTCTACAACTTTGTTCTTCATTCATGCCGTAAAACGTGGAACATAGGAGATAATGATAATATTTTGAATTTGTCGCGTTTTTCAGGTTTAATTTCCAAAATATCGATCCTAGAAGAAAAATTGTGAGGACCAAACTTGTAGAGAATAAAATTTCCTACAATTTTTGTCCTCACGGTTTTACTGTAAAATCAAAAATGGCCGAGTTATTGAAGAAAAACCGTTTTTTTTTGGAAATAACCATTTTTCGAATATACGCACCAGCCTGATTCAGTCTACTTTTTGAATTTACACTCCCAGTGACCCCCCCGAGGGACCTACGAAAAAAAAATCCAAGAACTAATTATTCACGGGTAGGGTCGGTTGTTTGGATATAATGACTGTACTAGAAACACAATAATTAAATATTAGCGTAAGCGTATAGCGTAACGAGTTACGGAATTTGCATACGGGCGGCGTGCACTCCGCGTGGAAGTGACATGAGTACTGGCGCGGGCTCGCGGCCGGCCACCGGCCGCCGCGCCGTCGTGCGCGCAGGTAAACAAGGGAATCGCCGCATCTAATATTAAATTAGGTTTGTTGTCCGTTTGTACAAAATATTTATTTTAAATATTTAGTTAGTATTACCTACTAAAAAAACTGTTACCTTAAATAAATAAATAAATAATATTACGAGACAATCTTACACAAATCAACCTAGGCCCACGGTAAGCTCAGTAAGGCTTGTATTGTGGGAACTAGGTGACGATATATATAATAGACAAATACATATAGATAGATACTTATATACATATCTATATATATAATACGCGAGCCCGAATTTTGTACATGCCATCAGATCTACAGTTATGGTCCGATTTTGATAAATGATATGTCGTTCGATTCGTCTCATGCTGGAGATTTGCAATAAGGTCTCCGATTTTTAATTTTTTACTGTAAAAGTACCCAAATTTTAATTTAAAGAATCTACCGTGCGCTGACCACGTGACCTTGGCTGTGTGACGTCACGTGACGTACCTAACTCCTGTTTTGACTTGAGATGACAATGTAAAATAAATAAACAAGAATTGAACTCAAACCTGTAGTAAGTTCTTCAGCATAAGAAATTATAAATGTTGAGTCGGCCACATATGGATACAACACTAAGAAAATTAAGTAAATAGAAAATAAACGATCTTTTACAATGTTTACAAAAACTGACAGACGTATTGTGTCAACTGTGGATTAATTTTTTTAGTGACATAGAGTTGTCAATATTATTTGCCATGTTTATATTTATTTCAAAAAGTTTATATACTTACTAACTTATTTTCCCATATTCGAGATGTTGGGAGAAGAATGAGATTTAAACCCATTAATTGTCGTGGACCCCATATAGGCTTATTTACCAGCACAATGCCGTAGGCACCGATAGGCTTCAAATTTGAAGTAAAAATGTAGAAAACGAACCTCGATTAAGTACCTACTAAAATTTCTTTTCGGATACCGGGGACTCCCATTGGCAACTTTATTCACCTGACTTGAATACCATCCAAATTATTTCAGGTTCAGATAATTATATTTCGATTACAGGTAGGTATAAATTGTAATTTGTCAAACTGATATGACTTAATACTGGAAAACATAAACCAGTATTAAACTATTTAGCGGTATAAATAGTCAAATGCAACTATAACCGGTAAAATATTATTTTAAACCATTAACGGTCCCCGATACAGTATTTTTTGATCTGTGCTGATACTAATAATAAACAGGTGTAATGTCTGTGAAATGTAAGTTTGTATGTTGGGGATAGTCTCAGAAACTATACCCATCGTATTCTAAAAATCTTTTCTTCAGTATCTATGTTATATATGTAGAATGGACCTACGGGATTATGTGCTATAATATTTTATCCCGTCGCTCCGCCTAGGTACTTTGTATACGCGGCGGAGCCGCGCGGGCAGCTAGTACCTTCTATTTAGCGTTAATTAATCTCATCGTCTTGACATTAAATATTTTAATTCTAATTATTATTAGGTTATTAGGTATGTTTCTGAATGTAACGAATTTATTTTAATCTTGATTATCCAATAATTATTTTTCAACACACCTGCTCGTAAAGTAGGTCTTATTACAGCGTATTTACACTGATAATGCAGAATATTACCCATGCCGTGCCTTTTACATTACATTATCGCACTAGTGCCTTTTCATTACATATCTTTTTAAATATTAGCAAGAAGTATTAATGTTTCGAAAACAGCTAAGTAGTTATTTGCGTAAATATAAAATTCAATTCAAAATGTGATAAATAATTAAAGAATTTCATGAAACTGCTTGTTAGCTTGTTGGTATTTATATTTTGACGGTGTATTTTTACCTATAAGTACCTAATTTCAAAATTTATAAATATGTGGCTGATTAGCTACTTTGCCGGTGCCCTTATCTCAGACTTGCGCGCGCATGCAGCGCTGAGCGCGCGAAAAAATAAAATTACGGCCGCCATCTTTTAAATGGGTTTCTGTTTGTTAAGTTTATTCACAGTATTGCATTTCGTTAGTGTTGTTTTGTAAAATGTCGAATTTAGATAACGAAGAATTACTTATCGAGTGTACGCCGCCAGATATCATAGTTGAAGCGCAAAATGCGAGTGATAGTCTTTTGCCCTCAAAATCAAAAGATAAATACATGCAAGCCTACGCAAATTTCTTTCAATGGAAAAATAGCAAAAATGCAAGCTCTTTCTCAGAGAACGTGTTCATGGCTTACTTTAGTGAACTGGCGAAGAGGTATAAACCTAGTTCGCTTTGGTGTATAATTATATTCTATGTTGAAGAGTACCGTGCAGAATAAAAATGCAATTGACATCAAAGCGTACACCAATCTAACTGCATTCTTGAAAAGACGTTCAGACGGCTTTTACAGTCGAAAATCCAAGGTTTTAACACCTAATGAAGTGGAGAAGTTCATTAAAGAAGCACCGGATAATCAATATCTGGCGACAAAGGTCAGTTCCACTATTTAGTTTTGTATTCATTATTATAATATTTGTAGGCGGTATTGTGAGTGTTGATATAATAGGAACTAAGTACAATTATTATAACTTAATTATGATTTTATTTATTTTCAGGTCGCATTAATATTCGGAATTACTGGTGCCTGTAGGCGTCAGGAATTAAACAACATTACGACAAAAGATATAGAGAATCACGGAGAGATGCTACTTGTCAAAATTCCGAACACTAAAAATAAAATTCCTCGATCATTTACTATTTATTCACGGACCATTTTATGAAATAGTGAAAAAATATGAAAGTTTACGTTCAACAAAAGGAAAATCTGACCGGTTCTTCCAAAATTTTCAAAACGGCAAATGCACGAGTCAGCCTATCGGAGTGAACAAATTTGGATCGATGCCTAGAGAAATTGCCAAGTTTTTAGGCTTACCACAGGCTGACGCTTACACCGGACACAGTTTTAGGCGGACTTCAGCTACATTGCTGGCTAATTCAGGAGCCGATATATTGACTTTAAAACGCCATGGGGGATGGCGATCTAATAATGTCGCCGAGTCATATATTGAGGACTCCATCCAAAATAAAGCCGACATAAGTGCCAAAATAACACAAGCAATCAATTTGGAGCCACAATCCAAGAAGTTCTGCCCTGAACCGCGTCCTTCCACCTCATATGCCAATGATGATTTGGGATTTCATACGTTTGCTAATGATGAAACGCAATGTTCTTCTACCTCCTTTCAGAATGTTGCATTATCACCGACATTTACAGTTACCCAAGAACAAAGCAATGAAATAATTAATAATACAATTAAACATACAGTACAAATGCCTCATAAGGCGGTAGCATATCATTTCAATAATTGTACTTTTAATAACTGTTTCAATAATTAAAGTTTTTATATAAATGTGAACTTTTATTCACTTTTCCTCGCAAGTGTGTTGAAAAACGTCGTATGAAACACGTGAGCATTGGTCATTACACTTCTCGTCTCCATTAAGCCTTCGCCTTCGGCTCAGGCTTAAAAACCGACTCGAGTGTAATGAACAACATAGCACACTTGTATCATAATGTACTATTAATATTCTGACATAAAAAGTTGAATTATTTGAATACTGTGAAATTGTTAATTTGCATGCTTTTTCTGGTACGTCAGCAGCAGAAGTAGCTAAGCGGGCCGGGTGTTCAAAATGACCTGCACACGGCTTTATTCTTAAGAAATTAAGAACGTGTGTAGGTTATTTTGAACACCCGGCCCGCTTAGCTACTTCTGCTGCTGACTGTACAACATAAGCAACACTGTAATTATTCTGTCATCTTATGTAACTATGTTCTCGCAATAAATAATTGATTCTTTATTGTTACAGGTCTGGTGAATTAGTGCAAGTGCGGGATTGTAAATACAATAAACAATGTGAAAAACTATAGACAGCGATATTAAAAAAAATGAATATCACAAAAATGGACCCCGAAATCATATTCGGGCCACAAAGGGACAATTTGTACAAAATTATACCACAGACAATAAGTTACATGGCCATATTCGTAATCGGATTATTTGGCAATGTAACTTATTGCCTACTAACAATAACAAAAAAAATAAAAATAAAAAAAATGGACGCTTATCTAATTAGTTTAGCAATCGGGGACATAATTTCGATGGCTTTGCTGCCTCAGGAGATATATTCAATATGGTCCAAACGGCCTTACGTGTTCGGGCAGGCATACTGCCTGATCAACGAACTGGCGGCGGAGACGTCGAGGATCGCCAATGTGTTGACGATGACCCTGATCACTTTATAGCGGTACGAGGCTGTTTGCCACCCGTTCGTGTCGCGCAGGAGGTCAACGTTGGCGAGCGCGAGGCGGCACGTGGTCATCGCGTGGGTCATCGCGCTAGCGTTCGCCCTGCCTCAAACCCTGCGGTTCGGCGTGAGCAGTCAACACGGCGTCCCCATGTGCATACAGATCCGTGTCGTCATAAAATATTACTATGAAGCGACCACGTTCCTCTTCTTCTTCGTCCCCCTGGTACTTATATCAATATATAGTACCCTGATTGGACTAAAACTGAAGAAGTCTAACATAAGCAATGACGCACCCGACGAGTTGGAGCTGACAATGAGATTCACGACCATAGTTCAACGGCAACGTAGCCAGTCAACAAATCACACCATTATAATTTTAGGTAAGAATATATTTATCACTCCTTATTCATTACTAGCTTTTGCTCGCGACTTCGTCCGTGTGGATCTCGGCCTGGAGGCCTGACGCCCCAAAAATCGACATCTAAATCCAGCACTAGTACAGCAAATAATATGCCAATTGTTCATTTGTTATTAGGGTTCCGTACCCAACGGGTAAAAACGGGACCCTATTACTAAGACTTCGCTGTCCGTCCGTCCCTCCGTCCGTCCATCTGTCTGTCACCAGGCTGTATCTCATGAAGCGTGATAGTTAGACAGTTGAAATTTTCACAGATTTTTTTCAGATTATGTATTTCTGTTGCCGCTACAACAAACAAATACAACAAATACTAAAAAACCAGCCAAGTGCGAGTCGGACTGGGGCTCCCATACAACAGATATGATTTTTTTGCCGTTTTTGTAGATAATGGTACGGAACCCATTGTGCGCGAGTCCGATTCGCACTTGGCCGGTTTTTTTATTTTTATTTTTTTATCTAGTTTTATAAATTTTAATGTATTATTGTTTTGATTGACTCTGCATGTGGGTAGTGCCGTACAATACACCTCACTTCGTACTTATGTTTATTTCTCTCTCGCCTATCCCAATAATATATTAGTATGTAGTTTATATATTAAAATTGTATGACGTTTCCGTGAGTCCCAGGTCAGCTTCCCAAATATTAGTTATTATGATAATTTAGCGCGTAACTGAACCAGCTTCTTCTTTTCTAGTGTCCGAGTTCGCGACATTATTCTTTTGTATGGCGCCATTCCATGCGCAGCGTCTCCTGGCGATATACAAGCACCACTGGCCGCCATCCAGCTTCCTGATAGACGCCTACACCACGCTCACATACATCTCCGGGGTGCTCTGCTACTTACCTGCTAGCATCAACGCTATCGCGTACCACATGACGTCGAACTCGTTTTGGAAAGCTTTGAAGGTTGGTTTCTTTTCACAGCATCTATATTTTTACAAATTTAGGTTTTGTTTTTTTGAGGTTCCGTTCCAAAGTGTAAATTATTTAATTCGTTTTTGTCTAGATATATATTGTTTGGCCCAGGCATCAATTACTCGTAGAGTGGATTCAAATGAGACCACGGGTGTATCTTACTGTGTAGCCCCACTTTATAAGTAAAGGAAAAACATGTGGTGGTGTGTCAAGTTATAAATTTTTAGGGTTCCGTAGCTTAAATGGCAAAAACGGAACCCTAAGAGCACGTTCACACAGGGTCTCCGTTTTACTGTTTCGTTTTATCGTATACGCTTTTTTTCATTGATGGCGTATGGAGTTGTATGAGCGACTTCACATATGACACAGTATTCAGCTCTGTGTGAACGGGCTGTTATAGTTTCGTCATGTCCGTCTGTCCGTATGTCACAGGCATTTTACTCGAAAACTATTAAGTGTAAGTATTTGAATAAAATTTTGAGCATAGGTGTATTTTGTTAGTCGCTACATAGTTTTGTAATTAAAATTACTAAAAAAAATATTTTTGGGGTGCATACATAAAACTAAAAGTCAAAATTTTTTTTTTCATTGCGACCCATAGGGCTTATTAAATTCTTTTACCGAAAATTATTTTAAGGAGTGCATGCCAATTTTCACTTTTGATGTCTACCAAGGTTCAACAGTCCAGTCCCAATTTGGGAATGGATGAAAATTTTAGAAATGCCTGATTATTTTTTTGGTGATAGGAATAACCTTCCTTAGCAGTAGAAAAAAGTTTGAGATTTTTCAGCTGCGTCAATTTTTTTTGAAAAATATAGACAGTTTCCTCACTTACGTTTTGGGTCAGTTACGGCACCTTCCTCGATCGGTCTCATATTGCAAAAAAATATATTAAATATGTGTGGTAAACTGACACTGGCAATGATATTGACACTTGCTGCAGCTATATTGGTCATTACCAGTGTCAGTTTACCACAGATATTTAAGATAGTTTTTTGTAATATGAGACAGATCAAGGAAAGTGTCTATTTACCGTTCTTGACCCAAAACGTATATGAGGAAACTGTTTATATTTTTCAAAAATAATTGTCGCAGCTGAAAAATCTGAAACTTTTTTCTGGTGCTAAGGAAGGTTATTCCTATCACCAAAAAAATAATCAGGCATTTCTAAAATTTTCATCCATTCCCCATAGCCCATGCCAATCGGGCGGTCTGTTTCGCAAACGCAGATTATTAATGTTTTCGTCCATTACAAAAAATAGTTATACACGGTGTAACTCTCGCAGTCTGAAATTAGATTTATACAGTGTGTAAAAAAAATAGTAATTTTATGTGACTACATTTTACAATTGGTTTGTTTTTAACATTATTCCGGTTTATCTTTTCAAATATTTTTATACTCTAATATTTCCATGTGTAAAAATATCTACTACCTTTTTATTTTGAATTGTACATTTCTGTGTTACTCGGGTGTTTGTTTTTTGTGTGCGTTGTGGTCTGGTTGTGGTATTCGCAGGTTAGAATGTCTGTTGAGAACCTGCAGGCCCAGCTGGATGCTCTGAGGGCACAACATGCCCAATTGAATCCACACGAGGAGCATGGACCTCCTCCAGCTAAAGAAATTTGCGGAGTTTCTGTCAAGTTGCCGCCGTTTTGGGCTGACAGGCCAGCTGTTTGGTTTGCTCAAGCGGAGGCACAATTTCACTTGGCAGGTATCAAGACTGATATTACTAAATTTAGCTATGTCATTAGCATTATCGATCAAAGGCTCATCGGGAAGATCGAGGATATTATTATGCACCCGCCTGAGGAAGAAAAATATAACACTCTTAAACAAGAGCTAATCCGTCGGCTCTCCATATCTGAACAACAACGGGGGAGCGACTCCTCAGCGGGGAAGAACTCGGGATCAGGAAACCTTCAGCTTTCCTGAGACATCTGCAATCCCTGTCAGGTAACTCTAAGGATGACAGCATCCTGCGTCAGCTTTGGATGCGACTGCTACCGAGTCAGGTCCAGGCCATCCTCAGCGCTCAGTCAGACCTTGGCTTGGACAAATTAGCTGAGCTTGCGGATAAAATAATTGACGTCACGCCTGGCCCGTCGCGTGTCTACTCAGTAGACAACAATGGATTTCCTGATCTTACTCCCTTATTGCATCAACTTGACAAGTTGAGCCAGCAGGTCGCAGCCCTTACTGAGAACAGTCAGCGCGGCAGATCCCGCGCGCGTTCGTCGTCACGAAGTTCAAACCGCAGTAGCACGCCGATTAGCAGGAGCCCTGCTACTGCTAAGGTTTGCTGGTACCATAAAAGGTACAAAACTAGAGCAACAGATATTGAGACTGTATTTATTTTACAAAGAAGGGCTGTTAGAGCAATTTATAACCTCGGGTCGCGGCGTGAGTCATTGAGATAATTTTTCAAGGAAACAGATATTCTAACACTGCCGTCACTATACGTATTTGAAATAATTATGTATGTTAAGAAGAATTTATACAACTACCCAACAAACACTGATAGGCCCAAGGTTACCAGAAGCGCAGGGAAGCTCAAAACAACTTTTTAGGCTAGTAAAAGTGAAAAAGTCGTTCTTAGGAAATTGTTTTGTTTGTTTTTGTTTGTGCCTTATTTTTCTCCGTGGGGGGATGATGTGGCGTTTTGTCGTGCATCTAAACTCCTTCGTTATCTTAACTTTTCTATCAGCTTTGAGCTGCAGTTGTTTTAGTGTAAGATTGACAAGTTGTCACAGAATAACACGCTATGTTTTAATTTCATATAATTTGTACATTTAAAACTGTGAAAAGCATAATACACGTTCGTTTAGTGGAACCAGCGTTTATCTATCTACTCCTGCCGGCTAGAACACATCATGAGATAAATCTCGATAATCACGTGGGCGACGAGAATCGCCCTCCCCAAAATTTTATATCTGCCGTCGAGTGTAAGAATCTTGTCTGAAGTTAATTTTACGGTTAGTCTATACAGCTTAGACGACTTTGAGACGTTATCGTTTATAAATTAAATCAAACATTTATTCGTAACACAACACAACATACATTATTACAAGACAAAGACACAGGAAAAAAGTGAATGAGTGGATTGCAAAAAAATTGTACATAGTTAAGAGCTTTAATCTAATCTATGATTTAATTTTTTACAGTTTCATAACGGCAATTACCCATATATTTTATATGGGTAATTGCCGTTATGAATTTGTATTAAATTAAATAAAAAAAGTAATAATTAAAACTAAAAACAAGCTAACAACGAAATTAACGCGTTTCCGGTTCGTTTTCTGGCAAACATCTCAACCACTACGAGTAAACGTCCGAGCGCGCGTTGAAGTCTAATGTACTTGGAAAAATTATGTGGCTTCGGAAGATGCGAGTATTTTTCTTGCGTCAGATCGCTGGTAGTGACTGTTTTAATTACGTTACGTTTTTTACCGGTGGTAATCGTATCCTGCGTAGGCGTCTTTAATTAAGGCCACTTATCTGGTATCTCTAAGATGGTCCTGAAAACCATTGGCGGTTTATGTCAAATTCGAATTTTATTCCGCGTGTCGTTGGTAGGTACCCAGTGCCAATCGGATGGCCTAGTATAGATTTCTTTTCTAGTTAGCTTTATTGAGTCGGCTAATCTACAACCAAGGATGTTACTCTAGCTTTACTACTTACTAGGTATGATGATCTATTGCCCTTGGAATCAGTTATTACTATATATACGGTTTCGGCGTATGCCTTTTCGCTCGCGTCGGTAAATACGTGTAAATAAATCGGTTCTTTGGATAGGTATATGTCTCGGTACGGCTAGATTTTGTCGCAAGTCTAGGCTGTCTATCCACTCGCGCCATGCTCGATTTAGGTGGTCGGGTTAATACCACCACCTCGTCCCACTCGCAAGATGCTCTCCATAAGTCCTGTATGAGCATTTTACCTAATATTGTTACTGGCGTGGCGCAGCCAGTCGGATCGAAAATGCTAAATACTTAAGGTACCTACGAAACGACAAGTTAATAGCGATTAACTTGTCGTTTCGTAGGTACAAAAAAAAGGGCAATGGGTCCCAATCTCTCAGCATATGCTAGGGTAGGTTAATACCCAGCGCTGGTTTTCAGATCAGTCCCTAGGGAGAGGCTCGGTCGCAGCGTTTCTCGCCTACTGTTATTAGTACATATATATTCTGACAGGGTAAATAACAGTATAAAAATTGAGAGAAAAAGTAAAATTAATAATAATAACAATTATAAACTAGAAAATAAAATAAATGTAGGGATAGGGAATAAGTAAGAATCCTTAATTTATGAAAAGGTGATAGATGTATGTGTGTGTGTGTGTTTGTGCGTGCGTGCGCCTAATGTGATTATTTGTGTGTTATCTTGTTGCTATACATATTCTGTGTTGGCTTGTTGTCGTATTGCGGGGGTTAGAGTTGGGTTTGCTTGTTTAATAAGTGAGTTCTGAGTGAGTGTGACGCCACTTGTCGAACGAGCGAGCGAAGTGAACGAAGTTCTATGCTTTAGCTTGTCGAACGAGCGAGCGAAGCGAACGAAGTTCTATGCTTCAGCTTGTCGAATGAGCGAGCGAAGCGAACGAAGTTCTATGCTTCAGCTTGTCGAACGAGCGAGCCAAGCGAACGAAGTTCTATGCTTCAACTCGGGCCCTAATTCATTCGTATGTCTGATGTCTGTCACAATGTCACGCTGTGCGGCTGTTCTCCTCTACAGGTTCGTTAATTAAGTAACCATATCGATTTATTTTGTCAAGTCACTTTTCGTAATTCAAAAAAAAAAATGAAAAAAAAAAGTTGGCTCAGGAGTTCTACAGCTCACAGGGCCACTAGTATTGTAGTAGCAACTATCCTGTATCCCCAGTCGGAACAAAGGTTAACGCACACTCGCCGCCTTACCGGATCACCGCCGACACTCGCCCACCCGCCGGCCGGCGTCCACCCGATGTCAAGCTCGTAAATGCGCCGAGTACTTTAAATGATCCTTATTTTCAGGACATGGTGCGAGCGGGCAGCCCTCCCAGCACTGCTCCAACACGGCCGACGCCCGAAAACCCGCCTCCAAATCAGCGCTCAAATCAGGTTCATATTCCTTTTTAGAGTTCCGTACCCAAAGGGTAAAAACGCACCCTTGGAAGCTCTGGCGACCTTACTCACCACCAAAAGTGCGCGCTAAACGAAATACTCGTACGCTGGAGCCGTAGCATGGTTGGCCTTGTCACGCCATAGGTGATAGGATAGAGCGTGCGTCACTGGCTGACACCGTTCGATAGAACGAGATGACGCTCTTATCTTGTCACTTGTCGCGTGATAAGGCCAACCATGCTACGGCTCCTGGCCACGCGCCATTCATTGCGTATGATTGCTCTGCGTCACTGTACTGCCGCATTAAGAAAAAAAACCATAAGTGACAAAAAGTAAGTTTCGAGATAAATGGAAAAAAACTTTACACTTATATTCAATTGGTTTTAATTTAAAGTACAAAGCTGAAACTTGTGTTACAAACACAATTAAAAATAAATTGTAGAATTTTATGACAACTAAATTTTGTTAATAATCTTTTTATTTAATTAGATATTTACAAAAAAAGGTTTTGCTTATTAAAAAAAACATTTGAAAATATCGTTTCGAGGAAAAAAGGACACAAGTGCGAACTTATGTTTTTTGTGTTACCTTTGCACAGCATCTAAGATAAAACAACACAAGTACTCACAAATTTTTCTACCACTAATTGGCCTAGGAACTTGAAAAAGCACATATGGGTTCTTGTGGTTTATTTAATTGGTCAAATTAAAGAAACACGATAAAAAATCAAAAAAAATAATTAAAAGTAAACTAAATGAGATGCTTTACGAGATCTTGAGGTGATTATATAGGTACTTAACATAAAATTGAGGTTAGCTATTTAACATCAGTCCAAATTCCAGACACATTTAAAACATTTGCATATGCATGCATGTGTGTACTATAACTGACCGCGACGAATACCCAATAAAACTATTTAAAAGTATATTTTTCCGAATAGGTGCTAAGTTAATACATGAAGTAAATACCTACTATAAATATAATGATTATTGTTAAGTTTTCATTAGTAGTTTAATCTGGCAACAATTATGCCCACGTTTGACAGATGTCAAATTAAAAATAACTGTCGAATCACTTGGGTCTTTGTCGTTTTGAAGTACGGTCAGAACATTATTTTGAGCTCCGCACGTATAATCGCGATAGTTATCGGATCAGGTGAGTCTGTTCAGTTCGAGCCAGGTCTCAGGGTCCTACACCTGACGAAGGAGCGTCCCGGCAGCTCCTGGCAAAGGTGAGTGTCCTTTTAGTGACTTCAAGGCTCTATATCGTTGTCGGTTCTAAAATTGATTTTCGATCTCGTTTTTATAATACCTACAGTCCACTGTTTAACATTTTGTTCCATCGAACCGGATTTTGAGAAGGCGAGCCTGTGGATATTTCGTTTTTTATCGCTTTCGAAGTAAATCCATCAAATTTTGGTGTAAAATTGTCGTTTCGTATTAATATTTTTTCGTCCACCAAAATAGAGGGTAAGCTTATAAATTTTCGCATTCCACAGTTTCGTAGTTTTGTTATAATAGTTCGAACTTAAAAGTAATTAATTGGAATAACTGTTAAAAATAAATGCTTAATTAAATTGTATTAGATAATACTGTTACATATTTTAATAGTTTAACAGTTATTAATGTGTCCTATCGTCATACTTTATAATCGTTGTTAACGTTTCGTTGTTGTGTAAATCGGAACGCACTTTTGCCATAGATAGTTAAACTCACTAACTGTCAAGTGACGTTTTAGCTCAGTTAGTTCGTCTAACCTCAAAGTTGAATGTTTATGTATGAATTATTTTGATTTTGCAGCTTGTTTTTCGTGATAATTCTTTACAATGAGTGAAAACGGTGATGAAGATCGTCAATCCGCTATTATTGATACGTTTCGCGTACAAAGAGACTATGCAATTATGCGTTTGGAACACATCGAGAGTTCAGATTTAGTTGGTTATTGCATCGAAGATTTTAAGGAGATTGAGTTAGATTTTCATAGTGCACAGCTTAAAATAATATGGCATTTGAGCGCTCATGATCGTTTGACTGAGTTTCAAGTGACAAAAGATTTCGAATCGCGTTTAAAATCGGTAAAATGTCGACTAAGGCAGAATGTTGAAAGTAAAGCTAAGGAAGTCAAACAAAATGACATGAACTTATGCTTGTCTAAATCCTGGTTTATTAGGGATATCCAAACCCGTGTGAGATAGAAAAATCTCATTTTTTTCGCTGAGTCCGAGACTGTTAAAAACTCAATTTGACAAAAACTTTCACTTATGTTTTTTTTTCCTTTAGGCGGCAGTGTAGACTACCAGGGGGTCAATCACGTAACGCATTGCCCGCGCGTCAGGTAGATCTAAATGTCACTTCTTATATGGAAAAATGACAGTTCAAATCTACTTAACGCGCGTAAGAAATGTTACGTGATCGACCCACTGGTCTACTTAGAAAGTTTGTATGTATAAGATCTCCAGAATTATGGATGAGCCTCGTAATTAACCCCTTAAAATATTAGAACCACGGGCAGTCATTCATTACTTACCTAAGCTTATTATAATTAGGCTTAACATCATTGATTTCATATTATACTAGATACACAACCCCGCACAAAAATGTTGATATAAACTGTCACAAATGACATTGACAGCAGCTGTATTCAGATAAATGCTAACATCGCTATTTTTTACCTTAATCATTCATGCAAAAATAAACCCAATATACTAGCTGTCAAGTGTCAAATTTGCAAACTAACGTTACAAAATATTGAAAACTTTTTAGTGAAATCGCCATTTTTTATTAACTTTTTAGTAACATCGGACGAATGGAGTCGCATTTCTCATTATGCTTATTTTCTCACCCATCCATACTTAATATTATAAATGGTAAAGTGTATGTGTTTGTTTGTTTGTTTGTCCGTCTTTCACGGCAAAACATGGCGACGAATTGACGTGATTTTTTAAGTGAAGATAGTTGAATGGATGGTGAGTGACATAGGCTACTTTTTGTCTCTTTCTAACCCCCCGCTTCCCTAAAATGGGGGTGGAAGTTTGTATGGAGCATTCCGCAATTATCAAGGTAGAAAGCTAAAAATTGGTATGCGGATTATTTGTGCCTAACAACAAAAATCGTGAATCATTTTTTTTTTGGAAATGCACCCAACCCCTTAAAAGAGGGGGTGAAATTTTATATGGGACTTTTCGTAGTTTTCAAGGTAGGAAGCTAAAAATTGGTACACAGACTCCGTTACCAACGAAAAATACCTGCCTTTTTTTTGTTAATTTTCCCTCAGCCCCTAAAATAGGGGATGGAAATTTGTGTGAGACTCCGCAAAATTAGTACAGGTTCTATGATACAAACGAATAATAAAATAATTTAACATGGGTATCGTTTCTATGGTTTATTTTTCAAATCTAACGTGTCTGACGTGAAATACCATCTCCCCTGTTGGGGTGAGCTGGGGTTGAAATGTCTAAATATCAATATGGGTCGATATGTATAGTCGATATGTAGTCGATATGTAGAGTCTATCTTAAGCCGAGAATTAAATAAAAGAAGAAACTAGCTGACTGACTGACTGACATATCACCACACAGCCCAAACCGCTGGATCTAGAGATTCCAAATTTGGCACGTAGGTTCCTTATAACGTCTAGTTAGGATTAGATTACACTCCTGTACTCCAAACAAAACAAGATCTTATCCTAACTGGCTAAACGTAAAGTAAAACCAAAATCAAAGCTTTAATGGTCGTTTGTATTTTTTGAGATTGCTAATGTGAAAACTATAGTGTGATATTTTTTAAAAAAGGTAGCCTAAATTGCGTTACATTTTTCTTTATCAAAGAAGCCCATATTTCGCTTGGCTACCACAGTTGCCACAATCAGTTTAGGGGTCTGCGACATTGGCAACTGTGGTTGCCACAAGCAAGTGAGTGGATAGTTGATCAGGCCTATCTTGTGCTAATATTGCGACCCATTTTGCACGTCGTAGAGGATTCCGTGGAAAGCTTTAATTCAAAAATATAAGAAATATTATTATAAACATTTTTCATTGTCAAGACAAAATAAACCAACACGATTTATTATAATTAAAAAAAGTAATAGCTACTCCATTTATTTTTGTTCCGTGATAAGTCATAATTTTTATATACAAAATAAATTACTAAAAATCATGAAAGCATTATAATTTTAACTATAGAATCTGTTTATAAATAAATACAACTTATGTAAAACAAGACATTCCATCTTTTATTGGTTTTTTTGTTATTATTTTTTCAGTGTTTCACTGCACATTTCGTAGTGATTGACAACTGCCACTGTCCGTGGTCGGAACACGACTTAGCCAAACTACTGCCCAAGTCGATTAGGCAGTAGTTTTGGCTTGCCATTTTTTCCTGCTGATTGTGTATCTATAAATACTAAATCAATGCTTAACATCCTAAATTTAAGAAAATTTTCTTTTTGAAACTAGGTTTATATCTGGAGGTTTTTTTTATATTGGTTCTAATTTTTTTTTCCACAGGTTCAAGAGGATCTAAAACCGCTTCCAAAGAGGGCAAATTCGATTTGAATCGTAATGTAACTTATAATATATAAGTAATAATTAATTGCGGACTATCTTACACAAATCGACCAAGTCCCAAACTAAGCGAATGGTACTAGACGGCGATAAAGATACTTTTATAGAGAAATATAGTACATTACTGCAGAGGTCGGGAAAGAAGGGCTTGCCGGGTGAGTAGGTATAGACGGCCGACCGTAGGGAGGCCGGATAGTGATACGAAGCCGGCAAGTCTTTTCACGGTCAGGCATGTATAGTGCTTTTCTCAAACATATGCAATGAAATAAAACAATACACCACTCACAATAGTACATTAATTGGGTGTGTAATGATCGGTATAAAAACAAATAATATAATTTCATTGGATATAACCATTTTTGATATAATTTCAAAGGGTAGAATCATTCATTGTACATAATAAACGTTTGGTATAATATCAAAATATATATTGTTATTTAGTATAACTATCATTCGGTATAACGCTTATTTATTATAACCATCATAGAGTATAATTCTTATTTGATATACATCTCATATTGTATAATGATCAAGCGGTATAATTGTATTAAAACTATAACGCCTGAAACTACTTTTTTTCCGTTCTAACCTAACGTAAACCTAACCCAACCGCCAGCGTGTCGACGTCACCCCGCTTCGCGGGGTGCCTATTTCCGCTCTAAGGGACACAAGTGAACCCTAACCTAACCCACCCAATAGTACAATTGTTGCGAGTGGTTTTTTTACTGCGGGGGGCTTTGCCCCCCGAGCCCCCTTGTGGGGGGGCTTCCCCCCCCCGTCCCCCCTTTTTCTGGCTATCCTGGCTTGATTATATCAACTGTACATTAGACGGAATGAGCATTATATCCAATGTTCAATATAGCAAATATGCATTATACTTAATGTATGTTATACAAAATATTATTATATCAAATGATCGTTTTATAAAATGATAATTATACCATATGCAAATATATTAAGTGTTGTTATACAACTCGAGAATTATATCAGATGAGCGTTATTGCGAGTAATATTATATCAAAAATATTTATAGCCATCGTTACGCACCCACATTAATTTTCCCTCCAATCCCTCCATACTTAATGTTTCTTTTTACGAAAGTCGTCCGTATTTCGCGTGTGTAGTGTTTGAATAGACCCTATTAGGGCCATTATACATAACCTGATAATAAGAATCTTAATTTCTATAATGAATAAAATAAATGCAGAGGATTTTAATTATTGTCTATGGTCTCTGGTGACTTACGTATAGATAACATTTTAATTTATTCATCAACACATTGAATCATACAGATTTGTTTTCTTAATAAAGGTTCGTGTGTAATAGGCATTAATACGGATATTTTTGGTCCGATAACCATTCAGCCACTAGAAAAAATAAAAAAATATATAAATCAGCAGTTTAGCCTGTTGATGAACACAGACGCCATGTTAACATTAAAATTAAAAAAAAATTACTTCCCGGCCTAGGCCTTCAATTTTGTATGAAATTCCTTTACAGTTCTCTCGAGTAGTTCCGCCCGAAACGTGATACTTTGAAGCCTGTTATAACGCACGTAAGGCTGTCATTTTATTGCATGTTTGAGAAAAATACTTAAATACAAACATCCATGACTCAGGAACAATTCAAGTATTTTATTGCATTCATGTTGTTATAGAATAGTAGTAATATACTATAACAACATGAATGTAATAAAATACTTGAATAATGTGTTAAAGCGATTTACACGATGTCATAACTATCTCTGTAATGGAAACTTCAATGAATTACATATCCTGTACCTACTATTAAACGAGCAATATTTGTGTATATATAAATTTGTAATCACGTTCTCGAAAACGGCTCTAACGATTTGATTGGTATATAGGGGTTTACGGGACCGAAAATTTCCCCCGTATTTTCACCCGAGCAGAGCTCGGTCGCCCAGAGTAAGTAACCAAGGCTATTATCAAAAGCAAAGAGCAACCTACTCACCTTGTGGACATCAATGGCAGTAGCTCGTGTTGTGGTGAAAGCCAAGCTCCTTTCTCCTTCTGCTATGTCTAGGTCTTATAAGCCTCGATCTTGGTTCAGCATAGGATAGCGTAAGAGCACATAGAAAGCAGTAGAAGTAGCCACGAAAGCACAGTGGTGTGTCTCTGCGGCAATAAGGGGTGCGCGCGCGACGATAGCCATTTGCCTACTGGTCCGCGAATGTTCGGGACGGAGCTATTCGGAAAGGACGAGATTAGCTTAGCGTTGAAGGAGTCTTCAGTGATGGACGAATTTTTGCTCATGACAACAGCCTGGTTACTAAATCCTAACCATACTTCCCCCCGCTGCGAAATCATAATTTTCAGACATTAAAGGCAATAAAAAAATGCCCAAAATGGCACGGCACAGTAACAGACGGCTGAATAGCATTCTTGATACCTACAAGAGTTTTTTATTAAATATTTAGCGCAAAAGTTCTTTTTACTAGTAGTTTAAAACAAAAGTCTAGAAACCTGGTCACGGCACTACGTGAAGTGGCATCAGTCACCTTACATTATGCCTCGTTTACCCACTGTCTTAAAAATTTAATTAGGTAGCTGAATAAAAGAGAGGTCTGCGTTATCAGGAATCGTGTAGTAAATAAAACAAAGTATTAGGTTTGAAATTAAAGTACATTTATTGATTGATTCTTATTGTACTGTTTATTGGATTTGGTATTAGGGTGATTTGGTATTTACAACAAAAGTCTAGAAACCTGGTCACGGCACTACGTGAAGTGGCATCAGTCACCTTACATTATGCCTCGTGTACCCACTGTCTTAAAAATTTAATTAGATAGCTGAATAAAAGAGAGGTCTGCGTTATCAGGAATCGTGTAGTAAATAAAACAAAGTATTAGGTTTGAAATTAAAGTACATTTATTGATTGATTCTTATTGTACTGTTTATTGGATTTGGTATTAGGGTGATTTGGTATTTATTTGTTGGTTTAGATATTTACAATGAAATATTTATTGGATTATTTGTATTGCCTCCAAATCAGCGTTCAAAGTCGACTTTAACTACTGTTTTACTACTTTTGTTTTATTAATTATAATGCATCCTTTTTACTGATATTGAAGGTAAATTACGTACGAGTAAAGGAGATAGCTTTTGACAAGCTAGGATAACAGAAAAACAAACTATTGTTATGGAAAATGGTTGAGTTTATAGGGGTGCTCAACCAAATGTCATAGGAAACTGCGTGCCGATTTTGATGACCAAAAAAAATGTTTTTTTTAACCCGGCGAGCATGATGTGAAAAAAAGTTACATCAAGCATGTGGCAGGGTGTGACATACCCAAAATTTAATGCCCCATAATATAGTTGTTATTAATATTATTTTATTTTCTTGATAATGTATAGTTAAATAATTAATTAGTTAATGGAATTAAATCGAAAAAAAAATTTAATTATAAAATTATTTTTATTTATTCATGTTTTTCTTATACTATGTAATTATAAGAACAAAAATTTTGGGGTTTAAAAAAATCAACAATAAAACAAAAAAATAACTCTTTAAAATATAAATCAACTTAAAACTGAAAGATACTGAGATTTTCTTCTTAAAATAGAGTAATTACATTTTTTAAGTAAAAAATATGACTAATTACTACCATTGAGATCCGGAAATTTTTCAATTTTGCATGCTACAAACATTATGGGCTTGCCGCAAGCGTTGCAGGAATGTTTGGTTTTTATATCCTTATGTATGGACAGTCCTGGTATCCGACATACCGTCCAGATACATTTACATGTCTAGGTGAAGGCTCACCCAGTTATTTTTCCATTTGGCGGCGGATATAGCTTAGAATAATTTTTTGTTGATTTTCTTGAATTTAAGTGTTCATAAATAATAAAACAATATTAACTAAAATAAATAAACGCGTCTCAAACCTATACAATAAAATCATAAAAAAGAATTAAGAATAATAAAAAAAACTTAATAAAATTATTAAAAATGTATACTTAAAATAAATACGTCAAAAATGAGGCAGGGTATGACATACCCGAGACAGGTTTGTGCACGAATATTCCGGCCAGTGTGTCACGCCACACTGTGATCACGCCATTATCCCCTTTCGCACACCCCGCCTCCAGCTACTGAGCGAGCTAGTGTCGTCAGTCGAAGATTTAGAAAATACCAATACTTTTTAATACTACCAGGGTATGAGATACCCTGCCTCATGCGCGCCGGGTTAATTCAAAATAGTCCCAGCGAGCTGAAATTTGGCATGTAGAGAGATATGGGTCCCTTGATAGGTCCTTTGACACTCGAAAGGGAGTATCCGGAGGCCCGGATACTCCCTTTCGAGTGTCAAAGCATCCCTCTCCCTAGTAATTTTTGGCGAGGCCGAAGGCCGAGCTGCAGGAGTGTAAACTACCCTAAATCCTATATAATCACCATATTATGCGAGCCCGAGAGCCGAAGGCCCGAAGGGCGAGAAAAACTTTTACGCGGACGAAGCTATCAGCTGCTAATTTACAATTTATATCACTTAGTTTTATATCACATGGCCTTTTATAGTGGTCTGTTTGCATAGCATCCCTCTCACCCCAGCTGATTTTATTAATAATATTACTCCAACCCAGATCCACTTTCGATTTGATACATTCTAGATTGCACTTACTCGTAACTATTAGCGGCAAGTGATCAGACCAGAACACATCATACAATTCTCTGATGCTAGTAATTTCCTGCCAAGTGGACTCAGTTACGATACAATGGTCTGACCATCGCTTACGGATGCGCATCATTAACAAAAGTGTATGTATTAGACGAGGCGCCCAACATCTCTAAATCTGCACACCGCCACCTTTGCTCAGCACAGAAGTCTAGGAGCTGAGCGCTAAACATTTCACCCGGATGCGCGTTAAAATCTCCCAAGATGTACACAGACTCCACTTCCATACTGTCTATAATCGTGCACACTTCGCTAAAGCACTCGGTAAAGTCCGCTAGATTGTCCACTGAAGTTCGCAGGCATATATACCGAAAACAACAGTAACTTACGGTACTGCATACTTATTGTAATAAAGTTTTTCTACGTATATTTATGTATTGTATAATGTCTATGTCTAAGAAGACATCTTGTGGGTGTGTGACTTATTATAATAAATATAGATTAATTGATCTTACAGTTATCTCAAAAATCTAAATTAAAATGAATTAAGGATGCCTACTTAATAATGTTCCTGGATGTTTTAAAAACAGGTGAGGCAGAAATGGGCACCGTCCTAGGTTACCAATATTCGGGTATTAAATATCCCCATTAATATATTATATGATATACACATAATGTAATTATGTCCAAATTGCTGTAGAAAGCTGAACTTATACCTATAAATCATAAGCGGTGTATAAGTGTTGCAGAGTTTTTACTGGTAGGTATATTATTATAGTATTATAAAATAATAATAAAATCAAAATCAAACATTCTTTATTTGCTAGAATATGGTAACATCTTAAAGCTTAATTCGTTCATGCATAGGTATTCAACCTGCATGCAGGTGAGCAAATTTTTACAATATATTTATGAATCCACAATGTTATATATAATCTAACTTTTTTTTTGTTAAGGGGGAAATGCGTTACGCATACCACCCGGGTGCATTATATGACATTAAAGCTGAGTAACTAAAATACTGAATAAGATGCTATTATATTAAAATATCCTGTATAATTTGCGTTTAAATGATTTTAATAACACGTATAAGCTGAATATGCTCCATCTTATATGACTTTTTTCTTGTTGGGTATGAATGTATAAAATAAAATGTAACACAACTTATTAATGTCTGGGTGTTAATACAAACGATAATCTGGTGAATTAATTGTGTTGCGGGAGTGGATTCGTAAACAAAACAAAATAGATTTTTGTAAAAATAATATTTTTGTAAAAATAATATTTTTGTAATAATAATATTTTTGTAAAAAATAAGACAGGTTTTGGTATTGGCTTATAAGACTGAATAATGGTGATGTAATGATTAGTTAAAATAAGAATCAATGGTGATGTAATGATTAGTTAAAATAAGAATGGACAAAGTGATTTTTAGATAATATAATATTCGGCAAAACAAGAATTATGGAAATCGTCATTGAGGGTAAACGTATGTCGAACAGACAATTATTATGAAAAAAACGGAACCCTTATAGGATCACTCGGTTGTCTGTCTGTCCGTCTGTCACAGCCGATTTGCTCCGAAACTACTGGACCGATTGAGTTGAAATTTGGTACACACATGTAAATTGGTGATCCAAAGATGGACACATAAAGTAAATTAATGAATTCTGAACAAGGGGCCCACTTTTGGGGGGTAAACTGGAAAATTTAAAAAAAAAAGTTTCGCAAACAGTATTGTGTGACATATCAAATGAAAGGGGATGTTATAAGCATGTCAGATATATATTTTTTTAATTTTAGCATAAACAGATAAGTAATTTAGGAAAAAAGAAGAAAATTGACCATTCCCTCCCCCTTATCTCCGAAACTTCTGGGATTAAAATTCTTAAAAAAATATGGAAAATAGTTCCTTGCCTAAAGAATACAGGAAAACCTATAAGAAGTTTGAGTATGCAAAAACACTTATGAAATTTAGATTATATACGGAACCCCTCACCACGCGAGTTGAACTCGCACTTGTCCGGTTTTTTTTACATACGTTATTAGTAGGATGTGTATGTGTACATACGTCGGTTCTTTTTGTGTGTAAAATCAGTGTGCCACGGCATGTAGGTACCTACTTTTGGTGGGGTGAGGTGCCCGCGCGAAAGTTTCAAGGCTGGACCTTATTTTTAGGGTTCCGTAGCCAAAATGGCAAAAACGGAACCCTTATAGTTTCGTCATGTCCGTCTGTCCGTCTGTCCGTCTGTCCGTCTGTCCGTCTGTCCGTATGTCACAGGCATTTTACTCGAAAACTATAAGGTCTATTTGAATAAAATTTTGAGGATAGGTGTATTTTGTTAGCCGCTACATACTTTTGTAATTAAAATGACAAAAAAAAATTTTTTTAGGGGTGCACTCCATACATAAAACAAAAAGTCAAAATTTTTTTTTTCATTGTGACCCCCCGTGTGGCACATCAATCGATAGGCCTTTCAAAATAAATATAAGGTTGCTTAGCATTTTTTTTGATTAAGTGAATAGGGACGGAGTTAATCGCCCCGAAAGTCACTAAAATTCTGTCCCCCCCCCTCTAATTTTTGAACGGTGTATTTTAAAAATATGGAAAAATTCATGGACATGGGGCTTATTAATTTCATTCACCGAAAATTGTTTTGAACAAGATCGGTTCAGAGGTTTTCGAGATATTGCTGAAAAACTGCCTTCCTCAAAGAAAAGGACGTAAGTGCCGTAAAATTTCTGTGACGATACGACCTTTTTAATAGGCACGGAACCCTTCGTTTTGCGTGGTCCGACACGCACTTGGCCGGTTTTTCTGAATTACAATTACTTACCCACATTAAGGTGACACCATGATGAGTTCGTGAGCCAGGAGGTGGAGGCGTACCTAAACTGAACCATTTTTGATTTCAATACTTCGTATTCCTGTTATCCTAGCTTGTCAAAAGCTATTGGTTGTCATCTTCTTTTACGTGATTTAGGTACCTTGAATGTCAGTAAAAGGATGGAACAGAAGCACCTTCAAAGTCAAAAAAAAAGTCGAAGTCAAAGTGATTTATTCTTCAATTTAGGCATATTACATGCACCTATGAATGTCGATAAACTACCACCGGTTCGGAAAGTAAACCTCTGCCTCGAGAAGAACCGGCGTAAAAAACTCGGTGAGGTGTCATTTTTTCAAAACAGTATACAATATATCATTTCAGTATCAGAGTATTATACAATTTCAAAATTACATTGCTACAGTAGAAAGCCTATTTATTTTACGACAGATTTCTAGTGCAGGATTTTATCGCTGCCAAATATCCCTATCCATGATGTAGTCGTTTATCTTAAAATATGCTTTTGAAATAAGTGTCCGTTTTACGACAGATTTGAATTTAGAGTCAGTAAGTTCGGTAATGTGTTTTGGAATTTTATTGTAGAATTTTATACAATTTCCCAAGAACGACTTTTTCGCTTTTACTATCAATCAGACGAAAACCACAGTCTACCCTTACTACTTGCTACCTTTTACAATACTACCTATATATGTACACATTAACTACTCTGTGGTATTATAATGTATCGCACTTTGTCTTGGGTACCTCCGGTGAGCGAGGTCAGCAGAACGTTGGGGTTAGGGTCAGAACGCCTTGGTAGTAAAATGCCTACATGTATAAAACGTCGTAATTGTAAAATAACTCGGTGAACAGAATGACCTTTGTGAATAATGACGTGGTAGCATTATGTCTTGGTTGCACGATTGTCAACTATTATAGCATAATACCGAAGTTGCATAATGACTAGGTAGATATTGGCCCATACCATGTTATGCCTTAGTTGTAAAATGACATAGTATGCATTATGTCTACATAGTATGTCGTCTTGTATTAAAAATGGTTAAATAGCAAAACGTCGTGGTGTCAAAAGGACTAACTTATTCTAACTGATAACGATGTCTGTTTGTATAAAAGCAGTGACAAGATACACTGACATTTGAGTACCTATCTTATCTATTAAAGAACATTTATGTGATTTCCTGGTCGTTCGATAACCTAGACGTTTTGCAAGTGAGACTTTATGAATATTTGACCATATGCCTATTTTGTCATTTTACTCTCAGTACGTTGTGCTACTTGGTCGATTTGCTTATAAGACGTTTTGCTCATTAGCCGATTTGCAAACAAAGACGTTTTACAACTAAGTCTAAGTGTATACCGAGCCAGTTTGAAACTATGCCATTTTACATGCTTGGACATTTTACTACCTTGACCTGATGCCAATTAGACCTGGTCACCACTACTCCTCCATTATCTTAAAGAACGATTTAATCGGCTCACTTCGTCCTCCTCTCGCTCCACCACCATTCATTTACGAAACTCTGCAATAATTCCTTCCGGGCAATAATATTAGTAAGATAGTAGGATAGAAGAAAACAAGTTGTGGTTCTAAGTGATTTAGAACTTTAGATAATATACCTAATAGAGAATAATATACCTATAATTCAAAATGACCGCCATAAAAAAGATGGCCGATGGAGGAGATGGTTTCTATCAAAAACTTAAATCTATGTACCTAACTAGGACCTGAAACTGCGCAGTACGCGTTGCAGTAACGTGTTCGTACCGTCCTGCCATTTAGGCGCGCAGTAAATAGTACATTACTGCAGAGGCCGGGAAATAGCAATTCGTGGATGACTTATTTTTTTAAAGAATGTACACGGCATGACTCATGGTTCTAATTTCAAATGACTCACATAAAAAAAATTAAAACATTATAAATCGATTACAATTTTATGTTTTATGCAATTAAAATTATTAAAGATTAAACGGGATTAAAATCTAAACGCATTTTAGTTCGTTTTGAATATTATTTCGAAAATATTTTAATTTCTTCAGTTAATACTATTTGAGACATTTTTTTAAACGTCGCTTCGATCTCTTGCAAAAGTAATCGTTTTGTCTATGACCATTAAAAAATATAAAACTTCTAACCAGTCTAATTATAGCAAGTTGTTATGATAAATTGCTAGGCCTTTAATCTTACGAGCATTTGGCTGTTTGTAGTGATTTGTCTTGGTCAAAACATAATTATGATTAAAAGGTAAAAAAGTATAGGTACAGTAAAGGAATTTCATACATTTTCCTGGCCGCTAAAATTATACAATAATGACTTTTAACTTTTTAAATTTGCACTTGTCAGTAACGAGGAACTTCACGTACTATTTTTGCTACAGTAAGGCACACATTTTCGAGCATATTGGGGAAAAAGTCTTTACTAACTTAAATGACAGTTAACAGCTTACCGTACTTAAACCGCATCGAAATGTGGAAGTGGCGTTGTATGGAGATAGATGCGACATCACGATACACACTATTTGACCGACCGGTAAGCCTAGTGGGTAGTGACGCTGCCTACGAAGCTGAAGATCCTGGGTACGAATCCCGGTAAGGGCAAATATTTGTGTGATTAGCATGAATATTAGTTTCTCAGTCTTGGATGTTTTCTATGTATTCAAGTATTTATATCTTATAAATATATCGTCGTCTAGTACCTATAACACAAGCCTTATTGAGCTTACTATGCGCTATGGGACAAGTTCGATTTGTGTACGATTGTCCCTTAGTATTTTTGATGTTATAATGTTATACCTACTAAGATGCACTTTATTAATGTTTCTGAGGGAACGTACAATATGCGCCACATAAGTTTCCGCCTCTGCGGGGCTAGCGCAACTGACGCCGCACCGCGACGCGAGTCGAGAAAGCTCAACCCCCTTTTTCTAATTTGTACGGTGCGAGTGAGATAGGGGACGCTTAGTCGCGCGAGAAGCGACTGAGCAGCAAGTTGTGCTAGACGTGCAGAAGTGGACCTCACCATACACCCGTGGAACCCGTCTGACACCTCTACGATGCTACTAGTAGCTAACATTACGCAAACTTATGTGGCGCTTAGTGTATTGTTGTTATATATATTTCTAGCTCCATGCCATTTTAAAACTGAATCATTTACGTTAGTTACTATAATTATAATAAGAAATTCATATTCGCAAATTAACTTTCGCAAAATAAGAAATATAGGACGTGTTTATACCTTTAAGCTATTTGTATTGAGGTAGGTACATTTTGATATGAATAATTGAGTAAAAAACACTCAACAGCTGCAGTTACGTGTCAGATATTGTATTTACTTTCGAAAATAAATGTATCATTAAAAAAAACTAATTTATTGTCTGAGTCATAACTAGGTATAATCCACTACCATGCTATCAGACTAACAATCACAATTGTAATCTAGTTTAAAAAAAAGTTATGTCTTAGATATTGTATTCACTTAAGAAAATAAATGTATTAATAAAAAAATAAAAAAGTTTGTGTCAGATATTGTATTTCCTTAAGGAAATAAATGTATCAATAAAAAAAATAAAGAAAAAGTAATTGCCAGATATTCTATTTACTTAAGGAAATAAATGTATCAATAAAAAAAGGTACGTGTCAGATATTGTATTTACTTAAAAAAATAACTGTATCAATAAAAATTAAAAAAAAGTTTCGTGTCAGATATTGTATTTACTTTAGAAAATAAATGTATCAATAAAAAAATAAAGAAAAAGTAATTGTCAGATATTCTATTTACTTAAGAAAATAAATGTATCAATAAAAAAGGTACGTGTAAGATATTGTATTTACTTAAGAAAATAACTGTATCAATAAAAAAATACGTGTCAGATATTGTATGCAAATCTTATATTTAAATTCCGGTTTTGGTAATTTTTCTTCTACTATAAGTACTTAGGTACTTCTTTTGCTATAAAGATTAAGTAAATCAATATAATTAAATATTATTGACGACAAAGTTTATGAGGATTTGAACTGTTACACGCATAATTTATAGAAATGAAATCGTAATAATCTAATTTATCTGTGTAGTAGGTATCGTATGGTGAAACATAAGAATGTCATGTCATCCATAATTTATACGCGTACGAAGTCGCGGGCAGAAGCTAGTATACGGGGTGTTTCCTGTAACAGGAGCAATAAATTAAACGGAGGCTTCCTTACTGCATTTGTAGTAACCCCTTTTGTCCATTTCTTTTCAAATTTTTTTTAACTCAGAGAAAAATTGATCTAAAGTTATGACCTCCGAGTAATGTATCTTGGCACCACGAGATCATAGCACAGTAGTCAATGCAGATTTTGAGGTAACATCATGTAGTGAGTCATAATAGTTTTTGAATTTTTGTTTTCAAAAGATATTTTTGTGATTTTTTTCAATTTTTTTCGTTTTTTTTTGTGTTTTTAAAATAAAAAGTTACTCACATTACTCCAGAAGAGTAAAAAAGTACACCAAAACTTAAGTTGAAGAAAAAAAAACCAAAAAAATATATTTTTTTTTCAATTAAAACCACTTAGAAACAATTGCTCACAAGCTTAATAATCTACCGTTTAATTTATTGCTCCTGTTACAGGAAACACCCCGTATATATATTATGTAAATTAGAGATTAGAGATATCATTGCCAGTTAATTACATTTATTTGACAAATAAAATTCACTGAGAAACATCTGGGAAAAACTGGTAAAAATCAATCTTATAGTCTGAGCTATAGAGTCCAAAATCTAATGGCAAATATACCACACATTTTGACATTAAGTTGAACAATAAATTAATTTAAGATAAGGTTAGCTCATAGAGATTAACCAATACTTAAAAGAGTGTACTTTTAAAGAAATTAATTAAAAGGATTTACTAACAAGTATGAAATTTGTTTTATTTAAAGGTTAGGAAATTATTTATGGAATATGGAAGAAATCACGAAAATATCTTATGTAGATCATTGGTACACATTCATATATCAAGAATATAAACTATTTAGTCTATATTAAAGCTAAATCATTATGAAATAACTAAAAACATTTAATTGAAAATGTGCCGTTACCATGAAACCTCCCGCTAATTCATCAATATCTGCTATTTTTGTTTTATTTGCTTAAAATGAAAGAGAGAGAAAACGTATACGAGATTGGTTTTGGCGTATCATAGTAAATGGTAGGATCTGTGAAATTATCGGCGGGAACGGGAAGGGGTCAAGCACCGCAAGAAACAGCACTAATTGCAATAAAGTGAACACAACATTTTATGTTTTTCTTTTTGGAATAAAAAGGCGGGAAAAATGCCGAGGCTATATAAGGGACCGTGAAGAGGATTAGGAGGACAGTTGTTTTCGGAATTTCAGCTCGGTCAGCGGCTTCTTCAAAGGCAATGCAACTTGAAATTTACCATTATTCAAAGTGACGGACTCTTGGAAGCTAATCTCAGCGAGCTCATGCTCTGTATTTGTTTCAGGAAAAATCTCTGGTACCTTTTCAGCCTGCCAGAACCGCTCGAGGTTTTTCTCAAGTTGCCTTGACTCAGAGTCAAATATTGAACAAGATTGACTGACCTTACTGCTTGTTGCAAATAAACTTGTCTTATGTACTGAACCATGGTGAGTGGGCACCGCCCCTGCAACCACGTGCCCAAATTGTGTGCTGACTAAGAATGGTCCGCCCAGACTAAGCGGCCTGACCTGATGCAGTAGAGCCTGGAAAAAGACATCACAACCCAATAAAATCGTTATCGGGGCGGTTTTATCAGTGCTGATCTGCCAGTATTATATTATTTGGAATATTTAAATTTTTTCTCGAAAAACTAAACTGGGGCATATCCTCAGTTATTTTATCGACAATACAGCACTGTCAGCACTTAACATTTACCTTGTAACTGTTAACACAGGAGTGTATGGCAATGTCTGCCACCTCCCTACTTTGTTTTTTGCCACTGCCATCGTCGCTTGAAGAGGTCGCGCTAACCAGCGCGCGGGCCCGCGCCACAGTCATCATCCTCATCAGCATTCGTCAAAGTGTACAATTTGGATCAGCCTGCCCTATATCAAGTGAGCCCGTTCTTGTCTACTTCCTAGTTAATTCCTCTTTGATTAGTGTAGATTGTGATCTCAGTTTCTCGAATGTTCTGGTCTGTCTTTACCTAAGTATTTCTTAATACCATCCATTTATCCTACAATCATATTCAAAGTACCAAATAGAAACAAATTCACTTCAAGCACAATTATCCGAAAGATTCATTACATAAACAAGGCGTCTAAAATTCACATTACCCACCAGGTGCATAATAAAAGCGAATGCAAGTCAACTAACGTGTAACTATTAAGTTTATAATAGTTATTTGTGTCACAAGGGAGCAAAATAGTATATTTACGGCGAGGGCGGTGTATTGAATCCTGAATGTAGCGAGGGATCCTACAATAGAATCCTGAGCGTAGCGAGGGATTCTAACGTAGGATCCTGAGCGTAGTGAGGGATTCAAGTGTTAACGCCCAAGACGAAAATAGTTTTGCTCCTGAGTGACACATGTAACTTTTCACACCGATTATGAGGAAAATTGAACGAATATCAATATTCATTATTATATAATTTATATACAATAACATCATAGTTTTGATTTCAGTAAAACGTATAGTTTATTGTGACAATTTTTTCAAATGTTACGAAAAATTCTCAAGTTTTAATATGGAAATGTACCTATAACGTTGCTAAAGTTAAAACTTGAAATATGTTCGTTTTTAATCGATTACGATGAAATTACAATCGATTATTTTCTTAAGATCTGTGTTCAATTGGCACATTGCGTAAAGGCTACATGCCAATGAATAAATTAAAAAAGTAGCTTGAACAGAAAAGTGGCATTTTGCTCCCTCTCGTCGGGGACCAAAACTTACTTTTCTGAATGAGAGGTGTGAAAAGATATTTGCCTACTGTTTACGCAATCCCCGCATATATCTTATTGCCGTAGGGAATGTTTTCTATTATTCCAACAAAACCAGTCAATTTCTAAACCTTAATTTGAATTTGAATTTATTTATCGAGCCAAAATGTCCTTATTATTACAATCACGTTATATAGACGTGATATTAATTAGCCGAGTGATTTAGCGTGCGCATTTTGTGCATTTGCAGAATTATACCTCAATAGGTATTTCGAAGCCTACTTGCTGCCCGGCGGCGGTGCATCTACTGTTTGCAGCTGCGCTTGCCGATAACAAACAACGCGTTTTGACGGTCTGTGACCACTTCTGGATTGGACCACTTCTGCATTTGACCAAGGGAATAGGGAACTGGGAAAAATATAACAAGTTTTTCCGCTCTTTTAAAAAAAAAATAAGCTCGAAGACGAAAGCGGGAGCTAAGCTCCCGCTTACGTTTTCTAACCTATCCGCGATCCGAGTCGGTTTTGCCACTAAGTCCAAGTAGTTGTGAAAATGGAAACAATAGTAGATTGTATGACAAGGGGCTAAAATAAGCCATATTACCACGAGATGGATATTTTTCCGAGGGAAGCGAGGCGAGATATGGCTTTTAGACCCGAGTTATACACTCTACTTTTCACTTCGACTGCGAGAAAATAGTAAAATAAAGATTATCCATGCACAATCAATAACAAATTTCACTGCGAAGAGATTGTTCAATTTAGCGTGAGGCGTTTTCTTTTTTAATGATTTGGAATTAGGGACTAAAAAACAGCTGATGTTTGATTGGTCGATTTTAATATGTAGCTGTATTCTGGTTGGTTGATAGCAAAGAGAAATGTTTTTTGAAAAGAGTTGTGATTGGTGGATTCAAATGATTTGGAATTAGGGACTAAAAACACCTGATGTTTGATTGGTCGATTTTAATATGTAGCTGTAGGTATTCTGGTTGGTTGATATCAAAGATAAATGTTTTTTGATTTAATATGATGAAGTGTTTTGATTGGTCAAATTAAATGTGTTAAAAATCATAAATATGTATACATATTTTCCCTAGGCCTAATATGATACACTTTTCGAACATGAGATGTGAAAAATGTCTTGTTTCATAACTGGCGCTCTCTGATTGATGCAAATGGCCGGTTGCTGCCATGTCGCGCACTCGCGCCAAATCGTACAGTGCCTATTTTCACGATATAAGAATATGAAGTATTATTTTACATGTTGATTATGATGTTGTCTAGTGAAGCTTGAATATATAATTTTTGATGAGCTTGTATTGAAGCTGTAAAACGTAAAATGGTGATGAGTTTTAAATTCCGTAGCCGAGTTAGTAAATTAGTTGGCAATGTATAAATCAGAAGGTCAAGTAAAAATAATTGTTGATCTTGACTTGACGCTTTCTTTAACATTTTTAGTTGGCGTTGTAAAGAAGATGAATTAGTTTATTAGAAGCTATCTCATTTTCCCGATGCTTAGTTATTAAATGAGAAGTTTGACCACGTGGCCAAAAAAAAAATCTGTAGCCGGGGTTATTATTTCTTAAAAAAATATATTTAAAGCATTAAAAAATCAAATGGACATCTTGTAATTTTATATTTATAAGTACTAGTGCTGCAAATCTTTAGTTATTTCATTACTTTTATTGTGATGTAACCTTGATTTAATTACTTAAACAGGATTTTTTTGTGCCTCCTGTAAAATTGAAGAAGATTGAGTTAAAAGGTTTGCGACTTTAGCCGATAAGTATATGTGCATTCGTTCCTCTAATTCTTGAGCACGTGACCTAATTTCACCTAACAATCTATAATCATAATCAACGGGGGCATATTCCAGTAACTAAAAGTTCCTTGAACTCATTCCATGAAGAAATCTGTTCCCTCTGGGTCTGGGTATACCACAAAGGGCAGATTCCATGGTTGTCTCACTACATACTACACAAAGAAATGCTTTACCCGTAAATGTGACAACTATCGAACGACTTATCTCTCTTATATGCCTTGCTGGTAAATTCTATTGTATATTCTAAACAAACGTCTGGAGTACTAGAGAAGCGGATAGATCGTTATAGAGCAAGCGGGCTTTGTTAAGGGTAGAGGCACAAGACAGCAGATCCTAAATATCAGGCAGTTAATCCAAAAGAGCAGAGAATTTAACATGGCCCATGGCCTTATGCTTCATCGATTACGCCAAAATGTTCGACTGTATAGATTAGCGAATAATGTTCGAAGTGCTTGGGAAGATGGATACTATACCTGAATATCAGTCCTTTTTGGTGATAAACCTATACTTGGACAGCAAATCTCGTGTCCGGCTGGAAGACATGGAGTCCAAACCCTTTAAGGTCAATCGAAGTGTTGCATACTGTCCCCACAACTATTCGTCGTGGTCGGCGATTACTTAATGTGCAGACTGCGCAGAATTCTTGAGAACTGGCAGGGCGGTAACCGAGTTGGTGAATAACAATTTCCAATTCACCGATGACATGACCATAATACATAGTTGCCTATGAGACTGAGCTAACTAGCTAAAGGTGTGTGTGTTTAGAAGTGTCTAAAGAAAGTCGAATTGATCAGTGCTCAATACGGCCTCCACGTAATCAGGAAAAAACGAAGCAAATGTTCATAGACAGAGCTGGGTTCATGCAAAGGGCACGGGAATTACATGACCTGGACTTGGTAGAAAACTTTGTCTACTTAGGCTCACACATCTCCAACGACGGAGACTGTATGACAGAGGTCATCAGAAGATCGAAAATTGCTAAAACAGCAGTAAAGCGTTTGGTAAATATATGGAGGAACAGGAACATCTACCGAAACACCAAAGTCTGGCTTATGCAGTAGGCCTAGAGTAGAATATTGGTCATCTGATACAACAGCGCACTTATGTGTCGATTCTCGAAGAGCTCCGTATCAATACCCAGCTTTCAGCTACATGCTTCCAGAGAATGATGACATTCTTTAGTCATGTGGGCCGCCGAGACCAGTCCAGCTTGGAGAAGATCGAATTGGTTGGCTGCGTCGAAGGAATGACGAGTAGAGAGAGACAGAGCACCCATACGATGGATTGATGCAATCCGAGATCCCACGCACGGGCGTCAATATCCAAGGCGCAATATAATTAGCTCAAAATAGAAGGGTTTGGAGAATGTTTTTGAAGAACTGCACTCTTGCTGGTCACCACCCTCATCCTTGAGGAACCGACAAAGAAGAAGAAAAATCAAGATTCCTATTTGGTATATCTTTTAAATTTTTTTGGTGTAATTAAATTTTAGAAAATGTTAAAACTAATTTATTTCACAATGAGAATTTACACTTTATAGTTATTTGTCTATACACCAAAAAAAAGTACCACGCCGATTTCACGCCGATCATGCCGCCGCCGCCGATCAAAATCCCACCAGACGCCGCCGCCGATGATTTTGCCATCGGCGCTCACCTCTAATCGCAACCAACAAAAGAATAAAAAAGTAATAAAGTAATAATTGAATTGTATGATGTATTGTCTGTTGGTGATCCTTAATAAATCAATAAATAAATAAATAAATAAACACAATTTGAACCATGGAAATAATTTATGATCAGCCAAGTTTTCCGTCAAGTTTGAAATAAAATATTTAAAATATATAATAATTATTTGTAAGAAGTCTTTCCATAAATTTACACACATTTATCAAACGGCTTGTATTTTAAAGGTGTTATATTGATATAAAAGCGTGGGATTTTGCCACTTTTTGATGTTTTAATATATTTTTTATACTCACGTCGCGTCTAACTGTGGAAATTTATATTACAAAAAGATATTATAGCAATATTATCTTGACTAAATGGTATCCCTAAATTGTTACAATTTTGCTCCATAGGCAAGGTTATATTCATATTCATATTCATATTCATTTATTGATAATATTCTTAATATTACATGTCAATATATAACAATATGTGTAAAAAATTAAATATTAAGTTACCTACTAGCGGTAACTGATAAATTCAGTTCATCAGAAATTATACTATACCTAGCTATAATTTAATGTTTAAAAATTCGTCAAAACTATACAAAGTGTGCTCGAGAAGCCAAGCCTTTAGTTTTGTTTTGAAACATTGCAGTGAGGGGGCCGAGGTGATTTCTACCGGTAACCTATTATATATAGTCGGTCCCATTACATGAGTCAGCTTATCGGACTTCGCCAGCCTTCGCTCCACTGGGAGGAGTCTATTAGGGGCTCGCAGCGAGCGGTTCGAGTCTGCGCGTTTTTTGTAGTCGCATAAATGTGTGTGTGTGTAAACTGCAATCTGTGCAATGACTATTGCTGGCAAAGTTAATATGCCTAATTCTTTAAAATAAGGTCGCACGGAGATATCCTGGGCTACCTGTACTACAGACCGCACGGCTCTTTTTTGTAACCGGAAGGCACGTTGCCAGTCTGCGGCGCGTCCCCACATCTCAGCACCGTACTGCAAGAGTGAGTGGACGGTCGCGAAGTAGCTAGTTCTCACAACATGCCGCGGCACGACTCGAGCCAGGCGGCGTAGCGCAAAGCATGCACTGCCTACTTTGCCACATAGTTGGTCTATATGGGTTGCCCATGTCAGTTTGCGGTCTATTTTGAAGCCTAAGAAAGTCGTGGCTTCCACTTGTTCCAAACCAGCTCCTCCAGCTTTAACCTTCAGCGACCTCGGTGCACGGCCGCCGACGTAGAAGTGGAGGAAGTGTGTTTTGGTTAGATTCAGAGCCAGGCCATTTAAACTGAACCACCGAGACAGCTGGTTAGCAGCGTCGTTGAGACGAATCTCTAAGCTGTCAACATTTGGAGCGGATATAATGCCAGTGACATCATCCGCATACATTAAAATTTCAGCGGCTGGTATCGCTTCAGGGAGGTCGTTCAGTAGCAGAGAAAACAGGATGTTAGAAACTGACGATCCTTGTGCTACACCCATTGATGTTGTCAGCGGTGTCGATTTTGCTTGGCCTCCATCTCCCACCACAACTTGCGATCGGCCGTGCAATATGTTTGTGAAGAGGCTGTGCGTACGGCCACATATACCGTATTGCAGTAATTTGGCGGCTATCACGTTGTGGTCGGCGACGTCGAAGGCCTTGGAGAGGTCGCAGCAGAGCATCGCAACCTGCTGCTTGCTCTCCAAAGCATTTATGACTTTACGCACAGCCTCACGCACTATGTCGGTAGTACAGCGCCCTGCTCTGTACGCGTACTGGCGTTCAGACAACGCATTTGTCGAGCTCAGGAATGCTGTGAGTCGGTGGCATAACCCGTTTTCAAACACTTTAGCGACGCAGGGTATTATGGACACTGGCCTATAATTGTCGATATTTTCTCTCTTCCCCTTTCCTTTGAAAAGTGGTGATATCTTACTAATTTTAAATGGCCCAGGATATGACCCGTCTCTAATGCACCTGTTGAACAGATGGGCGAGCACAGGTGGTATGGTGTAAGCCACTGTGTTTAGCAAATCCATCGATAAACCGTAAATATCTTTTGTAGACTTATGTGGAATACGAGTTACGATTATGGTGTGAACTTCGTCGGCAGTGAAGGGGGTGAGCCTCATGGATCGGTCAGCAGGCGCGCGCGTGTCGCACAGCTGAGCGCGCACTAGGTCAAGGTCAGCGCGCGGCGCCCCGCACGCTATCGCTGCACCCACGAACCTAGCATTCATGGCATCGGTTGCATATATATATTACATAAAAGTCCAAAACCTGACAAGCAAATAAATATTAAAAAGAATGCCTGACTTGGCTCTACGAAATATCTCAAAACTACACGGTGGAAGAGTTACAATACTTGGCCTTTTTTTACATGGAATGTTTTTTATGGGATTGTTTTTTTCATTACGTTACAATGACCTGGTCAGCAGTCTGCCGATTTCGCTCGTCTGGATGCGGCTTATTCGACTTGTGTATTTTTTTTGTATAAATAGGTATAGCCGTTTTACTTTTTTAAGTTTGGACCTCCACAATTCATATAAAGTATTTAATATTCTACAAAGAGCAAAGTCAGTCCCTTTTTTTACGCATATTTTTACTGTTTTCCAATACAGAATAATGGTCTGAATCCAGTGATTCAATTTTCGTTGCGATGTCCCTTACACCATGTATCTGACTTTAATCATTAATACGCTCCAAGATTAAACATCTTGATTAAATATAGATATTATGTCGCAAACACCTAGTTGTTATGCTTCTGTAAATAAATATGCCGAGGGAAAACAGATCAGATGCATTCACGGAATACTTAAATAAGATGGAAGCGGCGTGTTAGCTAGTTACTTCGGGAACCTGCGTAGCCAGCCCCACACAATTATAACTGAATGCGTACATGTCAACACTACTGCAAATCGCTTCTAATTGGTAAAAGCTTTTAATTCCATTACGATTTCAACTGTTATAATTTTTAGAACGAAAAGTAACTCAAAACTGCATTACTTGCGGTCTAATTTCCAATGCCAAAAAAATGTCACGTAAGTCTATTCTTTATCAGTATATAGGAGCCAATTTCGATAGGGGTTTTCAAGTATGGAAGTGATATGTGAATAGTCTTGATACATGTTCTCCTTCTTGCATTAGAGCATAACTAAACGTGTGTGAGCGTGACGCACTTTTGACGGAAATTGACATTAACTTTTTGATTGCAAAATGGACGCCCTGTTCAAATGAACTTGACGTTTGATTACGTTCGAAACCAAAGGTCGTATGTTACTATGACACTCTATGGTGATACACCTATTTGTAAATTTAGAATACGAAAAAGAGGTGCGACTAAAATCATAATTATCGATATTTTATATTCTAGGTACCTATATAGTTTATATATTATATGGCATATATATGCATATAGTAAAATAAAAAGGCCCTTATTTCTTAGAGTAAGAGTATTTGCGTACTGCGGCCGATCCGCACCTGATACAGTCCGAAGTAGCAGTTAGTAGTGCTATTTGTATGAGAAATTACATCCTAAGAAATCGGGTAACGAAATTTTGATCTAGTGCGCGTGCTGAAAGCAACTGTCAGAGAAATCGTGTAGCTCACGAAAACATGCTAACAATTTTTAATTAAAATACATACAAGTTTTAAAGTATTTTCAAGGTGACTATGACATATCATTAGACAATAATATAATACGGTATATCAAGGCATTGAAAACTGAACATTTATATACCTTGATATACGATTGCCATGTGTTTCATTAACAAATATCATTTCTTTGACATAAATACATTCATAAATCGCTTCACGCAGACAGAGAAAATAATTTTGCCAAAGAAATATTTCTTGTCTTTAGTGGGTCTATTAGCTTTTAACACAAAACCAAATTGATTTAAGAGCTCAACTAGTAGACCCCACCAAGTAAATCTGAGTATTAATATTTTTCATCAGAATATTTAGGGTTTTTCCAGCAAGGAACTAGAAATAGACTTATTTTTAGACAATGATGGCTCTCAAGTAGTATGTATGTAGGTTTGATGAACGTTTATGAATAAGGGTATAAGTGTTAATTTTAGCCCTCTCATGATTGCAGTGCCCTTGCAGGGCGTCACATCTATATCTTTATTGTTTTCATCATCTGTAACCTGCAATGTGACACGCAATAAACATTTCTATTCTATTCTATAAATTACACTTAATGGTCACACAACAACCTACATAGATAATAACTAAATGTTAATTTTAACATTTATATATTAATACATGTTAAGTATTTCCAAATCGAATTCCGTCTGGGTTACAACTAAAGTAATACAATTTTATCATCGATAAGTACATACACTAGGCATGGTACCACTCTAGTCATACTGACAATCGCCCCGTTAAAATGACAAACGCGAATAACGCGATACTGCTGTGACATTACGGTAGGTCCTTAATGTGCGGTTTTAGCTAGCACGCAATGTTAAGCATGCATATCGTTTCTATCTTACCAACGGAGTAATGGCGAATGTCATAATCGATTGCGTATTTATTCAAAAAACACTTATTTCAGTACTTACCGGTGATAGGAAATCGCTCCCGGAGGAACCTTTGGGTCCCTGTTTGCCTGTCGGCACGACAAAATTGCACAACACACCATGTTTTTATTTTTAATACGGCAAAAATCATCACCCACGGTCAAATAACATCTGATCTGCGTTTTGACAGCGTTTGACAGTTTCATGGGCGTCTAATCATAACACCGGCTACGCGCACCCCGCCCATTACCGTTTCTATAGTATTTACTTGTTCTGTGGATGCATTTAAATACGCGATACTTAGATGCGCCACTCCGGTCTGGATCTTGCATTACAAAGTTCAGGGCAATAGCTGACAACTTTTCCACCACGATAGAACCAGCTGACGCGTTTATTTATTTATAATAGCATATAAACTGTCATCTGGCAAAATTTCAATTGACAGGAAATGACTGAATATTTTTTTTACATGTTTGTGTGACCAGCTGACGGATTTTCCACCACTTTTTTTCGTCAAATCCAATATATGGATTAACTATCATTTGATGATAAAATTAATCGAGAGGAAATGACTTTATTTTTACGTGTTTGGGAAGATGCATCGGCTCAACCCACCAACGGAGCCGCAGCTGACGTCCACGCAGCTGACGGTTTATAATATCATTTTTGATCAGGCTGTCTAATAATACGAAAATGTTACCTAAATACATGATAGAGTCCTACATTAAGAGCCTAAAATAATTCAAAATATTAGACTACTTCGGGGACTTTTGAAAAAAACCGGTTCCGATCCCTGTTCTGAACCTTCTCACAAGTTATGGCTCGGGAGAAAGTGACTGACAAAAAATACTCCTAGCTCTCGGGCTATAAGTGGTTTTCTTTATCCAGCGAACTGTATGTAACTAATCATATTATAACCGCTGTTGGCTTAATTTTGGTAAGGTTGGGCTTAGTATGATTGACGAGAATGTTTCAAATCAAATCAAATCAACATTTATTCGTAATACAACACAACATAGGTACAGTATTACAAGACAAAAACACAAGAAAAAAAATCGCCTCAATATGATACAATAACGTAAATGTAAACTTTACTCGCAAAACTAAAAGCAAGCGTTTACGTAACGTACAGTCAGTATCATAAACATGTATACACTTTTCGACCTTATGTCTAGGTAATAAGGTCATAGAATGTATACATATTTATGATGCTGACTGTACGTTAGAGATATGCATCAAAATTCTACAATTGGTACTAATCAATGAAAAAGTTCTCTTCCATGTCGATGAACAACAACTTTCCTGAGGTTTATTGGTAACTAGCTGCCCGCCCCGGCTTCGCACGGGTGGTGCAAGATGTAATTATTATTTAATTTACCTATATATAATGTCATAGAGCCAGTTTTTTTATTTTATTTAGGCAATAGTCCCACAGGCCTATGTCCAGCAGTGGACGTCTTTCGGCTGATATCATGATGATGATGAGGCAATAGTTTAATACTTTTTATGCAATAAGGTTTTTCTCGGCGGGTCTAATTTTTGTAGGAGAAAAACTTTGTATGCTTATCTTTAAAACCAATTTATACGGCGAAATTCCAGAGGGAGTCACCGAATTTAAAAGGCTATAGCCGTGTTTCTATACAAAATTTGCCTTTCTGTCAAATGTTCTAGTAATTTCATTTTTAGATACTCCTTATAGGCAAAGGTCTGTTCCCCAAAGAAGAGCCATGTACACTTGTCAGTTTTCGTAATATGGCGGTTAGTTTTTTTTCACTTTTTAATTTATTTCTTGAATTCGGTCTTTGCGATTAATTTGATTTTTTGGTAAACTATACTACATAATAAAACCCATCACTACAAAAACAAATACCTGAAACTTTAGTACAAATATATGTCAAAATAATGGAAACTATAATTTGGTTTTTTTTTTGGTGTTCTGGTGTAGCGGCACCTACAGTTTTTATTTCATAAATTGCCCATCTATAGACCTACTACATATATTAAATTCAAATTATTAGCTTTGGTACTTCACGCCAAAAACTAACTACAAATATATTATTCCTTCCTTGGTTATCCTTATCCATGTGCATCTTTAGACCAACTTGCTCAGGGGGCTTACTGAGGTAATCGAGCATCGTAGGAACCTACTCCAGGCGCAAGGAGCATCGGTCATATTAATAGGCTACGATTATCGAAACTGATTTTCCCATCTATCGTTGGCACGTGACCATTACCAATAATTTTAGTAAGATTCGGCAAAAATGCTCTGATGTTTTTGATCTTGACTCGAATGTTTAGTTTTGTAATATGCGGCCAAAGATAGGATATTTTTAAAATCGCGTTAACTTTCCTTATATGTCCCGCTTTACGTGTCCCGGCTGCACTACTCTACGAAGGCTGAGGAAGTAGTAACGTGGAGTATGTGCGCGTGAAGACCGGATTCATCCTGAGGATGTGAATTTAAATTACTTTGTGGTGACAGTTCCAACAGACCATCTATCGACCTTCACTAAGGAAGAATTTTGGCCGAAGGGAGTCAAGTTCCGGCGTTTTCGCGGTCGGTTACCTGACACCACGAAATTACCCAACACATCGCAGTAATAGTGTTTATGTAGTTTTTTAATAAGTTTATTATGTAATATGGGTTTGTTGCTTTATAAACAAAAAAAAAATATATGTCATTTTCAGGAGACTACTGGTAGGATTTGACAAACAGTTTACAAACACTGCTAGGACACCCGTGCGCTCTTTTAGGCTTCGACAGAAAAATGTTACCCCATGCCTCCTAAATATGGCAATACTGTCCATTCCATTTCTATTTGGGAACAATCATACTCGTAGTTTAACTAACTATCCGTACCTACTAAGATAAACATTTATCGTATTTTAGCTAAAATAAGCTTGATGATTTTTTATCAATGATGCCATAAGTTTATCTCTTTCTTATTTTGGCACCATAACACCAAAGAAAAGCGTATAATGTCTTAAACTTATCTGCTACTGAGACTATATAAGAGACTATAAAAGAAAAAGGTAAAAAATATGGATCATATAATCGTACAAAATATTTCAAAAATTACAAAAGAGTATTTAAAAAAGCAAAAAGTTGCCTCGTCTACCGGGACTCGAAGACGGGACTTTCAAGAACAATATATTAGCGTCGTACCTATCGTATCCGATGGGCTACCGTAGACTTTGACAATGGTGACGAAATTAGTAATCTAACAGCGTATGACGTTTTCATTTGTCTACATAAGAAGCCATTTGTCACGTCAAAACATATCCAAATCATCTGAATTGGTAGAAATAAATCGCTGTAGTGAACTATTTACAAACGAAACATATTTAAATTTGGTAGAAATAAATCGCTGTAGTGAACTATTTACAAACGAAACATATTTAAATTATATACTAAAACCACCACGGTAAAATTCTCTACGCATTGGTGCAAACGGCATAAAAATCGGTTCAGTCGTTTTCGAGTTTATCAATAACATACATTGGCTGGCGACTTTGTTTTATAATATGTTTTTACCCTCTACTCGGAATTTGAAAGATTCTTTGAAATAGAATGCGTACCTAGTTCCGGAGATTGCCCTCCTACCTACACAATAATTATACTACCTACTACTACTATTAGACAGATAACTAGATAATAAGTTATTAGTAATGACCCTGTGTATACTTACTATTTCTATTTCATATTAGTAAAAATTTGATCATTATGACATCGCGATCTGGCCCCGTAGCATGGTTGGCCTTGTCACGCGATAGGTGATAGGATAGAGCGTGCGTCACTGGCTGACACCGTTCGATAGAACGAGACGACGCTGTTATCTTGTCACTTGTCGCGTGATAAGGCCAACCATGCTACGGCTGCTGGAAAACCCCTAGTAAATAAGTACCTATCTGCAAATAAAATTTAAGTTAAAGTAAGTTTAAGCGGAGTGCACGGCCTTGGCGAAGCACTCGCCGCTTCTCGTGATTGGCTGCCACCGTGCTACGCATGGCTTAAATAACGGATAGAACTTATAAGCTAAAATGCAATTTAGGGCTATTGATGAATCCGTTTGAATTCGTGTTTATAGATTCTTCTGGTAGAGAACTGAATTAATTACGCGGATTAATTGATAAATCTGTTAGAAATTAAAGCTGCCATTTCTTTTGATAGTTTTGAATACACTTTAGTAGCCGCTAGTAACTTGAATATTCGTTTAGGAGATTTATATATTTTTTAAATTGTACCAGGTTTTACGGACGTAATCTCTTAACAATGATAGGTACTGGTCCGCGAGCTAGCAACATATTTTCGTGACCAATCAACTCCCGTGCCATAACTTGTGAGAAGGTTAAGAATGTTGTATCATGAAGCTCCGTGGACGTCAGCTGCGGCTTCGTTGGTGGGTTGATCAGCAGCAGCCTCCCAAAGATATTAAAAAAAAAATTCAGTCATTTCCTCCCGAATCATTTTATCATCAAATGATAGTTAATCCAATATTATGACGAAAAACAATCGTCAGCTGACTGTACAGTGGTGGAAAGTCCGTCAGCTGGTCATACGAACATGTAAAAAAAAACAGTCACTTCCTCCCTACTGAAATTTTGGCAGATGACAGTTTATATGCTATTATAAATATATCAACGCGTCAACTGGTTCTATCGCGGTGGAAAACTTGTCAGCTGATGACCTGAAGTTTGTAACGCAGTAGCCCTTGTACTAGGCACAATTTTTTGAAAACAATGACTTGTATAATCTTTTCGAAGTTTTACTCGTGTTCTTTACAAAAAAGTTAATTATTCGCTAAGCAAAATCGAAAAGTTATTTTTCGCTGTTTGTTTTTAATGTACTCTCGCTGATAAAAAAATAAAATCTGACTTGTGAATTATACGCGTGGCAGAAGTAAAGACAAAGGTCGGCACGTACAAAAGCCCTGTTGTACGCCTTTGCCCACTTCCGACTCAGTAGGAGTCAATCTTATTTAAGTAGATATTTAGATTTAATCTCGCGTATTTTAGATAAATTAATTTAGTTCGTTTATACTTTTATTTTAGTATAGATTTTCGTCTAATTCCTTTAAATTTTCTTTGCTTACGCATGGTATAAGGGTACCGCAAATAACTGGGACCACCATGAAACATATGATGGTGACTTAGTTACGGACTCCCTACTCGCGCTAAGGTCGCCGCCGCTAGCGCTACCGCCGCCGCCGCCGCCGCCGCCGCCACCGCCAGCGCCGTCGATACCGTCACCGACACCGCCATCGCCGTATTCACCGCTACCGCCTTCACCGCCGCCAATGCCGCCGGTACCAACTCCGGAAAATGGGTCACTGTCTTCGCAAGCAATTTCGAAACCATTGCAATTGAAACCCTTGGAGTCATCAGATATTGCCCCCGAGGGAAGATAAGGTTGCGTCAAGCACACATGATGATGATGAATTCCACGAAGCAGTAGAGGAAGGTCAAAGAGACCCAGACTTGCAAGATGGGGTTGGCAATACACCAGCATTACCGACAAGGGTATTGCGCCAGCGTATGAACCTTAATTTTAAGAAATATTTTAAACTAGAGGAAGGGATTGTTACGTTTGTGTGCGTGTGGCTGCGCCCACACATTCTAACATGGATGAAGATCAGTGCGCTATCTAACGGCCTAGGTTTCACTCGCTTCTATAACCAATATTTATCAATATCTAACCAGTTTTGGTGGGGGTGGCGGGTGGCGCAGGACCGGTCATTGTGGCACTCTTTGGGGGAGGCCTATGTTCAGCAGTGGACGTCTTTGGGCTGATATGATGAACCAGTTTTGCCCTCGCAGCAACACTGATGTTGGAAACTTCCATATGTTCCAGTTACTAATCCTTCCAGCTTCAACATGCCGTTATTCGAGTTTAGCTTCATCTTGCCGTCCTTCGTTGCTCCAGCAGTAGCACAAGTAATTTGCGTATTTCGGCGTGTCGTTGTGCAAACCTAACCTCACTTTTTTTTTGCTACTAGTTAGTCTTGGTTTTACTTTATTGAACTTCCTGAATTCCTTAGATAATCTTTAACAGGAAATATGTGCCTGAGCCCAGAACCTGATGGAATTAAATAAAGGAAATAGTTTATAATTAAGATAATGACTTTTAATCTACATTCGGAATTCACCGCAAAACCACCATGACAGTAAGGAAATAGGAAGTAGTAAAAAAACATACCAATGTTGCCACTACATAATAAAACAAGAGTGTAATAACATACTTCAACAAATTGCTAATGTAAAAGTATGAGTTTTTGCCTGAAAGAAATCAATTTAATTTAATTTTATGATTATTATTACTCCGGTTTCCTCACGATATTTTTCATTGAAACTGATATTGAACGAAGCGAGCGTGAGCTTGCATTATTATATTACCTACGAGTGCCGCGGCTGGGATTAAAATGTCGTCATACATATGCAAAAATGGACCTTAGTGCGTTCGGCGCGTATGACGTTATTAATGATGATCTAATACAAAAACGATGATTCACGGCGTTGTTACGGCGTAAGCGCCTAAAACACTAAAATCTATTTTCCTTCTAAACGACTAGTGGTGTAGTTTTTTTTTAAGGACTATGATTGATCCTGCTGTATGCGTTGTGAATTAAGGTGAAATGGCAAAGTGCATGTGTGAGGATTATTGTATAAAAATGCTGGGATTAAAAAGGTGTCTAGGCTCCCAATAAACATTTAGGCCAAAAATAAAACTTTATACCAGTTCATTAACAGCTAAAGACTTTGTAAGTGATGATTAAGAGAGTAAATACATACATAAAGCTGAACTGGGGCATAAACTATGTCGTTTTATACCGATCAGCTGATTTACGGCTGTATATGTCGAAATTATTAAATTTAGCTTCTTAAAAGCATTAGAAAACACAAAAACACAGTGTTTAGTATAAAAAATACTTTAAGCAGTTTTAGAAGACTAAAGTTACATAACGACTGTGTACAGCTCTTGATTGCTTTTGAGCAGTACAACGGAATACCTAGATTCCTTTGTACTGCTTAACGCTATACAAGGGCATATAATACTGCTATCAACTTGATATTGGTGTAAACCTACTCTGTTGTTACTCCATCATATTAGGCTTGATAATAGCTGATCAATAAATATCTAGGAAACCCTTTAAAAGCTTTTACTTTACAAGAGTGTAACATAATGCTGTAGGCTGAATAAAACTTTATTGGAGCTCTATTTTTACGATGCGATGCGATTCGTGTAGGTTTTACCGTATTATTAATTTTGCACTACAGGGGGTTATTTTTATTCTCTTATAGTGTTTATAAAGAGAACAATCCTGCTTAAAAGTGAAACTTTATAAACGTTAATTATTTAGAGTGCATGCATAAGGTCCAGCTAATTATATGTTTGTTGTTAGATTGATACATACTTAATTAACATTGAACATACAGAAAGGGTTCAATTTAATTTAATCCTAAATCACTGTAATATCGACACATTCTCTACTTCTAAGCAGCTACTGTAATACACTCAAGAGCAAAAGTTTCGGGTAGACTTTGTATAGAATTTCAGTACAAACTGTACCCAAAACTTTTGCTCTTGAGTGTAATTAAATTATAATATACGCACAGAATTACTCTTTAAGCTGATAATTATTCTAATATAATACCTCTGTTCAGCATTTATATTAGTGTGCTATATATATAATAGCTTCATATTAGTGTGCTAGAAAACCACAGTTGTTTAAATTGGGGACGCCATCAAAACAAACACACACACAGATTAAGGTTGAATTGATGTGGCTTACTTAGAGCTCGTTACGGATATCAGAGCGCACTCAGTGAGTAACAAAAATTAAGCATTTAAATTTAAATATTTGATGATACATTTGAGTTCAAGTTCACTCGGTTTCACTATGCTCCTAGGTGTACAGTATACAGCCGAACCGATGGACCTCAATGCTTACGAGAGTTGGTATTGACCTGCAACAACCTTAGACACAATCCGTCAAGTGTCAGTGTCAGAAAAAAATCTCTAAAAGAAATATTAATAACGCGAACAGCTGCTTACAAAATTAAATATAAATAAGCCAACAAACCAACCATCTACAAGTGCACTGGGTGAACAAGCGGGGCGCCCCTTCCACGTTGTGGTGACGACACTAACGGGTAAGTCGGTCTCTCCTTTCTTTGTGGGTATTGGGGTGCATCTGGACAGTTTAATAATAACGCAGTATACAGTCCACTACTTTTCTCGTGGCTTTATGCCACATTTTCTGGCCCTTCTCACCACATTCAGAATTAACCTTCTGGATTTGAGCCTAATCCTAAATTGTCAAAATTTCTAAATTGTTCCGCATATCGCGAATTGCATTCGCTATTCCCCGTACGCACATTGCAAATCGTATTAGCTATTTTCGGTAGTATTTATTTTTATCCATCCTATTCCATCTGACAGAACTGTCCGAGACAGAACAATGGAAGGCGAGGCACAACTATCGTTGCAAATAAATACATTGACACTCAAAAAATAATATTTGTTTAAGAAGCTGCAAAAGGCTTACGATTTATCCAAAACAGTTAAGTTGGATAGTTTAGACTCGGTACAAAACTTCATGGTGCAGTTTTCAGAACTCGATGACGCTCGTGGCAACTTTGAGCATATTGTAATGGAAATTGCCATGCTTGAGATGCAAACAGACCCTAAGTTCAAACCTTCGTCAGGTCCATTAAATAGTTACGCTTGCAAGAAGGTAGCTTTGAACTGCAATCATTTAGGCCAGGAGCCTACCGAAAAAATGTTTGTCCAAAAAAGTGATGATTGTCTAGATAGGCCGGTCTTACCAAAGCTAACTTTATTCGAATTTGATGGTCAAATGAAGAATTTGACCACATTTCATGATGCATTTGTGTTATTGGTTCATAGTCGTAATTTCGAAAACATAGATAAATTCCATTATCTGCTGTCCTGTGTCAAGGGTCCAGCACTGAATATGGTCAGGAGTCTGCCGATCACTGCCTACAATTACCCTGTAGTGTGGCAAAGTTTGCTTGATAAGTACCAAGACGTCAGGGCGTTGACCAGCAGGTATCTGGACAAAATGCTGAATTTCTCACCTTTGACAAAGGACAACGTAGCAAATCTAACGTCTTTTGTGGAGACATTTGACCATTCGTTAAAAGCGATTCAGGCCTTAGAAATTAAACATTTAGATTGGGTCGTCGTCTGCAGGAAAGAGGGCTGGATCCCCGCTCTGGGTCCTTTCTGATGCAAAGGTTAGCCATAGCTGTTCAGCGCGGCAATGCGGCTAGCGTAATGGGCACCTTTGCACCAGGAGGGACGCGGGGCGGGTTGTTTGATACTTAGTTTCAAGTTTAGTTTAATTGGTAGTAATTGTTGTATATTTAGATGACTATCTGATTTGTCATTTAGCATTGCGTGGGTTAGACTGTCACACTCGAAAATTGTTTGAAGAAAGTCGCGATCAAAACAAATTGCCGACCTTTAAAGAATTAATTAATTTCGTGAACAAACAAATTAAAGTATTGGAACATACATTTCCGACTACCAGCTCCCGGACTAATTTCAATGGTCAACAAATCAAAGTAACCTGTCAACTTCACAAATATGCAACCGAGTTATAAAGCGGCCAGTTTCAGATATTCGAACGCGACCTTGCTCTCCCAAAAGGTTGGATTAGCTGTTTCAGGTGATAATAATTCGAACCAAAACAAACTAACTTGCGTGCATTGCAACTCAAATCATCTGATTTATCGTTGCAAACAGTTTCATAAACTATTAGTTCAAGACCGGACCATGTCAATGTCTTGAAATTATGCACCAATTGTTTGAAAAGTGGTCATGACGTGTCAAATTGCAAGAGCATCGTGACGTGTGGAGTTTGCGCTCGTAATCACCACTACTTGCTACATCGGTATGCGAGTGTGGTGCAGGCGCCGGCCATTTACAGTGTCTGGACTGGACTAGGCGGTAACATTGTCAAAAACTTTGGCATGGTGACCTGCGACATGAATCCGTGTAGATCGGACGTTCCGAGTTTCCAGGTTGATATGGTTGTCGTTGAGAAGGTTTCATCCGAGATGCCAAATGGTGCATTTCCACAGGAAGTTGTGGATGAATATAAGAACTTCGAATTGGCTGACCCGTTGTTCTTCGAGAAGTCGTCGATTGACATTTTGCTGGGCAATGATATCGTGTCAGAGCTTATTAAGGCTCAGCCGATGAATGTCAAATCAAATATCCGATGAATGTCAAATCAAATATTCCGAAAGTGATTCAAACAGTTTTTGGTTACGTCGTGAGTGGAAGAAGTCACAAAACAGTCACAAAACTTTCACCTGTCAGTTTCTCAAGAGAAGACTTTGAACAGAACGCTGCGACTTCTGGGAAGTAGAGGTATTGCCGTGCAAACCTGTGCTTAGTCCACCGGATCAACTGCCTGAAGATATATACACACTTCATCACTCTCGTGATGAGGGGGGGAGATATATAGTTCCGTTACCTACCACTACTTGGAGATTCCCGCACTGCAGCTGAACGACGATTGCTAGCAACAGAGCGGAAACTCGCACGCTCTCCAGTGCTGCAACAAGCCTACAACGATTTCATGTTGGAATATGAAAAGCTTGACCACATGGTAGCGAACCGAGTAGGTATCTGATCCCGCACCACAGTATATTTCGACCAAGCAGTACATCAACTCCTTTAAGAGTTTTTTTTTATGCTAGTGCGAAAACGAGCTTCAACGTCTCTCTCAACGACACGCAGCTGACAGGACCAAACCTATACCATGATATAGGTGCCATTATAACAAATTTTCGATTATTTGAGTCGTTATGTAGAATCGATATGTAGTCGATATGGGTGATTCCACGAGCGTTCCAGCCGCCGTCAGTCCACTGATCGCATTATTGTTACCGGCAAACTGGCATGGCATGTTCAGGCATTTTTTACAAGACCAGGACTCCTACAAAATTATTGGAAAACGGGATCCAAAACTGCTAGAACTTTGACAATAATGCGATCAGCGGACTGACGGCGGTTGGAACGCTCGTGGAATCACCCATATGTAGAGTTCATATGTAGAGACGTTGTGTAGAGTCGATATGTAGAGTAGATATGTAGAGTCGATATGAAGAGTTGATAGGTAGAGTCGATATCGAGAGTCGATATGTAGAGTCGATATGTATAGTCGATATGTAGTCGATATATGTAGAGTCGATATGTAGTCGATACGTAGAGTTGATATGTAGAGTTGATATGTATAGTCGATATGTAGAGTTTATGTTGAGTCGATAATTATATAAAAGAAGAAACTGGCTGACTCACTGACTGACGTATCACCGCACAGTCCAAACAGCTGGATCTAGAGATTCCAAATTTGGCACGTAGGTTCCTTATAAGGTCTAGGGGTGCACTAAGAAAGAATTTTTCAAAATTTACCCCCTAAGCGGGTGAAAAGGGGTCCAAAGTTTGTATGAGGAAACAAATTAAGTACGAGTATTTCATTCGAAACTTCACAGGAGTATTCCTAGCGATAAATGAGTAAACACATGTTTCAGGTTTTTTGAGAATTCAACCCCTAAAAGGGGGAAATGTGGTGACAATGTCTGAAAATCAACTTGGGTATTGTTTCTATGGTTTATGGGGTCGCCGGTCGCTGATTACAAAATTAATAATGATTTTAAAATCCAACGTGGTGGACGTGAAATACCATCTCTTCTGTTGGGGTGCGATGGGGTTTAAATGTCTAAATATCAATATGGGTGTCGTTTTTATGGTTTTTTGGGACGTTAATTACAAAAATGGCATCGATTTTGAAATTTAACATTGTGGATATGAAGATTCTTGAAAGTATTTGTGCGAAATTGCAATTTAATTGGAACATACGGGTCAAACTGAGATGCACCTTTTTTGTAGACGGTTAAAATTACTTTTAGTACGCGGGCGAAGCCGCGGGAAAAAGCTAGTATTTAATAAGTAAACAGAAAGAGTCATTGGAAGATTGGCGTGATTATTCATATGCATTGTTTGTATAAGAATACAGGCGTTAGATATATACAATTATTTATTACAGACGTGGGTTGCTAGGCATTAGAATTTTGAAAATTAAGAAGGTGATGTTTTAATTTTTGTTTAAACGTAAATAGTGAGTCAGATTTTCTGATAGGGGGTGGGATATTATTCCAGCAACGCGTAGCCGCGTACCGGAAGCTGCCTCGGAAACTAGCAGACCTGCGGGGCTAGCGCAACTGACGCCGCACCGCGACGCGAGTCGAGAAAGCTCAACCCCCTTTTTCTAATTTGTACGGTGCGAGTGAGATAGGGGACGCTTAGTCGCGCGAGAAGCGACTGAGCAGCAAGTTGTGCTAGACGTGCTGTGTCGTGGACACATGAGACGGGGGGCTTGTCGAATGTGCATACGGAAAAATGTTAACTTTTCATAGAGATAGGAAGGCTGTTTGCTATTATAGCATTCGACTTTACCCCACGGGTAAAATTCGTAAAGATAGACACTTCAGGTAGACCAAATTGCCTTACTCAATAATGCGTTAAAAATGTCAATGTAATGTTGAAACAATCAGACGATGAGTTACTCGTAATTTGTCAGGTACCTGAGTTATATACCGTGGGGTAATTTCGTAAATTTTATCGTAAAATACGTAAAAACGACTGTTCTTCTTCATGAATCAAAGAAATCTTTTTGTGTGGCAAATTTCAGTTAAAAATGGACCTTAAAATGATATTGCAGAAGAACCATTTTCGCAGTTCTTCGAAATTACCCCACGTGTTTACAAAATTACCATGTGTCAATTAATATGTGTCAATTGTATTGTATGTCTACTCCTTTGTCTCTGTGTGTCTTTTTTGTGGTGAATAAATGTCTTCTTTAATTTTTTTTTCATTTCCATTCAATTTCAAGAAAATGGCATCACTAAAGGAATACTTTATAAATGGTGACTTTCAATAGTTTCAAGTCCAAACACAAATCATATTCTCCACTCGCCCAAAAATACATCGAAAATACTCCAAGTCATCTTATACACAGGAAATACCTATTTATTTATTTATATTTGGAGAACCAACAGCTACAGAAACACAATGATATTATAGATAGAATAAAAAAAGTCAATTTCAAGGTTATTGTTTTGATAGATAATTAGAATGACTTATATTTTAATAAAAATGAGTTGTGATTTTGCAATACTTACTATTAAGCTAGTTACTGATTGTGAACTATTTAATTTTGTTATATTTGGAATACGGATTTTTAGGTTTTCTTTAAGACTTTTTAATAAGAATTATTTTAAATGTTGATTTTTTATTGATTTTAATATTTGATTTCATATCTCGTGCATTCAATACAATACAATACAAATACTCTTTATTGCACACCTCACACAAACAAAGCAGTTACAGAGAGAAACAATACAATAACATGTAGGTAGAGGCATTCTTTCATGATTAGTAATTTTGGGAACCAAAAGCTTAAAATCTATTATTCTGTTAATTACATTTTGCTTAAAGTCCTTTTACGTTGTTTTATTTCTAACTTGATTACCACAATTAAATAAAGTGACACAATAATACCTAGACCTACTTTATCCGTCAGTCATCTATAGTAATAGCATTTTTAACCGTGATAACTAGTGGATGAGAGTCGACTGTAAAATGGATGTTAGATGATGGAAACAACGTATTAATCGGTAATATTTAATAAGATGTGCAACAGATCAGGACGTTACAAAGGCAAAGTGACAACTACCTTCAAGCCCAGGGAAGTATAAAAAAATAACAATATAAACAAAAAGGTGACATATCCGTATCAAAAAGATGGCACCACAGCCAGTCGCCAACATACCGGCCCCCAGTGGAACACTAACAACTAGTGGAGACTGACTGCTGGGGTGCGGCTTCCATTAAAACAAGTTTACGGGCCGGTCGGCGCAGCAGACCTCCCCTAGTACGGACATCCGCTACCTTCCTAGGGCCCATAGGCCGCGAGGGAGGCTATGGTCGGCGATCAGCACCACATCACCCTCGCTGAGGTTAGACGCGTTGTTGGCGGTGGCACCTCTCGATCGAAGCGTCGGCAGGTACTCACGTAGCCATCGTGCCCAAAACTGGTCGGCGAGCCGTAGTGTTCTGCGCCAGTCGCATCTTCGCAGTAGATCTGCGTCTGTTAGAGATGAAGTCCTGGTAAGACTGATGATGTGCCCAGAATAAACTGGAAGGGGAGTTATGGCCTCAGGTGAATCAGGAGAAGATGATATGTAAGTTAGTGGCCGTGAGTTAACTATGGCTTCTGCTTTAAGCAAGAGCGTTGCCAGGACGTCTTCTTTGAGTGGTTGACTTGTGAGGCAGGATCTGAGGGCTGTCTTTACTGTCCGCACGAGCCTTTCCCATGCACCACCCATAAATGGTGATGCAAGCGGGATGAAGCGCCATTCAATTTTCTGGTTTGTGGCGTATTCTTCAACGGAATGATGGTGTAGAGAGCGTAGCTCGCGGGAAGCCCCGACAAAGTTTGTGCCGTTGTCTGAGAAAATGGTCGTAGGTGCTCCTCGGCGAGCGATGAAACGCTTGAGGCTCATTATAGCAGCATCGGATGACAGTGAAGTGACTATTTGCGAGGAATAGTTCACAAATGGTTTCAGTCCTACTTGAGTAACCGGAAACAATGCGTTGAAATCGAGTATACTGATGAACAATCTAGAGAAATCAGCATTGTAAGGTCAAATGTCCAGACTATGTCGAGCTCAATCCCACAGGGAAGTGTGATCGGTTGCGCGCTGTTTATTATTTACATTAATGACCTTCCAATGTCAATCAATGAGTCGTGTGTTATGTTTGCGGATGATTTTTCCTTATTGCTGTCTTATAAAAATAATACGAACCTTAACGAAAAACTACACAACATCTTCATTAATATTGTGAGCTGGATGAATGACCATAGTTTAGAAATAAATTTTTCCAAAACGAAAATCATGAAATTTAGGCCTCATCAAAAACCGGATATAGACATAAACTTCTCTTTCGAAGGCATTAAGCTAGAATGCGTTCCGACGTTTCCACTTCTAGGCTTAACAATCGACTCTCACATTAATTGGAAGGAACATGTGCAAAAAGTTAAAACAAAACTTAGTCAGTTCATCTATGCGTTAAGGCAATTGAAAAAGTCTACCAACTTACAGGCTTCTTTGTCTGCGTACTACGCTTTCGCCCACGCTTGGCTTTCCTATGGGGTATTTTTATGGGGAATTGTTTATTGTTTATTATCAAAAGGTACATCTGCAACTTACAGCTAACCGCCAAAGCGTCACAGATCTTAGTCTAACACACGTTCTATAAAAACTTTGCATTCCTGCAACAAGCAGGCCAATTTGGTTGTGAACAGATCACAGGACGGTGCTGCGTCCAGCACGGAGTTGAGGACAGAGAGTGCGCTCGGGAGCGGCGCGTGGTGCAGCAGGTCGGTGCGCGCGCGCGGCCGCGCCAGCAGGGGTGCGTGGCGCAAGCGAGATCGAGCGCAGGGCGCATATAACCGTACCACTTCTCCAACCAATCCCGAGCAGTCAATTGTGTTGCGAATGATTCCTAGAGCAAATTTAACTACGGCTAAATACCGCCTCACTTTTAAAGAGTTGTATCGTAGTGTCCCTAGTAGAAATAGAGTCGGGTAAAGATATGGATACTGCGTATATTCCTTTTTGTAAAGACTTCGTAAAAATTTATTTTGCACCTGTTCTAATATCAAGATATATTTAGCCTCGTGTGGGATCCAGACCGTGGCATTCGACTCGAGCACGCTCCTTACCAAGGCGGCGTACAGAGCTCGAAGGGCATTTGGGGTAAGAAGCGGGGAGTTTCTTAGAACGAAGCCCAACTTTTGTGCTGCTCTTTTGGCAACGCTTAGCGCGTGCTCCCGGAATGTTAGTTGGAAACAGCACTGACGCACCAGACTTACTAATCTTGCAAAAAAAATGCATCCGTATATTGAAAAACATAAAGCAAACTGAAAGCTGTAAACCTCACTTTAAAGATCTTGGGATTTTAACCGTACCTTGCATTTATATATTTGAAGCGTGTAAATTTATAAAAAAGCATCCGGAATTCTATTCTAAGATCGGAGATGCTCCCCGTCGTTATGAATCTCGTTACAAAAGCAATTTAGTCCAAACCGCATCAAGAATAGAGATGCATAAACAGGGACCATATTCCATGTCAGTAAGAATCTTTAACAAATTACCTATAGATATAAAACATGAGGATAATCAAACTAAATTTATAAAAAAACTAAAACAATTCCTCATACATAAAGCATACTACACTATTAACGAATATTTACAAGCCAACAAATAAATAACTATTAAACAAACAACCATAATGAAAGTCTGTCTCTCTCTCTTCCATCCCCTTAATATATCTACAAATAGTACAAATACTTACACAAAACTGTATTACTCAGAATTAGACGTGTGCGCCGCGCCGCCGCGCCGCCGCCGCCGACGATTTTTCCACGCCGCCGCCGCCGATAGATTTGACCGGCGTGAAATCGGCGTGGCGTAATTGCGTTTTTTTCGGAAAAGTGATAATTATTCTATGCAATTTATTCAAGTAACTTTAATTCCAATGCCGAATAAGGAGTCTCTACGGCACATGTCAACTCTGTAATTTTCTACATTAAAGAGTTTGCTTTAATTCGCATCGAAATAAAATAAAAATCGCCAATTCTGCAGTAGGTATATGTACGAGTGTACACGCATGATTATAACATTCTTGCGAACATACACGCCATGGCAGATATCGTCGGCTAAAGTCACAAACTTCTTAATTCCATTTTTCAAATCATGCTTTGGCACAGTTATACAATACAACATGTGGACGTCATAAAAAAAATAGAAAATATGAACAATTAATGTTTTAAAAATCTAAACGCATACCTAAGTAAAAACAAATGGACATCTTGTAATGATATTTATAAGTACTACTGCTGCAAACCTTACTTATTTCATTAATTTTATTGTGATGTAACCTTGATGTAAATTAAATAGGTTTTTTTTGTGCCTCCTGTAAAATTGGATCAGATAGAGTTAAAAGGTTTGCGGCTTCACGCAATAAGTAAATGTGCATTCGTTCCTCTTATTCTTGAGCACGTGATTTTATTTCAGCTAACAATCTATAATCATAATCAACTGGGGCATATTCCAGTAACTAAAAGTTGTTTAACTCATTCCATGAAGAATCTATTCCCTAATACCTCTAGTCGGGTCTGGGTATACCACAAAGGGCAGATTCCATGGTTGTCTCACTATATAAGAAATGCTCTACCCGTAAATGTGACAACTATCCAACTAATTATCTCACTTATATCCCTTGCTGGTAAAGTTCTATTGTATATTATTCCAAACAAACGTCTGGAGTACTACAGAAGCGGACAAATCGCAATAGAGCAAACGGGCTTTGTTAAAGGTAGAGGCACAAGGGAGCAGATCTTAAATATCAGGCAGTTAATCCAGAAGAACAAAGAATTTAAACATATATGGCCTTTTGCTTCTACGCCAAAACGTTTGACTGATAGCTTAGCGAAACGTGTTTGAAGTGCTTGGGGAAATGGGTATATACCTGAACATCAGTCCTTTTTGGTGGAAAATCTATACTTGCGGCAAATTTCGTGTCCGGCTGGAAGACATGGAGTCCAAACCCATTAATACCAATCGAGGCAGGGTTGCATACTGTCCCGGCAACTATTCGTCTTGGTCGGCGAACACATAATGCGCGGACTGCACAGAGTACGGCATCCAAATTAGTGAATAACTATTTGCAATACATAGTTGCCTATGAGACTGAACTAGCTAGCTACACTTCTAAAGAAAGTCGAATTGATGAGTGCACAATACGGCCTCCATTTAACCAGGAAAAAAGGAAGCTAATGTTCATAGACAGAGCTGGTTGATGCAGAGGGCACATGAACTACATTACCTGGACTTGGTAGAAAACTTTGTCTACTTAGGCTCACAGATCACCAACGACGGAGACTGTATGAAGGGGTCATCAGAAGATCGAAAATTGCTTACAACAGCAGAAATGCGCTTGAAAAATATATGGAGGAACAGGAACATCTACCGCAACACCAAAGTCAGATTTATGCGCACCCTATCTTCTCCATTTTTCTTCATGCCTCTGAAACATGGACCAGGCTTGAGAGCAAAAAAAGATACATTTGAAATTGGTGTTGGCGTAGAATGTTGGTCATCTCATGTATACAACGGCGCACTTATGTGTCGATACTCAAAGAGCTTTGTATCAACATCCAGCTTTCAACTACATGCTTCCAGAGAATGATGACATTATTTGGCCACGTTTATTACAGCTTGGAGGAGATGATGATGGTTGGCTGCGTTGAAGGAAAGAGGAGTAGAGACAGAGCACCCATATGATAGATTGATGTATTCGGCGATGCCACACGGGCGTCAATATCCAAGGCGTAATACAACTAGCCCAAAGTAGAAGGTTTGAAGAATGTTTTTGAAGAACTGCGCTCTTGGTAGTTACGACCCTCGTCCTCGAGGAACCGACAAAGAAGAAGAAAAATCAAAATTCCTAATTGATACATCTTTTTAATTTTATTGGTGCAATTAAATTTCTGAAATATCTTAAAACTGATTTATTTCACCATAAGAATTTACGCTTTATAGTTAATTAACCATAAACAGAAAAAAAAGTACCACGCCGATTTCACGCCGATCACGCCGCCGCCGCCGATCAAAATCCCACCGGACGCCGCCGCCGATGATTTTGCCATCGGCGCACACCTCTACTCAGAATGCGGCTATAGAATATTTAGTGATTGACGATTGTATAGTAAAAGCTTGTTTTATTAGTTTAGTAAAATCATATTAATTTGAAATGTCGATCCATGATAGTTATTAATTTAATTTAATTGGAAAAATGTAATAAAGTACTATTGCAGTGCCCTTGCAGGGTTGTGTTGATACATATTATGTAAGATAATAGTGATAAGACCCTTTAGTACACACAAAGCAATGATTAAATAAATAAATAAATAAATATTTCCAGATGAAGCGCTCTCGTCACTAACCAAGTGTATAGAGCAACGTACCGCTTCTCTCTACGGCGGTATATCGTTACCATTATGGGACCGAAATAGTCCAGGCCTACGAGGGTAAAAGGCCTTTTGTGATGGTCGAGTCTTTCAGGAGGTAGGTGGCCGGTCTGAGGTTGAGCAGGTTGACTTTTCCCACCTTCGGCATTGTAGACAGGCGTGCGTACCGCGAATACTGTTTCGTGCTCTAAGTATCGGACTTTTGTCGGAGTTCGTTCAGCACTAGTTCGTTAAAGTGATGCGACGCTCTGGTATGCTCGTAGAGGATAAGTAGTCGTACAGCATGGTTGCGACTTGCGACCATCGAGGATAATCGGAGACTTCACGGCCTCACTTAATCCTGGAGCAGAACTTCTCAATAAGCCATTTTGGTCGAGAATCGGTGCGAGTTTTGAAATTCTGCTATTCTTGGGCACTGGCTTTGAAGAACGTAAATCTGTTAGTTCCTCGGGAAAACTCTCTGCCTAAGCTTGTTGCAACACCATCTTCTCGGCTTCTACGATGTCTGTATCGTGAATTTGGTAGGGAGATGTGGTGCCGTCTAAGTACAATTTAGAATTTGTAGCTATAGGCCGAGACAGTTTAAGCCGGAATAGTCGTGCGCCCTGGAGAACGCGGGCAGTAGCACGAAGTAGACGCAGCCAAGAGCTAAAACGCGTCGGGTTAGGCACTGAACTCGATGGCATAGTGTCGAGGAGCAGAACCACCAGGTCAGATTTTAGCTCCGGGTCTGGTGGACTTTCTTCCACGTCAGCAACGCACTTGGTCGGCCAAGTACGTGGCAATTCAAGAAGAAACTGTGTGACGCGGTAAAATTAATTTTCTTCGGTTTAGTTGCGTCTTCGGCGACGTTGAGAGAGGTTGGGATCCACCTCCAATTAGACGGATTGGTGGTTTCCAATATCTCTCCTAGCCTGTGCGCGACGAAAGGTTTAAACGCGCGAGCGTCGCTCCGAATCCACTTGAGGACCGTAGTAGAATCGGTCCAAAATATGGTTTCGGAGGGCTGAAGGCGATGAGCCTGCAATATTGTTTGCGCAAAACGTGAGGCAATGAGCGCAGCTTGGCAAACGAGGCATCAAAACCGGTTTGAGAGGCGAAACGCGTGCCTTGCTTCCGATGAGAGCCGTGGACACGGAGCCGTCGCTGTAGCTGAAACGCCAATATGCGACACAAGCGTAGGCCTGCTCGCCTCCGTCAGATACTACGTGCAGCTGGACGTCCAAATCGTCCGACCTATTCGTATTGCGTATTGTATTCGTACCTGCGTAAACCAGTCCTCACATTCGTTCAGACCTCAGGAAGTTGCGCATCCCAACTGATGCCAGCGCGCCACAATCTTTGAATCAAAATACGGCCCCAGATAACGACTGGCATTAGCAAGCCAAGAAGGTCATATACTTTCATGACGGTTGACAAGAGGTTAGGTTTGGTTAAAGTATCAGTCGGTATCTGGGGTATTGTACGAAAGCCTAACGAGTCTTGACGTGGGTTCCATTTAACACCCAAAACGCCAACCTCATTACTGGGTGGCAGGTAGACGTCAGAGGTTGCGTCGCTTCGGAGTTCCTTAGGGACAAGGGAGAGAGCCTCTGGATGGTTTGACGTCCACGCACGCATTTCAATACCACCTGCCTTGTGGACCGTGACTACGTTGGTGGCTAGTTGTGCCGCTTCGGCAACGCTGGAGTGGCTGCCGAGGTAGTCGTCCATATAGAGGTCGTCAACAATTGCCTCACAGGCAGCGGGGTAATCGTTTTCCAGCAGTTTCGCATTTTTGTTTTTTATGTAGAGCGCAATATTGTTTTTTATGTAGAGGCTCGAGACGGCACCAAATATCATCAAGACAAGCGGTACTCCTTTAAGTTGCTGTCCTTCTCGCACCAGAGAAAGCGTTGGGTGTCCCGATCCCTATCTCTCCTAGCCTGTGCGCGACGAAAGGTTTAAACGCGCGAGCGTCGCTCCGAATCCACTTGAGGACCGTAGTAGAATCGGTCCAAAATATGGTTTCGGAGGGCTGAAGGCGATGAGCCTGCAATATTGTTTGCGCAAAACGTGAGGCAATGAGCGCAGCTTGGCAAACGAGGCATCAAAACCGGTTTGAGAGGCGAAACGCGTGCCTTGCTTCCGATGAGAGCCGTGGACACGGAGCCGTCGCTGTAGCTGAAACGCCAATATGCGACACAAGCGTAGGCCTGCTCGCCTCCGTCAGCTACTACGTGCAGCTGGACGTCCAAATCGTCCGACCTATTCGTATTGCGTATTGTATTCGTACCTGCGTAAACCAGTCCTCACATTCGTTCACGTAGACCTCAGGAAGTTGCGCATCCCAACTGATGCCAGCGCGCCACAATCTTTGAATCAAAATACGGCCCCAGATAACGACTGGCATTAGCAAGCCAAGAAGGTCATATACTTTCATGACGGTTGACAAGAGGTTAGGTTTGGTTAAAGTATCAGTCGGTATCTGGGGTATTGTACGAAAGCCTAACGAGTCTTGACGTGGGTTCCATTTAACACCCAAAACGCCAACCTCATTACTGGGTGGCAGGTAGACGTCAGAGGTTGCGTCGCTTCGGAGTTCCTTAGGGACAAGGGAGAGAGCCTCTGGATGGTTTGACGTCCACGCACGCATTTCAAAACCACCTGCCTTGTGGACCGTGACTACGTTGGTGGCTAGTTGTGCCGCTTCGGCAACGCTGGAGTGGCTGCCGAGGTAGTCGTCCATATAGAGGTCGTCAACAATTGCCTCACAGGCAGCGGGGTAATCGTTTTCCAGCAGTTTCGCATTTTTGTTTTTTATGTAGAGCGCAATATTGTTTTTTATGTAGAGGCTCGAGACGGCACCAAATATCATCAAGACAAGCGGTACTCCTTTAAGTTGCTGTCCTTCTCGCACCAGAGAAAGCGTTGGGCGTCCCGATCCCTGGGAGAAATTTTGGTTTGAGGGAACATCTCTTTGATGTCCCCATTTAAGGCGACTTTGCCTTCTCGAAATCGAAATAAAATGTCGAGGAGGGGTGACAGTATGTCAGGACCTTGCAGCAGAAGGCTGTTAAGGCTTACGCCTTTCGTAGCCGCTGCAGCACCGTGAACTGCTCTGAGCTTCTTTTTTTGTGGGTGAAGAACACCAAAAATAGGTAAGTACCACAGTAAAGAGCCATCTGCAGTCACGCACGAAACTTTTTTTGAAGTTCGTTTATGGTAGGTATTTGTATCACACTATTTGGCGTAGCCTTTACTGATGACGCCGTCTATGAACTGTTGAAAAGCTGCGGCGAACTTTGGGTCATTTGACATTTGTCGTTCGAGGGCTTTGAACCTCGAAAGTGCCTGTTACCCGTCAGTTATGATTTTCGGTAAATCCTTCCTCCATGGGAGACCGACTTCAAAATGGCTATTATTTAACTGACGAGCCGACAATTCAATGATGTCTACGCCTCGCTTATCGTCGTCCTTCGGGCGACGAGCGTTTTTCGATATGCCCAAGGCGTCGATGTCGTATTAACTTTTAATGAGAGCGTCTATATAGTTCGTCCGAAATATGATTCACAAAATCGAGTGGCTTGGATGAGACGGAAAGTTCACCATGAAGCACCCAGCCTAACAAAGTTTTGGAGGCGATAGGTTCGTTCTTTTTTCCACATCGCACTTCACGACTCTGAGATGAGTGCCAGTCGGGCGCGCCGATGAGAATAGTAGGGCAAGCGTCAACGAACACATCTAGAGCGATAGTAGACGCGGCTTTAAAAGATCGCGCGCAGTGTCATAGTTGTCGGCTTCTATATGCGCAAGTGTTGTAATAGTCGATGCGGCTCATTGGTTAACGACCCCAGTAAGTACTGAAGTTTGACAATGGGAGTTAGCAGGGGTTGCGAGTCGACCACACTATCAAACTGATCCAAAAAGCTAATCCACGACTCTGGACGGCCATCAAATTTAGGTATAGGTAGGTCGGGCAGTCGGCTCTGCATCGGGTCTAACATGGTAGGTCTGGCAGACATCGGCGGCCGCAAGGGGGTACTACTATATAATATATAATAAATATTTAAACTGGCCCAAGGAATTTCACTAATGATGGTCTGCAATGCAAGTGAGGCAGCCGCCGCAATCTATGGAAAATAGGCTCGCTCGAGTAGGTACGTAGTTGCTACGCGGCGCGGCGCATCCAATCTTCTCTTAAACAAGTGACGTCACAGGTGGGTTGGTTATTATTTTAAATACAAGATTTCCAAGATGCAATATCATCAAACTCGGAACACAGTATTACTATCAATATATCCCAGTAGGTACAAGATTAAGGTGTAAGAAAGAAAGATGTGATTACGTAACGGCACCGCTATTTTAACAAGAGGGGATGAAACCACGCTGTCTGCTACCAAATGTTATGGGTAAAAGGGGCAGGGCTTGTCAGTCTTCGTGGTGAAATTGGTGCACAGTACCTTGAGCTGCTGGAACGCCGCTATCCTCGGAAATAAATAAGTAGGTATATGTCCCTCTGGCACACGGGAACAGTCCAGGGGTACACTTTCAGGAATCCAGGTCACACTTGGAAACACTAGCTGTACATCATTTAGGTGTGGACTCGTAAAATATAGTTCGTTCTTAATATTGTAATGACGTATGTCGCGGCCATGTGCATCGCACTACTTGTAGGTCAGTACTAAGGTCGTATATAGGGTTTGCAATATCCGCCCATTTTTTTTTATATTCGGATAATTGAATACTTCAATATTTATTATCCGAATATTCGGATATTTAAATAATTTTGGTATTTTATAAAATAAAACAAAATTAGCGTATTTAAAGGTGTGTAATGCATAAAATCAACAAGTCAAGTAACAAAAAACCGGCCAAGTGCGTGTCGGACCACGCAAAACGAAGGGTTCCGTGCCTATTAAAAAGGTCGTATCGTCATAGAAATCTTACGGCACTTAAGTCCTTTTCTTTGAGGAAGGCAGTTTTTCAGCAATATCTCGGAAACCTTTCATCCGATCTTGTTCAAAACAATTTTCGGTGAATGAACTTAATAAGCGCTGTGTTCATGATTTTTTTCATATTTTTAAAATACACCGTTCAAAAATTAGAGGGGGGGGGACAGAATTTTAGTGACTTTCGGGGCGATTATCTCTGACTATATTCACTTAATCAAAAAAAATCCTGAGAAACCTTATATTTATTTTGAAAGGCCTATCGATTCATGTGCCACACGTGGGCTCACGATGAAAAAAAAAATTTTGACTTTTAGTTTTATGTATGGAGTACACCCCTAAAAAAATTTTTTTTAGTAATTTTAATTACATAACTTTGTAGCGGCTAACAAAATACACCTATCCTCAAAATTTTATTCAAATACACCTTATAGTTTTCGAGTAAAATGCCTGTGACATACGGACAGACGGACAGACGGACAGACGGACAGACGGACATGACGAAACTATAAGGGTTCCGTTTTTGCCATTTTGGCTACGGAACCCTAAAAACCTGAAAATTAAAAATACAACATGCTTTTATAATCATTACATGAGTTGTCATTATTGCACCACGTAATTTGTAATTTTTATAATAACAGACAACCTACCTTCGTACGTAATAGAGTGTTTTCGTTGCTCATTTAAATACCTAATAATAGTAACATTAGTAACAATTAGTGTCTGCTAGATTTAATCAATATAATTATTATGTAATTTATGTAAGTTATTTAATAATTCACGTACTTATTTAATAAAATATAATACTTAATATGGAACATTTGTCTAAACACCTTATTCGGGCAATACAGATGGATAATTCGCGGTTTAGTATTCGGATAATTTTGAATATTATTTTCGGCGGATATTCGGATAATTGAATATTCGGATTATTCGTATTGCAAACCCTAGTCGTATACGTGAGAGTAATGATGCGGCCGTTTGGAAAGCGGTGGGGATACTGGGGATGTAATAACTATGCATGAACAACCTGTTTCCTCCGTAAGAAATACCGGCACTACGTCCATTCCTTTGGCGATTGAAGCCCAACTATCGCGTTATCGTATAGTAAGTAAATGTAACGGTGGGCTAATAAAAATAACCAGATTTTAAGGGTCTTGAGCTTGAGTCCTGATAAAAGGGGCGCGCGTGGGACAACTACTAAAATGCTTCACTAGTGTTAATTATTCATGCATTAATTATTTAAAATACTTTAATTAATACGCTCATAAATATTTTTTATTTGAACGATGCTGTAGTACATAGTCGTGAAATTTTGTTTGACCAAAACCGCAAGTGTGACACGCGAAAAAGCGGTAGATTTCGCTATTATAGGATTCCAAAAATTTTTTTTTTCCGAATCAATTAATATTTAAGGTATTGTAATATATATTTTAAGTACTATATAAAACACAGAATGCAAATATATATGTATGAATACTCCATATTAAACTGATTTGAAATTATAGCCGTATATAGTGTGACAGCAAAAACAGCCCGTTTGAAAATTGACCCTTATTTACCTTTATTTCTGACGTTTCAACACGTGTTGCACCGGTCATGGTCGCAGATGATGATAATTTAAATATGTATACAAAGCGCAAGTGTTTAAAGTTTTATATTGCTTCGGTCTTTCTACTGCCTGGAAGAATTCCTCGTGCACACACTTATAATCCCAAGTATTCGATAGTATCCATGAAAAAGTTGCACTTGCTCAGCTTTAGTGTGAGTCTGCCTTTCTTAAGTAGTTGAAAAACTTTCTCTTGTAGAGTTTATAAACTGTAATGTTTTTGGACGGGATCAAAATATCGTCCTTGTATGTAAACATATGGTGTGTATTTTCTCTTACCCACATTCAGGATCGTGCAAATCGAAAGACACACGGAGCATTGTTTTTGTTACCGCTCACGTTAGAACAGAATCCTTTTTTATTACAATATAATTCGGGTAAACGGTTATAATATATTAACTTAATTCCTTGACCATTCTTCATATCGTAAATCCCAGAAAAGAGAATGTTCCTTGCCTCCCAATGAGCCATGAATATAATGTATATAAAACAATCGCCTTGTTAATCTCTCTCTCGAAATACACCTCAGTTACTATCAATATTTTCTTTGTTTGAAAAATATATTTCTGTGGGAACAGATTTATTGTTAAAACACATAAAAATATACATCAAATACATTCAATATACAATTAAAACTAGATTTAAAATTAAAACTAACTTAAAAATAGCCTACCAAAAACTAAAAATAACAATCTAAATTTGGACCCTTTGGCAGGGTACCCATCACGCAGGCAGCATTCCCGCGTTGAATTGCGATTGCAAGTCTTTGTGCGAGAAAGCTGCCCGCGCGAGGGTCACCTGTTGCCTGCCGCAAGCGTTTGCTGAGCGCCCCGTGAAGCCCACGCGCGCCCTTGCCCCACGAGCCGAGAGTCTCGACACCAAACGCAACGAACTCGTATATATTTTGCTCGTTCCTTTGGTTTTTTTTTTTAAAAGAGCGGAAAAATTAGATTGCTAAAAATATAACAAGTTTTTCCGCTCTTTTATAAAAAAAATAACCTCGAAGATGAAAGCGGGAGCAAAGCTCCCGCTTCCGTCTACTAACCTATCCGCGATCCGAGTCGGTTTTGCCACTAAACACGGGCGGGTCGGTACAAGAATCGAATGGCGCTCTCTGATTGGTGCAAATGGCCGGTTGCTGTCATGTCGCGCACTCGCGCCAAATCATACAGTGGCTATTTTCACGATAAAATAATATGAAGTATCATACATGTTAAGTTATAATATATGATGTTGTCTATTGAAGCTGAAATATATAATTTTTGAGGAGCTTGTATTGAAGCTGTAAAACGTAAAATGGTGATGAGTTGAAAATTCCGTGACCGAGTTAGTAAATTAGTTGGCAATGTCAAAAGCAGAAGGACAAGTAAAAATAATTGTTGATCTTGACTTGACGCTTTCTTTAACATTTTTAGTTGGCGTTGTAAAGAAGATGAATTAGTTTATTAGAGGCTATTTCATTTTCCCGATGTTTAGTTATTAAATGAGAAGTTTGACCACGTGGCCAAAAAAAAAAATCTGCGGCCGCGTTTATTATTTCTCATAATAAAATTTGTAAACTAAAAAAAATCAATTTATGGTTTAAAAAAGTCGCCTAAGTAGTGGAATTCGAAATTCAATGACTTTATGTTGAAAGAAAATTTTGAAAGGTCTCAAAATGATCCATGCTTGTATAAATAAGAATAAAAAAGAATAAGTACATCTATGTTTTGCTATTTGTAGATGACTTGCTTTATTTTGGTCAAAATGAAAAGCTAGTATATGACCTTAAAAATGCCTTAAATGGTAATTTTCAAATGAAAGATTTAGGTCTTGCAAGTTGCTACTTAGGAATTAATATTAATCAAGACCTTAAAAACAATGTTACCAAAATAAATCAGAAAAAGTACTTAGAAAAATTGCTTGATACCTAAATATCAAATGTCAAATTGTAATGCAGTGGCTACACCAATGGAACAAAACTTTAATTTTGAATTGTTACATAGAGAAAAATATTGAAAAAACATGTAGAAGTTTAATAGGAAGTTTGCTTTATGCTACCTGTACTAGACCCGATTTGGCAGTCGCAGTAGGGTTCTTAAGCAGATATGTACATTGTGCTAGTATGGCATTATACAAAAGTCTTAAACGGATACTTAGATACATTAAAAGTACAATTGATCTGTCATTAACATATAAGATTGACAATGATGTAAAATTGCAAGGTTACAGTGACGCAGACTGGGCCGGTGATATTCAAGACCGAAAATCGACATCTGGTCAAATTTTCTATATTTTTAACTGTCTAAGACCAATTTCCTGGAGTACAAAAAAACAGTCTTGCGTGACACTTTCATCTTGCGAAGCAGAGTATGTAGCACTCAGTTTAACTATAATGGAAGGGTGTTTCTTACAAAAACTTTTAAAAGATTTTGGTTATCAAAATGTATTACTGGAAGTCTTGGAAGACAACAAAAGTGTTATGAAAATTGTTGGAAATACTGACAGTAATAAAATACTAAAGCATATAGACATTAAATATAAGTATACTGTCGAACAGGTGTCTAATGGTAATGTAAATATCCAATATGTGAGCTCTAGCAATAACATTGCACACATATTCACCAAGCCATTAGGCAAACAATTGTTCAGCAAACTTAGAAGTTTAATTTTATCTTAAGATTGTAATATGGTGTTAACCCTTATTAAACAGGCCCCATAAATTGGCATGACTGTCGCAAGGACCGGTTGCAGCCATGGAATATATATGTACCTTACAAAGAATGTTTTCAAAGCAAGTTGTTTTTTTTTGTAGACACAAATTATTTTGAACTTAATTGTGGGAAAGCCAAGGTTCAACTTTTAATGAAGCGTATGTGGTCGCTGTGTCGCCTCTGCCTTAGTAAGAGTTAATATATTTGATTTATAGTATAGGAGCCACTGGAATAAATAATAATCTCATAAAATTTAACCATTGAAGGGGTGTTTTAAGAATTGCAACAATTAAATTTTATGCTATGTTGGTAGCCTTGTATAATACTTATATTGTAACGTTATATGGCTGACAGTAGAAGAAAAATAAGTGTTCGATGTAACCTATATCGTGAATAAATAAAGAATTAATCTCAGACATAGAACCTCTTCTTCTTCATCTAACCTTAATTAATTTACATATACTAACACCATCCAGTCATGAAATAAGTTTTAACGAAAATGTCATAAGAGCATAATGAACGAAAGTTTACTAGAACTTTCCATCTAACTTCTACTCCTTTGTATGTACAATATTATTGGCTTGCATGTTCCATAAAATAGTATATTGTAGTCATTCTGTAAAAATATTTACATGAAACTAATAATGTAGTTTACAAATACTACACTTCCCTAAATATAATTAATTGAATACCGTAGACTAAACTGCAAAATTACTCCACCAAGGCACCGACAAGAGTTAAGCTCTTAAATATCAGATATAATCATGACTAGTGTATAGTTCAAGTAAGCCTTCTTTTTATTAACAAATTCCAACATATTGTTTCATACAAAATGTTATAGTATTCCAGAAACTGTTACAATGTGCAAGAAGAAGAAGATTACAGTATGTATGATGTAATTTTTTTGATTGTCGTATCCTTACGAACAAAGTGGCATACTGAACCAATGAAATAAACATGGTACGTAGTATTAATGCATACACCAAACAAGACGTAAACACTCCGTCAATGCTTGCCATTACACAATACACATATTAAAACTATTTCAAAACAATTAAGTATTTCTTACTAAGAAAAGGCTTCATGTCATATAGGTACATACTTAGGTATCCATCATTAGTTTTTCAAACTCAAAACTTACATATGTTCACACAATTACTTACTTGGCTTTGCGGTAAAGTTGTGGTCGTGATTAATGGTGAATTAAGTAATTCACTAGTTGTTGTTACACACTATTGAATAATTGCCTCTGTTTATAGTAATCCTTCCGTTCATTATCACTTTTATCACATTCTCGTTCCTTCAATCAATCAATCTTTTTTGTTATGGCCCCATCGGTGTTGTCGATGATTCAGCCAACGTCAAGGTTTGGAAAGGCAAATATTTTTTAATACTTTGACCGGTGACTTTAGAGTTGCCAGGTACACTCAGATGATAATCTAAAACAAAGGACAAAACAAACATTTATATTGTTAAACAAACTACTACAAAAACAAGTTGTTAATTTTAATAAACTTACACAGAACATAAACAAAGGGGGAGTAAACCAAAGTAAGAAGAAATTTAATGTTAAAGGGACGGGGGATTTCTGGGGGTAGGATATCGTGCAAAGGAGTGACAATACGGTTACAATAAAAAAATAGGTGTTCGAGGGTACCCTCCGCCAGACCAGGCCTGGTTGAATGTTGCCATAGTTTGTACCCACATTTAAACGGGTGGTTTACATTGTTGCCAATTATGATAGCTTCTTTTGCACAAAGATCGGCCATCTCGTTACCCTTTATCCCACTGTGGCCTGGGATCCAGGCTAGAACGACATCAATGTCATCAATGTGGCACTTGTAGAGGAGCTCCTTCATTTGTAAGGAAACAGGGAAGTTTTCTTTAGCATGGAATGGGCGTTTAACTAGATCTTACAAGCAACTCAGAGAATCGGTTAAAATAAGAGATTTAATAAGATGGTGGGAGGGAATGCACATAAGAAACTGCTTCCAGCAACGCAATACCTTCTCCTGAAAACACAGAGTTTCCAGAAGCGAGTTTAAAATTCAAAATAATTTTGTACCTGGGGATCCACACTGCAGATCCCACCGGACCATCTTGGCTCAGTTTGGATGCATCGGTAAAAATGGTAAGATAGTCGACCATTTCTCTTCAATCGCTTTCTTAAAGACGCTGTCAGCATCTATTTGATTTTTAGAAATGGCTCCTTTATTTTTCTCCGATTCCCAGCTGTCAATCCCGCCATCGCGAAGCCTCCTCCTTTTTTTTAATCCCGCATCAGTGTTGCCAACGTGCCAACCTGATGCACGTTTGTTCGAGCTTAACCGATAATAATTATGAAAATACAAAGCTAATGAGTGCTGCCAACAATCCAAAACATTTCCAACAAATAAATAGTGTAACACTCCTCACCCAAAAAGGGATGGTAAATCAAACTGCTATTTACGTCCGAGCAGGTTTCCAATACTATTGACTACCCTAATTTGCAATAATTTATATGAAATTACGCTCTTTTTAGGGTTCCGATCTTCCGATACCTCAAAAGGAACCCTTATAGGATCACTCGGTTGTCTGTCTGTCCGTCTGTCACAGCCGATTTTCTCCGAAAGTACTAAACCGATTGAGTTGAAATTTGGTACACATATGTAAATTGGTGACCCAAAGATAAACGCGTAAAGTAAATTAATGAATTCTGAACAAGGGGGCCACGTTTGGGGGGTAAACTGGAAAATTTAAAAAAAGTTTCGTATTGTGTGACATATCAAATGAAAGGGGTTGTTGTAAGCATGTCAGATATTTTTTTTTATAATTTTAGCAAAAACAGATTTGAAGTAATTTAGGAAAAAAGACGAAAATTGACCATTCCCCCCTTATCTCCGAAAGTACTAGGATTAAAATTCTGAAAAAAAATATGGAAAATAGTTCCTTGCCTAAAGATTACAGGAAAACATATAAGAAGTTAGAGTATTCAAAAACACTTATGAAATTTAGATTATATACGGAACCCTCACCACGCGAGTTGAACTCGCACTTGTCCGGTTTTTTTTTTCAAAATCATCACAAAATACTCTGCCGTGTACATCACTTTATTAGGTACTCTTTGATCTGCATTAGTGGTTTATGTATCAATCACATAATTAATTTACCAGTAGATTAATGTACAGTCAGGGACATTCCCGGTCGACCTCCTTTAGGGCGATATTCATTTGTCCGATCGACGCGTAACGACCTGAAGCGGCGGGGATTAGCTAGTTGCGCCGGCCAAGGTAAAATTTTGTTAAAAGGTCGACCGGGAACGTCCCTGACTATACGTATTCGTGGTATTAAAATATTTCACTGTTACTTTTATACATACATTAATTGGGTAAATAGTCAAAGTTTCGAGTAAATCTAAACGCATTTTAGTTTTGGCTGTTTGTAGTAATTTGTCTTGGTCTAAAGATATTATTAAAGGTAAAAAAGTATACAGTAATGGAATTTCATACATTGTGCTGGCCGCTAAAACTGTACAATAATGACTTTTAACTTTTTAAATTAGCGCTCGTACTTGCTCGTAGGAACTTAACGTACTATTTTGCTACAGTAAGGCGCGCATTTCCGAGCATATTGGAGAAAAGTAATAAAATGTATTAGGTAAACAGCGTAATGACAATGACGCACGCTCGGGTGCATCGTAAGCTTAATATTAAAATGTCGAGTGTGCTCGTACAATACTGATACCTTATATGCCATTATTGTTATGAATTTTTATTTTAATAAAAATGTTATGAAGGTATTATGAAGCTTCTTTCACAAAACTAAGTGGATTTTACATGTATCACAAAGAACATGCATAGAAGTAGTATATATCATAATAGTACATTGTGATACAAGTGAGCTATGTTGATCAATAGCAGTTCGTCTTGTGCCCGTCAGAATGACTGCGAAGTAGGTTGTACTTGGCGCGACATTTGCTGACAATTCAACCTGGGCCCTATTTAATAAACATTAAAAATTGTAAATTGTACCTTACAAGTTACAATTCTACAAGTTTCTGTTTAATAAAAATTATAAGTTACAAATTTGTCATGGTGGAAAATGTACAAAATTGTATAATTGTAGCTACAATTTTACATAATTCTGTTTAATAAACATTTTCTCCTTACAGGTGATTGTTTACAATTTTGTATGGAAATCTACTTTATTAAACATATAATTGTACTGACAAGTTTACATATTTTGTAAATTGTAATATAATCCCGACAGGTGTTTAATGCTGTGTCTAAACTGGATTTGAAGTGTGCTTTACGATCTGAATAAGAAAAACATACGGACAGACGGACATGACGAAACTATAAGGGTTCCGTTTTTGCCATTTTGGCTACGGAACCCTAAAAACATGGTTCTAACAACGAGTAGTGACAGTAATAGTGAGGCTAGTGATGACGAATATGTAATTCAACGGAATCGGCGAGTTTTTCGTACAAGGATACATTTTACTTTTGATGTAACGGATTTTTCGTTCAACGAGAAATTTCGGGTGAGCAAGTCTACCTTCGAATATTTACTTTTAAAAATAGGGCATGATTTCGAACATGATACAAAAAGAAATGAGGCACTTACGCCGACTCAACAGATTTTGTGTGCATTGCACTGGATGGGCTGTGGCTCTCCGTACCATGTGGTAGCAGATGCACATGGAGTAAACAAAACAACGGTACATAACTGCATAAAAAATGTGTCTAGGCTATTGGTCAGTAAATTATTTGGAGAGGAAGTCCGCTGGCCTGCAAATTGTCTCGATATCCCCAGAATGTTTATGAAATATAATATACCAAGAATAGCGGGCATTGTGGATGGTTCGCTTATTCCAATGGATGCTCCTCGTCAAAACGAAGCCGCGTTTGTGGACCAAATTTGGATTTTTTTATGCAAGTGCAAGGTGGCCAGGCTCAGTTCATGATGCTAGGGTACTTAGGCGCTCTTCATTGGCACGTGAATGGAGACCGTTTCCAAATGCCATAATATTAGGAGACAGCGGTTATGGATTAACAAAGTGGCTAATGACTCCAAATATTCCAATACAAATACCAAGAACTCCGGCGTTAGAAAGATTTTTACGTGCATTTCGTTCAACAAGAAGAATGATTGAAAACGCATTAGGTATACTAAAAGAAAAATTTCCTTGTCTCAATCATTTACGAGTGCAGCCAATAATTGCAACTAAAATTAAATTATCCAGCATAGTCTTGCATAATATTCAAAAACGTCTGGGATCGCAGCACTACACTCCCTACTCAGCAGACACTAATGCGAATGATGACGAAGTCGCTAATAATAGTGACGAGGAAGAAATAGTGGAACAGGAAGCTATTGAAGTATTGCGATCTTTAATACAATTGTTTTAATAATACACTTTTGCATGAATTTAATATAATAAGAGTGGATTGCAAAAAAATTGTACATAGTTAAGAGATTTAATCTAATCTATGCTTTAATTTTTTACAGTTTCGTGACGGCAATTACCCATATAAAATATAAAAAACGTATGATATAAACTAATGTAAGTTGTTATTTATCGCTACTGCCAAAATATCCGCTCCGTTTGCTTGATCTGTCTCCAAAGCGCTGATAACAATTGGAGAAGTAGATTCAACAACTACATTTTGTAGATAGAATGGTAATGTGAATTTATATGGCTGCTGTATGTTTAACTCCCTCTCCAGTTTTAGTATTTCCAAATCTAACTTATATCGTTCACGCTTCGCAATTTCTAGTTTTTCATTAGTCAATTTTAGTTCTACTTCCATCTTTTTCGTCTTGAGATCATTGTATGCTTGCTGGGACTCATTTGTTTCGTTTATCGACATACTGTGATATCTTTTCCTAATAGGTGCACGAGGGAATTGGGTTGGAGTTTGTTGAATAGGTGAATCGCACACAGTTGTATTCGGCTCAGGTTCTTGAACTTGTGCTTCATTTGTACCGGATGATTCCGGCACACAAAGACCTTCTATGATAGGAGAATCTTTGACGATTATTTTCAGTACGAGTTCGTCAACATCGTCATATCTGCATTTTTTCCCTCCTCCCGATCCCGTCTGCTGACGATTGTCCCTTTTTTCCTTTAGAAATATTAAAATAAGGTACTTTAATAACAACAAAGTTTTTAGGACAAATATTATAGGACATAATTACACAACACGTACTTAGACAACGATTTATATAATATACAAATACTCGTACATGGAAAACATCCATGACTCAGGAACAAATATCTGTGTTCATAACACAAATAAATGCCCTTACCGGGATTCGAACCCAGGACCATCGGCTTAACAGGCAGGGCTACCCACTAGGCCAACCGGTCGTCCGTTAATGACACGTCATTCATCAAAATCGGCTCAGTAGTTTCCACAGAATGGAACAAACGAATACGAACATAAGTATACATACCTAGATATACGAATACGTACGAGTATATGTGCCACCAAATTACTTACGATAGTCCTTTTTCTGAAGGTTTGCCACGTTGTGTCACGTAGGTACTTCCAGTCTTTGTTATAAATACTTAATTATTGTAGTTGTTCAGCAATATCTTTCCACTTCTTCATTTTCATTTCATGGGTTAACGTCTCACTAAACCGACCGAATAATATACCTTTATTCTCGTATATTAGAGATAAAATAGTTATTATGTTGTTGTTATCCATTATACATATAACATTCTGGGGATATCGAGACAATTTGCAGGCCAGCGGACTTCCTCTCCAAATAATTTACTGACCAATAGCCTAGACACATTTTTATGCAGTTATGTACCGTTGTTTTGTTTACTCCATGTGCATCTGCTACCACATGGTACGGAGAGCCACAGCCCATCCAGTGCAATGCACACTTAATCTGTTGAGTCGGCGTAAGTGCCTCATTTCTTTTTGTATCATGTTCGAAATCATGCCCTATTTTTAAAAGTAAATATTCGACGGTAGACTTGCTCACCCGAAATTTCTCGTTGAACGAAAAATCCGTTACATCAAAAGTAAAATGTATCCTTGTACGAAAAACTCGCCGATTCCGTTGAATTACATATTCGTCATCACTAGCCTCACTATTACTGTCACTACTCGTTGTTAGAACCATGTTTTTAGGGTTCCGTAGCCAAAATGGCAAAAACGGAACCCTTATAGTTTCGTCATGTCCGTCTGTCCGTATGTTTTTCTTATTCAGATCGTAAAGCACACTTCAAATCCAGTTTAGACACAGCAGGCTGGAAAGCGGCGCTATTATATGGAACCCGCACGAAAAGAAATACATCGAGATGTTCGAGAAATTACAAAATAAATTCGTCAGGCATCTTTATTTCAAAGAATACGGGATATATCCTTTTTATCCACTGAAATACCCGACACTTTTCGTACTAGGAATGGTGGGATACATCAAGTTAGAGGTACGGAGGGACCTAACTTTGGCCACATATGTATTCAAAGTGTTAAGGGGAAAGCTGCATAATCCTGATGTACTGGGGTCGCTGGGGCTGGCGGCGCCGAGCGGGCCGCGGAGGCGCGCGCCGCGCCTTTTCGCGCGTCCGACCGCGCGCACCAACTTACTCGCCAATGCACCTCTCGTCAGGGCCATAAACTTGCTGAATGAACTGTCGACCAAGACCGACTTATTTAGTTGTACTCTGGCTGAATTCTCACATGTCGCATGTAGACAATTGTGTCATCCTTTTAAGTAGGTACCTATTTGTATGTATATTGTGTTTTTTAGTTTTGTAAAATATTTCTTACTGTTATATGTATCACGCGTTGGATAGTCTGTAAGTGGTATGTATACTTAAATAAATAAATAAATAATAAATTATTTCAATAGGTAAACCAACTCAATAATTTTAATGAGTAACAAATAAGGACTACCCTCATGTATTAAGAACTTGTAGAAAAAACTTACATTTTATGTAAATTGTAGCTCACAATTACAATTTTTTAAGTACAATATTGACAGGCATTTTTAACATAATATATGTAAACGTTTATTAAACAGCGTTTATAATTGTGATAATTGTAAGTTATTTATTTGTATTTTTTTTACTTATTTGTAGGGTTTATTAAACAGCACTTGTAGTAAAATTTAACAAATATGTCATTTTTCTACAAAATTGTTGGATTGTAATGTTTATGAAATAGGGCCTGGACCGGCTCGGCGCGGCCGGGGTGCGACGGGAGCGCAGGCGCAGTCTGCTGCTGGTCGCCATTGATGACGCTCGTGCAATGATCACTGTTTACGTTTGATCTAGGCATGAGATCTAGGTATGGTTTACATATCTTACAACCAGGTTTTTTACAGTGATTTGCGTAATGACCACTACGAAAATAATTGAAGCACACCTTATAGTTAGGTAATAATTCCAACCAATAAGCAATGATCGTCCTTACATCTTGGACTCGGTTTAGTAGACGGCGGCTGTTTATTGCTATTATTACCTACTCGCTCGTGCATCTTTATCATGGATTTAACCTTAGGCACATGTTTATTTTGTGGTGGTACCTGAATGGATGAGAATTCGAGTGTTTCTAGTAAGTCGGGGTTTTGTAGGAAGGAAGAATTCATTAAAAGTAACCGTTTTGTTTTTATCTAAGCCACCTCTGAATTCTTCCCACTCACAGAATGTTTTAGTGTCTAACTTGTGTGAAATTATGTGAATGAGAAGGGTTGACCACTCTTTGACTGGCTCGCCTAGTGTCTCCAGAGAACGGAGGTGTTTGTTCACCTGATCAATAATAATCTGTTTAATGTGGCTGGATGATTCTCGTGTAATCGGTTCAATATTGAACAGTGCCGATACGTAATTTTGCAATAACTGCCGCTTGTTATTGAATCGATCACATAGAAGTTTCCAAGCCATCGAGTAGTTGGCTGACGAGAATTCTACTGACTGTATGACGACTGTCGCGGACGCCTCCAGGGAAGCCCTAAGGTAATGAAATTTATTTATATCGTCAATTTCGTCATTTGAGTGGATGAGGCTGGTAAAGGTGTCACGAAAACAAAGCCAGTTGTCATAATCTCCAATGGGGATATATATGAATAAAGCTCCAATGAGTTCCCCATATTGCTAATCTCTCGAATAGACTGAGTTCTGCAGCATTTGCAGTGAGCAAGATCCGTCAATTAACAGACGTGAAAACAGCTCAATTAGTATATTTCAGCTACTTCCATAGCATTATGTCATATGGTATTTTATTGTGGGGCAGTGCTTCAGAGATTCATTCGATTTTTGTTTTGCAGAAACGGGCTACTCACTTAGAGATAAGTTTAAAAATATTAATATAATGACATTACATTGTCAATATATATCTATGAAAACCTTTTGTATGTACATAAAAACATTGTCAATTATAGGAAAAACTGTGACATACATAATATTAATACTAGAAATAAGCATAAGCTCGCGGTGCCCACCACTCAGCTCCAAAAAATTAAAAAATCATTCATGGGTAATTGTGTAAGGTTTTATAACAAACTTCCAGGAAACTTAACTGAGTTATCTATTAATAAATTCAAAAACTATGTGAAGCGTAAACTTATCTCGAAAGCTTATTATAGCACACAAGACTACATGAATGATAAAACTCCATGGAACTAATTTTGACTGAATTTTTAACCTATTATTTTCGTAATATTTTGTTTTTTGACATTAGATTGTTTTTCTAGAAATATTCTACAACCTAGTATTTTTTATACAATTTTTATATCATACATATTTTATTCTTTATGTTTAAAAATTACTATAAAAAATTAACTGACGATTTGAAAGTGCTTGTTACTAAGCCTATTTGAATAAAGATCATTTTGAGTTTGAGTTTTAATCACCATAAAATTTTGGAAATTGAATCTAACTATTAGCACATACCTAAGCAAGCTTTAGTGTCGATGGATGTATGTGTGCGGTGAATGTCTGAGATTCTGTGAGGAGATGGATGACCGGCAATCAACTGTACCAATGTAATTATATAATTCATAATTCATTTATTGCGTAGTATCATGTGGTACAAAATAGGTCTTACATAATGGTCATGTTCTCACATGAGCCCTGTTAGGGCACAGCAAGTATTTCTTAAAATTAAAGCTACAGCTAAGAGGTACAGTCACACACATAAAAATAAATTAACCGCATTTATGTGCTTATAGGACTACTAAATAAAAGTACAATAATTCGAGTTATTTGACTACATTATTATTATCATTATTATTTCATTATTATTCACTCATTATCTGGATGTCATTTTCTATAGTTATTATTGATTTATTATAATTAATTTTTAATATTTCCACAGTAATAATACTAAATTTAAATTATATAATCAATAATAATTAATAATAATAACAATTAATAATATATTATCATTCATTATAATTTACCTACTTATTTACTTTCACATTATTATTTTACTTGGGCAGAGATACATCATTCAGGTACTCATCTATAGAATAGTAGCATTTTTTGAGGAGCAAATTTTTAAGTTCCCTTTTGAATATTTTGTCCTCGATTTCATTTTTTATTTTTTCTGGTAGTTTGTTTGCTACAAGTATGCATCGGTAGTACGGGCCTTTTTTGTACATTTCTAATTTTGAAGCGGGTAGTTGTAATTGTGGTTTGTCATTTTTCCTTCCTTGCGAATTAACAATTTTTTTGGTGAAAAAATGCGAATTGTTCCTAACAAAGAGTGCCGCTTCCATAATGTATATAGAGGGCAACGTGAGAATATTTAATTTAGCGAAATGCGGTCGACATCTATTCGGTATCTAAGTGTTGGTAAGTATACGAATACATTTCTTCTGCATCACGAATAGTTGATGGACATCAGTGCTAGCCCCCCACAGAATCACACCGTACTGGAGCCTTGCATCTGCGAAAGCGAAATAAGCTGCCAAAGCTGTTTCCAGATTAGTGTTGACCTTTAGCACACTTAACGCGTATATAAAGCTGGATAATTTTGATTTTATATTTTGTATATGTGATTTCCAATTTAAACTTGTATCTATTTTTATTCCTAACAGTTTAAATTCATTTACTTCTTCGATAGTTTCAGTTTTTATTTGTAACTAGCTTCTGCCCGCGACTTCGTACGCGTATAAATTATGGATGACATGATATTCTTATGTTTCACCATACTATACCTACTACACTGATAAATTAGATTATTATGATTTCATTTCTATAAATTATGCGTGTAACAGTTGAAATCCTCATAAACTTTGTCGTCAATAATATTTAATTATATTGATTTACTTAATTTTTATTGCAAACGAAGTACCTAAGTACTTATAGTAGAAGAAAAATTACCAAAACCGGAATTTAAATATAAGATTTCATAATTGAAACAAATGGCCCGAGGGCGAGACCCCAAAGATACTCTATATCTCCGGGTGTCTTGTCAATAATAGCGCTCCATAAGCGAGCCAGAGCATCGAAGGCCCGAGGGCGAGACTCCATGGATACTTACTATCCACAGGTGTCTTGCAAGCGAAACATGAGACTTAAGTCCCAAAGGTGAGGAGCGAGGCAAGCGAGCCCGAAGGCCGAGCTTTTCGTATGAATGAAAGGCCCAAACCAACCCTTCAGAGAGCGCTCTCTATGCGAGCCCGAGGGCCAAAGGCCCGAGAGCGAGCTTTTCGTAGGAATGAAAGGCCCAAACCAACCCTTCAGAGAGCGCTCTCAATGCGAGCCCGAGGGCCGAAGGCCCGAGGGCGAGCCTTCACGGACACTAACTAACCCCAGGTGTCTTGCAAGCGAAACCGGAGACCAAAGTTCCGAGCAAGAGAAGTCAGATTATTACGATTTCATTTCTATAAATTATGCGTGTAACTGTTCAAATCCTCATAAACTTTGTCGTCAATAATATTTAATTATATTGATTTACTTAATCTTTATTGCAAACGAAGTACCTAAGTACTTATAGTAGAAGAAAAAAAACCAAAACTGGAATTTAAATATAAGATTTCATAATTGAAACAAATGGCCCGAGGGCGAGACCCCAAAGATACTCTATATCTCCGGGTGTCTTGTCAAACTACCCCTGAGAGCCAAAGTCCCGAAGGTAAACGGGGAGGCAAGCGAGGCCAAAGGCTGAGCTTTTCGTAGGAATGAAAAGCCCAACGTACCCTTACATATAGCGCTCCATGTGCGAGCCAGAGCATCGAAGGCCCGAGGGCGAGACTCCATGGATACTTACTACCCACAGGTGTCTTGCAAGCGAAACATGAGACTTAAGTCCCAAAGGTGAGGAGTGAGGCAAGCGAGCCCGAAGGCCGAGCTTTTCGTATGTTTGAAAGGCCCAAACCAACCCTTCAGAGAGCGCTCTCTATGCGAGCCCGAGGGCCAAAGGCCCGAGAGCGAGCTTTTCGTAGGAATGAAAGGCCCAAACCAACCCGTCAGAGAGCGCTTCCTATGCGAGCCCGAGGGCCGAAGGCCCGAGGGCGAGCCTTCACGGACACTAATTAACCCCAGGTGTCTTGCAAGCGAAACCGGAGACCAAAGTCCCGAGCAAGAGAAGTCAGAAGTAGAGCGGCAAGGCAAGCGAGACCAAAGGCCGAGCTTTTTTTTGGAATGATAGGCCCAAAGAACCGTTTTAGAGAGCGCTTCCTATGCGAGCCCGAGGACTGACGCACACTATCTCCAAGTGTCTTGAAAGCGAAATCTGAGTTCAAAAGTCCCGAAGGTGAGTGGCGAGGCAAGCGAGCCCGAAGGCCAAGCTTTTCGTATGAATGAAAGGCCCAATACATCGCTTCAGAGAGCGCTCTCATGCGGACGCTCACTATACCCGAGTATTCATAACAATATTTCTGAATGTCACGCACGCTGAAGTTTTATACATAAAAAAAAATGGTACCTACTTAATTCTCCGCGGAATGCCGTTGTGTCCAAATTTTATACCCACATCTCTTGACGTTGGTGAAGTATGCTAATTTGACGTAAGTATTAAACTCAATCTATCATACATCTTTAGATGACCTCTGAATTCATAGCAATTATATAGGAAGACGGAGATCAAGGTTGCTGGATTTCAATATCAAAACCAACAGCGCCGTTGTCAGCGACTGAGTTTCCAAAATAATTAGGTCTCTTATGTCTAACAGCTATTATCGGTTGAGATATCAACCATTTTTGGTTATTATATAAGTATAGTCTTTAGCCATCTAGCACTCTTTTTCATCCCGTGTTTTTTCACGTTTTATCTATATTTTTTATAATGTTTGAATGGAGTTCTTTTTACTTTCCAGTCAAGTGTATGCTCATTAATTTTCAAGTCTTTAGCTCATGGATTTGAGGAGTTCCCATACAAAGTATAGCCCCATTTTTTACCCCCTTTGAACTAATATTTATCATTTTTACAGCCTATGACCTGGCCGGGGATTTTCTCGACCGATTAAGTAAAAGTTGCATCAAAATCCTCTATTCACTAAGCTTCTCTGCGTTTTTGAAAATGTATCACAAAAAAATTTAAACTACAAAAAGTGCATTCCAATCGCTGGGTTTGAACTCGGGGACACCGACTCCGTAAGCTATGGGTCTAACCACTGGACTAACTATCAGTTCTAAGAACACGATGAATTTTCGAATATCTTGACGACATGTTACCATGGTAATGATCTAATGATATTGTTATAACCCCGCTCTTGCAACATTATATAGTTTCTAGTCGCCTCAGAACCTATTTTCATCCCATATTTTTCACGTTTTAACTATACATTGCTAACAGTTTGAATGGGGTCGTCTTTACTTTCCAGTCAAGTTTATGGTTACCAATTTTCAAGTCTGTAGCTCGTGCATTCAAGGAGTTCTCATACAAAGTTCAACCCCATTTTCTACCCCCTTTGAACCCTAATCTTTAAGATTTTTATAACTTTAAACCTGGCCGGGGATTCTCTCGACAGATTAGTAAAGTTTGGATCAAAATCCGTTTAGCCGTTTTCACGTGATGCTCTGTCAAATAAACAGACAAACAGATAAACAGACAAAAATTCTAAAAACTGTTGGAACGTGTTCTGTTATCAATTCTAAGTATTGTTCAGTATTTCAAAGTTCCTATAGCACAAAACACAACGTATAAATTCATTTTCGAAATCGATTGATATCAACTCATATGGCTAGTTTGACGGAGACGAAACCAAACGCTTTTCCGTAAGCTAGCAACACGGAACGTGGGATGGCAATCTCCGTTTTACCTCGCTTCGACACAGCTCGCACTAAGTTTGCTGGAGCTTCAAAAACCCTAAAAAACCTTCCAAAATCCAAAACGCGACACGCGAATAATATCCAAATCCAGACTTTAACGGCCTGTGAGCAAATACAACCTCAGGGGGGCCCCCAGAACATCACGCCGAGCGACGGATGAGCTCAAGGTAAGTCTCCTGAACACTAGCCATCTATCGAAGGAACCACTTAAAACACGCCACATAAAGATTCGAGCCGGATATTCCTTATGAGTACTGGTTAATTTGCTTCAAATTCGCGTTCGTTGCTGTTTTGTGCTAGCATTACATGCTAAATTCCAATTTCTTTGTCTGCGACTTACGTCACTTAGCGAGAATCTACCTCCGGTGACAAATATTAATATCGAGTTTCCAAGCGCCTAGCGTATTACTTTACGGTAATACCGATGTATACAGACAGTGCGATCTCAATGAGAACTTTCTAATTATATATAGTTTCATAGGGTTTTGAGCGATATTTGCGAATTTGTATTTCGCAATCATTTTTACGAAAAGCGGTAGATGCACACTCGCGCTCCTCGAAGCGCCCGCTAAGCGCCATCCGCATGGCCGTCATTGCATGCCTATAGCATAGGTTCATACAGTTAGTCGCAACTAATTCTTTAAAAGTTTTCGTTCAACGTACAAAAACCACTTAGTATTTACGTACTTAGTGTATAACTAAGCGGTGTAGGTATTACGTACCGAACCCAATTCCGCGGTCACTGTATTTCTACATACCTACTGATTTTTAAACTGCATGTAATTTCGTACTGCACACATTTTAGTCTTTGTAGCTTGGGATCTACCAACCATTGACTAATGTAACTACTTGCATTTAGCCGTGCGTGCTAAATACCTATCGATTTTATTTTAATTTGCGACCAGCTATATTATACATTTTACTTACTAACTAACATCGCGCTAGTACCTAGCCATCATACACACTCATACCTATACATTATCTTACGTACAGCGTACGTCCATACATACATTTCACATACCTACGTATATTGTTTTATTTCGTGATAATTAGCTACATATAGTTTTATTCAGTGATTTAACTTCGTACGAAATGGAGACTGAACAATTGAATTTCGAACGTGATCTTGCTTTGAATAACATTGAAAAGATTGTTGACTGTAGTAATAACTTAGCTGAGTTTAGAGTACGTGTTAAGGAGTTAAATTCAATTAAAAAATCATTCTTGCAAACACAAGCAAAGATTGAAAAAATATCAGCAAAAAACGAAACATTTTCAAAAACTGATAATTTGGCTATTCGTAACAAATTCGATTCTTTGTATTTTCAAGTCCAAGTGACCTTGGATGCGATCAAGGAAGAACGTAAACAAAGTGTTTCGGCACCGTGCGGTGGACACAACGTGTCACATACTGGGTGCTGTGCCTCGCAGCAGGTACCTCAGTCGCACATACGATTACCTCAGCTGACATTACAAACTTTCTCAGGCGATTTAACTGAATGGAATGCCTTTTATGATTTATTTAAATCACTTGTACACGATAATGCTACGTTGACAGATGTTGAACGATTCCGCTATTTGTTATTGTTTTTAAAAGGTGAACCTTATAATCTTATTAAATCGATACCGGTTACTGAGTGTAACTACGAAAATGCCTTGCAAGTGTTAATAAGTCGTTATGAAAATAAGCGAATTATTGCAACAAAACATTTCGATAATATATTTGATGTCGAAGCAGTTACCGACAAAAATATAGAATTTAGCTTACGTAATTTGATAAATTGTTATCACGAGAACATCACGGCTTTAAAGTCGTTAGGTATGCCTGTTGAACAATGGAGTTTTGTTCTCTTAAATATTTTGCTGCGCAAAATTACCCCTAATATACGTAGACGTTTTGAATTGTCATTAAAAATCTCAAATGAAATTCCTAGTGTGACCGATTTACTCGATTTCTTAGACAAGGAGTTAGCGGCATCCGAGATAATGCACGCCTCCGCGCGTACTTCAAGTACCTACTCGGCTCCGGTCCCGGCGCCGCGCGCGACCGGGCTTGCGGGCGGGCCGGCCGGCTCGGCTCGACCGCCTGCTGTGACGTCATCGCGCCACGCGCTAGCCGGGCGGCGGGCGATTTCGCTTACTCGCGCGCACTCTGACGTGCAATATAATGCACCGCGCACCCCTAACACATCGTTTGCGCGTAATTCGCGTACTATGAGTATGCATGCTGCAACTGCGGTGGATTATTTAAACAAAATTAAATGCGCGTATTGTAAGGATAATTCTCATCCTTTATATAAATGTGAGAAGTTTCACACATTAACTTTAGGTGAACGAAAATATTTCGTCCAGACAAATAAAATTTGTTATAATTGTTTATTCATCGGTCACGATGCAAAAGACTGCAAATCGCGCCACTCTTGCCGCGCCTGCTCTCAGCGCCATCACTCTTCATTACATGAAGATGCGCCTACTCCAAACGTCACACTGACAACGGAGTACTCGCCACCCCCTGAGTCACACTCAGTAGCGGAAACCTTTACGCCCACTCCATTACATGGAGCTACGGGGCTTTCTTCGAGTAAAAACTGTACGGTTTTACTCACAACCGCGCTTGTAAACCTTCGTCCCATGAACCATGGGCCTTACTCGCCGCGGTCCGTACGTGCTCTTGTTGATCAAGGGTCACAAGCGACGCTGATCACGGAATCGTGCGTCCAACGTCTCGGCCTGCCGCGGTACCCCGCGCAGACGAGTACTACTGTCACCGGCATTGGTGACAGCAACGAGCAACCGCGTGGTTACGTGTTGTGTGAGGTTACACCCCATAACAAACCAGAGCCGAAGCTCTATATCGAAGCTCTTATTTTACCTAAAATAACGAGCTACCTGCCTAGTATTCCAAATACTTTTGAGAATATCCAGCACCTACAAGGTCTTAACTTAGCGGACCCAGAATTGCGTTCTGCGCGTCCCGTTGAGCTCCTGCTGGGGTCAGACTATAGTGACAGCATACTGCTTCACGATAATATCAAAGGCCCACAGGGCACACCCGTGGCCATTAATAGTATTTTCGGATACCTACTGAACGGTAGAATTGCTCATGATAATACGAGACACCTGAGTACTAATCTCAGTACTTGTCAACTGGACATTAAACTTCAAAGGTTTTGGGAGCTGGAATCCATTCCAGAACACCCACATCTGACGAAAGATGAACTTCTCTGTGAGTCAATCTTCATCGATACTCACACTCGTGATTCAAGCGGGAAATATACTGTTTCTCTGCCTTTTAAGGAGAACGCTCCTCCTTTAGGCGAATCTCGTTCGATTGCTCTCTCACGTTTAACTAAACTAGAGGCACGACTGTCACGTGACCCTGCCTTACGTGAGAACTATAATAGTGTCTTCAAGAATACTTGGACTTGGGACACATGGAGCCTGTCTCTGATTCTGCGAACAGTGACGCGCCTCCTTACCATATCCCACATCACTGCGTGGTGAAAAAATCGGCTGCTACCAGTAAGTACAGAATCGTCTTTGATGCTTCTTGCCGTACAATATCAGGTCGGTCTCTCAACGATAACTTGCTGACAGGTCAGAAACTACAGCAAGACATATGCGAAATTTTACTTAGGTATAGATTACATAAAATAGTCTTCACAGCTGACTTAAAAATGATGTATCGCTACATCGGTCTTTGCAAAGAACACCGTGATTTCCATCGGATTCTTTGGAGATTCTCTCCTCACGATCCTGTACAGGAATACCGTCTGTGTTGCGTAAGCTTTGGAGTTTCCGCAGCACCGTTTCTCGCTTTACGCACTCTTCGTCAATTAGCAATTGACGAAGCTGCTGCCTTTCCACTTGCCTCGCAAATACTTCTCAACGAAGTATTTGTTGATGATGTCGTTACTGGGGCTGACACAGTCGAAGATGCTCTCATTCTTCAGAATCAGCTTACTTCCATTTGTAAAGCAGGTACATTCGAACTCCGCAAATGGACCAGTAACAGTTCAGAATTCTTATCTCATTTGACCACTGATGACTCAAATCATGATGACGCTTTGATTCTCTCAGCACTAGACACTGACACTTCTGTCAAGGTCTTAGGCCTTAAATGGAATCCTAAGTCAGATATTTTTACTTACCAAACGGATGGAGTAGCTGTTAATTCAGGCAAATGTACGAAGCGCATAATGTTAGGAGAAATCGCTAGGATTTACGATCCTCTCGGGTTTCTAAGCCCAGTGTCTTTATTCGCTAAGCATTTAATCCAACTGTTGTGGGTATCAGGCACAGGTTGGGATGAAACTCCTCCACAGGGTGTCTGTGACTTGTGGTATCGGTTCATCGACGAACTGCCTTTACTACAAGATATTTCATTACCTCGTCACGTGCTTCCTAGCACTCATCAAGTGCAACTTTGTGGGTTTTCAGACGCCTCTGAAAAAGCATATGCCGCTTGTGTCTACATTCGCGTTGTTGACTCTGAAGGTGCAGTCAGCACACATCTTCTCATGGGCAAGACAAAGGTCGCGCCTCTCAAACGGCTCACAATAGCTCGTCTTGAGCTTTGTGGTGCTCATCTCTTATCAAAGCTGATAAGGAAACTTATCACTGCTTACAGCAGTGTATTATCATTTGACCAAGTACACGCTTGGTGCGACTCAACAATCACCCTTGCCTGGTTGCGTTCATCCCCAGACAAGTGGCGTACTTATGTTTCCAATCGCATAGCGGAAACGACAAGCAACGTGCCTGCCTCGCACTGGCATCACGTTCGATCGACAGACAACCCGGCGGACCCTGCGTCCCGCGGTGTCCTCCCATCTCAACTGAACCATCAATTATGGTTCAAGGGACCAGCTTGGCTCTCTAAAAATGAGTCTGAGTGGCCCATTTCCAAAGTTAACTGTCATACTGACGAGGAACGACGTAAGCATGTTCTTCTTACGCAAACAAACGAACCGAGTTCAGAGTTCTTGGAAAGATTTTCGTCACTTCCAAGAATGTTACGCGTGGTTTCCCTTATGTTACGATTCATTAATAAATGTCGTAAAACGAACGTTTATTCGACTAAGTACATTTCTGTTCCGGAGACCAAACTGGCTCTCAGTCGAATAATTTCACTTGTTCAACGTGAACAATTTTCTGAAGACATCTCACGTCTCAAGGACGACGATAGATGTACAACACGTCTTCAGAAACTTAAACCTTTCCTGGACGATACCGGACTCCTCAGGGTCGGCGGCAGGATAAATCGAGCTAACGTGCCGTATGATGCCAAGCATCAAATTCTTTTACCTAAAAGACATCATTTTACAAATGTACTTATAGATTTTTATCATAAAACACATTTACATGTTGGACCGCAAACTTTACAGTTTGCTCTCGCACAGAAATACTGGATTCTGTGCGCACGCGACGCCGTGCGTATGCGTACTCGCCGCTGCGTATCATGCGTTCGCGCGCGACCTATCGCGCCACAGCCATCAATGGCTCAATTACCTACTGCTAGGGTTCGATCACTTCGTCCCTTTTTACATACTTCCGTTGACTTTGCGGGACATTTTCATCTCAAATCAAGTAAATTTCGTAACGCGAAAGTTTTCAAATCATACGTTTGCGTTTTCGTGTGCATGTCCACGAAGGCAGTCCATTTGGAACTAGTCCCTGACTTATCAACCGAATCATTTCTAAACGCCTTGCGTAGGTTTATATCCCGACGCGGTTATTGCAAAGATATTTACTCTGACAATGGCCGAAACTTCGTAGGTTGTGCTAGATATCTGACCGAACTTTACACGTTTCTGCGAAACGAATCAAATCAGTCTACCATAAATGACCAGCTGACAAACTTACAGGTTACCTGGCATTTTAATCCCGCGTATGCTTCGCATTTCGCCGGTCTTGTCGAACGAGCGGTAGGCAGTCTCAAACGACACTTACATCGCGTCATAGGGACACTTACACTAACCCATGATGAATTCAACACACTACTGTGTCAAATTGAGGCGGTACTCAACTCGAGACCTCTCTGTCAATTAAGTATTGATCCTGCAGATCCATTACCTCTTACACCCGGACATTTCCTTATCGGAGAACCATTAACGTCTCTACCCGAGTTTGACTTATCTAACGATAATCCAAATCGCCTGGCACGCTGGCAGGTGATTCAACAAGCCGTTCAACATTTTTGGAAACGCTGGAGTGTAGAATATCTACACCAGCTGCAACCGAGAGGTAAATGGTTCCACGATAGTCCTAACCCTCTTCTTCGCGAGGGTTCTGTGGTGGTGTTGGTTGACAACACGTTACCGCCACTGAAATGGCGTCTAGCGCGCGTGCACGAGCTGCACCCCGGCGTTGATGGTATTACTCGAGTCGTCACTGTACGCATCGGTAATACTCTTAGTAAGCGACCTGTAGTTAAGGTCTGCCCTTTGCCTATTGATTAGGTATTGCTTAGGTTTAGCATTACATGTTTAGTCCTAAGTTAGCATAGCGTTAGAGCATTAATTTCTTAAATAAAATAAGTATTATTTTATGGTCGGCGGCATGTTCAGTATTTCAAAGTTCCTATAGCACAAAACACAACGTATAAATTCATTTTCGAAATCGATTGATATCAACTCATATGGCTAGTTTGACGGAGACGAAACCAAACGCTTTTCCGTAAGCTAGCAACACGGAACGTGGGATGGCAATCTCCGTTTTACCTCGCTTCGACACAGCTCGCACTAAGTTTGCTGGAGCTTCAAAAACCCTAAAAAACCTTCCAAAATCCAAAACGCGACACGCGAGTAATATCCAAATCCAGACTTTAACGGCCTGTGAGCAAATACAACCTCAGGGGGGCCCCCAGAACATCACGCCGAGCGACGGATGAGCTCAAGGTAAGTCTCCTGAACACTAGCCATCTATCGAAGGAACCACTTAAAACACGCCACAGTATCCTCAGCCAACTTTTTTTCGTTTATCTTCCAAGTACAGACTTTCGACCCTCTTCAGCTTTATTATATGTATAGATGACAGTTGCAGTGGTTTTTTTTGAATAGGCTTAAATTGAATTATTTTTGTTTTTTTAAGATTTATTTCAAGATTATGATCTGAAAGCCACTCCGTTATGGTTTCCGTAGTAAGTGGAAGGCGCTCGTTACACTCGACACTATCTGCGCAACTGAGCAGCAAGGAGACGTCATCTGCAAACATCACACATTTGTTTTCCATAATTTTTGGCAAATCGTTGATGTATGCCAGGAATAGGACACAACCTGTCACACTTCCCTGTGGAATTGAGCAGGTAGTGGTCCGCATTGGTGAAGTTATGGTCTTTACTGCGCCCGTGTTTTTGTAGAACCAATCAATTTGTACACACTGTTTGCGGTTTTCTAAATATGACTTAAACCATTGATGGGCGTTTCCGCGGATGCCCATGCCGTATAGTTTCCGAAGTAGAATGTTATGGGAGACTCGATCGTATGCTTTGGACATATCTAGGAGTAACCCTACGGAATATTTTTTAGAGTCTAGGTGGTCAAGTATTTCCTGAATATAATTATAGATCGCAAGAATCGTTGAGTGTCGTTTCCTGAAGCCGAATTGGTTTTTATCTAAAATCTGGTATTTTTCAAGGAAGTTGTATATTCGGTTGGTCATGGCTTTTTCGAATAGTTTGGAGAAGGTTGGTAAAAGTGCAATAGGTCTGTATTGGTTTGGTTCGTTTTCATTACCCCCTGGTTTTAAGATTGGTTTAATTTTTGAGATTTTCAACAGGTCCGGAAATGTTCCTTCGCAAAAAGATTGGTTAATTAGCAAATTAAGGGGGGCCGCCAATTCAGTAATGCATAATTTAATCAGTACCGGCGGGATGTCATCTAGGCCAGAACTAGTTCTATTTTTCATTTGCCGTATTAGTGTAATAATTTCGTTCTCGGTCACTTCGCTAATTATTATGGAGTTTAGTGTGGGCCGGTCGCCTGCACCGGTCCGCTCGCGCCGTCTCTGCTACCTGTCGGCAGTGACTCACCCACCGATGCAAAGTATTAATTCAGACAGTTTGCTATTTGCTTGGGAGTTTCTACAACACGATCGCCTATTTTTAAGTTCATGTTTTTGCGGTTAGAAATTTTATTTTGGGATGTGGTGTTTTTTACGATATTCCACATTGTTTTAATTTTATTGTTGATTGTTTCATTTGATTTATAAAATTTAGCTTTTTGGATGAGTTCACGCATTTTTTTAGAATTTTCGTGTATTTACTATAATAACTTATGAATCCTTTATTTTTGGTGTGATTCCTAGCAATCCTAAGAAATCTTTTATTTTTATTATTTTTACATTTTATTTTTATACACCTTAGAGGGATATATTTATTGAGCAATTCTTGTATTTTATAATGAAAGTTGTTGTAGTTTTGGTTTACATTATTACTTGATAGTATAACGTCGTCCCAAACGATGTTCTTCCGTCTTTGAAATTCTGCATATTTTTCGTACTAAATATACGTTTAAAAGTATACTGTTGTTTGTTTGCTACATGTAAGTTCTGTGTTTGGCAACTATATATTACGCTTTTATGGTCAGAGATACCATTTTCTTCGACCCTCACTGAATGGTCTGTTTTATTCGTAAATACGAGGTCAATGCAGGTGGAAGACTTATCGTTTACTCTGGTTGCTTGCTTGACAATTTGTCTTAAGTTTGACTCTATCATATCGTTTAAAAGCTTTCCCAACGATATTGAATTTATCAGAGTATTTATATTAAAATCTCCCCCGATGATTATACGCATTTTTTGTTGTTTGAACTTAATTTTTGATAAAATATTACTTAATACTCCGAAGAAGACATCTATGGCCCTATCAGTTCTATATATGTTAATTATACACACATTATATTGAGCGATTTCAACCGCACAGCATTCAACTATATGTGACGGTTTTTGGGAAAAGGTCCCACTTTGTCGATATGGAGTTAAGAGTAGTCCCTAATACTACAGATCATACGCTATCTTTTGGTGAAAGATTCATGTCTCTAGGTGCTATAGTTATTTTTTTTAAATTCTGCAAAGTTGCAGAAGTGAAAAAGCGACAATTGAGAAAACGTTGGTTAAAGTTTGGGATGGCAGAAAACACACTTCTACTTTGAAGTTATGGAGTGGTTGGTATTAAATGAATGGGCATACTTTAGGGATTTCAAATTAGTTAAAATTATGTATGTAACCTTAGTATTTTGAATGTTATGGAGGCTTGAACATAAAAACGGGACGAAAATATGTAAATCCTGAATATGGGTTTATTTCTGTATTATATTATACGGCACGCAGATTTATCATTAAAGTTGTATTTATAAATGGTTTCCCATGCTAAAAAAGACAGAAATAATTCTGTGGATCCTTTTATTTAGTTATTATGTCAAAAAGTTAATAACAAATGATTTGAAGAGTGCCATGCATAAAAATTAAAATACATGTGTCTCTTAACATGAGATTACTTAAAAAACATACTTATCAAGCATAGAAAGTATGTAAAATATCAAATTATAAGTACTTTTTGTGTGTATAAAGTTTAGTGATTTTATATAGGGAGGGTCCCACTTTGTCGGTTTACTAAACTTTAGTGCTTCTTCATTGAAAGTGTTTGTGTTTGGTATATTTTTCAGTTTTATGTATGAGATAATGGTTTGTTATTGTTAATCTAAGAGTCTTTGATACTAAGGTCATTTGTTTAAACTTTTTTAACGTAATTGAACGAAATTTCTTTTCGACTCAAGTTTAGTGACCCACTTTGACGGTTTAGTGGATCATACGCTAAAAAATTACTACAAGTATAAAATCATAATTTATAAACATAGGTGTAATTTGCTGAACCAAAAACAGTATAATTACAAACCAAAAATGGTGTAGGTATTGAACCTATGAGATGTAGCAAACGGATCGAACTCATCGCAACGTTTATAGAAGTCACCGCGCCGCCTCGTCGGCGACATCAATGGCACCGACGCCGCTAAGCGCTTTGTGTAGAGCCGACGTGGGTATGTAGTACCTACTTTATACCGACAAAAAGTACTTATAATTTGATATTTTACATACTTTCTATGCTTGATAAGTATGTCTTTTAAGTAATCTCATGTTATATATTAAGAGACACGTGTATTTTAATTTTTATGCATGGCACTCTTCAAATCATTTGTTATTAACTTTTTGACATAATAACTAAATAAAAGGATCCACAAAATTATTTCTGTCTTTTTTAGCATGGGAAACCATTTATAAATACAACTTTAATGATAAATCTGCGTGCCGTATAATAGAATATAGAAATAAACCCATATTCAGGATTTACATATTTTCGTCCTGTTTTTATGTTCAAGCCTCCATAACATTCAAAATACTAAGGTTACATACATGATTTTAACTAATTTGAAATCCCTAAAGTATGCCCATTCATTTAATACCAACCACTCCATAACTTCAAAGTAGAAGTGTGTTTTCTGCCATCCCAAACTTTAACCAACGTTTTCTCAATTGTCGCTTTTTCACTTCTGCAACTTTGCTGAATTTTAATAAAACAACTATAGCACCTAGAGACATGAATCTTTCACCAAAAGATAGCATATGATCTGTAGTATTAGGAACTACTCTTAACTCCATATCGACGAAGTGGGACGTTTTCCCAAAAACCGTCACAAATATGATATCGACGATTTTTTCTGTATGCGACAAAGTGGGTCGCTGGGCACTAAACTTTGAGGCCCTAAAAAGGTGCTTAAAATGGAGATTTATGCGTCGTCATCAAAATCATAGGTTTATTACAGTATGTTCTATCAGTTTTCATCGAAAGTTGATTCTCGGTAAGTTTTGCCATATTTCACTAAACTGCCCGTAACTCCGTAACTAGAATCGACAAAGTGGGACCTTTTACTAAAAACCGTCACATATACTCGGTAGATAATTCTGCAATGTCTGTCCTTTCGATATAATTCGATATAACGGTATCGTCCTGTAGCAGAATCGCCACTCCTCCACCGGGTCGCTCGCTCCGATAAAACGCCGCTGCGAATTCGTAACCCTCGATCTGGATTACGTCCTTTTGTTGCTCCGATATCCAAGTTTCAGTTAAACATAGTACTTGGTAATCTTTGTTATGTAGAAATGATTCTAATATATGGGTCTAATCTATGTTTTGTCTTGTTTAGTTTCGTTCCATGACGCATTGGTTTTTTTTACTGTAATGTCGTGTTGTAATGTTTTTAATAAATAATAAATAAATAGTTATAAGTTTGGTTAATTTTAGTAGTTTTTAGGGTTCCGATACGTCAAAAGGAAAAAAACGGAACCCTTATAGGATCACTCGGTTGTCTGTCTGTCCGTCTGTGACAGCCGATTTGCTCCAAAACTACTGGACCGATTGAGTTGAAATTTGGTACACATATGTAAATTGGTGGCCCAAAGATGAACGCGTAAAGTAAATTAATGAATTCTAAACAAGGCGGCCACTTTTGGGGGTAAACTGGAAAATTAAAAAAAAAAGTTTCGCAAACTGTATTGTGTGACTTATCGAATTAAAGGGGTTGTTGTAAGCATGCCAGATTTTTTTTTATAATTTTAGCAAAAACAAATTTGAAGTAATTTAGGAAAAAACACAAAAATTGACCAACCCCCCCCCCCCTTATCTCCGAAACTACTAGGATTAAAATTCTGAAAAAAATATGGAAAATAGTTCATTGCCTAAAGATTGCAGGAAAACCTATAAGAATTTTGAGTAGTCAAAAACATTTATGAAATTTAGATTATATACGGAACCCTCACCACGCGAGTTGAACTCGTACTTTATTTACTTTTCATCACACTTGCTCGTAACTTGACTCTTATAACGTCGCTGTTAGGCTCATAATCTAGGATATTAAACACGCGTGTTTTATAGCATTACGACACTCGTGCGTTATACTTATATGCTTATCCCGATTAAGATGTACCTCGCAAAAAGGCGTATGTGCACGATGCATTTTTTAAGGCCCCTCTTCGGAGTCGCGCCGCGCGAAGTTTAGGTTTTTAGCGCTACTCTCACAACGATCGAGGCTCGCGCACCGCACACGCACACATGTACGTATGCACAGTGGGTCGTCGGACTTTGACTCGCCAACAAAATTGTAACTTTGGATTTTGTTACCAAATATAAACATTGTGAGTGTAATGTAATTGTTATGTCATCTTAATGACAATATACCTACTAACTGCTGTACACACGACTTTTTTTACGTCGACACGTTTTTCCGTAAGAATAGGTGGGAATATTTTCTCGCGGTTAAATGTGGTACATTTTGTTGCACATTTGATATAACTCAAACACAATCTCCACAGGGAGATCTTTCAAAATAAATAATAATAATAAATAATCCATACTAATATTTTACCCTTTTTAGGGTTCCGTACCCAAAGGGTGAAAACGGTATTACTAAGACTTCGCTGTCCGTCCGTCTGTCTGTCACCAGGCTGTATCTCAAGAACCGTGATAGTTAGAGAGTTGAAATTTTCACAGATTATGTATTTCTGTTGCCGCTATGACAACAAATACTAAAAAACCGGCCAAATGCGAGTCGGACTGGGGCTCCCATAAAACAGACATGATTTTTTGCCATTTTTATAGATAATGGTACGGAACCCTTTGTGCGCGAGTCCGACTCGCACTTGGCCGGTTTTTTACTTAACTGTTTAGTGTCTTTGTGCGCTCATAACTATTTTTTTTAAATAATGTGTTTATCTCATGTAAGTGAATTGTACAATTCTTTATGAGATTAAATAGTCTTAAACCTTAAACCTTTATATAGGCGTTTGGGGTCGAAACACTGGGACCATGGGGTCCAAGCGCGCGCCGACTTTATAAGGATTTGTCGGCGCGCCTAATAGACGCCAGCGGTGACCAGAGTGCTGGCCTATATTTTGCTCAAAGAGTGAGCATTGCCATCCAGCGTGGCAATGCTGCCAGCCTTCTGGGCACACTACCCTCTGACAGCGATTTGGGCCAAATTTTTTATCTTAAAGTTTTAATTTATAGTCTTTGTAGGTTAAGTTGTTGTTTTATTGTTTGTTTTTATTATCCTTGTTCTTTTAAATGGGAAAGTGTATGTGTATTTTTGTTTGTTTGTTTGTCCGTCTTTCACGGCAAAACGGGGCGACGAATTGACGTGATTTTTTAAGTAAAGATAGTTGAAGGGATGGAAAGTGACATAGGCTACTTTTTGTCTCTTTCTAACCCCCCACTTCCCTAAAATGGGGGGTAGAAGTTTGTATGGAGCATTCCGCAATATTCAAGGTAGAAAGCTAAAAATTGGTATGCGGACTATTTGTTACTAACAAAAAAATCGTGCATAACTTTTTTTTTGGAAATCTGAACCCAACCCCTTAAAAGAGGGGTTGAAATTTTATATAAAAAAAATCATTGTAAGACCACGTGTAGCACATCAATCGATAGGCGTTTCAAAATAAACATAAGGTTTCAAAATTTATCAGACCATCGTCACCAAGTGTAATGTATAGAACTCGTCAAAACAAAAAAAAATTAGACCAAACTCGAGGGGTATACAAGTAGCCATTGAGGAGTTCCACTATCCACCTCCTGACTCCATCATCAGACCATCATCACCAAGTGTAATGTATAGAACTCGTCAAAACAAAAAAATGAGACCAAACTCGAGGGGTATACAAGTAGCCATTGAGGAGTTCCACTATCCACCTCCTGACTCCATCACTCTGTCTGTATCTATATCTAGTATATCTACACATTATAGCAATTATTGTTATTTTTTTATGCTTAATATTAGCGGTAAATAGGAATGGCAAGTGATGTTAACAAGTATTTCATCTTATAACTATTTAATTTTAAGAACTATACCTAACTACTTTCTACTTACCTAATTATTACCACTGTGCAATGGTTTTGTGTATGTACACGGTTCGATCGCGATCTGTGAATGCGGCGCAAAGTGGCGTGCCCTCACTTCGGAGGCGCGTGGCCGAATGAACCAAGACTGATTGCCGCGAGCGGTCGCACTCGTAGTGCGCCGCTCCATAGTAAATTGTATGAAGATTTTGAGCGTAAAAATTGGGCAACTTTGTGATTCTTTTACACAAAGTAAGAATATATTTATTAAGAAATGGAGATTTTAAGACATTGTTTATAGTTTTAACTTTATTATTTCATATAATTCATTTAATAATTATTGATACTTCCGACTCAGTTTAGTAAATACGGGAGTGCGATTTACACGTTTTTAGTGATTTTCTGATTTTTTTTTACACTGAACTATAAGCATTATCTTAAATTCGAATGTTTCAAGATATAGTAACGTTCATTGGCTAGCTCTATGAATTTTTTCAAGGTTGTTGAACGTCGTTTTCTATATAATTCTCTTACATTCCCGACCCTCGATTGCAGTAGAAGACCCTTAAATAGCCGAATATTATGAGTTTGTGTGTGATAATATGATTGGATTGGCTTAAGCAAATCTAGTTTTATTTATCATGAATTTACATTCATAAGAAGTTTAATTGATTTTAAAAACTTTTATATGTTACACTTGTAATGAAATGCAGTTAATAGCTAGTGCAAAATTATGGTTTCATCAGTGAATTCATCAACAGGCCTAATTAAATTTGTCGAAGTAATATGCGGTCTGAGCTATCATAGCATTACATTAATACAATAATCGTAAATATTTAGCTATATTAAATATATTGTAGTACAATCAGACCGGTACACATTTAAAATTGGCTTTATTTTAGAAACAGCTAGAAACACGTGGATACTAACCTTGTCACAATTTATAAAATTACGCTAAATTATACCTTTTTCACACCCCTCATTCAGAAAAGTAAGTTTTGGTCCCCGACGAGAGGGAGCAAAATGCCACTTTTCTGTTCAAGCTACTTTTTTAATTTATTCATTGGCATGTAGCATTTACGCAATGTGCCAATTGAACACAGATCTTAAGAAAATAATCGATTGTAATTTTATCGTAATCGATTAAAAACGAACATATTTCAAGTTTTTACTTTAGCAACGTTATAGGTACATTTACATATTAAAACTTGAGAATTTTTCGTAATATTTGAAAAAAATTGTCACAATAAACGTCATTCTTCAATAAAACTTAAATAAAAGTTATTTAATTATTTTTAGAGCATTGTATTTCAATTTTCCTCATAATCGATGTGAAAAGTTACATGTGTCACTCAGGAGCAAAATTATTTTCGTCTTGGGCGTTAACACTTGAATCCCTCACTACGCTCAGGATCCTACGTTAGAATCCCTCGCTACGCTCAGGATTCTATTGTGGGATCCCTCGCTACATTCAGGATTCAATACACCGCCCTCACCGTAAATATACTATTTTGCTCCCTTGTGACACAAATAACTATAGAGTGTTGGGTGAAATAAATTACAACATTTAACGCTGAATAATCGCTTTTCCATTATAGGGCAATGTTAATTTTAAATCTCGACCACTATAAGACGATCCTTTGTCTCTTCTTGTCTTCTATGGAAGGTGTCACCCGGTACATTTTGTTAACTCTTTGTTAATTATCTCCGTATTTTACGCGAACTGAGGAATCCCGTCGCTGGTATCCCTTATCCGTATGACCCGGTATGACCATGTTTAGGAGTTTCGGGAGAGTAATCAAAAACAGCGTAATTGTATATGAGGAGACATCAAATTTATTGCCTCTCGGTACAAAGCTTATGAGTAAGTGCTTAAAAAGTATTATCCTATAATATATCTCGCATACAGCGACGTAGGTTGATGTGTTGCTCCGAAGATTGTATCAGGTGTGCTATATTTACTATGCATTCTTCAACAGTTATATCCCATCAAAAACATAAATGTGAAAGGCTGCCAAGTTCGATACTATGGGTATAAAAGTATATATAATGCTTCGCCTATAAAAGGAGTGAGATCTGAATAAGTACCAAGTTCCATAAAAATACCTCAAATCATAAATAGTTATAGGAATGCACACTTGATTTCCAGCAGTTTTTAAGGTACATTTTGAATAAGTATCACGCTACATAGAAATACCTAAAATTATAACAGTCAGAGAAACGCACACCGGTTTTTTTAGCAGTTTCCTGATAACATTTATTATTTTCAGTACTTTTTAATGATGTTACTTGGCAAGTTTTCACACACCAAACACCTTTTCAATGCAATAAATCGACACCTTTGGACTGCAATGTGTCAAGTATATAATTTTCTATTAAAACTTGCCAAGTTACACCATTAAAAAGTACTGAAAATAATAAATGTTATCAGGAAACTGCTAAAAAAACCGGTGTGCGTTTCTCTGACTATTATAATTTTAGGTATTTCTATGTAACGTGAAACTTATTCAAAATGTACCTTAAAAACTGCTGGAATTCAAGTGTGCATTCCTATAACTATTTATGATTTGAGGTATTTTAACTTGGTACTTATTCAGATCTCACTTCTTTTATAGTAGAAGCATTATATATACTTTTATACCCATAGTACCGAACTCGGCAGCCTTTCACATTTATGTTTTTGATGGGATTTCATTTATTTTTGTTAGGTAGGTCAATAACGTATTTTATTCTGTTTGTAAGTACGCTACCTACATAGATAATTAATAACTTGGTAATACCTACCTACCAGTAGGTATTATAATTGGTGGCCTATTATGTAGCCCTAGAAGTGCACCCTCCCATCTCATCCCGTGGCGTATCGGAGGGTGAGATGGGCAGTAGTATATATAATTCCATCTTAGAGTATATATGATTTCCATGTTCTTGAATCTGCGATTTTATTAGTTGTAAAATTAGAAATTATTTAGACTGCGAGAAAAAATAGTCTTTTTATTTTTATTTGAATGATTTAGCGCACCTAGTGTACCTAGTGACCTGCTTTGCACTTCGTAAATCGTGGGTTCGGCTCCCGCAACAGACACACACAGAGTGGTGAACAATTTTATTATTCTTTTCTTTAAGACAAACATGTATTGTCTTAAATTGGTATGTATCTAAATTTAAATAAGTCTTATCTCATTTCCACTCCATACCTACTTATAGTAGAACAAAATTACACATTCGTTGTTTTCGAAACTGACTCACACTTGGCCGTTTTCAGATTTTTACTTTATTTCGACCTAAAGACAAACCTTCGAGCCAAATTTCAAGTCGGTACGACCATCATTGGAAGACCCATTTAGTTATGACTTCATAGTAGAACAAAGTTACACCTTCGCTATTTTTAAAACTGACTCATACTTGGCCGTTTTCAGATTTTTTCCTTTACTTTGACCTTAAGACCTATCTCCATGCCAAATTTCAAGTCAGTACGAACATTGGAACTGGTCTAGGTTTTTGATGAGTCAGTGAGTGAGTGTATAGTAAAAATAGCGATTCTCTGACGTCAATATCTCAAGAACTGCTATAGGTAGAATAATGAAATTTTGTATTCTAGACAATTAAGGGGATGTCAACAGACACTCGAAATTTCATATGCGTAGATAAAATATATTTTGAGTTATAGGGTGGTCGAAATTGGCCCGAAATGGATCGTGTAATATAACCCACGGCCGGTGTGTCCTTTTTTTGCTCGAACTTGGCGGACACACTGCCGTGTGTCTAGATTCTTGCGGCGCGTGGCCAAGTAGATTTTTTTCAACCAATCACAGAGCAGAATTCTTGTGGCGCGCAGCCAACTAGATTTGCTTAAACCAATCCAATCATCATATTATCACACGCAAACTCATAATATTCGGCTATTTAAAAAATGCATCGTGCACATACGCCTTGTTGCGAGGTACATCTTAATCGGGATAAGCATATAAGTATAACGCACGAGTGTCGTAATGCTATAAAACACGCGTGTTTAATATCCTGGATTATGAGCCTAACAGCGACGTTTTAAGAGTCAAGTTACGAGCAACGTGATGAAAATTAAATAATAGGCTTGTGGCCTTCAATTTTTTTATGATGGCATTCGAACCAGTTTTTGAAGAGGAACAAATGTTTGTATGGGAGCAACTACAATTAAACAACATAAATACCCAAAAAATTGAGTTAAAGACGTACCTCGCTGGCGGCAGCTGAAACGCTTCATACTGATGGACTCAAAAGTATGACGTCACACGTTGCTATTTCAACTAATCATTGTAGGGAAAATCAAGTAAATTACTATTTCGGTCGCGAAATACTGCGTTTAGGTCCATAGTTGTTATACAGTTTTGTTTCTATAAAAGCGTAGGGATCATATTGGTAGCTTTAAATTTACTCTTGGACAATAAAAAAAATCCATATTTTTTCTAAACTTTCAAGGTCCATATCTTTTTATGATTTTAATTATATTTTGTAATTTATACTTTATTACATTATTTGATTTATTAATTTGATGGTTTACTATCCATTTACCAACACTTCGTTATCAATTTTAACATGAGGTCACAAGCCCATTCTTATACAATTTTTGCCAGATCTTTACGAAATCTATATAGATAAGTTTTTATTCTTTACTACCGTCCCGGTATTAAATTATTAATACCCGGTAGTAATCTCCTTCCTCTCCTATTTCTCATTCTTCTTCATTCTAGCATCCATACAACACTCCACGTGTTTATTGTTTGCTGATGATTTAAAATTAATTACGCCGATTAGTGATCACTAAGACTTATTAAATTACAAGTGGATATTAGCAGTGTTTGTGCTTGGAGTACGCAAAATAAACTGTTCCTCAATGTAGATAAGTGCTCAGTAATGTCATACACTCGTGCCTATCATCCCCTATACATTACAATTAATCAATTGAAAACAAGCCTCTCCAACAAATCTCAACTGCTCGTCACCTAGGCACATGGTTCGACCAGCATCTCACTTTTAACGACCACATTGTGACTACTGTTACTGTAATGCAGCAAGAAAATCGTTGGGCTTTGTAATCCGCCAATGTAAACTCCTTGACTCCCATAATGCCGTTAGTATATTACACAACGCATACGTTCGTAGCTGACTTGAATGTAACGCGGAAATTTGGAGCCCCCATGAACAGCAGTACACCCTTATGTTGGAGAGGGTGCAAAAATCATTCACGTACGCTTCCTTTTCCATAAACTCTATGGGTATTATCCCCATCTTTATCCTACTCTCTATCTTATCTTATCTTATCTAGTTGAGGGCCCTTTCGGATACACTACGACCCAGTGGGATCTTTTGTGCATTTGCCCTCCCCTTTATAGCTACTCCCAAGCTCGCTCCATCATTTCCACAAAGCGGATGATGCAGCTCAGTGGGAGCACTCTGAATTCCTTTGGTTGCGGGTAGCCGTTACCAAAGAAATTCATTCTTTGTCTGGCAAGGGTATGACATTCACACAGTAAGTGTTCCATAGTCTCATCCTCCTCGCCACACATTCTACAGTCTGTACTGTTTGATAGTCCCATCTTGGCCAAGAGATCCTTGACGCCGAAGTGACCTGTGAACACTCCAGATATAATCCTTAGTTGCTTCCTGCTGGATTTCCTGAGTTTTTTGGTCCAGCCCGAGTCCACTCCTTCTATGAAGAGCTTTGAGTGCCTTAAACCCGCTTCATTCCTCCACTCGTGCTGGTGTTTGGTTTTGGCGTAGGCTTTAAAGGCCGATATTATGGTTCCCTGTGAGAGTCCTACAAACGGTTCTGGACATACAAAGTGATTTGTAGACCCCCTTCTTGCAAACTCATCTGCTCTTTCGTTGCCGATGAAGCCCTCGTGCCCTGGTATCCAAACAAGTTGCACCTTATTGTGCTTTCCAAGCTTGTTCAGTGCTTGGACGCCATTATAAACTAGTCTAAACTCCACTCTCGGCGCCGTGAGCGCTTTAAGGGCCGCTTGACTGTCACTGAGTATATAGATAGACTGCCCTCTGGTGTGCCTGTCTATATTCTCCTGTACACAGGCAATTATGGCATATGTCTCCGCCTGGAAGACGGTTGCCAAACTACCCATGCTTATACTACTACTATAGTCATCTGCATAAATGCCTGCTCCCGTACCGGATCCCATTTTTGATCCGTCCGTGTACCATATGCTGTATTCGATACCAGCCCTTGGTGGTTCTAGCCCATTCAGCCCATTTAGCCCTGGATGGAACTTTTATTTATTTATTTATTTATTTATTTATTAGAAACAAACAGTCTTATGTGGGTACATTTGGTAAGGTAAAAGGTAGCAAATTGTGGACTTACAGTTTCCTTAATTATAATATGTAAACCTTAACATTTAAATCAATTTATACATATATATATATATACATGTATATATATATACACATACACACACAATACATATACATGTATATATACACAATCCGAGTTATCGATAAGCATCGTTAGTAGTTTAAGCATAAACAGTGCTAGAAAACTTACAGTAATGATAAAATAAATCGGTAATTTAGTATTATAGTTCTTGAATACATTGCAATGATAATCGTTTGAAGTTACATAATGTCTCGTGGAAAACATCTATCGTCTGAAATTTTTCGTCATAAAGCCTACACGCTCTTCTAATGAAACCGTTTTTTGCATAAGAAGTACGACTACGGGGGATATGAAAGAGGGTTTTTTTTCTGCAAGCTCGCTCGCAACGCCGGGGCACTCTAATAGAGAGCGAATGTATCAACGAAGGGGCATCTATGATGTTATTAATAATTTTGTACAGGATCAAGACATCAATACGCTCACGACGAGAACTTAATAATGTAGTATTTTGTCTTTTCAAGGAAGTGGTATAGTCTCTGTATCGATGTCCAGTGCGATACTCAATTGCCTTTACAAATTTTCTCTGTACTTTCTCTATTTTATCGCTGTGTATTTTATAAACTGGATTCCAAACGGCGCTAGCAAATTCTAACCTACTACGTACATAACTGTTAAATAGTAGCTTGTGAGTTGACAGTCTACAAAAGAGCTTTCCTACACGTAATATAAATCCCAATTGTTTAAAAGATTTAGCTACTATGTTGTCTATGTGAGGAACAAAGGTAAGTTTTGAGTCCATAATTACGCCGAGGTCTCGGATCTGGTTAACTCGAGTCAGCTCTTTATTGCATAGTGTGTACTGAAACTAATAATAAAACATTTGTCTGGATTTAAAAATAAGTTATTCGAGGTACAAAACGCCTGAAAATTATTTAAGTCATTCTGCAAGACAGTACAGTCGTCTGTATTTTTGATAACTCTGAATATTTTAGTGTCATCGGCGTATAAAAGCATGTTTGAATTTTTTATACAGTCTGTGATATCATTAATATAAAGCACGAACAACAGAGGGCCTAAATGTGAACCCTGCGGTACACCGGAAGTGATAGATCTATAATGAGAAGTATATCCTTGCGCAGCTACCGCCTGTGAGCGATTCTCAACATATGATTTAATCCAGCGGAACAGGTCGCCGTGTATACCGATATGCCAGAGCTTCAAGAGTAAGCGCTTATGATCAATCTTATCGAATGCCTTGGCAAAATCAGTATACACTGCGTCCACTTGATAATTGTTATCTAATGCATGTAGTATGAATTCTGTATAAGATAAGAGATTCGAGTCAACACTTCGACCGCTGAGAAAGCCATGTTGGTTTGGAATGATATGACGACGTATTGCAGAAGAAAGTTGATCACTAACCATTTTCTCAAGGATCTTACCGATATTGGGCGATAATGTAAGTGATAGGCGTTGTTAAACTAGAAGAACAATTTTTAATTAAAACTGGGGGTATACCATCAGGACCAGAATCTTTATTAATATTAATGTTGTTAAGATATTTGTAGACAAGATTCTCAGATATGTAAATGGTATCCATGTCGAGAACTTTTGTTTTGAAGTTCCTGTGGAATACATACTTGGGGAGCATTTTGTCGCACCCCATGTTTGTTATTCTGTCTAGGAAACCGTTAGTGTCCATGTTTGTGTGCTTAGTCTTCGACTTGCTATCACTCCACAGTCCAAGAGTTCTTAATCTGTAGAGCGATTTGCACGCCTCCGACTTAATCACCATGAAGTGGCGGTAGGTCCAATAGGCGTAGTACGAAACTCCCATGTTATAGCCATGCATGCCGTTCTCTGCACCTTCATCAGGGCATCTCTGCATGTGCTCATTAAAGTCCTTGGCCACCATACCAGGCTATCGTACAGTATTATGGGTCTTACCATCATGGTGTAGATCCACTTCAGTACCTTTGGGTTCAGTCCCCATGTTTTGCCATACGCTGATCTACACATTCCAAATACCCTCAGTGCCTTTGTAATGGTGAGAGTGAGAGAGTCCTACTCTCTATATACTATCCCCAGTATTCAACTCCTTCCCCATCACCGCATTCTATTTGCTGTCCCGGCGGCCCCAACTCGTGCTCTATCTCACTCACCACTGCACCATACCTTGAGTCTTCTCAAGAGAATAAAGTTCAAATATCCAAAATTACACTGATCTTTCTTTAAACACTTTCTTACACTAATATTACACTTTGGGGAGCCTCCATTGGCTGCAGCAAGGAAGGAGCTCGTCAGGTTCCCCTCGGGACTTCTTTAAGGTGAATCACTCAACCATCCTGGCCACGCGTTCACTGCTGATGGACCTTTGAGGCTTTCAAGTGCGAGACATACTTATCGGCCGGTGTATGTAAAGTTGTACGAGGAAGTAAACCTTAGGACCCCTAAGACAAAACAAAAGCTAATTCAATATTGGTCCCATCTATCGAGATACTTTATGAAATACAATTAAACCTAACGAAATGTCACTACTTTGCCGTATTAGTGGCTTGACGTAGGTGTTGATGTATGCGCAATACATCAACACCTACGTCGAGCCACTAATACGGCAAAGTAGTGAATACGTTAATCACTAGATGTCGCCATATACCACTTACGGGTATCTGAAAATCTTTGTTACAATCTTAGTAGGTACGGATAGTTACCTAGTTAACTACGAGTATGATTGTTCCGAAATAGAAATGGAATGGACAGTATTGCCTTGTTTAGGAGGCATGGGGAAACATTTTTAACAAAAATTGCTATGTACAAAGGCTTGCAGTAAGTAGCTTCCTCTGGGATCACGGTCACATGCACTGCCGGAGCGCGGCCGAACAGCTGATGCGATGTTCAATATTCCTTTGAAACTCTACAGGGACGATTCCACCAACACGTGCAACATATCGAAATAAAGTAGTCCCGGCAAATTGTAACGTGACTGTACGACTACACCTACCCTAATAGTACGGGACGAAGTGTCTACGTATGTTGCAGAAAACAGCTGTCGAAGCCTAAAAGAACGCACGAGTGTCCTATCGGTGGCCGTAAACTGTTTGTCAAATCCTACGAGTAGTCTCCTGAAAATGACGTATATTTACACAGGCCCATATTAAATTTATACCTTAAAGACTAAAATAGATATCAATATGAACTTATTAAAAACTACAAAAATACTATTACTGCGATGTGCTGGGCAACTTCGTGGTGTCAGGTAACCGACCGCGAAAACGCCGGAACTTGACTCCCTTCGGCAAAATTTTTCCTTAGTGAAGGTCGATAGATAATCTGTTGGAACTCTCACCACAAAGAAATTAAAATTCACGTTATGGCAAGAATTCACCCTCAGGATGAATTCGGTTTTCACGCGCACATACTCCACGTTACTACTTCCTCAGCCTTCGTAGAGTAGTGGAACCGGGACACGTAAAGCGGGACATATTAGCGAAGTCAACGCGATTTTAAAAAGATCTTATCTTTGGCCGCATATTACAAAACTAAACATTCGAGTCAAGGTCAAAAAGGCAGTGTGTAAGGCACATTGCACGTAGGCATTAGTTATGTTTGTGTTAGACAGTTTAAATATGTAATGTCTATTCGAATACGTCACCACTACATACAAGAAGGGCTTTACTTAAGTTTTTTACCTATAGGACCGATGGCCATCGGGGCGGAAAGGTTCTCGAGTGGTGACCATGTACCGGAAGACGCATCGAGGGTAGACCCCCACAAGGTGGACTGATGACATGGTAAAAGTTGTGGGAGGGGAGCGGGTGACGCAGGACCGGTTATTGTGGATTACCCTTTGCATCAGGGGCCGTCTTTCGGCTGATATGATGATGATGTTGAAGATGATTACTAATACATAAAATTTACAATCTTTGGTCAATAACGTCTACTCAGAGTCAGATGTCACTGACATAGCGTCCAAGCAACGAAGAAGCAAATAAAGTGAACGATTTTAACTGAACAAGTTTCAAAGTCCAAGTAAGGAACATCTTTACGTGGACACCGTAGTACCTAGATGCTAACGAAATCTTTCGGTATCCAACAGAAATTTTAAATTTGTTGACTCCCTCTGGAATTTCGCCGCATAAATTGGTTTGAAAAATAAGCGTACCTTTAATAAAGTTTTTGTCCTACGAAAATTAGACCCGCGAAGAAAAAACTAATTGCATAAAAAGTATTTAACTATTGCCTAAATTAAAAAAAAAAACTGGCTCTATGACATAGTACCTAGGTCCCTAGGTAAATTAAATAATAATTGCATCTTGCACCAGCCGTGCGAAGCAGGGGCGGGCAGCTAGTAACTAATGTTATTAAAACATACCCCCTCAACCCCTCAATATGACAACCAACATGACGCTTGCTCAGTGACTCAATTAGCTCGGCGATTTAAGGGAAAGCCAGGTTCTGACCAGTTTTAAACAATATTATCCGTAATAGGACTATGTAAGAACTATACCTTTAAATAAAGGTATGTTATTAATACAGGTACAGTCAGGGACATTCCCGGTCGACCTCCTTTAGGGCGATATTCGTTTGTCCGATCGACGCGTAACGACCCGAAGCGGCGGGGATTAGCTAGTTGCGCCGGCCAAGGTAAAATTTTGTTAAAAGGTCGACCGGGAATGTCCCTGACTATACCTAACGCATTGCTGCACTATTTTCCTTGCTAAGTTCCTTGCATCTAATGGCCACCAACATTCACGCATGGTGGACAGGAGCAGCTGCGGGCCTGCATGCAGCAGCCGCTTGTGCTCGTACTTGAATAACAACACCGTGAAACTATGTTTACTACACAATAACATCGGATGTTTTTATTATAATCGAAACTAGTTGAGTTACACAATCTACCACCGACTCTAATCACTGGGTACTTATATTATCGTCTAAAAACACGTTAAGACTAGATATGCGATTATATACAGTTTAGTGTTAGCCTTAATAGTTTTACTTTTAAGTAAGTTATCGTTAACGTCCGGGAATGATTGCATCTGTGCGAATCTAACTAGCATGCGACTAGGGTTTGCAATCCGAATAATCCAAATATTCAATTATCCGAATATCCGCCGAAAATTATATTCATAATTATCCGAATACTAAACCGCGAATTATCCGAATAAACGGATATTTTGAAAACACTAATAAAATCATTTATAAGCAGGAACTCAAAAAAAATACGAGAAAAAACACTAATGACTAATGACGTTTTATGACCATCTGCATTGCCCAAATAAGGTGTTAAGACAAATGTTCCATATTAAGTATTATATTTTATTAAATAAGTACCTGAATACCAACTTACATAAATTACATAATATGTTGATTAAATCTAGCAGAGACGAATTGTTACTAATGTTACTATTATTAGGTATTTAAATGAGCAACGAACACACTCTATTACGTACGAAGGTACGTTGTCTGTTATTATAAAAATTACAAATTACGTGGTGCGATAATGACAACTCATGTAATGATTATAAAAGCATGTTGTATTTTTAATTTTCAGGTTTTTTGTTACTTGACTTGTTGATTTTATGCATTACACACCTTTAAATACGCTAATTTTGTTTTATTTTATAAAATACCAAAATTATCCGAAATTATTCAAATATCCGAATATTCGGATAATAAATATTGAAGTATTCAATTATCCGAATATTAAAAACCGGCCAAGTGCGTGTCGGACCACGCAAAACGAAGGGTTCCGTGCCTATTAAAAAGGTCGTATCGTCACAGAAATTTTACGGCACTTACGTCCTTTTCTTTGAGCAAGGCAGTTTTTCAGCAATATCTCTAAAACCTCTGAACCGATCTTGTTCAAAACAATTTTCGGGGAATGAAATTAATAAGCCCTATGTCCATGAATTTTTCCATATTTTTAAAATACACCGTTCAAAAATTAGAGGGGGGGGGACAGAATTTTAGTGACTTTCGGGGCGATTATCTCCGACTAGAGGTGTGCGCCGATGGCAAAATCATCGGCGGCGGCGTCCGGTGGGATTTTGATCGGCGGCGGCGGCGTGATCGGCGTGAAATCGGCGTGGTACTTTTTTTTCGGTGTATGGTAAAATAACTATAAAGCGTAAATCCTCATTGTGAAATAAATTAGTTTTACATTTTCTGAAATTTAATTGCACCAAAAAAAACACAAAAATATATCAATTAAGAATTTTGATTTTTCTTCTTCTTTGTCGGTTCCTCGAGAATGAGGGTCGTGACTCCCAAGAGCGCAGTTCTTCAAAAACATTCTCCAAACATTTCTACTTTGGGCTATTTGTATTGCGCCTTGGATATTGACGCGCGTGGCATCGCGGATTGCATCAATCTATCGTATGGGTGCTTTGTCTCTACTCCTCTTTCCTTCAACGCAGCCAACCATTATCATCTTCTCCAAGCTGGCCTGGTCTTGGCGGGCCACGTGCCCAAATAATGTCATCATTCTCTGGAAGCATGCAATTGAAAGTCGGATGTTGATACAAAGCTCTTTGAGTATCGACACATAAGTGCGCCGTTGTATACATGAGATGACCAATATTCTACGCAAGTTCCACATTTCAAATGTATCTATTTTTGCTCCCAAGCGTGGCTTCCAAGTCCATGTTTCAAAGGCATAAAGAAAAATGGAGAAGATAAGGGTGCGCATAAGTCTGGCTTTGGTGTTGCGGTAGATGTTCCTGTTATCTCCTATACTCCTCTGAGACGTGGTGTGTGTACCGTCACCACATCGCACTCTGGATCGTTTCCACCTCAAAAACCTGCGATCCATCATGAAGATCAGATGGTCCGACAGAGTGCTAAACACCGAAGCCCTGCGACGAACCCGAGTTGGTGGCATTGAGGCCTATCTAATGCGTCGGCAGCTTCGGTGGTGCGGTCACGTGTCTCGTACGGTGGAGGTGAGAGTGGCGCAACGCATCTTCTACTCTGAAATGGAGGGCAAGCGGAAGCAAGACGGGCAACTCCTCCGGTACAAGGATGTCCAAAAGTGACAAATGAAGAGATGTAACATTGAGCCCTCTCAATGGGACTGTTTGGCAGCACAGCGGTCAGAATGGCGCAGGATGGTGAACATCCAAGTTCGCGAGTTCGAGGATCAGCGCAAAGTTGACCTTGACTATAAACGCGACCAGTTAAAGGCCCGCCCACCTGCTGCCATAGCATACAACTACCAGAACGGCGTTCTTACGTGCCCGCAAAATGGAGTATAAGAGTCGGAGTGGTTGCCATGACCGAAAACGGCAGATGTTCACGATCATCATCATCAGATGTTCCTGTTATTCCATATAATTTCCAAGCGCTTTACTGCTGTTTAAGCAATTTTCGATCTTCTGATGACCTCTTTCATACTGTCTCCGTCGTTGGAGATCTGTGAGCCTAAAGTAGACAAAGTTTTCTACTAAGTCTACATCAACCCAGCTATGAACATTATCTTCGTTTTTCCCTGATTACGTGGAGGCCCTACTGTACACTGATCATTTCGACTTTCTTTAGAAGTCTAGCTAGCTAGTTTAGTTTCATATGCAACTATGTATTAGGGTCATGTCATCAGTGATTTGCAAATTGTTATTCACCTACTCGAACGCCGCCCTGTCAGCTCTCAAGCACTCTGCGCAGTCTGCGCATTATGTGTTCGCTGAACAAGACGAATAGTTGCCGGGACAGTTGCAAAGGGTTGCAACCAATCGAGGCAGGGGCCTCGATTGGTCTTAAAGTATTTGGACTCTTATTTCTTATATCTTGGACTTATGGGTATGTTAAATTCTTTGCTCTTCTGGATTAACTGCCTGATATTTAGGATCTGCTCTCTTGTGCCTCTACCCTTAACTAAACCCGCTTGCTCTATAGCGATTTGTCCGCTTCTGTAGTACTCTAGACGTTTGTTTAGATTATACAATAGAACTTTACCAGCAAGGAATATAAGGGAGATAAGTAGTACGATAGTTGTCACAATTACGGGTAGAGCATTTCTTATGTAGTGGGACATCCGTGGAATCTGCCCTTTGTGGTATATTCAGACCCGACCAGAGGTATGAGGGAACAGATTTCTTCATGGAATGAGTAAAAAAACTTTTAGTTACTGGAATATGCCCCAGTTGATTATGATTATAGATTGTTAGGTGAAATAAGATCACGCTCATGAATTAGAGGTCGTTCCTCCAATCCTTGAATACAAAAAAACTAAAGTCGCAAACCTTTTAACTCTATCTGATCCAATTTTACAGGAGGCTCAAAAAAACCTATTTAATATACATCAAGGTTATATCACAATAAAAGTAATGAAATAAGTAAATGATTAAAAAAATGGAAATAAGAGGTTTGTGACTTTAGCCTACGATATCTGCCATGGCGTGTATCTGTATGTTCGCAAGAATGTTATAATCATGCATGTATACGTAAACTGCAGAATTGCCGATTTATAATTTATTTCGAAGCGAATTAAAGCAAACTCTTTAATGTAGAAAATTAGAGTCGTCATGTGCTGTAAAGATTCCTTATTCGGTATTGGAATTAAAATTACTTAAATAATTTGCATCGAATAATTAACACTGTTCAAAAAAAACGCAATTATGCCACGCCGATTCCACGCCGGTCAAATTCATCGGCGGCGGCGGCGTGGAAAAATCGTCGGCGGCGGCGGCGCGGCGGCGCGGCGCACACGTCTATCTCCGACCCTATTCACTTAATCAAAAAAAATGCTAAGAAACATTTATTTAGAATGGCCTATCGATTGATGTGCCACACGGGGAGTCACAATGAAAAAAAAAATTGACTTTTAGTTCTATGTATGGAGTGCACCCCTAAAAAAAAATTTTTTTGTCATTTTAATTACAAAACTATGTAGCGGCTAACAAAATACACCTATCCTCAAAATTTTATTCAAATACACCTTATAGTTTTCGAGTAAAATGCCTGTGACATACGGACAGACGGACAGACGGACAGACGGACAGACGGACATGACGAAACTATAAGGGTTCCGTTTTTGCCATTTTGGCTACGGAACCCTAAAAATGGGCGGATATTGCAAACCCTACATGCGACGCGATGGATACAGCTCGTCCGTTGATAATGAACTTATTTATGTCAAAGAAATGGTATTTGTTAATGAAACTAATGAAAATCGTAGGTATATCAAGGAATTTAAATGTTCAATTTAAAATTCCTTGATATAGGTACCATATTTTATTATTGTCTATGATATATCATAGTCACCTTGTAAATATTAAAATACACGTATTTTGATTAAATATTATAGCATTTTTTCGTTAGCTACACGATTTCTCTGACAGTTGCTTTCAGCACGCGCACTGATATTTATCAGGTTCGGATCGGCCGCAGTACGCAAATACTCGAATCTTACTCTAAGAAATAAGGGCCTTTATATATATTTGTTTTTACTATATGCATACATATACCATAAAATATATATTACAGTACACATGGTGTTACTTTCCCGCACTAGTGCGAAAATGAGAACTTTCCGTGCATATGTTGAAACTTTAAAGAGCCATATGTACTGTAAAACGTTGTACGATACACGTGCGAATAGGTAATTCGCATCTCGTGTCGATTTAAAACACTCCCTCCGGTCGTGTTTTAATTTATCGCCACCCGTTGCGAATTTCCTATTTTCTGCAATTGTATCGTAAATAACTAAACTATACAATACCAAAAATACAAAATATCGATAGTTATGATTTTAATCTTACCTCTTTTTCGTATTTTTAATTTTTCTAATAGGTGTATATCCATTGAGTGTCATAATAACATAAGTTTCGAACGTAATCAAAAGTCAAGTTCATTTGAACAGGGCCTCCATTTTGCAATTTAAAAGTTAATGTCAATATCCGTCAAAAGTGCGTCACGCTCACACACGTTTAGTTATGCTCTAATGCAAGAAGGAGAGCATGTATCAAGACTATTCGCATATCACTTCCATACTTGTAAACCCCTTTCGAAATTGGCTCCGAATACATTGATAAAGAATAGACTTACGTGTAATTTTTTTGCCATTGGAAATTAGACCGTAAGCAGTTTTGAGTTACTTTTCGGCCTAAAAATTACAACAGTTGAAATCGTAATGGAATTTAGTTATTTGTTCAACAAGAGAGCAAAGTAGATTTTTGCTGCGAGTGTTGATGTTGAGTCCCGAGCAAGCGAAAGATTCTATAGTTGAATCACGAGCGTAGCGAGTGATTCAAAATTAGAATCTTGAGCGTAGCGAGGGACTCAAAGACACGAGATGCAAATATCTTTGCTCTCGTGTGATACATACAACTTTTCACCTCAGCGGCGAGAACATATAACGCAAAGGAATAAAACGCCACATAGAAGCAATTAAATAATTTTTATGTAAAAAACCGGCCAAGTGCGAGTCGGACTCGCGCATCGAGGGTTCCGTACAAACCTGTAGGTATATAAATTATTTAAAATATTTTTATTTTATGATGTAACTAAAAATTTACGGTTTTCGCAATTTTTCCTTTATCTGTGCTAATATGAGACGTTCCTTCTTACCAAATTTCAAGATTCTGAATTCACGGGAAGGATCCTGTAGGTTCTGATTCCCTTGCGAGTTTCGAAAATTTGCGGAAATTTGCGGCATAAACGGCTGTATCTTTTGATTGCGTTGGCTTAGAAGTTTGAATTTTTCACAGCTCTAAGGGACAATAGACCTGAGTATTTGATATACATTTTAGCTCGATACCTCCACGCATTCCTGAGAAAAAGAGTCTTGACAGACGGACGAACGGACGGACGGACGGACAACAAAGTGATCCTATAAGGGTTCCGTTTTTTCCTTTCGAGTTACGGAACTCTAAAAACAAACAACAAATACATATGAAATAACTACAATTACTCTCTCCCATAACATTAACTTTACATGACATTAAGAAAAAACTAAGTCCGTTTCCGTTTGTTTATGCATTTTGCTGATACTTGTCCAATGTCCAAGATGAACTTACTTAGAAAACACAATTCAGCCCTCTTTGACGGTATTTCTCAACTCTTGAGGAGTTAAAACATCGGCTTCGTCACTTGATTCACTCATATTTAGTACAGTTTTTAGTGTTTGTTTAAGTTATGTTTTATCTCCAAGAAAACGTAATAAAGTTCAATCGCGCTAACTTTTTAAAGAATATAAAGTGCGTTCTGAAACTGTATATACATTTATATTCATTCACCATATAAAAAAACTAAAGACTTATAATAATAAATGTTCGCGATAAAAATCGCATTTCTTCATTGTATTTTAAGAATAACTAAATACTAATATGATTAAAATAATATTAGATTTAATATAGGTTTAATATTTTTATACGATTTTAACACGAGTCGAATTTTATTTTGTTTCGGAACGAGTTTTTCGTTTCCGCTTTTTGAGGGCCTACTACGAAGGTTTCGAAGTCGAATGACGAATCGACATATTTTATCTCTCTCTTTTTTTGTAACGGAGTGAAAGTGACAGAGATAATGAAGTTTAAATGTTCCAAGTTTGTATTACACCCCGCAGTATGAAAAGATGACCTGCGACTAACCTACGATATGAAAAATTAAAAAGTTAGTTTTCTTCACGCTCGCAGCAAAATTGCATTTTCCTCACTGGTTTCAAGCAGCAAAACCGCCATGTTCGAGCCGCTGAGGTGAAAAAAATATTAAAGTAAAAGCTTTTACCAATTACAAGCGATTTGCAGTAGTGTTGACATGTACGCATTTAGTTATGATTGTGTGGGGCTGGCTACGCAGGATCCCGAAGTAACTAGCTAACACGCTTCCATCTTATTTAAGTATTCCGTGCACCGCACCAATCAAAAATTGAGATCTATTGTAGCTCTGTATGCCTGCGCGTTATATTTTTTCGTTACGTTCTTAATTTTTATCATGAAATAAACAAAAAGTAATTCATCTAAAAATATCCCGTCAGCGCACTCTCTGCACGTCAGAGCCCCTGAAATCAAAACGTAGTATATCGTAGCTTGTAATATGAATTAACGTAACCGCCAAATGACGATTTTTCAGGAGAGCCAAAAAACTAATTTGAAAAATAGAAAAAGTTAATAACTTTTTACACACTTATCCTATTGTAATGATGTTTGTAGCAATTATCTTATATTTGCGAGATCTTTTTACTAATTGAGGTCTTAAAAACCTGCTATTATAATTTAGAAAATAGCATGGCGCTTACGTTAATAAAATAAAAAAATGTGGAGTTACATTAAGATTTATTTCAAAAAATTCAGAACAGGAAACACTGCTTTAAGGTAAGTCACAAAAAAGCTGCAAACCATTAAAGTAAGTAACATAGTTTTCAAAACGTGGACTTACGTTATTAGAAGATAATTTTAATACTTTCAAACTTATTCACTTGTAATAACGTCCAAAATAGATAAATTATTTTGTTTTAGTTAATGTTTGGCAGGGTAGTCAACTATAAGTAAAACAGGTTTATACGTACGAAACAGTTTTATTGTTAATATAAACGTTGTTTTAAAACAAATTCAAAGTCTCCCTCTCTCTCTCTCTAAATGTGTGTGGAAATCTCTTTAAGTGTGTAATTTCTAGGCAAATAGTAATAAATTAAGATGATTGGTAAGGCCCGTCTTGTTTCAAAACCTTGTAAAATCGTTACGGCGTAGCAAATAATAAAAAAAACTCTTAAAATAACTGTTGATTATTTATTTCAGAAACGCGAGCACAGAAAATGGACCTGGATGAGTCGCGACGGTGCAACTAAAAACGAGATTGACTTCATCATGTCGACGAGGAAGCATATATTCAATGATGTCTCTGTGATCAATTCGGTTAAAACCGGGAGTGATCACCGTCTGGTAAGAGGCACATTGAATATATGCGTCAAGCAAGAGCGCTCTCGATTGATGAAGTCTACGCTCCGTCCAGCACCAATCCAAATTCAAAACCCCGAGAGCTTTCAGCTGGAACTCCAAAATCGTTTCGATTGCCTAGGCGGCGATGTGGACGAATTGAACGACGGGTTTGTGGAAGCTGTCCGTGCCACTGGGTCTAAGTTCTTTAAGGCCCAGGGGACCAACAGAACCAAAAGGCTCTCTAGCTCCACTCAGAAGCTCATGAAGGAAAGGAGTGAAATGATTCTACAGTCTTCAGCCGATGCGACCTTATACCGGCAGCTCAATAGACAGATCTCCAATTCCCTTACCCGCGATCTGCGCCAATTCAATACAAATCGTATTGAAGAGGCCATCCAGCGTAATAAGGGATTTAAAGTGTTCTCGAGAGATCTGTCTATTGGGCAGAGCCAGCTCGCCAAGTTGAAGACTGAAGATGGTAGAATCGTTTCTTCTAAACCTGAGATTCTGGGTGAGATAGAGCGCTTTTACGGACAGCTATACACGTCAACTCGCAGACCCGAAGTTGGTCTGGCGGAAGACCCTAGAGCTAGACTAACCCGACACTATACCGACGACATCCCGGACGTCAGCCTGTACGAGATTGTAGTGGCTCTTAAACAGCTCAAGAACAACAAGGCACCCGGTGAAGACGGAATAACAGCCGAACTCCTGAAGGCGGGTGGAAAACCGGTCCTTACGGCCCTTCAGAAGTTGTTCGATTCCGTCTTACTGAAAGGGAGAACGCGAAAACGCCAGAGGAGAGGACACTAACGTTGTCCTCTCCTCTGGCGTTTTCGATTTGAATGAGTTGCATTCGATATGAGGCTGAGACGAGGACAGCGCAGCGTATTTGGCGATCAGCGCGAACGATTTTGTCTGAATTTTAGAACATTTTGGGTTTGTCGTATTTTTGTCTGTTTACTGTCTCTAAGACACGATCCTAAGGCACGATTCTTTAAAAAATCGAAAAATTGTTCTAAAGTAGGTATTTCCGGCAGCGTGGTCCTTGTCTCCTCCCATTTATAACACGTGCTGCTATCCAATTTTGCTGTTACCATATAAATAACAAGGATGTCCCATTTCTCGACAGGCAATCCCAAGGTTCGAAGAGCCCGCAAGTTTTTATTTACATGATCGACAATAAACCGAAGTGACTTCTCGGTCTGCCGCACGGTTTCGATGCTAAACAACGCCTTTAAATGATTGTTAATTAGTTGTCTTTTATTATCGTAACGCTTACAAAGCAGTTGCCAAGCGTCTGTGTAGTTCGAGCCAGTCACTTCCAAATTGCAAAGTACGCGAGCAGCTTCTCCTTCCAAATACGAGAGGAGATAATGGAATTTATGAATGCTCTTAACCCTTTCGTTTTCATGAACTAAGGAGGTAAAAGTTTCCTTAAACTCGAGCCATTTAAAATATGTGCCATCGAATGTAGGTATTTTTATGACTGGCAATTTAAAACCTAGGCTACCACAATTATCTTGATTGCACTGCGAAGCGCTCGAACTTGCATGGCATGATCTTCTTTAGGGGCCGAATTGGAGTCTATGAAAATTTGTGCCTGCGAAATGTAATTGTCAAACTCCTGCTCAAACGAATCGCGAATATCTAACTCCTCGGCTAGATTAAATCCTTCACAAGTCTCCAATTGATCTTGCACCTCATCGAATTTACTCAACAATTCTTGTATTCTCGATAATTTTAATGACAATTTACTTATATCGTAACGTTCTCTAAACCCGAAAAATTATCGACATAGTTTTTAAATTTCGTTAAACGCCCCTTGATATTACTACGAGTAGCTTTAAATTGTTTAGAGTCAGCCATAATGGTAAATCACCGAGAAACAAGCGCGAGATGCACGTAAACAAGTAAAAAATAATAGGTGTACGATACGCTCCTCGCCTCAAGTTCAAGTTCACAGCTGATCGGCACGGTGTGGCTGCGTTGTTCCTTATCGGCAAGCGCAGCTGCAGACAGTAGTTGCACCTTGCACCGCCGCCGGGCAGCAAGCAGGCCTCGAAGTATTTAGGTATAATTCTGCAAATGCACAAAATGCGCACGCTAAATCACTCGGCTAATTAATACCACGTCTATATAACGTGATTGTAATAATAAGGACCTTTTGGCTCGATAAATGAATGTAACTTCAAATTTAGTTTTAGAAATTGACTGGTTTTGTTGGAATAATAGAAAACATTCCCTACGGCAATAAGATAGATGCGGGATTGCGTAAACAGTAGGCAAATATCTTTATAAACTTAATAGTTACACGTTAGTTGATTTGCATTCGCTTTTATTGTGCACTTGGTGGGTAATGTGAATATTAGACGCCCTGTTTACGTAATGAATCTTTCGGATAATTGTGCTTGAAGTGAATTTGTTTCTATTTGGTACTTTGAATATGATTGTGTGATAAATGGATGGTATTAAGTGTTGCGATCTTGATTATTTGTATAGCAACATTAATTTATGTTTTTATATGGCAATAATATTGTCCTCGATTGTTTCCTTCTCTTCCTTGAAATACATAGCTGCACACACGTCAAGTCCCTATTTTATTTATTAAAATAACTCCACGGGCCTATTAGATCCTTTAACATGGTCCTTTACCGGTGCTTTGTGTGAGTCAAAAGATTTGTGCGTCAATTGCTGCAGAAATTTCTAAAAGGGCAAGAAAAATTCGTTTGGTGAGGCTATTAATTCATAATTATAGCAGATGTCAGTTGCGCCGCCATTGCGCAATCATTGACTACCATCAAACGACGAAATAAGCGCTGCATTCACGGCTTGAAAAGCTAGTCACGCTGCATCCAGTCGACAACTCGCCGTGCTAGGCGGGTCGAATTCAACGGCTGCAATATTATACTTCGGTCGGGTGTGAGTACACAACCTAAGTGTTACTGGCTGGTTAGCCTTTCTTCGTTGTGACGTTGGGTGACACTCGATTTTTCATAGCAATTTTACAAATTTTACAATTTTCGTGTTGGTTTTTTACGGATTTAGTTTTTTAGTGGATTTTAAGTGACAGTGTACGAAATAAGCTATATGTTGGTATAGTACATACGCAAGTTAAAATATATTGTAAGTATTGATTGTATAGTACTTATGTTTATGTTGTGCCTGACTAAAATGTATTGTACCGCGTATTGACAAGCTTTAACTTACTGTTGTCTTAAACCATTAGCTATCCAACCAAACCATGGTGCCTACTAAGACGCCGGAGCAGGAGCGCCGGCATCTGATTGCATGTCGAGGCGCTAGGAAGGCTATACTAACGCGACTCCAACAGAAAATTGACGGAGAACCTATCGACTCTATTAGAATGCTTCAGTTGATGGTAGAAAAGGCGATGGCTGCATTCAGTGAGTACGAAAACATTTCTGTAGAAATAGGGGATGACGAAGATCCCACAGATACGGAAACGTGTTTTTACGAATGCGTTTCCGCGATACGTACGCGCATTGACGAACTTACAGCGGCTGCCGCGCCCGCGCCCGCGCTCGCGTCCACGCCGGCACCGTGCCCATCATCTCAGCCTTTATCCAGACTAAAACTGCCAGACATACACTTAGAGCCTTTTAATGGTAAATATACTGAGTATAACTCCTTCATCGAAATGTTTAATGCACTCGTGCACAACAATGAAGGGTTTGACAGCATTCAAAAGTTTTTCTATTTGAGGAGCTTTGTTAAGGGTGAGCCTTACGATTTAATAAAAAATTTGCCTGTCATTGGTGCTAGCTATACCGAAGCACTAAAAATTTTGGCGGATCGGTACGACAACAAATACAAGATCATTAATGAACACATTAATGGGCTATTTGAATTACCGATCCTCACAAAGTCTAGCGTGTCGGCATTGCGTTCATTGATTTCAGTCACTAAACAGCACCTAGCTGCCTTAAAGAACCTAGGTGAGTCGGTTGGTAAGTGGGATAGTCTACTTATTTGTCTACTTACTAAAAAACTTGACCCGCTTACTAGCCGAGCTTATCACTTAGATAGGGATAACAAAAAGGAGCCAACATTTAATGACTTTTTAAAATTCTTAGAGGACCGCGCCCTCGCTTTTGAAAATTGTGAGGTGAGAGAACCGAGTTATGCTGCTAGTAAAGCTGCGCCTACGAGTGCTAAGGTGGCGAATGTCGTAGCTAAGACCATCACTTGCCTGTTCTGCGGTAAGTCAAATCATAGATTATTTGCCTGCCCCAAATTTACATTGGCCTCCACAATGGAGCGATTTGCCTTTGTAAAGGACAGAGATTTATGCAAGATTTGTCTTAGCTCTCATCCTGGTAGATGCAAGTTTCATTTTAAATGTAAACAATGCAAAGAGTCTCACAATTCTCTGCTTCATGTGGATGAAGAGCGAACAACAGTGTCACTAAGTAGTGTCAGCAACAAAAACCAAGTGTTGCTGCCAACGGCAAAAGTTAAACTTGTGTCTAAACATGGAGAAGAAATCATTGTCAAAGCTTTGTTGGACTCGGGAAGTCAAAGTTCATTCCTGACTTCTAAGATTGCCAAGAAGTTAGGACATGCACTTTTGCCCAATACTACAGATATCATAGGCATAGCTAATACAGAGAAATCTGTCAAACATCGTTTGCGTTTGGAGATATTTTCCTGTGTTTACCCATTCAAAACGCAAACCAATCTCTTAGTGGTAGACAATATTACTACGAAGCTACCACAAAGTCCGATTGATATGTCAAAAATTGACATTCCTAAGAATATACAACTGGCCGATGATTCATTCCATATGTCAAGCGATATAGATATGTTATTGGCTGCCGATATCTTTTTCCAGGCCCTGCTACCACAGCCTGAGCAGCTACGACAAAGTGATGTCGCACAATTCAACTTGGTACACACACAGTTCGGTTACATAGTTGGAGGTAATGTCCCCGCTTCAGTTCTCAAACAACCTGCTGTGACTCTTTTCTGTCAAGACTGTCAAACAGATATTCACGATAAAATATCCAAATTTTGGCAAACAGAAAAGGTACCTGAAGTATTTGCGGAGCATACATATGAGCAACTATACTGTGAACAATTATTCACAAGAACTGTCAAACTAGAAGAAAATAAATTTGCAGTTATGTTGCCCTTAAAAATACCTATCTATGACGTTAATAATACATTGGGTGATTCATTTGGACTAGATTTAAAAAGATTAATTAATCTCGAGAATAGATTACACAAGGATCTTGATGCTTCTATGAAAACGAACAATAAACTGTCAATAAATGACATTTTACTGAATGGACCGATTGTCCAACGGGATCTATTTGACAGTTTGTCGTCGTTTCGAGTCCACAAATATTTCTTTGCTTGTGATATCGGACGTATGTTCCGCAATAGGTTAATTGAGGAAGAACAACGACCTTTGCAAAACATACTCTGGCGAGACAACCCTAATGAGTCGATAAAATGCATTCAGCCGAAGACTGTCAGTTATTATGGTATGAAGTGTTCGTCATATCTGTCCACGAGATGCTTAAAAGAACTAGCAATAAGGTTTCAGAGTCAACATACACTGGCTAGTTCAGCGCTATTAAACTTGACATATGTTGGTGATGTTATTTATACAGATGAAAGTTTGGCAAAGATCGTTGAGGCACAAACTCAGTTGATAGAGTTGCTTGCAAAAGGAAGTCTTGAGTTGCATAAATGGGCTACGAATGACCATCTGATTTTGGCCAATATTCCAGCAGATAATTGTGTTGTTGGAGAGCTGGAGCTAAACAAGGACATCAAAACCTTAGGTATAAAGTTTGATGTTAGTACGGATTCATTCAAACTTTCATGTCCGGCGGCGTCAAATCAAGCTCCAATGACAGAAAGACAGATGTTGAGAGCAGGTAAGCAAGAGTCGTCATACTTACAATCTCTCAACCCCTTCATTGATACTAACGGCATGTTTAGAGTAGGTAGCCAATTGCAACACTCTTCCATACCTTACAGCCAAAGGAACCAGATAATTTTATCCAAAGAGTCTAAGGTAATTTATCTCATTATTGAAAATGAGTACTTAAAATTATTGCATACCAGTCAAAGGGAAGTACTCAGCAGCTTAAGCCAGCGCTATTGGATGGTTAATGGTTTGAGGTTGGTAGGGAAGTTTGTCAATAAGTGCTTAGCTTGTTTTAGATTAAAATATGTGACAGCTAAACAGCTGATGGGTTCACTGCCCGCTGGTAGAATGAATGTCGACCGTGTGTTTGCTAAGGTCGGAATAGATTTCGCCAGACTAATAATGATAAAGCAATTGAGAGTTAGAAGTGTTATCACAACAAAGGGTTATATTGCTGTGTATGTATGCTTTGTCACAAAGGCCGTACATTTAGAGTTGGTTTCAGACTTGACAACAGATACTTTCCTGGCTAGCTACAAGCGATTCATCTCAAGACGTAATGTTCCAACTGAAGTCTTTTGTGACAATGCAGCTACGTTCAAATCAGCGAGCACACAATTGTCTGAACTCTACAAATGTCATCAGATGCAGGTTCAAAATGTAACTGCGAAGTTAGGCACAACGTTTCATTTCATACCGAGTTATTCACCGGTATTCGGTGCTCTATGGGAGGCCGTAGTAAAAAGCGTGAAATACCATTTAAAAGGAGTATTATGCTCTCATGTATTAACATATGAAGAACTGTATACTGTATTAGTTCAGATAGAAGGTATCTTGAACTCAAGACCAATAACGCCAATGTCATCAGACATTGAGGATATGTCATTTTTGACACCAGCACATTTTCTTACTGGCGCGTCCCTAACTTGCTATCCTGAACAGGACATAACTAACTTACCTTACAACAGACTAAAGTTTTGGCGAAGATGTACTGCATTGCAGCAGCACTTTTGGCGATATTGGTCCAAACAATACTTGAATGTACTACAAAATCGTCCTAAATGGAAGACTTCTGTCCCTAATGTAAAGGAAGGTGCTCTTGTTATTTTGCGTGAGCTGGATACTCCACCTATGACATGGCCTATGGCTAGAGTAACTAAAACCTTTCCAGGTCATGATGGCAAGGTCAGAGCGCTTGAAGTTAAAAAAGCTAATGGCAAAGTTCATACAACTTCCATTACTAAAGTTTGTATTTTACCTTTAGATGAATAATTTACAATTTGCGTATTTGTTATCGATTTAACAATAAAAAGTGTGTCCTAATTAAAATAATATTAATACTTACATGCTCTATAACTGTATGATGGGACGCATTCATGTACTTTGTACAATTTATACTTTTCCATAATTAATATTCCATTGGTTACATTTATAACAACCTTGTGAGCTTGTTTACATAGTGACTTATTAAGTATTTAATAAGAATTTATGAATTATTAGCAAAACAAAACCTTAAAAGATTACAGTCCACTTGATATTGAAAAACTATGTGATACAAGAATGTAAGGCGCTACGTTAAAAAAATGTAATTCATCGTTTAACATAAGGTATACCAGTTTTATACCTAGGATAATAATGTTTGTTTTCTGTTGGTGGAATATGTTGCGATCTTGATTATTTGTATAGCAACATTAATTTATGTTTTTATATGGCAATAATATTGTCCTCGATTGTTTCCTTCTCTTCCTTGAAATACATAGCTGCACACACGTCAAGTCCCTATTTTATTTATTAAAATAACTCCACGGGCCTATTAGATCCTTTAACATTAAGAAATACTTAGGTAAAGACAGACCAGAACATTCGAGAAACTGAGATCACAATCTACACAAATCAAAGAGGAAATAACTAGGAAGTAGACAGGAACGGGCTCACTTGATATAGGGCAGGCTGATCCAAATTGTACACTTTGACGAATGCTGATGAGGATGATGACTGCGGCGCGGGCCCTCGCGCTGGTTAGCACGACCTCTTCACGCTCGGGAGTGTGGTGATCCGGCTGCACGAAGTAGGCACCTAGGCGCAGCTGATTGCCTTGGTGTTTGCCCAGAAATCTAGGCGCTGCACGGTGTCTTCGTGGCGGTGACCCCTTATGACCACTCGGGAGCGATGGTATCTCGTGATGGTGACTTCTTTTCCGAATGTCTTCTTTTAGGAATGCTGCAGGTCCTGTCAACGGTCGCCACTCACTTTTTACGGACCTTTAAGTGGAAAATGAGATTTCATTGAACTCAAGTAAAGTTTTCTGTGAAATCGCACTACATGTATTGTGCCTCTATCTATTTGTGTTTCGATCTACACATAATATTACCTGCTATACTATGTATATTACAAATGTAGTTACTAATTAAGAGATTCAGTATATAGTAGTTAGTTACGATATAGTTTTTTTATGATCCATCCATCCTCCCAAGAGAGTATTTTCTGAACTACCCGCACTTGGTGTATATTAATCACTTGTACACTAGGGTTGTCAACCGGCCAACACACAACACTTATTATGTCAAACCGTCATTCCAGTTGAGATTGCGATGTTTTCTGATTTTAATGACTTCACGTATTTTCCTACTATACAAATGACGTTTTGTAGAAAGGACTTTCGATTTAAATAAGTTACCTAATTATACGCGATTTAGTCCCGTTCAGTAACAACGATGTGTGAGAATCATCAAAGTTTAAATCAATGTAATATGACAACTATTTAAATTTAAGTTATTTTCGTTCCATTGGGACCGAGCGCCACGTGACAGGCGGCCACACGCTATCAAACAAGAAGTAAGTAAATATTGTGAAAAATATTAATGAAATCTTGTGTTATTTTACTATATTGTATGTGAGTATTTGTATTGTATTGTATTGTATATTACAATTCACAACAACACATCTTACCAGGACCATATTTTTATCTCAAAAACGATTAGAAAATGTTTACTGCAATCATACTGCAATATGGATTTGACAGCTCAAGTCAGCGACAAAAATGACAATTTTAGCCGTAGCGAGCGCTGTGATCGTTTAGGCTACCCCCTCCACCCGCTTTGCACTCTGCCAATAGCAATTTCTAATTTTGATAGGCCTAAGAAGGCCCGTGGCATAAATTTTGAGTTATTTTTGTTCGGTACTTAATTAAGTACCTAGATTTCATTGTCAAGTATATTTCACGACTAGTACTAATCAAGGGTACCTACCTTTTGATTAAATGTAGGTACATTTATATTAATTTATAACGGGCTTTATTAGGCGACCAGGTTCCTAGTAAGGCCCATCACTGACACTTTTATGAATTTGGTTTATTTACATTACAACGCAAAAGACGTTGCAGTTTTTAAATTGGTTTCTGAAATAAATCATATCTGCCGAAAGACGTCCACTGCTGGACATAGGCCTCCCCCAGAGAGTGCCAAATTGACCGGTCCTGCGCCACCCGCATCCAGCGGACTCCCGCGACCTTTACCAGGTCATCAGTCCACCTTGTGGGGGGCCTACCCACGCCACGCCTTCCGGTACGTGGTCGCCACTCGAGAACCTTTCCGCCCCAACGGCCATCGGTTCTACGTGCAATGTGCCCCGCCCACTGCCACTTAAGTTTAGCAATTCGGAGGGCTATATCGGTTACCTTGGTTCTGCTGCGGATAGCCTCATTTCTGATGCGATCACGCAGAGAAACTCCTAACATAGCCCTCTTCATTGCCCTTTGGGTGACTTTGAGCCTTCTTATGAGGCCCATAGTAAGCGACCAAGTTTCAGTGCCATATGTCATCACTGGCAACACACACTGGTCAAAGACTCTCGTCTTGAGACACTGCGGGATATTGGACGAAAAGATGTGCCGGAGCTTCCCGAACGCTGCCCAGCCGAGTCGGATTCGACGATTAACCTCTTTTTCAAAGTTGGACCTACCTAACTGGACAGTCTGTCCTAGGTATACATAATCGTCTACAACTTCGAGCGTAAAGTGTCCGATTGTAATGGGAGTTGGTACTACATGGGCATTGTACTTAAGTCCTCCATGGTCTCAGCCAAGACTACTATTTCGTCAGCAAACCGAAGGTGAGTGATGTGCTCGCCGTTGATGTTGATGCCTATCCTTCTCCAGTCCAGAGGCTTGAAAAAAATATCCTCCAGTGCAGCAGTGAACAGTTTTGGAGAAATAACATCTCCTTGCCTGACTCCCCGCTGCAGCGGAATAGGTTTCGAGTTCCGGTCCTGGAGTCGAACTGACATAGTGGCGTTCTCGTACAAACACTTCAGCACTTCGATATAGCGGTAGTCAACTTGGCACCGCTCTGGAGAGACTGTAGTACAGCCCAGGTTTCGACCGAATCGAAGGCTTTCTCGTAGTCCACGAACGCTAAGCAGAGGGGCAGGTTATACTCCTCAGTCTTCTGTATAACCTGACGGAGCGTGTGGATGTGGTCTACGGTACTAAAGCCTTTTCGGAAACCGGCTTGTTCGGGAGGCTGGAAGTCATCTAGCCTGCATACGAGACGATTTGTAATGACTCTCGAAAACAGCTTATAGACATGGCTCAGAAGAGATATGGGTCGGTAGTTCTTCAGCAGGGTGTTGTGACCCTTTTTGAAGAACAGCACCACCACCCCTCTGTTCCATGCCTTTGGCGTTCTCCCTTCCAGTAAGACGGAATCGAACAACTTCTGAAGGGCCGTAAGGACCGGTTTTCCACCCGCCTTCAGGAGTTCGGCTGTTATTCCGTCTTCACCGGGTGCCTTATTGTTCTTGAGCTGTTTCAATTGTAATTTGTTTTATAAATACTGTGATAATTACATTTGTGATTTATTTTAATTTACGTTTGATATTCTCATACCCCCTAACAAGATCCACGCAAAAGTGTTACAAAAAAAAAACCGGTCAAGTGCGAGTCTGACTCGCGCACCGAGGGTTCCGTACGACCAAGGAACTCGGTATTTACAGTAAGGGAAATGTATGCACGTACCATCGTAGAACCCTGTCGCAATTGACAGGCCGCCTTCAATCAAACTCGAGTTCTACGGTACTTATTGCGATAGAGTTCTACGGTAGTACGTTAATACATTTCCTTTACTGTATGTTGGTTTTTCAGCGATAATTCTTTATCAAGTGAATTAATTTCGATAATTCTTTTTTTATTTGCTAGAAGGTACTTTCAGAACACTTTCATATGAATTTGAAGGAAAAACATTAAACACAGAAGTATTAAATTACAAACAAAATTAACATATGATTTTTGATGAATTAAAAAAAAAATACACTAGATAGAGGTCTCGTTATACTTTTCCGGTAATATTCACGTTAATATTAATCATATATATTATTTTCAAATTTTTCGCTTGGGTAACTTTGGAGATAAGGGGGGGGGAATGGTATTTTTTTCAACATTTTTCTTTATAAATCAAAATTTTACCATGGTAGAAAAAAAAAGAAAAACTGTTTTAGAATGTACAATTAAAGCCCTTTCATATGATACCCCACTTGGCCTACTAACTAGACTTTGAATTTTTGCCCCCCCTCTTATCCGCCCTTTTTTATACAAATTAAAAGTATATATTAAAATTTTTCATTTTCCATACACGAAGATTAACTTTGTATACAACTATTCCAAATTTCAAATCGATAGCATTAGTAGTTCCTGAGATATTTGACTTTGTGACAGACAGACAGACGGACGGAGTCGCACCATAAGGGTTCCGTTTTTACCTTTTTGATCCGGAACCCTAATAAAGATTGAGTAAAATCTAATGAATTTAGTTTATGAAGTTATTTTCGTTTAATTGCATTTTTTCATTTTGATTACAAGAAGGTCCAAGGTCTACATTATGAATTATTTTTATTTATCTGTTAAATTAATAACAAGGATTGATTAAATATTGAATGCCAATGTTTTGAAATAAGGTACCGTACCAGTAATTAATTGCGTTTATTGTCAAGTTAGTAGTTACTTTTACTTGAGATCGATTCTAACAGTTAGATGTATGGATGTTTCGCTTTAACTTATATTGATTACCTAACGCATCAAATGGAAAAAAAATATACGGGAAGTTAAGTAAATTGACGTATGCTCCAAGTCAGCTTAAAATAAATACACAAATTTAATGTAACTGCCAAATTTTATGTAAAGTTTCTTTATTTTGTATAGAACCTGTTACATTAATATACATTCTATGAAAAATACGGGAACTTTACTGTTATACTTACAGAAAGTAAATACTTTGACAACAATTTCATTGATTTTGTAATATTTATAGCTGTGATAAACTATAACCAAGTTTACAATAACACAGTTTTGATCCACTATCACCCACAAACTTGCTAAAAGATGTACTGAAATGTAAATGCGCTGTGCCTGTCCCTTTTGGAAATATTTTATGTATTGCCATACAATATCAATTAGGTTTTTAAATTAAAAACCTCTGGTTTGGGTAAATATTTACAAGCGTTGTCTTAAAAACCAAGCGTGTGTACATCTAACTTAACCACCTTTTTTATTTTTATCTAACTTTAACGTTAGCGTAACAGACAATCGGTTATAATGTGCCACGAATTGAGTAATGTAAGAGTCATTTCGATACTGGTGTAAGACTCGTCTGTATCAAAATGACTCTTACATTACTCATTTTATTACTTGTCTTCAAGAAAATTAAAAAAATGTGACATAAATTTAAGAAAATACGGTAAAGTGAAAAAAATGGTGTTATTCTGGTTAACGTAATCGACATTTTTTCAAGATTTTTTTTTACATGTTTGGAAGGCAAAATCGAAAAGTGTTAGAAATTATTTTTCGCTGTTTGTTTTAAATGTACTCTCGCTGATAAAAAAATAAAATCTGACTTGGGAATTATGTTAGTTTGACGACAAATTACAGTGTTTGCGTACCGGGCTATGGTAAGGATGGGATTATACGCGTGGCAGAAGTAAAGACAAAGGTCGGCACGTACAAACGACCTGTTGTACGCCTTTGCCCACTTCCGACTCAGTTAGGAGTCAATCTTATTTAAGTAGATATTTCGTTTTAATCTCGCGTATTTTAGATAAATAATTTAGTTCGTTTATATTTTTATTTTAGTATAGATTTTCGTCTAATTCCTTTCAATTTTCTTTGCTTACGCATGGTATAAGGGTACCGCAAATAACTGGGACCACCATGAAACATATGATGGTGACTTAGTTACGGACTCCTTACTCGCGCTAAGGTCGCCGCCGCTAGCGCTACCGCCGCCGCCGCCGCCGCCGCCGCCGCCACCGCCAACCAGTTTTGCCCTCGCAGCAACACTGATGTTGGAAACTTCCATATATTCCCGTTACTAATCCTTCCAGCTTCAACATGCCGTTATTCGAGTTTAGCTTCATCTTGCCGTCCTTCCTGCTCCAGCAGTAGCACAAGTAATTTGCGTATTTCGGCGCGTCGTTGTGCAAACCTAACCTCACTTTTTTTTTGCTACTAGTTAGTCTTGGTTTTACTTTATTGAACTTCCTGAATTCTTTAGATACTCTTTAACAGAAAATATATGCCTGGGCCCATAATCTGATGGGATTAAATAAAGAAAATAGTTTATAATCAAGACTTTTAATCTACATACGGAATTCACCGCAAAACCACCATGACAGTAAGGAAACAGGAAGTAGTAAAAAAAGCATATCAATGTTGCCACTACATTATAAAACAAGAGTGTAATAACATTGCCATACTTCAACAAATTGCTAATGTAAAAGTATGAGTTTTTACATACATACATATAATCACGCCTCTTTCCCAGAGGGGTAGGCAGAGATCACGGATCTCCATTTGCTACGATCCTGACAAACCACTTTCGCTTCACTCACCTTCATAACATTTCTCATACATGCTCGTCGGTTTAGGGTACTTTTGACCTGGCCTTTTTGTAACATTTCTCTAACTTGATTTGATCAGAGCAAGTTCGCCTATCCCTTCCGCTTTGTCTCTTTTTTTCACGCATAACACATCAATCTTTCTTTCATCCATCATATGTAATACCTCATCAACTTTCTCACTCATACCTCCTCCAACATTCAACGTAGCAAAACGGCTTTCCGTGAGCCGCTTCTCGCCCCCGTGAGAAACGAGACGTGACGGGTGGCGTCCCACGTCGCCGCCATTCGGATTATTTTTATATATAGTCTCCATAGCGTTCCCACGAGTAATAGGGATGTACGAGTCCACCCCAGCAGGGCCCTGATACTGAAGTAAGACGGATGAGAGTAGTGCCCTGTGACCGCCAACACAGACACCCTCCGTTATCAACCAGACTCCCTCTGGCTATGCATCCCTTAGCACGGGTCGGTTAACACCTTGGATTGGGGGTTTATATTCGAAGTTTTCCGTCTCCTAGACAGGTTGCAGCACAATGCTAACGAGGCCCATCTCCCCAGGTTATATTTTGGAGTTTTCCGTCTCCTAGACAGGTTGCAGCACAATGCTAACGAGGCCCATCTCCCCGGGTTATATTTTGGAGTTTTCCGTTTCCTAGACATGTTGCAGCACAATGTTCACGAGGCCCATCTCCCCGCATGAGTTTTTGCCTGAATTGTGTTATGATTATTATTACACCGGTTTCCTCACGATATTTTTCACCGAATCTGATATTGAACGAAGCGAGCGTGAGCTTGCATATATTACCTACGAGTGCAGCGGCCCGGATTAAAATGTCGTCATACATATGCAAACATGGACCTAAGTGCATTCGGCGCGTATGACGTTATTAATGATGATCTAATACAAAAACGATGATTCACGGCGTTGTTACGGCGTAAGCGCCTAAAACACTAAAATCTATTTTCCTTCTAAACGACTAGTGGTGTAGTTTTTTTTAAGGACTATGATTGATCCTGCTGTATGCGTTGTGAATTAAGGTGAAATGGCAAAATGCATGTGTGAGGATTATTGTTTAAAAATGCTGGGATTAAAAAGGTGTCTAGGCTCCCAATAAACATTTAGGCCAAAAATAAAACTTTATACCCGTTCATTAACAGCTAAAGACTTTGTAAGTGATGATTAAGAGAATAAATACATACATACATTTGAACTGGGGCATAAACTATGTCGTTTTATACAGATCAGCTGATTTACGGCTGTATATGTCGAAATTATTAAATTTAGCTTCTTAAAAGCATTACAAAACACAAAAACACAGTGTTTAGTATAAAAAATACTTAAGCAGTTTTAGAAGACTAAAATTACATAACGACTCTGTGCAGCTCTTGATTGCTTTTGAGCAGTACAAAGCAAAGGAAAGGAATCATCATCATCATCATCATATCAGCCGAAAGACGTCCACTGCTGGACATAGGCCTCCCCCAGAGAGTTCCAAATTGACCGGTCCTGCGCCACCCGCATCCAGCGGACTCCCGCGACCTTTACCAGGTCATCAGTCCACCTTGTGGGGGGCCTACCCACGCCGCGCCTTCCGGTACGTGGTCGCCACTCGAGAACCTTTCCGCCCCAGCGGCCATCGGTTCTACGTGCAATGTGCCCCGCCCACTGCCACTTAAGGAAAGGAATACCTAGATTCATTTGTACTGCTTAACGCTATACAAGGGCATATAATATATATAATACTGCTATCAACTTGATATTGGTGTAAACCTACTCTGTTGTTACTCCATCATATTAGGCTTGGTAATAGCTGATCAATAAATATCTAGGAAACCCTTTAAAAGCATGTACTTTACAAGAGTGTACCATAATGCTGTAGGATGAATAAAACTTTATTGGAGTTCTATTTTTAAGATGTGATGCGATTCGTGTAGGTTTTACCGTGTAGCCAGTAGTATTCGTTTTTCAGTACAGTGGGTTATTTTTATTCTTATAGTGTTTATAAAGAGAACAATCCTGCTTAAAAGTGAAACTATAAACGTTAATTATTTAGAGTGGTGCATTAAGGTCCAGCTAATGTTTGTTGTTAGATTGATACAGTCATACATAATTAACATGGAACATACAGAATGGGTTTACGTTCAATTTAATTTAATCCTAAATCACTTTAATATCGACACATTCTCTACTTCTAAGCAGCTACTGTAATAATTAAATTCTAATATACGGACAGAATTACTCTTTAAGCTGCTAATTATTCTAATATAATGCCTCAGTTCAGCAAATAGCTTCATATTAGTGTGCTAGAAAAACCACAGCTGTTTAAATTGGGGACGCCATCAAAACAAACACACACACAGATTAAGGTTGAATTGATGTGGCTTAGAGCTCGTTACAAAAATAAAGCATTTAAATTAAACTATTTGATGATACATTTGAGTTCAAGTTCACTCCGTTTCACTATGCTCCTAGTATTGGCGTATAGGCATTACAATTCTTGTCTTTACACTTTCGCAATTATCCTTCACTTGACATGAGGTGTTATCTTGAGTGTCACAACTATGGATCGGATCCCGGTATTTTCTCCATACAAATTAAACCGGTACTATTTTGTTCTTTGGTTATGATATCATTTTTAATCGGACAGTCTAATAATACGAATATGTTACCTAAATACACGACAGAGTCCTACATTAAGAGCCTAAAATATAGACTACTTCGGGGATTTTTGAAAAAACCGGTTCCGATCCCTGGTCACAACCTGGGATTCTACGTTTACACCATTTAGTTTTTTTAGGGATCTTCGATTATTTTAGGAACTCCTTTAACGTATATTTTATAGTTAGGTTACGTTTACCATTTGAAACTCTGTTCGCTAGTTCAATTTTTAGGTTTCTGAAATATTTTTGTTCCTGTGGTGTTTGATTAGAGTATATTTTTACTGATTCATCATTTAAATTACTTTTATTACGTATGGTTAAGGCATGTTCCGTGGATGAGAAGGTCGCTTTTGTGGCACGAGTTTTATCAGTCCTGTACTTGCCCAATCGCATGGTTTTTTTGGGTTTGGGGCATTCTGCAGACACCTTTCACACAACCTTAAGCACTTCTTTTTTGTCATGTGTTTGTTTTTTTTGTTGTGTTGTTTGTCAGTCTTTCAGCCAGTGTGGCAGCTGCCGGCTCTGGTATCCCTTCGAATATAATGTTATTTTTTCTTTGATAGCGTTCTTGAACTTCTACAAGGTGCCATTGATGGGTGAAGATGTTGATAGATAAGCTGGCTCTGTTGCAGTTAATATGATGACAGAGAGAGCTAAGGAAGTTTTTAGGATACTAAAGTATTGTATAAATAATAATAGAGGATATAACATTAAACAAAACTTCTAAAATATATTAGTTTCGAATTTCGCTGTACGAGTGAGTACATAGTAAATTGCGAGTGACAAAGTCATGTAAAAACATCGGTTGCTAAGGAACCACATGAACTTCCTCGAAGGTGGTTTCTACATTAATACTTTTCCTCAATCAAGGTTTTCATTGTCTAGATAAGAAGGTTTCAGTTAGTCCGATAAGACTCCTTAACTGAATTAGCCTTGGTCTTTCTTGACATAGCTTTTGTAAGCATATCTGCCAACTGGCTTGTTGTGCTAATACGCTCCACAATTATATTTCCTTCAAGAACCTTTTCTCTTACGAAGAGATGTCTGATTCTTACGTTTACTTCTCTTGTGGAATTCGGGATTATGTGACAGACGAATTGCTGCTTCATTGTCAACTAGAAGCATTGGAAGCTTTTAGCTCTGTAAGATCGGTGAATATTCGTTGTAGCCAAACAAGTTATTTCGTTGCTTCGCTGCAACGATCTCAGCCTCTGTTGTTGAAATTGCCACAGATGCTTGTCTTTCGCTCAGCTATGACACTGCTTCTCCAGCATACAAACATATCACATCCGTGTTCGACCGCCCGGTTTGCTGATCTCCTCCGTGGTCAGGGTCACTGAAACCAACAATGAAGTCTTTGATCGAGTGGTCTGTCGTATGATACTTGATACCATGGTTACTTGTGCCTTTCAAATATCTTAAAATCTTCTTAATGTCAATGGACCAATCAGATTCATCAGGATTCTCAAGTTTTCTGGAAGCCACGCCAATTGCATATGCTATGTCCGGACGAGTTCCGACCATAAAAAATGCTCCACGATATGGAAAATCTTTCCTTTGTTCTACCACTTTCCCTGACTCGGTGTTCAAATTCAAATTCAAATTAATTTATTGCCAAAAAAAAGGACAAAATATAACGTATAATATAGGTACAATGACTAAGCGTTATGTTGGGCAATAGGTTCTCGTCTCAGCATATGCAAGGCTTGAAGCCTTGCGCTGTAGCCGAGGCAAAATACGGTTTCGAAAAACATTAATTTATAATAGCGTTTTTTTTGTTTATTTCATTCTAAAACATTATTCTAAGATGCTTTATTCAAGAATCCAACAAACTTTCCACCCGGAAGTAATTATATAGATTTAAATTAAACATTCATTGTCTTTTTTATTTTATTTATATTGAATATTTTAAAGCAAATGTAAATGAACCTAAATAAAGATAAAAAAAATATTTATATTTATCCGGACTTTTTAGGAGCTAATTAAATATTGATTTTTTTGATGTCTGATTTTTTGTTGGATTTTGCCTCTAGTTAACTATTTAATTGATAATATATCAGTTACATTAAAAAAATAGCTATTATAAATTATTTCCAAATATGTCATTTTTTCCATACAAGTTGTCAGTTCATTGCCTGGACTACTGGTTTTCAGTCGAGTCCCTTCGACAGAGGGTTGGTCGTAACACTATGATCCTAATAATATTTGATTGCCCTAGGATTTTTATAATTATATTATGATATTCTTGTGTTAAATATTTAGATGTATAAAAATACTACAAAAGAAAATACAAATACGTGTTTGTTGTGTGTTTGTTGTTGTGTGGTGTGTTGCTGTTTTGTGTGTCGTGTTGCGTGGGTTTTAAATTTGCTGTTGCAGTTCGAGGAAATGAACTCGCAGTATTTTTTTAAATTTAAGGTAGCACATAGGTTGCCTTAAAGGCGGCGGCAGGTCATTCCAAATTTGTGTTCGATGTGACTGATTCCTTTTGAATAGGAGTCAAAGTCAAAAAGTCAAAGTCTTCAATTTAGGCAAATTACATGCATCTATGAATGTCGATAAACTATCACCGGTTTGGAAAGAAAACCTCTGCCTCGAGAAGAACATTTTTTCAAAACAGTATACAAAATATCATTTCAGTATCAGAGTATTATAAAATTTTAAAATTACATTGCTACAGTAGAAAGCCTATTTATTTTGCTTTGCGATAGATTTCTAGTGCAGGATTTTATCGCTGCCAAATATCCCTATCCATGAAATCGTTTATCTTATAATATGCTTTTGAAATAAGTGCCTGTTTTACGACAGATTTGAATTTAGAGTCAGTAAGTTCGGTAATTTAATGTGTTTTGGAATTTTATTGTAGAATTTTATACAATTTCCCAAGAACGACTTTTTCGCTTTTACTAGCCTGCAAAAAGTTTTTTGAGCTTCCTTGCGCTTCTGGTAACTTTGGGCCTATCAGTGTTTGTTGGGTAGTTGTATAAATTCTTCCTAACATACATAATTATTTCAAATACGTATAGCGACGGCAGTGGCAGAACATCTGTTTCCTTGAAGAATTCTCTTAATGACTCACGCGACCCGAGGTTATAAATTGCTCTAACAGCCCTTTTTTGTAAAATAAATACATTCTCAATATCTGCCGCTGATTCCCATAAAATAAGACCATATGTAATTATACTGTTAAAGTAAGCGAAGTAAACTAACCGCGCCGTTGCTACACTGGTAAGCTGCCTTATTCTCCTGACTGCAAAAGCAGCCGAGCTCAACCTACTTCCTATCGCAGTTATGTGGGAACCCCACTGCAGTTTAGAGTCTATCGTAATACCTAAGAATACAGTTGACTTTACAAATTCTATGGTTTCACCATTAATATTTGAGGCTAAGTTTACATTTGAGTTCGCTAGTGTAAATTTTATACATTTCGTTTTTTTCGGATTCAACACTAAGTTATTGGCAGCAAACCAGTCAGATATCACGGACAGGGTATTATTTAGTTCAATGAGTTCAGTATCTTTCCTATTAACTTTGAACAGAAACGGGGTGTCATCGTCGAACATGACAATGCCTGATCTTCGGTTTACCATATATGTTAGATCATTTACATAAACAAGGAACAGGAATGGACCTAAAATAGATCCTTGAGGTACTCCCATCTCCAGCACTGTCTCTGACGAAAGGGCCCCATTTATCGCTACCTTTTGATTCCTTTGTATTAAATATGCCTCAATGAGATCTAATGCATGTCCTCTAATGTCATAAAAAACTTTACAAATTAAGGTACTACGATCTACACAATCAAATGCCTTAGAAAGGTCACAGAAGACTCCAATGGCGTCCTACGACTTTTCCCAAGACTGCAGAATGAATTTAATGAAACTTGCACCAGCATCAGTAGTTGACCTACCCTTTGTGAAGCCGAACTGCTGTGCGTGCAAAATCTCAGTAAAGGGAACAGAGTACGATTCATTACTTTACTAAGGTTGCGTATAACTAAATGTTACTTAAACCTTTACCTTTACTAATACAAGAGTGACTATTATAAGAAAGCACTCGAAGGTTATTTTTTTTCATACTCATTTGGGAATGTAATGAAACAAGAATATGTGCCGAAGTGGAAACGTTATGTATAAGTATCTATAACATTACATCTTATGATCCAAAGTGAAACTGATGGGTAAGTTTTTTTCGAAGCCAAATCTTTGTGGTGGAACGCGATTTCGGTAGGCCGAGAGATGTGGGTGTCGTGGGCCCGCGGCGGGGTCGGCGCGCGCGGCTCGCGGGTCGCCGTCTACTCCAGGCAAAATACGGTTTCGAAAAACATTAATTTATAATAGCGTTTTTTTTGTTTATTTCATTCTAAAACGTTATTCTAAGATGCTTTATTCAATAATCCAACAAACTTTCCACCCGGAAGTAATTATATAGATTTAAATTAAACATTCGTTGTCTTTTTCATTTTATTTATAATTGAATATTTTAAAGATTTAAAAAAAAATATTAATATTTATCTGGATTTTTTTGGAGCTAATTAAATATTTATTTTTTTGAAGTCTGATTTTTTATTGGATTTTGCCTCTAGGTAACTATTTAATTGATAATATATCCGTTACACGTTGACCGTTCGGCTATCTATGTATTTCTACCGTGCAAATGATTTTACCCCTCGGTTTCAACTTTTGACCACTGTACATTTTTAAACTCGTCTCGTAATGGTGAAGTTTACAATTACTAAAATGTTCCTTATAAGTATAGCATAGGATATAACACTAAAAGAGGAGCCAGTGTTTCCTTCTATGGTTAACCAAACATTATTAACTTTTACCTTAACCATCCACTTGGTATCCGGCTCGGCATCGCTCATCACCATAATCTTATTGAAGGAATAATAGTAGAGTGTATGACAAGGGGCTAAAATAAGCCATATTACCACGAGATGGAATTTTCCCGAGCGAAGTGATGGAAAATATTTCAAAGGGTAATATGGCTTTTAGACCCGAGTTATACACTCTACTTTTTACTTCGACTGCGAGAAAATAGTAAAACAAAGATTATCCATCCACAATCAATAACAAATTTCACGGCGAAGAGATTGTTCAATTTAGCGGCATGTTTTTTTTTAACTAAACTGCTATGACACAGATACAAAATATTGACTCCATGAATAAACGCATCTACAGGCGAGGCGCGCAAACGGCCCCGCGGCGGACAGCGTACGGGCACAAGATAACAATCTCATAGGTCATAGCTTATGTCGCCATGCAGTCAACCACGCTTGAACGTTTGGACGCGCGGTCAGAGGCGTTTTCTTCTTTTAATGATTTGGAATTAGGGACTAAAAAACACCTGATGTTTGATTGGTCGATTTTAATATGTAGCTGTATTCTGGTTGGTTGATAGCAAAGAGAAATGTTTTTGAAAGGGTTGTGATTGGTGGATTTAAATGATTTGGAATTAGGGACTAAAAAACACCTGATGTTTGATTGGGCGATTTTAATATGTAGCTGTATTCTGGTTGGTTGATAGCAAAGATAAATGTTTTTGAAAGAGTTGTGATTGGTGGATTTAATATGGTGAAACGTTTTGATTGGTCAAATCAAGCATTCGCTGCCGAATACGTTCGCTTTGTAACCCATAAACGAACTGGTCCCGTAAGTTTTCCGTCAAAATGACGTTACTCAAAAACTTGAAATTCTTGCTTAGCTTTTTTAATTGCAGGAGGTACTCGCTTATAATTTGACCTTCGACTTGCTTACAAATGATCTAAAAATCATTCTCTCTGCGATTATCGACCTTCTTGGTGACAGAGTATGTTCTTCGACTAAGGTTACGATTGTATCGAAACTCACCTTTTCAGGACTCTCCGGGTAACAAAGGACAATAATTAAATCCAGAGGCTCGGTGCCTACCACGGTCACTAAGTATTTTGAAAAATCAGCCACTTTTACGTCTTGTATTGTAGCAGCAGCGGAAGTTTCACCCCTTAGGAACAGAGATGCCCACTTCTTCAAAAAATTGTACAAGCCAAATGAATGGACTAATTTCAGTGTTTAATATCTCAAATGAAAGCTCATTATATACCTTCCTTCTAATAAATAGAAATAAAAAATAAATTAATAGATTTTGGCGAAAAATGGCAAATTAAGGTTTTTTGTTAGTTACAAGATTGGTAGTTATTAATTTATTTATTTTTTATATATAATATATAATTTGTATAATTTTATACATGATTATATTACTGGGTAAATAACAAGTTATAAAAAAACTTGACATGTGAGTCATTTCTTTAAAAAATATTTCTAACATTATTGTAAAAGCTAAACTAATGAATTTATTTCAATAATTTATGTCTCAAATTAAAGCGCATTGTATATATTACTTACGAAAAATGAAAATGAAAATATATGCCAATTTTTTTGGCAAAACCTGGCAAATGAAGTTTGTTTTCTTCACTTGGTTGGTAGTTTATACTTGATTTCATTTAAAAAATGTATGCAACATGTATGTTTTAATGCGTTTGTATATAACTGGGTAAAGAACAAGTATTATAAAAAACAAGACATAAATACCTTTCATAGTTCACGAAATAATTAAGTTCAAATGTGCGCGCTACTTCTAAAAAAAATATTAATGAAATCTCCAAGCGCAACGAGTGCTCTGATTTTAATGTTTAATGTGTCATATGAAACAAAAATGCTTAATTTATTATAAAAAATTAAAAAAATATATATGAAAAAACTGAGATCAAAAGTTTTTTCCTGGTGCTGAATTACGAAAAAAATATTGATACTTTAAAAATAGTAAAGTAACTTTGCCAATTTCCACTTAGTTTGTAGACAAAACATAAAACAATAAATTGACATTGGCATAGTTGGTTCTGGATATATGTTGCTTAATAGTTAACGGATTTTTGTCAATTTTTAGGGTTCCGTAGCCAAAATGGCAAAAAAGGAACCCTTATAGTTTCGTCATGTCCGTCTGTCCGTCTGTCCGTCTGTCCGTCTGTCCGTATGTCACAGGCATTTTACTCGAAAAGTATAAGGTGTATTTGAATAAAATTTTGAGGATAGGTGTATTTTGTTAGCCGCTACATAGTTTTGTAATTAAAATGACAAAATTAATAACAATGAGAGGGAATAGGACGTAGTGGGCTAGTAGTCTTATGATAAAGAGTACCACAAGTACCACAACACTCCGTTACAATAATGAAAGCAGCAAATTAGTCCAACAAATCTCCTCTTTGCATTATCACATAGTAGAAATCGCTCATCAACCGCAGTCCAGTACGCTTACCATGAGAGCCTATAGAATACTTACAATAGTAAACTTCTCTCGATATCGAGCTAACGCGCTTCGACTAGATTTCGATTCTCGCAAGTTCGAGCTGTCAAATGCGCCGTACTCATGGTGCCGATATACTACGAAAACAACTACAAAACGTTACTCGCTAGCGTCTAGTTTTCGATGCGTAATCTAAACTTTCGAATCGTATTACCAAACGGTAGCGTGAGTCACAAATTTGACATTTCGAATCGAAAAATACCGTAGTATCTGTAGTTTACTATTTCACTTCCAAAATGGTGCGTGATAACGTATTATTTCGTCAAGATTTACCGTAGATCCGATCGATACCTATCTCAAATTAAAGAACTTATAAAAATAAGGGTTTTGAATCGACAACTTATATCCGCAAAATTCGGATTGTCGCGTATTTTGTATTTAAAAATGCAAATAATTGGCACACGTTCCGCCATATTGGGTCGACAGACTTAGATGAGGATCATCGCACACTGTTAAAATTATACTTAATGTCGTTAAGCTTAAGGTATAGATTCCTTTAAAGTCTTTAAACTTTGGCGTTGGGGAATTTTTCGACGTTGGCCATGCGCGTATTCTGTAATGTCATAACCGACAAACGCTAGCATTTAAATTGAAACGATAAATGCTTGTAATTTAAGGCTGAATATTGAAAAATCTATTAAACTATACGAACAATCGAGTTAACTGTTGCGAGAAAAGTATACTTATATGGGACTCGGGGTACCGATTAGATTTTTAGTTCTGTGAGTGACCGCCAGGGGCGGTGTATAGAGTTTTCATACAAATCTTTAACTGTTGTCGATTGTCGCTAGCGTATTCCGACTTACTGTAAACTCACACTAAAGCTACAGAGCGTCTAAGGAAGTTGTGCATGCTTCCAGGTATTAGTCTCCTCTTCATATTACTGCAGTAGCAGCATCTGCAGTACTCAATGGTTGATTGTCTGGCTTTTCCATAGGGTCGCAGTTCATCGCGTCCCCTTTTTACGGTAAATGACAACTGCAAGCAAGATAACATCCAATTATCACAAATACTTTTAATAGTTAGTACTTACAAATACTTTTGCCAACATAGCCATTACAACGCATCTTCATTGATTGGGGTAAAGTCGTTCCTCATTGGACTAGGTACCCATTCAAAAACTAGTTCACATATAAAACAAAGTGAAAGCCACCAACAACAAAGGTGTACCACCATACTTAATCCTCATAACAGCTCCTGTGTGAGTTATTTGTCATCTATGTACAAACCGTTCGGCTCTTACTGACACATTACTTTATCATTTTTAGCCCATACTAGTTTGATCTCGCTACAAGCAATAACCACATTCACTTCTTGCTTCAATCGAGCAAAACAAAACCTTGCATGTGGGATGTGGAGTAGCTCACTACTTAGTAGTGCCTACACAGGCACTGATAGGTACGACCGACTCATTCAAAGGGTTAAAAGTATTGCACATATTTCATACTAGCTCTTGTAAACATTACAGCAAAATATTTAACCAGTCTGTCATCCAATGTTGTCGTAAGGTCGTAACACACTAAGTCATCTTAAAATCCAGCATGGGGCGTTGCATTTGCATATAAGCTAATCTTTCTGTAAACTTGGAACAACAAGTTAAGTCTGCAACTTATGAACAGCACAAATGTGAAATTAATTTGTCAAATAACTTAACCCTTCGGTCGTAACTTTTATTTACTGAAAAACATAACCCTCCTTCGGCAGTCGGGTATAAACAGACAACCTTTTCAGGTACTTGCTAAAGAAATAATGTTACTAAAAGATAAGTACAGTTTTAGGCTACTTCAACTAGAGTAAGCCTGATTCCCAAGTGCAGAAAAGTTTACCAACTAAGTAGTATATGATTCATAGACTTCATACTACAACTTTCACATCATGATTTTATTAAGTGCATAACTGTCATGTACTCTTTTCATAATTGTATCAATTTCATGCCAAACTTTCATCACATAAGTAGCATTTACTTAGGAACTTTGAAAGCGGTATGTTACCATTCCTAAGTTCACTCGTGTTGTGTAGTACATCATCCGAGTGATGAACAAGTTACAAGTTTGACTCAAATAATTATTTTAAAAACAAGTTCAAAATAATAATAACTAAAGTCACTCAAAGCTTATTTTAAATTGATAGCGACAAAAATCCAGTCACCAATTGTTAACTAACCGCTAACTTAATTTTAATAATTCTTCTGCACTTTGAAACTTAATTCTTTGATACTGAAATCAGTGGTATACATGATGATGAATGTACCAGCATCTAAATACTAGGTGCTACTGTGGGCATGTATGTCATTTTGTATGCACTCTGGCAATTTTCATCTCAAATAGCATTGCTATCTCAGTAAGATGTGATGACACTAGGACTAGATCCACTAAGATACTAGGAAATTGCCTCTGATAACACAAATATGCAACACATCAATTGATTTAAAAGTTTGTTTAGTACCTGGTTGATCCTTAGGCAGGACTTATTTTTCAGGATGACTATACCTACTACTCACTCATCTGAACTACTTGCCATGTGTATCATCACCACTTGTTTGGCACTGTGCCAAGTGTGGAGCATCTGCAGTACAGAAAACGAAGTTGATCGGTTTTCTTGCTGTTCAGTGTTCACTGTGCACTGGAACCATTGACTCAACTGCTACATGAGTACTTGACAAACTCGAGCACACTCATGGAGTCTGGCACTGACTGTTGTAGGTGTAGGCAGAGCTACCATTGCACCAGTAGTGACATGACATTTGGCGGCAGACCTCGTGGAATGGAAATCGCCTCGAAACCAATCATTGTTAACACGATTGTGAGGAATGTGTCACGTTTGTCGCATGTCGCCGATATGAATATATTATCAAACGCAGAGACGTAGCTAGTTGAACAGGCTAGTTGTATAATATATTCTAACCATTCAAACTCAGCTCTATATACGCGACACTATTAATCACACTAATATTATAAATGTGAAACAGTGTCCATATGGAAATCCATGTGGTCAAAGATACATAATAAAGTAATATCGACGGAAATTGTATTTTCTCAAACATGCAATGAAATGTCGTCCTTACATGCGTTATAACAGGCTTCAAAGTATCACGTTTCGGGCGGAACTACTCGAGAGAACTGGTAAGCAATTTCATACAAAATTGAAGGCCTAGGCCGGGAAGTATTTTTTTTTAAATTTTAATGTTAACATGGCGTCTGTGTTCATCTACAGGCTAAACAGCTGAATTATTATTTTTTATTTTTTCTAGTGGCAGAATGGTTATCGGACCAAAAATATCCGCGTTAATGCCTATTACACACGAACCTTTATTAAGAATACAAACCAGTAAGATTCAATGTCTTGATGAATAAATTTAAAATATTATCTATGTACGTAAGTCACCAGAGACCAAAGACAATATTTAAAATCCTCTTAATTTGATTCATTATAGAAATTAATAGACAGTATTTAAAATCCTCTTTATTTTATTCATTAGGTATAGAAGATTATGTATAATGGCCCTAATAGGGTCTATTTGAACTCTACACACGCGAAATACGGACGCCTTTCGTAAAAAAAAACAATAAGTATGGAGGATTGGAGGGAAAATTAATGTACTACTCGTATTTTGGTGGTGTATTGTTTTATTTCATTGCATACTTATGTTTGAGAAAAGCACTATACATGCCTCGCCGTGAAAAGGGCTTGCCGGCTTCGTATCACTATCCGGCCTCCCTACGGTCGGCCGTCTATACCTACTCACCCGGCAAGCCCTCCTTTCCCGGCGTCTGCAGTAATGTACTATTATACAACTAACGTTAAAAACTTCAATAGTGCGATGCAGAGCTTCACACATTTCCAGGCATATTCTAGCCGTAGTAGGTAATTCTTCCGATTTTTCTATGCGTTTAAACTCTGCCAAACCATATGAGAACGTATAAAAAAGAGTTTGATGGAGTTTAGGTATCGTAGACAGAGTTTGAGAAAGACCGATTTAAGAACACATCACCAGCGCCATCTTTTGGTAATCAGTAGAAACATGGATTCTTCCCTAATGTTATACCTAGTGTGTAGTGGCGTTGAGGACAAATTAAACAAAAATATGCGAACCGATTTTATTGAAACTTTCCAATATTGTTGTTTATACCTGAGAGTAGGATATAGCGTGCCGTTTTTTTTAGATATAATTACTTCAGAGGGTGGAATAAGGAACCAAAGATTGTATGGGACTTAATTTTTTTTTTAAATAGAAACTTGAAACTTCGTAGATTGATTTTATATCAAAATATTAGAAAACTTATTTCTGCGTTTTTGAAAATTCATTCCCTAAGGGCGTCAAAAGGCGTTTGAGAATTTGTTTAAAAAAACGGTCACCCATCCAAATATTGACCTCACTCGACGTTGCTTAACTTTGGTGATTGTTGCGAAGTGTTCATCGCTATTAGACTACGTATTATAGGCAAGTAGTTTCTGAACAATATCATTGTTTTTTAAAATAAAACTGTACTGCTTACTAGAAGGCGACATATTTGTATAAGTCAGCTGGGTCGTTCTTCTTTTCGACCGACAATAGCCTGTCCTTCGTCTTATTACGGCATCTCATTTGAGTAATGATGTTTACGGTTTTATAATGTTCAAATGAACGTCCATATTATTTTATTAACTAGTGATATTCAATATTTCACTTTCTCTAACTAGCATTTTTTTAAATGTTTTTTTTTTCGTAGAATGCCGTGACAGATGGGTAAAATAAAATGTTGTCCCCACTGAAAGAGTCCACTTTGTCACATGTTTTTTTTTAGAAACCAACCGTAAATAAATATTTATATTGGCCAGAAAGGAAACTTTAATTAGTTCTAATGAAGAAACCTATGCATTTTTTTTAAATCGCACTTCAAAACCACAATTTTCGATAGTTCAAAAACCAAAAAAACAGAAAAACCTCGGTTCATTGTCGGTAAAAAAGAAGAACGACCCAGCTACTGTCTGAAAGCATCACGCGTGTGGACCAAGGTGAAAAAGTTCCATCTCACGACAAACATGCGAGTCCAGCTGTTTGATGATGTAGAGTCGGGTGCGCATGCTCAAAAATTGCTTGATATAGGCGACGGCCGATTAAAAACTGATGATGAAGGTATGATTCTATTCACCAACCAACTTTGTCATGTTGTGGATTCGGATGACGAGCTTATTGCTCAAGTTTTTCCGAATCTGCAACAAAATATTCTGGATGAAAATTGGTTGTGTGAAAGAACCATACTGGCACCAAAAAATGAGACAGTATCAAAAAAAAAAAAATTGGATAAAATATCAACCGAAACAACAGTTTACAACTCCATAGATAAAGTAATGACATCCGACGACAGCACCAGTCACCTGGTTGAGTTCTTAAACTCTCTGGAGCTATCCGGAGTACCTTCCCACAAACTCGAATTAAAAGTAGGCGTGGCGTACCAAAATTGTGCAATGGAACAAGATTACGGGTCACTAAATTGGGAAAATACATAGTAAAGGGCACAATCTTAACTGGTGAAGCGAAAGGAGAAGATATTATACTCATACCCCGTATTCCAATTATACCTAATAAATAACTTGCCATTTAACTTTAAACGACTACAGTTCCCTTTAAAAGTAGCGTTTTCAATGACAATTAACAAATCGCTACCTTAAAAGTAGCGGGATTACATTTAGGCACGCCATGTTTTTCCCACGGGCAGTTGTATGTAGCTTGCTCACGTGTGTCTATCTAAAAATCTACATGTTTTAGCAGAACGAAATAAATCATACAATATAGTTTGTTTTTATAGCGGGTGCAGCGGCGGAAAACGCCGAAAATCTGAAATGTAATAAATATAGAGGCCTCGGCAGAGAGTACGACTTTGTACCCTTTGGCGTCGAGACCCTCGGTCCGTGGGGTCCCAGTGCGCATAAGTTATTTGCGGAAATCGCGAAACGTCTGGTCGATGTAACTGGTGACCGAAGAGCTGGCGGCTTTCTCGCGCAACGCATCAGCATTGCAATTCAGCGAGGAAATGCCGCCAGCATCCTCGGTACAATGCCTCGAGGGCGTTTTTTAGATTTAACTTAGTTTTAATTTATCTTAGTTAATGTTAATTATATTCTTGTATTTTTTTTTCCATTGGAATGATTTTATACAATAAACGGCTTATTATGATATTATATAGTTTATAGAAGTATATTGGAATAAGTAGCAGTAGCGAAGCGGCCCACTTATTTTTTTAGTTTCAGTATTTTTGTAAGCTTTTCGCTTTGGTGCTTTATTGTCTGACAATATACTAGGTAAGCAAAGTATTTTTTTTAGTTTTAATTATAAATAGCGTCAAAAAGAAAATAATCTCTAGAGGGGGTAAAATAACAACAATATGTGTAGTGAAACGAATTCTACGCGGACGAAGTCGCGGGCAAAAGCTAGTATTTTTATAAATACAAGTGCGGCCTTCACGCCACTAGCGTGTGCGCAGCGATTTACCTCCGCTTAGAACACAACAAGTTAGGTAAACACGCGGCAGGTAGGTATTAATGCCTTGTGAGCTAATGAATAACATGTCTCACCAGAAACCGTCGTCTCAATGTCTGTAGGTACAGTACATCTCCACTTTCGATCGAACACTGGAGCACCCACATCGCAACACTCGATGTAGGTACTGTACTGGCGTACGCGCGGTTCATTGAACTCCAGCGCAGTATTTGGTAGACTGTGTTCGACGCTTACGGCTGTAGGTACAGCACAGCTGTGGGGTACAGCACAAGTCGGCTTGCTTAAACATCTGCGAACAGGTAACAAAAATCGCCACGGAAAAGATTGCCCCTCGTTGAGATACATTTTGTTTATTATTTTTTTTTTTTTAGTTGCCGACAGTCGTGATGCTTTTCCGTTGTTATGAGTAGACTAGTGATTTCCACCATAATGCCATAATAAGCACTTTAACGAAATAAAACCACGCTGAATTATCAAGATAGCAAAGCGTTTGGCGCGTGAATAATGGACTCGCTCGCCCAATGAATCCCAATACTGATTTTACCGACTTATATAAATGAAAAACTGTTTAGCGAGGAAAATACAAATTATAATGGAATTCACATCTAGTCAACCAAACAATAAGCTCAAATTACACTTATCACCAATGTTAGGACAATTGACCGATAAACCTAATCCGATCCGTGCGACGCCATCTTGCAGAGTCCCGGTTCTCCCCGCGTGGCCTCTCGCCATCGATTGACACACGCAGTGTTGCCAGAGCGCGCCTTTCCGCTAACGCCTACTAGTCACGATCCCTTGCAGGACAGTATGGTTAAATTTTTCTTTGGTCTCTTATAATATGTATACTCTTTTGTCATAGTATTTATCTACTAGAAATTCAAATTTATATCATTCCATAAAAGTCATTTATAGTCTTGTAATAAAACCGTTTGGTAGTAAACTAAATATACTATATTATTATGTTTTAGTGGGAACACTTGAGGAGCTAAATGCATGTTCATTTATAATCTAATAGCTTTTGCCCGCGGCTTCGCCCGCGTACTAAGTCAAAGTCAAAGTCAAAGTGATTTATTCTTCAATTTAGGCATATTACATGCACCTATGAATGTCGATAAACTACCACCGGTTCGGAAAGTAAACCTCTGCCTCGAGAAGAACCGGCGTAAAAAACTCGGCGAAGTGTCATTTTTTCAAAACAGTACACAATATATCATTTCAGTATCAGAGTATTATAAAATTTTTAAATTACATTGCTACAGTAGAAAGCCTATTTATTTTACGACAGATTTCTAGTGCAGGATTTTATCGCTGCCAAATATCCCTATCCATGATGTAGTCGTTTATCTTATAATATGCTTTTGAAATAAGTGTACGTTTTACGACAGATTTGAATTTAGAGTCAGTAAGTTCGGTAATGTGTTTTGGAATTTTATTGTAGAATTTTATACAATTTCCCAAAAACGACTTTTTCGCTTTTACTAGCCTGTAAAAAGTTGTTTTGAGCTTCCCTGCGCTTCTGGTAACCTTGGGCCTATCAGTGTTTGTTGGGTAGTTGTATAAATTCTTCCTAACATACATTATTATTTCAAATACGTATAGCGACGGCAGTGTTAGAATATCTGTTTCCTTGAAAAATTCTCTTAATGACTCACGCGACCCGAGGTTATAAATTGCTCTAACAGCCCTTTTTTGTAAAATAAATACAGTCTCAATATCTGCCGCTGATCCCCATAAAATAAGACCATAAGTAATTATACTGTTAAAGTAAGCGAAGTAAACTTACCGTGCCGTTGCTACATTGGTAAGCTGCCTTATTCTCCTGACTGCAAAAGCAGCGGAGCTCAACCTACTTCCTATCGCAGTTATGTGGGAACCCCACTGCAGTTTAGAGTCTAACGTAATACCTAAGAATACAATTGACTTTACAAATTCTATGGTTTCACCATTAAGTTTAATATTTGAGGCTAAGTTTACATTTGAGTTTGCTAGTGTGAATTTTATACATTTCGTTTTTTTCGGATTCAACACTAAGTTATTGGCAGGAAACCAGTCAGATATCATGGACAGGGTGTTATTTGGTTCAATGAGTTCAGTATCTTTCCTATTAACCTTGAACAGTAACGAGGTGTCATCGGCGAACATGACAATGCCTGATCTTCGGCTTACCATATACGGTAGATCATTTACATAAACAAGGAACAGGAAGGGACCTAAAATAGATCCTTGAGGTACTCCCATCTCCACCACTGTCTTTGACGAAATGGCCCCGTTTATCGCTACCTTTTGATTCCTTGGTGTTAAATATGACTCAATGAGATCTAATGCATGTCCTCTAATGCCATTAAATTTAAGTTTACAAATTAAGGTACTATGATCTACACAATCAAATGCCTTGGAAAGGTCACAGAAGACTCCAATGGCGTCCTGCGACTCTTCCCAAGACTGCAGAATGAATTTAATCAAACTTGCACCAGCATCAGTAGTTGACCTACCCTTTGTGAAGCCGTACTGCTGTGCGTGCAAAATCTTGTTATAACTAAAGTGAGAAATCAATTGCGTTAGCATTATTTTTTCAATTATTTTGCTAAACGCGGGTAGGATGGATACGGGACGATAATCAGAAGGATTATCTCTATGGCCTGATTTGAAAATAGGAACTACTTTACTACATTTCATTAAATCTGGAAAAATTGTCTATACAACTATTAAAAAGAATAGCTAGAGTAGGTGCAACAACCTACAGAATGGCTTCCAGCACCTTGACTGACACGCCCCATAAGTCCTCCGTGCTCTTTATTTTTATCAATTTAAAAGATTTCAGTATATCTAGAGGTGAAACATGATGAAAATTGAAAATATCTACGTTATCTAACTTTACATTCTCACTCAGAAAGGATTCAGCTAATGTACTAGACGATTGCAAACTTTTTGTTGTCTGGAACGGAATTTTGGAAAAGAAATTGTTAAATTAATCGGCTACTTTTCCTGTCAGTTACTAATGCATTCTTTATCTTCAAAGAAATGGTGGAATCGCTTTTATTTTGTGTTTATTATTTTCCAGACTGTCTTGGCCTTGTTATCGGAGGACTTTATTTTATTATTTAGGTGCACTGCTTTAGCTTTCGTGCACACAATTTTAAACAATTTGGAATAATCCCTAACATACTGATGGAAGCGTTCGTCAGTGGTATAAGACCTCCTAAAGTTGGTACAAGTTATCTCTACTTTTCCGGATTCCGGCAGTTGCCCACTCATTGAAAAACATTTTACTATTAATCTAGATACGTTTTTTACCACAAGTTCCATTAAACTCTTTACAGACGGTATTCAGAAGCATTTTGAATTGATCGTTCGGATCATTTGATTCTGCCTGGGTATTCGACATGGCGACTAGTAGATTTGACTTTAATAGTGCTAGCCTACTTTTGCTCAGTGGTCTTATTTCTATAACGCGATCTGGATGTTTTGTTTCGCAAGGTAGCCCTACCAACTGAGCTTTATGATCCGAACGTACTCCGTTCACTATGTCTCTGTATAGATGAGGACAATTTAACCAAATATTATATATACAAGAGATTTATTCAGAGTCAAAATATAGTAAAATATAGTTTAAATATACAAGTGGCAGAGGTGGGAGTCACCCGGGTAGGCACTTCAAACAAGTTATCTAAATTAAACGATTTAAATAGAGTGATGTACTTATCTTTTTCAACCGAGTAATGTTAAGCGTCTACAAAAGAGGTGCTTCTCAGTTTCAGTTTTTTATATATTTAGATCGACTCTACATAGACTCTGCATATCGAACATAGACTCTACATATCAAATCTACATATCGACTCTACATATCGACTATAAATATCGAATCTACATATCAACTCTACATATCGACTACATATCGACTCTACATATTTAGATAGATGTCCACTGTGTACTTAGATAGGTGTCGACTCTACATATCGACTCTACATATCGACTCTACATATCGATTCTACATATCGACTCTACATATCGACTCTACATATCGACTCTACATATCGACTCTACATATCGGCTCTACATATCGACTCTACATATCTGGACCCCCATATAACATTTCACCCCCTCTTTTAAGGGGTTGGGTGCAGATTTTCAAAAAAAAATGATGCACGATTTTTTTGTTAGTCACAAATAGTCCGCATACCAATTTTTAGCTTTCTACCTTGAAAATTGAGGAATGCTCCATACAAACTTCCACCCCCATTTTGGGGAAGTGGGGGGTTAGAAAGAGACAAAAAGTAGCCTATGTCACTCTCCATCCCTTTAATTATCTCCACTTAAAAAATCACGTCAACTCCACGCCCCGTTTTGCCGTGAAAGACGGACAAACAAACAAACAAACACATACACTTTCCCATTTATAATATTATTAGTATGGATATTGGAAGTTACTATTTAAGTACATTTAACTCTGTTTGTTCTCCAAATAAAATAAATAAATAAGTCTAATTCTGTAACTTGTCTCATTCTTAATAAAACTTAATCGCATTTCGTCACGGTCTTCCTAGGACTAAGTCTTTGTTTGTCTCTCTCGTTTTAAGTATCATTCGCACTTTATCTTTAGACCCATTCGTTATTGGTCTTTCTCTTTGTTTGTCGTTATTGGCAACTCGTCTCGTTCTTTTTCGGGCACGTTCGCTACTCGTCCCGTACGACGTACGTCTTAGTCGCTATAAGTCGGATCGTCTATTCATAGATAAACAAATGAAAATTTAGTAATTTATGGCTTTTGATTATTTTGAAATTTGCCTATTTACACAGCGACGTTTCTTTGTGCAACTCCGGGGACATATACAGGACGGAAAAAAATTGGGGCTCTGAGGGGTAACTACGGAAAACCTTTATATATACTGAAAGGGGTAACCTTAAATACTTGGGATTGCTAATTTTTCTCAAGACAAACATTTTTTTTAGGACATACCCGTGTCCTCTACCAAGATATGACCGCTATTTTTAGAACTATTATGCTAAAAAATGATTTAATAATGATAATTTAAGATTGACGGGAAAAGACAGTTACAAATAGCGACCAAGACGCAAAACGAATGAAACGAACTTAGAATTGGACTAAAAACGCATGAGACTAATTACGAATGTGACCAACATTGAACGTATGCAAAAAAATTAGGTGAATAGTTGAATGAGATCGAAATCGAAAAGGAATAATGAAGAATGAGTCCTAGGAAGACCGTGACGAAATACGATGAAGACTTATTAAGAATGAGACAAGTTACAGAATTAGACTAAGGAAGATAGAAACATATAGCGGACAAGACGAATAAAGAATGTGTGACGAGTATAAAAAGTCGAGTAAAACGAAAATTTACTCTTCGGGTTCACAGGTATATGTACTTAGTACTGAAAAGGAAAAGGCGTTTTGAAGTACATGATCCATTCCAATAATATAAATAATACGTGGACTGGTTGCTATAGATTACTGTTGAATTATTTTTGTATAGACCTAGTTATTACCATTAGACCTAAAATGTAGTGCCAGGCAGTGGAAATAAGAGGTAAGTGTATAAAATAACAGTAAGTTTACGCAGAAACTGCATTGTAAATTATACTTACTTGAAGAACTTGAGAGCTGGTTCGACATGCGCTCGGGAGGAGACGCGCGGGCGGCGGACACAGCGCGACGTCATCGTCGCGGACGGCGCGGCGACCCGCGAGCGACACTCGACTTCACGAACCCCACCGCTAATGCACGATTCTCGCATTTAATTTAACTAATGTTTGGTCGGGTTTCCCAATCTAAATTTAAGTCCCAGTAGGACACTCTTTATTCAGTTTCTTTATTTATTTTTTATTTAATAAAATAAATTGAGTGATTTCTTTTCATATGACGACCGGTTAGCCTAGTGGATAGTGACGCTGCCTACGAAGCTGAAGGTCCTGGGTTCGAATCCCGGTAAGGGCAAATATTTGTGTGATGAGCATGAATATTTGTTTCTGGGTCTTGGATGTTTTCTATGTATTTAAGTATTTACATATATCTATTATATATATCGTCGTCTAGTACCTATAACACAAGCCTTATTGAGCTTACTATAGGCCTAGTTCGATTTGTGTAAGAATGTCTCCTAATATTTATTTATTTAAAAAATATATATATAAGTAAATCTATTATTTATATCTATTATATATGCCCTAGTTAGTGCCAAAGTCCCAGCTGTCCTCGAACCTGTTGGGCTTGCGAGGGACGACGGCAAGAGGCCTGACGGCATGACGCTGGTGCCCTGGAAGTTGGTACGTCCCTTGGTATGGGACGCTACGTTTGTAGACACTTTGGCGCCGACCCATCTTTCGGGCACCAGAATCAATGCTGGCTCGGCTGCATCCTCCGCTGAAGACATCAAACGCCGTAAGTATGCCTCCTTACACTACAACTGAGTTACCTTTTATTGATCTCTCATATGCACACAAGTGGTTGGTTAAACTCTCGGAATGAACTGAATGAACCGGCGCGGCGGGCGATGTTGTCAGCTCGCTTATTTTTTTCGGAAACCGGTTGCGTACCGGTAGAGAACCTCTATATAAAGGTATTAAAGGTTACCGAAACCTTTAAAACTCAAAACCGAAACCGATATTACAAAAAGGTTAGGTACCTTAACCGTTATGCTTGGCGCGATAAAGGTAACCGACATAGCATTACGATATCGTAATCGATACCGGTTGCATACTGGTTGTAACCGTAACCGAAAACAGTCCCTGCTTAGAACCACATGAACTTCCTCGAAGGAGGTTTCTACATTAATAGCAGTTGTGTCAGAACCTTTTCCTAAGTAGTAAGCAAGTTCTGAGCCTTCATGCTATTTTGCTCTCTTGATAATTTTTCGGTGGCTGTTTGGTTATGTTTTAATTCTTCCTTGATTGATTTAATGTGGAGACATCATTTATTGTTAGATTCAGTTAGTTTATCACGTGCTAATTTAGTATGAAGTATTAAATCCATAATTTCATTAATTTCCTTTCGCATATTTAGTAGCTCTCTTATTACGTCATCATTATTATTCACATATTTTCGTTTGATGTTACGAAAGGTAATATTTTGTAACTCACTGCAGTTTATTCCAGACTCGAAAGAAGGCAAGTTTGGTTGCGAGCCGCTGAGGCCACTTCCAGTCGGAGATCGTACGGTGTGCATCTCTTTTGCAACGTACTGTGCGGCTATGCGATAGAGCCAAACCGATGTTGCTAACTTTGTTTAGTCGCACACGAAGAGACGCTCAGGAAACCAACGGTGTAACTACAACACTAGTTTTACACAGTTTTAAAGATTATTTTCGTAGGAGTAAGGTTTAAAGTCAAATGTCTATGATTTGAATATAACGAAACTATTTTTGCTACACTTCCGCTTCACTCGCTCACTATCGGCTATTTACAGTCTAAAGTAAAAAAAAGAATTCATAGTACAACCTTCATCTATCTATCTATATACATATAATAAAGCTGAAGAGGGTCGAAAGTCTGTACATGGAAGATAAACGAAAAAAAGTTGGCTGGGGATACTTAGAATTGATGACAGAACACGTTCCAACAGTTTTTAGAATTTTTGTCTGTTCATCTGTTTGTCTGTTTATTTAAATAAGCATCACGTGAAAACGGCTGAACGGATTTTGATTTGATTTTGATTGACTCTAGCACAGTCGATCATGTCTTACTGTATAACTAGTTGGGGCGGTGCCAGTAAGACTAAATTCCTTGAGGTCGAGAGAGCCCAAAGATGCTTACTAAAAGTTACATTCTCGAAACCATACATGTATCCCACCACTAGCCTGTATAAGGATTATGATCTTTTATCTATGCGAAAACTGTATATTGTTAATTCTATAGTAAGACTGCATAAAACCCTTACGTATTACGCGCACACCCAAAATCGTAGAAGAAAGCACAATGACGCTCCTGTCCCAGATTACAAATCAAATTATGCTAGGAAGCAATTTGCCATTCAATCAGCTCATGTGTATAATCGCATAAATAAGAATAACAACATTTATCCGCTACAAACTTACCAGTGTAAACTTACCTTACTTGATTGGATAAAAAACTTAACCTGTGATGAAACAGAAGCACTCTTATCTTATACAATACAATTATGTACACACGTAAACACACACACACAAAAACACACACACACACACACACATAATATATATATATATACTTCTAAATTAAAATAGGTTACTATAGCTTAAGTTATATTTGTACCTACCCCAATCTCTAAACCAAATAGTAGTTTATTATGGGTTACAATTACCACTTCTTGTTCCTTTTTATAATCAAATAAACTATTTTAATTTTTCATTTCATTTTCATATAATTACTTCCGGATGGAAAGTTTCTTGCATTGTTGCATAAAGCATCTTAGAATGACGTTTTAGAGTGAAATAAAAAATAAAAACGCTATTATAAATTAATGTTTTTCGAAACCGTATTTTGCCTGGAGTAATATTAAATAAAATCAATCATACCGCCTCGCCTGCAACTACGCCTTACAAACAAAACGGCAGCGCCGGCGGTTTGGCAACGACGCCAATCGATATAAAGGTAACCCACAAATCTAGACACGCGGCAGCGTGTCAAGCCAAGTTCAAGGAAAGGAACTGGCTAGCCAGCGCCGAGTGTAATATTACACGAACCACTTGGTGCCACTTTTGACCCTTCTATAACTCAAAACCTCTTTATCGTAAACACATACGTGCGTGCGTACGTGTGTTTAATTATATCCATAAGGACATCTAGAAGCCCAAATTTCATGAAGCTAGCTGAAACGGTTATAAAGATATGAAGGTCAAAAAGTCGTACATTTTAGTATTGACTGACATATAGTAGCTAAACCTAACCTACTTCCAGATGACCTAGAAGTATGAAATTTGGAATCCAGCTCGGTAATTGTGTGTAAGCGTAAGAAAAAATCTAAAAATAAACCCATACAATTTTTTTTTAATTGTAGCGTCGGAACCGTTACAAGCAGATACCTATAAGAAACGATCCCAATATATGTATTATTATTATAGTTAGATTTTGGTGGCATTGGGTGAACAAAGAGCAATGGAGTCCTTGTTATATATTTTTTGATTGAATGAATGAATTAATAAATGATTGATAAATGATAAATCAATAATGCATAATAAAATTTATTAGATACATACAAGTAAATTGATTCATTAAATTAAAACATAACACATGTTTTGTTAAAATGTGTAATTTTGTCTCTATTTTCCGTTGGAATAAGTTTCAGTATACTACTGATAATTTAGATTACGATTTTGAAACTTTAATTCCAGTTGCAAGTTGTTCAAGGTCTTGAATACATAATCATTTTAGTAAAATAGTAAAATTTATTGACATGAAATATTTTGAAATCTACATAATATATGGCTTTATCATTCAGTTATTCAATTATTCAAATAAAAAAAAATACAATGGCGACTCCACTGCACTACTTGTGCTAAAAATTCCACCAGAATCCTAACCCTAATTATTATATTTGCTATATAACAGAAATATAAAAATAAAGTTAAGTCAAAAAATAAGTGGTGTCCCCATACAAAAAACTTCTAATACGCGCTAATCAACCGGCCAACGGTGTGTCGATGGCAGCGCGCGGCACCACATAATTATACACAGAACAGAAGTAAATCTACATAAAAGCGCTCCCGAGCAACACGGAAACGCAAGAAATCTCAATACCTGCCTAGTGTTCTTTACTAAAAGTAATGATATCCCACCAAAAACATAAATGTAAAAAAGGAGAGCCAAGTTCAATACAAAAATTATGCTTGGCTGTAGGCTTCGCCGCAAAAAGAATGGAGATCTAAATGAGTGCCAAGTTATGCAAAATCCAAATATGTATTTATAGGAACAAAATAACATTATGAACAAGTATTAGACTCTATTTCTTTGCTTTATTGGATACCTATAACAATTGCTGTTATTTAAAAATGTGAGATAAAGTAGGTTAGATTTGACTTGGCCAGTTTTTATCAGAATTTATATATAATATATATGTTGAATAACTTTATAAAATGACTGATGTAATGAAAACTGGTCTAGTCAAATCTAACCTACTTTAAGATCTCACATTTTTAAATAACAGCAATTGTTATAGGTATCCAATAAAGCAAAGAAATAGAGTTTAATACTAGTTCATAACATTGTTTTGTTCCTATAAATACATATTTGGATTTTTCATAACTTGGCACTCATTTAGATCTCCATTCTTTATGCGGTGAAGCCCACAACCAAGCATAATTAGGGTTCCGTAGCCAAAATGGCAAAAACGGAACCCTTATAGTTTCGTCGTGTCCGTCTGTCCGTCTGTCCGTCTGTCCGTATGTCACAGGCATTTTACTCGAAAACTATAAGGTGTATTTGAATAAAATTTTGAGGATAGGTGTATTTTGTTAGCCGCTACATAGTTTTGTACTTAAAATGACAAAAAAAAAATTTTAGGGGTGCACTCCATTAGGGTGTTGCTTAAAAACCGAAAGTTTTAAATTTCAGTGAGACACCCTATTGTATTGTTCTAATACGTAAAAAAATAACATCTGTTTTTTATTTTTATTTTTGGATAAGATTTAGGGGTCGCTACCGAATTATGAAATTCTTTAATGTTTGCATTTCGCCATAGTAAGGTTTTTTTTATATATTTAACATTTTACTTTTTTAATGAGCTACATTTAATGATAGGAAATGAATAATCTGGAAAACATCAAAAAAAATCACTAAATTTCAGTCAGTAATTCAAAAATGAATTTTATTGTGCTAAATATGCTAAAAACGGACTTTGGCGATGATTTTAAGACTTTATATTTGATTTCAAATAAGCGTCGAACATTTCGTGAACCAAAATCGTATTTTCTCGATTGTTTATTCCTTCTTTATCAAATGTAGCTCAATAAACTAGAAAAATGTTAAAATATAAAAAAAAACTTACTATGGAGAAACGCAACCTTAAGGAGTTTCAAAATTCGGTAGCGACCCCTAAATCTTATCCAAAAATAAAAATAAAAAACAGACGTAATTTTTTCACGTATTAGACCAATATAATAGGGTGGCTCACTTAAATTTCAAATTTTCGGTTTTTAAGCAACACCCTACACTCCATACATAAAACTAAAAGTCAAAAAAATGTTTTTCATTGTGACCCCCCCGTGTGGCACATCAATCGATAGGCCTTTCAAAATAAATATAAGGTTTCTTAGCATTTTTTTTGATTAAGTGAATAGGGTCGGAGATAATCGCCCCGAAAGTCACTAAAATTCTGTCCCCCCCCCTCTAATTTTTGAACGGTGTATTTTAAAAATATGGAAAAATTCATAGACATAGGGCTTATTAATTTCATACACCGAAAATTGTTTTGAACAAGATCGGTTCAGAGGTTTTCGAGATATTGCTGAAAAACTGCCTTCCTCAAAGAAAAGGACGTAAGTGCCGTAAAATTTCTGTTACGATACGACCTTTTTAATAGGCACGGAACCCTTCGTTTTGCGTGGTCCGACACGCACTTGGCCGGTTTTTTTTTGTATCGAACTTGGCTCTCTTTTTTTACATTTATGTTTTTGGTGGGATAGAGGTTACCGGAACAAATAAAGATTACCTTTATATTTCGATATCGGAATATTATAAAGGTTCCGATATCGAAACCGCTATTTTGCAATCATCATGGTTGAGATTATTGAATGTGGCCGACTTTTTATGGAGCTGTCATTGGAATTGGAATCTTCTGCGTTGGACGGTGGAGGTTGCTCTTGAATGGACATTTTTGTTGCGGTCGGCTTACTCAAATAATCTCAAGTAGCCACATTGTTCGCTATCTAACTTACCATAAAAAATGTAACTTACCGCATATTGCGTAAAAACATTACTTAAGTTTATTTGTTATACCTATTGATGTTGGCTGACGAATCTTACTTCACCGTGATACAGTTTATAACTAGTACGGGAAGTAAAGGACTTCATTCTGCACAATAATGTAAAGTACAACTAGATATCTGTGTGATTAGGTTATACAACACTTTTGCTGTACAAATAACTTCTGTTGTAACTCAATAAAGTTTATTATTATTATTTATTATTATATGACGTCATTTCGGTAACCAAATATCGCGTTTTTTTCGGTTTTGTAGTCCCTGCTAATAATAGCCTTGATGTATATTGTTTTAAAATCATATTTTATGTGATTTTATTTAACTGATGATAATATTATATTTTAACTTAAAAGTATATTTAATGGAAATATTTAGGAATCTAATTTCTCTGATTCAAAGCATATAACCTACTACTTACTAGGATAATTGCAGTCGTTTGCAAGTGATAATTTTGTATGAAAGAAGATAAGCCTTTTTAGGGTTCCGTACCTCAAAATGAAAAAAACGGAACCCTTGTTGGGAATCCGAAAGGATCACTCGTGCGTCTGTCTGACCGTCTGTCACAGCCGATTTGCTCCGAAACTACGGGACCGATTGAGTTGAAATTTAGTACACATATGTAAATTGGTGACCCAAAGATGGACGTGTAAAGTTAATTAATGAATTCTGAACTAGAGGGCTACTTTTGGGGGGTAAAGTGGAAAATTAAAAAAAAAGTTTCGCAAACTGTATTGTGTCACATATGAAATGAAAGGGGTTGTTGTAAGCATCTCAGATTTATATTTTTTATAATTTATCTTTGAGTATTCAAAGTAACGGGAAAATTTTCAATATTTTACGGAACCCTCACCTCGCGAGTTGAACTCGCACTTGTTCGGTTTTTTCATTTTACTCTCACATAAAATCTAGTGCATCTACAATAAAAAAACCTCTGGTTTAATGACCTTAGTTTATTGTTTATGTATGGATTGAATACATCCAGTACAAAAACCCTTTAGAAATAGACATCTTAATCAAAGCCAACTTCTGAGCGTAGGTACCATTTCAGTAGAATACTTCAAATGGTCTAGTGTAAAAAATACACATGAGCCTAACATTTTATGTTTTTCAAATGTATACAACACTCATATCTTCAAATTAATCCCGTTAACCCAGAAAACTAAACGAACATATTAAAAATAACCAAAATATGTCGTAAATTTCGGTGCTCTGGTTTTTAGTATGGGGTAGCCAGTTATTGAACGGTGGCCAGCTACTAACGACTTATCCTATATCACTTTAATTTGTTTGATTGTTTTCCAATTAATCCCTTTTCTAATGGATTGTTCGTCCAATTCACAATCCGTTTTTAAATCCGGATTTAATTTTCACTTCGAAATTTATACGAATGAATGTTCATTCCAGGCCCTGTTTTTTCATCAAACTCCTCGAGATATCGATGTTTAACAATATCGACTTTATTACAATAATAATATGCCGAGTATTTTAAGCCTCAACGGAAGTGGATCTGGAAGATCCCCAACGGTAATACGAAGAACGAGATTGACTTTATCACGATGAATGAGAAGCAACTATTTAGGGATGTCTCAGTGATCAACAGGTTTAAGGCCCCTCTTCGGAGTCGCGCCGCGCGAAGTTTAGGTTTTTAGCGCTACTCTTACAACGATCGAGGCTCGCGCACCGCACACGCACACATGTACGTATGCACAGTGCGTCGTCGGACTTTGACTTGCCAAGAAAATGGTAACTTTGGATTTTGTTACCAAATATAAAAATTGTTATGTCAAATGTATTTCATTTTAGCATCTTTCAAAATAAGATAGTTAAATTAATTTATTCTAATAATATACAAGGTGCCCGTGAGCATTGCGAGAGATATTAATCACGAATTCCTGAGGCTATAAGAAGTAATAAATGTTATATGAAGCTAGATCGAATTATGATTTTGAATTTTTTTTCTTATTATCATACACAATAATTGTTAATCTAGTAAAAACGTGTCTTTGGACGAGCTGTCAAAGTAGATGGTTAAGTCTTGCAACGTCGCAATCCTAAAGGTGTTTGTGGACGACACCCGCCTCGGACGAGCATTCCCGAGGATAACGGGCGGACGGCCCCACCGGTACTACCTCACCCCATGTTAATGGATGACTCGTGCAAATGTAAATGCACCACTTTGTAACGTTAGGGTAGTTTTATAAGTGAAATAAATGCCCCAGTACATAGCCTTTTATAGATAGATATTATTATTAACATAGCCTCAGCATGTACTCATTGTATTATAAAGTTATCCATAAAGTAAATTCATTAGAGTCACTATTTAGGAGTATATCTCACACAAGCCCATTAACAGGCAGTATAAGTAGCGCGAATAGCATTATTAATGTACAATAATTATGAAAGTCCATTGCATGAGACTATATCCCCAGACAGTCCAGTAAACGGGCACATCGCTATCACGCTACCATATGGAAATAGACAAGTCGAAACTCGCAGAAGGAAAATTGAGTATATCGCCTTGCCTTGACCATAACGAAGACCAGGGGCGTAACTTACGGCTATCCGTGATTGGTCCAAATCAATTATAAAATTATTTTTGTGTATATCTCTGTGCCTTGACCATGCGGAGACCAGGGGCGTGGCCCGCGATCACCTGTGATTGGTTTAAATTGTCAAAGTCAAAGTCAAAGTGATTTATTCTTCAATTTAGGCATATTACATGCACCTATGAATGTCGATAAACTACCACCGGTTCGGAAAGTAAACCTCTGCCTCGAGAAGAACCGGCGTAAAAAACTCGGCGAGGTGTCATTTTTTCAAAACAGTATACAATATATCATTTCAGTATCAGAGTATTATAAAATTTTTAAATTACATTGCTACAGTAGACAGCCTATTTATTTTACGACAGATTTCTAGTGCAGGATTTTATCGCTGCCAAATATCCCTATCCATGATGTAGTCGTTTATCTTAAAATATGCTTTTGAAATAAGTGTCCGTTTTACGACAGATTTCAATTTAGAGTCAGTAAGTTTGGTAATGTGTTTTGGAATTTTATTGTAGAATTTTATACAATTTCCCAAGAACGACTTTTTCGCTTTTACTAGCCTGTAAAAAGTTGTTTTGAGCTTCCCTGCGCTTCTGGTAACCTTGTGCCTATCAGTGTTTGTTGGGTAGTTGTATAAATTCTTCCTAACATACATTATTATTTCAAATAGGTACGTATAACGACGGCAGTGTTAGAATATATGTTTCCTTGAAAGTCGTAAGAAAATTGCAATATCGTCGCTTGTAATATGAATTAACGTAACCGCCAAATGACGATTTTTCAGGAGAGGCAAAAAACTAATTTGAAAAATAGAAAAAGTTAATAACTTTTTACACACTTATCCTATTGTAATGATGTTTGTAGCAATTATCTTATATTTGCGAGATCTTTTTACTAATCGAGGTCTTAAAAAGACTGCTATTATAATGTAGAAAATAGCATGGCGCTTACGTTAATTTTTTTTCAAAAAAGTGGAGTTACATTAAGATTTATTTCAAAAAATTCAGAACAGGAAACACTGCTTTAAGGTAAGTCACAAAAAAGCTGCAAACCATTAAAGTAAGTAACATAGTTTTCAAAACGTGGACTTACGTTATAAGAAGATAATTTTAGTACTTTCAAACTTATTCACTTGTAATAACGTCCAAAATAGAATAAATTATTTTGTTTTAGTTAATGTTTGGCAGGGTAGTCAACTATAAGTAAAACAGGTTTATACGTACGAAACAGTTCTAATGTTAATATAAACGTTGTTTTAAAACAAATTCAAAGTCTCCCTCTCTCTCTCACTCTCTAAATGTGTGTGGAAATCTCTTTAAGTGTGTAATTTCCAGGCAAATAGTACGTATTGTCGTCGGTAATGAATTAAGATGATTGGTAAGGCCCGTCTTGTTTCAAAACCTTGTAAAATCGTTACGGCGAAGCAAATAATAATAAAAAAACTCTTTAAATAACTGTTGATTATTTATTTCAGAAACCAATTTAAAAACTGCAACGTCTTTTGCGTTGTAATGTAAATAAACCAAATCCATAAAAATGTCAGTGATGGGCCTTACTAGGAACCTAGTCGCCTAATAAAGCCCGTTATAAATTAATATAAATGTACCTACATTTAATCAAAAGGTAGAGTACCTTGTTTAGTACTAGTCGTGAAATATACTTGACAATGAAATCTAGGTACTTAATTAAGTACCGAACGAAAATAACCCTAAATTTATGCCACGGGCCTTCTTAGGCCTATCAAAATTAGAAATTGCTATGGAACGAAAATAACTTAAATTTAAATAGTTGTCATATTACATTGATTTAAACTTTGATGATTCTCACACATCGTTGTTACTGAACGGGACTAAATCGCGTATAATTAGGTAACTTATTTAAACCGAAAGTCCTTTCTACAAAACTACTGTCATTTTTATAGTAGGAAAATACGTGAAGTCATTAAAATCAGAAAACATCGCAATCTCAACTGGAATGACGGTTTGACATAATAAGTGTTGTGTGTTGGCCGGTTGACAACCCTAGTGTACAAGTGATTAATATAGATAGACCAAGTGCGGGTAGTTCAGAAAATACTCTCTTGGGAGGATGGATGGATCATAAAAAACTATATCGTAACTAACTACTATATACTGAACAAAAATTCAATCCTAAATATCTTAATGAGAACACGTTATAATATTAGTTTATTTAAAATTGGTTGTTTATTGAGATCTCTTAATTAGTCACTACATTTGTAATATACATAGTATAGCAGGTAATATATGTGTAGATCGAAACACAAATAGATAGAGACACAATACATGTAGTGCGCTTTCATAGAAAACTTTACTTGAGTTCAATGAAATCTCGTTTTCCCGTTGTAGGTCCGTAAAAAGCACGCACGTGACATAAAAATTGATTGCTTCAATTGTCATTTGTTTTATAAAACCTGTGATAATTACATTTGTGATCCAATCTAATGATTTTTAATTTATGAAGTTATTTTCGTTTAATTGCATTTTTTCGTTTTGATTACAAGAAGGCCCAAGGTCTACATTATGAGTTATTTTTATTTCTGTGTTAAATAGATTTAATTATAAAGAATATTTCAATACTAGTACTAAACAAGGGTATTAATTAACAATGTTTTGAAATAAGGTACCGTACCTACCAGTACGTAATTAATTGCGTTTATTGTCAAGTGACAATGTAGTTTTTTTTTACCCGAGATCGATTCTAGCACACAAATGTATGGATTCGCTTTAACGCTTCAAATGGAAAGAAATAGACGGGAAGTTCCTAGTAAGTAAATTAACGTATACTCCAAGTCAGTTTAAAATAAATACACAAAATTTAATGTAACTGCCAAATTTTATGTAAATTTCCCGTATTTTGTATGGAACGTATGCCTGTTACATTAATATACATTCTATACAAAATACGGGAACTTTACCTACTGTTATATTTACAGTAAGTAAATACATACTTTGAAACCAATTTGATTGATTTTGGAATATTTTTAGCTGTGATAAACTATAACCTAGTTTACAATAACACATTTTTGTTCCACCATCACCCACAAACTTGCTAGAAGCGGCACTGAAATGTAAATGCGCTGTGCCTGCCCCTTTTGGAAATATGTTATGTCTTGCCATACAATATGAATTAAGTTTTAAAATTAAAAACCTCTGGTTTGGGTACATATTTGCAAGCGTTGTCTTAAAAACCAAGCTTAGTCACATGTAATTTAACCACCTTTTTTATTTTTATTTAACTTTAACGTTAGCGTAACAGACAATCAGTTATAATGTGCCACCAATTGAGCAATGCAAGAGTCATTTCGATACTCATCTGTATCAAAATGACTCTTACATTACTCAGTTTATTACTTGTCTTCAACTTTGGTCGATACATTAAATACGCAATCACAGATCTGTCGTTACGTTAACCTGTTAATAAGAAAATAAAAAAAATGTGACATACATTAAAGAAAATACGGTAAAGTGAAAAAAATGGTGTTATTCTGGTTAACGTAATCGACATTTTTTTCAAGATATCGAATTTTTAATAACAGCTATCGACGGAGCATCAAATTTGCAGTCGAACTGTATATATAACTCAATTTCGGTATTTTGGCGGTTACGTTAATTCATATTACAGGCGACGATATGTAAATTAGGAAAAGCTAATAGTTGTATCATTTTTGTATCGTGATCAGTGGAAAACCACCCAGTAATGCTGTAGAATAGTGAGATATGTTGAAAGTTGCGCACAGACGCCCTTGTTATATGTAAACTCGTGATAAGTCGGTGAAGGCCGCACTAATCTAATAAGAATCCTATAAGTGGAAAATATTGTCGCACACTCGTTAATGAGTTCAATCTAATGTCAATTAAAAGTCTTCAGATGACTATTTCAGAACGCAATATGTTGGTAAGACGTTCGTAACCATTCAAGTTATATGTGTAAAATCTAAAAAAGCTTATTTTCTTAAAGATATTTCCCTGAGAGGAAAATCCGTCACTTTCCTTAGGTACGAAAAGTGGGCGGCAACCTGAAAAATAGACAGGTTCAGACTTGACTCCGGGCCACCCAAAAAACTAGTTTAAAAGGGGGTTCGGGTCCTTTAGCAATTTGTAATCGCTCGACTCCCAAGCAAGAAGCTTCTCAACAAGTAAAAATCTCCAAAGTGAAAATTAGTGCTCAAGTATACAGTTTAATTGCAAATTCGTCAAGTTTGCGTCAGTTTTTAGGGTTCCGTAGCCAAAATGGCAAAAACGGAACCCTTATAGTTTCGTCTTGTCCGTCTGTCCGTCTGTCCGTCTGTCCGTCTGTCCGTATGTCACAGGCATTTTACTCGAAAACTATAAGATGTATTTGAATAAAATTTTGAGGATAGGTGTATTTTGTTAGCCGCTACATAGTTTTGTAATAAAAATGACAAAAAAATTTTTTTTTAGGGGTGCACTCCATACATAAAACTAAAAGTCAACATTTTTTTTTTCATTGTGGCCCCCCGTGTGGCACATCAATCGATAGGTCTTTCAAAATAAATATAAGGTTTCTTGTCATTTTTTTTGATTAAGTGAATAGGGTCGGAGATAATCGCCCCGAAAGTCACTAAAATTCTGTCCCCCCCCCTCTAATTTTTGAACGGTGTATTTTAAAAATATGGAAAAATTCATGAACATAGGGTTTATTAATTTCATTCACCGAAAATTGTTTTGAACAAGATCGGTTCAGAGGTTTTCAAGATATTGCTGAAAAACTGCCTTCCTCAAAGAAAAGGACGTAACAACCGTAAAATTTCTGTGACGATACGACCTTTTTAATAGGCACGGAACCCTTCGTTTTGCGTGGTCCGACACGCACTTGGCCGGTTTTTTATAAAAGTTATTAAATTCAGTTTTTCAAGTCATCGCTGCAGAGTCAGCCCACACAACCCGCCACAACGTCGGATAGTTGTCGCACTGGTCCTTCTCTCCGGATTGTCTCTCTGCTTGCGTCAAGTTACGAAGTATAGTGACAAGTCAAATTGCCAAATTGCCACGTGTTTGTCATAAGGTGACAAAGTACGGCATTAATCATCTACTGCAACGGCATGTAGTTTGTTACCGGGGTTGTAACCTCAGGCTAAAGTGCAAGCGACATGAACGCGGCGCGTCAGTCGCATCATGAACGTACGCGGGCCACCGACGGGAAATTCCGGTGTAGCCGCCGCTTTTTACACAAAAATGGAAATGTCTCTAAAACCGAACCGAATTTACTCGACGTTAATTAACATTTTTAACTTAAAATATAGTCAGGAATATCCTGTTAAAATCTCTCTGTGCATAATTTAATTAACATGTGAACATGACAGTTGCAAATATTATACGATATCTATTTGACACCATAATGATACAGAATAAAGAACTGCAACCAGGAGGCAAGCTTCATTCATCTTTAGAATTTACGCAACCGCTCAGCGTAACCGCTCAAGAGTCAGGGTTGTCAAAAATATGTTTGGAGAGATAATAATTTATTTATAATTGCTTGTTTAATTATCATGCATTTCATAACTAGGTATGTTATTTTATAAACACTCACTCACTCAGACCTTTAAATACAAATATAAATTTAGAAACTGCGACCATTTTTTTTTTCGTTTTCAAAATCGTTATCTAACCGCCGGATTTCGTTCAAATTCGATATCTGAGGGTCCGAAGGACCTCTTAACACGAACCCGAGCTTTGATTTAATAAATAGGGCGGCCATCTTGAAATTATTTAAATACGGCCCGATTTCGTTCAAAATTGATATCTGAGGATCCGAGGGGCTTTTTAATGCGAATCCGAGGTTGGATTTCAAAAAGTGGCAGCCATCTTGAAATTCTTAAAATACGGTTCGATTTAGTTCAAAATCGATATCGGAGTATCCTAGGGGCCTTTTAATACGAATCCGAGCTTGGATTTAAAAAAAGATCTGCCACTTGAAATTCTTTAAATACGGGTCCGATTTCGTTCAAAATTGATATCTGAGGACCCTCGGATCCTCAGATATCAATTTTGAACGAAATCGGACCCGTATTTTAATAATTTCAAGAGGGCTGCCACATTTTGAAATACAACCTCGGAATTGCATTAAAAAGCCCATCGGACCCTTAGATATCGATTTTAAACGAAATCGGACGGAATTTAAAAAAAACAAGATGGCGGAGCTTTTTTTAAAATTCGAGCTTGGATTAGTGTTAAGAGGCCCCTCGGATCCTCAGATATCGATTTTAAACGATATCGAACCGTATTTTAAGAATTTTAAGATGGCTACCACATTTTGAAATCCAACCTCGGATTCGAATTAAAAAGCCCCTCGGATCCTCAGATATCAATTTTGAACAAACGTATTTGAATAATTTCAAGATAGCGGCCTTATTTATAATAATTATATTATTTAAGCTCGGATTCATGTTAAGAAGTCCCTCGGACCCTTAGATATTAATTTTGAACGAAATCAGACCGTATTTAAATAATTTCAAGGAGGCGGACAGTTTTTATTTATTCAAGCTCAGATTAGTGAGATTGCGGCCACTTTCTGAAAGTCCAACCTCGGATTCGCATTGGTTGCCACCAGCGCGGCTCCGGCGTCACTAACGCAGCGACAATGACGCTTCGAGAGAGCGATAGTACTATACAGTACGGAAATATATGAGGGAAAGTTCGAGCGCAGCGTCACTGTTGCTGCGACAGCTGACGGCGGAGCCGCGCTGGTCGGAAGCCCACCCTTAGATATATCGATTTTGAACTTAACCGGGCGGTAATTAAAAAACTTCAAGATGGCAGAGCTTTTTTTTAAATCCAAGCTCCGATTAGTGTTAAGAGGCCCCTCGGATCCTCAGATATCGATTTTGAACGAAATTGTATTTATAGATTTTCAAGATGGCCGCCACTTTTTGAAATTCGTAATAAGAGGCCCCTCGGACCCTCAGATATCAAGATATCAATTTCGAACGAAATCGGACCGTATTTATAGAATTTCAAGATGGTGGCCCTTTTTGCGCATAAATGAGATTTGGCCGTTTTTATTATTTAGTGTTCAAAATACTATTTAGTGCTGTCTCCACATAATTTCTAAATATGAGCATGTTATTTAGTTCTACGTCTAAATCTAAATATATATAACTCAAAGGTGACTGACTGACTGACATTATTATTATTGTTGGTTTGTGGGCCTTTAATGTGCCGCTTCGACCAGTGAGTGAGTGATCTATTGTGGCAGCCCTTTTAGACTGACATAATGATCTATCAACGCACAGTCCAAACCACTGGACGGATCGGGCTGAAATTTGGCATGCAGGTGCAGATGTTATGAGGTAGGCATCCGCTAAGAAAGGATTTTGATCAATTCTACCCCCAAAGGGGTGAAATGGGGGTAAGGTGACTGACTGACTGACATAGTGATCTGATAAATACGGGTTATACGAGTGAGAACACGGCCGTTGGATAGCGCACTGACTGTATTAATGTTAGAATGTGTGGACGCAGCCACACGCACACATACGTAACACTCCCTCCCTCTAGTTTGCGACGGTCCAACCGCGCATCACAGGCTGCAGAGCACGCGACGCGAGGCAGCCGCACCACCACTGCCACCGCCGCGCGCGCCAAGTCGAGGGTGCAGCTACACGGATACGCAACGCAAGCACCGACCGTATAAAAGGGAGCGCGCGCGGCCACCCGGCCACACGACTCATTGTAAGTACGCTATTATCCGGCGTTACCTCCAGGAGGCAATCAACAACCTAGGTCGTTGGTTTAATATTTGGGGTATCGCAGTTAACCCGGAGAAAAGCACTGCAATAGTCTTCCACCCGTCTGACTGCGTTAGTACAGAACGACGGGTGGCTCCGATCCAGATGTTTGACCTACCCATCCCATGGGTCAATGAGGCCAAATATCTTGGAGTGACCCTCGACAGGAAACTGACTTTCCGTAGCCACATCCGTAGGGTACGCAACCGTGCGTTGTTCGTATTAGGAAGGCTTGGGCCGATGATCAACAAGTTTAGTAAAATGTCACTTAGAAATAAGCAGACACTCTACAAGACTTGCGTTCGTCCAATCATGACATATGCAAGTGTAGTATTTGCTCACGTGCCTATGTCATCGCTCAAACCGCTTCAGGTCATTCAGAATCGTTTCCTCCGTAGGGCGACTGGTGCCCCGTGGTACCAATCGAACCTCAGCCTGCACCACGACATGGAGATTAGCACCATGTATGGTTTCTTTAAGCAGGCTGCCAGACGTTATTTTGACAACGCTCCCCACCATAGGAATCCGTTAATTAGGAAGGCTGCTGACTACGTTCCCGTCTCTCCCCCCTCTGTCGTTACTCGACGCTCACTGATTAGGGGCCGCACGGTCCGGCGTCCTAGGCACACACTCACGGACCCGGACGACGAAATCACAGCGTCCATCGAAAGATGGAACGCTGCGCTTTCGGCGTCCAACTCATCGCGTACACTACGGCGCCCCCGCCGGCGGGGTCGTCCACCGCGTGACCGCGACAACACAGACACATACGAGTATAGTCCCTACTCAACCCGGTACCGCCGCATACCGGGCGCAGTCGATCCGACGCAACCCGACCCGGGTCGGGCCTAGCTGAGTTTCTTGCTGGATTCTTCTCAACTAGGGTAGGTTTAGCGAACCAGCAAATCCCAGTAGTTCATCACCACTCACACATCAGATTCGGTTGAAACCGTTCAACCAATCTCACTGGAGCGCAAACTCTTAGAGTATTCCAGTGTTATATCCCCCGCGTGGTCGTGCCGGAGAGTTCCCCCTGGATTTTCCCCAGGATACTCTCCAACCATGCAGTTCGACAGCTATATTGGGTCCGTCCTATTATAGCAACAGTCAGGTTAAAAAAAAAAAAAAAAAACCACCCGGCCAGTCAGTCTTTGCCGCTGCTCCGATACAGTCGCAAGGGCTGACTACACCTAGCCGCCGCGCGTTTTCTACGCGTGTGCGTCCGTTAGGTATCCAGGGAAAAGTCCCCACTGCGCTGCGCGGGCGATACCGGGTACTGCGACAGTGGACCGTGGGACCTTTTTAAATATCTTGCACGGGGTTGCAACCCCCGTTTTAGACCCAGTAGTCGTAAGCTTATATTTCTGAATAAAAGGGCATCAAGACCCATTTCGTTATCACGTCAATCGGTGTTTAAAATGTTAGAAATTCCTCCTACCCCTGAGTTAGCTTGGAAACCTTCACTCCGAAGGATATGTATGGCTCGCCCTCAGCGACAACCATCACATTTGGCGCCAACGAAAAAACTCACGTTTTGCTAACTAAAAAGGGATCCACTAGCTAGAGATAAATTAAATTTAGCATCTGATTAGGCCATTCCGCAGCGTAGGTAACCTAATAATTATTAAATCCCGTCTAGCCCGCCGTTCAACCGCCCGCCCGCCACATGGCCCCTATCACTTTTACACCGTCCCGCCCGCCGACACAGACCAGCTCACCGACGACAGGTTGCTCCGTCCTGCCCGCCATCTCAGACCTGACCGACAACAGGTTTGCCACCGCCCCTGGCCACCACCAGTTAACAGGATCAACAGTGAGTAAATCAAAACCGTTTTCGTTGCTCGCGCGCAGCCCCGCTCGACCCGCCAATGCCTACAGCTTGGATATACCGATTGAAGAAACCGGAACTAGTAAAAGAGGCCGACGAGAGAGGTTTGTTAACAGAAGGACTGACCGTCGAGGAGATCAGGAAGCTCCTCGTAGAAGCCGTAATAGCCGAGGAAGACACCAAAAACACCGAATTACAGGAGGAACCGGCCCGAGACATGGACAGCGACGAGGGCAGTCATAAGGTGAAAAACCTCAATAAACTCATAAAATAATGGAATTTAACATTCAAAACAGTAGACAATGCAGTCGAATTCGTAGAGAGACTCGAGGAACTAATACTAGCAAGTAGTATCGAGAAAGATGATGTACTACCGGCCCTACCCCGAATTTTACAAGGTACAGTTCATTTAATAGTCTTCTAAGGGGTCTAGTATACCACGGAGGTCTAGAGCAAGAGGTTAGTTTGGGAATTTTCGGAACAAATTTCTCGATTTAGTATATCATAAAAAATTTGTACACAGTCCTCCAATGCGCGGCCTGAAAAAAGTTCAATCCAGTTAGTTTTAAGTAGTAAGTTAATATTTATTTCATTAAAATTTGCCTCATAATAACGGTATACAAAAGTAGCGGCCGGTTTGAGGGGACGTGTACAAACTACATATATTATGTAATTCAATTTGAAGGGCCTTGTGGTGCAAATCTTCAGGTGTTAGGGGGTCATTACTAGCTGTTACTATGCAATTTACGTTGCAAAAAACAAGATCTAATATACGTTGATTAATATTAATGCAATTGTTGTATTGGTTTAAGCCTGAAAAAGATAAAAATTCACTAAGCGACTGTTAAAGTATTAGTAGTACCAAGGCTCATTTTTGCACAATCAGTTTCTACCCATTATACGTCAGATATATTAAAATCGCCTGTTATAAGAAAGGTGTCATTAGAATTGTCAATTATTAACTGACTGCAAATTTCAAAAAAGTTTTCTAACGCATCACTATATATGGGTTCGTGCGGGATATAAACACAACAAATATTTAGAAACGTTTGTCCTTGAACGCCATGTCTCGATAACGGTATTGATATCCATATGCACTCGGAGGATGCGGGAGAGGGACGGGGCCAATCCCTCTGCATCGGCAGGTGCTCTCGGCGCACGGCGACCGCCACCCCCCCGCCCCGCTCCGCGCCGCTCTCGCCAGCTGATCTATCGCAACGATAAACAATGTACCTGTTATCGAATATTTCCCGGTCATAGAAGTTTGCATGCATATGCAAATGTTTTAACCGTGTCTGGAATTTGGACTGATATTATATACCTAACCTCAATTTTATTTTGAGTACCTATATAATCACCTCAAGATCTCGAAAAGCATCTCATTTTGTTTACTTTTAATGAATTTCTTTGATTTTTTTATCGTGTTTCATTACTTTGACCAATTAAATAAACCACAAGAACCCATATATGTGCTTTTCAAGTTCCTAGGCCAATTAGTGATAGAAACATTTGTGAGTATTTGTGTTGTTTTATCTTATATGCCATAAAAAACATACCGCACATATGTCCTTTTTTCCTCGAAACGATATTTTCAAATGTTTTTTAGGAAGCAAAACCTTTTTTGTAAATACCTTACTAATTAGATAAGAAGATTATTAACAAAATTCAGTTTTCTTAAAATTCTACATTTTATCTTTAATTATAAACACAAGTTTCAGCTTTGTACTTTGAATTAAAACCAATTGAACAGAAGTGTAAAGTTTTTTTCCATTTATCTCGAAACTTACTTTTTGTCACTTATGGTTTTTTTTTAAAGGCGGCAGCTATACTTCTTTCGTGTCATCTAGTGCCTTTGGCAGTGCAAAAGGAACCTCGTTGGTCAATGAAAATTTCAATTTTATTGGCTATAAAGGGACGATTTAAAATACTCTTGCAGAGAAGTGACTGAATGGACGAATTGTGTTATTTCATGAACTACGCAGGAACCAACAAAATGCACAGTTGTTTATTTAAAAATTGTTTGATTTATGCCAATCGCAGAAAAACGAGCGGATGTGAGGATAAGAGAAAAACTGAAATCCCTAAATAACATGTGTCAGTAAGTTGTGCACCGTTTATTTGCGCAAGTCAAAACCAATGTAATGAAACTTTGGTAGGTATATACGCAAGCAAACGCTGATAACGAGTGTGGCGGATCGATTAATCCTCTCACAGACTGGCGAGGCCTAGCCGCGGCGGTCAATAGTAAACTTGTCATTAGCTGTCTAATTTACTATTGACCGCCACCGCAGGCCGCGCCAGTCTATGAGACGCTTAAAATATCTAAGTCATAGGGTTGTCGTACAATATATTTTATTTCATTGTCAATGTGACATACCTATTTATATCTAAATCGTTTTTGTTAGAAAAAGTAAAAGAACAGATTTGTATAGATTCATTCGTTTTCTGAAAAAATATAATTAAGTGTTTTTCTACATTACTTGGCTTTCTAAATTTTGTCATCTATTATGTAGATCCACTTTCGGATGGCGTGCGGCCAGCGCGAAACAAGCAAAGTTTGCATCTCCGTTGATTTTATCAGTTTAAAATTACTAATTTAAGTCTAATAAAACAAAGTATATCTCTAATTATAGTTTGTGGTGCAAACTTTGAAGTGCAAGTGTTAGTTTTGATGGTGAAGTCGTTGTCGAAGTACAGAGTTTATCATTTCTCAATAACGCCGGTAGTTAATTCCTGGAATCGCGTGCCTGTGGAGTGAGCTGTTAGCGCTCCGCTTCTATGTATGTGAGCGCCCCCGTACCACGTTCGCGGGCGATTCTCTGGAATGCATATTTTTTACGGCTAGATAAGTGGCCAAAAAACTTCTTCCAACTTTGTCAAATTAATCGTCATTGTAATCCATAGCTATTTCTCGATTATTATGTGTGATATATTATTAAGTTTGTTGAAGTGAACATAGGCTTTGTTTTGGTGAAACATGTATTTTGTTTTCAGCTTCAGACAGAAACCTGTTTCGACACGTTTTTTTAAAATGGTCATTGTCGGTGATATCATTGTTGGCGAAATTAAGAGGGACGATAATAATATCTGTGGGATACCAATGATAACTCGGAAGCCAACAATGACATTTGTGGCTACCAATGATGCTTTATTAGAGAAACCTTAGTAAATATTCTTTGATTTATAATCATTACTGTTTTTATTGGACCTCATAGGTACACCATGTTTTGAATTATCTTAGTACATAGATTATTTTTTATTACAAAGCCACCTCCATAGGCGAACTCTTTCGGAGAAGCAGCGCTGAGCATATCGTTCTTCTGGTCTCCTGAGGACTCTTCCCCTTCGTCCGAGAAGAGAATTGGGGTCCATTGCGCAAGGGTCCAATTCTTATGAATTTCTGCAAATGCTCTTTGGGCTGTATGGTGCCGCACCAGCAACCTGGGCCCCGTCGCAGGCCTCCTGGGTGTCAAATTCGCTGCCTTGAGTCTTCTTCTCACTGTCCACTTGCTATCAGCCACTCCTCGCACCTCACGCAGACGCTTCTGGATGGTACCTAACTCCTGTCTGGTAACGATCTCGGAGAGATGTTGAGACAATGTAGCGGTCGTCCCTCTCTGATGTACACCTTCTGCGGCCGCTTCTTGGTATTTGAAGTAAAAGCTTCGTTAAACATATTAAGCGTGAAACATATAACCTCCTCCTTTTTTGAAGTCGGTTAAAAAAGAGAGCCAAGTTCAATACAAAAATTATGCTTGGCTATGGGCTACGCCGCAAAAAGAATGGAGATCTAAATGAGTGCCAAGTTATGCAAAATCCAAATATGTATTTATAGGAACAAAGTAACATTATGAACAAGTATTAAACTCTATTTCTTTGCTTTATTGGATACCTATAACAATTGCTGTTATTTAAAAATGTGCGATCTTAAAGTAGGTTAGATTTGACTTGGCCAGTTTTTATTAGAATTAAAATATTATATGTATATATATGTGTTGAATAACTTTATAAAATGACTGATGTAATGAAAACTGGTCAAGTCAAATCTAACCTACTTTAAGATCGCACATTTTTAGGGTTCCGATACCTCAATAGGAAAAAACGGAACCCTCATAGGATCACTCGGTTGTCTGTCTGTCCGTCTGTCACAGCCGATTTGCTCCGAAACTACTAGACCGATTGAGTTGAAATTTGGTACACATATGTAAATGTATGCCTACTGTATGCCTAGAATTTGTGATATAATACTAAGATCTATTCTTTATAAATTGTTTACGTACCTAGCTTTAATGCAATTTAAAAGAACCACGTTGCTACGCCCTTCCTGGGTCCTTTGTATCTTAGAAATAAGTACTTACATAAGGTTGCAAATAAACGATTACTAATAAACGATTACTAAATTGGTGACCCAAAGATGGACGCGTAAAGTAAATTAATGAATTCTGAACAAGGGGGCCACTTTTGGGGGGTAAACTGGAAAATTATAAAAAAAGTTTCGCAAACTGTATTGTGTGACATATCAAATGAAAGGGGTTGTTGTAAGCATGTCAGATATATATATTTTTTTATTTGAGCATAAACAGATTTGAAGTAGTTGAGGAAAAAAGACCAAAATTGACCATTCCTCCCCTCTTATCTCCGAAGCTACTGGGATTAAAATTCTGAAAAAAAAAATGGAAAATAGTTCCTTGCCTGAAGATTACAGGAAAACCTATAAGAAGTTTGAGTATTCAAAAACACTTATGAAATTTAGATTATATACGGAACCCTCACTACGCGGGTTGAACTCGCACTTGTTTTTTTTATTAAATAACAGCAATTATTATAGGTATCCAATAAAGCAAAGAAATAGAGTTTAATACTTGTTCATAATGTTATTTTGTTCCTATAAATACATATTTGGATTTGGCATAACTTGGCACTCATTTAGATCTCCATTCTTTTAGCGGCGAAGCTCACAGCCAAGCATAATTTTTGTATTGAACTTGGCTCTCCTTTTTACATTTATGTTCTTGGTGGGATAATTATTTAGGTACTTCGTTTGCAATACAGATAACGTAAATCAATATAATTAAATATTGTTGACGACAAAGTTTATGAGGGTGTTTATTTAGATTCGAAGAGAATCTGAAATGTTACACGCATAATTTATTTATTTATTTATTATTTGGAGAACCAACAGCTATATTTAATTTATTGATAAGAAAATAAACCGCTTGCATTAATTGAAAGTAATAATTTCGGTTCCACTTTGTGGCATTTAAGATTTAGTATTAAATATAAACAGTATAATCTATTAAAGTTCAGTTAAATTATAGGAAACACTACACAAACTTAATTATATAAAACTAATTATAAACTAAATCTATAAAAAGAAAATGCTCCCCAGGTTCCCGTCGTTGGCTATGGTGCCCAGAAGGCTGGCAGCGTTGCCTCTTTGGATTGCTAGGCTAATCCTTTGGCCAAAATAGCTGCCAGCTCTTTGGTCACCGCGGATGTATGGATGAGCCACTCCGAAAGTTCCTTATATAGGGCCTTCGCGCCCGGTCCCCACGGCCCCAGGGTTTCCACACCAAAGGGTAGAAACATGTAGCCCTCGCCGAGGACAGCATATTTGCGCCGCTTGTACTGCTCTGCCGTGGTGGCCGCAGCTCCGACTTTAGAGGAGGTCGCCTGGAGATGGGACGGGGCTGGCGTATCAACGCAGGTGGCGTCCCACACAAGTGTCCTCCCCAGCTTCCATGGAATAAGCGTCATGCCATCGGGACGCTTGCCATCGTCACGTGCGATACCGTTCGGCTCTAAAATGGCCGGCACGTTAACGGAGGCAAGAGCCCTACGGATGACGTCATTCAAGGTGGCATGGCGGGAGATGCGGCCAGCGCTCTTCTGGCAGGACAAGCCATGGTGACCTAGGGAGTCAACGTGGGCGCCACAGCGGCAGCGGTGCGGCTCATTCGTTTTAGACCCAAGACGCAGACAGGTCGCCAAAGTTAAAGTCTGTTTGTCGAGGAAAGTGCCCAGGTTTGGTGACGGCAAAGTGTGAAGCCAGAGCCCCGCTTCCGGCTCCGCTACAGCAAGGAGACGAGCACGCTCTGCTGTGCTTTGGGCGGAGGTGATAAGATCTGTAAGAGTAGATTGACAGAGCGGCTCGTCCCACTGCTTTTGAGATTTTGGGGAAACCGGAAGCGAGTCACCCGGGCAGGCCTGCTCCCACGCGCTTTTGGCCTCGTTCGAACAGGCAATCGCGGCATTGTTGCCAGCTGGGCTAAATATTTTGCTGGCGAGATCTTGCGTGCTGTAGAAGTAGGCCAAGAACGCTGGGAGTGCAACGCTGACAACCTGCCTGATACCCAGGCCACCGTGCCGGATTGGCAGAGAAGCCAAGCTAACAAGTGTACAATAGTTATATATGTAGGTTACAGAAATCCAATTATAGGTTCCCACCAGTAGACACAGATTAACAAACAATTGGTGATTAGCACTAAGTTTTACATCGTGTTACCTTACCGTTACAATTCTAAATATGAATAACTACTTAATTAAATACAATTCTCTTTATATACTGAACTAGGAGAATAAAACTTCTGACTTATTATTAAGTGCATAATATGCTATAATACTATCACTATCGCACACGACTAACTCACTCAAATAATTTGCCAGTCCAAATCCGTCTTAAAGTTCTGATGTTGCTATTAAAAACGTCAATATCTAGCTCCTTCGTTAGTTCATTTAGACTTTTACCTGCTCGTAATAGAAAGCTATTATTTCTGTAATTACGCGATGTATATGGAATTGAGAGGGTAGGGAAGTATCTTTTCGCCCTAGATGGAGTAATGAAGTTGAGCTTAGCGAGCAATGCAGGACAATCAATGTTACCATTTGCAATATTAAGTATATAAGTAATATCTGCAATCTGTCGACGTTTATGTAGTGGAAGAAGGTGATGTTTTTAGGGTTCCGTAGCCAAAATGGCAAAAACGGAACCCTTATAGTTTCGTCATGTCCGTCTGTCCGTCTGTCCGTCTGTCCGTCTGTCCGTCTGTCCGTATGTCACAGGCATTTTACTCGAAAACTATAAGGTGTATTTGAATAAAATTTTGAGGATAGGTGTATTTTGTTAGCCGCTACATACCTAGTTTTGTAATTAAAATGACAAAAAAAAAATTTCATTGTGACCCCCCGTGTGGCACATCAATCGATAGGCCTTTCAAAATAAATATAAGGTTTCTTAGCATTTTTTTTGATTAGCTGAATAGGGTCGGAGATAATCGCCCCGAAAGTCACTAAAATTCTGTCCCCCCCCCCTCTAATTTTTGAACGGTGTATTTTAAAAATATGGAAAATTTCATGGACATAGGGCTTATTAATTTCATTCACCGAAAATTGTTTTGAACAAGATCGGTTCAGAGGTTTTCGAGATATTGCTGAAAAACTGCCTTCCTCAAAGAAAAGGACGTAAGTGCCGTAAAATTTCTGTGACGATACGACCTTTTTAATAGGCACGGAACCCTTTGTTTTGCGTGGTCCGACACGCACTTGGCAGGTTTTTACAAATATTATCATAATTTGATGAATTATAAGGAGCTTTCAATTTAAAGTAAATACCTTTATAAACTTTTACTGTATTCGTTCTATTCTGTTGATATAAATATTATAACAGGGATTCCAAATTTGAGACGCATATTCAAGTTTCCTTGCTAGGCTAGTTTGGCTTGCCTAGTTAGATGTGCAATAGAGAACTTTTAAAGTTTTAATTTAGATGATGTAGATGTAGGGAACTACGCATAATGTATCGTAATAATATAATTTTTCAGTAGTAGGTATGGTTAAACATAAAAATATCATGTAATCCGTAATTTATACGCGTACGAAGTTGCGGGCAGAAGCTAGTTTACAATCTTTGCAGAATGTAATCTCATTAAATTCGATAATTCGCTCTCTAATTTCATCTCTTTGATCTGCCGTCGAAGTGGCTATGTGAAGGATTTTTGTATTATTCTCAGTTTTCTTTTGGGGATATCATCTCTCTATAGATCTCTGTGGACAGTGCTTTTTAGGTATGCCTCTGATCTCAATTTCCGCATGAACTGAATATATTTTAAATTAGTTTGGCCGTTCCAGACATGTTGTTTTAATTGGCTTAAGTAATTTTCCGCGCTAGGCTCGCGCGCTGAGGTTCGTAGTTCTACCTAACACTTCTCCTCGCTTCGCTCGTCATCGTACCTACACCGAACTGCCTTAGAGTGGAATAGGAAGGTTATCGGATATCAAAAAAAAGAAGAAAATTGTGATTGCGTTGGATTTAGACCCTTAATATTATGTACACACTTGTTCTTAATAATACAAAATTTAGAAATAACTACTAGTATGTATAGAAATAAATATGATATTAAACATAATAATTGAAAGTAAATACAAGATTATGATAAACATTAACTAAAATAAATTAAAACTAAGTTAAATCTAAAAAAGACCCTCGAGGCATTGTACCGAGGATGCTGGCGGCATTTCCTCGCTGAATTGCAATGCTGATGCGTTGCGCGAGAAAGCCGCCAGCTCTTCGGTCACCAGTTACATCGACCAGACGTTTCGCGATTACTGCAAATAACTTATGCGCACTGGTAGTAGTAAGCGCAGATAGTAATAACAGAGATACTTACCTATGTTAAATGACATTATGAATATGGACAATTCAGAGTTACGATAGTTATTAACCCCAAATAATTATGAATAAAGATCATTATGAGATAATTTTTCCGAAATCCAATTAGTAATCGAAGTTGCAATTTTATATGTACTTTTGCGCACCCGGCGGGCTACCGGCATAGTTATATTATATTGCCTCCTTTTTGGTGTTCGAGTCACATGAACACGACGGATGAAGTGCATTTCATTATGTAAAGCCCAGAGCTATTACCACGAACTTCGAAATTCGAAGTTCGGGTATCTCTATCTCTATCGCACTAACAATACTCGAGTGACAGGGATGCAGATATACGAACTTCGAGTTTCGATTTTCGTGGTAGCACTGCAGGGCCTTCCAATCCGAGATCCCCCGGTATTGTAGTAGTAATCAAGTCTAGGATTGGAAGCCCTAGTAAAGCCTCTTTTAAATTTTCATTTTGCTTACGACAAAGTGCGATGAGTCTATTATGTATGTGAATCTGCAACAGCTCGTCTAAAGTAAAATATAAGAATTCGCAATGAATGAACTAAATCGTCCAATTAATATTACGCTTATAAAAAAGTTTTTAATGCTATGTTTTTACCCTCACCACTCATTTATTCACATTATTGCAAATGCATGTTACAAGTGTTGTTGTAATAGGTTTCAGACTTCGCTTGAGGTCCACATAAACATTTAGTATTAGAAAGCTTTATTAAAAGGGGAAAAAACGTATAACGGGGCATTTTGTTTTTAGGTGACAAACCACAGACAATAATTATAGAACGACCCTTGGGTAACTGTCATAGATTTTAACACCCCTCCCCGATTGAAAGCTTTATTAAACAAAATAAAGTGAATGAAACGATAATTGCCTACTTTGCAAACAGTTAAATTAACTAACAAAACAAAACTAATAAGTACAGACATTGAGTCTTGTCTGAGCAATCATAATGAAAGAAAGAAAGAAAGAAAGAAAGAAAATACATTTATTCACAAACACACAGGACACACATATTATACAATGAAATAAACAAGAGAAACATATAAAACATGAAACAAAGTGTGCCTCTGCGGCAGTGAACCGGACACTGGCTCAGCATTATGATGATATTAATTTATAAGTGGAAACTGTTTTGGCTTTTGTATTGTCTAAATTTAAGTATTCATGTGTGCTATTTTTAGCTATATAAAAAATAATAATAAAAAAAAAATCATTAAACAATATTTAAATTCCTTTTCATCAAACAAAGCTTTTTATAAGATAAGCTTTTAAACAATGACTTGTAATACTTTATTACCAATAAATGATGTCTATGTCTATGTCTAGATCTTGACAATAGTATTTAAATGAGTTTGATGAGTACTCTCCGCCACTGTCGCAGCGTATCTTCTTGATTTGTACTTCTTTTTCGGTTTAAAAAAATTTATTTCCCATAAGAATTACAGAATTCACTTACATGAGAAAGTTTACAAATTAAAACTAAATCTAAGCATACAGTGTAGAAAACTAAGACAAGTATACATATTAAAAACCGGCCAAGTGCGTGTCGGATCACGCAAAACGAAGGGTTCCGTGCCTATTAAAAAGGTTGTATCTTCACAGAAATTTTACGGCACTTACGTCCTTTTCTTTGAGGAAGGCAGTATTTCAGCAATATCTCGAAAACCTCTGAACCGATCTTGTTCAAAACAATTTTCGGTGAATGAAATTAATAAGCCCTATGTCCATGAATTTTTCCATATTTTTAAAATACACCGTTCAAAAATTAGAGGGGGGGGGGGGGACAGAATTTTAGTGACTTTCGGGGCGATTATCTCCGACCCTATTCACTTAATCAAAAAAAATGCTAAGAAACCTTATATTTATTTTGAAAGGCCTATCGATTGATTTGCCACACGGGAGGTCACAATGAAAAAAAAAAATTGACTTTTAGTTTTATGTATGGAGTGCACCCCTAAAAAAAAATATTTTTGTCATTTTAATTACAAAACTATGTAGCGGCTAACAAAATACACCTATCCTCAAAATTTTATTCAAATACACCTTATAGTTTTCGAGTAAAATGCCTGTGACATACGGACAGACGGACAGACGGACAGACAGACATGACGAAACTATAAGGGTTCCGTTTTTGCCATTTTGGCTACGGAACCCTAAAAATCAATGTGGGTAGAAAAGTATTACAATAATTATTGCGTTGAGCGCTCGCCCAAGTAGCACAAAGGTTCTGTGTAACAGCAATTTTAAAGTACACGTTGGACACATTAGCTGCTAAAAATTGAGATATAACAGCCATATATCCGCATATAATGCTGATATAACTCTAATTTGGGCACAAATTACGTGGCACATTGCTGTACAATTGAATTATAATAGCATTATATTAGCATTAATAAAGGTAACAGCTACTCCTAGTGCTGAACATTGCTTGAATAACAAGGTACGTGGTACTTATTATAGTTAATATGCAGCCATTCTCATACTCATTCGCAAGATTGGGATAAGTGTGGACATTTCAAATGCTTTTACGAGGCTAAAAGTAAATTATCAGTGAAATTGTGGTATGAAGAAACGCATTTTTAGGGTTCCGTAGCCAAAATGGCAAAAACGGAACCCTTATAGTTTCGTCATGTCCGTCTGTCCGTCTGTCCGTCTGTCCGTCTGTCCGTCTGTCCGTCTGGCCGTCTGGCCGTCTGTCCGTCTGTCCGTATGTCACAGGCATTTTACTCGAAAACTATAAGGTGTATTTGAATAAAATTTTGAGGATAGGTGTATTTTATTAGCCGCTACATAGTTTTGTATCTAAAATGACAAAAAAAAAATTCAGGGGTGCACTCCATACATAAAACTAAAAGTCAAAAAAAATTTTTTCATTGTGACCCCCGTGTGGCACATCAATCGATAGGCCTTTCAAAATAAATATAAGGTTTTTTAGCATTTTTTTTTGATTAAGTGATTAGGGTCGGAGATAATCGCCCCGAAAGTCACTAAAATTCTGTCCCCCCCCCTCTAATTTTTGAACGGTGTATTTTAAAAATATGGAAAAATTCATGGACACAGGGCTTATTAATTTCATTCACCGAAAATTGTTTTGAACAAGATCGGTCCAGAGGTTTTCAAGATATTGCTGAAAAACTGCCTTCCTCAAAGAAAAGGACGTAAGTGCCGTAAAATTTCTGTGACGATACGACCTTTTTAATAGGCACGGAACCCTTCGTTTTGCGTGGTCCGACACGCACTTGGCCGGTTTTTATTTTTACTCGCAGTACGAAAAGGCGTTGAAGTGATTTGATGTGCGTGCAAATGAAAATATTCGACGGTTGCCATTTTGTGGATTAATAATAAAGTTAAGGCAAGTAAAACTTTGGGTTATTTCAGTTATGTGTTAAATTTTGTCGGGAATGTATATTTATTGTGAAATACCATACATATTTAGATTAAAATTTTTACGCGCTCTCATAAAATCCACAAATACATGAAAAAAGTTCAAAATAAATTAGGATATTTACAAGTAATATTTTTTTTACATATTAATTTTACATGTGAGGTGTTTACATATTCATTTCTTTTTGATCTAATTCAGTTTAAGCCAATATTGTCTAAAATAAACCAAAAGTATAAAAGCTAAATCTTTTACAATAATACACGTTAGGTACTTAAAATAGCGGATAAACGAGTAGTCAGTGTTAACTTTAATTTAATGCTAAATGCTATATAAATGTCCACGCGTGGCTTATAATTCAGTATTGAGTTGAATAGCTCTAGCTTAATATGCGCTGCTGTGTAACTGCATAAAAGATCACACTTGGTACAATTTTGGCCTATATTAATGCTGATATACGAGTATACTCTATCAGCTGAGTAATGGCGTAAAAGTGCACGTTTAAGCAGCATAAAGCATTATATCTTTGTTAATGAACTTATTATTCAGCCCAGGTCTGAGTTGACGGGCACGAGTGTATAGCAGTGCGCTGCTGTGTAACTGCATAAAAGGTCACACTTGGTACCATTTTGACCTATATTAATGCTGATATACGAGTATACTCTATCTGCTGAGTAATGGCGTAAAAGTGCACGTTTAAGTTGCATAGAGCATTATATCTTTGTTAATGAACTTCACATCGTCACTGTTTGCCTTATAGAGGTTCGTATGTTCTCTCTTAAAATGCAAGTGCTTTAAAGGTACACCTGTGAACCATTATTCAGAAAACTGCACTATTTGTGTCCACAAAATGCGCTTCTGCAGCTGATAGGGTACAACGCTCCTAAAGGCTGAATAACAGTGAATCTGTGGCGTCCATGTAGCGCTTAATATAATCGCAGTACAGAGTAATGCATTATATTGGGTCTCGTTATTTCCTATGCAGCTATTGCAAGCTGAGTGATCACTTATAAGTCGTTAAATTGCTTTAACAACCCGTGTGGACCTTGGGTGGAATTATATGATGCAGCTTGGTGCTACTTGGGCGGACCGTATCTCCGCGTTGCTAACTGACACTACAACTCGGCGATGTGCGAACAGAAATACGATGATGCGCTTGGTTGGATGGAATAATTATTGTAATATTAGGTAAGTTGAGAGGTGTGCTTCTATTGCATAGTCAGGTTTAAATGTGACGGTGTTTAGTAAAAGGGCCCACTTTGTCGATTCTAGTTACGGAGTTACGGGCAGTTTAGTGAAATATGGCAAAACTTACCGAAAATCAACTTTCGATGAAAACTGATAGAACAGACTGTAATAAACCTATGATTTTGATGACGACGCATAAATCTCCATTTTAAGCACCTTTTTAGGGCCTCAAAGTTTAGTGCCCAGCGACCCACTTTGTCGCATACAGAAAAAATCGTCGATATCATATTTGTGGCGGTTTTTGGGAAAAGGTCCCACTTCGTCGATATAGAGTTAAGAGTAGTTCCTAATACTACAGACCATACGCTATGTTTTGGTGAAAGATTCATGTCTCTAGGTGCTATAGTTATTTTTTTTAAATTCTGCAAAGTTGCAGAAGTGAAAAAGCGACAATTGAGAAAACGTTGGTTAAAGTTTGGGATGGCAGAAAACACACTTCTACTTTGAAGTTATGGAGTGGTTGGTATTAAATGAATGGGCATACTTTAGGGATTTCAAATTAGTTAAAATCATGTATGTAACCTTAGTATTTTGAATGTTATGGAGGCTTGAACATAAAAACAGGACAAAAATATGTAAATCCTGAATATGGGTTTATTTCTATATTCTATTTTACGGCACGCAGATTTATCATTAAAGTTGTATTTATAAATGGTTTCCCATGCTAAAAAAGACAGAAATAATTCTGTGGATCCTTTTATTTAGTAATTATGTCAAAAAGTTAATAACAAATGATTTGAAGAGTGCCATGCATAAAAATTAAAATACACGTGTCTCTTAATATATAACATGAGATTACTTAAAAAAACATACATATCAATCATAGAAAGTATGTAAAATATCAAATTATAAGTACTTTTTGTGTGTATAAAGTTTAGTGATTTTATATAGGGAGCGTCCCACTTTGTCGATTTACTAAACTTTAGTGCTTCTTCATTGAAAGTGTTTGTGTTTGGTATATTTTTCAGTTTTATGTATGAGATAATGGTTTGTTATTGTTAATCTAAGAGTCTTTGATACTAACGTCGTTTGTTTAAACTTTTTTAACGTAATCGAACGAAATTTCTTTTCGACTCAAGTTTAGTGACCCCCTTTGACGGTTTAGTGGATCATACGCTAAAAAATTACTACAATTATAAAATCATAATTTATAAACATAGGTGTAATTTGCTGAACCAAAAACAGTATAATTACAAACCAAAAACCGGCCAAGTGCGTGTCGGACCACGCAAAACGAATGGCCGTGCCTATTAAAAAGGTCGTATCGTCATAGAAATCTTACGGCACTTACGTCCTTTTCTTTGAGGAAGGCAGTTTTTCAGCAATATCTCGAAAACCTCTGAACTGATCTTGTTCTAAACAATTTTCGGTGAATGAAATATATATTATACTTTTTTTTGTTATTATTAAGAACATGGAGGTATATTATTGAAACTTTTTTTTTTGTTAACTCGCCAGAGGTTTACATTCTTTATGTTGTTACAGTCGCTGCGGAGTTTTTTGATTGTAATTGTCTTGGGTATTCCTTTTTCGTACTTGATGTTTAAGTTGCGCTCTCCATTTTCAGTTCGCTGTTGTAGCTCCTGCCGTAGATTTCTTAAAAATTCTCGCTGGTAAGGTGTCTGGTCAGAGAAAATCTTTGTATTGTTGGATTTTACGTTATTTCTGTTGCGGAGCAGTTGTTTCACCACTTTTTCAGATGTAAAACATACTTTTATAAGTCGAGTTTTGTTAGGTTGATATTTGCCAAGTCTGAGAATTTGTTGAGGATCGGGGCAGTCCTTAAGAACCATTTTGGTAACTTTTAATACTTCTTGAGTATCATGTTCTAAACGTTCTGCAGCGTTCTCAGTTGTAGATTCTATTACTCCAGCTAATACGATATTTTTACTTCTTATGCTTCGTTCTTGACACTCATTTACTACTTGATCGTAAGCTTCGTAGTTTGTTGGTGATTGGTTACATCCTGGCAGAGATGACTTTAGCAAGTTGATGTCGGTTTCTACTAGACTTTCTCTCCTTTGTTTCTTGTGTTGACGTCATTAAACTGTGCATATCCGTCCGCAGCTTGTCTTGTTCATTAGTCAGGGTAGCCATGTTGCTGCTGATGCTGTTTACCTGGCTCTTTATAGCGCTAACATCCTGGCAGAGTTTATTTATGTTATCCGTTTGTATGCTGCTGGCTGTTGTAATAAGTTTCATCATTTCTGCCATTTGTTTTTTTTAACTCTGACAGCTCCTGAAAGATCTGATCATTTTCTGTATGTCTTACGTTTGTTTCTAAAAGTAGTTTGAGGGTTATCACGGTCCGGAATGAGGGTACTTAAGTTTGGCTGAGAGCCGCTGAGTGCACTGGAGATGCCTCCTCCAGTCGGTGAGCGTAATAAATTCATTGTAGTTACATCCGTGGCGCTGTGAACTTGTTTGCGCTTAGTGATGCCGATGCACAACTGATAGGTAGTAACTATGTACTCAACATTCGTTAAGCAAATTGAAACACACTGTACTTTGATTTTAAGGTTGAGTTTGGTATGTCACATATAAATGTTTTATTTATTTTAAACCTTGAAACGCGTTTACACTGTACGCTTGCTTGTTACTTACTTTTTTCCAGTTCCATCTCTTTTATATACTTCACTAAGTTATCTGCTGCTTCAGATTTATTTATCATTAAATAAGTCTGGGTAAAATGCATAGTTTTCCGAGTAGAACATGCTAGCTGGACAAAAAGATTTAGTTGATGTTTCCGACTCTAACGCTTGTATCTACTCACGTTATCATAATTTTGAGTCATAAAAGTTTAATTAAAGCTTGTGTTAGTATATTACAGTGGTAAATTGGTAATGTAACGCTTTCAGTAGGTAAAATAATATAATATTGCTTCAAATTATTATTGAAAAAAATATAAATAACACACAAAACAAATAAAAAAACAGACCTTAAAATTTTAAATACATCATTCATAAATAAATCACATATATTATACAGTAAACCTAAATTATTAAGCTTCTTACGGGGCCGTCCAGGTGTTAGTCTAAGCATTTTACGGTTTCGCAAAACATTAATTTATAGTGCCCCGTTTTTTTTTCTCCGCAATAAATACATATTTTAAGATACTATATTTACGAATCCAACAAACTTTCGACCCGGAAGTGGGTATAAAAATTAGTGCCAAAAATACGCCGATTTTTTAAATTAAAAATAGTAATAGCTGTTTTTAATCGTCAACACCACAATATTATTGTCTTTATACTCTAAAAAGTGAAATCCAATCAATTTTTTAGACGAAAAACCAATAAATTAACAAATTGCATGGCTCGGGTGATAGGTGACATAAGTTGGTAGAAATAATTAATAATATGTAGGTACTTTGATTTGATCTCATAAAAATAATTGATGAACCTATTTTCCTACAAATCGAATTGATTTTTGTTTAGAATTGCATATAAATACATTTACTCCAAAAAACTACCGGCAAATATATTTATAGAAACAATTTGTGTCTTAATGTAACGTAATTATATAGATTAGTAAACTAGTACATAAATCAAACAAAAAAAAACCGGCCAAGTGCGTGTCGGACCACGCAAAACGAAGGGTTCCGTGCCTATTAAAAAGGTCGTATCGTCACAGAAATCTTACGGCACTTACGTCCTTTTCTTTGAGGAAGGCAGTTTTTCAGCAATATCACGAAAACCTCTGAACCGATCTTGTACAAAACAATTTTCAGTGAATGAAATTAATAAGCCCTATGTCTATGAATTTTTCCATATTTTTAAAATACACCGTTCAAAAATTAGAGGGGGGGGGGACAGAATTTTAGTGACTTTCGGGGTGATTATCTTCGACTCTATACACTTAATCAAAAAAAATGCAAGGACTCCTTATATTTATTTTGAAAGGCCTATCGATTGATGTGCCACACGGGGGGTCACAATGAATTATTTTTTTTTACTTTTAGTTTTATGCATGGAGTGCACCCCTAAAAATTTTTTTTTGTCATTTTAATTATAAAACTATGTAGCGGCTAACAAAATACACCTATCCTCAAAATTGTATTCAAATACACCTTTTAGTTTTCGAGTAAAATGCCTGTGACATACGGACAGACGGACAGACGGACAGACGGACGGACGGACAGACGGACATGACGAAACTATAAGGGTTCCGTTTTTGCCATTTTGGCTACGGAACCCTAAAAAAGGTTTATGTCAAGCATAATACACATTTGAATAGTCCTGTTTAATTCTACAACTGAGCTTGAACTCTTGCCGCTTGTGTTAAGGATCACATTCGCTTGCAGCGTCGGCGCGTAACGAGTGCCTTGACCTTGACACGTTAGCACACTTGCGCTTCCCGAGCCCCAACTCCCAAGACACAAAACCTACCTACGCAGATAATTTGTATCGTTTTCTACGATGCGGTAGTAGGTAGCATTCATGCGACGATTCACGGCCGTAAACGGTAAAAGCACAAACAATTTATAAATAATAATATTTTAGTCAAAAATAATAAGAATTTTATTTCATGTTTGTTGACATAATGTTGAAATGCATGAAAAATATTTATTGTTAAATATCCCCTAAAGAGTAGGTATCATACCTACTCTTTAGGGGAGACCTATGACCAGCAGTGGACGTCTTTCGGCTGATGATGATGATGGTATGATACTTATATGTCATTGCCAACACTAACAACTATTTCCTACTAAAGATAGATAGGTTAATGTTAGCTTTCCAGATAAGTTCGTTCGTAGTACGAGATCCATCTGCAATTTTTTGCACTGCAGTAGTAACTGAAGTATGGTAGGTAATTTACTATAGGCATTAAATTAAAGAAAACGACTGTAGAGTTTAAATGTATTATAATATAACTATACCACTAAAATTAGTTAACTGTTAGCGTATTATTACGTCTATAAAAAATATGAGCATTATCGAATGTTTTGCGGTAAATTAAAAAGGTCTCAATTAGAGCCCATTTTGGAGCTCTTCTATCTGGCCGAGATCAAAGGGGCCGCAGCCTGCTTGGCGCGGCCTATGTGGACGGTTGTTTTGTTCGGCCGCACGCAGCGTTGTCGGCTTTTTGACAGATATCAAAGCCCGGACATACAAAAGCATTTTTGCCCTATAAATATCGAACTCGCTCACAAAATTTTACGAGCATCGGTTTAGAGATGCGACCTATAGAGGGAACAGCTGGACAGCCGGACATACGAAAGCATTTTTTGCCAAGCTGAAACCGAGAAAACCACATATCGAACTCGTTCAGAAAATTTCACGAGAATCGGCTGAGATTGCGACCTATAGAGGGAACAGCTTGACAGCCAGATATACGAAAGAATTTTTCAAGGCAATCGCGAGCTTAACTAAATATCCTTTATAGCCCGCGAGCTAGTAACAGATTTTCGTGACCTATCAACCTCTGTGCAAAACTTGTGAGAAGGTTCAGAATGTTGTGTCATGAAGCCCCGTCGACGTCAGCTGTGGCTCAGTTGGTGGGTTGACCAGCAGCAACCTCCCAAACACGTAAAAAAATATTGCCATTTCCCCCCCGATTCATTTTATCATGCAATGATAGTTAATATAATATTATGACGAAAAAAAGCTTACTGTACAGTGGTGGAAAACCCATCAGCAGGTCACACGAAAATATAAAAAAAACAGTAATTTAACCTCGACTGAAATTTTGTCAGATGACAACTTATATGCTATTATAAATAAATCAACACGTCAGCGGGTACCTATCGCGATGGAAAACTCATCAGCTGATGCCCTGAAGTTTGTACCGCAGAACTCGCAGAAGCCAGACCGGATCATCTATCGCGTATTTAAATGCATCTGATCTGGTTTCCCTTGGCATGTTGTTAGCTGATTTATTTCATAATTTACAGAAACATAACAACTATCTGCTTACGACATATCTGAATTTTCGACGATCGAAGATACATGGTGTAAGGGGCATTGCAAAGAAATCTGAATCCCTAGATTCAGATCATTATTCTGAATTGGAACACGGTAAAAGTATGTAATTTTGGAGGTCACTTCACACTTGGCACATAAAAATGTATGTAGATATATTATAGATTAAGAATAAGAATTATTTATTGCATAACTGTGTATGGTATGGATGACATGGATGTTTATGTATAGTTACAAATAGTTTGAACAGGTGCCCTTACGGCCGTGCAATATTTAGGTACATTCATAGCTTATAACTAACATTTCAAAATTAATTAACATTTATTACTGCACTATAGTAATTACCTGTATTAAAAAAGAGCAAAGTAGAACAAAAGGAGTCGCTTAGGGCTCGCGTTTCGATTACAGTAAGCGTTGTTGATGATGTAAGACAGTTTCTTGTCTTTATATTGGCAATTAGTGCAAGAGGGACATACCGAAGGCAAAGTGGATCTCTTTCGGTCTCAATTTTCAGCTTCCTTAAAACATGATGTTCAATCTGATTTATTTATTTATTATTATTAGTACAAACACTTACTTGTCTGTCGTACGTACACGTAATATTTGTCGAAGTTCTGCAACATCATCATCATCATCATCATCATATCAGCCGAAAGACGTCCACTGCTGGACATAGGCCTCCCCCAGAGAGTTCCAAATTGACCGGTCCTGCGTCACCCGCATCCAGCGAACTCCCGCGACCTTTACCAGGTCATCAGGGCCTACCCACGCCGCGCCTTCCGGTACGTGGTCGCCACTCGAGAACCTTTCCGCCCCAACGGCCATCGGTTCTACGTGCAATGTCCCAATGCCCACTGCCACTTAAGTTTAGCAACTTTTCTGCAACACGTAAATATTCGTTCCTTAAAGAAAAACTTTGCGGAACTACTAACGCTTAATGAAAACATTGACAATATTCCTTGTAATTACAGAACTTTCCGTTAGTTACTCTTTGTTAAGTTTTTATAGTATAAAAGGTTTAAATATTCATAGGTTTACTCGCGTAGGCCGTAGCGGGGGAGGGGTTCTTGTTTAGACGCGGGAGGGGATCCAGGCGAGGGCGAACGAAACTCCCGCAACAACCTTACGATCGGCCGAGTGTGTTTCCATTAGTATAGTCAGCAATTATGAAACTGTATACTTGTTATGTATTTACAGGCCACCTAAAATATGTAAGCAAGATAAAATTATTGAATTTCTTGAGGATGTTCGTCCCTTATTAGAATCTATACCTGTACCTAAGGTAAGTGTTAACTTGATACTCTGTGGTGATATAAATATAAACTTGTTGAATAAATGTAATAAATATGTGTTAGAATATGAAACTATTATGACCGAATTTGGGTTACTTAAATGTGTTAATCAAGTTACTCGTAAAGAAATAGTAATGGATAAAATTGTCGAATTCTGCATTGATCACATTTATATAAACACATCTCTGCCCATGGCACGTATCTGCTCAGCTGTAATCTAAATTTATAAAACACATTACCCTCCTTTGCGTCGCGCAATCGGGTAAAAAGAAGAAACTGACTGACTGACTGATCTATCAACGCACAGCCCAAACCCAACTGGTTCTAAAAATTCCAAATTTGGCATGTAGGTTCCTTATAAGGTCTAGAGGTGCACTAAGAAAGGATTTTTCAAAATTCAACCCCTAAGAGGGTGAAATGGGGCCCAAAGTTTGTATGGGGAAACAAGATTAGTTAGACTATTTCATTCGAAACTTCACAACAGTATTTCTACCGATAAATGAGTAAATACGTGTTTCAGGTTTTTTGAAAATTCAACACCTAAAAGGGGGAAATGAGGTCACAAAGTCTGAAAATCGACATGGGTGTCGTTTCTATGGTTTATCGGGTCGCTGATTACGAAAACAACAACGATTTTAAAATTCAACATGGCGGACGTGAAATACCATCTCCCTTGTTGGGATGCGATGGGGTTGAAATGTCCAAATTATCAATATATGGGTGTAGTTTTTATGGTATTTTGGGTGTTCTGGTTCTGGAGATTCCAAATTTAGCACGTAGGTTCCTTATATGGTCTAGGGGTGCACTAAGAAAGGATTTTTCAAAATTCAACCCTTAAGAGGGTGAAATGGGGGTCCAAAGTTTGTATGGGAAAAAAATTAGTTAGACTATTTCATTCGAAACTTCACAACAGTATTCCTAACGATAAATTAGTAAACACGTGTTTCAGGTTTTTTTGATAATTCAATCCCTAAAATGGGGAATGTGGTCACAAAATCTGAAAGTCGACATGGGTGTCGTTTCTATGGTTTATCGGGTCACTGATTACGAAGACAACAACGATTTTAAAATCCAACATGGCGGACGTGAAATACCATCTCCCCTGTTGGGAAGCGAAGGGGGTTGAAATGTCCAAAATATCAATTATAGGTGTCGTTTTCATGGTATTTTGGAACGTTAATTACGAAAATGGCATCGATTTTGAAATTAAATATTGTGGACATCTATCTAAATATGTAGAGTCGACATGTAATGTCGATATGTAGAGTCGATATGTAGTCGATATGTAGAGTCAATATGTAGAGTCGATATGTAGAGTCGATATGTAGAGTCGATATGTAGAGTCGATGTGTAGAGTCGATATGTAGAGTCGTTATGTAGAGTCGATATGTAGTCGATATGTAGATTCAATATGTAGAGTCGTTATGTAGAGTCGATATGTAGTCGATATGGGTGATTCCACGAGCGTTCCAGCCGCCGTCAGTCCGCTGATCGCATTATTGTTACCGGCGAACTGGCATGGCATGTTCAGGTATTTTTTACAAGACCAGGACTCTTACAAAATTATTGGAAAAGGGGATCCAAAACTGCAAGAACTTTGACAATAATGCGATCAGTGGACTGACGGCGGTTGGAACGCTCGTGGAATCACCCATATGTAGAGTTGATATGTAGAGACATTATGTAGAGTCTATATGTAGAGTAGATATGTAGAGTCGATATGTAGAGTTAATAGGTAGAGTCGATATGTAGAGTTGTTATGTAGAGTCGATATGTATAGTCGATATGTAGTCGATATGTAGAATCAATATGTAGAGTGGTTATGTAGAGTCGATATGTAGTCGATATGTAGAGTTGATATGTAGAGACGTTATGTAGAGTCGATATGTAGAGTAGATATGTAGAGTCGATATGTAGAGTCGATATGTAGAGTCGTTATCTGGAGTCAATAGGTAGTCGATATGTAGAGTCGATATGTAGAGATGTCGAGTCGATAATTATATAAAAGAAGAAACTGGCTGACTGACTGACGTATCACCGCACAGTCCAAACAGCTGGATCTAGAGATTCCAAATTTGGCACGTAGGTTCCTTATAAGGTCTAGGGGTGCACTAAGAAAGGATTTTTCAAAATTTACCCCCTAAGCGGGTGAAAAGGGGTCCAAAGTTTGTATGGGGAAACAAATTAAGTACGAGTATTTCATTCGAAACTTCACAGGTGTATTCCTAGCGATAAATGAGTAAACGCATCTTTCAGGTTTTTTGAGAATTCAACAATTCGAAAAGGGGGAAATGTGGTGACAATATCTGAAAATCAACTTGGGTATTGTTTCTATGGTTTATGGGGTCGCTGGTCGCTGATTACGAAATTAACAATGATTTTAAAACCCAACGTTGAAATGTCTAAATATCAATATGGGTGTAGTTTTTATGGTTTTTTGGGACGTTAATTACGAAAATGGCATCGATTTGAAATTTAACATTGTGGACATGCAGATTCTTGAAAGTATTTGTGCGAAATTGCAATTTAATTGGAACATACGGGTGAAACTGAGATGCACCTTTTTTGTAGACGGTTAAAATTACTTTTGGTACGCGGGAAAAAGCTAGTAGAACATAAAATGTCGGACCATTATTTCGTGTCGGCTGTGGTGCAATGGAACCGCGCGCTGGCGCGCGTTCCCGGCGGCAACGCAATTAGTTCGTTTAACGAAGGAAAAATAAAAACAATAAATTGTGTAGTCTGGATTAATAATTTTTTTATAATAGGGTTGACCGTCAGGTATAACATACTAAAAGTCCCCAGCCAAGGGCCGCTTGCTTTAGATGAAGTGGGGGGGGGGGAAGGTCGCATATTTTAGTTTTTGTGTATGTAAAATGACATACTAATTGTATTTTTAAGGCGAATACAAAGAAAATGCAAGGGATATAAACGTGATACAAATTGAAAACAAAGTACTATTGCCTTACTTATTTTACTGGGTGGCTTTAATATAAATTATACGGACAAGAACGACGGAAAATTTAGATGTTTGACACAATTTCTGACAACGGTTGGCCTGACACAACATGTAAGTGACCCGACTCATTTTACGGAACACAGCCAAACAACTATAGACCTTATTTGCTCCGACGCTCGTGTTGTGTCTGTGGACGTGCAGCATATTCCGGACCTAGGGAGACATGCATTCATCACAGCCGAGTTTGACATTAAAAAGCGGAAACCGACACCTAGACGTATTACTTATAGACCTTTGAAAGAGATCAACTTAACTGAATTTAACAATGACCTTGACGCCATCAACTGGGAACAAATTTTATTACTTGACGACGTAAATGACATGGTTAGACTATTTAACTCACTGCTACTTCGACTTTTTGACAGACACGCGCCGGAAAAGACGATAGTTGTGAAGGAGGCACTTAAACCATGGCTCACGAGCAACGTTCGGCTCATGATGCGGCTCAGAAACGAGGCTCACACTCGTTACAAACGAACTCGAAACGATGTTCATAAGCGGTATTACCTCGACCTGAAGCACATTGTGATAGAAGCCATCTATAGCGAAAAACGTGCCTTTTTCACGCACCATATCAATGAAATTACTGACTCGAAGACTCTCTGGAAAAACTTAAAGCGCACTGTTCTTCCAGATTCACAGACGCAGACTGACCTCCCGGTACAATTTGATGACCCTGACTTGATCAACCGTCACTTTCTTAATATTCCTGGGAAGCAGGACGTGACTTTATCTGACTTGACTTTTTTTGAATTTAATAGACATAACGACAAAACTTTCACGCTTTCTGCTACCACTGCTACTGCCGTCACAAAAATAATTAAGTCAATTAAAACGACAGCAAAAGGACTCGACTCAATTGATATTGACATGTTACTTCTGACATTACCGAGAACTACAGACGTGCTGACTTACATTATTAATAAGAGCATTCTGACTATGACTTTCCCAGCTGACTGGAAAATCGCTCAGGTGACCCCGTTACCTAAAAAACCGAACCCCACTGACGTGTCTCAGCTACGCCCTATAAGTATTCTTCCTTGTGCATCAAAGATAATAGAACGGGTAGTTTGCGAACAGCTGTCCGATTACCTGGAGAAAAACAGCATACTTCCTGAACTGCAGTCGGGTTTTCGCAAGTGTCAGTCGACAGCTACTGCGTTGCTCGATGTAGTCGATAACATCCTACAGGCTCGTGATGCTGGTAAAAGTACATTTTTGGTTCTTTTAGACTTCTCCAGGGCCTTCGACTGCATTAGCGTACCTCTACTATTATCCAAGATGTCTTATTACGGGTTTGATGTCACTGCAACCAAATGGTTCAGTAGTTATTTGTCTGGCCGTGCGCAGGCAGTAGCGTTGCGTAGGGTGGATGGTGGTGCTCTGCGGTCCTCTGTTTGTCCTGTGACAAGAGGAGTACCGCAGGGTTCGATACTCGGCCCTCTGCTTTTTGTACTGTATAGCGCTGACATCATTAACAGTATAAACAGCTGTAAGTATCACCTGTACGCAGACGACGTGCAACTCTATTTTTCTAGCGCACCGTCAGACACATCTGCTACCATAAACACAATTAATGCGGACCTTGATCGTATTTCCTCTTGGTCGGAGAAGAACTGCTTGGTTCTTAATCCTAGCAAGTCGAAATATGTGGTTTTCGGGTCAAAACATCAAATCCGTAATACCCTTGCTGCTCTGAGTTCCGGTAATGTTGCCGTCATGGGCGAACCAATAGAACGGGTAGTAGAAGCAACCAACCTCGGCCTTCTTATGGACGGGAACTTGCGCTTTGAGAACCACCTACTAAATGTTGTGAGTAACTGCTTCTATCGCCTTAAAGTTCTATATAATATACGTGATTACCTTAGTGTCGATTTGCGTGTCAACCTATGTGAATCACTTATATTATCTAGGTTAAACTATTGTGATGTCGTGTATGACGGGTGCATTACTGGTCATTCCAAGAGGCTCATACAACGAGTGCAGAACGCATGTGCTCGTTTTTGTTTCCGAGTCCCTCCCCGGTCCCACATCACTCCATACTTGAACGCCGCCAACTTGCTTAACATGCCTGCACGCCGGCGCCTGCACCTGGCCACTCTGCTTTTTGGGGTGGTAAGGCACGAAACCCCATCTTACCTTTTTGATAAACTGGTATGGTCAAAAAGTGCGCGCAGATTCAAGGCAATGGCCATTATACCTATGCACCGAACCACTGCTTTCCGAGGTAGTTTCAGGTTTGCGGCGTCTAAGTGCTGGAATGATATCCCTCCCCCTATCCAAGGGGCGCTTAGCAGATACACCTTTAAGCGTAAGCTTAAAGGCTATTTGTTGACGCTCCAAAAATAGATACCTTAATCCAGCACTGTTACAGCAAAAAATATGCCAATTGTTCATTTGTTTTTTTATTTTTTTATTTTATCTAGTTGTTGTTTCATTTCCATAAGAACTTACATTTTAATGTAAGTATTATTGTTTTGATTAATGCTGCATGTAGGTAGTGCCGAACAATACATCTCACTTCGTATTTATGTTTATTTCTCTCTCGCCTATCCTAATAATATATTAGTATGTAGTTAATATATTAAAATTGTATGACGTTTCCGTGAGTCACCAACGGTACTGGCTGAAAATCAGCGCTGTAGGTGTCTGACACCTCAGCATAATGCTGAGCCAGTGTCCGGTTCACTGCCGCAGAGACACACTTTGTTTCATGTTTTATATTATGTTTCTCTTGTTTACTTTATTGTATAATATGTGTGTCCTGTGTGTTTGTGAATAAATGTATTTTCTTTCTTCTTTCTTTCTTTCTTAAAAAAATATTATGTTTATTATTCCGTTGAGCTATAACTAACGGAAAGGTAAATCCCGTGCTCTTCCCATTTTCCCATTCTGTTCTCCCCATATCCCCTTAGATTACGGCAGTCACATTTGATGGCGATGGTAACGCCAACCGCATAAAACGCCAAGAGCGCCGGGATTGCGCGGCAGTGGCGCCGTCGGTAACACAGGTGGCCCGCTTTGGAATCAAATGGCGCACGCTGAGCGGCGACGTGTCCTTGACAACCGCAAGGTCAGAGTCGTCAGAGAATAGCTTTTTCACATCTCATGCTCGAAAAGTGTGTCATATTAGGCTTAATAAGCGGGGCTAAAGTAGTACATTTAGCCCCTAGGGAAAATATGTATACATATTTGTGATTTTTAACCGCCGAGTTTATTACGCCGGTTCTTCTCGAGGCAGAGGTTTACTTTCCGAACCGGTGGTAGTTTATCGACATTCATAGGTGCATGTAATATGCCTAAATTGAAGAATAAATCACTTTGACTTTGACTTTGACTTTGACTAACACATTTAATTTGTCCAATCAAAACACTTCACCATAATAAATCCACCAATCACAACTCTTTCAAAAAACATTTATCGTTGCTATCAACCAACCAGAATACAGCTACATATTTAAATCGACCAATCAAACATCAGGTGTTTTTTAGTCCCTAATTCCAAATCATTTAAATCCACCAATCACAACTCTTTCAAAAAACATTTCTCTTTGCTATCAACCAACCAGAATACAGCTACATATTCAAATCGACCAATCAAACATCAGGTGTTTTTTAGTCCCTAATTCCAAATCATTAAAAAAGAAAACGCCTCACGCTAAATTGAACAATCTCTTCGCAGTGAAATTTATTATTGATTGTGGATGGATAATCTTTGTTTTACTATTTTCTCGCAGTCGAAGTGAAAAGTAGAGTGTATAACTCGGGTCTAAAAGCCATATTACCCCTAGAATTATTTTCCCTCGCTTCGCTCGGGAAAATATCCGTCTCGTGATAATATGGCTTATTTTAGCCCCTTGTCATACAATCTACTATTACAAACTGATTTCGAAAACTTAATGTCAATAAATTGCCCAGTTGAACTGTATAACGCGTTAACACAATAATTCATAGACATATTTAATGAGTGCTATGTGGTTAACCCGGCGAGCATGATGTGAAAAAAAGTTACATCAAGCATGTGGCAGGGTATGACATACCCAAAATGTAATGCCCCATAATATAGTTGTTATTAATGTTATTTTATTTTCTTGATAATGTATAGTTAAATAATTAATTAGTTAATGGAATTAAATCAAGAAAAAGTTATAATTATAAAATTATTTTTATTTATTCATGTTTTTCTTATACTATGTAATTATAGGAACAAAAATTTAGGGGTTTAAAAAAATCAACAATAAAACAAAAAAATAACTCTTTAAAATATAAATCAACTTTAAACTGAAAGATACTGAGATTTTCTTATTAAAATAGAGTAATTAAAATTTTTAAGTAAAAAATATGACTAATAATTACTACCATTGTGATCCGGAATTTTTTCAATTTTGCATGCTACAAACATTTTATGGGTTTGCCGCAAGCGTTGCAGGAATGTTTGGTTTTTATATCCTTATGTATGGACAGTCCTGATATCCGACATACCGTTCAGATACATTTACATGTCTAGGTGAAGGCTCACCCAGTTATTTTTCCATTTACCGGCGGATATAGCTTAGAATATTTTTTTGTTGATTTTCTTGAATTTATGTGTTCATAAATAATAAAACAATATTAACTAAAATAAATAAACGCGTCTCAAACCTATACAATAAAATCATAAAAAAGAATTAAGAATAATAAAAAAAACTTAATAAAATTATTAAAAATGTATACTTAAAATAAATACGTCAAAAATGAGGCAGGGTATGACATACCCGAGACAGGTTTGTGCACGAATATTCCGGCCAGTGTGTCACGCCGCACTGTGATCATGCCATTATCCCCTTTCGCACACCCCTGCCTCCAGCTACTGAGCGAGCTAGTGTCGTCAGTCGAAGATTTAGAAAATACCAATACTTTTTAATACTACCAGGGTATGAGATACCCTGCCTCATGCGCGCCGGGTTAAAACGGTTAAATGTAATATTAGTAGAAGTAACAAACCTTGGATTAATTATAACATAAAGAAAATGATAATTGAGACGGATAAACTCTTCGAAATTTGGTATAATGAGCCAAAGAACATGCTTAAACGATTGAGATATACTAGGTATAGGAATAAATGTACCACAGCCATAAATAAAAGTAAAAAATGTATAATAGAGTGTAATAAAAATATAAAGAAAATAAGGGAAAGGATACATATATTAATGGGGAAAGAGACCAAAAACTTGGATCACATCATTCACTCAAATATGCAATGCATGGGTGATGACTATTATATATCTAATAAGTTCGCCACTACTTTTTTACACGAAATCAAAGATATAAAACATGAATGTAATGATAATTGGCTTGATAGGGATAACTATATAAAAAAAATAGATATGTGTATGAGATGGCAACCCGTCAAAGTCATCAAGTAAGAAAAATAATCAACAACATGAATGTAAATAAATCTCCGGGTAGTGATCTAGTGCGCATGTCTGATATCAAATGTGTCGTAAATAAAATAAGTCCTGTATTTGCCAAGTTAGTCAACCTGTCAGTTAAACACCATACATTTCCTAATAAACTAAAAGAAGCCATAATTCGTCCTATTTACAAAAAAGGCAACCGTAAATCTTTCTCTAACTATAGACCTATCGCGATATTATCTAGCATTGACAAAATTATGGAAAAGTGTATAATTGACCAACTTGGTTCCTATTTTAATAAACACGATGTCTTAAATCCCCGCCAACACGGTTTTCAAAAGGGAAAAAGTACCGCAACTTTATTGTCAAAGTTTACAGACGAAATGAACAGCTACCTTAATGATAAAAAAATAGTGTTAGCTGTATTCTTCGACTTCAAAAAAGCGTTCGATACTCTAGAATCTAGTACCTTATTGAAGGCTATGCAAGAGTGTGGAGTATGCGAGCCGTTGAACGAATGGTTCCGCGATTATCTCACTTCACGCTCGTTGAAAGTTAGTGTTGGGAGCACCTATAGTCGTGAGTGTACAGTGGAGTGCGGGATGCCGCAGGGCTCGGGCTGTGGACCTGTCTGCTGCCTGATGCACGTCAACAGCTTGTGCGGTGTGCTGCAGCATTGCTCAGCACACATGTTCACACGTGTGCACACGGAACTTCTTCCACGGAACTACTGGGAATAAAGAATTAGATTCTGCTCGTCAAATTGAACCACTTTTGTTCTGAAATTTTGTAAAATAACCAGAGATCGGATATTCGGATCGATATTTACATATTCTTGGCAAAATCCCGGAAATTGTTGGGAAAAGATGGAGTCGGCTTCTTTTTTATTATAAATTTAATAAATATGCTCCGGGACTCCGGGATCGCACGAAATGACATAAGATGGTACAAATTTATCTACATGTTTAGTTTATGGCTATTTTTGAATATGTTTGTAAGGAAATATGTTGCTATATAAATCTAACAAGAACAGTGTATGTAGTGTAGCCGCAGCGTGAATTGGCAAATGTAAGCATTTCTCTATATATATCTTACATAACTGGTTAGTCATATATTATAGTAGATTCAAGGATTCTGTAATATAGGAGAATAATATAGGAGAAAAATTAATAGTTCCCCATAGTAAATTACATTAAGTAAATAATAAGCATGTCATACGATTACGATTAAATAACAAGTGAAACCAAAACATTTTTCGAAAAACTCAAATGCTTTTTTGCAAATATTAATGCCTATGTCACTCCTACGATTAAGAGGAATCCAACGACACCTCACATGTCAAAATCCGTCAAACGGTTTAGGCTGCAGGGCGTGTCAAAGAATAAGACATAGCCACACACATACATACATACTTACATACATACATACATACTTACATACATACATACGCTCGAAAAACATAACCCTCTCTCCTTCGGCAGTCGGGTAAATACAATGTTAGTTTGATGTTAACTAAAACTGTAAGTACTGTAAGTTAAATGAAGCACACATGAATTAAAAAATATTTTATAAATAGGAACCACTAAAATAGTTTATTTAAATACTTTAATACGAATGTGTTTATGTTATCCTAATTCTCGGTATTCCGGGAAATCCCGAAAAGTTTATTAGTATAATTATATTGAGTCCGCCTCCATGCTACGCAGCAACAACGCGGTGTAGGTACTGAGGCCCAAGAATAGGTAAATATCGATCCGAATATCCAATGTATGAAAATAACTAATCCTACTAATATTATAAATGCGAAAGTTTGGATGTTTGTTACTCAATCACACTTACACGGCTGAACCGATTTGGATGAAATTTTCCACGAAATTAGTTTATAGCCCAACCAGCAGGTGGTATTGATTTAGGGGATATATGTAAATAAAGTGTAGGCTGTTGAAATTTGGATGGCTTCGGGGTGCGGTGGTCAGGTTGCAGACAATAAAACAGCGTGTTTCCTCTATCGTGTGCATTTGTCAAGTCAAAAATATAATTATCCTAATAACAATATTACAAGGTGGTTTTTAATTATAACGGCGTCTGTCGACTTAACCCTAAACTACTTACTTAATCAGAAGGATGCTATGATAGTAATCCGTATGATTCTACCTAGATAAGCTATCTAGTGGTTCCAGTATGGAAACCTAGATGGCGCTGTTATTAACATGCTGTCGCCTAAGATGCTAGCCTGTCCATATTCTTGTTCTGCATAGCAGAATAGGCTTGTGTCCTATTTTTTTTTTACGATGCCATTCGAACCAGTTTTTGGTGTGGGGGTCGTTCTTCTTTTCGACCGACAATAGCCTGTCCCTCGTCTTATTACGGCATCTCATTTGAGTAATGATGTTTACGGTTTTATAATGTTCGAATGAACGTCCATATTATTTTATTCATTAGTGATGTTTAATATTTCACTTTCTCTAACTAAATTTTTTTTAAATGTTTTTTTTTTCGTAGAATGCCGTGACAGAGTGGTAAACCAAAATGCTGTCCCCACTGAAAGAGTCCACTTTGTCACATGTTTTTTTTTAGAAACCAACCGTAAATAAATATTTATATTGGCCAGAAAGGAAACTTTAATTAGTTCTAATGCAGAAACCTATGCAATTTTTTTTAAATCGCACTTCAAAACCACAATTTTCGATAGTTCAAAAACCAAAAAAACAGAAAAACCTCGGATCATTGTCGGTAAAAAAGAAGAACGACCCGTGGAACAAATGTTTGTATGGGAGTAAGTACAATTAAAGAACATAAATACCCAAAAAATTGAGTTAAAGACGGACCTCGCTGGTGGTAGCCGAAAACGTTCCATACTGATTAACATTGAATCATGACGTCACAGGGTAATATTTGTACTAGTCGTTATATGGAAAATCAAGTAAATTGCTGTTTCGGTTGCGAAATACTGCGTTTCGGACCATACTTGTTATACAATATTGTTTCTATAAAAGCGTAAGGATTCTATTGGTAGCTTTAAATTTACTTTTGGACAATAAAAAAAATGCATATTTTTTGTAAACTTTCAAGGGCCATATCTTTTTATGATTTTAATTATATTTCGTAATTTATACTTAATTGCATTTACTCGTATTTGAAGGTTTACTAGCAACACTGCGCTATCAATTTTAACATGAGGACACAACCCAATTCAAGTGACGTAGCCCTTTCATTAAATGATTACCATCGTGAAAGTAGGTATATAAAATAATAGGTTAAAGACAAATGTTACGAATGGATAATCATTTATTACTCAAATGGAAAGGCACACTTGCTTGGCACATAGGCATAAATTAGTTAAAGATATGTAGGTAGGCTAGGAAAAATGTAGTTATTGAATTTAACTCTAGATACTATTGTATGCACCCGGCAATTTATTTACCTTATGTTTTATATTATTATGACTAAAAAAATTGACAACAGAACCTTTATTGAAGTAGGTTATCTAAATTAACTTAAGTAATTAACATTCGGTAGGTACTTAGGGTAATCTAATTGTTAAGTTTTTCGAACTTAGGTAGGTATGTTTAGTTTGTTCCATTAAGAGTCTATGGAATTACTTGGTTACGGACAGATATTATTAAACGCTCGCTTGACGATGCCTCTTGACGTCTGGATTTGTGCCACACTCGTGACGCCGTCCTCGCCCGGACAGCAGCTGAACTTCCCATCCGCCACAGGCAGGGCGGGAGACGCTCCTCCCTCAGCAGCACCACAGCGCCGGCGCGGAGACCTTGACCTTTGGAACTTTTCCATTTTGTGCGTTCCTGTAACAGTCCTATATAATCTCTTGACCATTGGCGCCAGAAATCTTGCTGGAGCTGCTGCAACTGTTGGTAATGTGCGAGTCGGTTTAAGGGTACATCTTGGTAATCGTAATCGGGCAATGTAGAGGTTGTTCTATTAATCAGAAAGTGAGCTGGCGATAAGTAGGTAATATCATCGGTATTTGAATTAGGAATATATAATTGGGCATAGTGGACGAGAATTCAAAATTCCTTCAATTTGAACAAGTACAGTGGTAAATTCCTCGTAGGTTAGGAGTGCTTGACCTAGTACCCGTTTTAAATAAAATTTGCACCTTTTTATTGATGATTCGTGTGTGGAGTATACGGTGGCAGAAATTTCCACTGTATACTTACATTCGAGCAAAACGTTGTTATCTCATTAGAGCTGTCATTTAAAAAAATATTAAGTTCGGTTAACTCGTTACAAGCCCCCTGAAATGTGGAAGCATTGCCAGTCAGCATTTCTTTCGGCCAGGGATCGGAACCGGTTGTTTCAAAAATCCCCGATGTAGTCTAATATTTTGAATTATTTTAGGCTCTTAATGTAGGACTCTATCAAGTATTTAGGTAACATTTACGTATTATTAGACAGCCTGATCAAAAATGATATTATAAACAAAAGAGCGAATTAGAACGAAATAATACCGGTATTTTTGTATGGTGAAAATACCGGTATCCGATCCCTGCTTTCGGCTTGCCTCGTCGCGCAATAAATCGTCGGAATGCTGAAAGGAATGCTGAAGTTCGTAGCCCTGTAGGTAATTAATTCTATATGAACTGCCTTTGTTGTCTTACAATTAAAAATTGCTACATAGCATTTATCGGTGTAGTGAATTGCACTACAAATAAATACGAGCGAGTGTAGCCGTCCCGACTGGCCGAGCTGACACTTGTCATTGAGCTATGGTCGAGGCAGTTCGGGACTGCGCACCGAAGCTGATAGCCTAAATAGTGGTTTTATTTACTTATCCTCAGACCCAAGGGCGAAACGTTACATTGGCGACGAGTCCTCGTGTGAGTAACCATATTTAAAACATTCCTTGGGTTTCTTTAAGACACTGAAAAGAAAAGATGAGGAAAATACGAACCCTGTGTGTCTATAAAATAAAAGTTATCAAAGCACAACAACTATTCAAACTGTGGGTAAGAACCTCAACCTATTTGGAAAAAAGAGGAGTATAAGAATGGAATACAGTTTACATCTTAACGAATATGCTGAGAGTTTACGTGCTACCGATACAGTGCCTATTTAGACATTTTATTTATTCAGATTGTAAAAAAAACGCTATGCAGTAGGTAAGGTAGAAGTACTAGTGCCCGCTCATTTAAGATGTATTAAACAGTTTCATACGGTTTGGGAGACGAGGTATTTACTCAAGTTACTGATATGGAATTCGTTTCATATGGTGATCTTATAAAAAATCCTGATAATATAAGAATTAGGTAATCAATCCGAATGTACGAGTAAATGGCAGGCGGTTATGCTGGCAGTCCCAATAGATGTCATTTCAGTACAAATGTCATGAATGACAGACTGACATTTATTGGGACTTGAAGGTTTAACTCATTACAATTGATGGCAGCTGGTTTTAACAAATATGTTCATAACTTATAAACAAGTTATTTGTCTTGAAATTGTGATAAGAAATATTGAAGTCACTAACATTTAGTAACTTAAAAATGATGTCGTGATCAATCTTAGTTTATTATTCGCTAGTTAAATTACATTCGTCGAGTACTAGTACCGCGTCGGGCACTAGTACTTCTACCTTACATAGGTACCTACTTAATTTTGTCCAGTTCCCATTTTTCAAATTTTCTTATCGTACCAACATAATCAAGGCCATAATTTAACATTAAGCTTAAAAATAAGAGATACTTTCCGCACTGAATCGATGGTGAAATATCGGATTAGCAATACTACTGCAATATTAGTAATAGTACTGGGTCTGTAACAAGGAAACAACTTTACAGTTGGAATACTGACTTGGTCTCACCGCGGCCTATTTAAAGCTGTTATGATCTGTTACTGTTACAATGTTTGAGTAAGCGGAGATGAAACTATTTCAATGTCAAGGTATTGTTATTGCTAGGTACCTGTACGGCTAGACGCGTGAACTCTGTATTAAATAATATTGATATCAGTCCAAATGAATCCAAGTAGTAAGTCTTTGCGGACTGGTACTAAAAAATAAGTAGAAAACAAAGTACCTACATTAGGGTGTTGCTTAAAAACCGAAAGTTTTAAATATCAGTGAGACACCCTATTGTATTGTTCTAATACGTAAAAAAATAACATCTGTTTTTTATTTTTATTTTTGGATAAGATTTAGGGGTCGCTACCGAATTTTGAAATTCTTTAACCCTTAATAAGGCAGTGGTCATATATTTACCACTTAGCTCTGGAGGACACAGATTAAAAACTATTTGAAATAAACGTCATTCCGTTAGGTTTATAAACGCATACATAATCTGTCTATCATAAAAAAAATACGTTGGCAACACTGTGAAGTGTCAAAACATAGGTCTGTGGCTGGTTATCAGGAAATTTAAATTTCGATCAATTTTGTCGTGTGCGATAAATACTTGTTGCCGATTTGTCCCAGCAAGATTCCGGTAGGTGGTTTTTGTTGTTTTACGTAGTAATACACTATATTATCAAGTTATTTACGTGTTAGCCGTTTAGAATATCTATTCGCACCTATTGGAACGACAGTTCATGGTTGGTGGTAAATATTTTACCATTGCCCGGTGCCGTCAAAAAAGGACGGATCGATTTTAAAATTTTATTTTCTATTTTCTTGTTTTCTGGATTCACGACCAAAAAGAAACTGTCTGCAGCAGCTGCGTATATAAACAAAACCGGACAAGTGCGAGTTAAACTCGCGTGGAGAGGGTTCCGTACATAATACACAAAAATATTGAGAATTTTCCCGTTGCTTTGAATACTCAAACTTCTTATAGGTTTTCCTGTTTAATCTTGAGACAAGGAACTATTTTCCATATTTTTTTCAGAATTTTAAACCTAGTAGTTTCGGAGATAAGTGGGAGGGGGGGGTGGTCAATTATATTGTCTGTTTTCCTAAATTACTTCAAATCTATTTTTGCTAAAATTATAAAAAAATATATACCTATGCTTACAACAACCGCTTTTATCTGATATGTCACACAATACAGTTTGCGAAACTTTTTTTTTAAATTTTCCAGTTTACCCCCTAGTGGCGACATCTTCAGAATTCATTAATTTACTTTACGCGTCCATCTTTGGGTCACCAATTTATATATGTTTACCAAATTTCAACTCAATCGGTCTAGTAGTTTCGGAGCAAATCGGCTGTGACAGACGGACAGATAGACGCATGAGTGATCTTATAAGGGTTCCGTTTTTTTCGTTTTGAGGTACGGAACCCTAAAAAATGAGGAATATTTGGAGTACCGGATGACATCCGCCTAAATACATTACCACACTATCCCGAAGACCAAAAAAATTCTCAAGGTGCCGTTTCTGCACCACGAAAAAAAAACAAAATCGATCGCGAGTACGGTGTGACGAATGCAAAGTAGTTCTACGTGTCACGCCGTGCTTTAAAAGCTTTCATTGTGCATCTACAGAAGGTATGTCCACACATCATGAATCTAGGGATAGTATTGCCTTAAGCAGCATGATGGGGCGGCGGTAAAATAGTTACCACGTGCTACATGCTATTATGAGGCAATGGTCAAATAGTTACCACCCTGTTTTTCAGGGAAAATGATTTCCTGAAAAATTTTTTTTTGATAGTTTGTTGATTATGGCTACAGTAAATGTCTAAAAAAGTTGCTTAATTTCTTTTTTTCAGAAATTAATACCTCTGCCCTATTAAGGGTTAATGTTTGCATTTCGCCATAGTAAGGTTTTTTTTATATATTTAACATTTTACTTTTTTAATGAGCTACATTTAATGATAGGAAATGAATAATCTGGAAAACATCAAAAAAAATCACTAAATTTCAGTCAGTAATTCAAAAATGAATTTTATTGTGCTAAATATGCTAAAAACGGACTTTGGCGATGATTTTAAGACTTTATATTTGATTTCAAATAAGCATCAAACATTTCGTGAACCAAAATCGTATTTTCTCGATTGTTTATTCCTTCTTTATCAAATGAAGCTCAATAAACTAGAAAAATGTTAAAATATTTAAAAAAACTTACTATGGAGAAACGCAACCTTAAGGAGTTTCAAAATTCGGTAGCGACCCCTAAATCTTATCCAAAAATAAAAATAAAAAACAGACGTAATTTTTTCACGTATTAGACCAATATAATAGGGTGACTCACTTAAATTTCAAATTTTCGGTTTTTAAGCAACACCCTAACCTACATGCTGTAGGCAAAAGATGTACTCCAGCACATGTTGGCAAGAGATGTACTCTAAATACATGCGGTTGGCAAAGGATGCACTCTAAGTACATGCGGTTGACAAAGGGTGTACTCTAAGTACATGCTGTGGGCAGAAAGAAGATGTACTCCAGTAGTAAGTATGTCTAGACTGGTACTAACAAGTTAAACTTATATAAGAAGTAAACGGTGGCATACACATAGGTATGCTACAGTTGGTACTTGGAAAGCGAATGAGTTATACAGTAGTAAGTTGACTGATTGATTGAGTAGTAAGTCTGTCTAGACTGGTACTAACAAGTTAAACTTATATAAGAAGTAAACGGTGGCATACACATAGGTATGCTACAGTTGGTACTTAAAAAGCAAATGAGTTGTACACGGTAGTAAGTTCACTGATGAACTGGTACTAGCAAAAAAAGTAGTAAACTGACGCGCGGAGCGTTGGTTGGTACTAACAATAACAGTCAGCACATGCAGAGGTGTAAAAATATGCCATCGAGCATATAACGTGCCGAGGAGCACACGCAGAGTTGGAAAATATTTCAAGTCGCATAATGTGATAAAATATAATTATGATTACACGCATAATTTCCGTGTCCGTGGGAAAATGACCCAAGAGCCACTCTCGTACATAAAATATGGAATATAGGTATTACATCAACGTTACGTTCATACCATATAGAAAACATTCTATACCTATACATGTTATTGTTATCTACAATTTTGTGGATTTTAATTAAAGCCCGGAATTAGTTATTTGTTAAACAAGAGAGCAAAGTAGATTTTTGCTGCGAGTGTTGATGTTGAGTCCCGAGCAAGCGAAATATTCAAAATTAGAATCTTGAGCGTAGCGAGGGACTCAAAGACACGAGATGCAAATATCTTTGCTCTCGTGTGATACATACAACTTTTCACCTCAGCGGCGAGAACATATAACGCAAAGGAATAAAACGCCACATAGAAGAATAAAAAATCAAACAACAAATACATATGAAATAACAAACATTACCTAACTACAATTACTCTTTCCCATAACATTAACTTTACATGACGTTAAGAAAAGTCCGTTTGTTATGCATTTTGCTGATACTTGACCAATGTCCAAGATGCACTTACCTACTTAGAAAACACAGTTCAGCCTTTTTACGGCATCTCTCAACTCTTGAGTAGTTAACACATCGGCTTCGTCACTTGATTCACTCATATATAGTACAGTTTTTAGTTTTTGTTTAAGTTAGGTCGTATCTCCAAGAAAACGTAATACTAATAACATTTAAAAAGCACAATCGCGCTAACTTTTCAAAGAATATAAAGTGCGTTCTGAAACTGTATATAAATTTATATTCGTTCACCATATTTAAAAAAAGCTAAAGACTTATAATAATAAATGTTCGCGATAAATATCACATTTCTTAATTGTATTTTAAGAATAATGAAATACTAATATGATTAAATAGTACATTGTTGAAGAGGCTTAACATAGTGCTTTTCATGCCTACTGCAAGGAAATTGCAAATAATTATAATTTAAAATCAAAATTAAGTATCTAATTGAAGATCTTAATACTAAACAGGCTCGCTTGCCTCGCGCCCGGCGCGGAGGAGGAGGAACGGGCGCACGCACGCCGGCCGACCGTGCGCGGTGCCCTGTGATTGGTCGATTGCTGTTCAAACTGTCCAACAATAAGATTGTTGGACAGTTTGAAGTCATAGATGGCCTGTTCGTGCGACGTCCAACTAACCCCAGCTTTGAAGCCTGAATTCTGACCATCTTTTGCCACATTTCCGAGCAGTGGCGTGAAAATAATATTAGACTTAATATAGGTTTCATATTTTTATACGAGTTTAACACGAGTCGAATTTTATTTTGTTTTGGAACGCGTTTTTCGTTCCCGCTTTTTGGGGGCCTACTACGAAGATTTCGAAGTCGAATGAAGAATCGACATATTTTATCTCTCTCTTTTTTTGTAACGGAGTGAAAGTGACAGAGAGAAAGTTTAAATGTTCCAAGTTTGTATTACACCCCGCAGTATGAAAAGATGACCTGCGACTAACCTAAGATATGAAAAATTAAAAAGTTAGTTTTCTTCACGCTCGCAGCAAAATTGCATTTTCCTCACTGGTTTCAAGCAGAAAAACCGCCATGTTCGAGCCGCTGAGGTGAAAAAAAAACATAATTGATATCGTGCCTATCAATTGTGGTACCTAGTACATGACCGTTTTTAATTATAATTTTATTTATTTTATTTTATTTATTGATAAACAATATATTTACACGGCATTACAGACAAGCCGTAGCAATACACCGAGAAATTAAACATTACAAAATAATAGATACAAAACATATTCAACATGGACAACAATATAGGTGACATCAAACAAAAGTACTGGACAGCCTATCATCCATCGACTCACAAAACTTTAGACATTCACGGCACACAGTCGCCCATCTCCAAGCAAACAAGTCACATTCAGGTGCCGATGTCAAGAGCGCATTGAGCAGCGTGAGCGCGCGCGGGAGCGGCGAATGTATGTGCGATACCGTGCGCGCCGCCGGCACTGCCAGCAGTGGGCGCGCTCGCGGTCTCAGCATGACTCTGGGCACATCCGGAACATGCAGCCGCAGCACTCGAGCCACAAGCTCCGGGCAGTCTGACTCGCCACGCAGTATGCAACAAGCGGTGGTCAGCAATTTGTTGTTGCGCCTTACCTCTAGAGAATTGTATCCGAGGCATCCGAGTAAGTATTTCGTTAGATAGATAAATGGATAATACCTAAATCTTTTTTTAAAGATGAATCTCAGGAATGCCTTCTGGATCTTCTCCAGAAGCAAGGCGAAGGTGGACTCATATAATCACATTATATAAACGGCTTTTCTTTAAATTATATACGAATTGATAAATTCCCTGTACCTATCTATAATATTATTTGGCTATAAGTATCTAAATGGTCAATTCTAGTCACATTTATAGAAAACACTACATTTCTGGTTATCCACTGATTAGTAACATCACTACATACTTAGTATAAAACAAAGTCGCTTCCTGCTGTCTGTCTGTCCCTGTGTCCCTATTATGTAGTCTTACATCTTTAAAATTACGCAACGGATTTTGATGCGGTTTTTTTAAGTGATTCAAGAGGAAGGTTTATATTTACAATTATATGTCGCTCTTTCAAGAGTAACCTCTAAAGAAAACATGTTTGTATTGTCTAATGAAAAAAAACCGGACAAGTGCGAGTTCAACTCGCGTGGTGAGGGTTCCGTAAAACATTGAGAATTTTCCCGCTACTTTGAATACTCAAACTTCTTATAGGTTTTCCTGTAATCTTTAGGCAAGGAACTATTTTTCATTTTTTTTCAGAATTTTAAGCCTAGTAGTTTCGGATATAAGGGGGAGGAATGGTCAATTTTCGTCTTTTCTCCTAAATTACTTCAAATCTGTTTTTGCTAAAATTATAAAAAAAAATTTCTGACATGCTTACAACAACCCATTTCATTTGATATGTCACACAATACAGTTTGTGAAACTTTTTTTTTCAATTTTCCAGTTTACCCCCCAAAAGTGACCCCCTTGTTCAGAATTCATTAATTTACTTTAGGTACGCGACCATCTTTGGGTCACCATTTTACATATGTATACCAAATTTCAACTCAATCGGTCCAGTAGTTTCGGAGCAAATCGGCTGTGACAGACGGACAGACAGACAACCCGAGTGATCCTATAAGGGTTCCGTTTTTTCCCTTTGAGGTATCGGAACCCTAAAAAAACTATGAACGTTGTATATAAAAACATTCTGTAGTATCCTATTTAGTATTAGCATTGCACCCGTGCGAAGCCGGGGCGGGTCGCTAGTTAGTAATATGTAACGAATATATTTCTTAAACATTGAATATAAATTATTCATCTATTCTGATACAAATAAATCAAAATCACTAGGGTTCACTAAGGGTGAATGTGCCAGGCGCAATACAGAGAGCACATTCATTGTGCCAGCTGCTCCATTGTGTAACGCATTTGCGTGCGTCACGTAGATCTAAATGTCACTTTCCGTATGGGAAATGACAGACGGAAATGGACCCTCAGGTCGCAAAGTAAGTTCGTGGGACTAAATATTATATTATAGAATTGGTCGCAGTAAGTCATGTAATTACTAATTAATTAATAACTAGGTGGTACAGTACCTACAAAACATACCTTCCACATTATCAATGAAGTTATAATGGCATTTACACTAATTAACCATATCCCACGATTAATATCAATAGTTCTGTGCTGTATATATATTGTAAACAGGACAATCAGGAGGCAGCAGCACTTGAAGAAAACTCCAACGACTCTTAATCATTTTATTAAAATTAAAATACACTTATAAACTTTTAAGACTCAATGATGCAACCTTACACCGTTGACAATCAGCACCAGAATGCCCGCCTGGACACCAACTCCTGGCCAAGAAACTCACCGTTCTCGAGGGAAAATCCAGCTCCCTGATTGGCTCACGACATCACAAGATGTCAGTGTCGTAACCCAATCAGAGAACCGCTAAGTTTTCGCGCCACAAAATATACCAATCAAGGCATCCAAGTGTTGCCATTTTTACGAATTAGGAGTTACCAATTTACAAAATGAGATTTTAAATAGTTAAAATGACTTTACACGATCAACAAACGTTATTGATTTAAACATTTTTAGCCATTTTCTTTCTAAAAGCGTAAGCAATTAATTGATAAAATACTGACACCTAACAATATACAGATGTCCACCGAGTAAAATGATAAAGGGATGCTAACACAAAATTTAAATTTGGATGTTAATCCAGAAATTAGAAATATTGTGTATTGGTGGGCGGAGAAGTGTCATATATTTGAAAAGAAATGTGCCAAGCATGGATAAGAATTAAATTACACTTCTTGACAATTTGTTGTATACCTATTTGTTTCCCAAGTGGATAAAACGTAACTAATGTAATGGGTACCTAAATAAGATCGTGAAATGTATTTTATGTTACTTGAAGTAATATAAACAAGTACAAGAATCCTTTTATAAATCTGCGAAAAGGAAAAACAAAAATAATAACTAAAAAATAATCGCAGGGACGGTAAAAGCGGTTTAAATTATTGATATAAAGACATGTCTTTACTAGCAGTCATCGTTATTAAAATTGCTGATGACATCTGAAATAGGTACTGATAAGTTGATGACATCTATTTTGGCTGTTAAACAATAGCGAACAGGAAAAAGAAAACATGTATCTTCATGTTTTAGTTCTGTATCTGAGCAGTTTCATCGCGTCATTGTTATTTGCCAACATTATTTGAAAAATATAAAACTAACGTAATAGTTGTACAATATTTCCGCCTAAATTTTGAAGTCCATAAATTATTATTAATGGAATACTAAAACATGCAACAGTAATACAAATAAAAATAAACTTTAATAATCAATATTGATTATTGCCTTACCATTCTTGCTGGTACTCGTAGTTAACTGATAACCCTCCCTGGTTTAAAATATGGCTTCCTGTATTTTACAGAAGATTTAATATTTTAAAGAATAAAGGGTACTTATTTATTATCCTTTCCTAACAGTCGATATTATTCGATAATATGAAGAAAAAATTACTATCTGGAAACGTAATATTAAAGGAAGTATGCTTAAATTAAAAGTAACTGTTAAGTGAAGGACATTAATACAAAACCAACCTAGAAACTGAGAACAGACTAGTACTATCAAATAATACAGGTAGAAGTCCGATGTAATACCGGAAAAGACAAACAAAAAGCATTAAAGCAAGCTATAAATATTTAAAGGATAAATAATTAATCCCCCGTGTGGTGTCGGGTTAGAATTTCACCACCCCTTTTCTTCCCGTGGGTGTCGTAAAAGTCGTCTAAGGGAGCAGGGTTGGAGTATGTTGTGGGCGATGGGCTAGCAACCTATCACTGCGATATCACATTTTGTCGATTTTTTATACCCACATTTATGCTAAAAGTGGCACTGCAACATTAGTTTCATGTGCTCTGCCTACCCCATTTGGGAAAAAGGGCGTGAATCTATTTATGTATGTAAATGATGTCAACGATGCAAAAATCAAATCATTAGATCATCAATTTAATAATGGATGTAATTTTAATCTGTGAATATTAAGCAACTAAATCTAAGTACATGCGTAGAGACAAATATTAAACCCACAATACTTAGTGTACTATAGTAAGTATGTGGTATCCCTAATGATGTTTCAAAATTAAATTCATTTCTTGCATACTTCCACATATAATGGAACTGTAACTTAAGAGCCCTCTAACATTTGAGCGCTAAGCCAATTCGCAATTTTTACGCGACGTTACCATTTCGCTCGCGCTATCATTTGTCTCACGTCTTACTCGCTGCACTGTGAAAGACGACGAAATAGTGTTGATCCAGCGCTGAAGCCATTAGTGAGGACACAGTATGCCATGTATGGGAATGAGAATACAAACGTATTGTAGGTATTGTTATATGATTAAGTGTTTAATTAATCCATACTTCATATCCACACTAATCCATACTAATATTATAAATGGGAAAGTGTATGTGTGTGTGTTTGTCCATCTTTCACGGCAAAACGGGGAGACGAATTGACGTGATTTTTTAAGTGGAGATAGTTGAAGGGATGGAGAATTGGAGAGTGATATAGGCTACTTTTTGTCTCTTTCTAACCCCCCACTTCCCTAAAATGGGGGGTGGAAGTTTGTATGGAGCATTCCGCAATTTTCAAGGTAGAAACCTATAAATTGGTATGCGGACTATTCGTGACTAAAACAAAAATCTTGCATCATTTTTTTTTGGAAATCTGCACCCTACCCCTCAAAAGAGGGGGTGAAATTTTATATGGGGGGTAGTCGATATGTAGAGTCGATATGTAGAGTTGATCATGTCCACAATGTTGAATTTCAAAATCGATGCCATTCTTATGCCAAAAACCATAAAAACGACACACATATTGATATTTAGACACAAGCCCATCGCAACCCAACAGGGGGGATGGTATTTCACGTCCGCCACGTTGGATTTTAAAATAGTTGTTGTTGTTTTCGTAATCAGCGACCAGCAACCCGATAAACCATAGAAACAATACCCATGTTGATTTTCAGACATTGTCACATTTCCCCCTTTTAGGGGTTGAATTCCCAAAAACCTGAAACACATATTTACTCATTTTTTGTTAGGAATACTCCTGTGACATTTTGAATGAAATAGTCTTATTTATTTTGTTTCCCCATACAAACTTTGACCCACATATCACCCGCATTGGGGGAGAATTTTGAAAAATCCTTTCTTAGTGCACTCTTAGACCTAATAAGGAACCTACGTGCCAAATTTGGAATCTCTAGATCCAGCGGTTTGAGCTGTGCGGTGACATATCGACTCTACATATCGACTACATATCGACTCTACATTTCGACTCTACATGTCAACTCTACATATCGACTCTACATATTGACTACATATCGACTCTACATATCGACTCTACAAATCGACTCTACATGTCGACTCTACATATCGACTCTATATATCGACTCTACATATTGACTACGTATCTCATCATCATCATCATATCAGCCGAAAGACGTCCACTGCTGGACATAAGCCTCCCCCAAAGAGTGCCACAATGACCGGTCCTGCGCCACCCGCATCCGGTACGTGGTCGCCACTCGAGAACCTTTCCGCCCCAATGGCCATCGGTTCTACGTGCAATGTGCAAGTTTAGCGATTCGGAGGGCTATATCGGTTACCTTGGTTCTGCTGCGGATAGCCTCATTTCTGATGCGATCACGCAGAGATACTCCCAGCATAGCCCTCTCTATTGCCCTTTGGGTGACTTTGAGCCTTCTTATTAGACCCATAGTAAGCGACCACGTTTCCGTGCCATACGTCATCACGGCCGTCATCAGAACCGAAAGGAAGGGATATGATTTTAGCAGTCTATGTTTGTATTTACGTATATTCCACTGTAGCGTTTAAAATACTGAACCGATTTTGATAAATCGATTCGAAATTATGTTCCGGGCTACCTTTTGTATGGAAAAGAAAAATATGCTCACACGTGTTGACCGCCGTTTTCATGTCTCTATCTTTCAAAATCTGAATGACAGAGACATTAAACCAGGAGCCGTAGCATGGTTGGCCTTATCACGCGACAAGTGACAAGTTAAGAGCGTTGTCTCGTTCTATCGAACGCTGTCAGCCAGTGACGCACGCTCTATCCTATCACATATGGCGTGACAAGGCCAACCATGCTACGGCTCCTGAACGAACAAACAAATAAATAAACTAACTATAGTGAAAATGCCTTAGGTACGTCCAATATTTGACAGCTTTCATCCCAGTAGAATTTATGTCATCATTGACGTTTATTGTGCCGCGATGACGGCTGTAAAAAAAATCTAATTATACTCAATAACAAGCATAGACAGATCAATAAACTGTATACCCACTACGGAAATCTAGCTAAAAATAGTAGATTGTACAACAAGTGCATAAAACGCACCATTTTACTCGAGACGTTTATCCATCCGAGCGAGCTTGCGAGCGAGGATAGATATAAAGTCGAGTGTAAAATGGGTTTTATGGACGAGTTGTACACTCTACTTTTCACTTCGATTGCGAGGAAATGAAACAGCAACATGTAAATATAGTAAATGCTAATTTAATTAAAATTGAAAGTTACATTAGAGCAATGAGAAATATTTAAAGTAATCGTTTTTCCTGGCATATTTAATGTTGTATTAGATTGTATTTGTGATGCGATATTTGGCATATTGTCAACTTCAGGTTCTTTTGAAGGAACGGGATTACCATTTAAGCTCTGTTCCAATGGTAAGTTAGCACTAGATGGGCCTGGTTCATTTGGGACTATGTCGATTCCTTCGGTAATCAAGTCGGTAATTTTAGCTTTTTGTTCTATGGATTCCTCAATATAGCCCTCTGCCACTTGGTCAGACTTCCAGCCGCCATGTCGCTTTAATGTTGTGAGATTTGCTCCAGAATCGGCTAACAGCGTAGCTGAAGTTCGTCGAAAGCAATGGCCTGTGTACTTTTCAGGGTTTTCTAATTTGAGAAAGGCTGCTATCTCCTTTGGCATTGCAGCGAATTTATTGCGTCCTATGGGTTGCCGTGTACATTTCCCGTTTTGATAATTAAGGAAAAACCGTTTCGTTGCCACATTTTCTGGACGTAGGGCTTGATACTTTCTAACTATATTTAAGTATTCGCCTTTGACGACGAATGTTCTTTCTTTATTTGTTTTTGTGTCAGGTAAGTTTATAGCCTGCAACTGAGTGTCCGTTTTCACGTCATCCACAGTAATGTTGATAAGTTCTATACCTCGACATGCACCACTGATTCCATATATGAGCGCCACCTACAATTAAAATAGTAATCATTATTACAACGTTGCACACTAATATAAGTACTAGGTAATGAATTATTGTACAATATTAAATTGCTGTTTAACAATGTAGAGTTTTACGTACTTTTGCAGCCAAATATCTTACATCCGGAGCGGTCTTTAAGAATGTTTCGATTTGATTTGCATTGAAAACCCTGGATTTTACACTTTTGTGCCCAGTGGAAAGCCTTTTCAGGTAACATGTGAGCTTCACGTAGGTTTTTATATGCACGTCGTTTTTCATCTGCAGCGTAGTCTTGAGCATAGAATACACACTCCATAGTGTAGACGGCTTAAACTTCTTAGATAATTCGTTGAAATACGTTAAGAAAACACTCTCTGAGAAACTATTCACTTGTTTTTCCGCCCTCCAACGCATGAAATTTTCATAAGCGGTAAGATAAATTCGCTTAGATTTCGACGGCAATATCTGTTCAACGACGTTTTCCGCGTGCCGCTCCATTAAAGTGTTAGGAGTGAGTGTTATTTCCTCTTCGCTTGACGACATTATTTATCGTTAATCAAAAAACAATTTCAAGTTGTAACACAAATATTACAATGAAAAAATAATTATGGTTCCCGCCAATTAACTTTTTTTTCTTTTTTTTTCTGTAGGGACGTGACACCTGACTTAAGGTCGTTACATACTGCTCAGTTATAAAAACATTTTCTTTTTATAACTATGATAAGTTGTTGTTATGGCTTAAATACTATACTGATCTACTAAATTGAAAAATAAACAAATATAAAAAATAATAAATGAGACGAAATACAAATTATAAGTTTATTTCATGAAGTTTTATTGTGTACTTTGGCTGTTGGTATCTTTGCCTTGGTCTTAGAATACGAACGAAACGAAATAAAATAAAGAGGTTGTTGTATGAAGTTAAAGATGTTCGTGTGGCTGTTGCAGCGATTGCCTTGGTCTTCGACGAAGATTTTACTTTATGCTCTAGAGCATAAAAAGCGACTTTATGTCGCCTACGCACGACATAAAGACGAACTTTTAGAGCATGAGAAGTGAAAAAACGTTTTTTGCATACAAAAGATAGATTTCACCCGGAGCATAATTTCAAACCGATTGATACTCAGTCATTAAAACCGTCAAAAAAATACAAACAAGACTGCTAAATAAAATCATATCTCTTCCTTTCAGCTCTACCACAGTCGAGCATTAAACTTTTGCAATTTGGTGTGCACTGCCATCTATCGGAAGATCTCAACACTACTGCATGCATACGCAAAATTTTCACAATGTTAGACAAACTTGGGAAAGCTTGCCTGCTTTGCTCGCGTCGTTTTATTTGTCATCGCTAGATGGCGCGAACATTAATCCTTTTACCAACCTCAATACTTGCTTAGGCAGCATTTCCACCTACGGCTCTATGATAGCTGCGCCTATCGCGTGAATGTGAATCCTCATATCAATAAAAGGTCGACAACGCCATTGTACATAACTCCTCTTGATTGGAAAGCGTCCATAGGCTACGGTTTCACTTTCCATCATGTAGGCCCATAACGACCGAATAGCCTAGTGACGACCGAATAGCCTAGTGGCTAGAGAACCTGACTATGAAGCTTGAGGTCCCGGCTTCGATTCCCTGTCGGGGCTGATGAATACAAATTTATGTTTGTTCTCGAGTCTTGGATGTTTAATATCTATTTAAGTATATATTTATCTACTAGCTTCTGCCCGCGACTTCGTACGCGTATAAATTATGGATGACATGATATTCTTATGTTTCACCATACTATACCTACTACACTGATAAATTAGATTATTATGATTTCATTTCTATAAATTATGCGTGTAACAGTTCAAATCCTCATAAACTTTGTCGTCAATAATATTTAATTATATTGATTTACTTAATTTTTATTGCAAACGAAGTACCTAAGTACTTATAGTAGAAGAAAAATTACCAAAACCGGAATTTAAATATAAGATTTCATAATTGAAACAAATGGCCCGAGGGCGAGACCCCAAAGATACTCTATATCTCCGGGTGTCTTGTCAATAATAGCGCTCCATAAGCGAGCCAGAGCATCGAAGGCCCGAGGGCGAGACTCCATGGATACTTACTATCCACAGGTGTCTTGCAAGCGAAACATGAGACTTAAGTCCCAAAGGTGAGGAGCGAGGCAAGCGAGCCCGAAGGCCGAGCTTTTCGTATGAATGAAAGGCCCAAACCAACCCTTCAGAGAGCGCTCTCTATGCGAGCCCGAGGGCCAAAGGCCCGAGAGCGAGCTTTTCGTAGGAACGAAAGGCCCAAACCAACCCTTCAGAGAGCGCTCTCAATGCGAGCCCGAGGGCCGAAGGCCCGAGGGCGAGCCTTCACGGACACTAACTAACCCCAGGTGTCTTGCAAGCGAAACCGGAGACCAAAGTTCCGAGCAAGAGAAGTCAGATTATTACGATTTCATTTCTATAAATTATGCGTGTAACTGTTCAAATCCTCATAAACTTTGTCGTCAATAATATTTAATTATATTGATTTACTTAATCTTTATTGCAAACGAAGTACCTAAGTACTTATAGTAGAAGAAAAAAAACCAAAACTGGAATTTAAATATAAGATTTCATAATTGAAACAAATGGCCCGAGGGCGAGACCCCAAAGATACTCTATATCTCCGGGTGTCTTGTCAATAACAGCGCTCCATAAGCGAGCCAGAGCATCGAAGGCCCGAGGGCGAGACTCCATGGATACTTACTATCCACAGGTGTCTTGCAAGCGAAACATGAGACTTAAGTCCCAAAGGTGAGGAGTCGAGAGCAAGCGAGCCCGAAGGCCGAGCTTTTCGTATGTTTGAAAGGCCCAAACCAACCCTTCAGAGAGCGCTCTCTATGCGAGCCCGAGGGCCAAAGGCCCGAGAGCGAGCTTTTCGTAGGAATGAAATGCCCAAACCAACCCTTCAGAGAGCGCTCTCAATGCGAGCCCGAGGGCCGAAGGCCCGAGGGCGAGCCTTCACGGACACTAATTAACCCCAGGTGTCTTGCAAGCGAAACCGGAGACCAAAGTCCCGAGCAAGAGAAGTCAGAAGTAGAGCGGCAAGGCAAGCGAGACCAAAGGCCGAGCTTTTTTTTTGGAATGATAGGCCCAAAGAACCGTTTTAGAGAGCGCTTCCTATGCGAGCCCGAGGACTGACGCACACTATCTCCAAGTGTCTTGAAAGCGAAATCTGAGTTCAAAAGTCCCGAAGGTGAGTGGCGAGGCAAGCGAGCCCGAAGGCCAAGCTTTTCGTATGAATGAAAGGCCCAATACATCGCTTCAGAGAGCGCTCTCATGCGGACGCTCACTATACCCGAGTATTCATAACAATATTTCTGAATGTCACGCACGCTGAAGTTTTATACATAAAAAAAAATGGTACCTACTTAATTCTCCGCGGAATGCCGTTGTGTCCAAATTTTATACCCACATCTCTTGACGTTGGTGAAGTATGCTAATTTGACGTAAGTATTAAACTCAATCTATCATACATCTTTAGATGACCTCTGAATTCATAGCAATTATATAGGAAGACGGAGATCAAGGTTGCTGGATTTCAATATCAAAACCAACAGCGCCGTTGTCAGCGACTGAGTTTCCAAAATAATTAGGTCTCTTATGTCTAACAGCTACTATCGGTTGAGATATCAACCATTTTTGGTTATTATATAAGTATAGTCTTTAGCCATCTAGCACTCTTTTTCATCCCGTGTTTTTTCACGTTTTATCTATATTTTTTATAATGTTTGAATGGAGTTCTTTTTACTTTCCAGTCAAGTGTATGCTCATTAATTTTCAAGTCTTTAGCTCATGGATTTGAGGAGTTCCCATACAAAGTATAGCCCCATTTTTTACCCCCTTTGAACTAATATTTATCATTTTTACAGCCTATGACCTGGCTGGGGATTTTCTCGACCGATTAAGTAAAAGTTGCATCAAAATCCTCTATTCACTAAGCTTCTCTGCGTTTTTGAAAATGTATCACAAAAAAATTTAAACTACAAAAAGTGCATTCCAATCGCTGGGTTTGAACTCGGGGACGCCGACTCCGTAAGCTATGGGTCTAACCACTGGACTAACTATCAGTTCTAAGAACACGATGAATTTTCGAATATCTAATGATATTGTTATAACCCCGCTCTTGCAACATTATATAGTTTCTAGTCGCCTCAGAACCTATTTTCATCCCATATTTTTCACGTTTTAACTAAACATTGCTAACAGTTTGAATGGGGTCGTCTTTACTTTCCAGTCAAGTTTATGGTTACCAATTTTCAAGTCTGTAGCTCGTGCATTCAAGGAGTTCTCATACAAAGTTCAACCCCATTTTCTACCCCTTTTGAACCCTAATCTTTAAGATTTTTATAACTTTAAACCTGGCCGGGGATTCTCTCGACAGATTAGTAAAGTTTGGATTAAAATCCGTTTAGCCGTTTTCACGTGATGCTCTGTCAAATAAACAGACAAACAGATAAACAGACAAAAATTCTAAAAACTGTTGGAACGTGTTCTGTTATCAATTCTAAGTATCCTCAGCCAACTTTTTTTCCTTTATCTTCCAAGTACAGACTTTCGACCCTCTTCAGCTTTATTATATGTATAGATATAAGTATGTTTATCCGTTGTCTAGTACCCATAGTACAGGCTTTGCCTAGTTTGGGACTAGATCAATTGGTATGAATTGTCCCACGATATTTAACTTGCGCATCAGTTCCATTTATCATAATTGACACGAGAAAAAAATAAATACTGCCAATTTTCATAAATATAGAATAGAATAGAATAAATTTATTTTGTAACAACAACAGGAATATACATAACATAAGGCATATAGGTGGTAGGTGTAGGTATTTTTCTGAAACAAGAGTATTGACTAGAAGATATTGAGAGGTCCCCGTTCCATGTAGGATTTTTAGCGCTTAGACCTCTCGTATCTAGTGATAAGGATAAACCTCCTAGAATAGAAAAATGCTTTTAGTGATTACATGCACAATGTACCGCACATAAGTACATTATTGTTGTATGGGTTGGTTAAATGTAGCAATTTTGACCATTATCTATCTATTCTATACATATAAATATAATAGCTGAAGAGGGTCGAAGTCTGTACATGGAAGATATTCGAAAAAAGTTGGCTGGGGATACAATCCATAATTTATACGCGTACGAAGTCGCGGGCAGAAGCTAGTTGATAATAAAACTATAATTACAATTTGAAGTTTCATTATTTAATTGTTCGAGTAGTTACACAGGCAACTCATTTACGCAAGTACAGTCGAGTTCTCCAATATCTATACAGACAAGCTTTCAAAAATATCTACACATGTGTCTTATATCAGTAATAATAAAGCCTGTGTACAGATATTTTTGAAAGGTTGTCTGTATAGATATTGGAGAACTCGACTGTACCTACCTACTTGTTTCTTTGTCTCTTTTATTACTTTTGTATAAGAAAGTGAACAACACACACATTGTTTGATAATATTGATAATAGAGCGATAGGTTTTAAGTCGGATCAATGATTGTTTTTTTTTTTTAATTTACTTAGATAATGTATTTGTATAGTTGGTATTATTTATTTCTTCCATTGCATTAAACATAACAAACCTATTTAACATGGCACCACATGTGTTTGCGTTAATGTCGAATAGACGTTCTGCTAATTAACCCATTCAAGACCATTGACTCAACATATGAGTCATGCCTCTACGAGTAATTCCCGCCACAGAGCGGAAAAACGTTGCTACGCGCTACGTCGTAGCACACGTAGCAATGCGTGGCCTCGAATGGGTTAAATCGTTTTAAGGGTTCCGTACCTCAAAAAGAAAAAACGGGTCCCTTATAGGATCACTTTGTTGTCTGTCTGTCAGTCTGTCAAGACCCTTTATAGACTAAGCAAAATACGTTTTTTTGGAAATAATTCAATATCAGGCTAATTATTTGTGTTGCGGCTTGCAACACCGGACGGAGATGGCGCCCAGTAAGACGACAGCATCGCGCGCCTGCGCACAGCAGCGCAAAGCCTGCGGTGTTATTATAACTGGGGTCTTCAGTAAGGTAGGAGGAGGGAGGAGGTACTTCCTCAGTTGGGCTGCTCCAACTTTAAGCGAATTTACATTCTGTGCTAAGTATAATTCGTTGGTAATTTATATTGACTCTCATTTTCTTGTTCGTGCTTTAATAGGGGAATGAATAATGTTGAATTTTCTCGAAAAAGGATTAAACATGTAGTCAAACGGAGAAAAAATCAACGCAAGAGGTTAAAATAAATCACAAAGTTATAAGTGTCCAAAGTTTTAAGCGGGGATATACTTTTCCGCAAAACGCACCTTCTTAAGAAACGATTGTCATTTACTATGACACTCGATGGTCGTGACGTCACGATCCCCGAGCGTTTTCTCCCTCTAACAAGCAACATTTCAACAAACAACTTTATTCCATCCTATTTGGCCCAGCTGCACCGGAATATCTTAAATCTAAATTTCAATTCTATCCGAAATATCTTAAATCTAAATTTCACCCCGTCCTGGTTGCGAGCTCCGTACATCCAGTACCTCTGTCCTGTCTCACCGTATTGGTTTCCTCTCAAATTCCTTTGCTGTTCAGGCTATTCGTCTGTGGAATGATCTACTCTTACCGTCAGGCAAGCTCAGAGCAAATTGTCCTTTAAACGCAAGTTGCGTAAGCATCTCTTTTCTACTATTTAAGATTGATGATCCTCGTAATATCTTTGTGCGGGTACATAAAATTGTATGTATTTAAGTATGTATAAGTAAGTTTATATTGTATGCATTATATAAGTATGTATATTCATGAAATTAATTGATTTGTGTTTCCATTCTAGTTTCAGTATGGTTGACTGGTAGAGAATGCCTGATGGCATTAAGTCCATGTACTTTTATTTGTATACTAGCTTCTGCCCGCGACTTCGTACGCGTATAAATTATGGATGACATGATATTCTTATGTTTCACCATACGTTACCTACTACACTGATAAGTTAGATTATTACGATTTCATTTCTATAAATTATGCGTGTAACAGTTCAAATCCTCATAAACTTTGTCGTCAATAATATTTAGTTATATTGATTTACTTAATCTTTATTGCAAACGAAGTACCTAAGTACTTATAGTAGAAGAAAAATTACCAAAACCGGAATTTAAATATAAGATTTCATAATTGAAACAAATGGACCGAGCGAGGGCGAGACCCCAAAGATACTCTATATCTCCGGGTGTCTTGTCAAACTATCCCTGAGAGCCAAAGTCCTGAAGGTAAACGGGGAGGCAAGCGAGGCCAAAGGCTGAGCTTTTCGTAGGAATGAAAGGCCCAACGTACCCTTATAGATAGCGCTCCATATGCGAGCCAGAGCATCGAAGGCCCGAGGGCGAGACTCCATGGATACTTACTATCCACAGGTGTCTTGCAAGCGAAACATGAGCCTTAAGTCCCAAAGTTGAGGGGTGAGGCAAGCGAGCCCGAAGGCCGAGCTTTTCGTATGAATGAAAGGCTCAAACCAACCTTTCAGAGAGCGCTCTCTATGCGAGCCCGAGGGCCGAAGGCCCGAGAGCGAGCGTTTCGTAGGAATGAAAGGCCCAAACCAACCCTTCAGAGAGCGCTCTCAATGCGAGGCCGAGGGCCGAAGGCCCGAGGGCGAGCCTTCACGGACACTAACTAAACCCAGGTGTCTTGCAAGCGAAACCGGAGACCAAAGTCCCGAGCGAGAGAAGTCAGAAGAAGAGCGGCGAGGCAAGCGAGACCAAAGGCCGAGCTTTTCGTTGGAATGATAGGCCCAAAGAACCGTTTTAGAGAGCGCTTCCTATGCGAGCCCGATGACTGACGCACACTATCTCCAAGTGTCTTGAAAGCGAAATCTGAGTTCCAAATTCCCGAAGGTGAGTGGCGAGGCAAGCGAGCCCGAAGGCCGAGCTTTTCGTATGAATGAAAGGCCCAATACATCGCTTCAGAGAGCGCTCTCTATGCGAGCCCGAGGGCCGAAGGCCCGAGAGCTAGCTCATGCGGACGCTCACTATACCCGAGTATTCATAATAATAATAATATTTCTGAATGTCACAAACGTTGAAGTTTTATACATAAAAAAATGGTACCTACTTAATTCTCCGCGGAATGCCTTTGTGTCCAAATTTTATACCCACATCTCTTGACGTTGGTGAAGTATGCTAATTTGACGTAAGTATAAAACTCAATCTATCATACATCTTTAGATGACCTCTGAATTCATAGCAATTATATAGGAAGACGGAGATCAAGGTTGCTGGATTTCAATATCAAAACCAACAGCGCCGTTGTCAGCGACTGAGTTTCCAAAATAATTAGGTCTCTTATGTCTAACAGCTACTATCGGTTGAGATATCAACCATTTTTGGTTATTATATAAGTATAGTCTTTAGCCATCTAGCACTCTTTTTCATCACGTGGTTTTTCACGTTTTTATTTTTATAATGTTTGAATGGAGTTCTTTTTACTTTCCAGTGAAGTGTATGTTTATCAATTTTCAAGTCTAAAGCTCATGGATTTGAGGAGTTCCCATACAAAGCTTTGCCCCATTTTTTACCCCTTTTGAACTATATTTTATCATTTTTACAGCCTGTAACCTGGCCAGGGATTTTCTCGACCGATTAAGTAAAAGTTGCGTCAAAATCCTCCATTCACTAAGCTTCTCTGCGTTTTTGAAAATATACCTTTTCAAAAAATACATTTTCAAAAACGCAGACACAAAAAAATTAAAACTACAAAAAGTGCATGCTGCTAGGTTTGAACTCGGGGACACCGACTCCGTAAGCTATGGGTGAAACCACTGGACTAACTATCAGTTGTAAAAACACGATGAATTTTTGAATATCTTGACGACATGTTACCATGGTAATGATACTGTTCTAACCCCGCTCTTGCAACGTTATATAGTTTCTAGTCGCCTCAGAACCTATTTTCATCCCATATTTTTCACATTTTATCTATACATTGCTAAAAGTCTGAATGGGGTCGTTTTTACTTTCCAGTCAAGTTTATGGTTACCAATTTTCAAGTCTGTAGCTCGTACATTCAAGGAGTTCCCATACAAAGTTCAACCCCATTTTCTACCCCCTTTGAACCCTAATCTTTAAGATTTTTATAGCTTAAAACCTATCCGGCGATTCTCTCGACAGATTAGTAAAGTTTGCATCAAAATCCGTTCAGCCGTTTTCACGTGATACTCGGACAAATAAACAGACAAACAGATAAACAGATAAACAGACAAAAATTCTAAAAACTGTTGGAACGTGTTCTGTTATCAATTCTAAGTATCCCCAGCCAATTTTTTTTCGTTTATCTTCCATGTACAGACTTTCGACCCTCTTCAGCTTTATTATATGTATAGATTTGTGCAATAAAGTTTAAATAAATAAATAAATAAACATTCAAACGGTTGTAGCTTCGTAATTTTTTGAGATATTTATACAAATATCTCAAAAAGTTACGAAGCCACAGTACAACGGTTTGAAAAACCCATACGGGATTCACCCATGTCGAATCCAAAAAACCGATTACTGGTGATCATACAATGAGCTCACATATCGAGTCCTCGTATTTTGGTGACTTAACGTGCTAACGGTGCAACCAGTTCGGAAATAGCAGTACATTGATCTGTAAAGAGAGCATTGAGGTCGTTGACCTGTCCGACCCTTTCTTACTATACTGTACTTGACTATACCTACTCTTGTTCTCAATTGTACCCACGATTAGGGTTCCGCAATAAAATAAGGAATCCTAATACTTTTACGCTTTATATTTTCTACCAGTTTCTCTGTCCATATGTAGGTATCGGTTTTTAAACGATTTCAAAAAAGAGTGAGGTGTGTTCGTCTATGTAAATATATGAGTTTTTAATAAATGGTCATTGATATTTTTTTTATGCAAAGTAGTTAAAAAGAACACTATTTAAAGAACAGGATAAGTGTTTCTAAATTCCATCTAGGATGGTAGGTATGTATAGAGGATTTATGTAATTTTATAATTTACATTTTAAAAGTAGATAGTCTGTTTGTTAAGTAATTTATTTAAATGATGGACTACAATGTTCCTGCCGAGTTACTTACTGTAAAGCAATTGGACTCAATGGGGTCATTGGGGTCAATGGTTAGCAGATAAACAGTGTGCAATTATATTAACATTAATTTATAGGAATCTACTAACAAAACGAGAATAGTTATTTACGATACAAGTGCAGAAAATAGGAAATTGCGAATTACCTATTCGCACGTGTATCGTATAACGTTTTACAGTACTTATGGCTCTTTAAAGTTTCAACATATGCACGGAAAGTGCTCATTTCCGCACTCGTGCGGGAAAGTAACACCATGTGCAGAAAGTAACACCAACACTCTAATTATACATGTTTAAAGTATAAGTGGGACTACTGCCCATTCCCTCACCCATTAGAGAAGGACCTTGTAGTGGGACATGATAGGAATGAATAATCTTAAAAAACCGGACAAGTGCGAGTTCAACTCGCGTGGTGAGGGTTCCGTATATAATTTAAATTTCATAAGAAGTTTGAATACTCAAACTTTATAGGTTTTCCTGTAATCTTTAGGCAAGGAACTATTTTCCATATTTTTTTCAGAATTTTAATCCTAGTAGTTTCGGAGATAAGGGGGGAATGGTCAATTTTCGTCGTTTTTCCTAAATTACTTCAAATCTGTTTTTGCTAAAATTATTAAAAAAAATATATCTGACATGCTTACAACAACTTCTTTCATTTCATGTCACACAATACAGTTTGCAGAACTTTTTTTTTTTCAGTTTACCCCTCAAAAATGGCCCCTTTGTTCAGAATTCATTAATTTACTTTACGCGTCCATCTTTGGGTCACCAATTTACATATGTGTACCAAATTTCAACTCAATCGGTCCAGTAGTTTCGGAGCAAATCGGCTGTGCTGTGACAGACGGACAGACAGACAACCGAGTGATCCTATATAAGGGTTCCGTTTTTTCCTTTTGAGGTATCGGAACCCTAAAAATATCTAAAAATCACTACAGTTCAGTCCGTAATTCAAAAATTAATTTAATTGTGCTAATTGGGTTGTGTCCTAAAATTTTTTTACGATGCCATTCGAACTAGTTTTTGGAGAGGAACAAATGTTTGTATGGGAGCAACTACAATTAAAAAACATAAATACCCAAAAAATTGAGTTAAAGACGAACCTCGCTGGCGGCAGCCGAAAACGTTTCATACTGATTAACATTGAATCGTGACGTCACAGGGTGATAGTTGTACTAATCGTTGTATTGAAAATCAAGTAAATTGGTGTTTCAGTCGTGAAATACTGCGTTTAGGACCATAGTTGTCATACAATTTAGTTTCTATAATAGCATAAGGATTCTATTGGTAGCTTTAAATTTACTTTTGGAGAATAAAAAAAAATGTATATTTATTCTAAACTTTCAAGGTCTATATCTTTTTATAATTTTAATTATATTTCTTAATTTATACTTAATTACATTTATTTCATGGTTTACTCTCAATTTAGCAACACTGCGTTATCGATTTTGACATGTGGAAACTACCCAATTATATGTATTAAGTTAAGTTTTGTTGCACTCTATGTATATTTTTTGCACTAATAAACTATTTTCTTCTTCTTCTTCTTCTTCTTCTAAATATGCTAAAAACGGACTCTGGCGATGATTTAGACTTTAAATTTGATTTCAAATAAGCGTCGAACATTTCGTGAACCAATTTCGTATTTTCTCGATTGTTTATTCCTTATTTATCAATGTAGCTCAATAAAGTAGAAAAATGTTAAAATTAAAAAAAAATCTTACTATGAAGAAATGGTAGCGACCCCTAAATCTTAACCAATAACATAATAAATAATAGACGTTAATTTTTCACGTATTAGACCAATATAATAGGATGTCTCAGTGAAATTTCAAATTTTCGGTTTTTAAGCAACACCCTAATGTATATTATGGATAATATAAATAACGCTGACTATTATTATTATTATTTGATATTTGTGGGCCTTTAATGTGCCGCTTCGACCAGTGAATGATCTATTGTGGCAGCCCTTTCTTGTTTATAGTTCACCATTAAGACCCGTTGCCTCCAAGAAATTCCAGATTCTTTGGGCGGTGATATGTTGTACCTCTTCTGGGTGCATGATGTGCCGCCCTAGGTAGGTACTTCTTTTTTGCATGAGTGGTCCGCAGGAGCAGAGAATGTGCATTGCTGTCTCCTCTGTCTCCTGGCAGAACCTGCAAGTTGCGTCTTGTTTCATACCCATTTGAAACAGGTGTTTGTTCAATTTGCAATGTCCTGTCAGGATTCTCGTCACTGCACAGGTTTTGTGCCTTTTGAGTTGTAATAGCTCTTTAGACAGTTTACTATTGAACCCTTTAATTAAGGCTTTAGCCTGTTTTTGTCCTTTGGTGGACATCCACAGCTTGATTGCCTCTGATTTTTCTGTGTTACTTAGCAGAGAATATGCTTTCCGTTTTGTGATACCACAGAACGGTTCTGGGCCGACTAGGGTTGTTTCTGCGCCCTTCCTTGCAAGTTCATCTGCTTTTTCGTTCCCTAAAATATCGGAATGCCCTGGTACCCATCTAAGTATGACTTTATTGGAGTTAGCCAGGGTGTTTAAATTGTTTTTACAATTCTGGACTAGTTTAGAGTAAGACTCTAAGGATTCTAGTGCCAGCAGAGCAGCTTGACTGTCTGAGTTGATGTAGATGAGTTGGTTTTTTTGGTTTCCTTCAAGGTTGATTTCCACGCATTTATTTATTGCGAAGACTTCAGCCTGAAAGATTGAGGCCTCTTTCCCCATGCTGACGCTAGCTTTGAGCTTTGGCCTCTCACCATAAATACCACACCCTACATCATCACCTTTTTTTGAGCCATCTGTATACCAAATGTGGCTTCCCTCCTTGAATTCCATTTGGTCGTTTATCCATTTGTCTCTCGGAGGTATTTCCACTGTATACAGTTTAGTGAATTTGCATTCCACGTATGTGTCGTCTGTGGGCATGCTTAGGTTTTTATTATCAAAAACAAGGGCCTCAAGTTTGATTAGCGCTTGAGAGCGCCATTTTGGCCTTGTTAGTGAGCATATCCTGTAGATGCACTGCTTCGCCTCCTTTTGCACTTGCAGGTGGAGTGGAGTTAAGTCGAGCAGTGCATCCAAGGCTGCCCCCGGTGTTGAGCATAAAGCTCCTGTTGCTGTTAGGCAGGCTGTACGCTGTAGGCTGCTTAACTTTGTGATGGCTGTCTTTTGGTTGGCTTTGTTGCACCAGACTGCAGAGGCGTATGTGATTACAGGCCTCACTATCGCTGTGTAGAGCCACATAGCAATTTTGGGTTTTATGCCCCATCTTGCTCCTGCCATTCGACAGCAAGTCCACATGGCCATTTTTGCCTTTTGTATTGTTTTATTCAAATGAGCGTTCCAAGTTAGCTTTTGGTCAAAAGTAACCCCTAGGTACTTGACCTCATTTGAGTAGGTTATTTCCTGTCCATTCAGTTTTAGTTTGGCAAGCTTGTCTAGTTTCCTTTTTCTTGTAAAAGGCACTAGTACGGTTTTGCTCGCATTGATAGACAGGTCGTTTTCTTTGCACCATTTGTTTATGGTATTGAGCGCCCCTTGCATTAGATTTGAAATTGTGTGGAGGCAGGGACCTTTGATTATGACTACAAGGTCGTCGGCATATCCCTGTGTGTCATAGTCTAGGTCCTTCATAGTTGCAAGGAGTTGGTCCACTGCTAGGGTCCATAGTAGTGGGGATAGTACGCCTCCTTGTGGACATCCTCTTGTGGTGTAGAATGTATGCTCAATTGCATTGAGGGTCAGAGTGACTATTCTATTTGAGAGCATGCTCAGGACCCATCTGATGGTGTTTTCATCCACGCCCTTTGATGCCAACCCCCTAAGGATAGTATCTGTGGGTGTATTGTCGAAAGCACCCTCAACGTCAAGGAATGCACATAGAGCTGTTTGCTTATCCTCTAGGGTTCTTTGCACTTTGTCGACCAGATCTAGTAGTGCAGTTTCCGTAGATTTCCCCTTCTGGTAAGCATGTTGGTTCAGACTTAATGGTCTGAGTACCAGGTATTTTGTTCTAATGTGCTGATCAATGACTCTCTCCATTGTTTTAAGTAAGAAAGATGATAGACTGATTGGTCTGAAGGATTTGGGCTGTGAGTAGTCCTTTTTCCCTGCTTTTGGTATAAAGCGTACCTTGACTTTAGTCCATTGTTCTGGTATGGTACCCCAAGCAAAGCTAGCTCGGAATATTCTTACCAGGTGCGGAAGGACTAGGTGTTGTCCTTGCTGCAGTAATGCAGGAAAAATGCCGTCCTCTCCCGCCGATTTAAATGGTTTGAATTTTTTAAGTGCCCATATAACTTGGTTTGGCCTGAAAATGTTAGCGGCCAAATTCCAGTCGTTGTTATGTGCCCTACGGGCTTGTGTGCTCCTTTGGGTGCATAACTGGGTATTACTGGTGGGGTACGAACCTGGGAAGTGGATGGTTCTGAGCAAGTCCATTATTTCCACTTCCGTGGTCGTAAAGCTGCCATTAGGTCTCTTAAGTAGACCTAGGTAGTTTGTTGGTGTCTTGGAGAGAATTTTGTGAATTCTCGCTCCTTTATGTGTTTGGGCGATTTCTTCACAGAACTTTCGCCAAGACTTCCGTTTAGATTTTCTGATCTGTTTGTTATATTCAGTTAAAGCTCTACCATACCTTTCCCACTCGTTTGGTCTGGTTGAGTGATTGAATATGCGACGGGTGGATACACGGAGCTTTTCCAGCCTTTTGTTCCACCATGTCGTAGTGTAGTTTGTGTTTGATTCTCGCAATGGGCAGCTCTGTTCGTAGGCCTTGCAGATGCCTTTGGATAGTTGGTTTACTGCTATGTTGAGGGAATCTGGATTTTTAACATATTTTGGGATATCCTTTAGATGGTCTTCCAGGTGAGCTCTGTACGCTTCCCAGGACGTATCTTTTGGATTTCTCCGTGTTTGTGGTTCCATATCTAATGGGCCCTTTACGCCGAATATAATATGTTTGTGGTCCGACATTGAATTTTCGCAACTAACATGCCAGTTACCTAGGCAGTTTGCTGTCTTTTCAGTTGCGAAAGTTATATCTAATACTTCTTGTCTTGCCCTAGTAACGAAGGTCGGCGTGTTGCCCCTATTTAACAGGTGTAGACAGTTAGTAAAAATAAAGTCTGAGAGTAACTCACCCCTTCTGTTGATGCCGGTGCTCCCCCAGATGGTGTGATGAGCGTTTGCGTCGCACCCCACAATAAGTTCTGCCTTTTGTGCTTGAGCGTACTGTACAACTTTAGCCAGTTCTTCTGTGGGGTCTTGTTTTTCTCCGGGCAGGTAGGCGGAACAGATCAACACCTTTAGTGAGCCCCTTCCTTTGAGATTTACATACGCAGCTACAAGGTCATCGCTGCATAGTTCTGTAACAGGCAAGAAATTCATATTTTTGTTAAACACGATGCAGGCCCTTGGTTTGGATCCTTTTTCGTGTATTAGTACCTTACCTGCATTATTGAGTCCTGTTCCCATGGTTCTGGTGTTAATCCATGGTTCTTGTATGAGGGCGATGTTCAGGCTATTTTCGCCGAATAGTTTTTCCACGACCGCTGTGGCCGCGATGGCGTGGTGTAGGTTGGCCTGTAGGAACATCACCCCCCCGTGGGCTGCGTCTTTATTTGTTCCGGCGCTGGGCGTTGGCATGCCCTTGCCGGCCCCCTCTTCCTCTACCCCTGGAGCGGTTGGAGCCCCTATTGCCCCCCCTATTGGCGGGAAACCGCTGTGTTCCCGATGTACCCGCTACAGGATTGGCTGCGGGATTGGGAGGGACTGCCCGTTTAGGTCCCGGAAGGACCTTTCGGGCGGGTGTTTGGTTGGGGTCCCTCGATGTTGACGGGTTTTGCGGTGGTGGGGTTGGGGAGGTGTTAGGTTCCGGCTGTTGTGCCTTGGGGGTACCCTTTAGCCGAAACTGGACCTTTCGGAAGCCTAGGCTTGCTTTTAGGTCCATCTTTTGGAGGTTCTCCACTGACTGGTCGTCTAGGGCTACGGTCACCATGACCCCGCCTTTCTCGACTTTTGTGTGGAGAATCTTCCAATACTCTGTGTACAGCCCGAAGTTCTGCGCACAGAGTAGCGACAGGGACATTTTCACGTCGGAGTCGCTTAAGTCTGGGATGAACACCATCCCTATGTTTGGCTTTGGAAGCTCACTTTCAGGTATGATCCTGAGGTTGGCTTCTGGCCATGGTTTGAGGGATGGTGTCATCTCTTCAAGCCAGGCTTTGGACCGCTGGTCGTCGCACGTGATGAGCAACCAGCCTGGCTTGTACGCGTAGCCGTTAAATTTAGGTCCTTTGTCCATCTTTAGAGTCGCGATCTTCTGCAGGATGGTGTAGCAGAGGGACCCCAGTTTACTATCCGTCATCGGAGTGGAGTCTTTGATCCCGACCCTAATTTGGCTCAAGACCTCGCTGTAGGCCTGCGCTTGTTGGGGTTGAGTTGTGGGTTGGGTAGGGGGGGTTTCACTCACCCTCGGGTGTTTGGGTAGATTACCCTGCGGTGATTCCTCCTCCGAGCGGAGCCGTTTGACTGGCTTTTGCCCAGGTTTGGATTGTGAGCCCCCAAACTTGTAGCCCATCTTTTTGAGTTCCGCAAAGCTCTTTGCGGACAGCTGTAAAGCCTCTTCGTGCTTCACTCCCAGTCCCAGTAGTGCTTTGTAGCGGCCTCTTGTGGAGCCTATCATTTTCTTGCGAGGCTTCCGTGTGTCGGTGTGCGGATTCACCGTTGGTGGGTTAGGTCGTTCAGCGTCCTTTTCCACCGTGTCGGCATTCTCCACCACCTCCATTTCTTGCTCTGACGTTGGGGCGGTTTCTTCCGCGCCTACTGTCAGGGGCAATAGTTCCTGGCATAGGTCTTCCAGGGTACCTTCTGTTTTTTTATTATCTTCTGCCATATGATTCCCACGAGAAGCTAGGGAAATTAGGTCCGTTCCAGCAGAGCCCCGCTTGCTGAAATAAGGCAAAGGTTCTCCTCGAGGTTGCCCGGTATCGAGGGTTCACCGTTAGCGACTGAGCTCCCCCTCAGTCACGCATCTCTGGGCACGGTAGGTCACACCTATAGATTGGGGTTTTTGGAGTTGAGGTTGTCTCCTCCGGGAAGGGGTATGGGTATGGGTCACAGGAGTGTGAAAGGATGATGATGGTGGAAGGATGGGATATTTGGAGTGATAGGATGTCGGGTTAGGGAGTACCTGGATGGCGGGAGTGCCGGTCCAGGTATCGCCTCTCATACTCAGCTGTCTTGGATCCGGGGTAGATGGTAAATAGTGTGACGCCCGTTCTCGATCTTCGACATTTTCCAGGGTGCACGACCCACGTGTTGGTGGGTTCGCCTCAGGTCTGTTCGTCGGCAGTGCCTGAGGCGACGGGGACGTGTATGAGTAGACTTGGAGAGGTGAATCAATAGCCCAGCGTCACATACCAGGGCGTATTCACCTTCCCGCACCCCTTGCCAACGCTGACTATGTACCTATACATTATTAAGACAGTTTTATATATTTGACATATTTAATGTATTGATGAACTACATATAAACAAATGCCACTCCTGACATATGATTTTCTAATCAACTCACATGTTCCGCATATATTAGATACTAGCTACCCGAGGAAAAGCCACAGAGTAAAATATTGCCTATGTCCATCTAGAAAGTTCATTCTTTACACTGGTGAAAAAATATTAGAAATAAGTACCTAGTTCCGTGCATGATAATCTGCTTTGTAAGTGTGTAGGTACTCGTACTTAGGGGATACCCTACACACCTACAAACTTATAAAGCAACACCCTCCTTGAGTTTTCTTCTTTACAATATTAGTTAGTAGGTACCTATAGATAAGCTTTAGCTTAGGTACCTAATGGAAATTATCTCTACTAAACAGCGAACACTACGATGCTTACGCCCGCAACTACTTAAAAACAGACTCTTCAACGTATACAAATACTACAGTTAGGTCAATAAGAAGGTGTGAAGTTATATTGGATTATGTTTGAATGTTAAACACTCTTACACACACAATAAAATGGCAATAGGGGTGTAGACACCAAATAAAATAACCAATAGGTAACGATGAATTTTCTTGAAAATGGATTAAAAATATTGTCAAATGGAGAAAAATAGGTTAAATAATAACAAAGTTATAAGTGTCTAAGTTTTAAGAGGGGGTATATTCTGTCCCTTTTCCGCAAAACGCACCTTCATATTGTAGGCTCGTCCTTCGAGCCAACGCTTTGGGGTCTTTGGATGGTCTTTGGAGAAAACAATACGCACTTTCCACACTTTAATCTTGGCTTTTTAAAAGATACAACTTTAGTTTGTACTTTCCAAAATGACAGCTAACTCAAACTTAGTCCCGCTTTCCACAGACTAAAGAACATTGTAGCAAAAACGCGCCAAATGCACGTTCTTAGCGGGCTTTGACATTACTGACACTTTTCTACAAATTTTACAATGTTGGTACTCTTTATAGCTAGTCTAATTAACAACGAATCATATAAACTCAGTTCAGCAATTAGTTATGTTGGTATACATGAATGAATACTACAATCAGTTAGTTATATATTAATAAGTTATATTGTAAATGTAAAAAAAGCTAACATTATGAAACTATTGTCATTTACTATGACTCCCGATGGTCGTGACGTCACGATCCCCGAGCGTTTTCTCTCTCAAACAAGCAATATTAAAACGGTTCGAATCGTAATTTTTTGAGATATCTGAATGGGATTTCGTCACTAGTCATTAATATGCCTTCTTTCTTTTGGAGTAATAATAATAATACATTTTGAGTCTACACCCTTATTGATCGTACCTACATCTCATACGTAGATAGATCATTTAATAGACGGAGTCCTAGCGGTTGCCCAACTGATATAAATGTAAATTAACTTGACTAAATTGAGAAGGATCAGAAGACGAATACATCCTCGACGTCTTATGTCTATATACTTTAGTCGTATAACATCCGTGACGTCAGTTTCTGTACAATATTTTGACAGGTGTGACAAACAAGCTGGTGACAAACATAAAAAGCCTAAATACTAAAATAACAAATACGCGCTGAGAGACAGGAGATTTAACATTGTATCTCACATTGTATCTGTTATGGTATTGTCTATGCTTACACCTTTGTCACATATGTGTGTATGTGTGAGTGATTCCCTCTATTCTATCCTTTCTCTATGATCTCATCTTTGTGCGCGGCTGTATGTGTGAGCGCACTTGAATTTCTGCTGTCTGTATGTGTGCAATAATGACGACTGCTGTGTCACACGCAAATAATTAAACCTGCATAAAGGTCGGTTTATATCTACAGACATTGAGCGTGCCAGACACGTGCCGTGGCAGACAAAAAAATATTCTTCTATACTGTTTCTCTTAACCAATTTATATCTATCACAGAACAAGTAAATACTATATAAATATTCCGTGATATCTATCGTAACACGGCCGCGCAGACGCCGACAGACACGGGTCGTGCCCGGCCAGTATGCGCGGAAAGAATATTTTGTCTGCGCGGTGCATGTTTGTACAGTCTGTGGCTATCTGCCGGTCAGTGTGCATAGGGCACCGAAACTGACGACGGTGTCTGTCGACGTCTGACACGGCACGCTTCTGCTAGATGTGAATAAAAACGGAGTCTGTCCCGGTACATGCCTGGTGCGCTTAATGTCTGTAGGTATAAATAAACGGTATCTGTTGGTGTCTGCCACGGCACGTGTCTGGCACGCTCAATGTTATGTCTGTAGATATAAACCGACCTTTATACAAGCTTACGCACACGTGCAGCTGCGTGCGAAGATGAGCTGAATATCTGTACCTACTCGAGTCGGTATCTGTATTTCAAATGTCTCGAGCACTTTGGGTTTGCAAATGCAAGGTGCACATGATTATATCCTAATGAGTCTAAAGTCAAATCTCTCTATTTTAAATCGTTAATGGATGTGCTGCTGGTCAATTCATCGCTCTCCTTAAGTGCCATTTAAGTTTGAATTAGTTTTTTTCGTATAATATTTATGTTATAAAATATAATGTGAAAGTATATTATCTTATCTACTAGAAGAATCCGCTGGATGCGGGTGGCACAGGTACGGTCAATTTGAAACTCTCTGGGGGAGGCCTATGTCCAGCAGTGGACGTCTTTCGGCTGATATGATGATGATGATGATTTACTAGAAAGTGTCGAGAACACACAAAACTTGCTGCCATAACGGCTCAGTCCGCGTTTTACATAGAACCTTAATAAATAGTAACTATACGAAATATAGCCTAAGTAGGTACACCTCGAAAATAAATGTTGAAATCGGATGAGTAGATACATGTAATTTAGACCCTCACCGACTTTTAATTATTAAATGCTGCCCATAGTAAATAGTATGGCACGCTCATTTTTTTTCTTGCATATAAATAGTTTGACGAAGGTAGCAGGCAGGTACTTCGTCTTAAAAAAAAAAACACTAGAGTATATAATATAATTGAAACAAAAGTAACGTCTGTAATGTTATTACCTATTACTATTGACAGAACAGGTGTACAAACTGTTCGCTTGCATCGTCAATTTAGAAACAAATAAACACCGATTCTCAGAAAAAATATGAAATAAACAAACGTATTAAAAATATAGGTATATAATTTTCAATAAGTACACCCTAACTCACGTCTGCAAAGTTACGTTACCAAGCTAAAATTAAATTATTTTTCTACAAAAAAAATCTACCACCATCATCATCATCATATCAGGCGAAAGCCGTTCACTGCTGGACGTACCTATGGGCCTCTCCCAAAGAGTGACACAATGGCCGGTCCTACGCCACGCCACCCGCATCCAGCGGACTCCCGCGACCTTTACCAGCCATCATTCTACCTACCCACGCTGCGCCTGAGCGCCTGACGGTACGTGGTCGCCACTCGAGAAACTTTCCACAAACGGTTTTCTATTTATTTAAGTATTTATATCTATTAGATATATCGACATGTAGCCCCATAATTACAAGCCTTATTTAGCTGCTTACTATTCGCATTACATATACAGCCAGTTCGATTTGTCCCCTGATAATTATGGGTACTTATTTAAATATTAAATTAGATACCTACAGAATCCTTGCTATGAAAGTTCGACTCGCACTCATAGAGCAAAGATTTATAAAAACGTATACACTCGTACACAGTAATAAGTTATCGTAGACACAACTCACTAGTTTAGTGACCCGATATTATGCTTAAAGAAAATACCGGTAATACCGGTTTTGGCGAATCTAAACACGCCCCCGATACCCACTGAACCCAATATGGGTAGAATAGAAGTTTAGAATGCCATAAAATTTGCATGTTGTTTTATTATTGACTGGTTTATGGAAACTAGGGAACTAAAACGTAGGATTATGCACTGATGGGATTATAATGTTAGACTAATAAAGATTCTGTTATTCGTAATCATACGTATGAACACATGCGTTTGATTTTATACTTCACGAGATTCAAACTATCTTCATAATAAATTTTAATGACCTTTTAAGCCGTACGTAACATAATAAACTAATGGCGATGGATGCAACCGGCGGTGCAAATGCACTTCTCGTGTTTATTTTAAACTTAATCTCGGGGAAATGCAAATAAGTTTGCTTGATCAAATATTATGTTAAATCTATTCACAGTTGTGTTCCCTAGTCCTCAACAAAGGCATTGGCACTAAGGGAGTGGTAGCATGATCGCGTTTATGTCTGACTTACAGTATTCGTCTCCCTCACACTTACACGCTTGCTTCATCATCATCATCATCATATCAGCTGAAAGACGTCCCCTGCTGGACATAGGCCTCCCCCAGAGAGTTCCAAATTGACCGGTCCTGCGCCACCCGCATCCAGCGGACTCCCGCGACCTTTACCAGGTCATCAGTCCACCTTGTGGGGGGCCTACCCACGCCGCGCCTTCCGGTACGTGGTCACCACTCGAGAACTTTTCCGCCCCAACGGCCATCGGTTCTACGTGCAATGTACCCCGCCCACTGCCACTTAAGTTTAGCAATTCGGAGGGCTATATCGGTTACCTAACTAAATTACATGCTGTAAAAGGCCAAATTGATCAATATTGCGTCGTGGACCGGTATAAATAATTTTCTTTTAAGCTTTTTGCCTTTTGTCTTATTATAAGGTTGTTTTGTTAACTTAAGTATCATACATAAATGAACCTCCAGGTTTTTATGCTCAATGTTTTTTTGGTACTCTATGTGTACCCCATATAAATTTGTTTATGTGACTGTTTGTGTTCTAAATGAATATTAAAAATTATATATTAAATGCGCAATGTATTTAAGGTACTTTATTGGATGAAAGATTAATGCTGTATTGCTTAAAATCGCTTCGTATATAAGCCATTATTTCTCGTAAAAAGTAAAGGATAAAAGTTATTGTGGGTTATCCCTAAGAGATAGACATATACCATTGCAGATTTTTTTGTAGACCTTTTTAAAGTGTCCAATATTGTAGTACATTATTTTGATCTATCTCGTAGGCTTCAGACAGCGTTTGCAATGTAAGCGCAAAAAATGTGTTTATTTACGACATCGCATTAGAAACCTCTAAAATTATCAGTGTTTCTCTACTATACGAGTATTATGCATGCATTATACATATTAACCTGCCTCTTGAATCGCTCTATGTATTGAAAAAACCGCATCAAAGCCGCTTAGTTTAAAAGATCTAAGCATACATAGGAACAGACAGATAGCAGGAAGCGACTTTGTTTTATACTATGTAGTGAAACCGCTTTTCGTGATTTAATTAGATTACGCTCTTATTAGAGTGGCGTGAGACGCTTTGTTTAGATTTTTCTAAAGTCAGGACGCGAAATCTAGTTTGCTCAGATTTCTATGCGTTTCCATATCACGTCCACACGGTAACGACAAAAGTTCGCAGTGTGATGCAATTTCAAATGTGTGGGTTAGTAGTAATTTTGTACGTGAAATCTGGCAGTTGCATATGTACTATCGGTGACCCAGTACCGCATAATAAATAATAGTACTTACTTATAGAGTGAATTGTCTGCTCGGAGATGCGTGGGAACCACGCCGCGTGTTTTCCGTAACATTGGTGACGGAAAACTAACAGGAACGGATTGAAAAGTCCCTTGGAGTTGCAGACGTTCACAGGCTACAGTAACCGCTTACTGTGAGGTGGGGCGGGCTGTACATCTGTTAGCGACGTGCTATATAAAGAAAACTACGTACATAATATATATATGTACCTACTTACGCCCTTATCCCAGGCCCCAGAGACCAAAGAACGCCAAATACAACGACGGTGGTTACATATTTCTTTTGCTTCAATCACATCCATATGTATATATCTGCTCAAACAGGTTCCTTAACGAAGTTAAAAATAGAAACCACCCTGTAATAGTTAGTTGACATTCTGAAAGGTTCCCTGAACCCGTACTGACAGGTATTGCATTATATCCGTGTATGTAAGAACGATTTGCAAGCTGAACTAGCATGATCAGAGAGAGAGAGAGCTTAGAGAAATGACTCTCAGGATTTTTGTCGTTCTTAAGGATAAGACTAGTTGAACGAGCGAGCGAAGCGAACGAAGCTCTCCATTTCAGCTTGGGCCAAAATTCTTTCGTATGTCCGGATGTTCCCCTCGCCATGTCGCATTTCTCAACCAATAGGGGTGTAGACAATAAATAAAATAATCAATAATGTTATATTTTCTCGAAAAACTATTAAAAATGTAGTATTAAAAAAATCAACTCTAGAGGTTAAATAATCACAAAGTTATAAGTGTTCAAAGTTTTAAAAGGGGGTATATTCTGTCCCTTTTCCGCAATACGCACCTTCATATGAAACGATTGTCATTTACTATGACGCTCGAGGATCGTGACGTCACGGTCCGCGAGCGTTTTTTCTCTCTAACAATCAACATTAAATCGGTTGTAGCTTCGTAATTTTTTAAAGATATTTGAATGGGATTTTCGTCATTAGGCATATTTTTTTGCCTTCTCTCTTTTAAAGTAATAATATATTTTGAGTCTACACCCGTATTCTCGTGAAATGTTGTGTGCAGGTTCAAAAGAAATAGATTTTTCTAAATAAAAAAATACCTTAGGTTCTACAGCTCACAGAGATACTGAGTCGATTGGTTATGCAATACATACCATCCATACCATACGTGTCATTGGCCACGTGTGCAAATAATATAATTGCAATCCTAATATGGGATTGACAAGGCATCTTTTAATACGCAGTACGCACTGCATTATACACATATTTTTTGTATGAAAAATCATACAAAAATACTAGACTTATTTGCTATTCTATTTTTATACTTTTCTTGTTTTCTTAGTCATACCTATTAATTAATTAGATACAGTCGTAAATGTAGAATTCAATGTCATGGAGCCGGTAACATATATTTTTATTGCAGTAAAGAATAATATCAACAATTCCATGTCGAATGGCTAGTGACTAAACGCACGTATAATAGACCCAACTTTTTATAATCACTTACCCGCTGACATAAAATCCTCCTGAAACAACTGATTAGGAGATACCTACGAAATAATTTGATTTGTGATGATTGTATTTAGAATTTTGAATATTGTTATATTATTTTGAGGCGATCGTGATGTAAATACTTGTAATTTTGACTAAGGCAATTTTGTACTGCAGTTTATGACATGAAATAAATAAATCTGACGTAATCCAATTTATCAGTTGCAAACGTGAATTTGATGTTGCTTGTGATGCGTGATCATTTCCAGATGTTTACGTAACTACTAGTATATATATATAGTTACTCAACTCAACTATGAGTACTATGCTCGATGACCATGGTAAAGCCTCCGAGCGAGTTGGTCTAAGGATCTTATCCATAAGACGAAGATCATGTCAAATGACCATCATTTCAATCGGACCTCGAGACGAGAGTCTTTGACCAGTGTGAGTTGCCAGTGATGACGTACCGAAACGTGGTCGCTTACTATGGGCCTCATAAGAAGGCTCAAAGTTGGACTGATAACCTGGTAAAGGTCGCGGGAGTCCGCTGGGTGCGGGTGGCGTAGGAACGGTCATTGTGACACTCTTTGGTGGAGAGCTATGTCCAGCAGTGGACGTCTTTCAGCTGATATGATGATGATGATGATGATATGTAGTTAAATTACAGCTTGCCTGATGGTAAGCGGTTATCTTATCTTATCTTATATAGGTGAGGGCCGTTTCGGATACACCTCGACCCAGTGGACTCTTTTGCCTTCTCCTTTATACCTACTCCCAAGCTCGCTCCATCATTTCCACAAAACGGACGATGCAGTTCAGCGGAAGCACCTTGAATTCCTTTGGGTGCGGGTAGCTGTTACCAAAGTGATTCATTCTTTGTCTGGCATGTCATTCACACAGTAAGTGTTCCATAGTCTCGTCCTCCTCGCCACACATTCTACAGTCTAAACTATCCGATAGTCCCATCTTGGCCAAGAAATCCTTGACGCCGATGTGACCTGTGAACACCCTAGATATAAGGGTCGTTCTTCTTTTTTACCGACAGTGATCCGAGGTTTTTCTGTTTTTTTGGTTTTTGAACTATCGAAAATTGTGGTTTTGAAGTGCGATTTAAAAAAAATGCATAGGTTTCTTCATTAGAACTAATTAAAGTTTCCTTTCTGGCCAATATAAATATTTATTTACGGTTGGTTTCTAAAAAAAAACATGTGACAGAGTGGACTCTTTCAGTGGGGACAACATTTTGGTTTACCACTCTGTCACGGCATTCTACAAAAAAAAAGAACATTTAAAAAAATGCTAGTTAGAGAAAGTGAAATATTAGATATCACTAATTAATAAAATAATATGGACGTTCATTCGAACATTATAAAACCGTAAACATCATTACTCAAATGAGATGCCGTAATAAGACGAGGGACAGGCTATTGTCGGTCGAAAAGAAGAACGACCCATAATTCTGAGTTGCTTCATGCTGCATTTCCAGAGCTTTTTGTTCCATGTCCATGGTAAGCGGTTACCGTAGCCTATAGACGCTTGCAACTCCAGGGGTGTCACATTTGTATTTTTACTTCACACCTGGCCATAAAGAGGCAATGTATGTGCCAGATTCGCAAGGAGTGATGATACTGATGATGTAAAATTTATAGTCGGGCGGTACTAAAGAAAGTCTCAGATCGTATATTGATTGCCCTTCGCTTCGGTCAACAACCTGCGATATGAGATATGCTTTGTTTTATTTACTTATTTAATATTTATTGCACGAAAGAATATTATACAAAAGGCGGACTTATATGCTGTATTCTCTACCAGTCCACCTTAAGGCAAATCAGATAAATTGATCTCCCTAGATGAGTAATGTACTATACTTTGCTTATAAAGGCGCCCATCAGACCTACTTACAAAGAAATGCGATGTTTACCGCGATCATGCTAGGTCCCGTCCTTGGCATGTGTGCCAGAGTAGCGGTAAATTCAAGTGCGCGGTCAAGGCGCCGACGCACTGCGATGCGACCTGCGCACACGCCGATCCCGCGCCGCGAAGAACGCACCGGTGCTAATTTATTATATATTTATTTTTATAATTTCATTTTGAGTATTAGTTATTTACTAAGTTGACGGGAAAAGGTGAAGTTTAAAATTTAATTAAATATTTGGTAAGTACTTACATTAATTATTGTTATTGTATTGTTTCTCTCTGTAACTGCTTTTTTTGTGTGAGGTGTGCAATAAAGAGTATTTGTATTGTATTGTATTGTATTAATAACAATTCATAATTATTTAAAAACTAGCTTTCGCCCGTGACTTACCCGGGATAAAAACTATCCTATATTTTAATCCAGGCTATATCTTTTATCTTCGTGCAAAATGTTATCCAAATCGGTTGAGCCGTTTAAGCTTGATTGAGTAACATCAAAACCTTCGCATTTATAATATTAGTAGAATTGATTTGATGTCCAATTCAAATGTGAATAATGTAATTTCTAAACATGATAGTTTTATAACGTATTTCTAGTAGGTATGTAATGCGATAGATAAAAATTATGTATTTTTGTCAAAATCAGTTCTCTATCCGTCACACAAATTCGTAAACAATGAGCACATTTTTTTTTCTTAAAATATATTGTTACTGGAATGAAAGGAAGAAAGAAATAAACTTTATTACCATAACCTTAACTAAACTAAATTAATAATAAGACGGACTACTGTTAAGAAATAAATATTACAAACTTACACTTCTCTTTCAGACAAAATGAGAGATATAAAAAGGACGGCCATAGTCCTCTTCACTATAGCACTACTAAACACAAACGCACAATTCTTCGACAAGGATACAGTAGAAAATATCCAAAAACCATTGGCCCAAGCATCTAATGAGACTGAAAGAAAAGCGAGGTTCCTGTGGGCCCCGGTGGGTAAATCCCCGCCTTCCATGATGGATATGATGATGCAGACTGTCGGTGTCAATAACATACCAGGAGTTGACCCACTGGACGTGTTCCGAGACGACTACCCTCTGCCTAAGGGTAAGTCCAGTGCTGGTACAGTCGGCATAATAAACATGTAATACACTTTTCGACCTTGTGTCTACGCAATAAGGTCCTAGGACCTTCTGAATATGTACATGTTTATGAAGCTGATTGCCACACACACAACATAGCGCGCATAATAATAGAACCCTAGTTACCTAATTATCAATAATTTACTTTAAAAACAAAGCTTGAATCAACTTCAATTCTGTACTTTGCCAAGCCTACGTGAACTTTTTCACATTTCCTTTCTAATGAGCAAAGAGCAAATGCGTTAATAATATTATATTACAAAAACAACCCAAGTCGCTATACCGTCGATCTCAGAATCACCGTTTGGCACTTCATTAGTTGCTTTTTCAACCGAATCATTTGACGTACTGTACGGTAATTGAGTCTTGTGATCTTCATAATCAGTTCCGTTCACCAAAATTGCGATTTCCGAGGGTGAATACGCGAGTTATAATAGAAAATGTGTCTATAAAATTGGAGGGTTTCTATCAATTTCCATGGCATCCCATCATCAGATCCTGACTTGGAGACAATGAACCATCTCTGGAGTATATTCCAATTAATAAAAAAATACACAATTATCAGAGAAATCATTAAAAATATAAATACAATGGAACATTAGTCTAACATCTTTATTTTTTGAAGTCACTAAAAATCGTAATAAAGTTCTAAAAACTATTCAAAAAATTGGTAACAGAAAAAGACAATTATTAATTTGTAGCAAAACTTTTCTAGAAATGCTCGAAGGGTTTCAAAGGGTCAAAGGGCTGTTTGCGGACCGGAGGGGTAATCACGTAACGTTTCGACCGCGCGATAGGACAGTCCAACAGTCATTTTTTCCATATAAAAATTGACATTTAGATCTACCTGACGCGCGTACAATGCGTTACGTGATTTACCTTCGGAGATGAAATCTACGGTCGTCTTTCGAAGACCTCTGATTTATAAACCTACTAGCCGACCCCGCGAATTTCGTACTGCCATACCAAATGTATGAGGAAATGAAAAAATTCCATCTTGTAATCGTTATTCCGCTATTCCGAGCAAGGACAAATCCAAAAAATCTAACATCATAAAAATCGGTCCAGCCGTTCTCGAATTATAAATGGTGTAACAACACGTCTTTGTTTTATATATATAGATTTAATAATAAAACAATGGTGAAACGAAAATTGAAGTATTGAAAAAAACGTACAACTACCACTTCTTAAAAATACTCTTCAATGTTATTTTAAGTTTAGCATTTATATATTTCGGAAAGTTTTTATTACATACGCGATAGTTAGTGTGAGCTATTATCTAGATCAGTTTTAAATCCGCAAGTGCCTTGGGGAAGCAAAGGACACCTCATCAGCCGGGTAGACTCAGGTGCCAGGTAACCTTGGGATCGGGTGAGTCTGTACAGTTCAAGCCAGGTCTCGGGGTCCTGCACCTGACGGAGGAGCGTCCCAGCGGCTCCTGGTAAAGGTGAGTGTCCTCTTAGTGACCTCAAGGCTCCATATCGTTGTCGGTGGTGAAACTTATTCTAGATCTCGTTTTCGTTTTAAATTACCTACAGTCCACTTATTAACATTTTTTGGTAGGTAGTGATCAACCTCTTAAAATAGAAGTCACTTTCACTTTTATTACAACTACTATACATATTAAACGTTGTTTTAAACCCAATTCTCAGTCCTTTTCACACGAAACGGCTTAGCTTATTTATTTATGACATTTAATAACGCAATTATTTGCGAATCTTCATAAGTCTAAAAATACAATGCAATGGAGAATGGATGAAAATTTTAGAAATGCCTGATTATCGTTTTGGTGATAGGAATAACCTTCCTTGGCAACAGAAACAAGTTTCAGATTTTTTAGCTGCGTCAATTATTTTTGAAAAATATAAACAGTTTCCTCACTCACAGACCCAAAACGTAAATGAGGAAACTGACCCAATACCAATTATTTTTCAAAAATAATTGGTATTTTTTCATATTTTTGAGTTTTATCGAATTTCGTTTAAAAAAGGAAAGTGTCAAAGTAACCCTAACATCAATATAAAGTTGATCACCAACTTATTTTTTTTCCTTGAGATGTAAACATTAATAATAAAATATTTTCTACTGGTGACATCGACAGAGGAACGAAAACCGATATTGAGATTTTTTATAGGATATTTTTAGTACATTTTCTGGTAGATAAATACTTTTTAGTTTCGAAATGATCAAATAGCGGTTTGTTACCGAGGAAAGGGTAACCCCTTTCCACGGTACAGTAACAAAATAGAAATATTAAGAGCATACCTTAACTGACGTACTGAATAAGTATAAACCATTCTAGCAATGCACGGAATTAAGAACGTTCTCCATTTTGGAAGTCAGTCCATTAAGGTTATTATGTGATAGTACTTTACCTACAAAAATACCTATTAAACTTATTTTAATATGACCATCATAGCTTTTAACATCTATAAAAGGTGATTTAAACAGCATTCATAAAAGTGCGACACTTGCATACGTGGCTTGCAAGGCCAATGGGATAACTTGTTTTACAGTAGGTACACATGGTGTTACTTTCCCGCACTAGTGCGGAAATGAGCACTTTCCGTGCATATGTTGAAACTTTAAAGAGCCATATGTACTGTAAAACGTTGTACGATACACGTGCGAATAGGTAATTCGCAACTCGTGTCGATTTAAAGCACTCCCTTCCGAACCGGTGGTAGTTTATCAACATTCATAGGTGCATGTAATATGCCTAAATTGAAGAATAAATCACTTTGACTTTGACTTTGACTTTTTCCCTTCGGTCGTGTTTTAATTTATCGCCACTCGTTGCGAATTTCCTATTTTCTGCACTTGTATCGTAAATAACTATTATAACTTATCGTTCGAACTTTAACTACCATCAATGGATTGCAAACACGGCCTCATTATTTGACCAAAGTGCTCACAAATATCCGTGTTAGGGGGCATAATCGATATTTACATTTAAAGCCCCAAGCTCAGAGGCACCCAGCATATTGAATACATTTACGGGTCATACAGATTGAGTAAAACAAAGGTCGTCTTTCCTGGGGTCAATATTTAAGGGCTTCCGTGCACATAAACCTTTATATATAGCCGTTTCGTCGCCAAAATAGTGTACCAAGTTTTGTTTAGTTTCGTTCCATGACGCATTGGTTTTTTTACTGTAATGTCATGTTAACATGTTTTTAATAAATAAATAAATAAATAATATATAGCCCTTAACTTTGGTGTTGTCCACAGAAGAGACGAGAATCTAAATTTCTGCATGATCCCTGCATAGGTACATCGTACATACCTTTTTATTTTATAGTAGCAAGAATATTAATACGATACATATTTTGCGATGGCATTTGAATTGTGTCCATGTACATTGAACTGTATAAGAATTTAGAAAAGGTAACAATAATAAAGTAATTTAATTCAGGCAAAGCCCCTAAAAGTGTTAGTAGGTACAAAAACAAAACTTACAAAACTTTTGTTAATAAATACACTATATCCATTCCGAGCTATAAACCAAGTTATAGTAATATATGTATAATGTAATGATACTTGTGCGGATAAACGCCACTCTACCTCAGCACATTAGGAGTAAAACTACATCATCTTATAATTTCAGGTTACAGCCAGCCTCTCGACGAATACGACTACATCATCGTCGGAGCCGGCTCCGCTGGCTCGGCGCTGGCTGCTCGCCTGTCCGAAGACAAGCCACGGGCCATGGTGCTGGTGCTGGAGGCCGGGAAACCAGAGTGTCTGCTCACGGATGTGCCCATGCTCGCTGCCCAGTGGCCGATCTCGGAGTACGCGTGGCCATATCAAGCGGAAGAACAGCCTGGAATCTGTACAGGTAAGCTTGTAACTTGCTTTTGCATCTATCACGGTATCATCATCATCATCAGGCTTGGGATTTTACATCCTTTTATTCTTTTATTCTTCGCGGAGGAGATGTTCCATTAGTGTGGACTACTTAATCTCAAGTTATTGGCTTAGACTAGTTTGTAGTTTTTTGCAAAAGTAATGCCCATCTGATTCTCCAAACTAGAGAAAAAACTAGACCTTTAGGATTGGGCTTTGTCAATTGAAAGGGCAACATGTCGGTCTCTAAACCCACTGATAGGCCTCTCTTAACATCACAACTACCGTTTCATTCATAAGCAGTTTCCTAACATGAAAGTGATAACAAATGAAATGTTACATTTTCAGGGAGTGAAAATAACCGCTGCTACTGGCCCCGCGGCAAAGCTGTGGGAGGGAGCAGCCTCATCAACTTCATGATATACACCCGCGGGCGTCCTGAGGACTGGGACAGGATCGCAGCAGATGGAAATTATGGATGGTGAGTCAACCCAGAGAGGTATCATAAAGGAAAGCTTCGAAGCAGCTGTTGGGTAAAAGCAAGCATGGGCGCCTAATCAAGCCATCGGTGTTTGAATGAGCATTTTGCGTCCAAATGAGCACGAGGTTTGGTCGTAGAAATGCTGGTTTGGTATGAATATATGCTCGCTTCAAATAATTATAGCTTCGGAATGTTCAGATATAGTTTAGTTCACGAAGGTTTACCACATTACAACTTAGATTTGGATGAGCAGAAGCCGGAATGCATATTAGTAGGTACACAATGATAAGAAGGCAATTTTGCCAATTTTTGGATTAGAGAGATACAAAATTATCTCCTTCCTGTATAAGTATAAGGGTCATACAGTCATTACATTTAATAGTTAAGGGCTTACGTGCGTATATAAAATGTTACAATCGCATAAAATAATATAAGATGAAACGCCGATGAGGAGTCCAACCAAATATTATTAGGCTTTTTTAAATTTTGGCAATGTCCACAGGAAAGAAGCGAACCTAAATCTCTGTATGACCCATTAGCTGGCTGCCAGCTTTAGCTCTTGCTATACATGATTTAGCAGACGTCAAGTGCAGCCAAATTTGGCACACATATGTAAATTGGTGACCCAAAAATGGCCGCGTAAAGTAAATTAATGAATTCTGAAGAAGGGGGCCACTTTTGGGGCAAAGAGAATTTCAACTATACTATCAATTGATTGATACTTTAGAGAGAGAGCCCATCTGAACTTAAATCTATCGCACTCACCCATACTAGGTACTAGGTAGGTAGTAGGTACGCTGCGCATGAACCAATGTTTTGGAATTTGGTCCAACGTCATACCAAAAAAAAAATAGAGCGCACGTCTAAAAAGAGCTTAAGATACTCTAGTTGAGACTCTGATTAACTAATATATTTACTGTGATCATACAAATGAGACCAATAATACGTATTTTGTAAATAAACTGTTTTTTTAATTGCAGGTCGTATAATGACGTCTTGAATTATTACATGAAGTTCGAGAAGGCCGAATTGAAGCGATTGCCCAAGAACCCTCCTTACCACGGCACTGACGGCCCACTGAACGTCGAAAATGTTTCATTCAGGTACTTACTTCTCTAGGAGCTGTACATATTCAGTCAGTAGCATTAATATATGCCACAACAATGCGCGCATAAATTTCTGACTTTGACTCTATTTTAAGAATCGATAGAACGTGTCAGAGTTTCTTTTACCCGCTCTGTTTTGGCAGATTATAATGCTGATGACTGTTCATAATGCTCTAGTTATGAAGCAAACTTGAGGCCGCGTCCGTTATTTGGAGTTCTCACGAGGTCACCTACGCCTTGCTTCTGGAGAAAATCGAAAAGTTCTTGAGGTTCCTTTATAAAAAAACGTATGGGTATTATCCTTTTTTGTACCCCTCGAAATTTCTACTGGGCGTCTTAGGATTTAATTCTCTGGAGGTGAGGTGTAACTATGAGCTTCTGACTATTGCGTGTAGCGCCCTGCGAGGAGATTCAGACTGTCCGGAATTGGTTGAGCAACAGGTGCACTTACACATTCCCTCTTTGTCGAAATCCAACGTTCGATCACGCACGCACCTCTTGCTTTGCGTGCGTGACGCACCTCTTGCTGGCAGTACCAGAGGCGCGCACTGTGTCTCGCGTCAACTCACCGCTTGTGCATGCTCTGAACTACCTCAATGCCCTTCTCGCATTGAATCAACACCAGACTGTGATGTTTTTGTGAGTAAGTGGATGGATGTATGTAGTGAATGTATAACGTACTGTAAAGCGATGCGACCGCCCGACTTCTGTTCGTGTTTAATGTAAAATTTGTCCATACGAAGTTAATGTTAGTATAGTATGTATATTGTGTCCTAAATTCCACAGTGTCCTAGTGTAATACTGTAATGCTGTGTAATTACTTGAATAAATAAAAATTTAAAAGTAATACATAACCATTTCAAACTGAGTAAATAGGGTGGCACATTTAGATTTATTCATTTTAGACATGTTTCATAGTAACATTTACTGCTTAAGACCTATACACAATCGATATCTAAATAGAAATAGTTTTATTTTTCAAAACGTCCGGGTTCGATTTCCCAGCTGAGTACAAGTTTTTTTAAATGTATGAATGCAGTTTTTCTTGTTACTAAAATCGATGACATGGTTCCTAAGAAGAGATCTTCGTATGTCTTATAGTTTCAAACTTTCCCGTACTGACCGATCTAAATGTGCCATCCTGTATAAGACTAGACTATATCAAACTCAACATGCAAGAAACTATATTTATTAGCATAAACGAAAGAAATAAGTTTTCAATGTAATTGTTCTCAGAACTGGATTAGTAGAGGCGTTTTTGGAAGCCGGTAGACAAAATGGCATCCCTACTGTCGACTACAACGCACCAGAAGGATTTGGCTTCGGTTATGTCCAAACCACTACACACTACGGCCATCGCGTCAGCGCTGCTAAAGCGTATCTTCACCCCCACAAACGCAGGAAGAACCTCCATATTCTTCCATCGGCCACCGTCACTAAAGTTCTCATTGAATCTACGACAAAGAGGGCATACGGCGTGGAGTACGTGAGGAATGGAAGGAAGTACACAGTAAGGTGTCGCAGGGAGGTGATTCTGTCAGCTGGACCCATCGCGTCGCCTCAGCTACTCATGCTGTCAGGGGTCGGTCCCAAAACACATTTAGAGTCCTTGGGAATACCGGTCATCAAAGATTTACCCGTAGGCAGGACGTTGTATGATCACATAGCATTCCCTGGAGTCATATTCAGGTTGAGCACGCAAAACGCAAGTATTGTGTTAAGCAAAGTAGTCACTGTGAAAAATTTGATACAGTGGATGCATTATGGTGAGGGTTTGATGTCGAGTATCGGTACATTAGAAGGTATTGGGTACATCAAAACATCTCAGTCAGATGACCCTGAGCATGTGCCTGATATTGAACTGATTTCCATGGCCGGCTCGATAGCTCTAGATTCTGGTTTGTTCCTAAGAAGAGCGTGGAAAATTAAGGACAAAACGTACAACGAAGCCTTTAGTTCCTTAAACGAAGTAGATACTTGGTGTGCGGTTCCAATGCTTCTCCATCCAAGATCGAAAGGTTACTTAGAGCTTCGGGACACAAACCCCTTCTCTCACCCCAGGATGTACGCTAACTATTTGAGTGATCCAAAAGATTTAGCGACGTTAAGGGAAGCAGTTAAGATTGTGATAAAGTTGGGAGAGTCTGAAGCGTTTAGGAAGTATGGTGGGCAATTACACCTGGCTAAATATTCTCAATGTAAAACTGAGGCGCCAGGGTCAGACGCTTATTGGGACTGTGCTATCAAAGTGATGCTCATATCACTTCACCATCAGATAGCAACGTGTCGGATGGGACCTCCCAATGATCCCCACGCTGTGGTGGACCCCGAGTTGCGAGTGTATGGAATTAACGGGCTTAGGGTAGTAGACTCCAGTGTAATCCCGCGTCCAACATCCGCTCATACAAACGCCCCGGCTATGATGATCGGTGAGAAGGCAGCTGATATGATTAAACAGATATGGTCTAACTCGGTGCACTGAATTGAATAAAGAAGTAGTTAAATTCTTGTTAGTATTATTTTATTCAAACCCAAAACGCAATTTAGCTATAAGAATCATAAGTTTCAGTTTCTTTATTGGTAAATATCAATTTACAGGTCATAATAGATTTGCAACAGAATGTCATTATTATTAATAATATATCTATAATAAAGTATCATTTATAAATTGGACAGAACAATACGTAAAATATGCAGGAGCAATACCTAGGTACAATTCATAATACCATTTATATACTTCGTTTGCAATAAAGATTAAATCAACATCATCATCATCATATCAGCCGAAAGACGTCCACTGCTGGACATAGGCCTCCCCCAGAGAGTTCCAAATTGACCGGTCCTGCGCCACCCGCATCCAGCGTTGCGCATTGCACGTAGAAAGATTAAATAAATCAAAATAAATATTATTGACGACAAAGTTTATGAGGAAGTTTATTTAGATTCGAAGATAATTTGAAATGGTACATGCATAATTTATGGAAATGAAATCGTAATAATCTAATTTTTCAGTAGTTTAACAACATAAGAATATCACGTAATCCATAATTTATACGCGTTCGAAGTCGCGGGCAGAAGCTAGTGAGAAAATATATTGTTAACTAGCTTCTGCCCGCGACTTCGTACGCGTATAAATTATGGATGACATGTTATTCTTATGTTTCACCATACTATACCTACTACACTGATAAATTAGATTATTATGATTTCATTTCTATAAATTATGCGTGTAACAGTTCAAATCCTCAATAATATTTAATTATATTGATTTACTTAATTTTTATTGCAAACGAAGTACCTAAGTACTTATAGTAGAAGAAAAATTACCAAAACCGGAATTTAAATATAAGATTTCATAATTGAAACAAATGGACCGAGGGCGAGACCCCAAAGATACTCTATATCTCCGGGTGTCTTGTCAATAATAGCGCTCCATAAGCGAGCCAGAGCATCGAAGGCCCGAGGGCGAGACTCCATGGATACTTACTATCCACAGGTGTCTTGCAAGCGAAACATGAGACTTAAGTCCCAAAGGTGAGGAACGAGGCAAGCGAGCCCGAAGGCCGAGCTTTTCGTATGAATGAAAGGCCCAAACCAACCCTTCAGAGAGCGCTCTCTATGCGAGCCCGAGGGCCAAAGGCCCGAGAGCGAGCTTTTCGTAGGAATGAAAGGCCCAAACCAACCCTTCAGAGAGCGCTCTCAATGCGAGCCCGAGGGCCGAAGGCCCGAGGGCGAGCCTTCACGGACACTAACTAACCCCAGGTGTCTTGCAAGCGAAACCGGAGACCAAAGTCCCGAGCAAGAGAAGTCAGATTATTACGATTTCATTTCTATAAATTATGCGTGTAACTGTTCAAATCCTCATAAACTTTGTCGTCAATAATATTTAATTATATTGATTTACTTAATCTTTATTGCAAACGAAGTACCTAAGTACTTATAGTAGAAGAAAAAAAACCAAAACTGGAATTTTAATATAAGATTTCATAATTGAAACAAATGGCCCGAGGGCGAGACCCCAAAGATACTCTATATCTCCGGGTGTCTTGTCAAACTACCCCTGAGAGCCAAAGTCCCGAAGGTAAACGGGGAGGCAAGCGAGGCCAAAGGCTGAGCTTTTCGTAGGAATGAAAAGCCCAACGTACCCTTACATATAGCGCTCCATATGCGAGCCAGAGCATCGAAGGCCCGAGGGCGAGACTCCATGGATACTTACTATCCACAGGTGTCTTGCAAGCGAAACATGAGACTTAAGTCCCAAAGGTGAGGAACGAGGCAAGCGAGCCCGAAGGCCGAGCTTTTCGTATGAATGAAAGGCCCAAACCAACCCTTCAGAGAGCGCTCTCTATGCGAGCCCGAGGGCCAAAGGCCCGAGAGCGAGCTTTTCGTAGGAATGAAAGGCCCAAACCAACCCTTCAGAGAGCGCTCTCAATGCGAGCCCGAGGGCCGAAGGCCCGAGGGCGAGCCTTCACGGACACTAACTAACCCCAGGTGTCTTGCAAGCGAAACCGGAGACCAAAGTCCCGAGCAAGAGAAGTCAGATTATTACGATTTCATTTCTATAAATTATGCGTGTAACTGTTCAAATCCTCATAAACTTTGTCGTCAATAATATTTAATTATATTGATTTACTTAATCTTTATTGCAAACGAAGTACCTAAGTACTTATAGTAGAAGAAAAAAAACCAAAACTGGAATTTTAATATAAGATTTCATAATTGAAACAAATGGCCCGAGGGCGAGACCCCAAAGATACTCTATATCTCCGGGTGTCTTGTCAAACTACCCCTGAGAGCCAAAGTCCCGAAGGTAAACGGGGAGGCAAGCGAGGCCAAAGGCTGAGCTTTTCGTAGGAATGAAAAGCCCAACGTACCCTTACATATAGCGCTCCATATGCGAGCCAGAGCATCGAAGGCCCGAGGGCGAGACTCCATGGATACTTACTATCCACAGGTGTCTTGCAAGCGAAACATGAGACTTAAGTCCCAAAGGTGAGGAGTGAGGCAAGCGAGCCCGAAGGCCGAGCTTTTCGTATGTTTGAAAGGCCCAAACCAACCCTTCAGAGAGCGCTCTCTATGCGAGCCCGAGGGCCAAAGGCCCGAGAGCGAGCTTTTCGTAGGAATGAAAGGCCCAAACCAACCCTTCAGAGAGCGCTCTCAATGCGAGCCCGAGGGCCGAAGGCCCGAGGGCGAGCCTTCACGGACACTAACTAACCCCAGGTGTCTTGCAAGCGAAACCGGAGACCAAAGTCCCGAGCAAGAGAAGTCAGATTATTACGATTTCATTTCTATAAATTATGCGTGTAACTGTTCAAATCCTCATAAACTTTGTCGTCAATAATATTTAATTATATTGATTTACTTAATCTTTATTGCAAACGAAGTACCTAAGTACTTATAGTAGAAGAAAAAAAACCAAAACTGGAATTTTAATATAAGATTTCATAATTGAAACAAATGGCCCGAGGGCGAGACCCCAAAGATACTCTATATCTCCGGGTGTCTTGTCAAACTACCCCTGAGAGCCAAAGTCCCGAAGGTAAACGGGGAGGCAAGCGAGGCCAAAGGCTGAGCTTTTCGTAGGAATGAAAAGCCCAACGTACCCTTACATATAGCGCTCCATATGCGAGCCAGAGCATCGAAGGCCCGAGGGCGAGACTCCATGGATACTTACTATCCACAGGTGTCTTGCAAGCGAAACATGAGACTTAAGTCCCAAAGGTGAGGAACGAGGCAAGCGAGCCCGAAGGCCGAGCTTTTCGTATGAATGAAAGGCCCAAACCAACCCTTCAGAGAGCGCTCTCTATGCGAGCCCGAGGGCCAAAGGCCCGAGAGCGAGCTTTTCGTAGGAATGAAAGGCCCAAACCAACCCTTCAGAGAGCGCTCTCAATGCGAGCCCGAGGGCCGAAGGCCCGAGGGCGAGCCTTCACGGACACTAACTAACCCCAGGTGTCTTGCAAGCGAAACCGGAGACCAAAGTCCCGAGCAAGAGAAGTCAGATTATTACGATTTCATTTCTATAAATTATGCGTGTAACTGTTCAAATCCTCATAAACTTTGTCGTCAATAATATTTAATTATATTGATTTACTTAATCTTTATTGCAAACGAAGTACCTAAGTACTTATAGTAGAAGAAAAAAAACCAAAACTGGAATTTTAATATAAGATTTCATAATTGAAACAAATGGCCCGAGGGCGAGACCCCAAAGATACTCTATATCTCCGGGTGTCTTGTCAAACTACCCCTGAGAGCCAAAGTCCCGAAGGTAAACGGGGAGGCAAGCGAGGCCAAAGGCTGAGCTTTTCGTAGGAATGAAAAGCCCAACGTACCCTTACATATAGCGCTCCATATGCGAGCCAGAGCATCGAAGGCCCGAGGGCGAGACTCCATGGATACTTACTATCCACAGGTGTCTTGCAAGCGAAACATGAGACTTAAGTCCCAAAGGTGAGGAGTGAGGCAAGCGAGCCCGAAGGCCGAGCTTTTCGTATGTTTGAAAGGCCCAAACCAACCCTTCAGAGAGCGCTCTCTATGCGAGCCCGAGGGCCAAAGGCCCGAGAGCGAGCTTTTCGTAGGAATGAAAGGCCCAAACCAACCCTTCAGAGAGCGCTCTCAATGCGAGCCCGAGGGCCGAAGGCCCGAGGGCGAGCCTTCACGGACACTAACTAACCCCAGGTGTCTTGCAAGCGAAACCGGAGACCAAAGTCCCGAGCAAGAGAAGTCAGATTATTACGATTTCATTTCTATAAATTATGCGTGTAACTGTTCAAATCCTCATAAACTTTGTCGTCAATAATATTTAATTATATTGATTTACTTAATCTTTATTGCAAACGAAGTACCTAAGTACTTATAGTAGAAGAAAAAAAACCAAAACTGGAATTTTAATATAAGATTTCATAATTGAAACAAATGGCCCGAGGGCGAGACCCCAAAGATACTCTATATCTCCGGGTGTCTTGTCAAACTACCCCTGAGAGCCAAAGTCCCGAAGGTAAACGGGGAGGCAAGCGAGGCCAAAGGCTGAGCTTTTCGTAGGAATGAAAAGCCCAACGTACCCTTACATATAGCGCTCCATATGCGAGCCAGAGCATCGAAGGCCCGAGGGCGAGACTCCATGGATACTTACTATCCACAGGTGTCTTGCAAGCGAAACATGAGACTTAAGTCCCAAAGGTGAGGAACGAGGCAAGCGAGCCCGAAGGCCGAGCTTTTCGTATGAATGAAAGGCCCAAACCAACCCTTCAGAGAGCGCTCTCTATGCGAGCCCGAGGGCCAAAGGCCCGAGAGCGAGCTTTTCGTAGGAATGAAAGGCCCAAACCAACCCTTCAGAGAGCGCTCTCAATGCGAGCCCGAGGGCCGAAGGCCCGAGGGCGAGCCTTCACGGACACTAACTAACCCCAGGTGTCTTGCAAGCGAAACCGGAGACCAAAGTCCCGAGCAAGAGAAGTCAGATTATTACGATTTCATTTCTATAAATTATGCGTGTAACTGTTCAAATCCTCATAAACTTTGTCGTCAATAATATTTAATTATATTGATTTACTTAATCTTTATTGCAAACGAAGTACCTAAGTACTTATAGTAGAAGAAAAAAAACCAAAACTGGAATTTTAATATAAGATTTCATAATTGAAACAAATGGCCCGAGGGCGAGACCCCAAAGATACTCTATATCTCCGGGTGTCTTGTCAAACTACCCCTGAGAGCCAAAGTCCCGAAGGTAAACGGGGAGGCAAGCGAGGCCAAAGGCTGAGCTTTTCGTAGGAATGAAAAGCCCAACGTACCCTTACATATAGCGCTCCATATGCGAGCCAGAGCATCGAAGGCCCGAGGGCGAGACTCCATGGATACTTACTATCCACAGGTGTCTTGCAAGCGAAACATGAGACTTAAGTCCCAAAGGTGAGGAGTGAGGCAAGCGAGCCCGAAGGCCGAGCTTTTCGTATGTTTGAAAGGCCCAAACTAGACGTGTGCGCCGCGCCGCCGCGCCGCCGCCGCCGACGATTTTTCCACGCCGCCGCCGCCGATGAATTTGACCGGCGTGGAATCGGCGTGGCATAATTGCGTTTTTTTTGAACAGTGTTAATTATTCGATGCAAATTATTTAAGTAATTTTAATTCCAATACCGAATAAGGAATCTTTACAGCACATGACGACTCTAATTTTCTACATTAAAGAGTTTGCTTTAATTCGCTTCGAAATAAATTATAAATCGGCAATTCTGCAGTTTACGTATACATGCATGATTATAACATTCTTGCGAACATACAGATACACGCCATGGCAGATATCGTAGGCTAAAGTCACAAACCTCTTATTTCCATTTTTTTAATCATTTACTTATTTCATTACTTTTATTGTGATATAACCTTGATGTATATTAAATAGGTTTTTTTGAGCCTCCTGTAAAATTGGATCAGATAGAGTTAAAAGGTTTGCGACTTTAGTTTTTTTGTATTCAAGGATTGGAGGAACGACCTCTAATTCATGAGCGTGATCTTATTTCACCTAACAATCTATAATCATAATCAACTGGGGCATATTCCAGTAACTAAAAGTTTTTTTACTCATTCCATGAAGAAATCTGTTCCCTCATACCTCTGGTCGGGTCTGAATATACCACAAAGGGCAGATTCCACGGATGTCCCACTACATAAGAAATGCTCTACCCGTAATTGTGACAACTATCGTACTACTTATCTCCCTTATATTCCTTGCTGGTAAAGTTCTATTGTATAATCTAAACAAACGTCTAGAGTACTACAGAAGCGGACAAATCGCTATAGAGCAAGCGGGTTTAGTTAAGGGTAGAGGCACAAGAGAGCAGATCCTAAATATCAGGCAGTTAATCCAGAAGAGCAAAGAATTTAACATACCCATAAGTCCAAGATATAAGAAATAAGAGTCCAAATACTTTAAGACCAATCGAGGCCCCTGCCTCGATTGGTTGCAACCCTTTGCAACTGTCCCGGCAACTATTCGTCTTGTTCAGCGAACACATAATGCGCAGACTGCGCAGAGTGCTTGAGAGCTGACAGGGCGGCGTTCGAGTAGGTGAATAACAATTTGCAAATCACTGATGACATGACCCTAATACATAGTTGCATATGAAACTAAACTAGCTAGCTAGACTTCTAAAGAAAGTCGAAATGATCAGTGTACAGTAGGGCCTCCACGTAATCAGGGAAAAACGAAGATAATGTTCATAGCTGGGTTGATGTAGACTTAGTAGAAAACTTTGTCTACTTTAGGCTCACAGATCTCCAACGACGGAGACAGTATGAAAGAGGTCATCAGAAGATCGAAAATTGCTTAAACAGCAGTAAAGCGCTTGGAAATTATATGGAATAACAGGAACATCTGATGATGATGATCGTGAACATCTGCCGTTTTCGGTCATGGCAACCACTCCGACTCTTATACTCCATTTTGCGGGCACGTAAGAACGCCGTTCTGGTAGTTGTATGCTATGGCAGCAGGTGGGCGGGCCTTTAACTGGTCGCGTTTATAGTCAAGGTCAACTTTGCGCTGATCCTCGAACTCGCGAACTTGGATGTTCACCATCCTGCGCCATTCTGACCGCTGTGCTGCCAAACAGTCCCATTGAGAGGGCTCAATGTTACATCTCTTCATTTGTCACTTTTGGACATCCTTGTACCGGAGGAGTTGCCCGTCTTGCTTCCGCTTGCCCTCCATTTCAGAGTAGAAGATGCGTTGCGCCACTCTCACCTCCACCGTACGAGACACGTGACCGCACCACCGAAGCTGCCGACGCATTAGATAGGCCTCAATGCCACCAACTCGGGTTCGTCGCAGGGCTTCGGTGTTTAGCACTCTGTCGGACCATCTGATCTTCATGATGGATCGCAGGTTTTTGAGGTGGAAACGATCCAGAGTGCGATGTGGTGACGGTACACACACCACGTCTCAGAGGAGTATAGGAGATAACAGGAACATCTACCGCAACACCAAAGCCAGACTTATGCGCACCCTTATCTTCTCCATTTTTCTTTATGCCTTTGAAACATGGACTTGGAAGCCACGCTTGGGAGCAAAAATAGATACATTTGAAATGTGGAACTTGCGTAGAATATTGGTCATCTCATGTATACAACGGCGCACTTATGTGTCGATACTCAAAGAGCTTTGTATCAACATCCGACTTTCAATTGCATGCTTCCAGAGAATGATGACATTATTTGGGCACGTGGCCCGCCAAGACCAGGCCAGCTTGGAGAAGATGATAATGGTTGGCTGCGTTGAAGGAAAGAGGAGTAGAGACAAAGCACCCATACGATAGATTGATGCAATCCGCGATGCCACGCGCGTCAATATCCAAGGCGCAATACAAATAGCCCAAAGTAGAAATGTTTGGAGAATGTTTTTGAAGAACTGCGCTCTTGGGAGTCACGACCCTCATTCTCGAGGAACCGACAAAGAAGAAGAAAAATCAAAATTCTTAATTGATATATTTTTGTGTTTTTTTTGGTGCAATTAAATTTCAGAAAATGTAAAACTAATTTATTTCACAATGAGGATTTACGCTTTATAGTTATTTTACCATACACCGAAAAAAAAGTACCACGCCGATTTCACGCCGATCACGCCGCCGCCGCCGATCAAAATCCCACCGGACGCCGCCGCCGATGATTTTGCCATCGGCGCACACCTCTAGCCCAAACCAACCCTTCAGAGAGCGCTCTCTATGCGAGCCCGAGGGCCAAAGGCCCGAGAGCGAGCTTTTCGTAGGAATGAAAGGCCCAAACCAACCCTTCAGAGAGCGCTCTCAATGCGAGCCCGAGGGCCGAAGGCCCGAGGGCGAGCCTTCACGGACACTAACTAACCCCAGGTGTCTTGCAAGCGAAACCGGAGACCAAAGTCCCGAGCAAGAGAAGTCAGAAGTAGAGCGGCAAGGCAAGCGAGACCAAAGGCCGAGCTTTTTTTTGGAATGATAGGCCCAAAGAACCGTTTTAGAGAGCGCTTCCTATGCGAGCCCGAGGACTGACGCACACTATCTCCAAGTGTCTTGAAAGCGAAATCTGAGTTCAAAAGTCCCGAAGGTGAGTGGCGAGGCAAGCGAGCCCGAAGGCCAAGCTTTTCGTATGAATGAAAGGCCCAATACATCGCTTCAGAGAGCGCTCTCATGCGGACGCTCACTATACCCGAGTATTCATAACAATATTTCTGAATGTCACGCACGCTGAAGTTTTATACATAAAAAAAATGGTACCTACTTAATTCTCCGCGGAATGCCGTTGTGTCCAAATTTTATACCCACATCTCTTGACGTTGGTGAAGTATGCTAATTTGACGTAAGTATTAAACTCAATCTATCATACATCTTTAGATGACCTCTGAATTCATAGCAATTATATAGGAAGACGGAGATCAAGGTTGCTGGATTTCAATATCAAAACCAACAGCGCCGTTGTCAGCGACTGAGTTTCCAAAATAATTAGGTCTCTTATGTCTAACAGCTACTATCGGTTGAGATATCAACCATTTTTGGTTATTATATAAGTATAGTCTTTAGCCATCTAGCACTCTTTTTCATCCCGTGTTTTTTCACGTTTTATCTATATTTTTTATAATGTTTGAATGGAGTTCTTTTTACTTTCCAGTCAAGTGTATGCTCATCAATTTTCAAGTCTTTAGCTCATGGATTTGAGGAGTTCCCATACAAAGTATAGCCCCATTTTTTACCCCCTTTGAACTAATATTTATCATTTTTACAGCCTATGACCTGGCCGGGGATTTTCTCGACCGATTAAGTAAAAGTTGCATCAAAATCCTCTATTCACTAAGCTTCTCTGCGTTTTTGAAAATGTATCACAAAAAAATTTAAACTACAAAAAGTGCATTTCAATCGCTGGGTTTGAACTCGGGGACACCGACTCCGTAAGCTATGGGTCAAACCACTGGACTAACTATTAGTTCTAAGAACACGATGAATTTTCGAATATCTTGACGACATGTTACCGTGGTAATGATCTAATGATATTGTTATAACCCCGCTCTTGCAACATTATATAATTTCTAGTCGCCTCAGAACCTATTTTCATCCCATATTTTTCACGTTTTATCTATACATTGCTAAAAGTTTGAATGGGGTCGTCTTTACTTTCCAGTCAAGTTTATGGTTACCAATTTTCAAGTCTGTAGCTCGTGCATTCAAGGAGTTCTCATACAAAGTTCAACCCCATTTTCTACCCCCTTTGAACCCTAATCTTTAAGATTTTTATAATTTTAAACCTGGCCGGGGATTCTCTCGACAGATTAGTAAAGTTTGGATCAAAATCCGTTTAGCCGTTTTCACGTGATGCTCTGTCAAATAAACAGACAAACAGATAAACAGACAAAAATTCTAAAAACTGTTGGAACGTGTTCTGTTATCAATTCTAAGTATCCTCAGCCAACTTTTTTTCGTTTATCTTCCAAGTACAGACTTTCGACCCTCTTCAGCTTTATTATATGTATAGATACGTCTCCTTCTATACATCTATCTCAAAGGGGGTAGAAAATGGGGTTGAACTTTGTATGGGAACTCCTTGAATGTACGAGCTACAGACTTGAAAATTGGTAACCATAAACTTGACTGGAAAGTAAAAACGACCCCATTCAAACTTTTAGCAATGTATAGATAAAACGTGAAAAATATGGGATGAAAATAGGTTCTGAGGCGACTAGAAACTATATAATGTTGCAAGAGCGGGGTTATAACAGTATCATTACCATGGTAACATGTCGTCAATATATTCGAAAATTCATCGTGTTCTTACAACTGATAGTTAGTCCAGTGGCTTGACCCATAGCTTACGGAGTCGGCGTCCCCGAGTTCAAACCCAGCAGCATGCACTTTTTGTAGTTTTAATTTTTGAAAATGTATATTTTTCAAAAAACGCCGAGAAGCTTAGTGAATAGAGGATTTTGATGCAACTTTTACTTAATCGGTCGAGAAAATCCCTGGCCAGGTCATAGGCTGTAAAAATGATAAAAATTAGTTCAAAGGGGGTAAAAAATGGGGCAAAACTTTGTATGGGAACTCCTCAAATCCATGAGCTTTAGACTTGAAAATTGATAAACATACACTTGACTGGAAAGTATAAAGAACTCCATTCAAACATTATAAAAAAATATAGATAAAACGTGAAAAACCACGGGATGAAAATGAGTGCTAGATGGCTAAAGACTATCTATAATAACCAAAAATGTTTGATATCTCAACCGATAGTAGCTGTTAGACATTAGAAACCTAATTATTTTGGAAACTCAGTCGCTGTCAACGTCGCTGTTAATATTGAAATCCAGCAACCTTGATCTTCGTCTTCCTATATAATTGGTATGAATTCAGAGGTCATCTAAAGATGTATGATAGGTTGAGTTTAATACTTACGTCGAATTAGCATAGTTCACCAACGTCAAGAGACGTGGGTATAAAATTTGGACACAACGGCATTCCGCGGAGAATTAAGTAGGTACCATTTTTTATGTATAAAACTTCAGCGTTTGTGACATTCAGAAATATTATTATGAATACTCGGGTATAGTGAGCGTCCGCATGAGCTAGCTCTCGGGCCTTCGGCCCTCGGGCTCGCATAGAAGCGATGTATTGGGCCTTTCATTCATACGAAAAGCTCGGCCTTCGGGCTCGCTTGCCTCGCCACTCACCTTCGGGACTTTGGAACTCAGATTTCGCTTTCAAGACACTTGGAGATAGTGTGCGCCAGTCCTCGGGCTCGCATAGGAAGCGCTCTCTAAAACGGTTCTTTGGGCCTATCATTCCAACGAAAAGCTCGGCCTTTGGTCTCGCTTGCCTCGCCGCTCTTCTTCTGACTTCTCTCGCTCGGGACTTTGGTCTCCGGTTTCGCTTGCAAGACACCTGGGTTTAGTTAGTGTTCGTGAAGGCACGCCCTCGGGCCTCCGGCCCTCGGGCTCGCATAGAGAGCGCTCTCTGAAGGGTTGGTTTGGTTGGGCCTTTCATTCATACGAAAAGCTCGGCCTTCGGGCTCGCTTGCCTCACCCCTCAACTTTGGGACTTAAGGCTCATGTTTCGCTTGCAAGACACCTGTGGATAGTAAGTATCCATGGAGTCTCGCCCTCGGGCCTTCGATGCTCTGGCTCGCATATGGAGCGCTATCTATAAGGGTACGTTGGGCCTTTCATTCCTACGAAAAGCTCAGCCTTCGGCCTCGCTTGCCTCCCCGTTTACCTTCAGGACTTTGGCACTCAGGGGTAGTTTGACAAGACACCCGGAGATATAGAGTATCTTTGGGGTCTCGCCCTCGGTCCATTTGTTTCAATTATGAAATTTTATATTTAAATTCCGGTTTTGGTAATTTTTCTTCTACTTACGTACTTCGTTTGCAATAAAGATTAAGTAAATCAATATTAACTAAATATTATTGACGACAACGTTTATGAGGATTTGAACTGTTACACGCATAATTTATAGAAATGAAATCGTAATAATCTAATTTATCAGTGTAGTAGGTATCGTATGGTGAAACATAAGAATATCATGTCATCCATAATTTATACGCGTACGAAGTCGCGGGCAGAAGCTAGTTAAATAATAAATGTGGATATAGTATTACCGTAGTAGCTTTATAAAAAGCAACCGTAACAGTTTTGCTTGAAAAGCCCTTAATAATGAAATAAAAAACTAATACAATTTGATATCCCAGATAAACGCAGAAACGTAGACGAATTTGTCTATAAAAAAACTAATGTTTCATAGAATAAAAGGAAATAAAAGGTACCTATAGCATATCTTCATATTATATTAAGTACCTATTGAATATCAGATTATCTCCATCAGATACCAGGTCAGATCATTTACTTACATAAAAAATAATTGGGTTTGACTTTGGTAATATGAACTAACAATTTAGTAGGTAGAAATCATACTTTGAAAGAATACCACTGCAATAGGTACTAGGAAAGAATACGAAACTAAGTAAGTTTAAGTACCTACACGTCGTATGCACCTTTTCACTGGACAAATATGTATGTGGGTCAAACGGCTCGAGTCTCTAGTATACGCCTTGTAATGTTACTATAACACAAAACAGCTCAAGTTTAGTTTTAGATTATGTCACTTAAGACCTTTTTAAGGGAGGAAGGAACGCAATGCCCAACTGGAAGCTTCTTAGCGACAAACGAAACTCTTGGAGTCTTTTAAACTCGCTTGCATTCATGAGACTACACAATAGTGCAATTGGGTACTTTCCTGGGTAAAAAATATATCATTCTATTTAGTCCGTCAGTTAGCTATTATCAAAAAACCGGCCAAGTGCGTGTCGGACCACGCAAAATGAAGGGTTCCGTGCCTATTAAAAAGGTCGTATCGTCACAGAAATTTTACGGCACTTACGTCCTTTTCTTTGAGGAAGGCAGTTTTTCAGCAATATCTCGAAAACCTCTGAACCGATCTTGTTCAAAATAATTTTCGGTGAATGAAATTAATAAGCCCTATGTCCATGAATTTTTCCATATTTTTAAAATACACTGTTCAAAAATTAGAGGGGGGGGGGGACAGAATTCTAGTGACTTTCGGGGCGATTATCTCCGACCCTATTCACTTAATCAAAAAAAATGCTAAGAAACCTTATATTTATTTTGAAAGGCCTATCGATTGATGTGCCACACGGATGGTCACCCCTAAAAAATTTTTTTTTTGTCATTTTAATTACAAAACTATGTAGCGGCTAACAAAATACACCTATCCTCAAGATTGTATTCAAATACACCAATTTTTTTTTGTCATTTTAATTACAAAACTATGTAGCGGCTAACAAAATACACCTATCCTCAAGATTGTATTCAAATACACCTTATAGTTTTCGAGTAAAATGCCTGTGACATACGGACAGACGGACAGACGGACATGACGAAACTATAAGGGTTCCGTTTTTGCCATTTTGGCTACGGAACCCTAAAAACATTGAACACGTATATTTTTGTTTGTCAATTAAACGAAAAATGCTGAAGATATAGCCTGTTATAGTTCCGCGTGACGTCACATTATGCTAAAAAGTGTACCTTAATGTGACGTCACACGTCAGTTTTTGATGCATTGACAAACAAAACAATACGTGTCCAATATCTTTAGTCTAAATGACGGACTAAATAACTTTTTTTGGAAAGTAGCCAATTGTTTACTCGTTTATAGATGTCGCGTGAATACCTACTGCTTTAAATTGAAGTTTATTGCATTAGGTTACCCGTTACACAGCGTAGCTACAAGTAACAACTTTAAATAAAATAGGTCGCGGGAGTCCGCTGGATGCCGGTGGAGCAGGAGGGGGATGTCCAGCAGTGGATGTCTTTCGGCTGGTATGATAATTTTATAGTATTTTATGCAACAGTTGTATAAGAGAGGTCAAAAAAGGCGAGTGGCGTGGGTTACAATGTGAGCCGAAGGCGAACATTGTAAAGAAAGACGCCACGAGCGTTTTTTGACTTAGTTATACAACGTTGCATACAATACTTTTTCTACGACTAGCTACTATGAAATAAAATGCAAAATTAAACAAAGAATAAACTTTTCTTAAACTTTGTCGTATAGGTCCCGAGATTTAGTAGGCAACATATGTTCGGTCACTGCTTGTGGGCTGCCCCGGTGTATTTCTGGTGTAGAAGCAATATTTTCATCGTCATCCATTATTACTTTTGAGAAACACCAACTATTTTGTAGCAAACACAACGGCCGCAAAGTCAAACAACAATTTATAAAATAACCGGGAATTCGGGAAACATGAAAATGAGACAAATGGGTGTCTATGGTTAACTTTGTTTTTAATTGATGTCAACTTGCCAGTACTGCCATATTAAGAATAAAGGTTTTTCCTAAGTTAGCAGCAATGCCTTTAGTTCAAAAATTTCTAAAAAGTAAAAACATTCAGTGGTTTGTTAAGTTGGTAGTACCTAATGTATAGGTTTAGAAGCGTATGGCTGCTAAGCGTATCGTTTTGGCGACATAACAGCACGGCTGTGCCGTACTGTTATGGGGAATAGAGTATAGACTTTTCTGCAAACTTATTTTGTATGTCTTTATATTAGTGTTCGTGACTATGTAAATGACAAATAAAAGTACAGGAGTAGAAAAACATTCATAAACACATACAAACATAGACCTTACTTAATAGAAAATAAAGTTGTAATTTTCAAACAGGTTGAATGCATTTGCACATTTTATTTAAACAATCTAAATTCCTTTTTGGTATTTAATCAAGTGATCTGTTGTCACACCACTGAATCGAATTTAAATTAAATATCAAATTGGCTATTGTATTTTAATATTATATTGGTAAATTATTAATAAGTATAAATAGGTAATGACGCAAGTAGAGGTAAAGACGGTTTTGAACTGGAAAAATGCTATGAATTTCTGGCTGAAGTAGTCTTGACCTTGATGCTCACACAAACGTTTGGCAACACAGTTCTGACAAGAGCAAGTACTAAAGAGCCTCATACACATGACCATATTGACCATTTGCCAACGAGTCAAGCGGAACAACCGGCCTGGAATTTGGTGCGACGCAGCCATAGCTTGGAAGGAGGAAGCTGGTGTATAAAGTTTATGCAGCTTTGAAAGCTTTAGGTTAGGCTCAAGCGGGGCAGTAACCACATTCTATCGTCAACTGGGGGAAGAGGCACCTATGGATCGCAAGATTCTATAAAGGTTGAGCGAGGGATTTCCAGTGCAGTTTCGGACGAAATTATCAAGACAAATATCTACCCGAAGTTGTCAAGACAAATATATTCTGAAGGACGGTCTGGTTGATTTATTTCGGGCATACCGTCGTCCCAGAATGTCAGGTACCTATATTATTTTCGATTGTAATCATCTTGTTTACGGCGACTACTTGCCTGTAGCCAATATAACTTGATAGGCAAATTTCGGAAAGGACCGACAGCTTCATAGGCAGGTTACTAACCCAGTAGGCTAAACTGTTCGGGTATTATTTAGAGACACTCGAAACTCGGTTACGCATAGCTCAGATCTTAAAGTAATAATGTAACACACGCTTTATATAAACAACTTACAGGTGTTTCCGCCCCACACCTATACGCCTAGGTATATAATAAATTGAGATCGCGTTTTTGAACACATTTTACATGATCTGTCGACACTCCGTGTAGTCAAGGTGAGTATTTATTTTATTAATTCACTGTTTACACCTATTAAGTTGTCATTTAATGTAATTATAAGATATGATCATAAGAGATGGTACAAATGATAATTATACTTTCCATCACAGATGATTTTGATTAAATATGCCTAATGTGATTTTATTCCAGACATGGGAGGACCCACAAACATTGGTATCATTTTCTTTACTATAGCATTCGTTAACGCTTACGCACAATGCTACGACGACCATTGTCATGACGCTCGCCTCGATGACGAAATAGCCGTCTTCAACGAGGTCCCAACCCCACCAGGTGGAAATGCTACGGTCCCTACGGATCCTATGCTTGGATTGTTGTCGGTGATCACTGGTGTGGTGCCGCCGGCGGGTGTTGACCCACTGGACGCGTTTAGAGACACATATCCTTTGCCAGAAGGTAAGAGTTCGTTTTCTGCTAGGTAGGTAATGACTTGTATGTATTATGTTTGGAATCATTACTCATAGAGTACATCTTAACCCGACGGTACTCGCTAGATATTTACAACCACGGATACTCGCTACCTACCGGGTAAAAATAATACACAGGAATTTATTTCGGTATATTTAAGCGAAGAACTTTATTTTTTTGAATTTAATTATAAAGTTTCATTGATGTTATTTGGGCATATATACAACAAAAAATAATACCTAATTGTTTTGGGCGTTTATTTCTCAGTACAGGCTTATTTAAAGAAACTATCAAAATTTGAAAGTATCATTCATTCAATTTTTTCATTCAATACTCATTTTTTTTCTTGGAACCAAGCAAAATTGAGATCAACTGTACTAAATACGAACCCTAAAAATCAAGTAAAAAAAAACTGGCCCAGTGCATGTCGGACAACGCACAACGAAGGGTTCCGTGCCTATTAAGAAGGTCATATCGTCACAGAAATCTTACGACACTTACTTCCTTTTCTATAGCGACGGCAGTTTATCAGCGACATGTCGAAAATCTTTGACCCATCTTGTTAAAAATAATTATCGGTGAAATAATTTAATGAACATTATGTCCATGATTATTACCTTTTTATTTTAATACGCCGTTCGAAAAATAGAGAGGGGGGGCACAAATTTTGTGTCTTTCGGGGCGATTATCTCCGACTATATTCACGTAATCAAAAAAAAATGCTGAGAAACTTTATATTTATTTTGAAAGGCCTATCAATTGATGTGACATGTGGACTTACTATCTTACTATGTTTTTTTGATTCCCAGTTACATGTATGAAATGCCCTCTAAAAAATGTTTTCTCAAACATGCTCGGAAATGGATGCGTTAATATCACGAAATGAAGACATGAAGTTTCTTGTTTAAGCCTCCCTACATTTCTTCTTGGCCTTACGCCAATACATGAAAAAATACTACATATTGTTACAAGAAAACTCTAAATCCCACCAAAAACATAAATGTAAAAAAGGAGAGCCAAGTTCAATACAAAAATTATGCTTGGCTGTGGGCTTCGCTGCAAAAATAATGGAGATCTAAATGAGTGCCAAGTTATGCAAAATCTTTTTTCTTTTCTAGATTAGATTTGACTTGACCGGTTTTTATAAAGTTATTCAACATATATATATATATATATATATATATATATATATATATATATTAATTCTGATAAAACCTGGCCAAGTCAAATCTAAGCTACTTTAAGATCTCACATTTTTATTGCTAGTCTAACTTTTTAATAGTAGTAATGGTAATACGAACACGATACTTAAGTCACGATGCAACATCGATGAAGGATCTATGCCAAGTATTGTCGCGCGATCGAGAAACGTTTGTATTGGTGCAAAAAGTCACTGCTTATAGCCCTGTAGCCGGACCGGAATTTTGCCCTACAAGTTTCGATAATTCTAAAGTCGGAAAAGTTATGCTTATATGGTATGGGACATATTTTTAAGCATATTTGTAAAATATGACGAAAAGTTAGAACGAGAGTTAGGTATAAATTAGGTATTTATGTTTTTTTATTGGTGATTTGTGAATATTGAATTAGAGTGCAAAGTTTAAGCTTCATCGTTTATAATATGTATGATGCTTTATGCTGTTAAGTTTGTAGAAAAAAAAATAACGAGCGACTGGGTCAAACCAGAATTCGGTTATTATTTTGTCGATATTGAATTAAAGTTTCAAAAATTCACAACAATATATTTAAATCCTTAAGTTAATAGACAAAGCCAAAAATTTGGAGGAATTAGAGATAAGATTTCATTAATAAGAATTTTTATAAGCGTTTTTTGTCCTGTAAGGTCTAATATTGAATTAGAGTCTGTAAAGATTAGTCTAATACTATAAAATAATATATGCAGCCATATAATGGAAAGTAAGAAATTTCTGTGTATAGATTGCCTTGTAATAGTATAATCTATTAAAATAGGCGCGAAATAAATAACCACGCCGCGGTACCACGTACCGGCGGCGCGCGGGAACCTAGAGAGAGCCCCTAGAGTGATACCTCGTCCCGCCCCCCGCTCCGCCGCGCAAGCGCTGCGTTTGTATTTCAAATCATATCATCACGGTAAATTACATGCGGTTATTATTATGTGAATTTAATAAGTTATTGACTTTAAAATGAGTAAAAAAAATTTGATATATGGACTGACTATTTGTAGTAACTTAGTAACAGTAAAAAACCGGCCAAGTGCGAGTCGGACTCCGTACCATCCTACTAATATTATAAACGTAAAAATTTGGATGTATGAATGGATGTACGTTCCACGTAATTTCAAAATATACCGATGAGTGTACATGAAACTTTCCAGATATGTTCCTTCTATATTAGAATAGGACAAGGGCTATAATTATTGTCAAATTTTATCCCTTTTAGGGACGAAAAAGGGGATGAAACTTTGTATGGAGACGAAATATTTTTGCTCGTTGCCTTCATCAGGAGTTGGGTCACAAAATGTATGGGAAAACTAAAATCCGACTCGCACTTGACCAAAATTCTAATTGATATTATTTAATAGGGTATAATTTATGTCGTCCCTTTTAGGACGAATCATAATCATGAAATCCATAATTTAAACGCGTACGAAGTCGCAGGCAGAAGCTAGTTATCTATAGAAACCGGCCAAGTGCGTGTCGGATTACGCAAAACGAAGGGATCCTTGCCTATTAAAAAGGTCGTATCGTCACAGAAATCTTACGGCACTTACGTGCTTTTCTATAGGGAAGGCAGTTTTTCAGCAATATCTCGAAAACCTATGAATCGATCTTGATCAAAATAATTTATGGTGAAAAAATTTAATAAGCCCTAATAGCCCTATAGGTTTATGATTATTTTTATATTTTTTAAAAACACCGTTCAAAAATTAGAGGAGGGGGCACAGGGATCGGATACTGGTATTTTCACCATACCAAAATACCGGTTTTATTTCGTTCAATTTCGTTCTTTGGTTTATAATATCATTTTTGATCAGGCTGTCTAAAAATACGAAAATGTTACCTAAAGAGTCCTACATTAAGAGCCTAAAATAATTCAAAATATTAGACTACTTCGGGGACTTTTGAAAAAACCGGTTCCGATCCCTGGGGGGCCACAATTTTAGTGACTTTTGGGGCGATTTAGCTCCGCCTCTATTCATTTAATCAAAAACATTGGGAAACCTTATATTTATTTTGAAAAGACCTATCGATTAAATTGCCACACGTGGGCTTACGATGAAAAAATTCAACCCCTAAAAGGGGAACATTTGGTGACAGTCTGAAAATCAATATGGGTATCGTTTCTATGGTTTATCGGGTCACTGATTGCGAAAATAACAACGATTTTAAAATCCAACATGGCGGACGTGAAATACCATCTCCCCTGTTGGGGTGCGATGGGGTTGAAATATCTAAATATCAATATGGGTGTCGTTTTTATTGCTTTTTTGAACGTTCATTACGAAAATGGCATCGATTTTGAAATTTAATATTGTGGACATGAAAATTATTGAAAATATTTGTGCTACATTGCAATTCAATCGGAACATACGGGTCAACATGAGAACCTCCTTTTTTGTAGACGGTTAAAAATTTCGCTTAGTACGCGGGCGAAGCCGCGGGCAAAAGCTAGTTAAAGATATGGTAAACACTAGCTGTTGCCCGCGACTTCGTCCGCGTAGAAGTTTTTATCGTCTTAGAAAAATAATTGCTCCCTATTCAAACTTTGAACCCTCTTTTAACCCCATATTATATATTTTTTTTTATTAGTTATTCAGTAACAATACAAATATTGTGTTTGAAATATCTACATTAAAATTAAAATTACTTAAATATTATACATTGCTTAACTAATTATAATTTGTACATTTTATTTAACTTAATACATGTCATGTCTTTAATTCTTATAACTAGATATCACGCACAAAAATCTCGTCAATACTGTAGAAGCACCCTCTCAATAAAAATGCTTTTAATTGTCTATGAAATACCTTATAAATTGTGATATTTTTTTAAGTCAGGGGGCAGTTTGTTAAAAAAAATTACAGCCTGATGTTTTGTGCTGTGCTGCGCCACTTTGAGCTTCGGGAAAAAACTTTGTGTAATGTTTTTTGTTCGTGTTTGTAGGCGCAAATCTTGTTCTTCGATAGATTCATATTTTAAGATATTTTTGACAAAATAGTAAGCCGCACGAGTATATACAAGCAAGGAACTGTTAGAATGCCCAATTCCAGGAAGTGTTCTCTACAAGATATCCATTGAGGAATGCGTACAATAGTGCGGATGGCTCTTTTTTGAACAACCAAAGCTTTGTTAAGGTTATACTTAAAGCTATTTCCCCAGAGCCTGATATTGTACCTAAGCTTAGATTCTACTAACGCATAGTATATGACTTTAAGTTGTTGTCTAGTGAGTTCCTCCCTCAGGCTTCTCAGAGCATAACAGGCTGAAGAAATGGAATGCTCAACGGCATCCAGCTCCTCTTTCCATTTCAGGCCTGCATCAATATAAAAAACAATTTCCTTTTCTAGTTTTTAAACAAACAGTCTAAAACCAAAGTTACAAATCTCATACTTTATAAATGTGTTGCTCTCTACACAAACATTAAACCCCTTTTAACACTTAGGGACGAATTTGAAAAAAAACTCTGAAATTAGTTAACTACATGATAAGACCGAAATTTTACTTTAAAAATTTCTTGCTCCCCATATAAACTTTGAACCTTCTTTTAACCCCCTTAGAGGGGTTGAATTTTTCTAAACGCTGAAAGTACTTTTTTATTTTAATAAGTAATCATTTTACTAACTTTTAAGTCTCTAGCTCAAACAAAGTGTTGCCCATACAAAGCTTACTCCCCTTTTTAACCTCCATAGGAGTGTAATTTTTTTAAACGCTAATAGGACTTTATTTGTATTATAATAAGTAATCTTTCTACAAAGTTTTAACAAAAAGTTTACTCCATACAAACTTTGCACCCCTTTTTAACCCCTTAGGGGTTGAATTTTTCTAAACGCTGAATCCACTTTTTTATTTTAATAAGTAATCATTCTACTAACTTTTAAGTCTGTAGCTCAAACAAATCGTTGCCTATACAAAGCTTACCCCCCTATTTAACCCCCTTAGGAGTGGAATTTTCTAAAACGCTAATAGGACTTTATTTGTATTCTAATAAGTAATGTTTCTACAAAGCTTAAAGTCTCTGGCTCAAAACAAAAAGTTTCATCCATACAAACTTTGCACCCCTGTTTAACCTCTTAGGGGCGGAATTTTCCAAAACACTGAAAGGACTTTATTTATATTCTAATAAGTAATCTTTTTACAAAGTTTTAAGTCTCTGGCTCAAAATAAAAAGTTTCCTCCATACAAACTTTGCACCCCTTTTTAACCCCTTAGGGGAAGAATTTTCCAAAACACTGAAAGGACTATTTGTATTCTAATAAGTAATCTTTTTACAAAGTTTTAAGTCTCTGGCTCTAAACAAAGTTTCCTCCATACAAACTTTGCACCCCTTTTTAACCCCTTAGGGGCAGAATTTTCCAAAACACTGAAAGGACTTTATTTGTATTCTAATAAGTAATCTTTTTACAACGTTTTAAGTCCCTGGTTCTAAACACAAAGTTTCCTCCATACAAACTTTGCACCCCTTTTTAACCCCTTAGGGGCGGAATTTTCCAAAACGCTGAAAGGACTATTTGCATTCTAATTAGTAATTTTTCTACAAAGTTTCAAGTCTGGCTCAAAACAAAGTTTCCTCCATACAAATTTTGCACCCCTTTTTGAACCCCTTAAGGGCGGAATTATCCAAAACACTGAAAGGACTTTATTTGTATTCTAATAAGTAATCTTTTTACAAAGTTTTAAGTCTGGCTCAAAACAAAAAGTTTCCTCCATACAAACTTTGCACCCCTTTTTAACCCCTTAGGGGCAGAATTTTCCAAAATGCTGAAAGTGCTTTATTTGTATTTTAATAAGTAATCTTTCTACAACATTTTAAGTATATAGCTCAAAAAAGAAAATTTCCCCCATACAAACGTTGCGCCCCTTTTTAACCCCCTTAGGGGTAGAATTTTCCTAAACGCTGAAAGCACTATTAGTATTCTAATAAGTAATCTTTCTACAAAGTTTTAAGTCTATAGCTTAAAAAATGTTTCTCCTATACAAATCTTGCACCCCTTTATGACCCCTTTAGGGATAGAATTTTCCAAAACGCTGAAAGTACTTTTTTGTATTTTAATAAGTTATCTTTCTACAAAACTTTAAGTCTCTAGCTCAAAAAAAAGTGTCCCTCATACAAACGTTGCACCCCTTTTTAACCCCCTTTAGGGGTGGAATTTCTTAAAATCCCTTCTTATCCGTTGTTCCAAAAAAACTTTATAAAAGGTAGTTTGGGTGTAAATTTCATGTTTCTAGTCCGAGTAGTTTCGGCTGTGCGTGTATGAATTAGTCAGAATCTTCTTTTATATATATAGATTTGAACAGGCTCTAAGTACCTAGTTAATGTAGTTATTAGGCAGGAATCTACTGAAAAAACTAGAAAATATCCTCTCGGTTCACCAATTTACCTGAGTGGTCGCAAACTGGCACACTAAATTAGGTGGTCGATAACCGGCGAACCGACCCTACATCCTGAATATACAAAAACAATTTCATGTGGTAGGTAAATTGCGGTTTACTACCCATCTATTCCATAGCTTACTGTTACTGGCCACTTCGCAAAAAAAATACATTGTATGTCATTTGTTAGTAGGTATTTCTGCAGAGAATGGTCATTTGTATGATAATTTTCATATCAATTATTTCTATAACACGATAACGAGTTCTACGCGAACAAAACCGTGGGCAATCCCTATACTAATAAATTAGGGTAAGTTTAACTATTTTCGGTTGATATTAGTTTAAAACACGCTTTGCGGATTTTTTTATGGAATCCGGACGCAGGTTGACGTGGAGTCAAGGGCACGCCACTACCGCGCCCCCACTGATCGCTGCCGTTATTCGCTACGCGCTCATGCGCCTCACACCCCATGCGTCACCTAACGAAACTAGACCTCTACCTACGCTTAGTTACTACGCACCGCAGTGTCAAGATATATTTGTGGGTTAGCGTTGAGGTGAACTTAAAACAGCGTCACCTAACGAAACTAGACCTCTACCTACGCTTAGCTACTAAGCACCGCAGTATCAAGATATATTTGTTGGTGAGCGTTGAGGTGAACTTAAAACCAGTTACGGAATAGGGGTCTGGTGGCACAGTGCGCAGCGCGGCGCGCGCATACAGCGAGTTTGAAATGTATTAATATAGGCCCGGAATGCTTACGTATCAGTATTTAGTGTCGCCGTGATTTTATATTTATAAACTTTTGTTTGGTAACAGAGATCATTATCATGACCTGCTTATTATTAACTCTACAAACTCTAATTCAATATTGGTTATACTGCTTAGCTAGAAATCAATATCTAGACAAGCCGATTGTCTACACCTCCAACTTTTTTCAAGTATATGAAGTGGATCGATAATATCATAATTTTGCAATATCAGCGACTCTAATTCTTTATTTTCGGAATTATAAGCATTTTTTCGTTCACCAGAACGCAAATGTTCCAGACTTCTAAAAACAGAATATAGTAAAGAAATTAAAATGTTATTGGATAGGTTACAGTTTTTTGTGACTCTAATTCTATATTTGCATAGTTCTTGGCAAAAAACTTAAATATTTCAATATAGCCGAAATCTAAACCTGAAAATTTCTAACTTTTTACATAAGTATTATTTAACATGCCTCCAACGACATATCAAAAAAGAAAAAAACTTTAATGCTATCGAAACCCAGTTTTGTTCAGCCGCAGGTCTATTAGGATAGATTTGGAACAGAACTTTTTTTTACTTTGTAAAAAGGATATTCTGAGGTTAGCTAGCGCTGGTTTGCAGTCCAGCCTACAACACTACAACAAGAAACTTACAATTAGCCATAGACTTTATATCAGCGGGTAATTTAGTGAATTTGTCCGATAGCATATTTATTTTTTCCGAATTTCTTAATTCCGAAAACCATGTTCTGCTTAAGTAATTTTGAATTTTTCAGGATATACTTAATACTAACCTAACCCATCTACACTCGCTGACAATGAATACGGGTCGGTAAATTACCGTCATATTTTCTAAAATAGTGCATTGTGGATTTATTAAAAATCCTGTAGTGATCTTTAAAAATAAAAGTTAAATAATTAACATTAACAGGTCGAGCCGAGTTTTTTACGCCGGTTCTTCTCGAGGCAGAGGTTTACTTTCCGAACCGGTGGTAGTTTATCGACATTCATAGGTGCATGATGCCTAAATTGAAGAATAAATCACTTTAACTTTGACTTTGACTTTTTGACTTAAATCGAACTCGTCAAGACCTTTGAAGAGAACAACGTTAACGGAGCGAAATATCGCAAAAATGGTCATTTTTGGATATCGATATTTTTATGATAGGATCCCGGAAATTGCTATTACATTAGGTATTACGAAGAGTAGTATATTATTTATGTAAATAAAACTGGTGTAAAATATTTAAAAATACCTATTGTGGTTATTTAATTTAGGGTGACCCGAATTTTTTGACCGCGAGTGTATAAATTCCATCATCCGCGTCCAAACTTTCGTTTATCGGAAAATGGCGTTCGAAATTTGGAAATTTCGGCATAATGATGGTTTCGGACAAATAACTCTTAGGAATTTTATGCTTATATCCGATTTAATTTAACTGTAATTGTATACAGGATACAGTGAACCTCTCAAAGAATACGACTACGTCATCGTCGGCGCCGGGTCCGCCGGCTCGGCGCTGGCTGCCCGTCTCTCCGAAGACAAGGGAGCCATGGTGCTGGTGTTGGAGGCAGGGAAACCGGAGTGTCTGCCCACAGACATCCCCATGCTGGCTGCCTCGTGGCCTGTTTCTGACTACTCGTTCCTTTACCAAGCTGAGCCACAGCCTGGTATTTGCACAGGTAACGTCCTCATCTAACGGTTATCCTGCTATATTTCGTTTTTTTTATCTAATATACTTATCCCTTTCAGATTATAAACTATTAACATACAGATTCGAACAGGAAGCGAAAACCGCGTACGGTTAATCTGTCGCCATTACAGAATACAGAATTTATTGGTAAAATAAGCATTTTACAAGTCACAATTTAAATAAAATATACACCCAATATTTTAAGGTTTTTACCATGCAACATATTAATATCATTAGATCATTACAATTATTTATTAATTTGATTTCCGTTTAATACGGCGCTATGTCAGTGATCCATCCGTTTATTTGTCAATTATTTATAAACTCATCTATTGAGTAATGAGCCTTCGCATTGTCGCTCGTTTTACAGTCGTAGTTAAGAATTGGGTAGTTTCACATTCACTATTGTTATTTAAGAATTGGTTTATCACAGGAAGCTTATTTTACTGACGTTATCTCTAAATGTATACGCAAATTTGTTAACTAATACGCCTATGTTATACATTTTTAGGGTTCCGGACCAAAAAGGTAAAAACGGAACCCTTATGGTGGTGCGACTCCGTCCGTCTGTATGTCACAAAGTCAAATATCTCAGGAACTACTAATGCTATCGATTTGGAATAGTTGTAAACAAAGCTAATCCTCGTGTGTGGAAAATGAAAAATTTTAATATATACTTTTAATTTGTATAGAGGGGGGGCAAAAATTCAAAGTCTAGTTAGTAGGCCAAGTGGGGTATCATATGAAAGGGCTTGAATTGTACATTCTAAAACAGTTTTTTTTTTCTACAATGGTAAAATTTTGATTTATAAAGAAAAATGTTGAAAAAAATACCATTCCTTATCTCCGAAGTTAACCAAGCGAAAAATTTGAGTATCATATATGTGATTAAAACTAACGTAAATATTACCGGAAAAGTATAACAAGACCTCTATCTAGCGTAATTTTTTTTATTCTTCAAAAATCATATGTTAATTTTGTTTGTAAGTGAATACTTCTGTGTTTAATTTTTTTCCTTCAAATTCGTATGAAAGTGTTCTGAAAGTACCTTCTAGTATCTTCTATCATCTATTATTGAAATTAATTCACTTGATAAAGAATTATCGCTGAAAAACCAGCATACACTAAGGGAAATGTATTAACGTACCACCGTAGAGCCCTATCGCAATAAGGTGACATACCACTCGAGTTTGAGTGACGGCGGCCTGTCAATTGCGACAGAGTTCTACGGTGGTACGTGCATACATTTCCCTTACTGTACTATACCGAGTTCCTTGGTCGCGCAAGTTAGTAACAAAATGCACCGATAAATGGCGCTGTAGGTACTCATGACTTAACTATACTATGCGTTGTTAAGATTTTTCCAAAATTAATGGGTGGGGCAAGACGGGTGTGTGTTGTATGATATTTCGTACGGAATCCTCGGTGCGCGAGTCAGACTCGCACTTGACCGGTTTTTTTATTATTATTTTATCGATGGATTTTGTAATTTTTTCGCACAGTCGGTAAACAATCTCCTTAACTTTTTTTTATTTTTTAAAGTTATTATATAAATAATAATTATAATAAATATTAGGGGATATTCTTACACAAATCGAACTAGGCCTATAGCAAGCTCAATAAGACTTGTTTTATAGGTACAGTCAGCAGCAGAAGTAGCTAAGCGGGCCTAGTGCTCAAATTGATCTGCACACGGACTCTAATGTCAAGAGAATAAGGTTCTGTGCAGAACATTCTGAGCATGTTAAAGTGCTTAGCTACTTCTGCTGCTGACTGTACTAGAGGACGATATATATAATAGACATATTACAAATACTTAAGAGGATTGTGAAGTGCCGATACGCGGCGCGAGTAGGTATTTCAAAAAATGCTATCTGTTTCACACCGCTCTGCCTCCCGACCGATCGTGCGATAGAGAATTGCAAGTCCTGGAGGCAATTGCCTACATTTCCTTGTTGAAATATTGTTTCGGGTGGTAACGTTTTTTCCCTCCCCCTAAACCTTTATGAAACAATTTTGGTAATATTGGGTTTAGTACACTTTAATTTATATCTGTAGGTTTTCTTTTTTTAGTAAATCAGTTTAGATCAATTAGAGCCAATTAGAGAGCAATGCTGCAATATGGGCACCTCACGAGAAAAAGTATATCCTCATGTTAGAAAGGATACAAAATAACTTTACCAGGTATCTGTACTGGAAACTGTATGGAGTCTACCCTTTCTATTCGCATCATGTATCGTACAGACTTCGTCATAGGCATGCTAGGCTTGGAAACGCGTAGTAGGGATAGATATGACACTAGCATGCTACCTGGTCCGAGTTCTACGGGGTATTGCAATCCGGGTATATTGCAGCAGTTAAGTTTTAGTGTGCCGGACGAGTACGCGGGGCGGTGGCGGCGGCCGCGGCTGCTGGCGGATGCGAGCGACAGAACCAATTTGCTTCGTAAAGCGCCTCAGTCGCGCCGTACACACACTTAATCTAGTTGCTGACCAAAGTGACCTATTTTATTGTTATATGTCCGAATTTGTTAAAGCATGCCTGTGTGTCTTGTGCAAGTATTATAATTAGATTAAGTCAATTATTTAAGGCGCTATTGCATTAGGTCAAGTCAACCTGTAATAACAGTTACTGTATTGATATAAATAAAAAAATAAAAAAAACCGGACAAGTGCGAGTTCAACTCGCGTGGTGAGGGCTCCGTATATAATCTAAATTTCATAAAAATATTGATTATTTTCCCGTTACTTTAAATACCTACTCAAACTTCTTATAGGTTTTCCTGTAATCTTTAGGCAAGGAACTATTTTCGATATTTTTAAGCCTAGTAGTTTCGGAGATAAGTCTAATATCTTTAACCGTTACAGTTTTAAAATTCATGCACCGATTTTGGCGGGACGCGTCTCCATTCGGCTTGTTGGAGCGGTCGTTAATGCCCAGCTTTACATATTTGTTCGATTCCAGGTTCTGACGACGGCCGCTGCTTCTGGCCACGTGGCAAAGCTGTAGGAGGCACAACTGTCAACAACTTCATGATCTACACCCGCGGGCGCCCCGAGAACTGGGACAGAATCGCAGCAGATGGAAACTACGGCTGGTGAGTCGTTCGTTGGAGATTGATCGTTGGTTGAGATTAGTTCCTCCTAATCTTGGCTTATGCTCGGTTGCATCTACTAACTAGATCATTCAGAGATTTAAGTTCACGTCTTCCATAAAGCCAAATAAAAGACTACTAAAAATGCCAAATTTTTGTTTAGATGATAATCCGTATACATGTAGGGGTGCCAGAGGTAAGAGCCAGAACTCTGAGCTGAAGTCAGTCAAAGACAGGAATGGAAGTTTGATTAATGACACAGAATGCATATTAGGGAGGTGGAAGGAATATTTTGAAAGTTTGTTTGATAGGAAGGAAGAAAATGGTCTAACCTCAAGTCTGAATGGTAGCGCAACCGAGGATGAAAGTAATATTAGCATGGACGAAATTATGAAAGCATTGAGAGGAATGAAATCGGGTAAGGCGGCAGGGTATGACAGAGTTTCCGCTGAGATGCTGAAGGCAGGACAGGGCGTTGTAGCGAGTCAGTTGTATCGCCTCTTCAATTTGTGCTACAGCACCGGCCGTGTACCGAGGGACTGGTGCAAGGCCGTAATCGTTCCTATTTACAAAGGGAAAGGGTCACAACTTGACTGCAAAAACTACAGGGGCATTAGCTTACTCAGCATCGTCGGCAAATTGTATGCAAAAGTGTTGATTGAAAGAGTAGTGAAAGAGACCGATGAGAAAGTATGGGATGCACAAGCAGGATTTAGAAAGGGTATGGGTTGTACGGATCAAGTCTTTTCCTTACGATGCATAGCCGAGAAGTATTTGGCCAAAGGTCAAAGGTCTATTGCGCTTTCGTGGACTTGGAAAAGGCTTATGATAGAGTGATGAAGGATGAACTATGGTCGGTGTTGTGCACGTATGGAGTAGATAGCCACCTCGTTCAAGCACTGAAATCTTTATATAAGGATTCCAGTGCTTGCGTGAGAATAAACGGGTCATATACTGACTGGTTTAACATCGAAAAGGGTGTTAGACAGGGATGTGTAGTGTCTCCGTGGCTGTTTAATCTATTCATGGACAGCTGTCTGCAGGATCTGAAAGGTGATGAATGTGGTTTGAGAATGGAAGGGTTACGCGTCAAATGTCTCCTATATGCTGACGACCTTGTACTACTTGCATCGTCAGCTGAGGAGTTACAAATTATGGTAACGAAGATTAATGAATCTTTTGAATGGAAAGGGATGAAGATGAATGTAAGTAAGACGAAAGTGATGGTATTTGAAATCCATACTAATATTACGAGGGTGGGATGATAAGTAACTAGCCTTAGGTATTTAAAAAGTTAGAATTAAAAAAAATACTTCCTTATTTTTTAAAATATGTCTCTGGCTATCTCTGTTCTAAATTTGAATTTGGTGGCTAGAATATTTTATTGATTTTTCGACATTAGAAAATACATTGTGCCGGTTGTTTTTCAAAATGGATAAAATTGAACAAAGAGCGGTGATTAAGTTTCTTTATATGAAGGGTATGAAGGGGCTTGATATTTATGAAGAGTTAAAAGATGTTTTGGGTGAATGTGCTTTTTCTTACGCCACAGTAAAAAACTGGGTGGCTGAGTTTAAACGCGGCCGTACAAGCATCCAAGACGAAGCCCGCCCCGGACGCCCAAAAATCGTCACGACTCCGGAAATGGTGTCTAAAGTACACGATATGGTTTTAGCAGACCGAAGATTGAAGCTCTCTGAAATAGCTGACACTATAGGGATTTCCAAAGAACGGGTACATCATATCTTAAGTGACGAATTAAATATGAAAAAGTTATCTGCCCGTTGGGTGCCGCGTTTGCTTACGGACGATCAAAAAAGAATTCGGATGCTAAACTCTAAAGAATGCTTGGGCCGTTTTCAGAAAAATAAAGCAGACTTTATACGTCGATTTATAACAACAGATGAAACATGGGTTCACCACTACACTCCAGAAACAAAAAAACAATCAAAACAGTGGACTGAATCTGGGTGTTCGGCTCCTAAAAAAGCTATGGCTGTAAAGTCGGCTGGAAAAGTGATGGCTTCTGTCTTCTGGGATGCAAGTGGAATTTTGTTTATAGATTACCTCCCCAAAGGTCAAACTATTAATGGAGAATACTACGCTAATCTTTTAGATAAGCTTCATCAATGTATTCAGGAAAAACGACCCGGTTTAGCGAAAAAAAAAATCATCTTCCATCAAGACAACGCAAGGGTTCACACGTGTGTTAAAGCTATGGCAAAAATCAACGAATTGAACTATGATTTGCTGCCCCATCCACCTTATTCGCCTGATTTAGCACCATCAGACTTCCACCTTTTTCCCAAGCTAAAAACTTTCTTGGGTGGACAGAAATTTGCCACAAATGATGAAGTCATTGCCGCCGTAGAAGCGTATTTTGCAGGCCTTGAAAGAAGTCATTTTATGGAGGGCATTACATCATTAGAAAGAAGATGGAACAAGTGCTTAGAGCTACATGGAGACTATGTCGAAAAATAAAACCAATTTTATCACGATAACCTAAGTATTTCTTTATTAGGCTAGTTACTTATCATCCCACCCTCGTATAAATGGGAAAGTGTATGTGTTTGTTTGTTTATTTGTTTGTTTGTTTGTTTGTTTGTCCGTCTTTCACGGCAAAACGGGGCGACGAATTGACGTGATTTTTTAAGTGGAGATAGCTGAAGGGATGGAGAGTGACATAGGCTACTTTTTGTCTCTTTCTAACCCCCCACTTCCCTAAAATGGGGGGTGGAAGTTTGTATGGAGCATTCCGCAATTTTCAAGGTAGAAAGCTAAAAATTGGTATGCGGACTATTTGTGACTAACAAAAAAATCATGCATCATTTTTTTTGGAAATCTGCACTCAACCAAGAGGGGGTGAAATTTTATATGGGGGTCCAGATATGTAGAGTCGATATGTAGAGTCGATATGTAGAGTCGATATGTAGAGGCGATATGTAAAGTCGATATGTAGAGTCGATATGTAGTCGATATGTAGAGTCGATATGTAGAGTCAATATGTAGAGTCGATATGTAGAGTCGATATGTAGAGTCGATATGTAGAGTCGATATGTAGAGTCGATGATTATATACAAGAAGAAACTGACTGACTGACATATCACCGCAGTTGGCACATGGGTTCCTTATAAGTTCGGGTGCACTAAGATGATTTTTAAAAATTCACCCCCTAAGCGGGTGAAATGGGGGTCCAAAGTTTGTAAGGGGAAACAAAATAAGTAAGACTATTTCATTAGAAACTTCACAGGAGTATTCCTAGCGATAAATGAGTGAACACGTGTTTTAGGTTTTTTGAGAATTCAACTCCTAAAAGGGGGAAATGTGGTGACAATGTTGAAAATCAACATGGGTATATTTCTCTACTTTATCGGGTCGCTGGTCGCTGATTACGAAAACAACAACGATTCTAAAATCCAACGTGGCGGACGCGAAATACTATCTCCCCTGTTGGAGAGCGATGAGGTTGAAATGTCTAAATATGGGTGTCGTTTTTTTGGTTTTTTGGGACGTAAATTACGAAAATGGCATCGATTTTGAAATTTAACATTGTGAACATGAAAATTCTTGAAAGTATTTGTGCCAAACTGCAATTCAATTGGAACATACGGGTCAAACTGAGATGCAACTTTTTTGTAGGTAAACGGTTGAAATTACTTTTAGTACGCGGGCGAAGCCGCGGGCACAAGCTAGTATATAATAATGATTGGTGAAGAAAGACTGGAACAAGTAAAAGAGTTTGTGTATTTGGGGATATTATTTACTGGAGACGGAAAGCATGAGAAAGATATTGAAAGGAGAGTGAATGCAGGGAATCGAGTGAATGGGGCACTGAACGCCTTTATGGGCAGCCAGAAAATATCACAAAAAGCGCGCGTGGCTGTGCATAGAGGAGTGTTGGTACCCACACTTATGTATGGTAGTGAAAGTTGGGTGTGGCAGAAAAGACATCAAAGTCGAGTGAATGCAGTAGAAATGAGAGCGTTGAGAAGTATGTGTGGAGTGAAATTGAGTGATAGAGTCAGAAACAGTGTGATAAGAGATAAGTGTGGAATGGATGGAGATATAGTCACGAAAGTTGAGAAGGGTATGTTAAGGTGGTTTGGGCATGTAAAGAGGATGGATGAAAGAAGATTAACGAAGAGAGTGTATATAAAAGGAGTGGAGGGGCAAGTTGGAAGGGGAAGAACTAGGCGAGATTTCTCTGATCAAATTGGAGAAATGTTACAAAAAGGCCAGGTCAAAAGTACCCTAAACCGACGAGCATGTATGAGAAATGTAATGAAGGTGCACATACCACTTTCGCTTCACTAAGCGAAAGTGGTTTGTCAGGATCATAGCAAATGGAGATCCGTGATCTCTGCCTACCCCTCTGGGAAAGGCGTGATTATATGTATGTATGTACGTAGGGGTGCAATTGTAAAGGTTTTATGAACGAGGGTGAATGATAAACGAATGAATGAGGCAGAAGGAATGCAATCGATGCACACATGAAAAAATAGTAGAAATATCTAGAAATATGGCGGACGAGAGCCGGAAAGGATAAGGTTTTTCCTCTTTTGTAAAAGTACCTAATTAAAAAACATGAAGATTTAAGCTGGCTTTATTTTCATATACGATTATAGAATAAAACAATGGTTATTTAAATAAAGCACACATTACAGAACAAAAAAGTTAAGATTTAAATATAAACATAAAAAATTTAACTAAGATAATATCTTATGACTTCAGCAATGCATTATACACGGCTCCTCTCATTTAAATCTGTGCGATTAAGAAGAAAATGAACCCTAAATAATTAAATCCGTCCAAAAGCTGTTTTCTTCGTTCGTAATTCATTCCTTTTATTAATTATGGTAATTTATTTACATTTTAGGTCATACAATGAAGTTATGGACTATTACATAAAATCTGAGAAGGCGGATTTAAAGCGGCTGCCAAAGAAGAAGGTTCTTCCCTACCACGGTGTGGACGGCCCGCTTAACGTCGAACATGTTTCATTCAGGTACCGTAAACCGGGGTTTCTTTAGGAAAAAAATGGGGCTACATACATAGCTACAACCGCATAACTATTTATTGAACCTAATGTTTCCAGAACCGGTCTGGTAGAAGCATTTTTGGAAGCTGGCAGACAAGAAGGCATTCCTACCGTCGACTACAATTCACCAGATGAATTTGGCTTCGGATACGTCCAAACCACCACACACCACGGCCACCGTGTAAGCGCCGCTAAAGCGTACCTCCATCCTCACAGAAGCAGGAGGAACCTGCACATCCTCCCATCATCCACCGTCACGAAAGTCAACATTGACCCGACGACCAAGAGGGCATTTGGTGTTGACTATAACAGAAATGGACAGAACTACACAGTAAGAGCACGGAATGAGGTGATTCTGTCAGCTGGACCGATTGCGTCACCACAACTCCTTATGCTGTCAGGCGTTGGACCAAAAGAACATTTAGAGTCTCTCGGAATACCAGTTATCAAAGATTTGCCCGTAGGCAAAACTTTGTATGATCATATAGCATTTCCAGGCGTTGCCTTCAAGCTGAACTCAACCAACGCCAGTATTCTGATAAAAAAAGTCGTTAGCCCCCAAAATTTAGTCCAATGGCTTACATTCGGCGATGGAGTATTTTCGAGCATAGGCACAGTCGAGGGTATTGGATATATTAAAACTTCTGAGTCGGATGACCCGGAGCTGGTGCCGGATATTGAACTGTTTACCATGGCTGGATCGTTGGCCCTAGATTCAGGTGCTTATCTTCGCAAAGCTTGGAAAATTAGCGATGAAACATACACTACCGGTTTTGGTCCCCTCGAAAACATGGACTCGTTCATGACGATCCCCATGCTTTTACAGCCAAGATCGAAAGGCTACTTAGAGCTAAAGGATACAAATCCTTTCTCTCACCCAAGATTGTACGCTAACTATTTGACTGACCCTCACGATTTAGCGACACTGAGGGCTGCTGTGAAGTTTATAATAAAACTAGGAGAATCAGATGCTTATAAGAAGTACGGTGCAGAATTGCATCTGGCTGAATATTCGCAGTGTAAAAATGAAGTTCCAGGTTCAGATGCTTATTGGGACTGTGCTATCAAGACTCTGTTGATAACTCTTCACCATCAGATAGCGACGTGTAAGATGGGTCCAGCCAGGGATCCGACAGCTGTAGTGGACCCGGAGCTCAAGGTCTATGGTATTGAAGCTCTGCGAGTGGTGGACTCGGGGGTGATCCCGCGCCCGACGGCTGCTCACACCAACGCTCCAGCGATCATGATTGGCGAGAAGGCTGCTGATATGATCAAAAAGACGTGGGAGTCAAATTGCTAATTCATTTGAATAAAATGTTCTGAAAAGTGTTATTTTCAATCCAAGCTACTACTACTATTAAAATGACCTTATCAATCTATCTATCTGTCTATACATATAATAAAGCTGAAGAGGGTCGAAAGTCTGTGCATGGAAGATAAACGAAAAAAAGTTGGCTGGGGATACTTAGAATTGATAACAGAACACGTTCCAACAGTTTTTAGAATTTTTGTCTGTTTGTCTGTTTATTTAATAGAGCATCACGTGAAAACGGCTGAACGGATTTTGATGCAAACTTTACTAATCTGTCGAGAGAATCCCCGGCCTGGTTAAAAGCTATAAAAATCTTAAATACTAGGGTTCAAAGGGGTAGAAAATGGGGTTGAACTTCGTATGGGAACTCCTTGAATCCATGAGTTACAGACTTGAAAATTGGTAACTATAAACTTGACTGGAAAGTAAAACCGACCCTATTCAAACTTTTAGCAATGTATAGATAAAACGTGAAAAATATGGGATAAAAATAGGTTGTGAGGCGACTAGAAACTATATAATGTTGCAAGAGCGGGGTTATAACAGTATCATTACCATGGTAACATGTCGTCAAGATATTCGAAAATTCATCGTGTTCTTACAACTGATAGTCAGTCAATCACTTTATTCCTCTTCGTTGCTTTGACGCTATGTCAGTGACATCTGAGTAGACGTTGTTGACCAAAGATTGTAAATTTTATTTATTAGTAATCCATCTTCAACATCATCATCATATCAGCCGAAAGACGGCCCCTGCTGCAAAGGGTGAGCCACAATAACTGGTCCTGCGTCACCCGCTTCCAGCGGACTCCGCCAACTTTTACCAGGTCATCAGTCCACCTTGTGGGCTCTACCCATGGTGCGTCTTCTGGTACATAGTCACCACTCGAGAAAGGAACCTTTCCGCCCCGATATCCTATCGGTAAAAAAGTTTTTAAAGCCCTTCTTGTATGCAGTCGTGACGTATTCGAATACACATTAAATATTTAAACTGTTTAACACAAACATAACTAATACCTACGTGCAACGTGCCTCACCCACTACCACTTAAGTTTAGCGATTCGGGGAGCAATATCGGTCGTACCATGGTCCTGCTGCAGATGCGTTCACGCAATGAAACCAGCATAGCCTTCTCCATTGCCCTTTGGGTGACTTTGAGCCTTCTTATGAGGCGAATGGTATGCGACCACAGTTCAATGCCATAAGTCATTACTTGCGGAACATTCCGACAGCAGCTTTCCGAATGTTGCCCAGCCCAGTCAGATTTGACGATTGACCTCTTCTTCGAAGTTTCTAACTGGATAGTTTGTCCTGGGTATACGTAATCGTTTACAACTTCGAGCGTAAAGTGCCCAAAGGAATTGGTAGTACACCATCACATGACATGATCTTCACCTTATCCATGTGCATCTTTAGACCAACTTGCTCGGAGGGTTTACTGAGGTCATCGAGCATCGTAGGTACCTACTCTTTTAAGTAAGATTCGGCAAAAGTGCTCTGATGTTTTTGATCATGACTCGAATGTTTAGTTTTGTAATATGCGGCCAAAGATAGGATCTTTTTAAAATTGCGTTGACTTAGCTTAAATGTCCCACTTTACGTGTCCCGGTTGCACTCTACGAAGGCAGAGGAAGTAGTGGAGTATGTGCGCGTGAAGACCGGATTCTTCCTGAGGGTGGAGTCTCACCATAACGCGAATTTTAATTCCTTTGTGATGAGAGTTCCAACAGATCATCAATCGACCTTCACTAAGGATGAATTTTGGGCGAAGGGAGTCAAGTTCCGGCGTTATCGCGGTCGGTGACCTGACACCATTCTTTCGTGCGTTCTTTTAGGCTTCGACAGCTGTTTTCTGCTACATACGTAGACACTTCTTCCCGTACTTTTAGTTTAGTTAACTAGTTAGTTTTATTTTTTTATTAATGATTCCATAAGTTTATCTCTTTCTTATTTTAGCATAATAACACCAAAGAAAAGCGTATAATGTCTTAAACTTCTCTGCTACCGAGACTAATAAAGTAAAAAGGAAAAAAAAATATGGATCGTGCGCGTACAAAATAGGTATATTTCAAAAATTACAAAAAGTATTTAAAAAAGTTGCCTCGTCTACCAAGACTCGAAGACGGGACTTTCACGAACAATATAATATTCGCGTCCTATCCGATGGGCTACCGTATACTTTAAGAATGGTGACGAAATTAGTATTCTATAACAGCGTATGACGTTGTCATTTGTCTACATAAGAAGCCATTTGTCACTTCAAAAATCATCTAAATCATTTGAATTGGTAGAAATAAATCACTGTAGTGAACTATTTACAAACGAAACATATTTAAATTATAAACTAAAACCACCACGGTAAAATTCTCTATGTATTGGTGCAAACGGCATAAAAATCGGTCTAGCCGTTTTCGAGTTTATCAATAACATACCACCGTCGCGACTTTGTTTATAATATGTATAGATATAGAAGATAGATAGATGTATAGATGTTGCAAGAGCGGGGTTATAACAGTATCATTACCATGGTAACACGTCGTCAAGATATTCGAAAATTCACCGTGTTCATACAGCTGTTAGTTTTTTTTGTGATACATTTTCAAAAACGCAGAGAAGCTTAGTGCATAGAATATTCGATGCCTTATATTAGGAAATTTATTAACATCTATATATATCTATATACATATAATAAAGCTGAAGAGGGTCGAAAGTCTGTACATGGAAGATATTAGAAAAACTGATAAAGATTAGGGTTGAAAGGGGGTAAAAAAGGGGGTTAAACTTTGTATGGGAACTCCTCAAATCCATGAGCTAAAGACTTGAAAATTGATAATGTAGCAGTGTTTCCGAACGCGCCTTTGGGGAACTGTCTGATGGAGTCTACCGCCAGAAGGAACGTCACTGAGAAGATTATCGATCGAGTCGACAGCTTTTCTGCTCTTGTGATTCTTAGTATGAAAATATACCTTAATTCGTTAAACCAGTGATTTTACTCTAATATTTCAGAAGTGGGATAGTAACCTTTCATGCCCATAAAAGTGTTTGGCCTGGGAGATCAAGTTTCGTACGATTCTGTGAATTTTGTACAAAGACGTAATTTAAGCAATGCGCCCACGGCGTCGCATTGATCTGCATTAATTTTGGGTAAAAGCACTGAGTTTATAGTACTAGTAAACTAATAATTGAGCGCAATATAAGACATAACATGGTAACAATAATACATTACGACTTTAAAAGCAAAGTCACAGTTCCATGGACCTGAGCCTATATTGACAGGCGAGCCAGTACCAGGGGGCCTACCGCCAACGGCATTCGAAGTTTTCCCTCTCTGTTGCACTCACGTACGAACTCGCAAGTCTGACGGAGAGGGAAAACTTCGAATGCCTTTCGCGGTAGGCCCTCAGGGCCTTCAACGAGACCAGGGCCGCTACCGCGAAATTGACCAACGAAAACGAAAACGAAATACGAACGAAATAAGAAAATGGCGCTTACCGCGAAGTAGTGTCGGATCGTAGGCTTTCGTTTCGTTTCCATAGACAACTTGCGGATTTGCTATCGTGAATGGAAAGAACGATGAAGTGGTAAAGTGGTTTCACACGCAGCGATAAAAAACCGGTAAATAGATATTTGGCTAAAAATAAGCTTGAAATAGTGATAAACAATATTTATATCGTATCTAAAACGTGTAGCGGCATTAGAAAGTCCTGCTGAACTAGTTTTGATGCTAGATTTTAGGATTTTTCTTTAAAATTTGAAAATGTCAAATCGGTGACTGCGTCTTGGCGGGAATTCAAATAAAGCGCACCGCCTTACGTATTGTTGCTTTATATATTAAACATTTTCAAGATTTTATTTGTTTGTCTACCTGTTTTTCGTTCTTAACATTAGACCTGTTTGTTAATTACTTAATCATATTCAATCACGTGAATATTTAAAACAAAGATAAATGTGTGGTGTAAAGTGATCAATTGCTTCACGTGATGATGATTAACTTTGCCCTTCCCCCTTACGATGTACATTTTCATGCAAGGAATAAGCAAATTTCTGCTTTCTGCTTTTTTTGCTAGTAGGTAGATCCATGCTTATATTTTATACCTTTGTAAAATAGTGCCACGTCAATTATTGGAATTTGGTTTACGAGCAGAGCCCTGGATCCTTAAAGTACCTATCCCAGTTATATTACATGTAATTGGGAAACTACTAAGATTACTGTAGGGGCAATATTTTATTTATTTGCTGTCTTCGTCGTCAAGTGTGTCTCATTTTACCGTGCTGGCGATAGATGGACCAAGGATGAAAAATAGAGTTAGGCATAGTAATTCAGTAAGGTGCGTTCCCTCCTACTGGTACTAATATCTCTTCCATGAATAGATATGAATCATTTAGCAAAGTTTCATTTCTTTAAATTGTTCTCCGAGATATTGTGTCCAGAATAAAATGCCTTTCCATGGACGAATGAAACTTTGGACAACGACTTACTTAGGGAAACAATTCTAAACACTAATATGGTCATATAGCATAGAGAATACACTTTAAATTAAACAATTGTTGTAAGCCTACAAATATCATTTATTTTTACAAAAATTAATAAATTACACTATATCCTAATTGTATAGTAATAGCTAGGTTAGGTATCAATAATTAAAATGCCTTGCAAACGGCATTGTAAGTCTATGGGTTTGCATGCGTAGATTTTTACCAATTCAAGTTAAAGTACATTATGCGGTCGTTCCTTCTGTCCCAGCTCAGCAGAGGCATCTGTAATACTTAAAGGGAAGAAGTACAGAATAAGTGCAATGTGTAGCCTGCACAACGTTACTTTTCTATATCAATACAAATATTATAAAGCAGAAAAGTCTGTGAGATTGTTGCTTTGTAAGTTTTTATGTAATGGGTAACTCCGGAGCCTTTTCTTTCATCTGCATGTAGAATCGACTTTCTGGACGAAGGCGAAGCCGCGCGGGCAGCTAGTTAGGGCTTGTGCACAAATCACGCGAGGTTTTTTCGGCTACTTTTTGACCCCCCCCCTCCCCCTTGGTGATATTTGGTGAGGTTCTTGACTACCCCTCCCCCCCCCACATAACATCACGTATATTTTTTTCATTCGACCTAATTGTTAGATATATAGTGTTGTATATAGTAAATCTTGTTTATTTTTTATTTTTACTCGTGTGGTAGATATTTTTATCTACAAAGAGGAAATATGTTGACTTTTATAACTTTGTATACTTTGTATGTTACTGGTAATCACTGGAAGGAATTATTCGATTTAAAAAATCTTTTGTTGGTTCATAGAATGGACATTGAATGAATGAATGAATGAATGTCGTTTATTCACCAGAAACATATGGTACATACAGATGTTACAATCAATTAGCGTCCCTAAATATGTTTCGCCAAAACAGGCCTGTGAAAATTTTATGTCATAAGTTAAATTAAGAATTGTAATATAAAATAAAATTTAGTAAAAAATGAATAAACATTGTAAATACAGTTCTTAATATAAATTAAAACATGTCAATCAAATTAAAAAATAAAATCAAAAAAAAAACAAAAAAAAACAAAAATCTTTATTCAGGTAAATATTAAGTAGTATTTTTATAAACAGGGCCGGAATTTCCTAGTAAGTGAATATACACCTGTAACAGGAAATCCCGCTCTTCCACAGTAGCAATAAGTATTCAGTATCACCCGAAGTAGACTTAAATAACATGCATTGATTAGTTACATTTAGATAGTTGAAGGGTTTTGGGATAGCTTTCTAATAAAACACAGGAGTAGATGAATCGTGTGTACTGGTCGGTTACAGACTGACGGTACTTAGCTACTTTTAAAACTACCCGTTATTATATAAACACTACATCCCTCCACCAATAGTTTACAAAATAAACAAACAACCATTTCATATGGTATGAAAATCCATAAATACGAAAGGACACAAATTAATATTCAGGATCTAGATTTCGAGTAATCCTTAACGGGAAACGACGGGTAAGTCCCTTGTTATCCTCCGCTAAGAAATTTGTGGTTTTAACTTTCGATTTACACACTCGGCCCAGGTGGCCTGTTTTTCCGCACTTTTTACACGAATATTGGGTAAATTTACACTGGGCTCTAGAATGATTATGATAGCCACAAACACTGCACTTAGACTTCTTATTAGCGTCGGACGTAGCGGGACGCAACGCGAACATATCTGCGGACGCGACACTGGTACCCGCTGCATCCCTTGTGTTGCTATGCAGCGCCAGCCGCGCACAACGGACACCTTGAGCCAACTGCAGGGCCTTGTTAAAAGTTAACGATGCTGGATCTTCGGCAAAAAGTTTCTCTTTTTCCTTAGCGTTTTCTAGACCCAGCACGAAACGATCCCTTAACGCTGATTCGAGCTCCGCAGTGAATGCACAATGTTTTGCCAGGCTGCGCACGCGCGCTGCCCAGTCACTTAGCTCTTCACCGGGACGCTGCTCCGCCTTGTAGAACAAGTATCTCTCAGCAAAAGTACATCTTTTAGACTCAAAATGTTGCTCTAATTTTGAGACGAGGTCATTAAAACTGAGGTTCTCTAATTGAGATGGAAACACTAGGTCTCTTGTGATGCGATAGGTATCCTCCACCAGTGCAGAAAGTAGTATCGCTCGTCGTTTGGTTCCTGATTTGTCGGTCTCTTCTGTGAAATTATTTGCCAAACAAAACTGACCAAACCGACTTCGGAATATGGCCCACTCCTGCGCGCGGTGGTCGAACACGAGGCTGTTACCTAACACCAGATTATTCGCCATCTTCTCACTTGTGCTTCAATTTACTATATTTTCGAATATTTCAGCTCCTGCTACACACGTAAGTCACTTTCTCGTCGCCACTGAAGGGTTTTGGGATAGCTTTCTAATAAAACACAGGAGTAGATGAATCGTGTGTACTGGTCGGTTACAGACTGACGGTACTTAGCTACTTTTAAAACTACCCGTTATTATATAAACACTACAATAGTCTTTATTTATTTATATTTATTCTGTTTATTTATTATAATAAAATGGTAGATAACATAATTACATTAAAATAAAATAATACAAATGGGTTAAAATTGGATAAAGTCAAGATACTTTGGAGGAATAACAATACAAATCAAATTCACATATACATACTAAAAATTTGACTTAAACTTAAAATTTTTAAATAATGGTATCAAATTAAAAACAAAAAAACTTGCGAGAACATGCAAAAAACCTGTCCATCAAAATTTATGTTCAAAAAATTCCTTGATACTATAAAAACCGTGTTCGCACAATAACTTATATAATTTAGTTTTAAATTCTGGGTCAGACAAAGATTTTGTCGGCAATTTATTGTAAATTTTGATACACATGTTGTGGGCGCTTTTGTGTCTAAGAGCTAATTTGTTATTTGCTGGTAATGCCAAGCGATATCTTCTCTGCGGTCTAGTTGTTTCTTTATCAGTTATTGTAAAGAGTTCTAGATGTTGTTTGACAAAATTGGCTGTTTCGATGATATAAAGACAAGGAAGTGAAAGTAAATTAAGTTTTTTTAAATAGAGGTCTGCATGATTCGCGATTTTTAACACCACACAATGTCCGAATGCATTTTTCTGGGCCACGAACGCGCGATCAGCATCAACAGAGTTTCCCCACATAAGGATTCCATATCTTAGTACGGACATTATATACGCATGGTACGTCGTCAGTGCAGTTTGTGGAGAGACGGTTTGTTTAAGACGCCATAATTAACTTTTTTGCAAACTATGTCAACGTGTTCCTTCCAGTTGCAATGCCTAGATACGCATTGCGTCTCACATTTTTTTAAGCAAAATGTGAGACGCAAATTCACATTGGACAAAAATCTTGGACAAGTGGAATACCACCCTTAGATTGTCTGTAACATATGAAAATGAAATTTGGACTAAGTTCAATGTCGTATTAAATAAAAAAATACATGGTTGTGTTTATTAAAAATCATGTTTTTTTAATATTGTATTTAACAAAGTTCAATGCAAGATTTTTTTTAGTATAATGCGAGATGATTTACGACAGTTTTGTGTTGTACTTTATCCATCGTCGTCACATTTGAATTTCATCCATTTGCCCAAAATGTTTCACTAACATCGGTTTCGGCCATAGGGAATGTGTACTGTAGAAATTACATACAGTTTCGCGACGTCGTTTTTGTCGATTTACATACCTACCATTATTTCAAGAGAATCAATCCAATGCCCATGAAACTAGCCAGATCGATGGACAGATATGTAGACGTTAAATTAACCGTAAGATAGTACAATTTCAGTCTCGATTTTTTAAAGGGTGAATTGCAAAAAAAGTGTACATTCGAAAATTTGAAATGTTCTCATACTTCAAAATTCTATAAAAAAATAAGTATTGAAGTTATATGTATTCCAGATATGATTTCACGTAATTTTGTTCATAATTTAATAGGATTTAAATCATAACATTGATAAAAATATTTAAAAAATGCATTGACGGAAAAATTGAATTTCTTCTCCCATACAAATTTCATCTGACTTTTGTGTAACGCACAGTATTAAAAAAATCGTAACTTTGATTTAAAAAGCTCTGGCCAAGAAATTAGCTTGTTGTATGTTTAACACCATATAAAACATCAATGAAATTGTTTGTCAGGGACCTGTACACAGTACACTGTGAGATATTGATATAAAATATGTGTAGAACAAATATTTTTATATCAATATCTTGTATCAAATTTCGGGGAAGGATTTCGTTCCTTTGTGTTACGTCAGCTATGTAACGCTACATTTTGCGTTTTATTGCAGATAAGACTGCATGCGTAACATTTTTGTGTCGGGTGTGTTTTTATTTTTAAGTCTACAACTAACAGAAGCGCATGTGTCGATAGCCATATTCATTTTTATATTGTGGTACGAAGATTGAAAAAATATATGTAAGAAACAATTTTGTGTTGTCTTAATTACGTAATTTCTTTGTTTTTTACTGCTGTTTTTACATAGTTGGATGGTGAAATAAATAGGTAATCGGCTAGGCATATTCGAATATTAAAATTCCTTACGGTATATTTTTTATTTGCTTCCCAACCCCAATTTTGCTTCGTTTGTGTGACGTTTTTATGTCATTTGTGTGACGTTTTGGAGTTACACAATTGAAAAAAAATCCCATACAAATTACCATCAAATTGTTTACTTTTTTGTGAATATTCCTTTGCGTTACGTACATTTTTTTTGCAATCCACCCTAAAACATATTTCATATTCAAAACTTCGTCCAAATTTTATTCCGCATACCTACGTTAAATAGCCTAAACTCTTTCATTATTAATGGATGTTATCACGTTAAAATAACTATAAATTTTGTAAGCAAATTAATTGTCTGTTCAGGAAGTTGATTCTATACGCAGGGAAAATATTATTTCATTCGGATGGTTGGTTCCGGAGATTACCCATTACATACAAAATCAAAATATTTATTTTGCAAATAGGCCAAAGAATAGGAAAAAAAAGCATTATCGATGTTTTACATGCAAAAAAACTAGCAGACGTGCCCGCGCGGCGGCGGACGCACGGGAACGAGCAAAGGCGGGCAAATACGATTGTCTCGGCGCCCAGCACAAGTTCGTTGCGTTTGGTGTCGAGACTCTCGGCTCGTGGGGCAAAGGCGCGCGTGGGCTTCAGGGGCGCTCAGCAAACGCTTGCGGGAGGCAACAGGTGACCCTCGCGCGGGCAGCTTTCTCGCACAAAGACGCAAAAAGGTCGCAATTCAACGCGGGAACGCTGCCTGCGTGATGTTTTTGTTAGGCTATTTTTAAGTTAGATTTAATTTTAAATTTAGTTTTAATTGTATATTTAATGTATTTGGTGTATATTTTTATGTGTTTAAACAATAAATCATTCAGCTTCTCATGTTACTGAATGAATGACGGTGAGCCATACATACAAGGTGATTCGGCATACAAGGTGGCAGTTGGATATCAAAAAGTCTATTATTAGTTTACGTCACACCTGGGCATAAAGTAGCAATCATCACTTCCACAATCCAAAAGGAAAATCCCACTTCCTGGCCAGGTAGAGCCGTAAAATTTTGTACTCACCACGGGCGGTGATAAAGAAAGTCTCAGATAGCATATTTATCGCCCTTGCCGTCGGCTCGGCCGTCAAATACCTGCATTCTTTGTTTTACGGCCCTAGGTAAGTAATGTACTATTACCATCATTCTCCTATCGTCTTCCCGGTTGTATACCTACCCTAAAGCTACCTATTGCAGTGCCCAACAGGGTTCACAATGATCTGTAGCTTTAAGTTAAAATCTCTACCTACTTTTGTGATATTGCAATAAATGTTTGAGTATTGAGTATTAAAGGAGCGCGGGGTCCACTTTGGAACCTAGTCCTAAGACTTGGCGCAGCGGGAACTAGTTATACGAAAGCAACGGTCATCTGATCTTCCGTACAGAGGAAAAACTAGAGCTTGTTGGAATTACACCTGTTTTCTCACGATGTATTCCTTCAGTGAAAATTTAATTAAATATCAAATGATTTTTCGTACATGAGCTTTGTTAAATAACACAGGTGGTACGAGCTAGGGTTCGAACCCACGACCTCCAGATTGAAAGTCGCGTGTCTTAGTTAACCCCCGACGCAACGCAAGAGGGGTGTTATAAGTATGACGTGTCTGTGTGTCTGTATGTCTGTGTGTATGTCTGTGTGTGCAACAAATGAACCGATTTTAGTGCGGTTTTTTATCCGAAAGCTGATGTGATCGAAATGGTTCTTAGCTACGTTTCAACAAAATCGTTTCAGCCGTTTTTGAGATATTGAACTTTGAACTGAAAATGTAGAGGGTTTTTCAATGCTCGCCAACAAACTTTTCTAGCAGTTTGGCGGGTAATTAAAAATATTGAATGCTATGTACTTTTTTGGAAAATAAATTTTAAAAAAAAAACTTTTCTAAGTTGTAGTTTTTTGACCAGAACATGTCAACAAACCCCGCTAAATTATACTAGCTTTTGCCTGCGCCCGCGACTTCGTCCGTGTATATTAACGAGTACCTGTACAAAATCGCATATCAAAGTTTAACATGAGTGTATCTGTATGTGCCTATGTCTGCAGTCGTAGCTCTCAATCAGATAAACCGACTTGATTGCGTTTTTTTTTAAATCGGGGGCTTTTTAACTATTACATTTAACCTTAGAACTTAACCTTGTGTTTACATTAATGTCTATGATGGTATAATCCGCCCACTCAAGACAAAGATAGGAAAACAGTTTTTTTCTCAACATTTAAATATGCCCTCTGGTCGCGCCGCTATACAATTAGGTACCTACATGCGCCTGCCTGCTCCAGCTGGTATGTTAGCGCTGCTACGGCACGCACGCGTTCTATCGCAGCGCGTTGCATGCGATAGAAAGGGTTGGCCACGTTTAGGCTCGTTCGGCATACCTAAACAGGGGATTTGTTAACAGAAAACCTTCTGTACGTAGTACTTTTATGTAGTCTGTGGCTGGACACACACAATGGATATTATCAACTTACACAAAACCATATAATGAAGGAATGAAAAGAGGAAACACTCTTCCTTAAAATAGAATGCATGCCTAACAAATTTAAGGACTGTCAGACGTGTTACAAAGTATCACGGTATCACACCTACAGAACTTGGTATAACCACGGGTTCTCGAATGAATACCAACATTAAACGTAAGAACAACGTGAGGAAACCGGTCTAGTTCCAACAAGATCTGCAGAGGCCAGTATGATAGAAAGAAAAGAAAGATTATTCACAAATACACAGGACACACATATTAAACAAAAAATAAACAAGATAGCGCGGTACTCCTTTAACAGATTACGTTTCGGGTACCATCATGATTTAGAACCCGCTCAAACGCCTTATTCGCCGTCCCCGTGTGTTCCAGCAACGCTCGCCTCTGCGCCGCTTGTGTGATGCCTACTACCTACAAGTGCCTGGTCTCTGTTGATATTTTTAATACTTCGTAAGGTCAGTACAAAGACCAAGTTATTGAGATAATCAGAGATGAGAAACAGTGACACTGGTTGTGGAAAAACAATGTGCATAATAATTATCTTTCACATACGAATATTTGTATGTATCTCTAGTAGGTAGAGGCATGGTTTTTATTATTATTAATTATTATTAGGCTGGAGTTCTTTTCATAGCTAAGGACTAAGCCTAGATTACTTAGCTCATTATTTATTTGCGCTGTACATTCAGTGTTGTTATATACAGGGATTGTTTTTTTTTTGAAGTACAATACAATACAATACAAATACTCTTTATTGCACACCTCACACAAACAAAGCAGTTACAGAGAGAAACAATACAATAACAACAAGTACATTCATGATCAATGTAATAACTCGGTCATTCTCCAGATTTGTGTCTGCGGTTGGGCCTAATTAACGCGACGTTTTACGAACATTTAATATGGAGACGCGTGAATTACGAGTAGATGCAGGATGATGGGCCACTGGCTCAAAATTCCATGCCGGTCATTAAAAAAAACAGGCCTAGAACTACATGTTGGTCAGTAAATGTATTTATTTTTGAGAAAAGCACTATACGTGCTTCGACCATAAGTGCCGTCCTGGCCTCGAATTTGTGGGACGCCGAGTCGCAGTAAAACAATTGGGTACACTAAATACTTTTATTCGAGATCAACTATTAACTTGTACTAGTTAAACTTATTTTAGCCTTATGATAACTTGACTATCCGTCACAGAATGCCCTGCTCCGCCAACGCTAGCCGTTTTTAAAACCTCCTCATCACCCCACCATATACCGTTAACATCGGCTGATGTTCAAAACTCTGGCGCCACTGTTGACAGCGAGCGTTGGCGGGATTTATGGTTGTTACTAATTGAGCTACTTATTTTGAAATTGAGAATTTAATTCCATATTCAATATTTATTATAATCATAACGGAAAATAATGTAAATAACAGTGAATATAATTTATGATTCTAACAATTCGGGCATCCACCGAACTTACACGTCCCCGTGTATGAGGTGCTTATATTTCAATACATGTTCACCGTATGTCAATCATCGACCAAAACAACATTTAAAAACAACGATTCACTTGATAATATATTATTATGGTTCAGGTTGCTTCTATCCTGATGCTACATAAGAACATGAAGTTCATTACAGTACAACTATAACTAACATTAACAATATATTGTATGATTGATTTCTACCCCGAAATAGCTTTCAATCTTGTTGTAACATAAAATGGGTGGTTGAAGCCGCTACTACCTTAAACCGCCTCACTCACAGAGCAGTTCTCCTAACCAGAACCTGCCACAAACTATATCGTATAGATACATATCATTCATAATTAACCATGAAATTAGTGGTACAAGTCGCTACTACCTTGAAACCACCTCAATCATGGCGCAGTTAATGTCGCTTCTATCTTGAGCCTTCTATTAGCTAGGTTAGATAAGTACAGTAATCTTAAAAACCATAACATTAGTGGTACAAGTCGCTTCTACCTTGAAACCATTATGTCCTCTAAATACATATCATTCATAATTAACCATGAAATTAGTGGTACAAGTCGCTACTACCTTGAAACCACATCAATCATGGCGCAGTTCAAGTCGCTTCTATCTTGAGCCTGCCACAAACTATGTTATGTTAAGTACAGTAATCTTAAAAAAACCATGATATTAGTGGTACAAGTCGCTTCTACCTTGTAACCACCGCAATCATGACGCAGTTCAAGTCGCTTCTATCTTGAGCCTGCCACAAACTACAGTACCTAATCTTAAAAACCATGACATTAGTGGCACAAGTCGCTACTACCTTGAAACCACTTCAATCATGGCGCAGTTCAAGTCGCTTCTACCTTGAGCCTGCATTTAGTAATATCTTGAGAATGAGTCAATCTGTACCGGCAGTACAAGTCGCGTCTACCTTGAAACTGTCATAAACCACATATATACACAACATATCTATGGACAATCACTCATTACATAGCTTCCTCTTCGTCACTAGTACTAGAAAAGGAATCTAGGTTCGCTCTGTCAAAACTCAGCCATGGCTTCATTTTATTTATATATTTTTCTGTTAAAGGCGTCTATTGTAACCAGAATATGCATGTTCCCTTTTGAGCCCTTTAAAAAAAGCTATCCCTCTACCTAAACCAAAACTAAAACAGATCCGCAGCAAATGACTCTTTAAGCAAAGTGATAGAGCTATCAAAATCATTGAAATACTTAGAAACAGATTGATTTACTATTGCTTGTTTAAAATACTTAGACTACTTTGTCTCTGCAGATTCTATAAGCGCATAACGGGTTAGTAGTCCAGGCAATGAACTGACAACTTGTCTGGAAAAAATGTCAAATTTGGAAATAATTTATAATAGTAGTTTTTTTTTTTATTGAAACGGATATAATTATTGTCAATTATATAGTTACTTAGAGGCAAAATCCAACAAAAAATCAGACATCAAAAATTATAATTTAATTACCTCCTGATAAGTCAGAATAAATATTAATAAATGTTTTATTCTTTATTTTGGTTCATTTACATTTGCTTTAAAATATTAAATATAAATCAAACAAAATGGACAATGCATTAAATCAATATAACTACTTCCGGATGGAAAGTTTGTTGTATTCTTGAATAAAGCATTTTAGAATAACGTTTTAAAATAAAACAAACAAAACAAAACGCTATTATAAATTAATGTTTTTTGAAACCGTATTTTGCCTGGAGTATTAGGCCATTTTATTAAAGTTGTCAACATTTTTACTGGCACCAGAGCTACAAACATCAGGTGTGTGACCGAAACCCATGCATTTATTGCATTTTACTACGGGTTTAGGGCACTGAGACTTATAATGCCCATCCTGTAAGCAGTTAAAACATTTTACCGGCCTATCACTATTCGTGCTTCTCTGTGCAACTTCCGGTTTTGCCTCCATCCTAATCCGAGCCTTCTGATCAATGTACGAACTGTTTTTAGCACTCTTTAAAAACGGGAGGAGCTGATCCGGACTTTCAAAACGAGCTGCTTCTGCCCCTAGACGGATACTACGATCATCTATCCCGAACACTAAACAGTCGACGGCCTTCTTACCACTAATCTCGCAACGATTCAGCAACATTATTGTATCATAAAAATATTCCTCCAATGAATCATTAAACCTAGCACGTTTGGCGAGCATTGTCGTGAGCAATTGTCCATAATTATCATCGCTCGGGAAAGCAAGTTTCAATTTCTCCTGCCACTCAGGCCACGAAAACATAACAGTCGAGAGACCAGCGTACCATTTTTGTGCTAACCCTTTAAGTTTTGGTAACGCAAAGTGAACCGTCTGACGGTCGGTCCAGTTATATATAACCGCACACTCGTTCACTTTGTGTATCCACATGGATATTGTTTGCTCTTTGCAAGCAGGGTCGAATTCCGGTACTGTATTTTGATTTGATAATTTCTCGTGTGAACCCTTATCACTAATGGTACGCAATGCCTCTACTAGTTGTGATATACTAACATTATTGCCTATGACAGAATTAGAGTTACAATTGGAAGACTCACATACAGTTCCGAGTTGATGATTTTCATCCTTTGGCGTTGCTCTCGTGGTCGTTGCTCTGCTGTGGGATCGGCGCCTCTTGCTGCGCATCCGCCGAGTGCGCGAGCGAGGCCTGCTGGGACGACCGCGACCCCGGTGACTGCTCCGGCTGCGCGTCCGGCGTCTGCTGCTGCCACCGCTGCGTGAGCGGTGCCTGCTGATCCGTTCTCGTCCCCGCGGGCTGCTCCGGCTGCGTGGCCGCCGCGTGCTGCCACGGTGACTGTGCGGCCGTCGCCCGCTGGCCCGGTAGCGTCCGCGAGCACTGCTTCGGCTACGTGAGCGAGGGGGTCGGCCCACATGGTGTCTGGTCCTGCTGCGGGACCGGTGTGGATCAGATGGTGGTGTTGTCAGAACACGCGACCACCTCTGATTGTCACGGGCCTGCTCCATTCTTCTGGAAATGTAAAATTTCTAGCACAGATATTTGTCTTACAACAAACCCATGAGCATGATAAACACTATTGACACTTATAATAGGTACCTAAGCAAAACACAATGTGAACTAGTTTAATGCAACCACTATTTGTAAAGCGGCATAAATTAGTAAAACAAGTAAGGGATCAGCTTTAAGAATATAACATCTCGAAAGTGTTACAAAAGTAACATTGATGGAGGATATTTGAAGGCGTATTTCTACGTAGCCTAAACTATTTGAATGTGAACAGTCTTACACAAAGACCTTGCGTTTGATTTACTAATTGCAGTTGTTTCAACGATTTAAGTGTGTAACAACCATTAGGAAAAGTCACGTGGATTAGGAAAAGCAAAGAAAAAGGAAAAAATATCACTCCTCTAAACCGACCCTCAATTTCAAATAATTATAATCAAGCCCGTAGCAATGTGCATGCAAAACTAAATATGTTTTACGTCGCATTACATTAACCGTTTGCTAGCACACCTCTAGCACAGTTCTAGTTTTTAAGCCACTGTTCTCTAGACGTACTGTTTTAGCTCATAACGTAACAATAATTAAATGCAATTTTTCAAATTTACACATGTATTAATTATAAAATCGTGATAATACTTGCGCTTTAATTGGCTGGGCTCAACACAGGTTCGTCTCAAGAAGTACTTACAACTTCTTTACATCCCGTTTCTTCTGACTTGTGGGACGCCGAGTCGCAGTAAAACAATTGGGTACACTAAATACTTTTATTCGAGATCAACTATTAACTTGTACTAGTTAAACTTATTTTAGCCTTATGATAACTTGACTATCCGTCACAGAATGCCCTGCTCCGCCAACGCTAGCCGTTTTTAAAACCTCCTCATCACCCCACCATATACCGTTAACATCGGCTGATGTTCAAAACTCTGGCGCCACTGTTGACAGCGAGCGTTGGCGGGATTTATGGTTGTTACTAATTGAGCTACTTATTTTGAAATTGAGAATTTAATTCCATATTCAATATTTATTATAATCATAACGGAAAATAATGTAAATAACAGTGAATATAATTTATGATTCTAACAAATTATAGCTGGACCTCGCCTTCGACTCGGCCGGCTAAATCATACTCGTCCAGGATGACTTACTGGTCTGCAGTAATGTACTATTCATCTACCCCCTTCTGGGAATATGAGCGTAAGTTTATGTTTATGTACAAATATTACTACTTACGATTTAACAGCTAGACCTATATGATGAAATTTGAATGTCAATAGATTCCGTTCTGGAAAAGGGCATAGGACACTTTCACAAATGAAATAAGAGTGGGAGTGGTCTAGCCTAGACTAGACAACAAACAGCAGCGTATGTTGTCTGTCTGCCTTCACAGTAAACTAATGCTATTAATCACACAGTATGTAACATTTTATTAAAATAATCATGTAAATAGCATTTAAATAATTTATACTCCTCAATCTGACATTTTTGCTTTAAAAAATATATAAAACACAATTTGATTGAAAAATTATGTTCAATTTTATATTTGTTTTTAATGTCCATTGCCCTGTAGCATCAGCATACCCATATAGCGTTACATTTTTGCCTCCAAATCCTACATAGTAATCAGTCAACTAAGAGTAAATCTAATATGTGCCTGAGATATAACTAAGGTTAGCTCGGATCATGAATCAAATCAGAATACGATTTGGGTGGATTGCAAAACATTTGTACATAGTTAAGGACCTTAATTTAACTTTTTCCCATTATGTAACGAAAGTTACCAATATAAAACGTATGGGTAATTGCCGTTACACGATGAAAAAAGTTAAAGCGTAGATTAAATTAAGGCTCTTAATTATATACAATTTTTTTGGAATCCACCCATTTATGTCTCACATTGACTCAGACGACTTGCATTCGGGTTCCCATAGTAACGCCGCCCCTCAATGAATGGGCGGCAAGCGCAGTCGCCCACGCTCCGTCGAGCGCGCGAACGTAGCACTTGCGATGCCTTCAACAAGTGGACCCTAGCAACAACTTTCCGACTAAAAACTTAACAAAGTGAAAAGTGAAGTTTAAAGTGCAAGTGCAGTGATAGTGAGTTGCGGGTTAAAATTATTTTTAATGCGTTAGAGTATTTGGATTTACTTTCGTGAGTCTTGTTTAAATACTATTAATAATATTAGAGTGATTCATACATTTCGAATTCGTTAGGTTTGGAGTTTTTGTTTATATATTTGACAGCTCTGCATTTGTTTTACAGCTTTCTTTCATAGCACAGTTGAATGCAAAAATAAGTACATTTGCACCCTATTACAACGGATTAAGATGAAAAAGTTGATAAATCATTGTCATCGTATACTCGACTGTACGCGAAGTAAATTTGGTAATTAAACATATTTAATGTCAAAAATAAAATAAAACATAATAGTATAGGAAATAGGAAGGTACCCTTATTTTGTTCACTAACGGCGTTTAGTTTAAAAACAAAATAAACATTTTAAAATGTTTAAAAACGGGTTTTTTCGGAGGGTAGTACCCAATTCTATGTAATCGGTAAGTAATGTCCAAGGGTATGGGTTCACACGGGATCATTTACGAGCGTTCGCTATGCATGTGCAGATGATTTTGAAAAGAAAGTGTGAACCCGTACCCTTGGGCGATAGAACCAACGGCTCTACCTATGGTTTTGAAATCGGAATTAATTTGAGATTTGCCAGTTCGTTATTATACGACCGCAATCGTGACCACCGTTGTTCCCAAAGTGCGTGACGAAATCAGTCTTCGTAGTTTTAAATTATGCTGTAAAATTAGGGCTATTTATTTTCGCAACTAAAATATAATGTCGCCTTTGATGGAACAGTAAATATGGCGGTATGGTCGATATGACAACGATGACACTTAATATTATATTGGAATTCATACCCATACTTAGGTACTGACAAAACGGTGTTTTATTCAAACGGGTCAGCGGGGGAAAATCTGAAACTACAAGAGATAAGAAGATTTGCTCTTAGGAGTCACGAGACCGATCTTAAGAAAAAATAAAAACCGCATTCAAAGAATTCAAAAAAGCCTCACACACGACCGGTGTGTCGATCACGTAACTTTTCTTACGAACGTCTGTAAGATTGAAACGTCAATTTTATATGGAAAAATGACAGTTAGATTGAGATTTAACTGTCAGACGCGCGTTCGGAACGTTACGTGATTAGGTACCCCCCGGGAGTCTAACCCGGTCAAATCTGTCTAAAATTGAAGTTCGGTTTTTTGCGTAAAGTAATAGTGCTGGACGTAAGGGACAATTGTTGCTGAGGAACCCCGTATCTACGATGACAGGAAAATGCCGTATTTAATAATTTTATGTACGGAAATGGATCTCCCCGTACAAACAGTAGGTACCGTAAACCGGGGTTACTTTAGGAATAAATGGGACTACTTTGATAGTTTTGAATGTAGTATAAAAGCAGACCTATTTGAAATTAAGAAGATTTAATCGAGTATACATCAAGATATAATACTAAAATATCTACTGCCACAGTTCACTCACAAGTAAAAACAATGATTTCGGAGAAAAATCTATTTGATCAAAGTCACCCCCCGAATCAAAGTAACCCCGGTCCACCGTACCTATCACTGCAATTCTCATGCAGTTTAGACCGGTGAAATAATCTTAATGAGCCGTTGATGAATGTACAAAGCCAAGTACAGTTAGCGAAGAAAGCTAGTCAACCATTAGAACGACCTTTTTGTTAGTTCAAAAGTTATTGATACTTTTATTATTAAACCAGAGTCCCTGAGAAGGATCCACAACCATAATACTGCCCGCCTTGAAAAAAAAACCATAAGTGACAATTTTTGTCAAATTGAGTTTTTAACAGTCTCGGACTCAGGGAAGTAGGTATCTCAGGTTAGCAAGAACAGATTTGAAGTAATTTAGGAAAAAAGACGAAAATTGACCATCCCCCCCTCCTTATCTCCGAAACTACTGGGCTTAAAATTCTGAAAAAATATGGAAATTAGTTCCTTGCCTAAAGATTACAGGAAAACCTATAAGAAGTTTGAGTAACGGGAAAATTCTCAATATTTTACGGAACCCTCACCACGCGAGTTGAACTCGCACTTGTCCGGTCTTTTTTATAGATAATGGTACAGAACCCTTCGTACGCGGGTCCGACTCGCACTTGGCCGGTTTTTCTATCTCATACGGGTTTCGATATGTCTAATATATCAGGATTTGGGCAAGCATAATATTATGTCATTTTATTAAGTTTACTTCCTGTTTGAAATAGAAAAATCATAACTTCATGTTCTTAGGCAAAAAATGTATGAAGTAAACACCTAGGTATTTTTTATCGTTGTCTTGGATGTGTGCCTATAGTTTTTATCGTAAAAAGAAAAACCAACTTATCATTTTGTTTCAAATTACTAAGTTAAAAACTCTACGGATGAAACATGTTATCTTGTTAGTTCGTTATTTTTATCAATAATAAAACTTTGACCAATTAAATAAACCACAAGAACCCATTTGTGCTTTTTCAAGTTCCTAGATCAAATAGTAATAGAAAATTTGTGAGTACTTATGTTGTTTTTTCTTAGAAGCCATAGTGCAAACACAACACAAAACATAAGTGCGCACTTGTGTTCTTTTTCTTCGAAACTATATTTTCAAATGTTCTTTTTGAGAAGCAATTTTTTTTTTTCAATAGGTATCTAATTAAAATAAAATGTTAACAAAATTTAGTTGCGTAAAAATTCTACAATGTATTATGCTTAATTATAAACACAAGTTTCAGCTTTGTACTTTGAATTAAAACCAATTGAACAGAAATGTAAAGTTTTTTGAATTTAAGTATCTCGAAACTTACTTTTTGTCATTAATGGTTTTTCTCCTTGAGGCGACAGAATATGTTCATCCATTTACAAAGGGAAAATGTTTAACAAAAGTTTCGGTCCCAATTTTATTCTGTTAAATCGGATTTAGGATGCAGTTTAGGAACTAGGTCGAGCGACAGATAGAAGGCTCAGCGATTCAGTAAGAGCCTACCTGAGCTGCATACCAAGTCGACGGGACGGGAAACTCGTATCGAAATTCTAATCGATTTAAATACGACTTTAGTCCAGTGGAGTTAGGTTGTGTTTAGAAACAAGGGATCGAGAGATGTGGTATGTTGAAAATTATGTAGAACTTCGTGTGTTTGCAGTCTTTTCTAGGTTATACTGAAATAAAGTCGCTTGTGAATCTTATTTATGTAGGGGACCACTTAAATCAATTTGTAAAAGTAAGTTTAGGCACTAACATAGTTACTTAAGTCAATTTGTAATACTAACACTTATGGACTACGAATGTCTGAAATAAATGATTTTATTATTTTTAAGCCACACAGGCGCGGCCTGCGGCGGCGGTCCGTAGTAAATTTGACAGCTAATGGCAAGTTTACTATTGTCCGCCGCGGCCAGGCCGCGCCAGTCTGTGAGAGGCCTAAAGGAATAACAAAGCCTTTATTTTGATAACCTGGGCCATTTTATTTGGGATATTTATTGATAAAATTATAAATAATTTTACATGTCATTTTACATGGGATATTATGTTAAACCTATTCCTAGATTCGTTTTATTTTATATTAATTTTAGTATACGTTGGTCAGTTTTATAAGTTTATCTAAGTTAATAATATTACAACTCGTAGGTAGTTCATTATTTAACATTTTTATCATTCCAATTATATATTTTTTAGTCATCAGTCTTTCTCAACATATTTTATTTTATTTTAATCATTATTTAGGCACACAAAACAGATAACATTCATTACATAGATTGTAGGTACCTACACAATAAATCAGGAGTTCTGGTTAGGAATGCCATCCAACACATGTATTGTATGCACAGCATGACTACAAGTAACAACGAGCGAAAACTATCCTAAAACTACACTTAAATAATACATAATAATAATACATAATAATATGGTTATATTTATTATTATTTTATGTTTACATTTACATATGAGCAGAAACTTGACTTAGAAACAAAGAAAACAAAATAAAAATAAATTATAATTTATATTGTAACATCTCAAAAAAATGTTAATTGACCTAGAATTAACTTCTTTTTGAGTTTTTTAGCGAATATAGAGTGAGAGAGAGTGTTGTAGATCAGAATACCGTTGTTACATGAAGAAGCGAAGAAGTTCAACACCATTTCGCTGACTTAATTCAAACACAAAAATACTTAGGTCTAATGTTGTGTGTGTTTGGGTATTTAAAAACGTAGTTACGTTATAATCGAAAGAAAACTTTGACATTTTAAAAATGAAATTGCCAAAATACGTTTCAGGTCAGTTATGAAAACTATTCCAACTTAAAATGGCTTAAATTCACTGTCCGTATTCTGTGGGAATCGGAATATTTTAAAAAGATCTCGGCGTATTTCGGAATTAAAAGACTCCGGAACGGTAATGTGGATTTTCTTAGAGAAGGTGTCATATTTTTATCATACTTTTTGCGTTAGCCATTTTATTAATTAAACTACCTACTTCACAACATTGGAAAACACTGTGCGAGACGTCAGGCTATCACTTTACTTAATATCTTAATGGCTATAGATTACCAAGTGAGCTAAAGGACAGTACGGAATGACCTATTTTAACGGCATTTAAAATCTCTCTTCGTGACGAAGTCCTTCTAATAGTATAATAGATTTTTTTGATAAAATGTAATGTAAATGTTGATATAGATCTATGATTTACCCTTTTATTTTAACCGTATTTCCAACACAGTGCATGTATTGTTTGAGAATAATTGAATTGAAATCTTTTGAGGAAGGACCGCGAAAATATCAATATATCAATCATTTATTTTACATACAAACATGGTGTACAAAAAGGGGGTCACTATCAAATTTACCTTATCGCTAAAGGACAATATAGCTGAAATGTCTGGATTGTGTTATGTCTTTGTAACTACATAGACATGAATGCTAAATGCCTCTTTGGCAAAACGTCTGGATCTTAGAACGTAACAATTTAAAATGATCTAGCAGCAAAACATCTTTATCTTCGAATGTCTTTATTTCTTAATAGACACAAATGCTAAATGGTCCGATAGCAACACGTTTGTATCCTAGAACGTCTTAATTACTAAACAGACATGAACGCTAAACAGTCAAGAAGCAAAAGTCTGGATTGTGTAATGTTTTTATTTCTAAATGGAATAACCGCCAAGCAACCCATTAGCAAAACGTCTGGATTTCAAATGTTAAGTATACATAGAAAAATCCAAATATAAGTTAACACAAGTTAGCAGTAAAGGAATTACTTCCAATTTTATTTTTAAGAGTGATAGGATAAACCAATGTTTTTAGGAGGTATGCGTTGCTAACAAATAAAAATGTCAGAATATCCATATTAATATTATACCTAACTTATTAAGCCTTGCTTAAACTTAAACCAGACGTTTTGCTACTAACTCGTTCTGTTTTCATGTCAATCAAATAATTTTACTATCGACGAATTGGGAATTCTAATAATATAGACTATTTACATTTCATGACGTTTTGCTATTAACTCGTTCTGTGTTTATGTCAATTAACTAATTTCACTTTCGGCTCATTAGATATTCTAATCATATGGACTATTTATATTTTCAGACGTTTGGCTACTTATTCATTCTAATTCTTAGCCATCCAGCTAAACTGTCTTTTTGCTGACTGAGTATTCTACTTTCATGTCGTCGCAGCTGAATTGACTATATGCTGACTGTGTATTTAAATTTTATGTCATCTAGCTGAAATGGTCGTTTAACGATAAGGTAAATTTGATAGTGACCCCAAAAAGGTACAATAAAAACAAAAGTCTCACATGTTTTGCTGCTAAGTGCAACACGTAAAATATAAGGCAATATTAACAGGATTCTATTTAATAACACACAATAAATAATAATTTACAATTCTAAATTTAATATTGCACTGGAATGCGAGTATGAATAGAAGTAAAATTGGGTAGGTATGTCAAATCAATTGTCAAATAATTGTAGTAGATAAAATAATTTTGGAATACAATGCTATCACATCGTTCATCATAAAATGTCATAATTTAAATATTCATTAACCGAGTATCACTTGTAATTTGGAAGTAGTAGCAAATTTTAGTTTGAATACCTACGCCTCTTTTCAAGATGTATAATATCCTCATCTTCCTAGCGTTATTACCAGTCGTGCCCTTCCCTCCTTTAGGAGCCCGAGGTCTACTTGGGCACCTAATTCCAAGATTTGGCATAGGCATTTAATCTCGGATTCATAGCGGCCTTTAGACCTAGCTAAATGCAGTGCACTAACTGGGGTAGGGGAGATAGGTAAACCATCTCGCTCTAATCAGTGAGTGTGAGTGCAGTTAGTGCACCGTATTTAGCGGTCTAAAGGCCACTTTAGGCGAACTAACTTGACAGTTCATTGGACACGAATGTTGCCACAGTTTCGCCATTTTGTTGTGTTGATAGTTCCAACCATTCATTAGCCTGCCATTCGACTTTTCGTCATCGTCCTGCTCGGAGCTATCTAAGTAGTACTGTAGTACAGTGATTGCGAATCTTTCGTAACGTCGTTGAGTTGTATTTAATAGTGTTGTTATCATTCTTGTTACTTGTTTCACACTGAAATAGATTTATAGTAGGTACAAGGTATATCGACAAAAACCTATCACTTTATTTTTTTCATATATCTGGCAACATTTTCAGCTGACTAATTATGAATCCGAGTTTAGGCGATATTTTTTTGGCCGTGTTAAGAATCTTAGCGCTGTATATTAACCCAATACCTACTCGCCTTAACTTGAATAGATCCCGGTTTATACATAGATTTACAAATTATCGCGTAGCAACTAGCTAGCCTAATATTTGCGATGCACTTAGACTGAACGGATGTTCATTAGACATCACGAGTGCACATATATTTACAGTAAAAATCACTAATTTTGACGGAGCAATTGCTATGCAATACGGTCTGAACTTTAATTTGTTTGTGAGGGGTTCTTTAATTATTGTTTGTTTGACCTATGGCAGAGTAAATATTAACAAACAATCTTGCTATTTTATTTATTTTATAAACTATAGGTACTCATTGCAAACAGTTGGTACTGCTATCATACTACATTCTCAATGATCAAAAGAGTTAATTTTTTTCGTAAAGTAATCCCAGTTTGGGGACTACTGGCCATTCCTTCTCATCCATGATGATAATGAACCTCAGTTTACAGTACAGCTATGTACCTTATTTAATGTTATATTAGAATGATGGAACGTGGAATTAGTAGTAGAGGTTCTAGTATGCAATGAGAAGGAATGGCATGCGTCTCCGTAGATTGAACGGACTAAAACCAATTTAAACTTTATGAAATCGGCTCTGACTCGACACGGTCAAAGATTAGAGAGAAGTCCAATAATCTTTGACACGGTGTACACAATTACACACACGTAAGTCAGCCGTCCGTTAATCTCAGCTCAGCCCAATTTGAACGCATTAGGGAAACGCCATGTTTACACCGCGTCTCTAATTACTGCTCGCCTTTTTGCAAACACTGCTTGAATACTGCAATCATACATTCCGAATGTTCATTCGACGTACGAATATAGTTCCGTCAAAACTTTGCCGTGAAAGGGTAAATGTCCCCACTGGCCATCATAATCAGTTTCCTATACACTCGTACCCCCTCTTATGGATGAGGGGGAATGGGTTAGTAGATAAATGGCCACAAGCAGTAGCACCAATCTTTACAAACGTCCGATGCGATGCACGCGTCGATATAATAAACTTAGCAACAAGCGCAAGTCGGGGTAGTAGGCGGTACCTACATCAGTCAGCGTGTAGAAGGGTCTTAACTTATTCACATTCATATTTATTCGTTGCAACCATGGTGTTTACCTTTTGAATAAAAATTCTTCGTTCGTAACTGGTTACGTAGCGTCGGTTTCGTAGGCGGCCGAAGGGTTGACAGCGAGGGTGCAAAACAAAACGGTGCCCAACTCTGGCCAAAACAAAACAATAGCCAGACAAAATATGAATAAAATGAAACTTCTGATAAATATTGTCATGTCAAAATGACAATATTTATCAACTAGCTTCTGCCCGCGACTTCATACGCGTATAAATTATGGATGACATGATATTCTTATGTTTCATGTCATCCATAATTTACCATACGATACCTACTACACTGATAAATTAGATTATTACGATTTCATTTCTATAAATTATGCGTGTAACAGTTCAAATCCTCATAAACGTTGTCGTCAATAATATTTAGTTATATTGATTTACTTAATCTTTATTGCAAACGAAGTACGTAAGTAGAAGAAAAATTACCAAAACCGGAATTTAAATATAAAATTTCATAATTGAAACAAATGAACCGAGGGCGAGACCCCAAAGATACTCTATATCTCCGGGTGTCTTGTCAAACTACCCCTGAGAGCCAAAGTCCTGAAGGTAAACGGGGAGGCAAGCGAGGCCGAAGGCTGAACTTTTCGTAGGAATGAAAGGCCCAACGTACCCTTATAGATAGCGCTCCATATGCGAGCCAGAGCATCGAAGGCCCGAGGGCGAGACTCCATGGATACTTACTATCCACAGGTGTCTTGCAAGCGAAACATGAGCCTTAAGTCCCAAAGTTGAGGGGTGAGGCAAGCGAGCCCGAAGGCCGAGCTTTTCGTATGAATGAAAGGCCCAACCAAACCAACCCTTCAGAGAGCGCTCTCTATGCGAGCCCGAGGGCCGGAGGCCCGAGGGCGAGCCTTCACGAACACTAACTAAACCCAGGTGTCTTGCAAGCGAAACCGGAGACCAAAGTCCCGAGCGAGAGAAGTCAGAAGAAGAGCGGCGAGGCAAGCGAGACCAAAGGCCGAGCTTTTCGTTGGAATGATAGGCCCAAAGAACCGTTTTAGAGAGCGCTTCCTATGCGAGCCCGAGGACTGGCGCACACTATCTCCAAGTGTCTTGAAAGCGAAATCTGAGTTCCAAAGTCCCGAAGGTGAGTGGCGAGGCAAGCGAGCCCGAAGGCCGAGCTTTTCGTATGAATGAAAGGCCCAATACATCGCTTCTATGCGAGCCCGAGGGCCGAAGGCCCGAGAGCTAGCTCATGCGGACGCTCACTATACCCGAGTATTCATAATAATATTTCTGAATGTCACAAACGCTGAAGTTTTATACATAAAAAATGGTACCTACTTAATTCTCCGCGGAATGCCGTTGTGTCCAAATTTTATACCCACGTCTCTTGACGTTGGTGAACTATGCTAATTCGACGTAAGTATTAAACTCAACCTATCATACATCTTTAGATGACCTCTGAATTCATACCAATTATGTATAGGAAGACGAAGATCAAGGTTGCTGGATTTCAATATTAACAGCGACGTTGACAGCGACTGAAATCCAAAATAATTAGGTTTCTAATGTCTAACAGCTACTATCGGTTGAGATATCAAACATTTTTGGTTATTATAGATAGTCTTTAGCCATCTAGCACTCATTTTCATCCCGTGGTTTTTCACGTTTTATCTATATTTTTTTATAATGTTTGAATGGAGTTCTTTATACTTTCCAGTCAAGTGTATGTTTATCAATTTTCAAGTCTAAAGCTCATGGATTTAAGGAGTTCCCATACAAAGTTTTGCCCCATTTTTTACCCCCTTTGAACTAATTTTTATCATTTTTACAGCCTATGACCTGGCCAGGGATTTTCTCGAACGATTAAGTAAAAGTTGCATCAAAATCCTCTATTCACTAAGCTTCTCTGCGTTTTTTGAAAAATATACATTTTCAAAAATTAAAACTACAAAAAGTGCATGCTGCTGGGTTTGAACTCGGGGAAGCCGACTCCGTAAGCTATGGGTCAAGCCACTGGACTAACTATTAGTTGTAAGAACACGATGAATTTTCGAATATATTGACGACATGTTACCATGGTAATGATACTGTTATAACCCCGCTCTTGCAACATTATATAGTTTCTAGTCGCCTCAGAACCTATTTTCATCCCATATTTTTCACGTTTTATCTATACATTGCTAAAAGTTTGAATGGGGTCGTTTTTACTTTCCAGTCAAGTTTATGGTTACCAATTTTCAAGTCTGTAGCTCGTACATTCAAGGAGTTCCCATACAAAGTTCAACCCTATTTTCTACCCCCTTTGAACCCTAATCTTTAAGATTTTTATAGCTTAAAACCTATCCGGGGATTCTCTCGACAGATTAGTAAAGTTTGCATCAAAATCCGTTCAGCCGTTTTCACGTGATACTCTGACAAATAAACAGACAAACAGATAAACAGATAAACAGACAAAAATTCTAAAAACTGTTGGAACGTGTTCTGTTATCAATTCTAAGTATCCCCAGCCAATTTTTTTTCGTTTATCTTCCATGTACAGACTTTCGACCCTCTTCAGCTTTATTATATGTATAGATAGAAGATAGATAGAAGATATAGATAGATATTATCATGTGGCCGTCCGTGGCTTCAGTTGTACGAGTTTTCGTCCGCGTCCACAGCCGTCTTTAGCTCTCAAAGGGTTAAGCGACGCTAGTTGAGATAGGTACTGCTCTAGCTAATAGACAGTAGTCACCACGCTAGCCTAGCCCGGGTTGGAGACTTCACACCCAGCTTTCAATTTCATTGCAGATGTATATTTCCTAACAATGTATTCGTTCGCAGAAAAGACTTTGTTAAATATCAAATGACATTCGAATGGAACAAGTGACTTCATCACAGAGCAAGGACGATCTTAATCTTGTAATCTGCTTATACCACACGTAAGGTATATGTGTTTACATCCCAACCACGCGTCCAGAGTTAATTATGCATATGTCCCGTATGAATAGGATTATATTGTTACCCAATGCAGGAATTGTTGTGAGGTATATACAGTATATACCTATTTACTTTTAGTTTGTTGAATGTTGATTGTTGAACCCCAATTTAGTTTCGTCCAGAGAGGTGCCCTACCTCTCTCTATTCACCTTTTTTTTTTCTACTCGCCGTCTAAAAATAGCGTCTAATAATAACTTGAATTATATGAGTGAGATGACGATATTTATGATCATTTGGTATCATTGAGGCCAAAGGAATAGAAGTGTAGATACTAAATAAAATAAACAATAATGTTGTATTTTCTCGAAACGGTATTAAAAATTAAGTCAAATGGAGAAAAAAGCAACGCAAGATGTTTAATACTATAATCATAAAGTTATAACTGTTATAAGTGTCCAAAGTTGATCGTACCTTCATATGAAACGATTGTAATTTACTATGACGCTCGAGGGTCGTGACACTCTCTCTCTAACAAGCAACAAACGATGGTAGCTTCGTAATTTTTTGTGAAATTTGAATTGGATTTTCGTCATTTAGGCATATTTCATGGCTTCTTTTTTTTTGAAGTAATAATATATTTTGAGTCTACACCCCTATTCTGTGAACTATGAAAAAAAAATGGTAAGTTTTTCCATGTCTTCGAACGAGGGAGCGAAACGAACGAAGTTATATGCTTCAGCTTGTACCGAAAATCGTTCGTATGTCTGGTGTTCAGTGTCTGTCCAGATATCCGTTCTTCTCTACATGTCGCATTTCTTTTGTGAGCAGGTTCATTCATTATATAGATTTTTTTGTAGTAATTTTTTCGAAATTCATGAATAAATAAAAAGAACGGCTCCCGAGTTCTACAGCTCACAGAGCTACTAGCTAGTAATAATTATTCTAGTAATAGCGAAGATAAACCCAACGAAACAAATACCATAAAAATCGGTAAAGCCGTTCTTGAGTTATAAATGAAATGGTGTAACTAACACTCGACTTTGTTTTATGTATTAACTAGAGTCCGTCCGCGACTTCGTCTGCGTGGACCCGGGATAAAAACTATCCCATCAAAAACATAAATGTGAAAGGCTTGGCAGCCTCCATACCTACTTATAGTCGAACAAAATTACACATTCGTTGTTTTCGAAACTGACTCACACTTGGCCGTTTTCAGATTTTTACTTTATTTCGACCTAAAGACAAACCTTCGAGCCAAATTTCATTGGAAGATAGACCCATTTAGTTAATTATGACTTCATAGTAGAACAAAGTTAAACCTTCGCTATTTTTAAAACTGACTCACACTTGGCCGTTTTCAGATTTTTCCCTTTACTTTGACCTTAAGACCTATCTCCATGCCAAATTTCAAGTCAGTACGACCATTGGAAGTGGTCTAGGTTTTTGATGAGTCAGTGAGTCAGTGAGTCAGTGAGTGTATAGTAAAAATAGCGATTTTCTGACGTCAATATCTCAAGAACTGCTATAGGTAGAATAATGAAATTTTGTATTCTAGACAATTAAGGGGATGTCAACAGACACTCGAAATTTCATATGTGTAGATAAAACATGTTTTGAGTTATAGGGTGGTCGAAATTGGCCCGAAATGGTTCGTGTAATATAACCCACGGCCAGTGTGTCGCTTTTTTTTGCTCGAACTTGGCGGACACACTGCCGTATCCTAAAAGGGATGACATAAATTATAGGCTATTATATAATATGAATTAGAATTTTCGTCAAGTGCGAGTCGGATTTTAGTTTTCCGATACATTTTGAGACCCAGCGCCTGACGAAGGCAACGAGCAATTTGGCCTTCATACAAAGTTTCATCCCCTTTTTCGTCCCTAAAAGTGATGAAATTTGACATAAATTTTAGCATAACTGGAAAGTTTCATATAAATTCCTCTAGTACTTTTTGAGATTAAGTAGAACGTACAGTCGTACATTTATTTATTTAACGTTATTGCACAAATATACAAATAAAAGTACAATTGGCGGAGTTAATGCCATCAGGCATTCTCTACCAGTCAACCATTGGGCTAAACAGAAACTTTAGTGGTGCAGGATCCTAAATACTGAGACTCGAATGGACACACAAATCAATTAAATTCTAATGGAGACCAGGTTACCATTCCTTTTGTTGCTGATGCGCTGGAGAAATGGACAGCTCATATCCCAGGTGCGTCCGTGCCAGAGGCGAGACACGTTCAGCGAGCATGGGATGAGGTTGGGGCCAAGGACGCACTTGCACGGCTCATAGGGGCAGCCACGGGCGCGGATTTGGCTAGACTCAGGGCGGTGTCAAGGACAGAAGCGGGAGCGTGGGTGCAGGCTTTGCCTGCTCCGCACTTGGGAACACTCCTCGACAGTGACTCGATGCGTGTGGCAGTAGCTCTCCGCCTGGGCTGCGATGTTTGTGTACCTCATAGATGCATCTGCGGCTCCATGGTGGAAGCGAATGGCCATCACGCGTTGAGTTGCTGTCGGTGTTCAGGGCGGTTTCCTCGCCACCACGCTCTCAATGACATCGTTCGGAGGGCCTTAATATCCGCCAACATCCCGTGTGTGCTGGAACCACCCGGCCTATGTCGCGCGGATGGCAAAAGGCCGGACGGGCTAACCTTAGTTCCGTGGCAGAAGGGCAAGTGCTTACTCTGGGACGCTACGTGCGTCAGCACTTTTGCCGCTTCGCACCTCGGCCGAACGGTGCGGATAGCTGGTGCCGCGGCAGAATTTGCTGCGGCTAGAAAAAGGGACAAATATTCGGCCCTAGAGGGCAATTATTATTTTGTTCCTCTAGCCTTTGAGACGACGGGGTGCTGGGGGGCGGAGGCGATGGCCTTCATCAGAGAAGTGGGGAGGAGAATAAGGGAAAGGGGGTCCGAGGCTCGCGCGGCTTGCTTCCTGGCGCAAAGGTTATCCATCGCGATCCAACGTGGTAACGCTGCAAGTGTGATGGGCACCTTTGCGCCCGGAGCAACTCGCGGGGGCCTTTTTGACTAAGCTTAGGTTGTATAAGTATTTAATTGTTAATTTTTAATTGTGTTGTTGGTTTTTAATTTTTATAAATTTTAATTGTATATTGTAATGACTGAATTTATAAATGAATAAATGATTTAATTAATTTCATGAATATACATAATTATATAATGCATACAATATAAACTTACTTATACATAGGTACTGAAATACTTACAATTTTATGTACATCCATCCATCCAAACTTTCACGTTTATAATATTAGTAGGATATAGTATAATTGGAGGCGCGATCAGTTTAAGATTGGTTTTACTCTACCTACGCCTACATCCACATATCCAATCTTTTATTATAATATTGCCAGTTCCCGCTCATACGTCCCACACAAAACACTTGAGTAAAAAAAAAGATTCCGAGAATCTATTTAACATAATTCATAGATTTTTTGTATGGCTTATCCACCTACGTACGCCCTCTTTAGATAATAACACAACTTTTGATGAAATTCAGAGCAAATACGTTTTTTAATCTGGCTTCGTTTTAATATTCATCATAGTACATGCCCGAATTCTGTGCCTATAAATAGAAGTTGCGGTGCCGGCGGTAGAGTGCCCTAATTTAGGGTAAATATCCGTAGTTATTTTTGTTGACTGATGAGAAATTTTTAAATCTGGGAAAGTTGCCATTGAAAATTCTTGATTATTTTTAGTAAACGGGACTTCATCGCGTATAACTAATCAACTATCTGAGGTTTCCCGACGTTTTGGATGTGCCACAACATGTTTGGTCCTGAAGATGTCATGTTAAGTCCCGATTAGTGAAAATGAACAGTGAGAATCGTGAAAGTTCTTGATGTTTAACATAGGTATGAGCCAATTGACAAAAAGAACTGCCTCCAACTGTAAAGAACATTGCCTCGTAATCCCCTGACGTTAAGGGGCTGCCTCGATCCTTGTAAACTACACCCCCGTGTAAGAGACACATTTATGCTTTCCTCGCACGAGATGCAACACTCTTCGGGAATGGCTTATTAGAACAAATGTCGTAATGGCTTTAATACGAGTATCGAACACATAGCGCTTGTCAAATATGCATCTTTAATACAATTACTATTTAAGTGATACTTATTTGATTATCATTTTTCAATTATCCGCATAAAAATCACATAAGATTTTTCCTCAACAACCAAAATACCAGGGATCGGAACCGGTTTTTTCAAAAGTCCCCGAAGTAGTCTAATATTATGAATTATTTTAGGCTCTTAATGTAGGACTCCATGTATTTAGGTAGGTAACATTTTCGTATTATTCGACAGCCTGATCAAAAATGATATTATAAACCAAAGAACGAAATTGAACGAAATAAAACCGGTATTTTTGTATGGTGAAAATACCGGTATCCGATCCCTGCAAAATACTAAACATTATCTACAAAAATACATGATAAGGTAACCACTGTATTAAGTTGGCCACGATATCATGTTTACTTAGAGTATAGATTTCTATACAGGGGATATACGAGTTCCACCATAAGGGACGGAAAGGTTCCTATGCAGTTAAATAGAACTGGTCTAAAATGGCTGACGGCTTAACATATTTCGGGCCGGGAATGGTTTATTTTTCTGCAACCTCGTACTAACTCATGATAACATGGACAACGAATGATAATATGTCTATTCCTTTCTGTAAACCTTGTTGGGATTTGTATACCTACTACCATCTCGCTCGGTCGTGGTATTATTATTACCATAGCTTGTCCTGAGTAATCATAGGTTCATGCATGTTTACTTTCCAATATTCGAAATACAGAAAAACGTTTCGGATCACGCAAAATCAAACCACATGTATTTTCGGGTCGGAATCTGTTTAAAAATGGTCAATCGTGCCGAGCAGTGAATGCGGCCATAATCATCCATTTATGGCGACATCGATTGAGTCCAATAAAAAATACAATCAGCACGTGGGCGAGGAATGCCAATTTCAATTTATCGCGGCATTATATGGGCAATACAGGGGACGGCGTCGTAACTCCTACGTTTATGTCGTATTTTACGTCGTACGTGGTAATGGGTTCACGTACTTGTGAGTATATAAAGAGATACATCTCCCTTTATGTACAAGTCCCCGGGTTTAATAGATACATATCGCCGCAACAACTGTATGAATATCCTCTCATGTTTCAGCGAGATATCATTTCGTTGTTTTATGCAGGACGCGGAGGGTATTTGATATCTTGGAGTGTCGCTAGGGGTTGTTTGGTAGATAGCTCTGGAGATAAGGTTGCTTGCTTAGCTAGATTTATTTCTGTTGTTTACAAGACAAACTCACTGGAAACGCTTATATTTTCCTTAAATTGTTAGCAAGATGAGTCCAATTTTGAGTTGTGTTTCATAAATTTTCAGCTGTAGGTACTATCGCCCAAGGGCACGGGTTCACACTTTCTGTTCAAAATCATCTGCACAATGCATAGTGAACGCTCGAAAATGATCCTAGAGGTGTGAACCCGTACCCTTGGGCGATAGTACACCAACTCTGCTCTCCTAACGTAAAGTGCAATGATTTGAATTTTGTTTCTTTTGTATCTCCATTTACGCATCATATCGACTAGAAACTTTGACCAAATAGTTAGCTTATTTTAAAAACATTTTTTAATGATATATAAAGCATATTACAGTTCAAAAAACTGTAACTCGACTACGGAAAAGTAACTGAAAAAAATATGTATATTTTTTTCATACAAAACTTATCTTATGTCACCGGAGCATAATTTCGAATCGATTGACACTTCATTTAACAAAATCGGTTCAGTATATTAAACGCTACGGTGGAACACACGTACATACACACATACTGCTAAAAACATACCCCTTCCTTTCAGATCTGCCGTAGTCGGGCCAAAAATTTGGTAATGCACTTATGCTTAGGATGGTCCAAACATAGGGGTACAATTTAACTGTCATTTTTTCATATAAAAAGTGACATTTAGATCTATCTGACGCGCGTACAATGTGTTACGTGATCGACCTGCCGCAAGTATATGTACAAGTCATAACCGTAATAAGTAGTCTACTTATTGAGTTTATCGCAAGTAAAACAAGTTAAAATAGCGTTTTTGTGTAGCAAATACAGTAGGTACAGTAAGGGAAATGCATTCACGTACCACCGTAGAACCCTGTCGCAATTGACAGGCCGCCGTCACTCAAACTCGAGTGATATGCCACCTTATTGCGATAGGGTTCTACGGTGGTACGTGAATACATTTCCCTTACTGTACCTACGTTAGCCACACTGTAATTTTGAATCTTAAGTACAAAAACTACTGACTTATTGCACTTTTATAAATAGCTTTTTTTAATCTAACTAGTCATGGTATTTATTTATTTAGCATGTATATACTTATATTTATTTTGTTTAGTATTTTTGATATATGTATATCTTAATATTATGACATCCCTTGTGTTAGGTATGTGTATCCAATTTTTATATTATTACTTAAGTTGGTCGATCGTCGTTAATTTTCATAAAGGTTAGCTGGAAGAGATCCCTTAAAGGGATAAATTCGCCTTTGTACATTAATTATGTTTTTTTTACCTACTGTATTCTACCTGTTTTAAGTACAATAAAGCTTAATACATACATACATATTTATAAAACTTAAATTACTAACTGTCTACGCGGCTCCGCCCGCGTATTGCAATGAACCTTACTTATGGTAATGTCTATCCCGAAGATCCAATCTCTATCGGTATATAGATTGGATCTTTGGGATACCGGTGGGTTCGGGCACTGGTGTGAAAGATTTTTTTAAGTCAGAAGATCAGTTACAGACATTACTCCCTACATAAAAAAATGACGAAATTTAAAGCTACAAACTTACATTGCACAGACAATACCTATTTATATTTATCACAAATATGATAGACAGGTACATGGGGGACGTACTCTTGCTCATCAGTGGGCGATTACGGCCTGAAAATGATGATGATGATGAATCAATGTAGACAAAGAACATGCCACTAGAAGCTCAACTTGATATTATTATAATTACAGCTCGTGAGGCCAAATGGCTCACTCTATCATATTTTAATAATATCAAAAATTTTGTCGTAAGTCCACTTCAATTTTTTTGTAACCTGTTCAGACGCACCGCGTTCAATGAATTAATCTATTATCACTATTCAATAAATTCTTACCCAAGGAAAATGTTTCCTAACTCATTTTATTATAAAAAAATATACATATTTCATATTTTGATTCTGCACGACCCATGTATACTTAACACTTTCACTGCCAGGTACCCGCCTAGCGGGCGCATACGCCGTAGTCGCTTTCCGCTACGTATAGGTAATTTCACGAGAGTTGAGGCCACGCACACAACAACACTGTCATGTAATGACAGCGAAGTTTTGACATTACTGTTCTATTATTGTACCGATAGCAAGTTCAACAGTGAATGGCAAGAAAGATCAAAAAGTTCCTATAAACTTTTTTGTTAAGTATTAATATATTTCTACCAATTCATCGACTTTATACAAAACAGAAAGCATTTTAATTAATTTTATTTACACCAATTCTTATAAAGGTCACATATGCGTAGGTATATACATGAATATATATAATATTAATCGTAGAAACGAAAGAGAATAAGTAGGTAACAAATTGCATTGTCTTTATTTATTTAGTTATTAAAATTGTATTCACATATATGTTCATTACTTTGTTATCTCGTTATCAAACCTCTTTAAAGATGATTGAAGTAACTGGCACTCGTTACATCGTTGTCATACTTATTGACAACCGGATTTTCCAAGAGACAAGAAAACCTACAGGTTTTTATTCTACGGAAAGTCAAAGTCGGGAAATTATATTTAACGTGTTCTGTCATTTTAGACAGAACTTAAGAAATGACGGTCAACATTTACCTGCGACAGAACAGTTCACATTCAATAGCGTCATGAGGAAATTAAACGAAGAAATTGAAGCACTTGACAAAGATACGTTTCAGAATATTTTCAGAAAAACCCAAGAAAATGAATAAAGATACAGAATAAAGGAACCTAAGATTGATGAACTAACCGAAAACCATAAACTTGTAATAATCAATCTTGACGATTCAGATATGCTAAGTGACGATACTTTATAAAAATATATATGTTTTACTGTTGGTTATACCTATTCTTATTAAAATATATGTATATGAATATATATGAGCGTTTTTATTTACATTCACTCACTCATTTCATTTATTCACTTTTTTTGCAATCAGTACTTTATGTAGCTGTGTGTGTAATCATTCACCTCAACTCTCGTGAAATTACCTATACAAGGAAAACCACGGGATCGGCTGCGTAGCTATTCCTGGCAGTGAATTTGTTAAGTTACTTTCATAGCAGTTTTGCATAGGTACTAATTCAAAAAGTCAAAATCCTTTAAAAGTGTCACTAGTTAAAATTAAATTGGTGTGTCGTTTTATTCCCTGCCTAGTTAGTCAGCGGATGCCCGATCTAGACCGTACCTGTTCGGCAAACCTTAAACTAAAAAAGAACCAATAGTCTGACCTCCGACTACAAGCAGTTGTAACATGCGCAGGGATCAAGTTGCATTGGACGAAGTGTATTGAGACATTGTGAATATAATCAGTGCACCTTGCTTCCCGAACTAGGTCAGCTGTCGTTAACACTTGGTCGGTTTTATTATTTATTGCACAATTGTTATGGAAAAGATACGTCGGAGTGTCCGGAGTTTAGTAGCTCGATATGCTAGAACGCTTCGTCTGGTTATATGTACCGATAGACTACGTATAAAAGTTAGGGTGAGAACTCACCAGAGCTAGCTGTGTGAAGTAGCGGAGCGATGTGCAAGGGAGAATCCACCAATACCATTTTTAACCTCGCTCACGCTTATCTTCATATTTGGTTGATTTCACCACGCACACCGCTCCGCTGCCTCGCACAACTGTGGCCGATAGGTTGTCATAATTGGTGGTGGTTTGCTGTAATTATTTGCATGTTTATACGCAAATAGTTGGATTTGATCTCCGCTGATCGACCTGCACGTTTTTAGCGGAATAGCGAAGGAATATTGTTCTCGTAATATATCATGAATTTCCGCAAAGTAACGCCTGATTCAATAAACTATTTAATTAAAACTACGAGCAAAAGGTAAATAATACTTTAATTTCATTACGCACAAGATCAGCTGATTCCCCGACTTTTTCAAAACTGTTGTTAACAAATTTCAAGAAGCACATTTTCAATTTATCTGTAGTGTATTTATGAATACAAGTTAAGTTGGCTCGTTACTTTGTAAAAACAAACATGTGAGCACATAATGCGGTTTCTCATTTTAAAGGATGACTCACGCTAGAACGAGCCGTGTCCGGCCCGGGCCGTTTTCTTAGAAAAATGACGGCGTTTTTGCGCGGCCTAGCCGGGTCACGGCCGGGCAGTGCCTACACCGAGCCGCTTCCAAGTCTCGGCCGTGGCTCGGCTGGGGTTGGGTTAACCCTGTTCCCTTAGTCGACTCTTACGACACCCACGGGAAGAAACCCTATTCTAGCCCGACACCACACGAGAACATACGAGTATTATCATATTTTACTGTCACTGAAAAGGTTTTTTCTTTCTAGAACCAGAATTAGTACCAGTGGCATTAATCCTATATGCCGTTTGATTCGAAAATGATATGTACTCAACCAATTTGATTTCTGGGCCACTTTGTACCTTGTCACAGTGAAAGTCAATATGAAAGCCCCTAGAGACCTTATATCATTTTCACTGTGACAAGGTACCTACGAAGTGGTCCAGAAATCAAATTGGTTGACTGTACCTTCATATACCCAGAACCGTATTATTTTCGTTGTGTTTTCGAATCAATGGGCATATAGAACACCAATAAGAGACCTAGCTCTGGGCATAAGGGTTGTTGATCGTTTTCGAAACAATGGGCACATGAGATACCAAAAACAAGCATAATTCTGGGCATATATGGGTTAATAACCACCCACACGTTATATAAAAAATGCTCTCCCATTTTTCTGTATGATTTTAATCCCCGAATATCTTAATTCAATGTATCTATTTCTACTCGCAAAGTATATTTTTTCTGCGTTAAAAATTGTTAACACTTCATTTCATCATCACTCTGGTTAAAAAAAAGCGATTTTATTCATAACACCCATCGCCCTACTGAATTATAGAGTTTCTATGTATGTACAGTCAAAGAAATTGAAACACCTACCTTCTTCGCTCTTCTTACTATGACAATAAGGCATAAAAAGGTACGTGAATACATGTCCCTTACTGTACCTATATTATATGTAAGTATTTATGGACATTTACACAATTGGACGTCGCGTGACCGAGCAACAGGGCGTTGCCGGTACCTATACAATACAGCAGGTTATAATACTTACTATGCGATTCATAATATAACTGACCTCACCACACATTCCTAATATAATTTGACCTCTATATTCGTTACATCTATAAGTATTTGGAGGTCAAGATTATACTGGATTGTGAAAAATGAGTTGTTGGTAAGTAGCTAAGTAGAGCTCTTGGATAGTTCGGTGTACTGTCCCTATCGCAATTTTTAGTCAGCTTGGAAAAAGGTAGAAACTTGAATATATTTTGTTATTCAACACAAAACCCAACCTAAAAGCAATTATTAATAAAAGCTTTGGCTTACTTATAATATAAGTAAGAAATTAAAAGTGTACAATAACATACTCCGTTACCCCACCCAAAACGCATACTTTTGAATATTCATATTGAGCTCCACTTTAATATTTTTTGTGTACTGACTTAACCACTTTTCTGTCATTTGCCAGTGCCGACAGAGCCCCGCTGCGCGGGCTTCTAGTTCTGGGCCATTTGCACTTCGCGCAACTAAAATGACCTAACAAACCTAACCTACGTAGTGTATGCCAATTGATCACAGTTCAAAATTTGACTTTAATAAATTATAAGCAAACGAAAAATAATGCGTTAAATTGTGAACGGTTTTGGCAGATCCCAATTTTTCGATAGTTTATAATATCACAAGTAAGATTATAAACTGACCGTGTTCACAATCTTACGGTGACATGTATATGACAAAAACCTATTCTACAGGCCAGGCGAAATTCTATCTTACGTCAATGTCATAATACACTAAAAACATAACGTCTTAACATTAATAATAAGACTATTATTAAAAAAAGGTTGTCTGTAAAGTCGGTTTACGGACGACAATTTAACGTGATAACGTCATAAGAAAACATTGATGCAAAATTGCATAACACGTATTTACTCATTTATACTCACGTATAAACTCCTGTGAAGTTTCGAAATAAAATAGTCCATCTAATCTTGTTTCCCCATACAAACTTTGGACCCCCATTTCACCCCCTTGTGAAAGAAGGTGAGGGTGAATTTTGAAAAATCCTTTCTTAGTGAACCCATATACCTTATAATGAACCTACGTGCCAAATTTGGAATTTCTAGAACCAGCGGTTTGGGCTGTGCGTTGATACATATCAGCCAACGAAACGGGACAATGAGGCACACTTGTGTGCAGTCGGCGATCATCGATTTATATGACGTTATCACGTTAAAAATTGTAACAGTCATTTATGTTTTATATAGAAAACTCCCATGAGAATCAGACATATTAAAATCTAATGGAAACGGGTCACTCACGTATTTAATGTCGTATATCGTTCGATATGTTTCGAACAAATTCACGGTTCTTAATCATGAGCACACACGTTGTCGGCGCGTTTAGCACTGCAGGGCCCGCGCCCTGTTCGCTCGGCTGGTTTGCGCCGGCGCAGGCGGGGTCAGCGCAGAAGGCGAGAATCTACCCTCGTTTTCTTCAACATTGTTCAATGTCGGTTTACACACAACACTTACTACGTCCCTTGCTAAAGTCTCGTCCACACCTGAACCACGCGTAGGTAGACAACTGTTTTCCAACTAGGCAGCACAGACCTTCATTTATGTTAATTATTTATTTATAAGGTGAAGCAACATTTAACACATTCAGTGCTCGTTCGTAGCCGATCCCGTGGTTTTCCTCGTATGTGGCGGAAAGCGCTTACGGCGTAGGCACCCGATAGTCGGGTTCACAGCACTGAAGTGCTAAATAAAAATGTCGTCGTCGACTAGCGTAGTCTGTAAAACATGCCTGTTCGCAAGCACGTGAACACGAGACCAATCAAATAGTCATTAGTGTAAAGCATTATCCTAATGATTTCATGGGTAGTGTTTAGCTGGCACCGAGTTTCACTCAAAAATATTCGGTAAGCACTTTTTAATGGTTTCTTGTGAAGATTCGCGTCCTTCTTTTAAAATTAATTTTCCAGTTTACCCCCCAAAAGTGGCCCCCTTGTTCAGAATTCATTAATTTACTTTACGCTTCCATCTTTGGGTCACCAATTTACATATGTGTACCAAATTTCAACTCAATAGGTCCAGTAGTTTCGGAGAAAATCGGCTGTGACAGACGGACAGACAGACGCACGAGTGATCCTATAAGGGTTCCTTTTCTTCCTTTTGAGTAACGGAACCCTAAAAACATGGCTTTAGTATCAGGACTAAACGTTAATCAATTAAATTCAACTACTTTTAGATTCATAATAATTTGCAATACACTTCAATAAATTATATAATGGCACATTCCATAAATAACCAGCTGTATTTTGAATTTCATTAAGCACCCATATTGAAGCATTCACCTTTTAGATTTGGAGATGATATTGTTGACTTCTATACAAAATCCGAAAGCAAATAACTCACATATACACATATTGCTCAATGCTCGGCAACCGGAATGCATGATGCCCGTAGCAAACAATCGTAGCTGACTACGAGGGTCTACGAAATAGAGTTACCGTAGCGCTTGCTACGACAAATATGGAGATTGGCGCAACAATTTATACAAACCTGCCTTAAATAAAGCGTCCAATTTTCCCCCGTAAATAAAAGTACTTAGGCCTTTTCTCGGGTAGAAAAGTTGTTCCTTTTCCACCGGAACAATAACTTTAAATTTAATTCCAAGGGTACTCTGCGATGAAGCGGTATTACTTAGCATCCGCTTAGCTGACCAGAAATATCAAACAATTTTTATTTCCCGTCTTGTTAAAATGAATCGCAGTGTTGATGCCCATACATTTTATATGGGTAATTGCCGATACGAAACTAAAAAAAAAGTTAAATCGTACATCTGTGATTTAACTTTTTTCAGTTTCGTAACGGCAATTACCCATATAAAATGTAAGTTAAATCGTAGATTAGATGAAGTATGATGAACTATGTACACTTTTTTTTTGCTTTTTAACCCATAAATAACATGAGCGGGCTATCTGTACACGAGTGTTTTACGGGTGGCATTGTATTTATGACGTTTTAATGACAAATCCTGATATGGCGGCCATATATTATTGACTCTACCACTATATTGACAGTCCCATCGGCAGATCAGTGCTGGCAATGACGTCAGCGCCATGCTGAGATAAAACTAAATTCAAAGGTGTATGTGAAATCCCCAACTCGCACTGGGCAATCGTGGGGAATTCTGCCCGTTCTCTCTCATCCATGAGAGGAGGCCTGCGCCCAGCAGTGTGATGATCATGATGCTGAGATAGATGCGTTTTTTGGCACTGATGTATTGTTTTTTTTATTTTTGTCCATGTCATGTATTAATGCCAATTATATTCTATTCTATTCAAAATTGTGATTTTTGACTTCTGAAATCCCTATCTCAATGTTTTTTTAGGTAAAAATTTTCAATCGTCTAAAAACCAGGACAAAGCTCTCCTCTTTTCTAGTTTTTACTCTAGGGCTACGTTTGTGGACATGGTCTGTTCTTTTTACAAAATCTTAAAACGTTTAGAGGTAAACGGTCTCAACAAAAATAAAAAAAACAAATAGACTAAAAATACACACGTTTAAAAATCTGGAGTTTTTCTAAAGCAACTTATATTATGTATTTCTACTCGCAAAGCAGTCAAGCATGATATATCTATAATTTCAATATATGGGTGGATTGCAAAAAAAACTACATTATGTAGTTAAGAGAGAGATAATCCATAGAGATAATTCTTCTGATTATCGTCCCGTATCCATCCTACCCGCGTTTAGCAAAATATTTGAAAAAATAATGCTAACGCAATTGATTTCTCACTTTAATTATAACAAGATTTTGCACGCACAGCAGTTCGGCTTCACAAAGGGTAGGTCAACTACTGATGCTGGTGCAAGTTTGATTAAATTCATTCTGCAGTCTTGGGAAGAGTCGCAGGACGCCATTGGAGTCTTCTGTGACCTTTCCAAGGCATTTGATTGTGTAGATCATAGTACCTTAATTTGTAAACTTAAATTTTATGGCATTAGAGGACATGCATTAGATCTCATTGAGTCATATTTAACACAAAGGAATCAAAAGGTAGCGATAATTTATTATTATTTATTTATTTATTCAGTAAAGCACTTTACAATGACTTAAAACTAAATACAACGTCCCACAAAACTGTTTGCACAGTTTGACTGTGGGATCCATGAGTCTATATAATTTGAGATAGTCTTAAATGATAATGAGTCTTCTTCACTCTGCCTCGAGAAGAACCGGCGTAAAAAACTCGGCGAGGTGTCATTTTTTCAAAACAGTAACAATATATCATTTCAGTATCAGAGTATTATAAAATTTTCAAATTACATTGCTACAGTAGAAAGCCTATTTATTTTACGACAGATTTCTAGTGCTAGTTTGATTTTGTTAATTTTCGTGTTACTAATTAGAAAATTAGTAACACGAAAATTAACAAAATCAAATAACTCCAGATAGGTATACGCAATTTTCACGAAAGACATTCATTAAACATCAGATTATGATAATGCGGAACAGTAAAATACTCGTATGCAACCAATATTATAATAACGTCAGCTGCTTTATTATCATGCGAAATGTAGCTCGTAAATTTTCATTAGGTACATAAACTTCGGCATAGGCGATAATATACTTTATCGCATTGCAATAACACCCACACCTCTTGACAAATACAAGTTGTTACGCTTGGTACTTCTGATTTGCTGTGCTATAAGTCACTGCTACGAGTAGAAACAAATGAATAACGGCATTCTAGGCGAAATGATCGAATGCTTTTGATTTTAGACCGTGTAATGAGAGAGTTATGGTTGAAATTTAATTGATGTCATAAACAACTTGCCACCTTTTCGTTTTCAAGAATTCCTAATAAATTCTGGAAGCTATATAAAATACTTATCATTTTGCTGCCTTATTTCGGGAGCCGGTTGGCAGGGGTCTTTTATTGGTCATAAAACGTTCGTAAACTGACTTCTGTTCTTATAAAAGATTCTCTCTCTTTAACACTAACATATACAATTTTATATAATTTTGGACAGTCTGCAAATAATTTAACCACTACATATTTTGCTATTAAATAGAATAAATAACTCAAGAACTGAATTATTATAAAGATTAAAGTCAAAGATAACTCAGAAATTAACTTCACACAACTTTCACAGATTTCACAGAGACGAAACAATTTCAGGAAATATTATAGAGATTAACGTACAATAATATATATAAAAGAAAACGGATACCCAGAAAAACATATTATTACATACTTTTACTTAGAAAGCACGACGTCTAGCAATATAAAAAGAAAAACTGTTTTCAAGGACTTACGGGCAATGAAAACTAATGCAAAGCAAATTAAATCATACCCAGACTCCAACAAATTCATTGAAATAAATAAAAACTTTACAGCCTTTTGCTTAGGGCGATTCATTTTCATAAAACCAGATTAGGTATGTTTAGTTTCCATAAGTCTTTTATTTTTGTCTTTAGCTAACTAAATAAAGTGCGCGCAACAAGACAACGGTGTCACAAAGTGTCACGCCGCCATTACATTGAGTGTCATCAGCGATTGGGTGTGACTAATTGAGTGCAGTGGAGTGTAGCTATGGTTGACACGAGGTGACAAGCCGCGGCAAGATGGTGCGAGAGAGACGGCGGATACTCTCCATCCTATTCAGCACGCTGCTGCTGGGTCGGGTTATAGCAGGTATGTATGTTTAATCGTGTTTTAAATTAATTATTACCAGATCTGTGCAGGGTTTCCATTAATAAAATAGGTCGTTTTGGAAGTGATGGATACATTTTAAATCAAGCTTTTATTGTAAAGGAGCATTCAAAATGGCAACCATACTACGCTCGCTGTTTGATCAATTTATAACACAAAAGACTTCGCCGTGCTTTAACACCTCCTACAGACTCGCGATTCGTCTGCAATCGATTTGGCAAGAAATGCCGCGCTGCTATAGGACTTTATAGCCACCAACGTAGATGCGGCAACCCATAGCCTCCTAAGCGCTGCAACAATCATCTGGTATAGATGCTGTGGTCAATGATGATGATGATATCATCATCATTGGCCTCACATTTCTAAGGAGGTAACGTCTCTTACTAAAATGATATTTTCGTAACTAAAACCACCAAAAACATAATGTAAAAAAAGGAGAGCCAAGTTCAATACAAAAATTATGGTTGGCTGTGGGTTTCGCCGCAAAAAGAATGGAGATCTACGAGTAAATGAGTGCCAAGTTATGCAAAAGCCAAATTTGTTTTTATGGGAACAAAATAACATTATGAACAAGTATTAAATTCTATTTCTTTGCTTTATTGGATACCTATAACAATTGCTGTTATTTAAAAATGTGAGATCTTAAAGTAGGTTAGATTTGACTTGGCCAGTTTTTACTACTAACCAACCAAGCTAACTACTAAAAGGGTCAAAAGTGGTTCGTGTAATATTACACTCGGCGCTGGCTAGCCAGTTCCTTTGCTTGAATTTGGCTTGACACGCTGCCGCGTGTCTAGATTCTAGAGTGTCGACCACGTACCACGTACCGGAAGCAGCATGGGTAGGCCCCCCACAAGGTGGACTGATGACCTGGTAAAGGTCGCTGGAGTCCGCTGGATGTGGGTGGCGCAGGACCGGTCATTGTGGCACTCTTTGGGGTAGGCCTATGTCCAGCAGCGGACGTCTTTCGGCTGATATGATGATGATGATGATGAATACAGGATGTTGTGGAATCGTAAATTATTTTTTGTATTTTAAATATAAATTCTAAAAAAGCGTTAGGATTTTAATATATTGTGTACTACAACCTTATTTATTGCCTAGATATGCCGGGATTTAAATAAATGGTTTTCGTTAGTTTTACTGGGCATTTTCCGCAAGTCGACATCCAGTGTGCCTATTTTGCGTGAAACGGCAGGGTGGCGCTACTCTAACCACCCCAGCTCCTCCAAAAAGTTTAAGAGTGCCTTGGTATTACTGACTGCGTTCCTTAGTGTGTCCGGAGACCCTAGGTGCTTTTTCCTGTATACTTCTACAAACCGTATGTCTTATTCTTTGGTACGCCCTGCAGCGGTTACTGTTGCGGTCATGCCGGTCATTCTAAAAATGCCTAAATTAGTAACTTGTCTACAACATTGGCATTCACCATTGTTATTACATTTGCGACAAGACGTCGCCATGCATCAAAAACCGTAGAAAGTAGGCAAAATACTTATTTTGTATAATCACACACTCACTAACCATCAAATCCGTATATGAACCTTATTTTCCGTGAACTTAAGTCACATTTGCATTTTAGCTCTGCGATAGATACGAGGTTACACAATTAAGCAACGAACATCGTTTATATAGTAGTAACAGTTAGTTTAATTAAAAACGTCCATTGCAACACGCAACGGTGTTCGCAACATGTTGGGTTTGTATTTCCGCATACCGGGGGGGGTTCTAGCTACCTAGCCGTTTTGGATTCAAATAAAATTTACATTTATCCCCCTCGCTCGCTGCTCGCGCACTGTGTAAGGTACTAAGGGCCTATGCAGACTGCATTTTTGTCACGCGCCGTCAACGCGCGTTCCCTACTTACCTTCTGCTGTTCCCTATTGGATGCATTTTTTTTTGGCATATTAGTGTTACGCATAATTGTTTTCGCCGAATTTACGCTAAGCATAATAATATTAATAATATTATACCATATTTTTTTATGGATAAAATGAATAAGCATAAACATAGAAAGCATAATCATCACAAAGACTACCATCAGATGGCATAAAAACTACAATAGGCATAACAGTATTGCCCTAAAAAATGGTTTGACATGACACCATTTTTCAAGGCACGTAAAAAGACTAAGGCGGGGTCCTTAACCTAACAACATTAGAGTCGGTTTTGCTTTAGAAGGTTTCGCTCGCTCGCCCTGAAAAGTAGCCTGAACAGTAATACCAGCTACCTGTAGTAAGTAGATAGGTAGATGTATCTACGTACCTGGCGTGGCGCCTGCCTGCCTGTCATTTGGTCTTTAGTCGCGAGTTGTTAAATTATGGTTAATGACAGCTATAACAAATAATGATTAGCTCATACAATAATATGCATAAGGTGGATTAGGCGAATAACAATTAGTTCAACTACAATTATTCTATAAGCGTAACATGCCAAACACAAAACAAAAAGTAGGTAACACCAAAGCAGACTTTGGTTTAAAAAAAAAAACTTAATTTTAACAGCCCTACCCACCTGCATACCTAATGTGCCATTGCTTCCGTCCCCGTCATGTCATGCATGCGAAACATGGCCACTCGCAGTGCAGCTGGTCAACAGATGTAACCCTTTTGACGCCAAAAACACCTAAAAGCGTTGCGCGTTTTCGTACCCACGGTGGCGTGCGCTGTCAAAGTCACCTTCATGGTTTCAACTAAGGTTCATATTCACACTCCTATGCAAAAATGATTGGCGTACCGGTGTCACTGTCGTACGTGCGTCCAAAGGATTAAAGTCGCACACAAAGAGTCATGGAACGCATCAGGCTCGGAATATCTCTCCACGACAGAGACCACAGTACCATAGTAGTAGACATCGGACGACGTAAGTAATAAATGTAAATTCGTTTTCATTCCAAAACTTGTAGTCAGATAGTAGTCTATTTTCAGTCATGTTAAGATTCGAGTCAGACAAGGTATTTGATGGTTCCATAAGTGTTTCAACCGCTGTCAGTCATCTGTAGACTCGAATGAATTGCAGTTTAATAAACTCAGAAAAAAACAAAAAACATAACTTAATTAATAATTATATAACTAGCTGCCCGTAAACGAGAAGTTGCGGAGTAAAATGAAATCAAAAATTTATTGAGGACGTAAACACATTACAAAAATTACATTGAGGCAGTCGATCCCAAACTAACCCTGTATCTTGGGAGCCGCAAGATGTTTATTTATTTATTGTTCGTAAAACCAACTGCTACAATAAATTAACATAAGATGGCCACATGTTCTCACCAGTAATAACATAATGATATTTATAAAAAAAAAACCGGGCAAGTGCGAGTTCAACTCGCGTGGTGAGGGTTCCGTATATAATCTAAATTTCATGAGTATTTTTGAATATTCAAACTTCTTATAGGTTTTCCTGTAACCTTTAGGCAAGGAACTGTTTTCCATATTTTTTTCAGAATTTTAATCCTAGTAGTTTCGGAGATAAGGGGGGGGGGGGGAGGGAATGGTCAATTTTCGTCATATTCCCTAAATTACTTGCTAAAATTATAAAAAAAAATATCTGACATGCTTACATTAACCCCCATTTGATATGTCACACAATACAGTTTGCGAAACTTTTTTTTTCATATTCCAGTTTACCCCCCAAAAGTGGCCCCCTTGTTCAGAATGCATTAATTTACTTTACGCGTCCATCTTTGGGTCACCAATTTACATATGTGTACCAAATTTCAACTCAATCGGTCCAGTAGTTTCGGAGCAAATCGGCTGTGACAGACGGACAGACAGACAACCGAGTGATCCTATAAGGGTTTTTTGAGGTATCGGAACCCTAAAAACAACTGATGGCTAGCACTATTAGCCGAGGCAAAATACGGTTTCGAAAAACATTAATTTATAATTGCGTTTTTTTGTTTATTTCATTTTAAAACATTATTCTAAGATGCTTTATTCAAGAATCCACCAAACTTTCCACCCGGAAGTAATTATATAGATTTAAATTAAACATTCATTGTCTTTTTTATTTTATTTATATTGAATATTGTAAAGCAAATGTAAATGAACCTAAATAAAGATAAAAAAAAATATTAAGGACTTTTTAGGAGCTAATTAAATATTGATTTTTTTGATGTCTGATTTTTTGTTGGATTTTGCCTCTAGGTAACAATTTAATTGATAATATATCCGTTACATTAAAAAAATTAGCTATTATAAATTATTTACAAATATGTCATTTTTTCCATACAAGTTGTCAGTTCATTGCCTGGACTATATACATTGCATGCGTGACTTTAGTAAAGTAGAAGTAATAAAACTGGAAAATAATATTTAAATGTTAAAACACAATGCACACTCTGTCAGGCTACGCCTCACAGTTTGGATGTTACTATTAAAGATTAAAACCTGGATGTCTGAAGTAACTCCATCAGGAGTTCCCGCAAGTTGGCCAAATGTCTCAATTTAACGGGCTAATCTCTCTATTTGGGTAGTCATTATAAAGTTCGGGGTTTGACCCTGGCAGGCACGAAAGGTGAACCCGAATACGAAATATATATTATTTAAATGGTTTTCAAAGGGGAAAAAATAATAAATTGGAAATTTATGTCAATTTTCAAAAGCCTGCCTGCCTGCAAAGGATGCCCCGTTTAAGAGACACGTTTATGTCTTTCGCATACGAGAAAACGAGATGCAACACTGTTCGGAACTAGTATTTTTAGACAAATGTCGATAAAATATCCAGTGAAGCTTATTCTTTAAGATTTTAAATGTCATTCCGTAATTTTAACTTGATATCCTACTAATAGGTATATATTCGAAAGTTAGAACCGTTAATACGTTAAGTTAGCTAAGTTAGACCGGCTGTTGTCTACCTCTACCTACATGTATGTTATTGTATTGTTTCTCTCTGTAACTGCTTTGTTTGTGTGAGGTGTGCAATAAAGAGTATTGTATGGTATTGTAAGGATGTGTGGATGTTTAGATGTTTGGATGTTTGTTACTCAATCACGCTTTAACGGCTCAACCGATTTGGATGAAATTTTGCGCGAAGATAGTTTATAGCCTGGATTATAATATGGGATGGGATAGATTTTATCCCGAGTCCACGTAGACGAAGTCGCGTGCGGAAGCTGGTACTTAATAAAGAATTATTTTAATTGGCGGAGGTAAAATAGGACAATAAAGATCCACACTTTATTTTATTTCCCATCGAAATAATTTTAAACAATTTTATCATCTGACAAGCAACAAATCATATAATCAATATACATATGTATCCGAAAATGAATTCATTTCCTTACATGGAGTGTAGCATGGCCTTATAGTGTGAAGAATGTATAACAATAATATTAATAATATTTTATTAAAATACCCAAAACATATTTGTTTTTGTTTGGCACATTAGTGTATCATCGATATTTTAGTGACTTACCCTAAGTTTAATAAATATAAAATGAGAAAATAACAACTTAGTCGAAAAGCACAATTCCAAGGGTTTACTTCGGTTATAAGGGTTCACTGAAAAATGTCCAATTGAACACCATCTGTTTTGAATTTCGGTTACTACCAGTCATAAAGCATAACAGTTTGTTTAAAGGTGTCACGGGCAGTTGTTTGCGATACAAACGTTGAATTGAAACAAAAAGTGCTATCCGAGTGTAAACAAATTTACCTATTTGAATACTCCGCTCTCGTCAACTGTGTATATAAAACACAGACATATTATATACAAGTAGATCACGCAAACGCAGCTACTTCAAGTGCCAACGATTCACATTATCCAAATCAAAAATTATATGATCACGTAGAAATGTGCTTGAGTCCAAATTATGATATTAATTGTTTAATATGCGTGTCCTGTGTGTTTGTGAATAAATGTATCTTTCTTTCTTTCTTTATATAATTTTTTTCCAGCATTAAAGGAATATCTCATCATCAACATCTTAAGCCAAAAGATGTCCACTGCTGGACATAGGCCTCCCCTAAAGAGTGCCCAATTAACCGATCCTTCGCCATCCGCATCCAGAGGACTTCTGCGACTTTTACGAGGTCACGACCCGTGTGTGTTGCCAGTGATGACATATGGCACTGAAACGTGGTCGCTTACTATGGGCCTCATAAGAAGGCTCAAAGTCACCCAAAAAGGGCAATGGGGAGGGCTATACTGGGAGTTTATCTGCGTGATAGCATCAGAAATAAAGCTATCCGCAGCAGAACCAAGGTAACCGATATAGAAAACGATATCTAGATGACTATTTTTCCGTGTAATTTTGGATCGTTATAAGAGGCGACGCCGTTTTTGAGGATAAAGAGTCCAACCAAAAATTCGGCTTTGTAGCCCTTAACTTTGACAATGTCCACAGGATAATCGCGAACCTAAATCTGTGTACGACTGTGACTGATTTTCTCATTTGTGTATCTAGATTTGAGTTGAGTTAATATCAGCGATAAAAGAAATTAACGAAAAAAAATGTAGGTAACAATAGGTTTACATCCATATTCTTTGGTCTTTCACGTAGAAATGGTCATGCTCGACAAATAAATTCAAACAAACAAATTGCGTTGCATGCGAAGTCTACTTACATATACATCTGTGATGTACAGCTTGTACCATGTACCGCGTACCTTGTACCGCGTACCTTGTACCGTGTACCAGTTACTGTACCGATTCAGGCTAGAATCGCAACATCACGAGTGATATATGTAAGATCTATTCACCGCATTACATTAAATTCGAAACCAGTGCTACCCGGAATTTAATGGTTAAGAATTTTTGTTTTTAGATGGCTGAAAAGGATAGAAGATTTTGAACAAATTTCTTTGGTGTTTTTATTCGGTAGTCTCATTTCAGATTGTTTACTTTCATCGTTTTGATAAAACTGAGAAACGGTTTGGTATACGAAAATGGTCAGTAATTTAGAATATTCTAAAATGGAAATGACCACGTTACAGATGAGTGTTTTTAAGTCGGTATGTTAGTTATATAATTCATTTTTAGGGTTCCGTACCCCAAAAGGAAGAAACGGAACCCTTATAGGATCACTTTGTTGTCCGTCTGTCTGCCTGTCAAGGCCCTTTATCTCGCGAACGCGTGGTGCTTACTAAGTTTATTCCATTTATTTATTTATTTTATTTGGAGAACAAACAGAGTTAAATGTACTTAAATAGTAACTTGAAGTAAAAAACCGGCCAAGTGCGAGTCGGACTCGTACACTAAGGGTTCCGTACCATTGCCTATAAAAACGAGCAAAAAAATCACGTTTGTTATGGGAGCCCCTTAAATATTTATTTTATTTAGTTTTTTAGTATTTGTTGTTTTAGCAACAACGGAAATACATCATCTGTGAAAATTTCAACTGTCTAAGTATCACGGTTCATGAGATGCAGCCTGGTGACAGACAGACAGACAGACAGACAGACAGACAGACGGACGGACAACATTTCATTTCATTTCATTCATTACATTGCCCTTTGGATACGGAACCCTAAAAAAGATACGGCCGTTTATGCCGCAAAATGTATATTTCGACACTCTCAAGGGAATCAAAATGTATATTGGGTACTTTTCTTTGACCTAGAACTAGAAGTATAATATTTGGCAAGTAAGTCTTATACTACAACTATATGGAATAAACTGAAAACCATTCATTTTGTACGGAACCCTCGGTGGGCGAGTCCGACTCGCATTTGTCCGTTATTTTTAATCTCTTTTATGTTTAGATACGTGTGTAATTTCATTTGTGCATGTCGTTGTTACCTACCGTGCCTTTACCGAATAGACCTGCGGAAGACCAGCGCTGGCTGTGAAGCTATTAATAGCAACATGCTGAGTTGGGTGACAAAGCCTAATGTTTTATTTTTATTTATATCTTTTATTATATGTGTATATTTGTTTGTAACGAATAAATGTTTGAGTTTGAATTAATAAATGACACCGTTGAGAAGAGGCGAGGAGATACGAGAAATTTCATATTTTCAGTGACAAAACCAATTACTATTTCATCGCTGGCAGTATTTTATTTCGTGCATTGTCTGGCTTCTTTCCAAAAATGGGTCTTGAGTGTACCTTTGGGTAGTGGCAAGTTTTGTACGGCTTAGTAATATAATATACTAGCTTCCGCCCGTGACATCGTCTGCGTGGACCCGGGATAAAAACTATTCTATATTTAAATCCAGGTTATAAACTGTCTTCGTGCAAAATTTCATCCACATCGGTTGAGCCGTTTAAGTGTGATTGAGTAACAAACATCAAAAAATCCAAACATCTCAACATCCAAACATCTAAACATCCAAACTTTCGCTTTTATAATATTATTAGGATATTGGTCGAAAATCGTGCGACATGTTTGGAACGGATTCGTGGTTCCTAGTCATGAGCACACGCGTTGCGTATAATGTATGATTATAATTTCATGTCGATCATCAGTCATCACGGAGTCTAAGTATATGGTTCACACTTCCTCAAAATATTTCCCCTGACGCAGGTAGTAAAAACATTGTGCAAAAAATGATAATTGACAGCAAATGCATTATCAATATACCTAGATATTTTTCTAGCAGGAACAACATTTGTTTAGTGCTTGCCACAATAAAAATATCGACAATCCTGTTATCGATAAGTACATACTACTTCAACGACAATACGTACATACAACTACAGACATATATTGGCTATCTACCTAGACGCCGCGTGCACCTACACTGTAACCATATACAGAGACACAGATTTTTTTTGGGACCAAAAATGGGTTTGGGAAAAACTACATGTTGTGACATTCTGCGTCGATTTTAAAGACAATTTCGGTGTGTGTGTGTGTGTGTGTTAAGTAAAGTAGGTGATAATTAATTCAGTGACACGAAGAAAGAACGTTACGAAAGTATTGCATATTGTTTTCTGAAGTATGTAAAATATAAATAAATTGATAGTTTAGTTATTATTATCAATTTTTTAACGCACCCTATTTATATTCTATCTATATATTTATATTATATCATTATATTTGTGTTTGTGTTATTTGTATATATGTATGATTGTGTGTGTATGTTTATATATAGAGGTATTTATGTACGTTTATTTTTATAATTTCTTGATTTTTGATTAATAATAATCGCTGCACCACCTACTGCATAATTTAGTTTTATCTCTTTCTCCGATACCCAAAGGTTGTTTGGAAGAGATCGCTCTTCAGCGATAAGACCGCCTGTTGTCTACCTCTACCTACATGTTATTGTATTGTTTCTCTCTGTAACTGCTTTTTTTGTGTGAGGTGTGCAATAAAGAGTATTTGTATTGTATTGTATTGTATATTTTTATTTATTTACCTCTTTGACGTTGAAGTGGTACTTATCGATAACAGGACTGTCGATATTTTTATTTTGTCAATCACTTACAATAAGTCGTTCGTGCTAGAAAAATATCTAGGTATAATTATCAATGTCGCATGATCAAAGTCACCCCAGTTTACGGTATATGCTTTTGAAGACATCCCTAAACTTATTGAAATCTTGAAAAACTCCGTCGATACTCGAAAGCAATTAAATATGGCAAGAGATGATAAGAGTGCTTCGACTCGCTCGAGTTCGGTCAATGTGAACCCATAACCCAGTTATTTGAAATCGTTAAAATCGTCGGAGTCGGGTGGAATTTGTCAATTCAGTGCCGCCTTAAATTTGAGACAGAAGATAAAAAATAAAATTTAGGACGACCTTACACGAATTATTGACTTGGCTCCAACTAAGAAAGGCTTGTATTAGGAACAAGAGACGATACTTAGACATACAAAAGGATAAAGAGCTCAAAAAACTGTAACCCGGCTAATGAAAAAACTGTTGAAAAAAAATGTTTTTTTAAAAATTACACACGTAAATACAAACATAGACTGCTAAAAACATATCTCTTTCTTTCGGCTCTGCCGTAGTCGGATAATATTTAAATGACAAGAACAAAAAATATAATAAATATGTACCTCCAACCAATCTCTGGCCAATCCTTTAAAAAGGAGTAGGTATAGCGCGTCCCACCATCGCCGACGAGGTTTGCCGCGTCTCCGTTTTGAGCTGTCGGGCTGCCAGTCAGTTGCAATTTTGGCCCAAAGCTCGCTCGGCATGCGGCTGACACGACCAGCCCAGTCCCACTTCAACTTAGCCGCTTTTCAAGCTGCGTTTTTACCAAGGGCGTTGAATAAGGTATCGGTTTTCTTTTATATATATCATTTATTATTATCACACAAAGAAAAATCCATGGATTTACATGAGTTTTAGCATATTTAATAATCTTCATCAAAACATTGAATACTTTCTAGCCCAAAAATCATCCCCCAAAAAGATGAAATCGTAAACGGAAATTGACACGGGAGTACAGTCGTCGTCAAAGATAAGTATTTCTTTTGCCTTATCACAAAGGAATATAAGGTTCTTAAGTGTAGATAAACATGTCTTCGACGTCAACTTTACACGCGGACGAAGTCGCAGGCCAATGCTAGTGCTGGATAGTGATAATAAATGTTATTCTTACCCTACTGAATACTTATTTGTCAGAATGAAACCTTGTCAATACTTGCAGAAGCTGGAACGAAACGGTTGAATTTATCAAAATTAGACAGGAGGGGCTCTGAAAGTGCTTTGCAACTCTGCGCTTCTCAAGTGCCCAATGGAGAGAATTTGCGCATCTTTCAACAGTTTAGTCAGAGTTTTCGTCTTAGAATATGAATATTTTTTTGAAAAAACCTTATTGCTAATTGTACATTGCACAGTGTGACAAGAACCACATTTTTTTAGATGTTCTACTGATGATGAAAATCGATAGTCTAGACCAATTCAAAGCTGAGACTAAAACTCCCGGTTGCCAATTTCAATTAGTTTTTGAATAATAAAAATAATAAAAATTGTACTTTTTTATCCGGTTTTCAGTAGACTTAAAAATAATTAGCAATTAGCAAATATTAGCCGAATGGCGAAATATATCTCACATTCGACTATTAAAAGAGTACATTTTTCAATGATTAAAACAGTCATTTATTCATTACTTTCGGAGTAATTAACTTTTCTTTAAAATAAGTTTTTATTTTATTTTTCAAAAAGTTCTTGATATTATAAATTGTTTGTTATACACAAAAATAGCTGACAATTTCTTCTACACGATATAAAAATATTGCGTCTCTATTGCATGGACTAATTGAGTTATCAACAAAGATAAGTTACACCCGGAATACCCGGATCCAGGGTTGACACTTACAAGTACCGAAATAAATTTGACAACCGAATAGCCTAGTGGTTAGAGAACCTGACTATGAAGCTTGAGGTCCCGGGTTCGATCCCCGGTCGGGGCAGATATTTGTATGATGAATACGAATGTTTGTTCTCGAGTCTTGGATGTTTAATATCTATTTAAGTATGTATTTATCTATATAAGTATGTTTATCCGTTGTCTAGTACCCGTAGTACAGGCTTTGCCTAGTTTGGAACTAGATCAATTGGTGTGCATTGTCCCACGATATTTATTTATTTATTTTTATTTAAATAAATTTATTATGCCTTTTACTGAAGATAGTTTTTACAATACTGTTGTACTGTCTATCTTTATCCCTCATCTGAACGTATTCCTGGTTGCAGTATAAGCCATTTATTGAGAGCATAGGGCCTTTTTCTCTACTTCTCTTAGTCAAGATATGTGTTTGTGTCGGCTTTTATAAGATTGATGCCACCGGACACTGCACTGACACTGACCTAATATGTCCGCTCTATCTGGCTGGAAGCCTTCGTCAAAACCTCACTAGTGCTACATAATGTGCATCATCACGGGTTAGGTTGGCTCAGTCTTAGCCCTAAATGTGAAGCCCCAAACACCCATACTTATGGTGTGTTGCATTCCAATGAAACAAGTGGCATGGGAAGCGGTCCACCCTCGTTAGGTTTAACTAAAACCCCATGCCTATACTTGTAGTCTGGAGGAACGGGGATGAGGCATTATGGAGCCGTCACAGACCCATAATGCCGCTTTGCCTCAGCAGGAGTTGACCCACCCTGCTGGGGGATGTCCTTCCGGGCTCCGACCGTGGGACTTAGTGCAAGGAGGACATGAGGGCGCCAACCCTCATGTTGGTCCACATGTGGCAGATGGAGTTGTGGATAACGCCACAACCGGCACTTTTCACCCTCCGGAAGTGTCCGCAAGTGAGTTAGGAGATGCGTCGGCGAGTAAAAGTGGATCAAAGAGTTTGTCTAGGTTGGACATCTATAAACTTTTATCCGGAAAGTACAAATCATTACCAATGACTGAGCGAGTAGATACCATAATTTTGGAAATGACTACCAACTGTCACTATCTAGGGATCTATATCGACTCCAAAATAACATAAATTGCATATATTGTATAGATTTTTACACCTAACTTTTCTTATCCGGATAGAGTGAAAACCCTATCACAAAATTTTAAAATTCCCTAATTCCTTTAGTCCACGGAATTATACAATGAAAATTTTATGGTGTATATAACAGCTTATTACCTTACAAGTTTAATAAAAAAATCTTTATAATATGGCGGATTAAAAATAAAAAAAATAAAAAAACAAAATTGCTTAATTAGGTTATGATTTCGCAACGGACGGTATTTGGACTATACTGATTACTCAATCTTACGCTATTTTTGTAGTTCTAAAAGTTTTATCTAAACTTTTTCTCTGTATTTTCTATAGTTTTTGGATTATCAGCAAATTATTAGTATATCCGGGGATATTTGTCGTGACTTTTAAAAAATCATTTTTCGGAAACTATAAACATTTGGCAACCGGGAGTTTTAGTCTCAGCTTTGAATTGGTTTAGACTATCGATTTTCATCATCAGTAGAACATCTAAAAAAATGTGGTTCTTGTCACACTGTGCATTGTGCTTGCACTGTTACAGGTTAGGTAAATTGATTAAATGCGCCTGAACTAGGATTATCCTGTATCTCAAGCAAAGAGATATAATACGAATTGGCAAACGATTAAACAAATTGACATCATACACATCAAAGACATAAATATCTAATTATCTTAAAATTATACGTCTTGTGAAAACGGTAAGAGATCCTATTATTATTAATCATTTATTTATAAACCATAAGTCCATAAATATATATATACAATCATAAATACAAAATAAAGTGAATAAATTAATAAAAAATTAAAATAAATAAGTTAAAATTGCATTAACATACGTCAAATAAAATCATTAAAACAACACAATACAATTACTAGCATGTAAGGAGTTCGAATGCTCCACCATCGGGCATTCCAACCTATCAACAATGGTGTGCAGGAGGCTGCTGTCACTGTCTCGCACACGGCGCATCAGAGAGGCAACTCGTTTACGAATTATAGCCTGAAAACTATCAACTCTAGCCTCTGCAAACATACCTGATGCGCTGCAAAAGCGAGGCAGCCCCAACAACATCCTGAAACCATTATTGTACTGGACACATAAGGCATTGAGAGATCTCTGCGTGTTGCTCCTCACTGCCAATGCCCTACGCTCCCTATTGATGTTGTGTACTATTTACAAAACCTCCTACGACATTTATTGACAAGGATATTTGAGTATTTGTATGTAGTTAACCCTATCATGGAAATTAAGTTGAAAGAATTGATCAAACTACTTAGTGAACTAACTAATGACTTTGCAAACTGTACTATGTAGTTGTGTTTTTTTTTTGTAATGATACTTAAATTTGCAAAAGCAAAATATCTGAGAATTACTTGGAAAATGGTCGTTTTCACCCTTAAATAAATATGCAAAGTACCTACCGGAGTAAAACGGACACTCATTGCAAAAGCATATTATAAGATAAACGACTACATTATGGATAGGGATATTTGGCAGCGATAAAATCCTGCACTAAAAACCTGTCGTAAAATAAATAGGCTTTCTACTGTAGCAATGTAATTTTAAAATTGTATAATACTCTGATACTGATATGATATATTGTATACTGTTTTGAAAAAATGACACCTCGCCGAGTTTATTACGCCGGTTCTTCTCGAGGCAGAGGTTTACTTTCCGAACCGGTGGTAGTTTATCGACATTCATAGGTGCATGTAATATGCCTAAATTGAAGAATAAATCACTTTGACTTTGACTTTGACTTTGAATCGAATATTAATATTTATTTATTCAAAGTGTGGACCAGCTGGGTAGACATGGCCTTTCATGTAACAAAAGCGCCGGCCGCATGTACCGCCACGGTACCATAAACGACCTGCTGCGTCGGGCGTTCGCCACTGCCTCCATACCTTCGTCATTAGAACCTCCTGGTATGACGAGAGACGATGGCAAGCGCCCGGACGGAGTAACTTTGGTACCGTGGAAACTCGGTAGGGCCCTGGTGTGGGACGCGACGTGCGTCGATACGTTCGCACTGTCCCACATACAGGCAACACGGTCTCAGGCCGGCGCTGCGGCTGATCAGGCCCAATTACTTAAGCGCCGCAAATACTCTTCTCTAGTTCAGAACTACGAGTTTGCGGCGCTTGCAGTTGAAACGATGGGACCCTGGTCAGCCGACATGAAGACCTTCATGAGAGCCCTGTCGTCGCGGCTGGTCCACGCCTCAGGGGACCCCAGAGCTGGCGCGTACTTTTCCCAAAGGATCGCTCTCGCGGTCCAAAGGGGAAATGCCGCCAGCGTCATGGGGTCCATGCCGCAGGCGGAACTTTTAGACGGTCTTTTTTTTGTAATTAGTTTTAAATTTTTCGTTTAGTTCTCAGCTTATTTTATCCTTAGTTAAGTATACTCAATTAATAACAATCTGTCCCTTCATATTTATGCGTCTTTTTCATTATATCAAAATCTAAAATAAAATGTTAAAATATTACACGGACGGCAAGCTGTTCTAGGTCATTAACTTCGTCATTTACCTACATCGTAAGTGCTGTTCTGAATCTGACACTAAAACTCCATTGAAAGAAGTTTACTTATACATTAAGTAGCTGCAAACAAGTCTTAGTGGTGATCTAATTAACAAATATTTAAGCTATTACATAGGTTGTAAGTTTCATGCAACTAACGCAATTATTGCAAGTCAAAATAATAATAATCATAGAACACATCGAATCTCTGGGCAGATACATTGAATTTCGTGTGTTCGAAATGCACTGATCCAGCATTTATATTCAGTCACTGTTGAAATGAATTCATACATGAATAAGCAACAGTGAGGGATATCAGATCATAATTACTTACCGCGTTTACTGGTTGGTATTATAAATCATCAAAACTGTAAATTATGTCAAAAAAAATGTACTAACTTAACTTAAAATATTGTAAAATGAGCGACAATGGCGACAGATAAACCGTACGCGGTTTTCGCTCGCTGTTCGAAACATGTTAATAGTCTCTAAATATATTAAATAAATAAAAAAAAACCACTACCATCATCTTTAGTTACCATTTACGTATTGTTTGTACTGAAAATATGGTTTCATACAAAATGCGGTAACGTTTGACGTTGAATTGGATTTGAATTTGACGTCCCCTGGCTACAAAGTGGTTGTTACCGCTCGGAAAGCGCTCGGAAAATTCCACTTCCTCGCCAAGACGTAAAATGTTGTACTCACCACGGGCTGTGAATTGACTTGTAAGAAAGTCTTATTAGACCGCATAGGATAGGTTTACACATGACAAAATTCATCAGCTTAGCAACAGGACCGATGGCTTAGCTGATAACGAATATTCTGTTTTCAACGGATCCAAGTTCAAATCCAATCAACCATTGCGTATAATATATATTTTTAGGTTCGGGTTCGAAGTTCGAAATTTACACAAATAACCCTCTGGTTGGAAAAAAAACAACATTAAGTGCCTATAAATATTTGATCTCAACATCCTGGTAAGCAGAACTATACTTAGCGAACTACAATCACGATCTAGGAACTAGTTTGGCCCTCAAATCCCTTTTTCTTTTAAATCAGTGTAGGTATAGTTATTACTGCATGACATTGACGGGGACACGCAAGGAGGTCGTAATGTGCCCTGTGACCATTAGGGCGGGTATCAGACTGGTCGTAGACTAGCAAAATTACTGGATATGTAGTTCGTGGAAATAATACTTGAGCTAGAAGCATTGAGATCAAAGGCACAATCTCACATACCTATATACAACCACTCTGAAAACATTACACTCCCTTTTTTGAGCAGTCACGTAAAAAAAACGAAGTCCATTTCTCACTGTAAATATTTTATCATATTATTTACTTCGCAGCTTCTTTAATACAACTGGGCAGTTTCACACTTTTTGAAATGACTTAAGTAAGAATGATTCAGTAAACATATTATACACTTTGGCCATACGAAATGTTATGATCGATTAGTCGCTGCCTGCGAAGCTGATGGTCCTAGGTTCGAATCCCGGTTAGGGCTAATGTTTGTGTGATGAGCAGTGATCGGATCTAGGATGCAATTTCCCGAGGTTTAAGTCCGTAATAATAAGATGGATATGACTTACAATCCCGCGACTTTTTTTGTTACCTACCTTTACGAAAAGGTAAATAACTTTTAATTTTAAGTAGTTTACAGTATAAAATTAACAGAAAATGTAATAACAACAAAAATGTTTACAGTACCTACTGCATAGAAGAACTGAAAATAACTTGTATGTCTTACCTTTTATGTATTTTTATTATTCTTATATATTAGTATATGCAAGTAAAAGTAATAATTGTTATTAGTTATTAGTATCACTATTTTGTTAATCTTATCACCAGGGCTCGAGCTTTTAGTGCCGATGACGTTGCACTGCACCGCACGTAGGACGCCTTCAAATAGTCTTTTCGTAAACAATTACCACTTATCCACCTCTTTTATTAAATGAAATGGCCACTTGAAATGAGCAGTATACTGTCAGTGTATAATGTCTTGACTGACATTGTCATTCAAATCGAACCCTGCTTATCACATTCTCAACATATAGAAAGAAAGATACATTTATTCACAAACACACAGGACACACATATTAAACAATAAAATAAACAAAAGAAACATACAAAACATGAAACAAAGTGTGTCTCTGCGGCATATCGACAAATAATAATAATTTCAGTTATAAATACCCATTATTAGACAATTCTAGTGTTCTTTAAGTGTGCAAATATTAAGTGACGTATTTTTTTATTTAACCCTCGAAAAACTTATTATTTACAATAGCCGATTTCCCAAAATCCCGGGAAATCCGAGCCACATCCACGATAAGCATAACGTTTGAGATCGTTCACCCCAAATTGCATCCTAAGATCCGATCACCGGTGATGAGTATGAATATTTTTTTCTGAGTCTTGGATGTTCTCTATATATTTAAGTATTTATATCTAATATATATATATTGATCTAGTACCCATAACACAAGCCTTATTAAGCTTACTGTAGTGTATTTATTGTGCACTACAAATAAATATGAGCGAGGGTAGCAGTCGTGACCGGCCGAGAGGGGAGCGCTTACCACTTGTCATCGAGCTGCCGTCGAGTGAGGTCACGACTGCGCACCTCTAAATGGTGATTTTATTTACTTACCCTGATACCCAAGTCTTGGTCGCTTACTATGGGCCTCATAAGAAGGCTCAAAGTCACCCAAAGGGCAATAGAGAGGGCTATCTTAGAAGTTTCTCTGCGTGATCGCATCAGAAATGAGCCTATCCGCAGCAGAACCAAGGTAACCGATATAGCCCTCCGAATTGCTAAACTTAAGTGGCAGTGGGCGGGGCACATTGCACGTAGAACCGATGGCCGTTGGGGCGGAAAGGCTCTCGAGTGGCGACCACGTACCGGAAGACGCGGCGTGGGTAAGCCCCCCACAAAGGTGGACTGATGACCTGGTAAGGGTCGCGGGAGTCCGCTGGATGTGGGTGGCGCAGGACCGGTCAATTTGGCACTCTTTAGGGGAGGCCTATGTTCAGCAGTGGACGTCTTTCGACTGATATGATGATGATGATGATGAGACCCAAGGTTCACACTTACTATGGGACTAGTTCGATTTATGTAAGATTGTCCCCTATATATACGGGGTGGGCCCTGTAACAGGAGCCAATATTTAAAAGGAGGCTTCCTTAGAGCATTTGTAGTAACCCCTTTTTTCCATTTCTTTTCAATTATACCCATACATACACTCTGCCTGGAAGACTGTGTTATGGGTCCCCAATGGTGTCGAGATGCGTATGTTTAGGTCGTCCGAGAATACTCCTGATCCGGTGCCTGACTTTGTCTTGGACCCGTCCGTGAAGATTCTTAACTCTCTGGGGTTAAGTCCTTCCTGGGGAGTTTCATATAGTTCGACTTTGTACTTCTTGTCAAAGACGAATTGTCTTGGAATGATGTCAGTTGTTGCTTCTATACGGGGTTTTCTACCTACAGCCTAGTAAAGTCTTTCGGTGTAAGGAACCCTGGGCGGTCTCCAGAGATGCTGCTTTTTGAGCCTTAATGGCTAACGCCAGCGCCTCTTGCCTGATGAAGATGTGTAGCGGCGGAATGTCCATGATGGCTTCCAGGGCTGCAGTCGGTGTAGTCCTCATGCAGCCACTAGCCGCCATGCAGGCCAGTATCTGGAGGCGTTGCAATTTAGCTTCGACCGTGGTTAGTGTGGTACGGGGCCACCACACTACAGATTGTCCCCTAATATTTATTTATTAGTAAATTGAAAGCAGAGACAATATTCCAATTGCCGGTCATACGGTATACCTACACGTACCTACGGTGCCAAGTTGTAGGTATTTACTATAAAATATAGTATATAGCAGTGTATACTAGTGTGTGTGTGTATAGTAGTGTATTTAGTTGTATTGAGCTGCGAATAAAATATGATATGGCATTTAAACTGAACCATCAAAGTCACTTTTAGTCGTTTACGGAAAAATCATCATTATCATCAATTTAAATTCCTTTGCGAGTTTGCACTGGCACAACACATAGCCCATTTAATTCTATTCCCACTGCGCCCTATAAAAGCTTGTAACGACAATACTGCGGTGAATAAACGGTACCCAGTCCATACGCTAGGAGGTCGTAGGCATCCATTAACACAAGTTGGCCGGATTAAACGTTTAACTTGCACAATCTCTGCCGGCTGTAATCCCCGAGTTGAAAGGTGGGCCCGTTGAAGTTGAGCAAAAATGTTCCCAGTTTCGTGTTTCACTGGGAGTTAAGGTGTGGCTCCATTAGACTTATTGTAACAACCTTTTTTGACAATAATAGACATGGCAGGGTACGTCTTCCCAAATCACTTTTTAAAAGAGTGATTTTTTAAAAGTTTAATCCCATGAATTGTAGATTTTTGACCATTTTAACTCTATTTCTAATGGGCCAGACTCTAAGCGAGTCATAATTCCATGTTGTAACATTTTTTCTAACAAAATTGACCAAATTTATAGAATCATTTGTTTGCAATGCTTATTTTTAGAAAATATACTTTTTGATACAGAGGCAATATCGAAAGTAATATTATTGGTTTTAACACATTTTTTATCCGTGTTAGATACACATGAATCTTATATTCTAAAGAGAGATGCCAACCACTTTGCAGTTAAGGACGTCTGAATTATTTAATTGAATATATCAAATAATTATATTGTAGAGATCTGTCTGACGTCCAATCACGTTAGGCATATGTTTTAACGTCTTCCAGGTGAACCGAGAAATAATAAATAAATACAATCTCACACAAATCCAACTAGTCCCATACTACGCTCCATAAATCTTGTGTGATGGGTACAAGACGACGATATATTTAATAGATATTAAATACTTAAATAGGTACATGGAAAACACCCAAAACTCAGAAACAAATATTCATGTTCATCACAAAAATATTTGCTTCATCGCACAAATATCAAATTCAAACCCAGGACTGTGAGCTTCATAAGCACGGTTACTAGGTACCTATCTACTGGGCTTACCCGATTGTCAGGATCAGAATGGCTAGGAGGATCATGTCATTTAGGTTATGTTACCTGTTTAATTTTCACAACGTCATAGTATCCAGTTTTAAGAGAGGATTAAATGCCTGTATGGGACGAAAACAATAAATTGACATAGAAATACATATATACAATTCTCAAATAATGCTTTAGTTATGAATAGTGCTTTAGTTAGTATCTAATAAATATGTTTAGATAAAAGGTATTGACATTGTGAACAATTTTCTTGTATGTGACATAGATAGTTATTTAATCATTAGAGGAAAATTAAAAGGCATGAGCATGATAGAATAAAACTTAAATAAACTCAAATAAAATTAAATATTACGAATGTTAGGTAGAAATTGTAATGCATGTTAGATATAAGATTATACAGGATGTGTTAAGCGTTAATCTTTATGTCAAAGTTTAAAACAACTCGCCAACAGATGGCGCTAGTAGTACTGATTCTGTGAAATTATATTAACATATTTTCGTCTTAAAAATCACAATAATATCCATAAAAATATTACAAATAATTACTATTTGTCAAAACCGCTCAAAGTTAATATTTCATGTGAATTTGTAGTTACTTAATTTCCTCCTAGATGGCGCTGTACTGGCTACAAACTAGCGAACACCAGTTTGTTCTAGTTTCCTTAGAGTGACCAAGGTTGACTTGCATGTGTGACCTCATCAGACATTTGAACCGATATACTACTACTTATATTATTACTACTTATATTATACCAATAAACGGTTTATAGTGAAAGTTGCAGTGTATCTTTTTGGGACCCTTTTACATGGTCCTTCGAGCCGGATTATTCGGTATCGCGAGGATTGTACGGCAGAGGGCGCCAGCTGGCACAGCTGTGGATCGCAGCTAAAGGTGCAGCAGGAGCCGAGCAACGTCATCGAGCAGCAGCCGCAGCGTGACGTCAGCAACGAGGACAACGGTGACGTCGGAGTGACGTCACGAATGGTGAAGTGTGAGTGCCAGTGGACAATTGTGAGTACTTTATTATTTCTATCGTGATTGGACTTAGTGAATTTCGGATCAACTGGACTTAGAATATTTTCAAGCAAATTGGACTTAGCAAATTTCGATCAAGCTGGACTTTAAATAATTTCAAAGAAATCGGACTTAGTAAATTCATCAAATCAATAGTCAGGACTTAGAATAGTTTTAAGAAAAGTGAACTGACGGGGAATCCACGCCCGATTTCTCCCAAATTGCAAAACACTTAGAAAATTTGCAATGGAAGCACTCATCAAAGTCCAAGAAGATGCAAAGTTCAGATTTGATCGCGCATTTGAAAACTTCAAGAAGTCCCCTAAGGAGCGACGGAATTCTGTAGACTATCTAAAGGCTAGACTGGACTTGTTAGAAGAGCAATGGACTCAGTTTTTACAGACACATACGCACATAGTACAGAATAGTGACTCCGATAAATTACTCAAAACTAGTTATGTCGAGGACTCTGTTTATGAAGAAACAGAAGAATTGTACATAGAATACAAGTGTCAACTTAAGTTTCAATTAAGTAAAGTCAGTCCTACAACAACACCATCGAGTGGGAAGTCTAGCGAGACCAGTAAACCGGCAGACAAAGCGGGAGATCTCATCAAATTGCCAAAGATTTCGATTCCGATGTTTTCAGGCGAATACTCGGAATGGGTTAGTTTTCGGGATCTTTTCGTCTCCCTCATCCACAAAAATGAGTCCTTGGATAATGTCCAAAAGCTTCATTATCTGAAAAGTCATTTAACCGGAGAAGCAGAACAGTTACTTAGACACGTGCCAATAACTCAGGAAAACTATAGTACCAGTTGGGAGCAGTTGGAAAACCGATACAACAATAAGAAATATCTATCGAACTGCACCCTAAAGAGGCTGCTGAGTCAACGTAACTTAACTGCAGAATCTGCAACTGCCCTGAAGGAACTGTTGGATACTACAAACGAGTGTCTGCAGGCATTGACGACCTTAGGAATAGATATTAAAAGCTGGGATATCATAATAGTGCATTTAATTTGCTTAAAGTTAGATAGTGAGTCGCGGAAGCAATGGGAACTGAAGTCAAGTGAATCAGGCAACGAGTTGCCGACCTATGAACAGTTCAGGTCATTTTTGGAAACACGATTTCGTGCTTTGGAGTTCATAGATCCCAAGGCTTCTCGACCCTATCAGAATAAGAGTACACCTAAAAGTTTCAATACTCCTGTTCATTCCAAAGTTCATCATGTTGCAACCTTGTCCTGTGCTTATTGTTCGCAAGATCATAAAATAAGTAATTGTAAAGAGTTTTCTAAAATTGATACTGATGCTCGTCGTGGTTTTGTCCAGTCACATAGCCTATGCTTTAATTGTTTAGGTCCTAATCACTCAGTTTATTCATGTCGTCAATCATTTAGATGCCGAATCTGCAAAAGGAAGCATCATTCCTTACTACATCCCAAAAATGTTACACAAACAGCGGAGTCCCAGGAGAAAACTCACTCAGTTGTAGCGAATGGAGTTGTACCAACAACTGCGTCCCACTCATCAGCTCATGAGGTCCATGATGAGTCTACTACCAACATTAAAACCCACTTTTCGACATCATGCAGTCAGGTTTTGTTAGCAACTGCACTAGTGAACGCCACGTCGAAATCTGGTAAGGTTATCACGCTTAGATGCTTACTCGACCAAGGTTCACAGGCTTCGCTGATAACGGAGTCTGCAGTCCAACTGTTAGGACTTAGGAAAATAGGGCACAAGAGCACTATATCAGGGTTAGGGAGTGACGAGAGCGCTGCTATAGCCTCTAAGTCGATGGTAAATTTAAAAATTCAATCACTCCTTGATGCCTCGCTTGAGTTTGAAGTTAGTGCTTTTGTGCTGAGCAAGCTTACGTCGGTTTTGCCGGAAAGGAGAATCGTCGTACAGTTATGGTCGGAGTTCACAAATCTTGAGTTAGCAGATCCTTGCTTTAATCAACCGAACAAAATCGACTTACTTCTGGTAGCAGATATCTATGGTAAGATATTGCTAGAAGGAGTCATTAAGGGATCACCAGGAGCGCCAACAGCTCAGAAGACTGCCTTGGGTTGGATTCTTTCAGGTCCAATTCTGAGAAAGGAAACAACGTCACAGAACACTGTCAGAGTGAATCACGTTAACGTTAACGATAACGAACTCCTGAAACAATTTTGGGAGCTGGAAGCTGACAATTGTGTCTTGGCGTCTAAGGAAGATTACAACGAAGAAGAACGAAGATGTCAAGAAATCTACGCTGCTACTACTAAACGAGACAGTAGTGGCAGATATATTGTGAAATTGCCCTTTCGTGAAGAAAGTCCAAAATGCAAGGAAGGGAAATCCGAAGTTATAGCGACTAAACGGTTTAGTCAATTAGAAAGAAGATTTGATAAAGATCCTCAATTAAAGGCGCGTTATACGGAAGTAATAAAAGAGTACCAAGATCTTGGTCATATCGAAATAGTACCAAAGGAAGAACAAAACAAACCAGGAGCTGTGTACTTACCTCACCACGCCGTTATAAGAGAAGACAAGAGCACATCAAAGCTCCGAGTCGTCTTCGATGCTTCGTGCCCGGGAACGAACGGTGTGTCCTTGAATCAAGACCTGTTAGTGGGTCCACAGCTGCAACAAGACTTACGCCATATTCTTCTACGTTGGCGGTGTTTCCCGATCAGTCTTGTGTCCGACATCGTTAAGATGTACCGGCAGATAAAGGTCTACCAAGAAGACGCTGACTACCAGCGGATACTATGGCGAAACAACAATGACGAGCCTATAAACCACTTCAGACTCCTGAGAGTCACCTTCGGAACCGCAGCTGCACCCTATCTTGCCGTTCGAACTCTCCACCAGGTAGCATACGACCACGGAGAGGCCTATCCACTAGCAGCAGACAGAGTGCTCATGGATTTTTATATGGACGACCTCTTGTCAGGTTGTGACACTGTGGAAGAAGGAGAACAGATATACACAGAGTTAAACGAACTACTACGTAAAGCAGGCTTTGAGCTGCAAAAATGGGCTACGAATGACGAACAACTAATGAACATTATCAGTCACAATGAAGGAGATAGCGATGCCAATGTTCAGCTCAAGCTGGACACAGTAATGAAGGTGTTGGGTCTAACCTGGAATAGGAGAGCGGATACGTTTGAGTATGCAGTTCAATTACCACCGCTTCAGGTTCCCATAACCAAAAGACGGATGATCTCCGACATATGCCGGTTGTTCGACCCGCTTGGTTGGCTTGCGCCAGTCATTATTCGGGCAAAAATATATATTCAAAAACTGTGGCTAACCGGTATTGACTGGGACGACGAGGTTCCACCACAACTGATGCTTGAATGGCTGAACTTTAGGGAAACCCTAACCCAAATTGCAAAGTTCAACATTCCAAGATGGATACACTTTGAGAAGAGCAGCAAAACTATCGAACTGCAAGGCTTTTGCGACGCCTCTAGTGAAGCGTATGCCGCTGTAATATATTTACGGACTATCAGTGAGGACGGCACCGCTCATGTCTCATTAGTTACGGCAAAAACTAAAGTAGCACCGATAAAACAAGTATCGATTCCACGCTTGGAATTATGCGGCGCAGTGCTACTTACTAAGCTTTTAATGGAGATTTCGCACGTATTAAAAATAGACAAATCAAGTGTCCACGCATGGACTGATTCCACTATTGTGTTATCATGGCTGAACAGTAGACCCAATAGATGGAAAACGTTTGTGGCTAACAGAGTGGCAGATATTCTTACATCACTGGAGCCACATCATTGGTCACATGTGCCATCTAAAGAAAACCCTGCTGATTGTGCTTCCAGGGGTACGAACTGCATACACGACGAACATCTCTGGAAGGAAGGTCCAGCGTGGCTGAAAGAGAAAGTTATCACTTATAAGAAAAGTACCTATCATGAAACGGATTTAGAAAGTAAACCCAGTAAAATATGTTTAGTAAATACCTGTAATCCAGGTGAAGGCTTGCACATCATTGACAGATTCTCCAATCTCAGACGGCTGATTCGAGTTGTAGCTTACTGCAAAAGGTGGGTCAGAAGATGCATGCAAAAAGAAGCAATAAAAGCATGGCTTACCACTAAGGAAATTCAAGAAAGCTTAGTTACATGCATTATACTAGTCCAAAGCAGCTGTTTTGAAGCGGAAACCGTTAACCTGAAAAAAGGAAAAGAGATTATAAAAAGTAGCAAACTTACCTCGTTGAATCCTTATGTCGATGCTGCAGGTATCTTGAGAGTCGGTGGACGCCTCCAACATGCTCAGATGAGTGAGCAAATGAAGCACCCGATTATTATTCCAGAGAAGTCGCATTTTACAGATCTGCTCATATCTGATGCACATGAGAGAACACTGCACGGTGGTCCTGGTTTGATGCTCACTTACCTGAGATCCAAATACTTCATTCTGGGAGTAAAAAATTTAGTGAAGTACTACGTAAGGAAGTGTGTGACATGCATTCGGTATGCAGCCACTTCCAAGAATCCTTTAATGGGACAACTGCCTGCCGCAAGAGGGGTGGTAAATCGGCCTTTCCGTCATAGTGGAGTTGATTATGCAGGCCCGATCAACATCCGAACCTCCAAGGGCAGAGGCCACCACTCTTACAAGGGCTACATATGCCTGTTCATTTGCATGTCCACTCGCGCAATCCACCTAGAAGCCGTGAGTGACATGACATCGCAGGGATTTCTAGCGGCGTTTAAGCGATTTGTGGCTAGGCGTGGCCATTGTTCCGACTTATGGAGTGACAATGGCACCAACTTTGTGGGAGCCGCTCGCGAGTTGAAGCAACTTTTTGCCGAAGAGCAATCTAGTATTGCAACTGAGATAGCCGCTCAACTAGCAACAAACAGCACAACCTGGCATTTCATACCCCCTTATGCCCCTAATTTTGGCGGGCTTTGGGAAGCCGGGATAAAGTCGACAAAACACCACCTCAAAAGAATTATAGGCAACTTGACTCTGACCTTCGAGGAAATGACTACAGTTTTAGCTCAGATAGAAGCCTGCCTCAACTCAAGGCCAATAGCTAAAGGCACTGACAATGCTTCTGAGGCATTAACACCAGGTCACTTTCTGATATCGGAACCTCTTGTATTGGTACCTGACACCAGTTATGAATCAGCCACCGTCAGCAGCTTAAGAAGATGGCAACTGACTCAAAAACTCGTACAAGACTTTTGGCGCCGTTGGTCGAGTGAGTATCTGACGCAATTCTACCATAGGTACAAGTGGGCCCATCAAACTCCTGAGCCATGTGTCGGGGACGTAGTTTTGGTTAAGGAAGATGCTCTTCCTCCATCTAGATGGTTGTATGGTGTTATAGTACAAAAACATCCAGGTGCAGACAACATCACACGAGTGGTCAGTTTAAAATGTAAAGATTCTATTATCAAAAGGGCTGTAAATAAACTTTGTTTTTTGCCAGTGAATTAAGTCACTGATATTTTATTATGTTTAAGTTAATTTAATTAACACTGTTCCTAATATAGTATACATGTTTGAATATCAACCTATCATGTGTTTTCATGTGTTAAGTTTAGGTTTAGCACCTTTTTTTGTTTTTTTTTTATATACATGTCATGGCGGGCGGTGTTAAGGACAACTGTCTCATTTGGTCCTTGGCGGGCGGAATGTTAAGCGTTAATCTTTATGTCAAAGTTTAAAACAACTCGCCAACAGATGGCGCTAGTAGTACTGATTCTGTGAAATTATATTAACATATTTTCGTCTTAAAAATCACAATAATATCCATAAAAATATTACAAATAATTACTATTTGTCAAAACCGCTCAAAGTTAATATTTCATGTGAATTTGTAGTTACTTAATTTCCTCCTAGATGGCGCTGTACTGGCTACAAACTAGCGAACACCAGTTTGTTCTAGTTTCCTTAGAGTGACCAAGGTTGACTTGCATGTGTGACCTCATCAGACATTTGAACCGATATACTACTACTTATATTATTACTACTTATATTATACCAATAAACGGTTTATAGTGAAAGTTGCAGTGTATCTTTTTGGGACCCTTTTACAGGATGATTTCTAAGTCGTGAATCGTTGAAGCAAAATGTGAATCTATCCATGATTCTGTGAAACTTTTACTATAGGGCCAACTTTGTAATATAAAAAAAAACTATTTCATGCATGAACAGCTATTTCGGTTCACGAATTAAAAAATGTATGAACAGCTGGTTTTTTTTGCATATTACAAAGTTGGCCCCATAGTAAAAGTTTCACAGAATCATGGATAGATTCACATTTTGCTTCAACGATTCACGACTTAGAAATCACCCTGTATAGCTGTGCCCTAACAGGGCTCATGTATTGGACTCAATTTACTGATAAGACCTCTGTTAACTACATGATGCAAGAAATAAATGAATGAATGAATGGACTACATTTAGAGAAAAATTAGTAAATTATTAACACAAATTTAATATTATGATCAATAATAAAACTTACGTTGTATAACTACAAAGATTCATCTAATCCCGTCCGGAAGTGTACGCGTGAAAGTAATATATATAACCAAACCTCCTCACAAACTTCAGTGTTTACTACGGGTAATAAATAGAATGTACTTATAGATTCCCGCCCTACTGTGTTTGTAATACTTTCTCCGTACAATGTTACACAATAACACCCAGCGCCTTAAAGTTTCAGATTGTTTCCTCGCAATTTCCTCCCGGTGTTTCGGTGTAGCGGGATAAATAAGCAATTTTTACACCGGCCAACTTAAATTGTCGTTAAAATTACATTGCTTTATAGTTAACAACCGCTTCACAGTTATCTGGATTCGCAGAAATGGAAAATTGCAAAAGCGTACTTAGCTGAGTGAAGTTGCTTTCATTATCGTCTTTTGCATCAGGCGAAAGATATCCAGTATATACCATAATATACGTATATATTATCCTGCAATACTTACTCTCTAATAATAAGCACCGAAATGTAAGCATTGTTTATGATAATAAAATATATCACAAAAACCAGTGTTTGCCACCGCGAATTCAAACCCTGATAATGATTTCCATGCAAAATATGAAGAAAAAAACCGGTCAAGTGCGAGTCTGACTCGCGCACCGAAGGTTCCGTACAATAAATTTCATACAACATACCCGTCTTGCCCCGCCCAATAATTTTATCAACGAATAGTGTAGTTAAGTCATTAGTACAGTCTGCAGCAGAAGTAGCTAAGCGGGCCGGGTATTCAAAATGACCTGCACACGACTTTATTCTTAAGAAATTAAGAGCGTGTGTAGATTATTTTGAGCACCCGGCCCGCTTAACTACTTCTGCTGCTGACTGTGTACCTACTGCGCCATTTATCGGTGCATTTTGTTACTAACTTGCGCGACCAAGAAACTCGGTATACTGTTTGCTCGTATGTTTTTGTATGAATTTGAAGGAATTTTTTTTAACACAGAAGTATTTATTAATTACGCCAGATAGAGGTCTCGTTATACTTTTCCGGTAATATTCACGTTAATATTAATCATATATATTATTTTAAATTTTTCGCTTTGTTAACTTCGGAGATAACGGGGGGGTTTCAACATTTTTCTTTATAAATCAAATAAGACTTTGAATTTAAGCCCCCCCCGTCTTATCCGCCCTTTTTTATAGGAATTAAAAGTATTTATAAAAAAAAAAATACACGTGGATTAGCTTTGTTTACAATTATTCCAAAGTTTAAAATTGATATCATTAGTAGTTCCTGAGATATTTGCCCTTGTGACAGACAGACAGACGGACGGAGTCGCACCATAAGGGTTCCGTGTTTACCTTTTTGGTCCGGAACCCTAAAAACGAACCATCAAAGTCACTTTTAGTAGATGTTCGTAGGTTCCAAAAGATACAACATGATTTGAGCAACCTTATGCCCTAGCAATTAAGTAAGTAAATGAAGTAGTGTTCACATATTTTTTATCACTTTGTCCGTGCACATATTTACGAACTAGACTGACGTAAATAAAATGTTTAAATCTTGTTCATAACTCCGTTTCCACCATTTCTTTTTTATCACACATAAATAATGTAACTCGCTAACGACTCGAACCATCCTCCAATCTTAATCACTTCAATCTAATTGACAAAAGGTGGATCCAATTATTCCTGCCGTCTCGGTGGGCATATCGAGACCCCGGGCCTACAGCACACTTTGCATAATGTGCTCCGAATCTCGCCCGGTGATCTTTCCGGCGGGGCGATTCATGAAATAACCCGGAATGTTATGCTGTAGTGAACCAGTAAAACGTTTAAAAAGATACGTAAGGCTTGATAATTTTTAAATACTACTTTTCAGTTAACTATTGACACAATAATAGTGGAATTTAGTATAACACCTCAACGCTACTGAAACTGTGGTATTTTTCTGTATTCTTCTTGTATGTATTGAACTTTGTGCTTGACTATTTATAGGAACACATCTAAGTGTCCTCTATTTACAGATGTTTTACGCATCTTGATCTTAGTATGTTGAGCGCTGTCTAATGGGTCAATATCTGTGCCCCTAGTGGAAAACGATACAAGTCGAAAATTGCTACTTTACAGGACAGCGAAAAAACAAAAGGAGAATGTTTTACAGCGCACTGTGCCGTAATGGTTAAAAATTAAATATAACTTTAAATGCAGTTTAAGTATAAAAAATGCTCTCTTTTATGTTGTATTGTTGAATTTTGTATAAAATTAACGGTTAACAAAATAATTGACTTGTACCCGTTTAAATTTGAGCTTTTATGAGATATAACTAAAGTAGTCCCTCTTTTCACATACTTTTTACATAAGTGAAAAAAGGTACCCATTACAATATTTTTAAAATAACTCTTTTTGTGTTAGTTTTTTTAATAAACTTCCCAATTAAAGTTTAGCAGTTAAATTCATAACTATAACATGACATACACATTTTTGATTTAAGTACAAAAATATCGATTTGTACCTATTTTCACATAATGTTAGTCAAGTCTATTTGGATTTAAAAAGAGTTATATACATAGTTATTTTGAGTTGTATCGAAATTTTACGGAATAGAATGAAATAAAAGCCACGTTTTTTCAGTTTTAATTAGAAAAAATCATAAATTCTTCGTTCAGAAGACTTTTGAACCACATAACGAAACAATTTTCTTCAAATGTCATATTAAAACAAAATATTTAAAAAATCAATCACATTATAAGAGTATTACAAAATTTTATTCGTTACTATTGTTATCCGTTAAACATCATTGTGTTCAGTAGGTTCCAACGGATGAATGTCTCTATTTATTGTTGCGTTAAGTTTTTGTGTTTTTTCCTCTTGCAATTTAATTAAACTGGAAATAAATTGAACTCTTTTGCCATACTCTCCTAAGCTCCAGTAAATTACATTTTTTTTTCCTAAATTCTTCCAGTATTTTTAAAGCATTTTTCATTCTACAGTCTTCAAGATGCTGAAATTCTCTTTCCTTATTTCCTTCTTATGCTTTATTTGTTTTATAATTCTTACCCAAATTTATCTTTCTTTTTCTATTTTCTCTGACCTTTCTTCTCTCTTTTTCACTTTTCCGTGGCTTGTGTTTTCGTCCTTCTTTGACACCAACTTTATCCCAAAAAGAATCTTCTTTCTCTGAATCAGGTATAACCATGTTTTCTTTATTAGACCTCTGTCCAATTCTTTCCGAATCAGAACTTTCTTCAGTATCAGGAACATAATCGTCACTGCTGTCTGAACTATAGTTTATAAAATAACGGCAAGGAGTCTACTACGTTAAACAATATTATCAAAGCAGATCATATACGACTCATCGCGTTCAGTGAAGAAATTGTCAGCGATTTCCTCAATTTCTAATAAATTTTTAATATTGAAATGAATTAAATCATCTATATTATGAAATTCTGCCTGAAGGTCTTTTGAGCAACCGGGCTTCGGGCTGTCTGCCTATTTTTCAGGGTTTAGGTGAGTATGAAATTCTGCCTGAAAGTCTTTGGAGCAACCGGGCTTAGGGCTGTCCGGGTGTTTTTCAGGGCTTAGCTGAGTATGTTTTGTGAAAAAGTTGGTATTACTTTTGTCATTTTCCTTGAAGAAGATTGAGCATTCAATGAATACGATTTCTGCCTGCCATTCTCCAAACAAAACGAATGAAAAATAAAAAATAAATATTTACACATACAAGCAATGCCTATGAAAATACGATTAAAACCAGTTTGCGTTTCGGCACGCCCCGGTCCTTGTCCGCAAGACTCATTTTCTACATAGAGAGTACAAAATTATGTAACAAATAAAATGAATAGGTAGGTACCTATTAATTTACTAAAATATTATTACAACCAAATTTTGACTAAAGTAAGGTGTGTATTTTTTATGATTTGTAATGCTATCATTGAGAAATGCCTAATCGCAAACCTTAGGTAATCGCACTGCAACTACTTTCAAATATTTTAATTATGATACCCCACTCGAAATTATTTGACGAAACATTATAGTCACAGTAGGTTTTTATTGTTAAAACCAACCAATGGCGACTAAGATTATTGACAAACGACTAAAGTGTATTTTTCCATTAAATACGTATTACCTACTGTTTAATCATACTACGTTAAAATAATCAATTTTCGTTTTATTTCATCAAACATTACTCAATATAAGTCAAAACTTGCTTGGTGTAAAAGGGTATAAGTAAATATAAATTCTTAAAGTGTAGACATAACGTGTCGGATAATATCTTAAAACTAGGTGAAAAGGGATACAACTCACCCGTCGTCCTCGTCGTCATTTGCGGTCCGAGAACAACATAAGCATGGCCTTTTCTCACCACTACGCAACGGCGACTGAGCGCTCCGCGGGTGTGCGCGGGGGCATCGCACTTACACTTGTATCGTTTTACACGTATTTTTTGTAACCTATGGCGGTATAAGTCGACTTGCGCTAGCAACTATCAAAATTAAGGCGTGAATACGGATTTAAGTTGACTTGTTCTCTTAGTAATGTCATATTATTAGTGTAAACCGATATAAATAGACATCGATCCTTAAGCACTAAGCATTCCTAAAACAGATAAGTGTAGTTACATCCATAAACACAGAGAACATGCGAAATCGTAAGATATAACTTTACTCATACCATTTGTCACGAAATTATAATATGATTTCGTTGTTAATAATAATATATGTCAATATATACCCACCGCGTCATAGTCATTTGAGTCAGTTATACCCTTTAACACGACCGTGACTTTGTTAATTTACAAGATAACTTAGATCCGTTTACACCAATCGACGCGATTATTTTTTTAAAATTTTTTGGTCTATATAACTCAATTTGGCCAAAATCAGACTTATACCCCTTTTCACTAGGGGCACAGATATCTTCTTTTGAATTTCTTAACAGTGTTATCTTAACCAAAATGACATATAGCATTTCATAATTCTTATAGATACAGGACGTTTTGAGTTAATACGGCACCGCAACCTACCGCCGAAGCATCCGTTGAAATTGAATTCTTGAAAAACCTACCTAAACTCACGGAGTGAAATATTATTTTTGAAGTAACAAATAATATACACTAAGATAATGTTGTGGAGTTTATCTCTGGTTTTGTAAAAAATCTGAGTTATTAAGAAGAAAATCCCTCGGTCCTTCGCCTTTTAAATTTATTAATAATGTAAGTTGTAATTATTATTAAGCAAAATATAAAAAATAGACGTGTCTATCTGCGCTCAATTTAAACTTGACTGTAGACATATTAAAAATATCGTTGAATCTAATATTAATATTTAAAGATACTCGCAGTTAAACTGTAACCTACTTATGTCTGAAATGTAAAAATGTGGGGATAATATTCGTTTCAATATATAAAGCATGAAGAAAAAATTGATGCTACATATTTGTACACCATTTCCCGTTTAATTCCAAGGAGATACCCAACTCGTTCCAAAAAACCTAATAAACAATTTCAATTCCCCTAGCTGCTAATTCAAAGGCTTTAGATATTCCCTAGCAAATAAAGTAAAAGCGTTATTTTGTATTCATAATTTGCGAGATTATCACGATGTTATCATGATTCATGAACGCTACCTAATGAAATTAGAGCGAAATTAATGCAAAGAACTCGAAACGACTTGTTTTAAATAGAGTGAGTAATTGTACAGCATTTGGCTAGTAATTGAGTACTATGTTTCGGTGAGGACAGATATTGGTTTGGCCAATATTTATCATTAGTATTATTGTGGTACAATATTTGGTTTTGCCAATATTTATCGTAAATATTTTTATTGTTGACTCGTGTTGTGTCTCGACACTGATTTTCGTGTGTTTTGAGTTTATTTCATTTAATTTAATATCATTAAGTGGAAACGTGACCCAATGGATAAAGAACTTAGATATTCATTTATAAACATGTAGACTTGCTGACTCGGAATAACGCCATGCGACAAGTTTTTTTTTTGTTTTCCTGCTGTGTTTACATTTTTATGATTCCTAGATAAGAAAGGTAGGCGAGTCATACATGTACCTACAGTTATATAGGTGACCAAATAGGGAGGTAGACAATAAATAAAATAACCAATAATGTTGTATTTTCACGAAAAAGAATTAAAAATGTGGTCAAATGGAGAAAAAAAGCAACACAAGAGGGTAAATAATCACAAAGTTATAAGTGTCCAAAGTTTTAAGAAGGTTTGTTCTGTCCCTTTTCCGCAAAACCACGTTCATATGAAACGATTGTCATTTACTATGACGCTCGATTGTAGTGACGTCACGATCTACGAGCGTTTTCTCTCTAACAAGCAATATTAAAACGTTTGTAGCTTCGTAACTTTTTGAGATATTTGAATGGGATTTTCGTCATAAGGCATATTTTTTTGCCTTGTTTCTTTTGAAGTTATAATAAATTTAGAGTCTACACCCCTATTGATCATGGTTTCTCCTGTTTACTAAAGTTAAAAAACATCATCATCCTCCTAGCGTTATTCTTGTAATCCCAAGATTTGGCATAGGCACTAGTTTTACGAAAGCGACTGCCATCGGACCTTCCAACCCAGAAGGAAAACCAGACCTTATTGGGATTAGACCGGTTTCCTCACGATGTTTTCCTTCACAGATAGGCTAACGGTTAATATTCTGTACCTACATAAGTTCCGAAAAACTCATTGGTACCACGACCGCCGCTTGACAGCCGCATGCCCGAACCACTAGGCTACCGTAGCTATTAAAGTTACAGACATAGTTAAAAGAATGAATTACCCACCATTTTGAAACAAATGTCATATTTTATTAATACAGAGTGTTTATTAATTGAACGAAGGAGCTCCAGCTTGGGCCAAAATTCTTTCGTTTGTCCGATTATCCAGCTGTTTTCCTCTACAGGTCGACAACCGATTCTTGTGAAAATTTGTGAGCAGGTTCAAAAATTTTTTTTTTAAATTGTCGAATAAGATGTTAGAAATTTATATAAGCTCGCGATTTCCACAGCTCACATAGCCACTAGTTAATATATTATTTAAAAATACCTGCAGGCGCCATAGTCCATATCGACTGAACCTGTACAAAGTATCTCTCAAGCTTAAAAAAGCTAACACCACGAAGAGGTTTACCAGTTAAGCCCGGTGTAACTACCACGTTAATAATTTAACCACCTGAATTAGAAAATGTAACAAAGACGGGTTTCTACAGAATTTTTGCAGCCTGTTGATATTCATACAAAGGGGCTGGCGCCAATGACGTAATATAAAAAAGGTAGATATGTTGTCTATACGGAATTCCGTGTTTAAAAATGGCCACCAAATCTGACAGCTAACGTTTCCATGGACGACACGAAACTTGTGCCAATTGACTCAATTTTAGTGTGCCATTTTTCGAGCGCGTATAACCTATCTATCTCTTTTTTATATTACATCATTGTCTGGCGCAACAGTGATATTGATGACAGACATATATATGTCTGACCTAGATATCTAGGTAGATCACGCATTGCGCTTACTTCACAAACCGACTACCATGTGCAAATTAAATGAGTATGATTCTTATATTTGTAGTCGAGTTCAAGTCAAACCTTATCCAAATTTAAATGAATACCCTAGTAGAATAGTCCCAATTAATACTTTTAAATGTATTATTATATTTTTCAGATCAATTGAGCTCTCAGTTTCATCCAGAAATCGGCACGTTTGGATGTTCTTCCAAATGGCTAGGTCTACTAAAATATACATATGTACTATTGACATTATGATTACGAAACGTATTGTACGCGCGTGAGGTACAGTAAGGGAAATGTATTCACATACCTTTTTCACTCTTCTTACTATGACAATAAGGCATAAAAAGGTACGTGAATACATTTCCCTTACTGCACCTAGATCAAAATGTTGTTGCATGAGAAAATGACAGTTGAATTGTTCTAACGCTCGTTTGAAACTTTACGTGTAATGGTGTAATGTCAAATGTGTCAAAGAATGACTCAGGCCAACCAGACTCGCCACGCGAATATATATACATATATTACAACTACCGAGCCAGATAGTCGTATCGTATACCAATCTCAATAAGTCATACAGAAAGAGATGGATAGGTATTTTTTTTTATCTTTGTCATAGTTTTACCCCTCTTTACTCGGTGACTTCACTAACAATGCATCTCTTCTCGCGAAAATGCCCTACTACAATCTAATTGTTAGACAAACAAACTATTACCCGTCTAAGTTAAGTAGGTAGGTACCTAAGTAATTTATGGTAAACCGACTACCATTATAAAACAACTTCCCAATTTAGCATAGCAGTCACACTGTGCACAGCGTAACATTAGGCATTAGGCACTATACACTAATGCACTACTATTCTTGTTACACTGCTCATAAAAATGTAATTTATCCTCGCGGTTGCTATTTCTCCGCCGGAACCCTAACACAGGGGCCCGACCCCGCCCGAACCTTGTATTCTTTATGAGCTGACTCGGCTCCTAGCTCGGACTGTTAACGCGTACCTATTTGTACCTATTTACCTTTAGTATCTTTACTTTTAGTAAACAGACTCCAAAAATAACAATGTACAATAATAATTATTATTATTTATTGATAAAACATAATTTACATCGGTATTTACTAAGACTAAGCTGGAGCTTATATTAGAGGCAAATATCACGTGCCTGAGCTAGGATATCCTGTGTTTCAGGCAAAAAAGGGCAATTGAATATATTTTTCACAATCAAAAAAATGAATTGTACAATATATTGTACTATAGTACCTACTCTTACCTCCTTGTGTGGGTAAATGCAAATTAAGGTTGATTGTAAGTAAGTTATTTTTCACTTATTAGTGCATTTTTTGTTTGAAGTCGCGTTTTTATTTCTTACTTTTTAGTTAATAGTTCAATAATTTATCAACAAAGAAAACGACTATCTCAAAACAGAACATCTACATCTAAAAAGATAACTAAACAGAATAACAAACAGCGCCAAAAGCGACTTTCACAGATGAGGGCATACAATAATAAAGTAGAAAGCGATAATTATTATAAAGTGTTTACAGTCCACTCAGTATTTCTTTGTAGTCTAGTTATCCCTCTACTTAAACTAGGGCACTAGTCTCGTTACATATGGTCCTTCGAACCGGATTTCTATGCGCTCGCGGCGGGTCGGTCGGTTGCTGTGCCGGCATTGTCACCACCATATACTCCCGGCGTTGAAGAGCTTGAATCTTCAACAGTAAGACTGGGAAGCGGACAGATGGTGTTAAAGGCCCGACGGATGATGCCCTTCCTTGTCTTGATGTCGGCCACTCTAGCTACGCCATCTCTACCAGGCAGGACATGTATGATCCGACCCAGAAGCCACATCAGAGGAGGTAAATTCTTCTCCTTGATCACTACCATGGTCCCGACCTTCAACTGTCCTTTGGAGCTGCGCCACTTGGTTCTCTGCTGAAGTCCAGTGACGTATTCGTTGGAGAATCGTACCCAGAAGTGTTGCTTGAGGAACTCCACGCGCTGGAATCTCTGAAGGGATGTGATCTTCCGGTCGGTTATTTGGGGGTGAGGTACAGACATAAGAGACCTACCAATTAAAAGGTGACTTGGAGTCAACGACGCGAGATCAGAAGGATCGTCAGAAAGAGGTGTAAGAGGACGTGAGTTTAAGATGGCTTCGATCTGGATTAAGCACGTAGACATTTCCTCGTACGTAAGGTGTGTGAGGCCTAAGGTTCGCCGCAAGTGATGCTTTACTGATTTGACAGCTGATTCCCATAGGCCTCCGAAGTGAGGTGTGTACGCAGGTATAAATGAAAAGTTAATACCCTCGTTGGCCATGTTTATAGCAAAATCTTGCTGCAGTATTTTAGAGAGCTCATTGAATGTGCCAACGAATGTGGTGCCGTTATCAGAAAAGATGGTTCGAGGTTTACCACGACGAGCTACAAATCGGTGAAGAGCTGCGATGAAAGCTTCCTTAGTTAAGTCCGAGACAAGCTCCAAATGAAGTGCCTTTGAAGCTAAACACACAAAAATGCAGATGTATGCCTTAACTAGTCTGCACCCTCTACCCTTGCGATCGGCTAGCATAATTGGTCCAGCGTAGTCTGTACCAGTTTCATAAAACGGATATTCTAGATGAAGTCTCTCTTTAGGTAAGTTGCCCATAATTGGCTGCACCGTTTCGCCCTTAAGTTTGAGGCATCGAAGGCAAGTACGGACAACATGTTTCGCTAGGTTTTTTCCTCCTAAAGGCCAGTAACTGTGCTTAAGCGTACTCAACAATAACTGTGGACCTGCATGACACGTTATTTTGTGGTACATTTTAAAGAGCAACTTGACAACTGGGTGTTTACTACAGATAACAATGGGATGCTTAACACCGTAATCATAGAAGGAATTCCCTAGCCTGCCTCCAACTCTGATAAGTCCAGAGTCGAAAAAAGGTGAAAGAGAACAAAGCCTTCCCTTACCTGGCAAGCCTTTACCTAACTCAAGCAGGGTGTACTCTTCAGGGAAGGAGTCTTTTTGAGATGTACGGATCAGGTGAATAGTAGCAAAGGCCAGTTCGGAAGACTTAAGAGAACCAGCCAGCCTGCGGTCAGCGTTTCTACAGTTATGTATGAATCTGTATATGTATGCTACTATTCTTTGCAATTTAGAGTAACTGGATTTGCTTTTAATTAATGTATGCAATGGATTTGATGAGGAAGTTTCAGATGATGAGTCAGAGCACAAAGCCAAGGCCCCATCGGTTACAATCTCTGGCAACAAAGTAGTCCTATCAGGACTTGGAGGATTCGGCCAGAGGGACTGGTCCTGTTTCAGGAATGCCGGTCCTGTCCACCATAACTCATTGTTTAATATGAGATCACCGCTAAGTCCACGAAATACAAGGTCCGCAGGGTTTTCCTTTGAAGGCACATAATGGAAAGAATCATGGCTGTAGCTTTCTTGTATTTCGGAGATGCGGTTTTTTACAAAGGGTCGTAGAAGAGCTGGATTCGATGATAGCCAACCCATCACTATCATCGAATCGCACCAAAAAACGCAACACTCAGGTTTTTGACTAAGAGAATCAAGAACCTTAGTGCACAATCTTGCCCCTAATAAGACTCCGCAAAGCTCAAGACGAGGAATGGTTGTGGCCTTGATTGGCGCTACTTTACTCTTGGATGCAAGAAGCCTAACACGCACAGAGCCATCCCCCGCCACGGAGCGGACGTACAGGCAAGCTCCGTAAGCTCTCTCGGAGGCATCTGTGAAGACGTGAAATTCAATGGTCACCGGCGACTCGCATAAGACCCATCTAGGTATATTGACGTGATTTAGGTTAGGAAGCTTGGTAACAAAACTATTCCATGACGCCAGTATATCTCCTGTGAGTGGCTCGTCCCACGAACATTTATCGACCCATAATTTCTGCATTATGATTTTAGCTTGCACTACGCAAGGCATTACAAGACCAAGTGGGTCGAAAATTTGTGCAATTGCCGAAAGGACGTGACGTTTGGTGACCACGGATGGTGAATTTGTTTGAATTTGGAATGTAAGAGTGTCACGAATGCACTGCCATTTAAGGCCTAACGTTTTAGACAGTTCGTTCTCACTTAAATTTACAGAATCTGTACTAGAAGTATTATCAGAAACGGCCCCAATTATTTCTAAACTATTGGACTGCCATTTCCGTAAATTAAAGCATGCAGATTTCAGAATATTTGACACCTTACAACACAGTGCAACTGTGTCATTAATGGAATTTGAGCCAGAGAGGAAGTCATCGACATAGAAGTCTCTGGCGATTGCGTTTTGGGTCTGTATGTCTGGTGATTCGCGCGACAGCTGTAAGAGGCATCGTGTACTCAAGAACGGAGCCGAGGACGTGCCGTATGGTACTGTGTTAAGGGTAAATATTTTGAGTGGTTTTGATGGATCTGATCGCCATAAGATCTGCTGTAAAGGGCGTTGGCTTTCATCGATTAAGATTTGTCGGTACATCTTTTCGATGTCTGCCGACACGACATACTTATGCTGGCGAAACCGAAGTAGGATGGAAAATAAGTCATCCTGTACCCTGGGCCCTACCAACTGGATATCATTTAAGGATTTTCCTGAGCTGGTGACTGCGGATGCATCGAACACCGCACGGAGCTTCGTAGTGGTGCTTGACTCCCTAAAAACTCCGTGATGTGGCAGGAAATACGATGGCAGAGAAGAACGTGGAACTATTTCGCTCATATGACCTAGAGCCTCGTACTCCTCCATGAATGCAACGTAGCGTTCCTTAAGATGGGGGTCCCTATCTAGCCTACGTTCGAGCGATAAGAACCTGCACTTGGCCATTTCGTAGGAACTCCCTAACGCTTCAGGAGACTCTTTTAAAGGCATCCTCACCACAAATCGCCCTTGGTCGTTCCTTGTTGTGGTGTTGATGAAATTGTCTTCACACGCATTCTCCTCTACCGAGAAATTGTGTTTTTGGGATATGGTATCTAGTTCCCAAAATCGTGTTAATGATGTATCCGTTTGCTCATCATTTAGGAACAAACAAACGGGCTTAACCGAGCTTGGCTGATATAAGACGCCTGACAAGAGCCAACCAAGCTTGGTTTCAAAGAGAGTCGGATGATGCTTGCCTAGATCTATGCGGTTGGTGCCGATGACGCTCCAAAAGACCGATGCGCCGAGAAGAATATCGACCGAAGACGGCTCATGAAATGAAGGATCGGCTAGGCAAATTCCCGACGGAATTGGTATGCTTTCGACCTGTAAGTATTTGTTAGGTATAAAAGATGTAATTTTCGGCAATACTAAGCAATCGATTTCGGTCTTGTAGCTGCCATCGTAAGACTCCAATTTAAGAGAGCAAGATTGTGCACTACTAGATTCCTGATTGTTTATCCCAGTTACCTTTGAGCTGACAGGTCGAGTAGGCAAGTGAAGCTTACCCAGTAAGTCCTGCGCTATGAAACTGGCCGTACTGCCATTATCCAATAAGACCCTGGCGTTGTGCAACTGTCCCTCACTGTCGCACACCCTGACCATGGCTGTTGAAAGAAGAACATGCTGTGACAAGTTATTGACGGTTTGATCCTTTGCCGTCAAGGCTACGTGCTCAGGGATTCTTGTGGGCTCATTATGAATGTGAAGTAATGTGTTGTGTTTGACTTTACAATATTTGCAATGGCTGAGCCTACATTTGCTGTCTGTGTGTCCTGGGCGTAAGCAATTCATGCATACCTTGAATTCCTTTGCCTTAATCAAGCGTTGCTCAACCGGCAAGGACCTAAAAGATTCACAGTTAAATACGTAATGCTGTTTGTGACAAAGAGGACATGAAGTGGTATATGTTTTGACCTTTTGAGTCTCGCTGTTTGAGGACACTAGGAAGCTCTTGGGCTTGCTAAAAGACGTGTCTGACTTAATTTTATTATGTTTTACCTCTTCCAATGTTTCGAGAAGATTGCACCTGTTGCTCAAGAAAGTTATGAAGTCATCTAAATTAGGGTATTCCTTTAATGAGTTTCTATGTTCCTCCCAATGCCTGCTCGTAATAGGATCTAACTTAGATGTCATCATATGAATGATCAGTGTACCCCAGTGTTCAGTTGGTTGGTCAAGTGTCGATAAGGCTCTTAGATTTTTATTAGTGGTATCAACAATTTGTCGCAGGCCTTGACTTGATTCTTTATTGATTTGTTCTACATTAAAAAGTGCCTGAACATGATTGTTGATAAGCAGCTGTTTGTTGTCGTACCTGTCGCAAAGAAGCTTCCAGGCAGACTCGTAATTATCGCCCTTAAAATCCAAGCTTCTAATCACTAACGCTGCGCTTCCGTGAAGAGAAGCACGCAGGTAGTGAAACTTATTTATGTTGTCTATACTTGCCTCCGTGTGAATTAAAGAAACATAAATATCCTTAAACTCCAACCAATTCTGATAGCCACCGCTGAAGTGAGGTAAATTGATTTTGGGCAACCTGACGTTGTGCTGTTTATGATAAATAGCTGTATTAGCTGTTTGGCATTCATTAGAGCTTACCTCGGACCGAGCATCTTTGTCGCGCCTAGCGCGGTGCCTATTGATGAGTTCGCGAGCCGTCGCTAGCTCCTGGTAGTAAGAACGCTCAAATTGCTCCCGTTCTTGGTACTGCGCGGACGGGTCCTCAGCTAGCATCTCCAATTCGCTCTGATAAGAATCAAAATCTTCATACGAAAGATCCAATTTTTTGACACGCATGTCTAGTTCAACCAGTTGCAACTCGCTTAACTGGTCACAAGATTTTGCTGTAGCCATGTATGAAGTAAATTGTGTGAGTTTTGTTTTAACAGTGGCACGCTTCTTTACTAACTCCTTGACTCTAAGTTCGTTAGCCATTATGCGCGATTAAAAATAAAAATAAAGATAAGCTAATCACCACTACTATTTACTACTGTGTAAGTGACTTTGTAACGTCACTGCACGAATAAATTAGCAAAATCACAATTGACGTAAAATTTGTTGCTGTGAATATTTTACCAGGCGCCACAATTTCGTCAACTGAATGTGTGAAAGTGCTAATTTATTTCTTAAGGAGTGCAAATGTGGCCATAGAAACACGATATTATGTATACCCACTTATTATTTGCTTAAATCGGTGTGAACTTTTTATGCACCGGCGTAATGAGTTAGCAACTAATATTGTTGTATTATGTTTTTATGGGCTTATTACTGATGACTAGAATGAATGTCTTGCGTGTTAATTGTTATGATTGTCTGATTGTGTATATTGTTTACGATTATAATTAAGTATACGACTTAATGTGTAAATAGTATTTTGTTAATGATTTATGATTAAAATTGCAAAATATGTAAATAAATATGTTGTAATTGATTGTAATTCTTGTATAAAGATTATATTAATAGTGAAATTGTGATTAAGTAAATTTTATTCGAATTGATTATTAAATTAAGTGTGTAAATAGGATATGAATAATTAATACCTAGTTTAAGACTTCGTAAATAAACATGTATATGGTGTTTACTTAACAATGAAGCGATCTTAAACGCAATTAAATTGTTATTTTCTTACGATTTCGCAAGTAAATAATTATGGATTGTAATTAATTAAATGAAAATTATGATTTGAAATAAGAAATTGTTGTATAAATAATTGGAAGGCCTCACTGTCTTTAATGCTATCCCAGTCCGTTTGATTATCCGACGATTTTTGATGACTCGTACTGTTCTTTTTCCTGGGAATATTTTCGTGAGAATTATGACGTGTTATGCAATGTTGACTACGTTCTCGCGTTAAGTCCGCCTGTTGCTATGCCGCTCTTCCCCTGTGGTGGTACAACCGTTGCTTGAAGTTGAGTGTACTCGAAGACTTCTGCATAAGCGGCCACACCCGAAGTCCACTGATGACGGGGGTCGGAGAATGCGCTGCTATATAACCAGCACCCGGAACCTCGTCGTGCTGAGTAGGTATTCCACTTGATGACGTATGAGTACTCCAAGGCGGGTGCAAATGGAAGGTGTTGAATACCGCGAACTTCACGTAGAAATTGGTCGCTTATTTCGGTGAGTTAAGGACCATATGTAAGTGCGTGCGAGCACGGTGCGGTACGCGAGGTGAAGTGGTCGCGCGGCGGTCGCGCAGCGGTCGCTGTCGCGTCGCCTGCGCGTGCGCGTCGACGTCGTCATCAGCTAACCGGATTTCTATGCGCTCGCGGCGGGTCGGTCGGTTGCTGTGCCGGCATTGTCACCACCAATGGGATTGGTATCAAAACGACTGGATTCTCAAAATGACCACAGCTGCAGAAAGCCTATATTTATGACTTTGTAGTAAAACGACCACCTAGCATAAAGTCTAAATTTCAGGATGTGCCTACTCAATTTAAGATTTTTAAAGAGGACATCAAATATGAATGTTGGAAAGATATGTTTATTTATTTAATGACATTATTATAATCAAAATTTGCAAAGTAGAAACATCAATGACCGTTCAAGTTCAGTGTTAGTATCATATTTAACGTTCACCCTTAGTCTGTAACCAGTAGGTAAAACAACAACATACTTACAAAAGCGCCTAAAATGTACCCTTGGTAATTGAACCCCGCAAACGGCCCAAATCTCCAGCGAAATAGTCAAGGCAATCCAATCGTTACAACTTACAATATTTACATAGCAACGACCGGCTATCATTCGCCGGCCTAAAATTCCCTTTATATTCAACGTTTATAAACACTTTTCGCAAATGAGATGAGAATAATGAAGAATAGAAGCCATAGAAAGACTATTTCTCAAACATGCAATGAAATATTGACGTTGTGTTCTTCACGGCTTCGAAGTATCACGTTTCGGGTGCGGCGAGACGAATGATACATAATTGAATTTCATACAAAATTGGAGGCCCAGGCCTAAAAAGCGACCTTCTTTTGTTTCAATACCAATTCGTAAGACAACTTAACGGAGTTCAGCCATTAAAAAAATTTTGGAGTTCTTCAAATTCAAATTCAAATATTTATTTCCGGAAAAAGCAATACAGAACAGAGGCTATGGTCCCACACTAGGCTGGGCCTGTCCCGTGGAAACCAAACAGTACCGATTAATTAACAGTTTCACCGCCAAAAATTAGTTAAATACCTATTATGATTAACAATTTACGAGTAGTCGCAGTAGAAGTTAGTGGAAGGTTACAATTTTATTTTACGTATGTGTGTGTGTGTGTGTGTGTGTGTTGTGTGCGTGCGTGTGTGTGTGTGTGTGTGTATGTGCGGGACAATGAGCGTTATGACACTACCTGAAGTATGATTTCTGACTGTTCATAATTCGAAGATAGTAAAAACGTTAATAATTTCTTTTTTGCTTCATGGACGCTGCAATGTCGAAGTTCAATCACTTTTGCAAATGCGTTATAGATGTGAGGAAACAGAAACCCAGGAAACCGCTGTGCAAATTTGGTCTTGACCATCGGAACTGGTACTTTAAAAACTCTTTTACTGATCAGGTCCTTCAGGTCTTTCTTTTTTAATTTCATTGCATTTTTGAGAAAAGCACTATTACACTTTATGCCTTATTATGCCTTATTGTCATAGTAAGAAGAGCGAAAAAGGTACGTGATTACATTTCCCTTACTGTACATACCTCGGCGTGTAAGGGGATTCCCGGCCCCACTACGCTTCGCCGTCTGTATCTAACTTGGCTGGCGATCCCTATTTTCCCAGCCTCTGCAGTAATGTACCTACTATTTTTAAAGGTGTGCTAATCTTAGCACAACAGCGCGGCTATCATAGGACAGCCCGCGAGCGTTTGTCGCGGTGACATAGACTATCCGTCTCTTTCTAAGCCATCTAATTAGAAAGATACGGATACTTAGTCTATGTCGCCGTGACACAGCTCAGGGGCCCTCCTGTGATAGCCGTGCAGTGTCCCCGTCAAGTCGAACAAAACAAACAAAGGCACGGCCGGACTATCCTTCTCTCGAAGCCATTCAGGGCATTTACGATTCTTTTATTGTTCTAAATTTAGTCATTTTAAGTTTAGGTACTAAGTATTATTGATTTCGTAAAAATAGAGGTATGCCTTATTTTTAATAATTTTTCAAAGTAGTTACCTACACAGTGGTATGAAAACATTGCTAGTTATTCGTGGTCATAAAGTGTTAATTAATGAAAAATTATGTGTGTGTATCCGAGTCACTAAAAACTGTTTTCCAACAGCAGTTTTTCTTTGAAGCCATGCATTATATTTTTTTGATTATTATGGGGATCAGTGGCAGATATTGAGAATGTATTTATTTTACAAAAAAGGGCTGTTAGAGCAATTTATAACTTCGGGTCGCGTGAGTCATCAAGAGAATTCTTCAAAGAAACAGATTTTCTAACACTGCCGTCGCTATACGTATTTGTAATAATAATGTATGTTAGGAAGAATTTATACAACTACCCAACAAACACTGATAGGCCCAAGGTTACCAGAAGCGCAGGGAAGCTCAAAACAAATTTTTACAGGCTAGTAAAAGCGAAAAAGTCGTTCTTGGGAAATTGAATAAAATTCTACAATAAAATTCCAAAACACATTACCGAACTTACCTACTGACTCTAAATTCAAATCTGTCGCAAAACAGACATGTCGCCACGTTGAGAAATGAGGATGTAATAGACGACAAAATAGCATATTGATTGAGTATCTGCATATAGATAAGATTTGGTTTTAGGACTCAACATTGGTTCCACGACCTTTCTGACTTAGGTCACTGGTGAACTATTGATGCAGAGAAACTACGAGCCCGTATTGTATACTATTCCAAGTGACCCGTGGCTAGCACGGCTACCGTCAAGCCTCGTCTGCACGAGCTTATGACATCACAGAGATCGCCACAACCCACGTGTTGTGGAGCGAGCAACAATCACTACGTGTTCTCGCCTGTATACGATCCCCTACTTGGGATATTGTGTGGGCCCCAAATGGGCCCGAGAAGCCTCCATAGCCTGCCCCCAATAGCTTCTCCCTTTGCGCCTTGCACTTGCCTCACATCGGTTTCGTACGAGTCTCTGACTTTTGCTTGTGTTACTATTTGGTGGTAAAACCCTTGGTCGGGTCATTGTTGGTTGTTGAGTCCCACAACCAACCATTGTGTATAATATAATTATTATAAGCACTCACCAGAACAGGCGAACTAGATCTTACTGGAGCTCCAACACCATTATATGTCTCGCGCGGCGCGCGCTGCCCTCTTTCCACCTTCTTCTACCTTCATCTTTTTTTTCTGTCATTGTCCTAGCCAACGACTATAGAGGTTAGTGTTGTCAGTAAGAAATATGTACTTATCACAAAGGTAAAACAATTGATACATGACTCACCGATTGTTTGTTAATCGCGGTGCTCCGCGACAAGACACTTAAATAATTCAAATCATATTATAAGATAAACGATTACATCACGGATAGGGATATTTGGCAGCGATAAAGTCCTGCACTAGAAATCTATCGCAAAATAAATAGGCTTTCTACTGTAGCAATGTGATTTAAAAATTTTATAATACTGAATTATCTGATACTGAAATGATATATTGTATACTGTTTTGAAAAAATGACCCCTCGCCAAGTTTTTTAAGCCGGTTCTTCTCGAGGCAGAGGTTTTGTTTCCGAACCGGTGGTAGTTTATCGACATTCATAGGTGCATGTAATATGCCCACTTTGAAGAATTTACTTTGACTTTGACTTCATTATAAAACAAACCGAATACCGGACGGGTTACACGATATGTATTAAAAATGTCAAACCTATTGTTTTTCGAACTAACTGGCTTTTTGCCGAAATGAAATATCCAACGATAGCATTCTGTAAATGAAATTTTGTGATTGCGATAGGATACCATGTATCAATAACTATTAATGTCCTAAAGAATCATGTTGTTCAACATAAGATAAGTGTTTGTTTGATGAGACAAGCGCTAAATCTCAACTTGCAATACTCAATTTCAATTCGAACCAAAACGTGCGAGAATGCGCCCTGAGCATGAACCTAGGATACTATGGACAGGCTATACGTGATGCCACAATGAGGGACAGCAACAAAGTAGATGATACCCGTGGGGTGGCCATGTAACTAAAAATTACCCCATCGCGTCCATATGTTTATTTTAAATAATGCACTTTTATTGTAAGTAGTTTTTACTGAAGCTTTACACATTCATTGCCTAGCAGGCGCTGTTCGCAGGCACTAGTAATATTCAGTTTAATAACATGAAATATGATTCTAGTAACAAAACATGTAGGTAATTAATAGTCCTTGTGCGAGCGGCTTATCTATTTCTTATCAGCACCACAAACTGTACAGAGTGATCAGCACAGTTATCACGTCCGCGACGGCCCGCGAGCTGTGTTGCGGCAAGGTAGACTGTCCGTATCTTACCTTTCTAAGCGTTCTTACTAGAAAGAGACGGACAGTCTACCTCGCCGCGACACAGCTCGCGGGTCGTCCTGATCTACTTAATTAATTATTATAAACTTGACAGATAGTGTCAAATTTACTATTGACCGCCACCGCAGGCCGCGCCTGTCTGTGAGAGGCTTTATTTAAGTCTCTCACAGACTGGCGCGGCCTGGCCGCGGCGGTCAGTGGTAAACTTGTCATTAGGCTTAAGGTGGATAAAATAATGATACTAAGGACCGAAATGAGACACAACCATATTAAAAAACATTTATTTATATAAGGTTATCTCTATTTAGGTTAGGTAGGGGTCGCGTACTGGCCTTTGAAATTGAATAATATTAATGTTGTATACATATTTCTCAATCCAAATACTCCGCGTACGCACATCCTCATTTAGTGGAAACCTAGAAAATAAAACATATTATTTTACATTCAATTTTCAAAGCATAGGGCTTATAGAAAATTATGAATCACTCTATACCGTCGATCATCTTTACTTATCTATATCTATCTGTCTTACTAGCTGTCCACGCGTCTCCACCCGCGTATTAGAAAGAACCCGAGCGGAGGCGCAGATGCAGGATTTTTTGTTATGGGATGAATAGTTCCGGAGATTACTCGCTACATAAAAGCTTGGCCTCTTTTTATGAGTATAGAATAAATATAAGTATATAAAAATAGATCCCACCCATTTTACACGAATGTTATGTAATAACAAGTACGAGAATTTTGTTAAAGTATAAATTACCCGAGAAATGGGGTATTTTTAAGTTGTATTGGCTGATATCCCTAAAATGATTGCAAAGAAGCTAAATCGAGAAGACATTCTTATACCTGTCGCAGCTTACCATAAACAACCTACGTAATTTGGGCGGATAATTTGTCAACGAATATTTTCTTGAACAATGTAAACAATGATGTTATTTCTATTATAATCGTCTAATTTAACAAGATTTTGAGCGTAATGTAATTTTACGATGCCATTTTTACGTATTGCGTATAAAGAAAAGTGAAAAAGGTTCTACTTACGTGTGAAAGGTTATATTTTCATCAGAGTGTTCCGACCGGCTTTTACAGCCGAGAACACAGCAATATACCATTTTTTTGGCACAGTCGGAACACAGGCACCTTATTGTGAGTAAAATAACTTTAATCGCGTCGATTTAAGTCACATTAGCATTAAATAATTTAGGTTATTCTAGCGAGTAAGCAGCCACACGCGCGCTTTGTTGGGCACAACCGTTGTGCCCAACAGAAAAAAAGTGGAACTATGACAAGGACAACGAATGATATATCTCTTTCTGTCACACTTATTGCGTTTCGTATAGCACCGTCGCGCTCGCTCGTGGTATTATTATTACCATAGCCTGTCCATAGTATCCTAGGTTCATGGCCCTGAGGCATTTACTAAACTAAAGGGACAGACATATGCTCGTAGTGTTTCCAGTATTACGTGGCAGAATTGGTTAAGCCTGCCCCTAATTAAAGCCTGCATCACACTAGCGCGTCCTGCGGTGGCGGTTCATAGTAATTTTGACAGCTAATGACAAGTTTCGATTTTTAGCCAGTCTGTGAGAGGCCTTAGAGCAGCCGTTATGAACTGTCTATCCGGCTGTGACGTCACACAGAGTTGTTATAAGCTTAACACATTGACTGCCAAGAATCACTCATGCGTTGCGACGCTCGTAGTTGATTGTGTGCTTTTATTTCTTAAATCTTTTTAAGTTTAAATTTTTAAATCTTTAAAAAATTATATTACTTAATCATATTTTATTAGTGCTTTTACGTTTAAATTTATTTATAAATACGTTTTCATACACCGTGTTTGAGTTAAAACTTCCTTGCTTTTTACAACTCACGCAAGAGTGACGGATACAATTTAAGATAAAAAAAAACCATTACGTCCTTGGGCGTAATTTAGGTAATTGTAGCTCTTATGCCTACGTGTTATGAAGCCCTTTACGAGCAAGTCTGATGAAGTAGTATATTACATACCTAGGGCGTAAAATCTTGAATGCCCCAGATCGCAGGTGTTGGGGCCATAAATATGCGATCTGAGGCTTTACGAATTACCGCCCGTGGTTTGTCTAAAGTTTGACGTCTTACCTTGGCCAGGAAGTGAGATTTTCTCCTCGTATAGTGGGTAGAAAATCCCACTTACGGCCTAGTGTGACGTAAAATAACTAACGTACTAGATTTGCACATGCACTCATCCCAAGCGATCGCAGTAGAAACCACTAAACTACGATGCAGTAGGTACTAAAAGCATTTTCAACCAATAATATTCCAACCTCTTCATTCGCGTTATCGTTATTATACAAAGGAAACCTTAGACAAAGATTATAAGGTAGTTTTTACTCTGATACAATTTCTGGTATACGTGGTTGGGAAAGTAACCTGATTTGTTATCGAACGTGGCTGGTAGGCGTAAAATTGCACTGGTACCGCAACAGTGAGTGTTATAATCAGTATTTTAACTGGATACAATCATCATGGCCGTCTTGACGTAGCGGGGTGGAAATGCGTAACTTTATTAGGATACATATATATCAAGTGTAATTTTCACCTTAAAAAAATTACAGTTGTTATAAGAAAGAAAGAGTAAGAATATTTTCCACTTACTTAATACATATTTTGATAAATGATTCTACTTAAGTATTTTGCAACTGGGCTGAGCAGCGTGGAAAGCTACGTCATACCTTTTTGTCTTATATTCAGAATCAGAATCAAACATTTATTCGTGACACAACCCAACATACAGTATTACAAGACAAAGACAAAACAAAAAAAGTGATCTGTGCCGTGTCACGAAATGGGCCCAACTCAGAATGATGCTGGCTTTGCAGACAGTCTTAACAATAACAAAAGAACGGAAATAAAACATAACATTAAATGAAATAAAAACCAAAATGACCATTTAAGCACACAAAAAGAAAATAATAATTACAACTAAAAACAAGCAAACAACAAAATCACATTAAAAAATTCCGCAGTGTCTCAAGATGAGAATCGTTGACCAGTGTGTGTTGCCAGTGATGACATCTATGCTAGGAGTTTGTCTGCGTGATCACTGATCGCATCAGAAATGACACTATCCGCAGGCTCTCGAGTGGCGACCACGTATCGACAGGCGCAGCGTGGGTAGACCTTGTGGGGGGGTTTATGATGATGTGGGTGGTTTAGGATCGGTCATTGTGGCTCAATTAAGCCTATGTCTAGCAGTTGACGTCTTTCGGCTGATATGATGATGATGATGAAGTTTTATGATGCAGACGATGATCAGATTTTAATTCGGATATTTGCTTTAATCTCATTTTGAATACTTTTTTCTTCACTATTTATGAGTTACGTTACAACATTGTTCTTTTCGCCTCTTCTGCAACAGAACTTCAGCTTATGCTCGAAGATCTGAGCTTGGCAAGCCTTCAAATTGGACTAAAAATGAGTCGGTCAAAGACTCAGGTGATGACCAACAGCACGTAACGTAGGGTCGAGGTAGACGGGCATATCATACATTATGTCGACGAGTATATTTACTTGGGTCAGCTAGTCTCTTTCAGCAACAGGCAAGACAAGGAAATCGAACGCCGGGTCGAGAACGCTTGGAAGAGCTACTGGTCCATGAAGGAGCTAATGAAGGGCAACCTTCCTCTGTCACTAAAGCGAAAGCTCGTCGACATGTGTATTTTGCCTGTCCTAACCTACGGTGCGCAAATATGGTCACTCACCGAGAACCAGAAGTCCAAATTGAAGGTTTGCCAACGCGCTATGGAGCGCAGTATTCTAGGTGTCAAAAGGACGGATCGGGTCCGAAACACTACACTGCGCTCCAAAACACGCATAGCTGATGTGGGTGCAAAAACTGCCAGGCTCAAGTGGGACTGGGCCGGCCACGTCTGTCGCATGCATCCAGACAGGTGGGCTAATATAGCTACGAAATGGGTGCCACAGGATGGGCGCCGCAGACGGGGCCGACCTAGACGGAGATGGCGGGACGACCTGGATTTATTTCTCAACAATTGGGCGGAAGAAGCACCTAGCATTGACGCATGGAGATCACGGGGAGAGGCCTTTGCCCAGCAGTGGGACACTCAATAGGCTCTTAAAAAAAAAAAAAAAAATTTATGAGTTGCAAATAAATGTAAAAGAAAGTTGGCGTTCATGACCACTCGTCCTATCGTCATGCCTCTACGATCGATTTTATCAACTCACTAAGAGTCCGTCCAGATGACGCGAATAATTTTCCACATAAAAAGTGACATTAGTATCTACCTGACGCGCGTACAACACGTTATGTGATAGACCCGCAGTAGTACGTGTGAGTCCGTGGCGAGTATTTGGTTCAAAATGGAGCGCGATAATTTGGTAAAACGCGGCATCTAGACGCTATATACATTGAAGCGCGTTAGTGGATTCGCGCATAAAATGCGTCATCTGGATAGGCTCTAAGCCGCGGATTCCGCCGTAGCATATCATTAGGTACTTATACATAGAACAAGTTATAGTTCATTATGTCTATAACACATCCAGTGCGAAAGATTTCGTAGCGCTACGCGAGAGAACTCGAAAAGTAGAGGAAAGCGCCTAGAAGCGAGCGCTCAAACAGCGAGTTCCTGGGACTGAAAATGTTGTTTCTTGAGGACGTGTATTGAACGTATCATAAAGTTAGAATACTGTGAATGCGGTTTTAACTGCAAACTCGTGGCCGCGGTTCGATTACGTCCGAATTAGCTACCTGCCCCGGATCTTCGCTGAACTCTAATAAATGGTACTTACTCCAAATTGCGAGGGCGAAGGTAATTGCACTTAGAGTTGCCCATTCTATCGGTTTTTTCAGTATCTGTACCGTGGTAAACTATTAACACTTTAGCAATATGGAAAACATGTACAAAACAACAATTCGACGGGTCACACACAGATCGAAACGCTAAAAATGACCCACCTATTCCTGAAAGTTGAATTGCCTCATTTTGAAACTAAGTATATCAGTATTCCGTGTAACGTACGAGGTAGGTAGTTTAAAGCAGCCTTTACACTTGTAAGTTACTTACTTAAGTTTAGTACAAATATTGCTTACAGTGACTTTCGTGAGCAGTATTTGTACGGAACTTACGTAAGAACTTACAAGTGTACTAGCCGCCTTAGCCTATTAAAAGAGATGTTTATGATTGTGCCTTATTTCGTTTTTAATACCCACTTACGTCACGTTACGTTACGCTACGTTAAAATTAAACAGTAGAATGTTTCGGACATAATTATTATGGCCCTGATGTCAGCTAAAGATAGATAGGGGTACGTACAATACAAGCTATCAAAAACAATACAAAATAGCGCCCCAGTAAAATCACGGTTCCTTTATTACCCAAGTAAAATTAGACGTTACTTTACAATTACGGGTCTCATTTATATAAAAATCGGAGGCAGTTGACCCAGTTTTTCCCGGCTGGTGGGTAAAATCCGACACTTGGGTAACAATAGGCTGCTATATGTGATAATGGACTGAATTAGGTAAGTAGCCGCCATTGTTCTTCGGTGCCTCCTTTTATTTTCGCATTGTTAAGTTTGCCTAAAATAGGTAACTCTTATCGGTTTTAGCAAATATTTTTTTGAAGTTGCCAAAATTATGTTCTGGGAACAGCGCAGTACCTACATTTATAGACAACAAATAGTCTATAAATGTAGGTACCTAGGTACTGCGCTGTAATGTAATGTAGTAACTTTTGATTTTTATGTAGAAAAAAGTTTTCGAATCTTCCACAATTTTTCTATTTAGTGATCAGCCATACAAAATGCATGAAACAAAGTCACAAAGCGGATTAAAATAAAATGGGAACACTTTCATGATCCCGAGTAAGAATAAGCAACAAAAAAAAACTAAATTCTGTGAATTTTAGTGAAAACTAGATCCGTCAATTTTTTACTTGGTCCTTAATTAAATAAATCAGTTTTATTTGCAGGTGTTTCACAAAACCTAATAACGACAAGCAAAGAATTAAGGCGTAAAACTTTAAAAGAAAAGTGTCTGCAAACATGATTTATATTGGTCATTTATCTACCTACATTTTGGTGGATTTTGCTTCAAACATTGATCTTACTTGTAAATTTGTGGTGGTTGATTGTATTACAAGGGTATCTATGTAAGTAGATTAAGCAAACTATTACGTCAAAGTGTTATAAATGTATGGCTCCGAAGAGACTGAAGTGACAGGTACCAATTTAAAATGCTTAAATTGGCTAAGCCCAACTTGCTGCCATAAGGCCTACCGCAAAACCGAAACGAAAACGAATTTCGTTCGTGTATCTCCGTCTCCGTCGCACTTGCTAGTTCAAGCGACAGTGAGGGAGATACAGCTATTCCAAGACTCATCTCTTTGTCGCACTGTGCAAATTATACAGAGGATGGTAGATATTTTCGTCTCGCGTCACATTGCGACATCAGTTGCTTAGTCTCTGGTAGCCTGGTAAACGCGTGAGTTTTTTTCATGGTATCTATAGTTGGTGTTAAACAATAATCCCACCAAAAACATAAATGTGAAAACGGGAGCCATGTTTTAATGTTATCTACTTTGTGTAACGTTATACTGTTTAAATTTATATGTTATAATTATTAGTATACATTTTATAGTATACATCAATTTAAAGCATCATATTCAATTGTTTATCGATTGATCGACATAGATTGTAAACAATTGGTTTATTTTATTTTTTATAATTCAATTTCAGGACTATCAAAGGTATAGAACTTGGCATTCATTTAGATCTCACATATTTTGTCGGCGAAGTCGACGCCATGATATTGTTAATATTGAATTTGGCTCCCATTTTCAATTTATGTTTTTGGTGGGATATAATTACCTTTTGCAGATAAATTATAGTTAATGTTCATCATTGGAGTAAGGATGTGTTACGATCTATTTTGCCTCTTTGGCTGCTACTAACTAGATGACTCTGACTGTACTGTACTGTACTATAACATTAGGACTGTTAAAACGATATTGTGCTAGCTCTATCTCTACTCGATTTCGAAACTAAAATTGATTTTTGCTATTACAAATTCGATAGGCGCCTAGTGTGTAAATAAAAATTGTTTTTGGAAAATATTACTAAACCGTAAAAAAACACTGTTTTTTATATTAGGTAAAAAACAGTGTTTTTTTATAACACATCTACCCAGGTAGATGTCAAATTTCAACTTGCTACATAGGTCATCTATAAGTGGGATAGGTTTTTGATGTTAGGTCAGTCAGTCAGTGAGAAAAATCCCGATATTTAGACGTTTGCATCTTAATAACCGATTGACTTTATGCGTATGTCCGACAGATGACAATACGCGCTATCGGACGATATATTTAGTGATATATGTATATATATTATTACGTATGTTAGGTACGCATTTGACCACTATCTCACATGATGGTAAGTGATAGATCGAGGGTGTTACATGTATACCTAGATCCTATTCGCTCTCGTCTTGAAAAGATCCAAGTTATACGAAGCTGAGAAAAGGTTTGCCGGAAGTGAATCCACTCTTTAGCTGTCCTCGCGAGAAAAATGGAAGCAAAGCGCTTCGTGCGAATCAGTGGTAAATCAACAACATAAGGGTACCTTTTATCGCGCCTATTCCCAAGATGGCGAAATGGTCAGGGCGGGATTAATTTGTGTAATGCTAGCGCACTCTCCGAAATGTATCCCGTAGAACACCGATAAGCAGGCAACTTTTCTACGGTGTCACAGTCTTTGCATTTTAGCCTCAGTTAAACCTAAGTCACCAATGAGCTTCCTGGAGCCGTAGCATGGTTGGCCTTATCACGCGACAAGTGACAAGATAAGAGCGTCGTCTCGTTCTATCGAACGGTGTCAGCCAGTGACGCACGCTCTATCCAACCATGCTACGGGGCCTATCATGCCCACCAATCGAATCCAAGGCGGCTAGCTGATATTTAGCGGATCCGTCCCAGATACACACAGATAACCACACAGATTTTAGATAGCGGCACAGGTTCACTTTTTTCTTGTGTCTTTGTCTTGTAATAATGTATGTTGTGTTGTGTTACAAATAAATGTTTGTTTTTTTTTTGTTAATTAATTGATGAGATAAATATTAATTTAAATGTTAACGTGGATAAACATGAATTGAAAAGTTACATTGAGACTACGTCAAAGACTTTTCGAAAAGAGTATCTTTAAGTTTGAAATTCACATCCCCGTGTCACACGACGGTAAAACCCCCATCCGTAGCTTCCCCCGCACAAATATCCTTTGCAATAAAGTTCCTGCAGACGATGTGCCTCCGTTTCCCGGCTACATGTGTTACCTAACACAATTTTTGCCTGACACTTTCGAGGAATTGAAACAGAAGTGTCCCCTCGAGCAACTAGGGTACGATCTCGAATTTAGGGTCACTTGCACTTTACTTAATGCTTACGACTGCTGGTATCAAATTTAGTGAATATGTGTCGGTTCTGATAGGGATTCTTACGTTTTTACAGGGGAGCAACTAAAATGGGTCAGTGACGCAAAATTTTAAAATAAGGAAGCAATTGGTTCCAATTTTAAAGGGACGACTCTTCGATTTTAAACTACATTTAAATGTAAAAAAGTGCACTAAACACACAGGAATAAATTTATTTTTAGATTGATCGCACAGTATAGTTTGTTTATCTGTAGTTGTTCAATAAACAAGCTAAATAAATGTCGGAGTTCGTGCGTTTTTCATTCAGGATGAGTATTAGGAATTCCGTTTTTTCTAACACAGATCAATTCGATGCCCCGTACAGCCTTTGTTAGTAACAATATACTCATATATTCTGTATAAACCTAACCTTTATGTAAGTGCTATTCGTATACCTTTTGTGTTAATAAGGATATTATACTTAATATAATATCCTTCCGGGTACAATATAAGTACTCCTAACATTTGGTCACTTGTTACAGCCAATATTATTATGTTAAAAAAACCCCCGACATTTTCATTTCAAAGTTCAATATCGCAAAAACGGCTGAACCGATTTTGTTAAAACGTAGCTAAGAATACTTGGGTTGAAATTATCTATGACACAAAAAAACCGCATTCAAATCGGTCCATCCTGGGAGCTACGATACCACAGACAGATACACAGACACGTTAAACTTATAATAACCCCTCTCTTTGCGTCGGGGGATAAAAACACATTTTGTAAAAGTAAACAAAATTTTTGTCTTCCTGTTCACTTGCTATATATACAATCTATGTTTGTTTATAAATAATAATCAATACAATAAATGATTAATAACATCTATGTTGATATAGCATTATATAGAGTGTTTTCATAACAACCAAAATCATGAAAACACGCGTTTTATACAATGCTTATCATCAAATTTTATCGCTTTATACATAATTAATGTTGGCACCGAAATATCAACAACATAAGAGAATTAATGAACAACTCAAATCACAAACCAAAGATTTATTAAAGAAAGTTAGTAACGAAAACATCCTGTAACCACTTTTTAGAGCAATTTCATTACGGAAAGCTCGCGATAACATCTCATTGCTAGATGTTGACGCCCACAACTCATGCCCACAATTTTCGTTTGATAAACTCGTACTGTCCAAAACCAAATTAAGCAAAAACAACCTAGTTTTGTGTGAAAGAGAGTTGAAATTGGAATTAATGTAAAGAAAAGATGCGTTGTTGGGAAAGTAACTTGGCAAGCGACCCACTAAATATATTAAATGGAGGAAATGTGGTCCGATTCCGATACTGGGCGCGCGGGCTAATTTGAATCTGTCTGCTAAATAACTTAATAGTTTTGGTTGAGGTCGTGTTATGTCGATAAATTGCCCGTTGTATTTTTTCTAGTCCACATACTCGTGGTACTGTCACACATATTGCCATATATCTGTCGAGAAAAATAGCAAAATGTGAAAATAGGCCACAACATCAATTAATGACATCATTTTTGTCGACGATGCCAGACAAGCATACGACCTACCTGATGGTAAGTCACTGGGTAGATGCTGACCCTTTTTAGGGTTCCGTACCCAAAGGCTAAAAACGGGACCCTATTTCTGAGACTCCGCTGTCCGTCCGTCCGCCCGTCCGTCCGTCTGTCACCAGGCTGTATCTCACAGATGATGTTTTTCTGTTGCCGGTATAACAACAAACACTAAAAAACAGAATACAATAAATATTTAAGGGGGCTCCCATACAATAAACGTGTTTTTTTTTACTCGTTTTTATAGATAATGGTACGGAACCCTTCGTGCGCGAGTCCAACTCGCACTAGGCTTTTTTTTATTTGAGGAGTTCTATCTGACTGGAGGTAAATGCAGGTCCCTCACTCTCAACATAGCGCATCCTCAGGAGCTAGTTCACCAACTTGACAATTGTCACCTGACAACGACAATTCTCCGTGCATTGCTGGTACCACAAGACAGTAACCTAACGACCACCTTAACTTCTAGAACAAGCAATGTATGTCGAATTGTCATTGTCAGGTGACAATTGTCAAGTTGGTGCAATAGGGGCTAGGAACAACGCCACTCATACAGAGCTAGTACCTAGTGGTATTATATGATCGTTTTGACGTTTATATTTGTGCATTATAAATAAATAAGTATGAGTATTATTATTCAATTCAATTCAATTTATTTCATTCAGACCATGCCCATAAAATATTATTATGGCTTGGTGGTCCTTTGTAAGGTGGAGATATTATCCAATTATCTGCTCCAAATATGAGCGAGATAACATTCCGCTGTGACCTTACTCTCTAATTTTTATTTTTTTTATAGCTGATGTATGATCACGGAATATTTTTATTCTACTCCAGTATTGTTATCTGCCATTTATATAGGCATTAACTCAAATACAATGACACCGATTATAAATCGTCGAAAACTCTATATGCTCTATGGAATAAAACGCACTGTTTAGCGTGCTCGTATGATCCATATATTTTTCATAATGGCACTGCCGGTGGTACCAACTTGACAAACAAATATTATAAAATATTTAAATATTATTATTAATTATTATATTATGTTATTTCAAAATAACAGGTAAGTTTCCATGCTTAACCATGACTGTTATGCAACAAACTAAATTAATACATTCTAATACATATCTGAATATTGCAAAAAAATAAGAAACATACATTTTTTCATACGCAGTATGTTGTGCCTAACAAAATGTGTTTTACACGATTCTGTGGTTGGTAATAACCTGCATACTGATCGTAGACATTTTTTTTGTGCTCTCACGCGCTTGCCGCATAATACGTGCTCTTTCTCTTTCGGTGAGCCGAGGTTAGCCCAAGAGAAACATGTATGACCCAATTGTTCCTCACACATGGTGTTTTGCGATTACAGATATCTTGTAACATCCCCTTGCGTGACCCGATAGCCTTATCCGACCCGCGCCTGCAACACTTGCGTTTACGACCAGCTCATAAAACAATCATCATTCTGGGTTTTGTAGATTGCGGGTGGATTCGATTCTATAAATAGGTGCCGTAAAACGGAACTTTCCGATCCATTCGCTTTTCTTTATAGCGGCCGCGTAAAATTACTCCTTTTCTACAAACGGTAAAGGAACGCACTGTATATTTTTAACCCTTATCCTAAGAGAGACTAAAGTGAAAAACGTAGGTATGTTGTTTCAATTTCCTTAGTTGAACCTCGGATATATTCTCAGCTCGGCTTGCAAGCCACGAAGGTAAACGAAATATGTCAGGTTGTAATATTGATATTATAGACTTGGCGCCAATGAAAACGATTGCAGGCGATAGGAAACGAGATAAAAAAAAGGCAAAGGATAATTCGCGCACAGTGCCGTACTGCAGAATTATCCTTTGTACGCAGTCGGTCAACGTAGCAAAAAGTCCACTCAAATGACCTGTAGGGGATTCGCAAATTCGCAAGTCCACTTCGCAAATGGTCCACTTAGGTATTTTAGGTTCGTTAAGTATCTTCAGATGCCCGAAGGGCAAACATACCAGAAATAGGAGCCGTCAAAACACCAGGAGACTATGCATTTGTTTCGTCATTCGGCAGTGTCGACGGAGCCCCGCGGCGCGGGGCTCCTATTTCTGGTCAGTTTGCCCTTCGGGCATCTGAAGATACCTAACGAACCTAACTTACCTATCTTTTACTGCAGAAGTGGAGATAGTATTAGCGAAGTCGACTGAAAGCGAAGTTGACCGATCGCGAAGTTGACCGATTCAAAAAGTGTGGACTTTTTGCTACGTTAAACTGCACAAATGGAATTGTCTCGCGCTAATTAGAACAGCGGGGCTAGCACAACTGACGCCGCGCCGCGACTCGAGTCGAGAAAGATCTACCCTCCTTTTTCTAACTTGTACGGTGCGAGTAAGATAGGAGACGCTTAGTCGCGCGCGAAGCGACTGAGCAGCAAGTTGTTCTAGATGTACTGGTAGAGAGTTTATCTCGCATGAAGTCTTATGCTAGACACGCTGCATAGATCTCCAGTTTACGGTTTTTATTTAGTAGGTAACATAATACAGTTCAGTTTGAGGCTATATGTATACTTTTATATTAACATTTTACTTTCATTCGGAAAAGTAAGTTTTGCTCCACGACGAGAGGGATCAAAATGCAACTTTTCCGTTCAAGCTACTTTTTTAATTTATTCATTGGCATGTAGCATTTACGCAATGTGCCAATTCGATTGTAATTTCATCGTAATCGATTAAAAACGAACATAATTATATTTCACGTTTTAACTTTAACAACGTTGTATGAAAATTTATGAATTTTTCGTAATATTTAAAAAAATGTCACAATAAATTATACGTTTTACTGAAATCAAAACTATCGATGACTGTTATATTTTCGTCATAATCGGTCTGAAAAATTGTAAGTCAGGAGCAAAATTATTTTCGTTATGGGCGTTAACGCTTGAATCCTTCGTTACGCTCATAATTATAACTTAGAATCCCTCGCTACGCTCAGGGTTCTATCGTAGAATCCTTCGCTTCGCTCTGGATTCAATGTATCGCCCTCGCCGTAAATACATCATTTTGCTCCCTTGAGACACAACTGTTTACGCTTCTATTGAACACTATTGTAACTTTTCCAATTTCCGCATATAGCTCCTAACTAGAAAGCACTCTGCACTAACCACATGTCCTAGATCTAGACCGTAAGTACTAGATTACAGGTCATACGGTGGCATGTCTAACACTAGTCGTAGCGTACTGGAACCTGTACGTGACGGCAGCCAGTAGCACGTTCAGTGTATATTTAAATACCTAAGCATAAGAATTATCCGTCTCTTTCAATTTAAACAATTAGCAAGATATGAGTTGTTTATAATATTTTTAATATAATATTATATAAGTCACCATTGGGCTAAACAGAGATTATATTATAATCTCTGTTTAGCCCAATGGTTAGCTGGTAGAGAATGCCATTTGGCACATTTTATTTTGTACATTTGTGTATTTTGTGCAATAAAGTTTAAATAAACACATAATAATTGTTTGTAATCATAATGAAACTTGAAATTAGGTACCTACTTGACACCAATAGCAGGGGGCCTACCGCCAACGGCATTCGAAGTTTTCCCTCTCTGTTGCACTGACGGACGAACTCGCAAGTCTGACAGAGAGGGAAAACTTCGAATGCCTTTCGCGGTAGGCCCTCAGGTCCTCTTTCCTCGTTCTGGCAAATGAGCAGTAGTAGATTGTTAACCAAGGGTTGAACGCCACTCATTTCAGTCGAAATATTTTGGCGCTCGAACGAAGTGAGAGCGCCAATAATTCGAGAATGCGTTAAATGTATTTATTACTTTTCTAAATGGCTTTAATTGATTTAAATTACAACTTTTTAGATAACGTTAACCGTTAAAACTAACAATAAACATCGAAAAAACAATTCAGTTTAACGAAGTGTGGCTGTTTAGGTTTCTGCCATTGGTCATTGTTTTTTTTTATTACTTTTCAGCCCTAGGGGTGACATGCCTCACTTTCAACTCGTTATTCAGATATAAAATGATCTACTTTCAGTGTATGAGAGATGAAAAACACTTTGAACGCGAGAAGGCGCAAAGTGATTAACAAAAATTGATCTTCTTTAGGTTAATACGCGACGTACAGAAGAAGGTGTAGGTATAGGTATAGGTACATGTCGATATAGGTACGCTGTAAACTACTTTTACTTTACGTCACATCTGTCATATAGTGGCAATTTCCGCCCGCTACGGTAAAATCCCACTTCCCGGACCTCATCCTCAGATCGCTTATTTATTGTCGTCTAATAATTGGGATCTGAGATATTCTATACCGCCCTAGGTGTAAAACTATTATGAAATTATGACTGTTAATTGTATATCAGTATTCGGATGATGTAGTAGGATACTCGTAATTTCATTATAATATTCGTAATATATTGGATCCGGAGACTCTATAGACCGCTCGGCAAATAATATTATGTGCCCAGGTATTTTTCTATTGGTTCATTGTTGCTGTTGTGAATACATGTCACTGAGACTATTATTATTGTATTTGTAAGCTCTTGGATGTATAAGAGCCCTTGGGGCCTACTCGCATAATAAATATTTGAATTTTAGTGGCAAACAAGAGTACAGCCCAACTGATGGTAAGCAACCACACCATAGTCTAATATTGAGGCTTGTACTTCAAAAACCACATGCAGTGCCAATCATTAAAGGTACCTAAAAAGTCTTCTGTTATTTTCATCATCAGTTAAACAGATTCTGATCAAACTCCTTAGGAGTCTTTGTTATTTACTAGTATCTGCTTCTAATAATTAATAAATCTCTTAGAACTCATACAATACCAAATTCAAAGTTTTCTAAATCGACTTATTAATAAAATTCTCATAATGTAGTTACATAATCTGGTTACCTTAACTCGTTGGTTGTTTTGTGTTTCTTTCACCGCCCTCACGCGAGCTGCTCGGCCAGGGTAACCACACGTCAGTGTAAGTCTGGCCGAGGTAACCTTGCGGCCGTATTTATGACGTTTGAATGACAGTTCTTCATATAGCGGCCAGATTACTGGTTTTGTGGTTTAGCGGTGATAGCACAAAATTCAACATTAAGTATTTTTTTTATCTTTCTACTCCTGTCTTTTAGGTTTCAACCTTGAATTTGCCCTTTTTTGCCCGACTACGCCAGCCGAAAGGAAGGGATAATATGATTTTAGCAGTCTATGTTTGTATTTACGTGTGTTCCACCGTAGCGTTTAAGATACTGAACCGATTTTGACGAATGAGGCATCAATCGATTCGAAATTATGCTCAGGATGAATAGATTAGAATTATTTTATTTGCCCGAATAAGGGATAATATGCTTTTAGCAGTCTATGTTTGTATTTACGTGTGTTCCACCGTAGCGTTTAAGACACTGAACCGATTTTGACGAATGAGGCATCAATCGATTCGAAATTATGCTCAGGATGAATAGATTAGAATTATTTTATTTGCCAGAATAAGGGATAATATGATTTTAGCAGTCTATGTTTGTATTTACGTGTGTTCCACCGTAGCGTTTAAGACACTGAACCGATTTTGACGAATGAGGCATCAATCGATTCGAAATTATGCTCAGGATGAATAGATTAGAATTATTTTATTTGCCAGAATAAGGGATAATATGATTTTAGCAGTCTATGTTTGTATTTACGTGTGTTCCACCGTAGCGTTTAAGACACTGAACCGATTTTGACGAATGAGGCATCAATCGATTCGAAATTATGCTCAGGATGAATAGATTAGAATTATTTTATTTGCCAGAATAAGGGATAATATGATTTTAGCAGTCTATGTTTGTATTTACGTGTGTTCCACCGTAGCGTTTAAGACACTGAACCGATTTTGACGAATGAGGCATCAATCGATTCGAAATTATGCTCAGGATGAATAGATTAGAATTATTTTATTTGCCAGAATAAGGGATAATATGATTTTAGCAGTCTATGTTTGTATTTACGTGTGTTCCACCGTAGCGTTTAAGACACTGAACCGATTTTGACGAATGAGGCATCAATCGATTCGAAATTATGCTCAGGATGAATAGATTAGAATTATTTTATTTGCCAGAATACTTATAAATATAGTACAGGGTGTTGAGGTACAGCAGTCCAGTATTCAGTCGGTGAACGACATACAAAAGTTATGCATACAGGACTACAATAATTGTATGATGCGTACAATACCACTATGATTTGATAATTTTATAAATAAATTGCTTAGTAATGTCAATGTATTAATTTCAACAGCACAAAAAAAAACAATTTTTTAAACCTATACCTATTTAATTTGTCATGGTATTAGAAGTCTAAAAATTATTTAATGCTATAAAAACAATTTTCCATTAGGCAATTAGTGATTTCTTTTACAAATTTATTATAATCCATTCATCTTATATCTACTGGAAGGTTGTTATATACTAAAATGCACATATTATACGCGTTCTTACTATAGATCGCAGCGCAGCAAGGAGGCTGGTACAGTAGATCCTTATATTGAGATCTCTGCTTACCTACAAATACACCAGCCCTGCGTCTACAAAGTTCAGGGTGTTTTTTGACAAACAAGCATGCTTTTTTATGTACATACAGGGTAGCGGTAGAATATTCAGCTTTTTAAAGAATGGCCTGCAGCTGTCTGTCACTGAACTGTTAGCTATTGCACGAATGCACTTTATCTGTCTAATAAACACCCTAATTACATCGACTGAATTTCCCCAGAGCAAGAGCCCTTAGTTTAACAATGATGATGCATAACCATGATACGCTATGACATAGGTTTTTTTTTTAAAGAGATTTTTTTCACTTGCTTTTCCGTAGTTGAGATACTTTTTATGCTTGTAGTATATGGACGGGGCTAACCACTTCATATCCAGTTAATGAAATTAGACCAATTTTAAAGCCAAACGTAAAACCAGGGTAGCAAAATTGTAGCAATTGTTTAAGAATTTCATTTACAAACAGACATCGTGACACACAATCTTAAAACAAAATGAAAACTACATGTTTACTGCCTACGTAAATCTTGGCGTGCCAGATTAAACTAAAAATATTCCTATGATACTTGCAAAATGTGTTTCGATTCCTGATAAATCCTTGCATGTCCAGAAAAATATACACGTACATTTGGCCACCCTACTGCGGAAGGCATTCATCTAACAATTAACTCAAAATGTAATAAACGCTTGCCTACATCATACCCGACTTGTTACACAATAGCCGAATGTTTCACTTCTGTTGGCGGTAAGGCCAAAAGTAGCCACCTATACCTTTAAATGCACATATGAGACAACAAAAACTACCATGTATAGGGGAACCATATTTTTTTTAATCATCAACTTATAAATCTAACGATTTAACTCCATACAATATTTGATTTCAATCCATAACTAGTTCTTTTAAGAGTAGATTGTTCACAAAATGGCAGATGGACTGGACGATGGAATCAGGTTTTAGGTGTTTGATATTTTTTTCCGAGTTGAGAGACTTAGTTCTTGACATCAGACAAGCAAAATCTATCGGCAACCTCAAATCCCTTCTTAAAGAACATTATTTGTCTCTCCCCTAACCCTGATTGTATTTTTTGGCTGACTGTTTATGTATCATTATATTTGTGTTTGTGTTATTTGTATATATGTATGATTGTGTGTGTATGTTTATATATAGAGGTATTTATGTACGTTTATTTTTATAATTTCTTGATTTTTGATTAATAATAATCGCTGCACCACCTACTGCATAATCTTAGTTTTATCTCTTTCTCCGATACCCAAAGGTTGTCTGGAAGAGATCGCTCTTCAGCGATAAGACCGCCTGTTGTCTACCTCTACCTACATGTTATTGTATTGTTTCTCTCTGTAGCTGATTTTTTTGTGTGAGGTGTGCAATAAAGAGTATTTGTATTGTATTGTTCTTAGCAAAAAACAGTAGGCAAGTTCAAAATGCTCGCGTGGGATAGTATGGTCTAAACCCACACTTACAACGTCCCATGCCCCTCGAACTGGCGGGCGCTCTATGTACCAATATACTTAATCATTTTTGCCACGTCCAAACGTTAGCGGGAAAACTATAAAACCCGTGAAAATAAATCAGATTACACAATTTCAATAATAAAAATACTGTCTAATATTTTCAGAACATGCCCGGATACAAACATTATATGGTGTAGCATAGAAATGTTTACGTACAGACGTGTGCGTTTTGAAAACAAGACCCTTAGGTCGCATTTAGTATCCTGGTAGACGATGCAAAACGCTTCCCAAAGAAACACAAACATAAGGACGCATGCACATTACCATTTCATGAATTCATAAACTTCTACGGTTTCCTCGGTCCCCCGGCGCCTGTTAAAACATGGCAGGTTGCAAAAGAGAAATGCTATAAAATGAATAAGATTCATACAGAGTTAGTACCTTTCTTTCGATGCTCCCTACACCACTCATACTTGCTCTTGTTTCGCTTGAGAAATATTTCCGTTTCTTGGAGCCTCAATTTTACTACTAACGATTTCATTTCGGTTTCATCCTCGCTCCATCTCGAGTGGGTCCGAACTCGGGCCAAGTGAGAGAAGTTGAGTCGGATCCGGGGTTTCTCTTTGTCGATGTCGAGGTTTCCCAGTCAATATTAGCTGTGTTAAACTCTTCAAATTTGTGTAAAGTTTTTTTTGTAAATAATATGGCTCCAAATGGTTCGTGTAATATACACGGCTGAGGCGTCGCCAGTTCTTGGCTTGAACATGGCTTGACACACCGCCCTAGATACCTATACTTAATATTGTTTTAATCATTGTTGTATGTTATATTTGTAATTTAATTAGAGAAAGAAATATGATTATTGAATGTTGACACTTAGATCTCCCGCCACAGTGCTACCAATGGGTAAAAAAATACATTCAGAAAAATCGGATCATAATATTAAGTGATTGCACTCACACAAAATGATTTCCACACACAAGAGGGAACGCATGAACCAAGATGATTCAATATCATTTCAATACGTCAAAAAAGATTTCCGTGCTTGAGGCCCTGACCTGTCTGCCTACAGTGCCTACTTGTAAGGTTCGTATATTGGTAGAGACATTTTGGAAGTTCTGTTTTTTCTACACGGAGTACTGTTTTACTATATATTTGTGATTTTATGAAGACAATTTCGGAAACGTTGATATCAAATCAGATTAAATATTTATCCGCCGGCATTGCTTTATTATTCTTATTGTGATTATCAGAAGGTTGGACGCTTTCTAATTAGCCTTGCTAATAAATGCAATAATTATTTAAAGTAGGTACCTTATTCTACAAATATATTTATACCGAATTTTCTTTTGGCATCTGTATTCTAGTCAGTCTAGTCAAATTATTGTATGCATAAATTGTGTCACTGTATACAGAAAATAATAATAATAACAGTGTGATGGTGGACGGCCCGCCACATATATCTTCTTTAGGCGAAGGTTTCCAGACTAACTCAGATGTGGGGAGAATAAGGATAGGAAATTCAATAAGAACACAGATATACGGGTCTTGTATGCCCTTTATTTACCTAAATACCTATTAAATAAGTTACATAGAAAGTTATTAACAAGCAATGACTCTAGTCTCTACGGGAAGGTCTCCTTGTAGTAGCCAAGTACGTGAGAGGTAACCTTGAACAGTTTTCGACGCGTGGTGACTCATACAATTACAACTTCAGGCGACGCGGCGACCTGCGCCCACCCGCCACACGTCTCGCAAAGGGCAAAAAATGTCTCCACTCGATAGGCCCTAAGATATACAACACGTTGCCCCAAGAAGTAAAAAACGCCCCGAGTATGAGGTGTTTTGTGAATAAACTTAAAATTAAACTAGCATCCGATGCATATATTGCATAGACGAATTTCTGAATTATGTACACTGATGGCCAAACAACTTTTCAACTAGCTCGCTACCCAATTAATCGATACTGTGATGTTTAAGGGCCTACGATAAAATAATATTAACTGTTCTCCTAGAAACAAGACAATTTATAAATGTACCTACTAAATAATAATCAAATCGCATTGACCAGCGTGCTGCGTAACTTAAGACATAACTGTTATAAATCTGATGATATTATGTACCTAATGTTATTTAAGAATGAACTTAACTATAAAAATATATATACACTCAAGAGCAAAAGTTTTGGGTACAGTTTGTACTAAAATTCTATACAAAGTGTACCCGAAACTTTTGCTCTTGAGTGTATATACTGACATGCAAAACTATGTTTTATCAAGGAATAAATGAAATGAAATGAAATCTGATACAACGGTGTAGGAGACCACGGCGCGGCGGTTAGTTAATCGGCCCTTTAAGGGACCTCGGTACACCCTGGCTACGGATATTGGAGCGGAGAGTTCCCCGTGGAACGTGAGAACCAGGTGAGCGTATAGGGTGGCGGAAAATGCCACTCTGCTTTTGCCTGGGGTGAGTCGGGAAGGTGAGGGTTTAGGTTTCTGGAGCGGGCGCTGTATCCCTACGCCGCCACAAAGAAACCTTCCTATGCTAGGAACCTAGCGTGCGTGAGCGGTATCCCTACACTGGTGCAACTAGGTGGGCAGACGTCCACACTATATAGAGCGCGAGCGACTGCTACTCGGCTTTTTTTATTGACTTTTCTATGAGCCGGGCCGCGTAGGACCATTTTGCTCAGGGATGAATTTTGCGTGAATGGCCGCTGGCCGCAGAGGGCCACACAGCGAACTGCTACTCGGTTTTTTTTAGGGTTCCGGACCAAAAAGGTAAAAACGGAACCCTTATGGTGCGACTCCGTCCTTCTGTCTGTCTGTCACAAAGTCAAATATCTCAAGAACTACTAATGCTATCGATTTTAAATTTGGAATAGTTGTAAACAAAGCTAATCCTCGTGTATGGAAAATGAAAAATACTAATATATACTTCTAATTTGTATACAAAAGGGCGAATAAGAGGGGGGCAAAAATTCAAAGTCTAGTTAGTAGGCCAAGTGGGGTATCATATGAAAGGGCTTGAATTGTACATTCTAAAACAGTTTTTCTTTTTTTTCCTATAATGGTAAAATTTTGATTTATAAAGAAAAATGTTGAAAAAAAAAACCATTCCCCCCCTTATCTCCGAAGTTAACCAAGCGAAAAATTTGAAAATAATAATATATACGATTAATCATCGCTTTACTTATTTACGATTTTTAGGGTTCCGATACCTCAAAAGGAAAAAACGGAACCCTTATAGGATCACTCGGTTGTCTGTCTGTCCGTCTGTCACAGCCGATTTGCTCCGAAACTACTGAACCGATTGAGTTGAAATTTGGTACACATATGTAAATAGGTGACCCAAAGATGGACGCGTAAAGTAAATTAATGAATGCTGAACAAGGGGGACACTTTTGGGGGGTAAACTGGAAAATTAAAAAAAATAGTTTCGCAAACTGTATTAAACTAAAAATTTTTTTCAGGCAGAACTCATATTTTTACATTTTAACAAAAGCAATTGGCATAATAATCATAAAAATAATCATAAAAAAGAATGTAACTTAAATAATCACTATTAAATATTTGCGACACTGGGTAAAGATCTGAGAAGTATTGTGTGACATATCAAATTAAAGAAGCTGTTGTAAGCATATCAAATATATTTTTTTCATAATTTTAGCAAAACCAGATTTGGAGTAATATAGGAAAAAAGACAAAAACTGACCATTCCCTCGCCTTATCTCCGAAACTACTAGGATTAGCATTCTGAAAAAAATATGGAAAATAGTTCCTTGCCTAAAGATTACAGGAAAACCTATAAGAAGTTTGAGTATTCAAAAACACTTATGAAATTTAGGTTATATACGGAACCCTCACCACACGAGTTGAACTCGCACTTGTCTAGTTTTTTAAGTACAGTTTGCTCAGTACGAAACCCTCGGTACGCGATTCAGACTCGCACTTGGCCGATTTTTTTATTAGGGTTCCATTGCCAACAAAGAAGTATCCACTTAAACTTAATTAACGGTTGTATCTCCGACACAACCCGCTTCTTTTTATTGTAAATAGTTGATTTTGAAGCTACGGTAGCCTTTTTTTTTTTTTTTTTTTTTTTTTTAGGAGAGGAAAAATGCGTTACGCATTACACCCGGGTGTGGGGACGAACCCGGGTGGATATGTGGGACTCCTCGCAATGGGCTAATGGGGCCCCGAGTCTACCCACTAAAAAACCTCTCCGTCTTCCGTCTTTGTGCCTTAGTGGTGGGCTGAAGGAACGCTTGCGCTTTACTTCTTCAGCACCACCAGCACCTCTCCGATATTCAGAGCACCGCCTCCGGAGGTCCTTGTTGACCTCGTTCGTTTTGTGCCAGTACGGGCATCCACCCAGTGACCTGGTGAATGTGAGGGATGACAGGCGTCCCCATGGCTGTCACCCCGCGGTCACTCTACGGAGGCAGGCGGCGATCCTGTGCTGCTCGCCTTCGTCCAGGACGCCTGCGGCGCCGTGGATCGGCCAATGGGTCGACCTCCCTGGCCCGTTCCGCCATTTCCTTCTGCTGTACTGTTGTTTCGCAGAAGGCCTTAACTGCTTGCCAAGACCTGTCGCTGTCAACCATGGACTTGACCACGGCTGGGAGCGACAGGTCTGGCCCCACTATGGCCATGAGGTCGCTGCGCTCTGGCCCCCACTTTGGACACGCCTCTAGCGTGTGCTGCGCCGTGTCGACAGCCGCTCCGCAGTCGTGACACTCCTCCGTCGGCTCTCTGCCGGCAATTTTGTGCAGGTACCTCCCGAAACATCCGTGTCCCGAGAGAACCTGCACGAGCCGGAAGGTCAGAGCTCCGTGTGCCCGCTCCAGCCACTGCGACAAGACTGGCCGGATCGCCTCGATTGTCCGGGCGCCCGCACTCGGCCGCCCCAACCGGACCACCCACTCGGCAACTGCCTCGCGGGAGAGCTCTTCTCGCTTGGCCTCAACCTCTCGCGGTGCTGGCCAGAAATCCCTAGCTCGCGCCTCCTCGCGCCAGAAAAACACTGACGCAAGAGTCCTCGCATCCAAATCCCATGGCAGGGATCCGGCCAGCACGCATGCCGCCTCTCCGGAGATTGTTCGATAGCCCCGTACTGACCTTATCGCCATCACCCGTTGCGCTTGACGCAGTTTTGTGACGTTCCTGGCGCTAAGGTTATTGGCCCATACTGGGGCTCCGTACAGGGCTATGGAACGTATGACACCCGAGTATAGGCGTCGGCACGACGCTTTCGGCCCCCCAAGGTTCGGGAGCAGGCGCCCAAGCGCACCAGCCGCGCCCAACAACTTTGGAGTCACCCGCTCGAAGTGAGCCTGAAATGACCACCGACTGTCCAGGATGACGCCCAGATACCGCATCGTACGTTGTACGGTGATCTGGACACCCCCCACGATTATGTGCGATCCAGCCTGGGGCGCTCTTCGGGGTCCGTGGAAACAAATCGCCTCCGATTTGTTTAACGCGACCTCCAGGCCTAGCCGCCTTATTTTGCTCACAACATGGGCTACGGCCGCTGTGGCAAGGATAGCGGCCTCTCTTAACGAGGCCCCCCGCGCTGTTACGAGGGTGTCATCCGCGTAGCACACCAGGTCGACTCCACGCAGACGACCTCCCCGCAACACCCAATCGTATCCGATGTTCCACAGGAGTGGCCCCAGCACCGACCCCTGCGGAACACCGCACACCATTTCTCGCCGCCCCCACTCATGTTGCCCGGGGAAGGCCACAAACCTCCGCAGCAGGTAGGCCTTCACTATTCGGCTAAGATGGTGGGGCACCCGGTGGTACAGGAGCGCCTCATTTATGCAGTCCCAGGGGAGGGTATTGAAGGCGTTGGCAATATCGAGCGACACTGCCAAAACGACCTCACCCCCTGACACTGCTTCCTCCGCTATCCTCTTCACCTGCAGGATCGCGTGAATTGTAGAGCGACCACTGCGGAATCCGTACTGGCAATCGGCCAGGTTCGGCCCCTCTGTCGCTAGGTGCTTGTTGAGGCGGTTCGCGATGATCCGCTCAAAGAGCTTACCAACCTCGTCAAGCAGCACGATTGGCCGGTAGGCCGACGGTGACTCCGCAGGGCGACCCTCCTTCCTTAGCAAAACCAGCCGACCAATCTTCCACGCGTCAGGGAAGCGGCCCTGCTCCAGACACATACTAAACAGCCGTCGCAGCCTCGGCTCAATGGCACTCATGGCTAGGACCCAGGCTCGACCCGGGATTCCGTCTAGCCCGGGTGCCGTGTTTTTGGCCCTCAGCCTCAAGACCGCTGCTCCCAGCTCGCTTTCCGTAACGCTCGGGGTCTCCATCTCGGCTTCCCGCTGCCTTTCAGCACTCCCAATTTCAGCCATGGTCGGCGGGCGTTGCTGGGGCCTATGCGGAAAAAGAGCCGAAACTACGTCGTCCAACAGCTGAGGCTGGAGACTCTGCGTTAGCGGGGGGGCCCACGGACGAAGCTTTTGCCTCACAAGCTTGTATGGCCTCCCCCATGGATCGCTGTTCAGAGTCTCCAGAAACTCTTCTCGAGACCGGTCGATCGCTTGCCCGATGGCGGTTTTTAGTGCCGCTTTTCCCTCCTTGTATTTGGTGTACAGGGCCGCTTCTGTCGCTTCGTTTCGCTGCTGTCGACTTCGGTATCTTGTATACTGGCGTCTCGCGAGCACGCACTCCTCGCGCAGCTGTGCAAGGTCCGGAGACCACCAATAAACGGCACGTCGGGGAGAGAAGGCCTTAGCTCGGGGCATGGCCGCATCGCAGACATTGGTCATGCTGTTGCGGAACCATTCGGCTTCGGCCTCGACGTCAGCTACCTCCTCCGTTGCCATTGTCCAGGTCCGTACCATGGCCGCCAACTCCAGGGCCTCCCGGTCAAGTTTTTTGATCACCCAGCGAGGGCCGTTCTCAGCCGGGTCGTTTCGTCCTGGAAGAGCGGGCACGGGGAGCGCCGAGACTCCAAACCGAATATACCGGTGATCTGACAGAGACTCAACGTCAACCAGGACCTCCCATCCCTGAATACGGCATGCCAGGGCGGGGTTTGCAAACGTGATGTCTACAATAGAGCCGCCCTGTTGCCGCACGCACGTGTTTGCCGTTCCCCTGTTCACGACAGCCAGATTTGCGGTAATTGCCCACTCCAATAGGGTACGCCCACGTGGATTTGTAATTGGGCACCCCCACACCGCATTCTTCGCATTGAAATCACCGGCTACTATGACCGGGATGGGATGTAGCCGACCAACAAGGGCACCGACCTCCACCAAGAACATCTCAAACTCCGCCAAACTCTTGTTTGGGGAGAAGTATACCCCAATCACCGCCAAATCCCCGCAGACCACCGCAACGCAGCCGTGACCCCTGATTACGCGTTGAAATGGATTGGAGCCGGCGGCGCTCCGCGTAACAATGGCCGCAGTTCCGTCAAGGTCCCCGGCCCAGTCGTCTCTGACAGGCACTCTATAGGGCTCCGACAGTATGGCAATGTGAATCGACCACTGGGCCACGCTCTGACAGAAGCCTAGTGGTTCAAGCATGCGGCTGTCAAATGGCGGTCGTAAGTTCGAATCACGGCTCGTACCAATGAGTATTTCGAAGCTTATGTACGGAATATCGTTTGATATTTACCGTTAGCTTTTTGGTGAAAAAAAAACATCGTGAGGAAACCTGCTTGTAATAATATCTGCTAAGAAATTCAAAGGTGCATGTGAAGTCCCCAATTCGCTCTGGGGTAATGTGTGCCCACATTAATGCACATTCCCTCTCACCCAAGGGAGGAGGTCTGTGTCCAGCAGTGGGACGTATATAGCGTGATGATGATGAGATTTAGCGTGATGATGATGAGATTTTGATTATATGCTTCCAATTGTCAGTAGCAAAATCAAAATATTTACACATGAATTTCAGAGCAAGATGCAAATGGCGGAATTAATTGAGATACAACTGTGCCCAACTCCGAAGTTTCCAGGGCGTTGCAACGACGTATTTATTGTTGCTGAGTTTTGCTCCAAGGACCGCTAACCGCTCGGTTGAAACAACTTGATTCGACCTTACTCACTCTGAAACTAACAAGTGAAATAAACGGAAGAGTGGTCAGAGTTGCTGGAAATTGCTTGTTTGTTTATCGCTGATGGTTTTACTGCACAATGTGTTGAAAAATACGTACCGTAAAACCACACAAAGATAGTCCAGGTCACCCAACTATGGTCCAAATTAATTGACATATTACTTGCTCAGGTGGGACTGCTTTCATGGGTGAACTTAAAGACAGGCAATATAGTAACACAAATTTAAATAAAAACCTATAAAATCACAAATACAAAATCGGCATTGATAGAAACGAATGAGTTTATTATTGGACCATAGTTGGGGTAGTGGACTATAGTTGTGTGGTTTTACGGTACATATGTGAGTGTTTCTCCCTAGCTTGTTAGACCTAAAAACTTTTGCCCTAATGCTGTATTTGACCTAATGTTAGCAGGCCTAATGCATTTTTTTTTAAGTGGAAAACAAAACAAGGCCTAACGGCCACTAAAAGATAAGATAATCGGTGTAGGTATAGAATTCAGTGCTCATTTTTTAACGTACCGGTACTTGGTTATTAAGCAGGTATTATACCTTGTACACTAAGGTTGTAACTATAAAGCTAGTGTTATTAATATTTAAATAACCTTAACATTATTTATCGGGCCACATATTTATCTTACATTATTAAAATAATCTTAAAAGAAGTTGTATTGATCGGCCGATATCGTTCGTTGTCGACAGTTGCCGACAACGACCAATCACGGGCGAGTACTATTCTCGTTAGGTACGTTTTACGTTTCAATTTGGGCATTCGTTCCTCGACCGTCGTAATCGACAGTTGTACTAATCTTTATCTTTTGTGCCATAAATGTAGTCTTACAATAAATAGTATTGTGTCGACCATCTGTGTATTTCTTTGCATCCAAAGTTCTAACCTGAGTGCTGAACCAGTACGGTTCACATATCAGAAGTTGGATCGAATACAAGTGCCTACAGAATGGTTGGTAAGAATTAATAGAAATTTAAGGTGGAAAAGAAACGTAAGTATTTTCCTGTTCATTTTATTATCGTCAAATACTTCAAAGAATGCGTAGGTATACTTAACTTAGTTAAGCAAATATATCGTTTAGTATTAGTACCGGTAAAATTGAGTGAAATTGAGTGAAAGCGTGTATATTTATTTATTTACGTATATCATCATATGCTTATTACCTATTTAATAGCATGTTTATTGGTTAGTTTATTAAATCCCTTTTCAATTGGGTATCGAGCAGTAACGTTTGCTAACGAAATATACATTTCAAATTAAAGAAAAGAAATATAATACATGATAACTGTTATCGTTATTCTTGTTTGTGTGTCCTATTTCATGCACAATAAGTAATTCAATTACATACATAAACGTTATGGTCTCATCTCATACTAACATGATATGGCACTAAACAAAAACAAAAAAAAACTGTGTTTATTTAATAAACTACCCACAAGTGATAATGAAATTCGGAATTACTTTTGGTACTCCATTTACGTTAACGTGCTCACGTCGTATTTCTACATTGACATAAACGTACGTTTCTACGTTGTACGTGTATTTAATTGTATTCCGTGTGCTATGCTCAATGCCCACTTGTACTGTGTGTGTTGTAAGGCACTATCCAGTTTGTGCCACGTGTATGTTGAGTTGTAAAAGTGTCGTTGATGCGTTGTTGGCGTTGGATGCGTCACGGATGCGGCACGGATGCGTCACTGGTGGGTCAGTAATGTGGTTCGTTTCTCATGCGGAATTAATTTAGAAACTTCGTTCGTTATAATTATAACTAATAATTACTAACGTTGCGTACGTTAAAGGCTAGCGTTTTATTAACACATCTATTCTTTTCGTTTTCTTTCTCATTTCGAGGACACAATAATATGGAGAATATTGACGATGGCAATGACACCGCCACTACAATTTTGCGGCGGGACTCTGGAGTAGAAGCCATAGCGGTGATCATGGGCGGAGGCGCTCACGTGATGGAACACATCACAGTTGCCGTCGCCGATCGAGATCCAGGCGCTCGAGAGGAAGGCGATCGCGGCTGACGACGACGCGGTTTCGGTCCCGATGACACCATAGAAGACATTTAGGTTCGAGCTCGCGGCGTGCAGGGTGTGCCGGGACACGTACGCGTACCTCGACGCAGCGCGGGTCACTCTGCGCAGGATATGGAGATCGCGCACAGGACTTCGCGCCGCTGTACCCCGGCCCGCGAAGCAACGAATGGATCCAGGTCTTCACCGAGGCGCTGAGCTTCGCGCCTGCTCTCGCCGGCTCCAGAAGCAATGAGTCGTGAGTCAATGAATAATTTGTTTATGGAAATGTTTTCTTTTGATGCACTTAAGGGTATGAGAAGTAATAGCGATTGCGATAAATTTCCAGTGTTGAAGAATGTTATTCCCGATTTTGATGTAGGGAATAAACGGTTGATACTTTTTTTTTTCACAAAGTAGACAAATAAAATAAATGGAATAAATAATAACTTTATTTAGCCTTCATATAGGTTTTCACTCGCCAGTTATAAAACTGTTTACATGATAGTAGCAAAGTGGGTAATTTAAAACAGTGAATAAGCGTCCTCTGTTCTCAGTAGGTACTAGTAAAAATTGTATCACGGCTGAACAGGATTCCCCTCTTCTCATTGTTGTTTACAATATACAAGTATTTAAGGTTAATTCTAAATTAGTAAGGCCATCACAAGTATGGGTAAAGTTAAACACAGAATGAAATAATATCAACACGGTTGGCAAAAGTAACAATATGAATAGCTAACTCAACACTATACGCTTCCGATGAGCAAAAGGATGTATTTCGCTACATATACCCCACTGGCTCAGCGCGCCAGTGCGGATAACTGGTAAACAGGTACTATATGCAAAATTAGCAAATCAATCCTACTAAATGTAACAAGTTAATACTATCATTACTATTAATTCTTCAGATTAAGTAGCTAAATTATTATGAGCACAAATCTATAGCTGGAGCGATAAAATAGGTGATTCATTTCGCGCTGCCAAAATTAACAGGGGTAGCTAAAACATGGTACCAGGATTTGCCCTCACTAATATTTACGTGGCAAGAATGGGAGGCAAAGTTGAAGGAGTCTTTTCCAACTAGAGATGACTATGACCTGTTGATGGAAATGCTCACTAAGAAAGTATCTTTGGAAATTGATTACTACGCAAAAATAAATCTTCTTAATAGCTACAAAGTATCTGGGAAACGCGCGGTCGATTTTATAATTGCTGACATTGAGGACCGCGGCGTTAGGTTGCAAAGGAGCGGAATTTACGGAACCAGAACTACCTAGTGCTCAAGTTTTTGATAACAGAAAAAGTAGGGCAAGATAGGATCACTAATGAACAGCAGATGGTTAGACACAAGGACAAAAGGTTACTAAATAATACATTTACAAATAATAGAAGCGGCGTTAGCTCACAAAAACAAGGACCTATGACTTGTTGTAACTGTAAGTTTTTACTGTTTCAACTGGGCACCCATTTTTCAGATGCCCAAAACCTAAAGTTCAGTGCACTAAATGTAACTTTTTAGAGCATAAGGATACTGAGTGCCCAGGGACTAAACAGGACAGTTAATTAGATAATCATTTACCCCCAGAACTTCGACATGCTTTTCTACCACACCTTGTACCCCAATCGTGACACTGGCTTTACCAAGTGGGCTATAGGTATGGTATGTTTCCTATACCTATCAGCATTGGTAATTCTCCTAACATCCAGTTTACGGCCAATCTCTTAGCTTCACTGTGATGAACCAAAGTACATTCGCTTCCTAAATCAACCAAACAGTACCATCGATTTTAATAGATTTTAATAAGTTTCCCATACCAAAGAACGTGCACGAAGTTCGGAGATTCTTAGGACTCGCCAGCTTCTTTAGGGGGTCCATTGCTGGGTGCGCTTTGATTGCTCGCCCATTGACCAGCCTCCTGAAGAAGGAGTATATCTGGAAATCAAGTCTGCCTAGTGTAGGGGCAGTGTATTTCTCTTCTAAAAATTAAAATAAAATAAATTTAAAAAAATCTGGTCTTAGCATTGCATGACCCTGAGTCTCCGATATTTTGTAAAGTAGTCTTTAAAAACGTCAGTGGGTAACAGCTCCCCCAGGCTGTGATGCACGTTCCCTAGTACCAAACTTTTGTCGATGGGTTTTGCCAAATACACGTCCTTCGCAGAGTTGACTGTCTACTTTCAGCGTTATGCCAAGCTGTGTCTCGACAACCTTTTTAACATGATACTTATTTTGATTTCCCAGCCTCTCATGATATAATTGTATCTGGTCAGATATATCTATACGATTAATTTCATGAGAGCCCTTAATGTTTTTGACATTTAGCTTGTAAAGTCCTGCATTTTTAGCTCGCACTCCAATCAGTAGGTGTCGTCCGCCTTCAAACAAATACTTTATTAATAACACCAAGATACACATATACTTTATTATACATTCTTGGGTTCGGGATTCGAATATAGTGTTTGTTAATTTGTCCTGAGCTGACAGTACCGAAAACAGATTCTTCTTAATAGATGGTGGTACATACCACACGTCATTAAGGGTAATAATCTCTTTAGAACCACGCACGTCAGCTTCGGTATTCAGCTCTCCCTTCCAACAGCCTGAATAGCTATACCATTTGCAGTTGTAACTATGTGCGACGTAGAGAAGTACACAAAGGTTTTAAATAAGTCTCCTCGATTTGTAACATGACTCCCCATTGTCGACATACCAGCTGTCTTCCTGTCCTTCCACATCATTTACAACTGCCATTAGGTTCATGTTGACGTTTGATGTACCTTGATTATTTGGCGAGGGTTTGGGTGGTCTCCCATCGGCTAACCATTTCGGACAAGTCTTGACTCTGTGCCCTAGTTTGTTTTTGTGCTTGTTTTGTCTTTCAATCTTAGTACTAGAGCTTCATCAATAACGGTCTCTCTGTTCCCACTTGTTAAACCCCTTGCATGAGCACACAACTATGTCGTCAAGTTTTCGATGTTCCGATCGCTTTTATTCATTACCAGCCAGATCAATTTGAAATTAAAATATCGATCAGGAAGTGTGTCCAAGATTTTGCAAATTAAAAGCATTTCGGGGAGATTATTACCTTCAATTTATTCAATTCGTACCAGATGTTTTTGAGCGTCGATATGCGAGTAGCCATAAAGTGATCTTAAGTCTTCTGAAAGCGGAAGAATGTCATGCAAACTTCATAACTTCGACCCTCCTTGGCTCCAGCGTAAAGACGATGCAACTCTGTCCACATTTCACTTGACGTATTGCACTGCATGACTAGAACTAATATTTATAACTATAAGGTAAGAATAAGAAATAAGAAAGAAAGAAAATACATTTATTTAATGTCACAAATTACACAATTAAACAAACAAAATAAGCATAAGAAAAAAAAACTTAATAAGAGGACGTAAGCAAGGCAAGACTGCCATGGCTTTGGTAGTTTTCCAATTTTGTTTTATCGACGGTGGAAAGGAAGAACCACTTAAGCGACATTTTGGTCGAAAATGAGTTATACATATCATTGGAATCAGCGTTTTTTTCTGCGTCGTTTGAATTGGGTTTCACGGCGATCCGATGACTTATATGTCGCTTAAAGTAATTCACGAATGAGGTCTGAATTTGAAAAACCACCCCTTATGCGACACACAATTTGAATAAAATATTATCTGTGTCACTTAAAACCTACTCCAATATTACCACAGTCGTATAAATTATTTTTAAAAAGAGTTCGTTTCCGATGTAATGTCCCTTAATTGATTATTCCGGGCACATATATCTTGAATTCTGTACTTAAGTGGTTCTTCAAAACTGCTTAATAAAACGATTGTCGGTTAAATGAATGTTACGAAAAATTACGTTGTTATTTAATTGCTTTAAGCGACACTCCTTACCGCGGCCGAACCTGTCGCTTAAAGTATACTTTATAAATGCGATACGTCGGTTAAGTGGAGATTGAAAATGGTATGATAACGGTTAAAGTGTTGCTCTAATCTATTTGATGTCGGTACAGTGAACAATTTTTGGCGCGAATTTCACGCGAATGGTGCTTTACTTATACAATGGAATGCAGTGGGTCGCTTCAGTCAGCGACGAACACCGGAGTGCGGCGGTTGTGTCGCCGATCGCTGCCTGATGTATAATTTCATTAATTAATACACAGGTGTCTCATTTTGTAGCTTTGTCTCAATAGTAAAAAAAATTTGTAATGATTTCTGAATTTTAAAGAACACTGGAATGTACCCTGAAATTAATGGAAACTATTAAAACATTGTGATAATTGTAATTTGTATATTTATACACTTACCAAAAAGTAAATAAGTAAGCTAGCTACTTATTCTTAATAATTTATAAACTCAAAATGATTGTGATCTCAAAAAAGTGCATACTTAATTATGAGTTATTTGTTAGAAGTAGATTTATTTTATTAAAATAAAAATACACGTTAATTTCGTATAAGTATTTTATTTTCTCCTTAAAAAACGCACAATATAGCGTTTTTTAACCGCAAATATATTCTAAATTTTTCAATAATATGAAATAGTTTAAAAAAATATTAAAGCTAGCGTTATAATGCACAAAAAAGTGTCGATTTAGTTTCAAATTTCTGGTATACCACTTCAAATTGGCACGTAATAACTGCCCATACGACTGTTGCTTAATTGAATATCTTAGAGACAAGTTAAAGAAGGTAAGTGGCTTCAGTGAGTTTTATAGTACTATGATGATGTCGCTTAAATGGTTCTTCCGGGAATATTTTGAGGACCTTTTCAATTAAGCGACAACATTTTCAGGATCCTGTAAGATTTTGGGGTAAATGTTTATTTCATAAAATAGAGAAAAATTAAATAAGATTATCGTCTTAAGAACTCATTTACCTATTTCAAATAGGAAAAAAGTTATGATTTTTTTTCTCAAAAAGAAAACTTTGAAACACTCTCCTGTACAATTCACTAAATGTCGCTTAAGGGGTTCTTCCTTTCCACCGTCGTTATATTCCAACACGCTTGCTGGTAACGCCGGTGCCGCTGGTGGCTCTGGCTTAGTTACTTTACCTTGGATTATGTCTAGCGTACCTGGGGTGCTCTGCAAGAGCAGGAAACCTTGTATTTCCACGTCTCCCAGTTTGTACTTGCTTCGAAGCGCTCAATCTCAAATCTCATAATAGAATTATTCATCTTTCTATGACCTTTTGATAGATGCGCACTTATTAAATAGGTCACAAAATCCAGTTTCAGCACTTTCAGAACGTTATAATATCGTTTTTACGCTCTGCTACCATGTCAAATCCCCTCTGGACACGTGGTCCTACTGCCCTTGTCCTACCGATCGGACCACTTGAACTTTTTCTTTCCGACTGGTCCGATTAACAAAGCGGACTATTGAAATTGTTATGTTCTTAGGCCACGTGGTCCGATTGCCTAATCGGACTATAGTAACTGTTGTTTTCTTAGACCACGGGGACCCACTAATCGGTCACTGCGTTTTAGACATGAGTAATGCGACCTGCATACTGCGTATTAGAAACGTTCTTAAGAAATAGTATAATATTGTAAATTATTGACATGGTGTATTTTGCTTGACATTGTGATTATACATAGGAATGTCATGACTGTTTTGTTTGGTATATTGTATCTGACCTCATATTTTATTTTATATTCATTTCATTTTAATGGTTGGTATACACATTTATTGTATATACCTCACACATTATTATATTAATCTTCAATGTTATTATTGCATATCATCGACGATCGCTGTACGATAAGTAATGTAGGTAATGTAAGTCAAAATGTTTTATGAAAATTGTACAATGAAAGAAATAAACTAAACTAATGTCAATTCAATAGATATCTGACACGGACGTTATTCCTGCTTTGTTTTCAAGAGATTGCAAGAGTTATAGATTGTATTATCGAGAAAAATAAAAATTAGAAGAAAAAGCAGTTTTTAGATTGAATAGACAGTTCGATACAAGATTCAAATAAGTATTAGAACCTCTTCTTAACAATGTCAAGTAACGTTTCTCGAATTGATTATTAAGTAATTTATCATGTAGAATTGTTTAAATACGAATAACGGATATAATAATTAATTAATGTAACTTATTTATGTTTCTAGTTGCCAATATACTTGCTGGTCAAGGTAATGGACTAGTAAGTACTGATTCACTTGGTAAGGTAATGTCCTTGTGGATTAGCGCTGAGTGTCAGGTAACGGATGCTCTGTGTTTTGGCGATTAGTTCTAGTTGCCAATATACTTGCTGGTCAAGGTAATGGACTAGTAAGTACTGATTCACTTGGTAAGGTAATGTCCTTGTGGATTAGCGCTGAGTGTCAGGTAACGGATGCTCTGCGTTTTGGCGATTGGTTCTAGTTGCCAATATACTTGCTGGTCAAGGTAATGGACTAGTAAGTACTGATTCACTTGGTAAGGTAATGTCCTTGTGGATTAGCGCTGAGTGTCAGGTAACGGATGCTCTACGTTTTGGCGATTAGTATGAAGTATGATGGCAATATATTTATTGGTTAAGGTAATGTTCCAATAGATATACTGCCAAAAGCAAAAGTTTAAAAGATGTATGGGTTGTCAGGTAACCGACACCTAAATTATTTATTAACTTTGTATGATTTTAAATCAATTACCTGATAGCCAAATCATTTGACTATAAGAGTAATGGAACTAGTAAATACTGATCCATTTAGTAAGGTAATGTAATGTCCATGTGGATTAGTGCGGAGCGTCAGGTAACGGATGCTCTGCTCTTTGGCGATTAGGATAAATAGAAATGGCAATATATTTATTGGTTAAGGCAATGTTCCAATTAATACTGGCAAAGGTAATTTATTCACGATAGCATGGAATGGTAAGGCAATTAGTGCCCAGACAATCTTGTTGAAATATGAATCTGTGATGTGTTAAGGGCATGGATTAATAATTATTTTAGAACCCAGCTATAATGAAATGTAAAATAAGAAAAAGTATAGTGTTTGCTTAAGTAGACAAGTTTATTGAATTATTTTTATTATTTAGATTTATTGTTATTAATAGACCAACTCATTAAACATAGAAATAATGTATGTAACTTGAGCATAGTCAACAACGAGGGACTCGTTGAGGAGCGGATGGCCGAGTTGTTATTAATATTTAAATAACCTTAACATTATTTATCGGGCCACATATTTATCTTACATTATTAAAATAATCTTAAAAGAAGTTGTATTGATCGGCCGATATCGTTCGTTGTCGACAGTTGCCGACAACGACCAATCACGGGCGAGTACTATTCTCGTTAGGTACGTTTTACGTTTCAATTTGGGCATTCGTTCCTCGACCGTCGTAATCGACAGTTGTACTAATCTTTATCTTTTGTGCCATAAATGTAGTCTTACAATAAATAGTATTGTGTCGACCATCTGTGTATTTCTTTGCATCCAAAGTTCTAACCTGAGTGCTGAACCAGTACGGTTCACACTAGATTTAGACGAAACCGGTGTTGGCTGTGGCTTGTTATTGGCCTCGTAGTTATAAACAGTTTTTCAAGACAAGCCAGCGCTGGCTGCCAGCACTGTAGAACGCCGGCCTATTTTACAAGCCAGTGACTGGCGCCAGCGTAACTGGCTTCGTCTAAACCTTGCTTTACAGAATAAATTATCTCTGTCGACATCCGGCGATTGCATTTACTGATGACTGGACATAACGAAGTTGATGGCTCAAAACCGGTTAATCCCGGTTGACAAATCGATGGTTTGAATTTCAACTGCTTTGCATATATACATGTCTGCTATACAGGCATAACTGTATAAAAAAACGAGCTGTGCACACCTTTTTTTCCTAAAAATTAATTAAATAACGAATAGAAAAACATAATTCGTAAAAACATACAAAAAGCATTGACACTCGTGTTCAACGGTAGTCGTCGCCCCGTTTCAGTGAGGTGAGATTTTTTTAGTTTATGCTCACTTAATTGGCAATTATTAACTATACCTTTTGACGTGATAACGTCTTATAAATCAATGAACGCCGGCTGCACGCACGAAAAAGTGTGACTCATTGTACGGTTCCGTTTCATTAGTTGGTTTATCTTGTAAGTGGCTCAAAAGTATAAAATTATATTTTCTTTCTTTTCGAATCCGAATCTACAGTCCGCTGTTTTTCAAACAGTTACAAAAAGATATATTTTCGTTAATTTACGGAATATTCTAAGTGAATTCTATTCGACGGGTATTGATGGGTTAAGCTGCAGTATTTTGTTCAAAGAAGTTCCAATTCATGCCGAACATTAAAAGGATCGCCTAAGTGATCGTTTATTTTCAAAAGAATTGAGATTATAAGAAAACATAAAGGAAATTTCGAGAGGTTATTTTGTTATCTTTCGGCTATTTCTGGCACGTGATTACAAGCTTATTTATAAATTATGTTAATTTCTTGACACCATAATAATTAACATGAGTGCTAATTGGATACCTACATCATTTTTGAAAGATCAATTCCTACAACTTAACGTATACCTTGTCTACTTAATATCTAAACCTGAACAAGGGCTGACTATCTTAACGTAGTAGTAGTACCTTGCTGACCCTGAAGAAAAATATACAAATCTTGGCTCTAAACTTACGTATATTTTGTTTTTTTGAGAAAACTAATTAAAAATCCCATAAAAACGTTTAAAACTGCACGCAAAACTGTTTTCCTACAATCAAATCTTATTCATAACATAATGACGACGCCCTCAGCCTGCTTCGCTAGAAATCTTAATATTTTGTCGCTGCCTGGCGCTCTTAAATTATTTACAAGACCTCTCGCTATCTAGGTCAGCCGGATGAAATATGGTATAGACTTTGACAGGTGGTGGGTACAGTGAAATTACTCTAAAAGGTTAGTGTCTAGGATGTCTAGAGTTTCGAAAATGCCGAATTTGGGGCTTTAATGAGTAAATCTAGCTTGGTGGCTTAAGTTCTAATGGTTCATAAGCATTTATGTTAACGGTAATAGTTATAAGATAGCGGCCCTAAGAGTTAGTGAATCCTAAGTAGTTCAGTCTGCTAAAATAAATTGGTCTAAAATATTTATAAGTAAAATATCAACGGTTTTTTTTCTGTTAATTTGAGAATGAAACCAGTTACTTTTACAACTTCAGCAATATTGTTGTGTCAAATGGAATGTGTCTGCATGACATTATTTTACGTAGAATGTAGGTAAAGGACATTATTATTTTTTGTATTTTCTGAAGTTAGTCATACAAAATAGGAGCAACTGAACTGATGCTAAAATAAAATCGACTATAAAAAAATCACAACAGCCTTAGCTAGAAGTTGAAGCCCTGGCATCAAACATGGTACTAATACTATTGGCAAACGCATTTTGTTAAAAAATGATCCACTTCGTTCTCTACAGAAAAGTGAAAACCCTTCAATTCCAGCGCTCGCCCGCAATCGAGTGAAAAACTAAATTGCAGTCAGACGGTAGTAACTCGCACATTTAGGGACCTAAATAGCTTTGGCACGACGCACTTTTGACACTAGAATTTCAAAATAGGTCTGTTTCAGTTTTTAACCTTATGTTTTAAAAATGAAAGTTGCATTTCGAATGCCGGTACACATCAGTTGTGTCTTTTTATTATTAAGAGCGTGGCGAGGTTTTTAGTTAACTACGACATTAAGGAATTTAATACTGCTGCGTGTTTTATCAACTACTACTGCTGATACAAGTCAATATAATTTTTATTTTATTTTATCTGGAATCCTTACAAAAATCACGGTGTGGAAAATCATCAGTAAAAATCAAATTATAATTACCTACCTACATACCGAAATCGCAGGCGTGGCAGATCTGGTAACTATTTTTTGTTATTTCCCATACACTTTATACCGTTTTACTAAAATTACCCTTGGCTGGGTTACTTTGGGTGATAGTGTAAACATAGAAAATCGAACTCCATTACTATTGCTGTTGTATTCGATCCATAGATATATTCCAACATGGCGGTAATACTCGTAGGTACTACCCTTGACGTTTTTGAGCGCTACACTTTATTGTGATATTTTTCACTCTAAGTTTAATACCATTTCTAAAGGTCATTTACCCCGAGTGACAATCATAAATCTAAAACGTTTCGATTGCGACTAAATATCGACCTTCTAAACCATTAAGGAAATTAAAGTAATAAGGGCAATGTAACATTAAATATGCATATGAATGGCGGAAATTGTCCGTATTTTTCCCGTAAAATAATAATTGTAGTTAATGCTTCAAGTTTGTTTGCATTTATATTTCTTGTAGTCTTCGCACCCTGGGGACCGAAACCTTAAAATACACAGAATGTTAGTATACCGTACATTAAGAAAACTATGTAGTTTATTTTTTGGGAAGAGTGTTAATTTTTTTTAATGGAAAACTCGATCGCTCCTGTTTGCAATCTCTTTACCAGCCGTGAAAAATAATAGTACATGGTGCCACAAGTACGGTATGAGATTGTTTACGAACGAGAGTCTATTAGAATTATTATTTTACACGGGTGTGACGCGATATTTATTTACCTTATTTCTGACGTTTCGACCAGGGTTACGGTACGGTTAAAAATATTTTATACATATACTGAATTACCTAGTACATTGTAATTTTTATCTTTAAATAATTCCGTTAAACATGTTTTGTTAGCGTTTTTAAGTTTAGATTTATTTGTAAATAAGTTTCTAACCATCGTATTTGAATTAAAACCTCCTTGCTTTATAATTGACGCATAGTGACATATACAATTTTAGAAAAAAAAATATTTTAGAGATAGGCTATTGTATTGTATTATGATTGCGCGTTATGAAGCCGTTTACGAGCAAGTGTGATGAAAAATAAATAAATATCCTAACTAACGTTGGTATGGTATGATAAAGGTCAGATGTTTAGATATTTGTTACTAATAACGAATAAACAGCTTAACGGATTAAGAAGAACTTCAACTTTTATCCGTTTACCATTTTTACTACCTAGTCATAATTCTTTAACGATTTTTTCTATATATGGGCCTCGGACCTTTTGTCGATATTTATTGTATATTTTTATTTTCATGTTTATTTTTGTTACCTTGGAACTCCTTAATTTTAAGCGAAATCTGATGACTTTTTTGTATATTTAAACTCACTATTACCCTTATACAACAAACTAGCATAATAAATAAGTACAGTCGCTATCAGATATATCGGAGCGGCGAAAGCGCTCACAAATATCTGAACACGTCTCTATTGTCGAGGCATTAGAGACGTGTTCAGATATTTGTGAGAGCTTTCGCCGCTCTGATATATCTGATGGCGACTGTACATAGTACTATAAACCCCGTAAAATACGTCAATTGCAATAAATAAAATAAATAAATAAAAATAAAAAAGCCTTTTATTTCTTGCATTACAATACAAATACTACAAATAGATTATAATTTACAATTTACACAATTAATCATAATAGTAATAATTTGCATGCACAATATTTTGTATTTATTATTAATTCTTTTATACTAGATTTATTATACTTTGTTTTTTTTTTTTTTTTAATATATTTATCCATGCACGAATTTTTTACATTAAAAAATTATAACATTAGTATACTTCAGTTTGTATCAAAGTGTGACTTTTGATAACGTTAAATTATATTCGAATTATTTAAATTTATTTCACGCAAGAACCCCTGCTGAGAGGGTAAAGGCCTCCTCCCTTCTTTTCCAAAAATTTATATTCTTGGCTTTTAAAAGCCATCTCTTTCCGATTTGTCGGGTGATGTCGTCTTCCCATCGCGCTGCAGGTCTTCCTCTTTTCCTGCTGCCGGCTGGTCCGGGCCATGATGTTAGTCGGCTCGTCCAGCGCCCATCTGTGAGTCGTGCGACATGTCCTGCCCATCGCCATTTCAACTTTAGGGAGTATCCAAGAGCGTCTATTACGTTTGTTTGTTTCCTTATGTCAGCGTGAGGTATTTTTTGGATTTTTTTGACGTTAAGAATGCTCCGCTCCATACTACGTTGGCAGGCTCTTATTTTACTTTTTAGACTATTGACTATACTATTGCAAATAACCTTACCAAAATAGCTTCCTCATGAGCGAATTTCCGTTCGCTTATCGTTCCGTGCGTTATCGTCCATCAGCCTATAATACCTATCCGTAAAGGTGTGAATATTGAGCTAATAAACTTATAACAGTTATAAAACTCTCATCTGCACCTTCATATTCTCTTATTAATGGCAGTTTACCTATATATGTCCTAAATCAATTTTTACTCCATTTTTATTTTTTCATACACACACATTCATGTAAGTATAAAGAGCTGAGAATAACTAATCAATTTTCATTAACTAGAAATCTAGTTTCAATACTGAAATTCCTTCCTTCCTTAAGGAAGGAAGAAAAATAGGCAAAAAATATTTGTGTGACACATGAAGGTAATCAATTTATTCAATAGGATCACTTAAAATAGTTCAAATATAGTTTGGCCATCGATTGTCTCAGTAACGGAGAAGCTACGAACATCCTATTCATTCCTAACTTTCGGTACTCGACGCTATCATGGGAAAGTGATAGGATCTCGAAGCTACGCTCTACATCTGTCGGTGTGACACGACGCCAGACGAGAAAATCTAACCTCCACTTTTCAATTTCCACAGTGCGACTGAGACAGAAGACGCTGAGTCGCGCGCGATGCCAGGCAGCAAGTCGTGCTAAAACCTCAGTGCCTCGCACGGTTAGCCAGATGTGTGCAATAGTAACCTTTTAAATTGTAAAGTTTCGTTCCATGCTGGGCACAAAATCTCCCGAAATGCATAAAAGTGTGAATATTGAACTAATAAAGCTTTAATAGCTCTCATTCACACTTTATATCCTGTCTGACCTACTTGCGCGACATTTATCAAATGCACTCAAAGGTCGTCGCTTCACTGACCTTTTATATAATAAGCTATTTATATTGTAAAAATGGTTATTAAACAATTTCATAACTAAACAAACTATCCCAAAGATCTCGACCAAGCAATTATCGGTTTTTATGTATTGTTTGTCTGTCCCTACACAACTCTTTGAAAATCTATTGACTTCATTCAACATTGGCCTTGTGACTTAGTCACCCGAGTACTATACTATGTATGGCCTGAATCACACTGGCGCGGCCTGCGTTGATGGTCAATAGTAAACTTGACAGCTATTGACAAGTTTACTGTGAGGGGCTTAATGTCGTATAATAGTTCCTTCCGTATAATTACTGCATTGTCGGTAGACCTGCTGGTCGATTCCAATTTGTAATCTTAAGTCAAACTTCTCGAGGGTACGCTGTTTTGATAGTGGAGGACCTGTTTTTATCTCTTAGGTCAAAACAACCAATTCTCGAATCAATAAAGTATCTGCTTGGCATCAGTGACTCTTCTGGAGTCACCAGAAGGGTCACTGATGCCAAGCAGATACTTTATTGATAATTTAATTGAATTAATACGTATTCTGATTGTTGCATTGAATTAAATTACTTGCTTACTAGGAGGCTCCAACTTTGTCTATTTAAAAAAAAACCTTTTATAACCTAAATAAACTTTTTTTCATTTTCATATTCATTGAAGGCGACGTTACACAATAAATAATGCCACATTGTTCGCAATTGTACTGTAGTTACATCAAAGAGGTAAATAAATACAAAATGATCCATGCTATAAGAAAGAAAAGTTTGCGTGATTGTCTCAGTCTGTGATAATCTCCGGAATGTGATTTCAAAAAATATTTCTCTGTGTCTAGAACGGCCTATATTTTATCCCGCGAATTCACTTACCTACGTTCTTTGTAATACGCGTATCCATATCCATATCCATATCCATACTAATATTATAAATGAGAAAGTGTATGTGTTTGTTTATCCGTCTTTCACGGCAAAACGGGGCGACGAATTGACGTGATTTTTTAAGTGGAGATAGTTGAAGGGATGGAGAGTGACATAGGCTACTTTTTGTCTCTTTCTAACCCCCCACTTCCCTTAAATGGGGGGTGGAAGTTTGTATGGAGCATTCCGCAATTTTCAAGGTAGAAATCTAAAAATTGGTATGCGGACTATTTGTGACTAACAAAAAAATCGTGCATCATTTTTTTTTGGAAATCTGCTACCAAACATGCACCCAACCCCTTAAAAGAGGGGGTGAAATTTTATACGGGTTTCCAGATATGTAGAGTCGATATGTATAGTCGATATGTAGTCGATATGTAGAGTCGACACCTATCTAAGTACACAGTGGAAATCTATCTAAATATGTAGAGTCGATATGTAGTCGATATGTGGAGTTGATATGTAGAGTCGATATGTAGATTCGATATGTAGAGTATATGCTCGATATGAAAAGTCTATGTTCGATATGTAGAGTCTATGAAGAGTCGATCTAAATATATAAAAAAAGAAACAGGCTGACTGACTGACTGACATCACCGCACAGCCCAAACCGCTGGATCTAGAGATTCCAAATTTGGCATGTAGGTTCCTTATAAGGACTAAGAAAGGATTTTTCAAAATTCTCCCCCTAAGCAGGTGATATGTGGGTCCAAAGTTTGTATGGGGAAACAAAATAAGTAAGACTATTTCATTCGAAACGTCATAGGAGTATTCCTAGCAATAAATGAGTATTGATAATTCAACGCCTAAAAGGGGGAAATGTGACAATGTCTGAAAATCAACATGCGTATTGTTTCTATTGTTTATCGGGTTGCTGGTCGCTGATTACGAAAACAACAACAACAATTTTAAATACCAACGTGGTGGACGTAAAATACCATCTCTAAATTTGTTGTGTCTAAATATCAATATGGGTGTCGTTTTTATGGTTTTTTTGGGACGTTAATTACGAAAAAGGCATCGATTTTGAAATTTAACATTGTGGACATGAACATTCTTGAAAGTATTTGTGCCAAATTGCTATTCAATTGGAACATACGGGTCAAACTGAGATGCACCTTTTTTGTAGACGGTTACAATTACTTTAAGCACGCGGGCGAAGCCGCGGGTAAAAGCTTGTACTACATAAAATCTTAGTACCTAAGTTAGAAGTAAGGCAATGAGTGAAATAATTATTTTGGCTTTTATAACTGTATCAAACCGCAACTGACCCACTTTCTCGAAATATACGCGCAGAAATAACGAGTTGGCGGCACAATTACTATGCATTTTTAGAGTTCCGTATCGAAAATTAACCCTATCTGTCTGTCCATTCGTCCGTTGGTGCGTCACAGGGATGCGGCTCCATAGTAGTAGCGCGTTCATCATCATCATCACTATGTCTGCCGAAAGGCGCCCACTGCCGGACATAGGCCTCACCTAAAGAGCAACAAGTGCGTTGCTGACCCTTTGCTTATTTGAAGATATGTTGTACCAAATGCATTATCGTCCCTATAGTGGTATTCACATGCGGGTTCTATGTACGTCATTCAATTATTCAATTAATGTCGTCTGTTGCGCTACAAATGCAAATCTGCTTTATTTTTAGTGTTTAAAATTAGTCCAACAAAATACTTGTTTTAAAACTATCATCATCCTTTATACGTCCCACTGTCGGGCAGCAGGCCTCGTCTCATTCATGAGAGGGAATGGGCAGTAGTCCCCACGCTGAAACAGTGCGGGTTGGGGACTTCATATACACCTTTGAATCGCAGATGTATGCATCTTTCCTCACGATGTTTTCCTAAACTTGTTAATTACCTAAATAAATATCTCGAATCAAAGGTGACCCCCCAGTAGGAGTGAAAACTCAAAATGTATTATTACACCAAAGAAAAGAAAGTAGAGAGAGAAAACGCTCGGGGATCGTGACGTCATTCTTCATAGTAATTGTCAATCGTTTCATATGTAGGTGCGTTTTGCGGAAAAGGGACAGACTATACCCCCTCTTAAAACTTTAGACACTTAATTCCCTGTTTTAATTTTTTCTCCATGTGACGATATTTTTAATCCGTTTTTGAGAATATTCATTATTATTGGTTATTTTATTTGGTGTCTACACCCCTATTTAAACTCGAGGTAGTAGCTTAACGCTCCGCTTCGCTTTAATATTATTATTCGACCTACATAATAATATCAATATCTATCTATCAAGTCACCCGTGCATGCGATGCGGTTCGAAGCTGCGCATCGTGAAGTGAAAGGTTAATATAACAGAAAATGCACTTTTATTGGTTTAACACATTCAGTGCCCAGAATCGCTACGCGCTACGCTCGTAGCCGACCCCGTGGTTTTCCTCGTATGTAGCGGAAAGCGACTACGGCGTACGGGCCGGGAATGGGTTAAGTCGACTTTGTTACCCAAAATGTTAAATCTGACCACGGAAGGAAAATATAATCTTAGCATTGACCCGGTTGCATGTCGGACGAGCCCGGCGTCCGCTCGGCAATTCTAATTTACGTTGACACTAGTCCTCGTGGAGGCTGCATTTACACTCGCGCAACGCACAAGTGGCATGAGGAACAGAAGCACCTGCAAGTGGGCGACCTCGTTCTTGTGGTAGACCCAAGCTCCCCTCGCAACTCGTGGCCTAAAGGTTTGGTCACACGTGTTTCCTGGCAAGGACGGGCGCACGCGGCTGGTCGAGGTGAGGACCACAACCGGGACGTAGCGATGGTTTGTGGCACGCGTCGCACCTATCTCTCTGAGAGATGAATGCAAAATCAGCACTAGGGTGAGGAATGTTGTTAGTGACGTGTTCTATCTAAATATATAAAATAAGAAACTGACTGACTGACTGATCTATCAACGCACAGCCCAAACCGCTGGTTCTAGAGATTCCAAATTTGGCACATAGGTTCCTTATAAGGTCTAGGGGTGCACTAAGAAAGGATTATATAATAACGGTTTTGAATTCCAACGTGACGGACGTGAAATACATCTCTCCTGTTGGGGTGCGATGGGGTTGAAATGTCTAAATATCAATATGGGTGTCGTTTTTATGGTTTTTCGGGACGTTAATTACGAAAATGGCATTTTGAAATTTAATGTTGTGGACATGAAAGTTCTTGCAAGTATTTGTGCCAAATTGCAATTCAATCGGAACATACGAGTCAAACTGAGAACGTCCTTTTTTGTAGACGGTTAAAAATTACGCTTAATACGCAGGCGAAGCCGCGGGCGAAAGCTAGTTTCTTATATATTGGTTTGTGATGGCAACAAAAGTGTTTACATAGTTTTTAAGATTTAGAAAATAAGGTACTTTGTGATTAGGATCGAAATGTGTAAGTTAACCCTATATTGTTTTTCTTATTGACGGCCGGATTACATAGTTCGCTAGTAATCGCAATCGTAACGCGTGCGCATATGCGTAAACGCAGCCTTAGACCCCTAACTCGACTTTGTGACTTTTATCATAAACAACTGGGATCCACGTCTTAAGGTGCCGTCCAAACACAAACCAAAGCACTGAAGCGCGCAAATAGTAACCACTCAAAAACCGCAACCGACTGCGAATTCGACGTGATTATTCGCACGCCTCGGTTTTTCATTTTCACTCATGACGTGATAAAAATGTTCCTATTCTGTCTTTTTATCACAAACTAGCTTCCCGCGCGGCTTTACCCGTATACTAAAGAGAACCCAGGCAAAGTCACAGTATTAGGTAAATATAGCGTATGTCCATCCTGAATGTTCATTCTATATACTGGTGAAGATCTTTGAAATCGGATGAGTAGTTCCGGATATTACCCACTACAAACCAACTTACAACCTCACAGACTTTTCTTTAATGTAGAATTATAATTTCACCGAACATTTTTCTAACTTCAACTTAAACAAAAACAAGAGGGGCAGCGCAAAGTCGAAAACACTCCAATCCCAACAATCTTACAAAATTAGTTTCAAGCTCAGCAATCCAAGAAGCTCGTTCCTTGCAAAACTACATAATTCCAGTTTAGCTTTAAATGTAGGTACAATAACAGAATGCAATTTCATCGGATAAGGGAAAGTTTGAGGGAATTCACACTGACCGACATCTCGCCTGACGACCACTAACATAAGTCTGACGGAACACCCAAAGGTTTCGAGATTAAGTACTGCAAAGAAATGGGCGTAAAAACTGCATCATCAAAGTCATTGGTTTATTTAAGATGGTTTATCCGAATGCTTGAACTCTTCTATAACCATTCCTTGCGAAATGACAGTACAAATAATTTACGAATAGCATATCAGTGAATTCCTTTACCAGGTCATCAGTCCACCTTGTGGGGGGGCAACCACGCTGTACCCGGCCCAACGGCCATCGGCTCTACGTGCAGTGAGCCTAAAACACTTCGCTGTATATGCCCTAACGTAACTAAAAGTTACGCTATTACCCTGCAAAGCCAAGTTATCTATAGGAAGCCGAGTTATCTAGATTAGTTTTAGTGATCTAGAGAGACGAGTAGGAACACATTGTGAATGAGCAGCAATCATCTGCGGAACAGGCAGCCGCTATAAAAGTTTATTAGAGGAGATGTGACGAAACAACACATGGTCCCTCGGCGATTCTTAGGTAAGTTGCTACGTTGACACACGCTTATACTTGTTCACTTTGCACGATATACAGGGTGGGTAAAAATTATAGCAAAGTTAGCGTCCGCTAACTTTCGACTAGCTAATATGACCTTTAAACTAATCAATTGCACATTGAGTGTGAGAAGAAAAACGCAGCGTGCGTTTGGATACATCTCTTTTCTTCGGATTTATTATCAACTTGTTTTGTTGGTAATCAAGTGAAAACGAGTCCAATGCATATTTATGATTTGCGCTCTACTTAAAACATTCATAGACAACTAACGTGATTTTTTCGCTTTGTAGTAGAAACTTACTACGAACAAGACCCAATTGGATTGGATAATAAGGGGAAACGAATTCTACTCGCTACGGCGTAGCACATATTGAGCAGCTAGCTTTAACATATTCGCTGCCAAGAATCGCTACGCGCTACGCTCGTAGCCAATACCGTGGTTTTCGCGCTAAGTAGTGGAAAGTGCCTATGGCGTAGGCGCCCGCTAGGCGGGACCCTGGTAGTGAATGTGTTAACTGAAAAACTTATGTCGTGAATAGTCATGATTCACGATAGTATACTTACATTTATGACGATGTTAATAATGATGTCTCAAACAGCCGATTTATTTCATGTAGCAACACCTACAAGAAATCATGTTTATAATGGACGGGTAGGCGAGGAGTTTGAGTTCCTGACAGCTAGATTGTGAACGAACAGTTACGTGCAGATTTGTAGTGTTAAATTTGGAGGAAAACCTGGGTGAGCTCTTTCCATAATCACTTTCGATGCATCCTATGATATTGTTACGATTTGGTATCATTTACACAGGTCGGACGATGACTGTTTATGATGTGATGTATTTATGTGCGGCTACATGTCTTATTCTCTTTGAGAGGCGTGACGGTTTATCATGTATATGAATAAGGTTTTCCTACAGATCACGGACATGCGATAACACGGTTCTTAGTGTGGAGTTCTTTAGTGTTAGAGGATTAGTAACAAGTGTAACAACAGCGTCTCAGGTTCGGTAGTCTCAGCCTCAGTCCATATCAGTATCAATCAGGGGTGCACCCGGGTGATTATAACTGGATCAGTAGCGTGTGGATTGGAACAGTATCAGTTGTGTGGTTAGGGATGTCTATAAGGGGAGGTTGGAGGACATTCTCGGGGACAAAGGTCCCCACACCTCATATGGAGCTGGTACGCACGAGGCGGCAGCCCATATGTCAGATATATAAAGGATTCCGCAAGTTGTTAGAGTATGTTTATAGATGCATATGTGCTAATACATTCACCTAAGCTAGAGTGCTATAGGTACTCATTCGCGGCCACGAGAGTGATCAGAAGTGGCTTCGCGACATGGTGGAGGTGCTGGGATGTAAGCCAGTCTTAAGCAGATTAGTCGTTTCTGACTTTACAGAAAACATACATACAGCAAACTGTCACTGTATTATGCCAGTAGGTGCTTCATTTACAAAATTGACAGTTAAAACTGTTGGGTATATTATTTAGCAGTAGATTAACGCAGATAAAACAGGATAAAGTGTATAAGGAATTTATTAGACTGCTCACATATGAGATGTTATAGACCGACTGACAATACAAAAAGTAAACAAATCAACCATGGAACGGTTACTAGCTAGAATACGAATTTGACACACTTCTATCTATGCCAGTATGCAAGCCACTACCTGTAAGTAGGTTTCGATAAAGTGAACAGATATCACATTAAATATATTCAATAAAAACCAGGTGATCTAACAGAACAATACAATTGATAAATGTTTAGTGGGATGAAAACTTTTTAGACATCATAAATAATTAATAATGGGCGGCTGATGGATTCAAATTACGTGAAAATAATGTCGAAAGACACGTGTTATATGTATATGACTACAATTGGCTTTTAAAAAAAAATGAGAACATAATTGAAAAAAAAAGTTGGAGAAGTTCATAATTTTTTCTATTAGATACTTTCAGTCAGTAATGAATCAGAAAACGGAGAAACTAAGCTCTGAAGCTTATGTGGTTTATAAATAGACAACTACAGCGAGATTAGTCTACTTCGCATATTTTCATAGTCTAATATCTGGAATCTTGTTGTGAGGTGCGGCTGCGGACATGCGTGCTATTCGTGCCATATATGAGATGCGTTTTCGCGACTCCTCAAGAGAACTCTTCAAAGAGATAAACATACCGACCCTACCATCCTTGTACATCTATGAAAACATCATGCACGTGCGTAAAAACTTATATAAATTTTAATTAAATAGTGACAATCATAATTTTAATACTAGAAATAAAGATAAAATAGCTGTACCTACGTTTGGGCTATCTAAAATAAAATAAAAATCTTTCTAGGAAACTATACGGTTTTATAATAAAAACCCTAATGAAATCACTAGGCTCACAGAACGTAAATTCAAGAGTCATGTAAAATCTTCTTTATTAAAGAAAGCTTTTTACACAATTAGCCAATACATAGAAGACAAAGATGCCTGGAAGCTTCAGTATGACTACCACCACCAAATGTAACTTAATCAAGTATAAACGTTGAATCCGTTTTGAATTGCAAAAGTGCTCTCTGAAGGCCTATTTGAATAAACATAAACAATAAATATAAGACGGTGGGAGTTAAAGAGTTAAGGAAGTGAGTCCAAACATATTAAGTATCGCATAGTGATGTACTGTGTTGGGTCATGCGTGATGCTCAGCTGTGATCCAACAGGAGATGTATCTCAGTGGTAGAGTATCTGTCACACAATAGATTAGGTGGAGCCTTGAAATATAAATCAATGAAGATTCATTGGATACGTTGACAATGTTGTCAATTACACTATTGACCATAATCAATATAATATATATAAATATGTATATTGATATTAATCGTTCAAAGATTCCCATCATAACAGAAAGCAAAATGTAATAGTAAAATTACTTACATTTTAATCATGAATATATCCTACACGCGTAACCACAGTCACAGCAATTTGGTATATACAACAAGTCTACACCACAAAATTGTAAACACTTAGTTTGGTCGACTCCGATACTATACTCTGAATTAGGATCTAAAATGGTTATGAAAGCTTTATTGTAGTTTATTTTAATCCGTTAGCTGTACGAGTAAACCATTACTTACATAGTAGTGCCCAGAGTTATTGTATAAATATAAGTCATTTGTGACTAGGAAGTAAATACTCAGATCACTCACGTGACTATGTTAAGTGATCACATACATTCACAAATACGTTTTGTAGGTGCAACTGAAAAGTTCGACTCATGAGTAGAATACGTCTACCAACTCGATTATCATCAAATGTTATTGTTTCAGTAATCTTAAGCAAAGATATGTAATTCGGACTGTTATAATATTACGTAATTGGACTCTCATGCAGAGGCAAATTAATATTAGATTTCAGATTATTTATTCATAAATAAATAAATATTAGGGGACATTCTTACACAAATCAAACTAGCCCTATAGTAAGCTCAATAAGGCTTGTGTTATGGGTACTAGACGACGATAAATGTACAATTACAAGTCTAAAGACCAATATTCCAAATATTTTATTTCAAAATAGTTTAAGTCTAAGTACATAGAATGTACCGTTTTTGGACTGTGTTAGGGTCAATGATCATTCTGAAGAAACTCATTTACAAGCATCACTCTCAGCTGTTTCAATGTGTTCGGGAAAATATATATAATTATATATATGTGAGTACCGCGCGAGCTTTAGCCAGGCACCGGCACGAGGGCTTTAACAGGTGCCGCCGATTTTATAGTTATGTAGGTTTGTTCGAATGTATGAACAAGCAGTCAATATGTATACACTTGGCACTTGTATACTATAGCACGATAAGTTTATTTTTGACCCTAGCCAAGTTGCGAATTTTTGAATGGAACTAATTTCTTTTACTGGCAAGGATAGTCTTTGAAAACAGACGTTAAAAATCATCGAATGTCAACGATGTAAACAAACAGCAAGGAAGACGAAATACTTCTCAATTGAAAAATAAATTACAAAAAATATGCTGAATGCAATCTATAGCGATGTCAGAAAGCCTCTTTTTAATAAATTTAAATAATTTACAGCATAAAAAGGATGCCGGGTTGTCTAATATTTCTATAAACAATGTCTTGAAATTGGTTGTTGACATTATTAGTACTGACATGTTATAGTGCGGTCGTAGGTATTGCTTGAACTGGTTAGTTTGGTTGGATGGATGGAACTAGTCATTCCGTTCATATTAAAATATTGTAATATAAATTGAAGACGCATAAAGAAAAAGGGTCCTTTAGTCGAATCCTAGACAGGACGTTTTATAATTGAGGTTGGCGGTCTTGAAAGCGAAACTTAAGGTTAGAATCTTCGGAGTCACATATCGAATTCGTACTTGGAATCAGATATGGATGAATAGGTATTTATTTTTAACCATAGAATTTTTACATTCAACAAAGAACTCAAAGCCAATACTCACTGCCCCGACTATACATGACGTATGTACATTATTGCCATATATTATGCGGTTTACAGCGACATTGCCTCAGGGTCAAATAGCACCTAGTCTGGCTATAATGATGTTATTTTGTCTAAGTATGACTGTCACGAGATGGTGTACCCGGTTTTCGGTCGATGATGCGCAAGGTTCGCTTTAGAATTTGAACACTGTCACGATTGGCAGATATTGCCCACAGATCTGATGATGAATTAGAATCAAGGTGAAACGACTGAATTAAGCTTTCCTCAAGTTACTGGGAAACAATATTATAGGTCTAGACAGTGCGTAAGCATGCTGCGGACAGCTTGTCACATACTATAGTCATTTTGTTATGACCTGATGTTCATGTCAACCCTGAACCGAGCACGAAGCCGAGGTACCGGGTTGCGTCTACCTGAGGTACAATGGTGTTGTGGGTGGTTATGTTTAGTGGGCTATGTTTTATTTTTAAACTGCTTTAGTTAGTGTAATGTTTATTAGCAATCAGGTTTATCAGACACATACACGATGTGGAGGCCGATGAGTCTAACGCCTCTCTGGGAGGCAAATCTGGGCCCAAGTATAATTATAAAGGCTGCATCTGGCACTTGGTTTTTACAGCTCACAAATGATTTCAAAGAAATTTGTATCTCTAGGAATAATGCTAGTCGGGCACTTAATAATTAGAAATACTTGATAATATCAAATAATATATACACTTAGAAGATACATCACTTGGGCACATAAGAACGCCTGGTGGTTGCTGCTCCGACAGGTAATAAATATGAATTACGGAGAATATTATTTAATGCCACGTTTGTATAATCTTAAGATGATGAGACACATTTAGGACACAACAAAAGAGACGATTATTACTAAATAACTTTGATGTCCTACGTAGCAACGTATATTGTTCCAATCTTGGGAACCGCAGAAAAACTGGCGAAAATCTTTGCCTCCTAGAAGAAAACTCTCAGAACAGATATCATGCGTGCATGGCAATGATAATGACACTAATAACAAAACGTAATGTCCACGAAAATTTTAAAGTAGCTCCAATCGAAGACAAGCTTCTCGAAACCCGTCTGAGATGGTTCGGACACACTCAAGAAGGAGGAAAAGACCATAATATAGTTAACATTGCACTTAGCCTTCCCAAACATACGGGAGGAAGAGGTAGACCAAAATCCACGTGATAGTCCAATATTAGAGAAGATGTAATGTGAATACACAGTAATTTGACAAAAAAGAAAAAAAAAGCATACAATTCGGTAAAAGAGTATTTAGTTGACATGCATAACTTAGACATAGGAATGCCTTATACTTATTTACCAATTAATTGCGTTATTTTTTTTAGTTTTCAATATACAATTGAAAATTATGAGTTATTACAATTAATATTATTTATTTTTTAAGTATTTGACATTGCATTTTTGTTTTAATGTATGTATTATTGTGATCGTAATGAAGTCGTAATTTTAATTCGGTTGAATTTTATACGCCTTGTGGCAAAACACAGAGACACGTGTTTTTTGATACCCTACCATATCTACGTTTGTATACCTGTTTCACAAATAAAATATTTGAATTTCAAAAAAAAAAAAAGAAAAAAAAAGAACCTGGTCGTAGTTGAACAGACAACCCAGAAATTAATCGGTCTGGTGCAAACTGACAAGGAGACCCGACCTTACATAGGTGGTAAAAGAGAAGGAATAGAAAGTGAGACTAAATACCATTAGTATTAAAGTGACAATAGAAGTACACACTGATGGTGACCGACCAAAAATAAACTACTATTTTAGCGAGCGGGCGTTATATAACTATTTGACCAAATCCGTAATGAATACAGTACTTATAAGGAGAAGAGAGAAAAATCTCTACAAACATTGATAACCAAGGTCTGAAAGATTCGGAAAACCAATATAAGGACCAAACTGATCCAAAGCTCACAATTAAGTATTTCCTTATACCTACAAAGACCTGAACGTTGCGCTAGATGTCGCAAACACTTTGTACTGCACGTCCACACCAATGTATATAAACTGAGATTCATACGGAAACTATCCATCGATAACTAATGAAAATAATGAAATACGAACCGTTGCAAGTGACACTTAAGTCAATAGCAGACGTAAATTTTATAGCATAGAAGTGTAAGTGTAATCCGAGAAATGATTTACAAAATAATTTAATTTATTAACTGATGTCATTTTATAATTTTGTCAAGGCTGTGAAAGATACAGTGCATGATTATAAACAAAAGAGGTTGAGTTGAATAGCGAATGTTTGAACTAGTTTAACATCATTCATAAAAGATACACTATGGGATGGGACGTCATGTGACGTTGCACGGTCATAACAAATAATGTAATGGCGCCTATTGACGATATGCGATGATTGAAGAAACGCAATATTCGGTCTCTGAAACATGCACATCGCCGGACATCTTATTGAAAAATCACATAGTGAAAAACACCTGCCTTAATATGTATATAGCGCTCTCGGTGGCTCTTGGCAGAGGTGAAGAATATAAAAATAGTTGAAAATAATGATTATCATGCTTTCAGCTCAGAAACAAAGTGTATATTTAATACTCAACCAATCTAACTAGGTAGCGATACTCAAAATTATGACTAAGTATCACTCAAAACCAACATATCATTGATACACTTTGGGAGTGCTCAGAATACAGGTTTGGCAGTGCTCAAATCAACTTCACGGTCCTCAGAACAGTTTTGTGACGTTTCGTCCTCAGAATAGTTTTCATAGGGCTCAGAGGCCTAGGTTTAGTGGTCCTCAGAACAGTTTTCGTAGGACTCAGAGGCCTAGATTTAGCGATCCTCAGAACAGTTTTCGTAGGGCTCAGAGGCCTAGGTTTAGAAAGGAAGAAAGAAAATAAGAAAGAAAAAAAAAATCTTTATTCGTGACAAAATTACAGTCAAAATACAGTGCGGTCCTCAGAACAGTTTTCATGGTGTTGAGAATCCTCGTTTTGGCATACCTCAGGCTCGAGCACAATTAAGCGTGTTCTATAGTGCTTTAACATTTCAATACACGAATGCTTTGCAACTGTGAAGAACTCTAGTTCTTTGGAAATACTCACTTATCGCTGCTGGTTTGGGGTAGCTCAAAATGCTCAGGCAACGTCTAGTTAAACCTTATGAATAGTGGGTCAACACAACAGAGCTTAAGTTCTATTTTAGCTATGATCAGACGCAAAGTAAAAAAAAAAAAAAAAAAATGGGCTGTTAATACCACTGGTCAGATCAATCATATTTCTAACAGTCGTTAAATGCATGACTCGACCACTGAAAGTTAAAGTTAGTAGATACTACTTTCATTGTTAATTTAAAACGTATACAACTGCGCGTAAAAATAAGCAAGATCCGATAAAGATATATACACATATACAGTGAAAGAAAGATAGAAAGAAAGAAAGAAAGATACAGTGAAATCATCAATCATTTTTTTTTTTTCAAAGAAAATAGAAAAAGTCATTTACAACGGTTTGTACCAATACTTTGAAACTGACAACCTATTTGCGGCAGAACAAAAAGGCTTCAGAAAGGAAAAAAATAAGTATCAATATGGCAATTTTCGATCTTTTACAAATAATTATGAAAGAAGTCGATAAAAAGAGACCAGTCTGTGCATTATACATGGGCATGTCAAGGCGTTTGATTTTGGCGACCATACCATACTGTTAGACAAATTATATTATTATAGCATACGCGGTAACGTCCACGATCTACTTAAGTCATACTTAACTGGACGAAAACAAGTGGTTAAAATTAATAAACTTTGTACTAAAACAAAAACAGAAATGTGTGTATCATCAGATTTTAAAGAAATATAATACGGGGTGCCTCAAGGCAGTGTCTTGGGCCCGTTATTTTTCACTAGCTATAGATCATCCCATGATTCTTTTCGCCGATGATAGTACGATTGTATTTACTGGAAACGACCCGCACACATTGCAGATCAAAATAAATAACGCATTAGAGACAGTAATAGAATGGCTGAAAAATTATAATTTAGGTATCAACTTGAATAAAACAAAAATTATGAGTTTCAAGCGAAGAGTTGAAAGATTACCTAATCTTACTGTGACATACAAAGAACACCAAATTGATGAAACGGACATTACAAATTTTTAGGATTAAGTTTAGACAATAGGTTGAGTTGGAAGGATCAGATTGACATTGTATGTAAGAACTGTAAGAAGCTTAATAAATTTTCGTATGCTTTATATAACCTTAGTAAAATAGTAAGCTGGCCAACTTACTGTATTAACCGCCTACCACGGGTATGTTACCTCAACTCTGAGATACGGCGTCATATTTTGGGGCAATTCCACAGACCGAAAGATCGCCTTCAAGACACAAAAAAATGTTTATGATCAGTATGCAGGTTACCAAGCACAGAATCGTGTAAAACACATTTTGTTAGGCACAACATACTGACATTACCATGCCTATATATTTATGAAACAGCAGTATACGTCAAAGCCAATATGGGCCAATTTTCTGTTGTTAAAAGTGCTCGCCGCTGTAACAAAATGTATGTGAAATCGGTAAATACAGCTTTTCTTGCTAAAAGTATTTTCGGGATAACACCTAAAATATACAACCGACAGTTAGAAGGATTGGTAGAGTTCAAAACAAAAACAAAAAAGCTTGTTCGAATTCCTAGTTTAAAAAAAAATCCTGGTATTCACTAAGGGAATCCATGACAGATGAAGAATTATAACTGTTTACGCATGCTCCATCTTGACTTAAAATATTTGTATACCTGATGGCAAAACATAGAGATACACTAATATAAATGATTGTAAGACCTATGAACCTATGTTTATAAATAAATATTTTGTCTTTGTTTTTGAAACCTTGAAATAACTGGAACTTCAAGGGACCGGCAAATGTGTCTCACTTAAAGAGGTATTCCATTTTACTAGTGCCTCAGATATTCAAGTGTAATTAATATCTGTCTCATTTACAGACGGTTCCGTTGATAGAAGTGAGATAATAGATTATTTTCGTAAAAGAGGTGCGATTTTTAAAGATATAACAAAAAGGTTTATAAACACATAATACCAAGAACGTTTTTTTTAACAGTACAAAGATGTATACAGAATAAATAATAATAAAAAAAGTGTAATTTTCGTTTGATTTTTGGAAGTAACTTGAGGTCATTTAGGCACGAATAGTCAAGTGCGGAATTTGCGGGAAGACAAAGAATTAGTAAACAAGACAAAAATATAGCAGCAATAAAGTCTGAGTTAGAGATTAGAGATCTGAGTGAAAATTGACGTTATCTCAGTTATAGAGGTATACTTATGAAATAAAAGCAAACAATTTAGCAAAAGTATTCTTAAAAATATAGTCTCAACAAATGAGGTAAAATATACTCGCTGTCTCAAATATAGAGGTAATTATGACGATAAAATCGAAGTCATTAATCACAGATATACAGGTTTGTTTTTTATGCCACTAACAGAGGTAATTCAGTACTAAACTGTTGGGACCTCAGCAGGAGTACCAGCTATGGAGGTTTGTCACTTATTCAGGTCCCACTAAAGCACGTTTTACTGTATGTTAGGAATACAAATTATTTAATTTAATGGTAAAACACATAAAAATATACAAAATACATTGTATATATAAGTAAAACTAGATTTCAAATTAAATTAAAACTAAGTTAAAAATAGCCTAAGTATATAAAGAGGTTTTACATAAAGTATGAAACATTGCTCATTTCATATATTGAGACTGAGAGCTCACTCCACGATCAAACTTAGTTTGTGGTAGTACGTATTGTAATTAATTAATTTTACTCTTGGTATTTTAAAATAAATAATGATAGCAAGATCTTAAGAAAAGACAAAACACAAAAGAAGAAGATAAGACAGCCCGATGCCCAACTAAAGATTCATGTTCTATCTTATGTTATTTTTTGAGGTGTACAATGAAGTGTAAGAAAAAGATTTAAAAAAATGCGCAGATAATTTTAAAGTTTTTACATTAATTCGAGGAGAAATCAGGAAATTGATAAAATTAATACGCAGCTAAATTGAGATAAGTCGTGGTAATGGACGACCTTTTAATAATAAGTAAGGAATTTGCCCGCGGGGGAGGATTCCATTCCATGGAAAAAGCAAACAAATATAAAGATGATAATAAAATCTGGCAAGACATTTGTTTCAATCTAGCAAGGTATTAACTCGCGGCAGCCTAAAGTATGTACATGAACCAGCAATGCACAATGTACAGAAGTATTTTTTCAGTTCTTTGTCGTTCCGTAACTCTCAGTGTCGTGGGAGTCAAAGACGCTGATGCTGATATTCAGTATGCAAATAGTTTTTTATAATACCAGTGTCGTAGGGATAACAAACAGTTTGGCCACCATTCTACTAACCACCTACCAGACGTGGTCCAATTGGGCTGTTCAACACTGCTACATATCATGATATAGATTATAGGTATAGTGTAAGATATATTTTGCAGACGTCATAAATTTTCGGGACGTTTTTGCCATAAAACAAATCACGTTAACATCATAACACTAGCAAATCCAACATATGTTTTTACGGTATATATAGGATATGACTGATAACTTATTACGACATGAAGCTTCGTTGGTCAAAGTCTCAAGAATAAAGGACCTAGCAGTTAGCTAGTATACCTTAGGTCTCACGAAACGTTTGGAACGGATTTAGGAAAGTACGCAATGGGAAAAGAACGGTCATATCAAAGATCTGAGGCAGAGTTAAATAGAGCTGTGAAATATTATTATATTACTCTACTGGAGATACGATCGCCAGTTTTCCGGGGGCCGGGAGTGTCGTGAATAGTCATGATTCACGATAGTATACTTACATTTATGACGATGTTAATAATGATGTCTCAAACAGCCGATTTATTTCATGTAGCAACACCTACAAGAAATCATGTTTATAATGGACGGGTAGGCGAGGAGTTTGAGTTCCTGACAGCTAGATTGTGAACGAACAGTTACGTGCAGATTTGTAGTGTTAAATTTGGAGGAAAACCTGGGTGAGCTCTTTCCATAATCACTTTCGATGCATCCTATGATATTGTTACGATTTGGTATCATTTACACAGGTCGGACGATGACTGTTTATGATGTGATGTATTTATGTGCGGCTACATGTCTTATTCTCTTTGAGAGGCGTGACGGTTTATCATGTATATGAATAAGGTTTTCCTACAGATCACGGACATGCGATAACACGGTTCTTAGTGTGGAGTTCTTTAGTGTTAGAGGATTAGTAACAAGTGTAACAACAGCGTCTCAGGTTCGGTAGTCTCAGCCTCAGTCCATATCAGTATCAATCAGGGGTGCACCCGGGTGATTATAACTGGATCAGTAGCGTGTGGATTGGAACAGTATCAGTTGTGTGGTTAGGGATGTCTATAAGGGGAGGTTGGAGGACATTCTCGGGGACAAAGGTCCCCACACCTCATATGGAGCTGGTACGCACGAGGCGGCAGCCCATATGTCAGATATATAAAGGATTCCGCAAGTTGTTAGAGTATGTTTATAGATGCATATGTGCTAATACATTCACCTAAGCTAGAGTGCTATAGGTACTCATTCGCGGCCACGAGAGTGATCAGAAGTGGCTTCGCGACAACTTAGGGCCAAGTCAGGTGAACTGCATTAATACAAAACAAGAATAGTACAAGTAGCTAGTAGTATAGTAGTAGCTTAGTGTATTACTAATTCAAAGAAAAGGAGACAATAAAAGAGAACAAACGGCAATGTAGCTAACTATCCACCTGCATCATTCACTACCCACACACCTTCATTAATCTTATTATAACCAGACGCCCGGTAACACGGTGTGTATTTACGTTGCAAAGTTATATTAAACGAAGACACTTAAACGAGACACATCCATCCGATTCCAACCTCTAAATTCTTACCGAATACCTTCCTTTCACACCCATACAAAAACATTTGAGTAAGAGCATAACAGCTTTAGTCGTGGAGCACGATGCCGCTATGTTATGCTATTAAGGTAGAAGTACTAGTGCCCGACGCGGTACTAGTACTCGACGAATATAATTTAACTAGCGAATAATAAACTAAGATTGATCACGACATCATTTTTAAGTTACTAAATGTTAGTGACTTCAATATTTCTTATGACAATTTCAAGACAAATAACTTATTTATAAGTTATGAACATATTTGTTAAAACCAGCTGCCATCAATTGGGACAATGAGTTAAACCTTCAAGTCTCAATAAATGTCAGTCTGTCATTCATGACATTTGTACTGAAATGACATCTATTGGGACTGCCAGCATAACCGCCTGCCATTTACTCGTACATTCGGTTTGATTACCTAATTCTTATATTATCAGGATTTTTTATAAGATCACCATATGAAACGAATTCCATATCAGTAACTGGAGTAAATACCTCGTCTCCCAAACCGTATGAAACTGTTTAATACATCTTAAATGAGCATAATATCGTGATTCAAATAAGTATTTTCTGTTGACACCTTACCGTGTCCCCATTATGTAAATGTAGGGGACCATTTACCCAAAGAAAAATGCGTGATGAAAAGATTCATGAACTTTGGGCAACTTGTGCGGTTATTTTATGAAACAAGTAAGGTTAGCCTGAGACCCAATTTTGAACGAAGATTGATGAGAATCAGAAAGTTAGGTGGGTATTATTGGTAGATTATTTGTAATGAGCAATGGAGCGTTTTTCAAAAAAAGTGTACAAGGGTCGTTCTTCTTTTTTACCGACAATGAATCGAGGTTTTTCTGTTTTTTTGGTTTTTGAACTATCGAAAATTGTGGTTTTGAAGTGCGATTTAAAAAAAAATGCATAGGTTTCTTCATTAGAACTAATTAAAGTTTACTTTCTGGCCAATATAAATATTTATTTACGGTTGGTTTCTAAAAAAAACATGTGACAAAGTGGACTATTTCAGTGGGGACAACATTTTGGTTTACCACTCTGTCACGGCATTCTACGAAAAAAACAAACATTTAAAAAAATGCTAGTTAGAGAAAGTGAAATATTATATATCACTAATTAATAAAATAATATCGACGTTCATTCGAACATTATAAAACCATAAACATCATTACTCAAATGAGATGCCGTAATAAGACGAAGGACAGGCTATTGTCGGTCGAAAAGAAGAACGACCCACAAGTACTTTTTTTTTCAGATTTCAATTTTTTTTTTGTTTATCTTACTCAGAATCGTTGATAGGTACTATCGATCCTCATACAAGAAAAAAAGTGTCCAAAATATTCCATTCCTGATCGTCACATTTTTGTATGACAGTCTTTTTTAGGGTTCCGTAGCCAAAATGGCAAAAACGGAACCCTTATAGTTTCGTCATGTCCGTCTGTCCGTCTGTCCGTCTGTCCGTCTGTCCGTCTGTCCGTATGTCACAGGCATTTTACTCGAAAACTATAAGGTGTATTTGAATAAAATTTTGAGGATAGGTGTATTTTGTTAGCCGCTACAAAGTTTTGTAATTAAAATTACTAAAAAAAATTTTTTTAGGGGTGCACTCCATACATAAAACTAAAAGTCAAATTTTTTTTTTTCATTCTGACCCCCCGTGTGGCACATCAATCGATAGGCCTTTCAAAATAAATATAAGGTTTCTTAACATTTTTTTTGATTAAGTGAATAGGGTCGGAGATAATCGCCCCGAAAGTCACTAAAATTCTGTCCCCCCCCTCTAATTTTTGAACGGTGTATTTTAAAAATATAAAAAAATTCATGGACACAGCGCTTATTAAGTTCATTCACCGAAAATTGTTTTGAACAAGATCGGATGAAAGGTTTCCGAGATATTGCTGAAAAACTGCCTTCCTCAAAGAAAAAGACGTAAGTGCCGTAAGATTTCTATGACGATACGACCTTTTTAATAGGCACGGAACCCTTCGTTTTGCGTGGTCCGACACGCACTTGGCCGGTTTTTTATTTATATGTTCGTGACGCACTGGAAAATAAAACTTACATAGTAAAATCTGGGACACTTTTTTTCTTGTATGAGGATCGATAGTATCAACGATTTTGTGTAAGAAATACCAAAAAAAAATTGAAATCTGAAAAAAAAGATCCTATACAGTTTTTTTGAAAAACGCTTAATGGCTAAATCATATCAACTTCGTATTTTATTTAGTAAAGGAGTAATTAACACCAAGTTCTGAGCCAAACGAATTCGTAACATGGGAAACTTCGTAGGTATGTTGATGAAAGCGCCTGCGAGCAGAGCGCCCAACTAGCCGGTTCCGGGAAGAAGCAAGGATGTTCTCTAAGTAGCGTCTACTAAGTCTACTGTATTTCTTGACAAATATCATTATAACTTATTTCCGTTTAAGGATTTTAAAGTGACCTGTCTAAAGACATAAATACATTTAGAGGAACCCAAAAAATGATTAGGTATTGCTCCTTTAATATTTATTTTATTTATAGCTATTTAGCATCCAAGGCTCCTCGGCTTGGAATATAATTTGTCCCTCCCTTAATATTCTTGTACTTACTATTTGCTCCCTGTAACTCATTGGCTTAGTATTTATTTTTATATGTGTATGTTTATTCATTATTATTATTTATTTATTTTTCGGTTTGATACCTACTCAAATTGATAAATATGTTGCTTTATCTCTTAACCCAAAGATTGTCTGGAAGAGATCGCTTCTTAGCAATAAGACCGCCTGACGTCTACCTCCACTATATATTTTTGTTCTGTACTGAGATCTTTTTTGAGGTGTGCAATATAGTGTATTTGTATTGTATTGTAATATACTCGTATATTACTTACTACGTGCTGCATATAGCATGGAATAAATTAAAATCGCAAACTTTTTTTTTTGAATTAACTAGTATTTATAATGGCAAATACGTTCATTAAAACATTAAAATATCCTTTATTTCGTTCCTCTTTCACCCTAAGGTATATTATTTTGTAAAGTAAAGTATCCTTAGGAAGAGTAAAACAACTAAATACATATTATTACTACCATATTGCAAAGAATGCAGGCAAACCCGTGGGATAAAATGTAGCTTATAACCATCCAGAAGGTCAATTCTACGCGCAGGTGAAAGAATTTTTGAAATCGCATTAGCGGTTCAGGAAAAATACAAACTTACAAAGCTACAATCTCACAGACTTTTCCTCGTTGTAATATTAGTACGAGTACGAGTATAGATTGGTACCCAAAATGTCACACCGACCACCCGCTTCGTTCTCGAAGGACATCCACTGTTGACTTGAAATAAGGTTCCGTAGTCCTTGCTACACAGTGTGACATACGGATCATTCTAAAATACTTACCTACCTTTAACCTTAAAACTTTAACAACAAAGTAAAATACGACATCGTCACATTTAACTGTGCTCGCTCATCCACTCGGTACTTGCTGTTTGCAACACGAGTTGTAAAACTGACTATAAAACTAAATTCTAGAGTAAAGCTATTAAAACACACCGGTAAACGGACTTTTCTGCATTCTTATGATCCTGGCTTTGCGCACTCGTGTTTACTTATTCATTTTTTGACGTATTTTTTTGCGTAAGTTATTAATCCCGACTGTATAATTTATTATACAGTGTAATGACACAAAACAATGAATGAATATATATTAAATATGTTGTTATTTACATAGTATATTTGTCGTCTTTGCCTTGCCTTGTTTAGTTTGTAAATAAGTCGATAAAGCTATGTGCGCGAAATAACACATTGGGAATGGATGAAAATTTTAGAAGTGCCTGATTATTTTTTTGGTGATAGGAATAACCTTCCTTAGCACCAGAAAAAAGTTTCAGATTTTTCAGCTGCATCAATTTTTTTTTTGAAAAATATTAACAGTTTCCTCACTTACGTTTTGGGTCAGTTACGGCACCTTCCTCGATCGGTCTCATATTACAAAAAAATATATTAAATATGTGTGGTAAACTGACACTGGCAATGATATTGACACTTGCAGCAGCTATGTTCCTAATTGTATTGTATGTCTACTCCCTTTATATCTGTGTGTCTTTTGTGTAGTGAATAAATGTCTTCTTTCTTTCTTTCTTTCTTTCTATATTCGTCATTACCAGTGTCAGTTTACCACAGATATTTAAGATAGTTTTTTGTAATATGGGACAGATCGAGGAAAGTGTCCATTTACCGTTCTTGACCCAAAACGTAAATGAGGAAATTGTTTATATTTTTCAAAAATAATTATTCCTATCACCAAAAAAATAATCAGGCATTTCTACAATTTTCATCCATTCCCCATTGTCATTAGCAGCATCGAATATTACATACTGCTAATAATATTTATATTTTTAATAAAATAGCGAAAGTAGTCAAATCATTGCAGAACATTAACTTTTCAAGATTTAGATGATGAAACTATTTTTAATGACACCTAAAAATTTTAATAATTTAATTCGTTGTTTAATTGACCTGTCGTGCGACCCTCTCTTAGATAATAATGTATTTCTCTTGTCTCGTATTTTGTCAGCTAATGTCAACACCAAGGGAGTGGACCTTCTATACTATTAGTAATATTACTTAGTTATTCTGTGATTCAAGGAAGCATAAAATCAAAAGTAAAAAAGCACTCAGTATATCCGAGACACAAATAGCGTAACTAAAACCTTTAGGCATAATACAAGGCCGATTCAACCCTTCGCTTTAATCTCCCGAAGAGGGCCAAAGTGGTGTCATGGTTAATTTATATGTAGCTGGGCACTATTATTTCAACTGTTTAGGAATGGGTATTCTTTATATTCCAGAAGTTAACTTATTCACTGCCAACGAATTCGTAACGCTACGATTGTGGCCGATGCCATGGTTTTCCTTTGCTCGCCCTACGACCAGAGCCCGCTAGGCGCCTGGGTGTAAATGTGTTTTTCTACTCCTGTACTTTTATCTGTCATTTACATAGTCACGCACACTAATATAAAGACATACAAAATAAGTTTGCAGAAAAGTCTATACTCTATTCCCCATAACAGTACGGCACAACCGTGCTGTTATGTCGCCAAAACGATACGCTTAGCAGCCATAAGCTTCTAAACCTATACATTAGGTACTACCAACTTAACAAACCACTGACTGTTTTTACTTTTTAGATTTTTTTTTAACTAAAGGCATTGCTGCTAACTTAGGAAAAACCTTTATTCTTAATATGGCAGTACTGGCAAGTTGACATCAATTAAAAACAAAGTTAACCATAGACACCCATTTGTGTCATTTTCATGTTTCCCGAATTCCCGGTTATTTTATAAATTGTTGTTTGACTTTGCGGCCGTTGTGTTTGCTACAAAATAGTTGGTGTTTCTCAAAAGTAATAATGGATGACGATGAAAATATTGCTTCTACACCAGAAATACACCGGGGCAGCCCACAAGCAGTGACCGAACATTTGTTGCCTACTAAATCTCGGGACCTATACGACAAAGTTTAAGAAAAGTTTACTCTTTGTTTAATTTTGCATTTTTTTTCATAGTAGCTAGTCGTAGAAAAAGTATTGTATGCAACGTTGTATAACTAAGTCAAAAAACGCTCGTGGCGTCTTTCTTTACAATGTTCGCCTTCGGCTCACATTGTAACCCACGCCACTCGCCTTTTTTGACCTCTCTTATACAACTGTTGCATAAAATACTATAAGCCTCTGCCGCATTTGTCGGTCCGATATCAGTAAAGACGAGCGTTGCGTACTCTAGTATTACGCAAGCCACGGAGAGCACACCAGATAGCAGATCAACACCAATCTATTAATAATAATTATTATTAATACTTAAATTAGTAACGCTTGCTAACGAAATTTATCAAATTAAACGAAAAATCTGCCTTGAAGCATTAAATTTTTTAATGTTTCCGTTAATTTGATATTTATTGATACTTTCCCAGAATACACAGTCGCTGTGGCCGAAATCGGTCAGGACGACATCATCATCATAAGTACTCGTAGCTGTCAGTCAAGTCAGTACAGACGCTTTACTGCGCTCCTACATTTAAATAAGTGCTTTCTGATTGGCGCAGGACGCGCGGAAGCCAGGCGTACGGCTGTACTGCATGCGTACCACCACCCAGCTTCCGCGTAACGTAATACAACTGCATAAGTTTAATACTGACAGTAAACCGACTAGTAAGACATTCTGGGCGATATCAGTTAGCTCTCGGTAAAGTAAAAAATATCGCAAACACATTCCGCCCAGCGAAATGCGGAAGTTACCTTCAAGGATCGACCACTATAAAATATTAGGAATGGTGAGGTAGCAAAAGAGCATACGGCTTGCCTGATGGTAAGCAGAGACGCCGCCGTCTATGGACGCTTGCGGCACCAGAAGTATCACATGCGCGCTGCCAACCCTTTATTTATAGCGGTACCGTTTGGCACCCAATTCACCGACTTCATATTTAGGTATAGCGGTACCGTTTGACACCCAATTGACCGACTTCATGTTTTAGCGCCATCGCGTGCGCGTGTTGAACAGTGAAAATCTGTGGTTGGCTGATGAAGTGAAAAAAACGGGTCATAATGGGTTAAGAGTTCGTTATGTCGACACCTACTACAGCTTTTACAAATCCAGGTCCCACACTCTCAACATCCTGGGGAGCTCTGAGTATGGTGGTCCTTACCCACCACCAGGAACACATCACCAAATACCCACAAAGCAAATAATGATGTTATTTCTGTGTATAATTAACCGACTCCAAAATAGGAGGAGGTTATATGTTCCACTGTAGTATGCATTTATTATGTATGTTCACCGATTTCAATTGCGGACCGATTTTCAAAATTCATTTTTTATTCGAGGATCTGAGATCTGAAGTTGTTGTCATTAAGTCAGAATCTGATGATGGGATCCCAGGGAAATTGAGAGCAACCCTCAAGTTTTATAAGCACGCGTGTAGTGATTTCGGTAAGTTCTATTATAACTCGTGTATTTACCGCCAGAAATCGCAAGTTTGGTAAAGTGGAACTGATGATGAAGACCACAGATGTGAATTATGGTAAAGTGGAACTGATGATGAAGACCATAGAAAAGATTATGAAACTCCTAAATGATGTATAAAGTACGTCAAAGATTCTGAAATGATTCCGTTGAAGTAGCAATTAATGAAGTGTCAATTCTGAGATCCTTGAGGAATCGACGGAACTCCTCAAATATTACCAGCCCACATACTTGGATTTTTTTCTGAAATAATCAACGCATTTGCTCTCGGAAAGCAGTTCATGTGGTAAATTGGAAAGGAAATGTGGTAATTTTTATGTACCTATGTGTCTTGGCAAAGTACAATACAATACAATGCAAATACTCTTTACTGCACAACTCATACAAACAAAGAAGTTAGAGAGAGAAACAACTTGAACTTGGCTTGACACGCTGCCGCGTGTCTAGATACAATAACATGTAGGTAGAGGTAGACAACAGACGGTCTTATCGCTGAGAGAGCGAAGAGCGGAGTACTGAATTGAAGTCGGTTTAAACTTTGTTTTTGAAGTATTAGTGATTATTTACCTTCAAGCTTTTACATTTAGGTACGATTCTAAGTCTGAAACTTCAGAAAATCCCTAGACGCAACATGCGTCCGTCATGTGAATGTTAATTAAGGGGCGACATAATTTGTAGATCGATACAGCTAGAAACGTGTAAAATTTCAACATTTAACTAAAGTCAGATTCATACTTATCTGACGTGTTGTGAGAGAACAATATGCGCTCTGGTGTAACGCCTTGTTTTGTGGCATGCGTCAGACAGCGTCGCGTCAGCTAAGTATGAAACCAGCTTAATACCTCAAACTTACAGAAGACTGCAGCTGTTATAACACAACTACTTGCTCTGTAGGTAGTTACGTGGTTGTGTTCATGTGTGAGTGAGGTCGCAAGGATGCGCTGTGTTTGTCTTGGATTTGCATTTATCTCTAGCTAATCAAGACAACGAATCCTCAAATCAATAAAGCGTTCGCTTGTGGTTCTTCTGGGGTCGCAAGATTCCATGGGTTACGGTGTCTTCTGACCATCATGTAGGCTGTGTACTGGTTTGCTACCATCGTTATAATTATATACAAAAATAAAAATATATGTTATTCTCGTCTCTATCTGTTGACGAGGCGCCATTTTTAGTTGTTTAGGAGCACGGGCGGGGAGCGCACTATATCAGTATTATGTGGTACCCATTAATTTTGCTTCTAAGCTCTTTATGTCCTCTCAAATGCACTTTAATTAATTCTAAAATCCAATTCGGTTATGGCACTGAAACTGCTTGTAGAAGTAATGTGAGGATGACAAATTTTAATTACCTTCATGAATTTCTCTTACCCTGAAGGTACACCTGTTAACTAAATTGTTAGGTAATTGAAAATGTAGTAGCTATTAGTGCTGCTGCTTTAACATTATCTGACGATATGTCGGGACAAGTACAATGTATAAAGTAAATGCATATTACAATATAGTTAGGATCCGATGTCGAATGATATCGTATCTCTGGAACAGATCGAGTCCCCCAGAAGGTTTTCATAGTTTCAGAGAAAAAGGACTTTTAGGATAAATTAAACTTCGAGTAAAACGATACATCTGGGAAACACTTCTTAGTGATTAGGGTAGGCTTCCCCTTCAAAATAAATCCCCCTTTAAAAAAAAACGGCCAAGTGCGAGTCGGACTCGTGCACCGAGGGTTCCGTTTCTTTTGATTGCGTTGACATAAAAGTTTGATTTTGATAGAGATTTGATAGGTATTATAGACCTGTGTATTTAATATGAATTTCAATTTAATACCTCTACGCGTTCATGAGGAAAGGGGTAGTAACTTTAAAATTATGAAAAATATTATTATAATATGATTTAACTAAAAATGTACGGTTTTCGCAATTTTTTTCTTTATTTGTGCTATAAGGCGTTGTTTCGTAACAAATTTCAAGATTCTGAGTTCACGGGAAGTACCCTGTAGGTTTTGATTCCCTTGCGAGTTTCGAAAATTTGCGGCATAAACGGCTGTATCTTTTGATTGCGTTGGCTTAGAACTTTGATTTTTTTCACAGCTCCAAGGGACAGTAAATTTGAGTATTTGGTATAAATTTTAGCTTGATACCTTTACGCGTTCCTGAGAAAATTGGTTTTGATCTATTATAATCGACTACCTTTACGAGTGGCTAAAAAAAAACCGGACAAGTGCGACTTCAACTCGCGTGGTGAGGGTTCCGTATATAATCCAAATTTCATAAGTGTTTTTGAATACTCAGACTTCTTATAGGTTTTCCTGTAATCTTTAGGCAAGGAACTATTTTCCATATTTTTTTCAGAATTTAACGCCAGTAGTTTCGGAGATAAGGGGGGGGAATAGTCAATTTTCGTCTTTTTTCCTAAATTACTTCAAATCTGTTTATGCTAAAATTAAAAAAAAAATCTGAGATGCTTACAACAACCCCTTTCATTTAATATGTCACACAATACAGTTTGCAAAACTTTTTTTTTAATTTTCCAGTTTACCCCCCAAATGTGGCCCCCTTATTCAGAATTCATTAATTTACTTTACGCGTCCATCTTTGGGTCACCAATTTACATATGTGTACCAAATTTCAACTCAATCGGTCCAGTAGTTTCGGAGCAAATCGGCTGTGACAGACGGACAGACAGACAACCGAGTGATCCTATAAGGGTTCCGTTCTTTCCTTTTGAGGTATCGGAACCCTAAAAATGACAACACTGTCCTGGGGGGCGTTTTTTTCATTTTGCGTATTGAAGTCATATGCGAATCATCTTGTGTGGCGTTTATCAAAGTGTGCGACCAAGGGGTTGGAATAAAATAAAAATAATATCGTTAGATACTAAATTGTAGTTGTGGGGCCAAGACCGCCAAACTGCAGTAGAACTGGGCTGGACATGTCTGCCGTATGCATCCGGAAAAATGGACCCCGCAAAGCGGGCACCGGAGCAGAGGCAGACGAAAAAGGAGATGGTGGGACGATTTGGACGCGTTCGGCTTGGGTTAGCGGGAGCCAGCAACATGGCGGCCGAGTGGAGGAAAAAGAAGGCTAAAAAAAAATTGTTATAAAATAGGCTAAGTTGTGAGAAACGGACTAATGCAACATTTTTAATAGTTAAGGCCAGTAGTTTCACCCAGTGGTACTAATTGCAGCTACCAAATTACCGTAAACACGGCGCGAGTTCAATTAGCAATCATAATCGGATAGAAGCCGAAACGATCCCACAGCGAGAATGAAACCTTCTTTAACATTTTAAATTCAACGTTGTTTGGGCACATTTGAACGAGTATTTGATGACTGAATAAAATACATTCAGCAATTTGTTAAACGAAATAGTACTAGTTTTTTTGGGTCGTACAGAGATTTAAGTTCGCGTCTCTTCTGTGGATATTGCCAAAATTAAGGGCTACACAACCAAATTTTTGGTTGAACTCTTAATCCGCGTAAACGGCGTCTCCTCTTATAAGTAACTGACATTCAGACAATCTTTGTGTTACATAAAAGAGCCATTCGTTTGTAACCTGAGAGCACAAGAATCCGTGAGAGAGCTCTTTAAAGAAATTAACTTTTTAACAGTAGTTGTTATACTGTTCGTTATTAAGGACTTGATATACAAAATTTTTATACACGAATTAAAAATAAAATAGCAACTAACAAGTTTCGTGTTCGTAAATATACAAGTCTTTTTCGGGTCAATGTATCCCTTTTTATAATAAGTTACCGAATTACATTTTGAATCTAGGCCGCTAGGGTAGATTCTACAGCTCATAAAAATTACTTGAAAAAAAAACATTGATATCAAATGATTATTACAGGCTTGAGGACTATCTAACTGACAGAAATGCAAGGCCCAACCCTGATCCCAGAATAGTTTAATCATTCATAATTTTCTTAATTGTCATTGTATCACGCCTAGGGAACTAGATGACACAGTTCCTACAAGAAAGCATATCCAACGATTTACTTAACAGTCGCATTCCCATTCATTTACTTTTTTTACTCCTTTGCTTTGTATTTTGTAACACAGTTTGGTGTTTTCTTGTAGACAAACGCATTATGTTATTTTTCTTCTTCTTATTCATATTCAGGTTTACTTATTTGAAGTAGGTACTATTATTTTAATAAGGTTTTTTGACAACAAATTACTGCCTGTTGAATTTGTTTCGGCGTTTCTTCTTGACAGTGGTCTTCTTTTTCAGAAACGTTTTGTTTTATATACTAGTTACTTGCAGAATAAAATTCATTTATTGCATTTATTTATTTGTGATTTCATGCAATCAAATCATTTTGTACTTAAGTATAGGCAATAAAGCTCTTAACTATTGACCACAGAAAAGAAGATTTTTGTTGTACTCAAGCTGAAATCTCCTGAAAAATCCTTTTACTAACCCTGTGCAAGAATTCAAGGTTGACGCTTTTGAAAGCTAGAAAGTATTCGAAACCGGAAGTCAAAATATAAACTCACACAATTACAAAGCTCAGCAATGAGTTAAGCCGCGTTTACATTATTTAAAGCGTACCTAACCTATCTTTTTAAGCCGGGATCCGGGTCCCATTGACATTCGCTCATTAATACCGCTCCCTTCCGGCGGTCCTCAGCACCGTCCATGCTAAATTAGAATCGTACACCTGCACGATAATGTGGAAGATGATTTATTTGTTTATTTACATATCACATATATTTATTTAAAAGCTTTGAAAGAAAATACATTTATTTTACCTCACAAATTACACAATTAAAGAAACAAACAAGCAAAAGAAAAAAACTAAATAAGAGGACGACGACGGTTAGAGTACCTGACTATGAAGCTTGAGGTCCCGGGTTCGATTCCCGGTCGGGGCAGATATTTGTATGATGAATACGAATGTTTATCCGTTGTCTAGTACCCATAGTACAGGCTTTGCCTAGTTTGGGACTAGATCAATTGGTGTGAATTGTCCCACGATATTTATTTATTTAAGAGGATGTTAAACAGGATCCCCACCCAGCATAAAGCCACAGCAAGATACAGCCAGCTGAGGCGCTGATTTTCGGTGGGGACCTAACTTACAAACTGTCACAAGAAACATGAAACAGGGAAACAGGGTAGGAATCGGTGTAGCCTAGTGGGTCCGTACTCATTAGGCTAAACCGTAGGTAGCTAAAAACAGGTCGTCTTGACCATCATTCATAGTTGCTGCTCGACCTTGAGAGAGTGATTATGTTTCAGGGTTTTCGGGGAAAGTTCCGGAAATAACAACACGACATGGCCACGAAACTTTTGTGAAAAAAAAATTTGGCCATCTTATTGACAGTGTTTTTTTGGAAAGGTGTGAAAGTATGACTCGATAACAAATCATCTCTGTCACGGGCTAGCCTTTCTCTCTCATACTTGATCAGAGGGATGAGCTGCAATGTGAAGTATATTATATTAGGCTGTAATTAATCGGGTCGGATACCATTGACGTTCCCTCATTAATGTCGCTCCCTTCCGGTAGCGGTTCGCCAGTAGCGTCCATGCCAAATGAGGATATGTACAGTACGCCAAAAATACGTTTACACTATTCCCCTTATTCCAATGGAATAAGGGGAATAGTGTAAACGTATTTTTGGCGTCGACCGTACACCCGCACGAGCTGCTGTGGAAATATGGGAAGTGAATTTGCTTAGTCATATTAAATTAAAATCGCATTGTGGATGTTTATCTGTATTTTTGGTGACAATTAAATTTGACTTTTTTTTTTATTTATTTATTCAGAAAAAAGTATGGTACGATTGCATTTGTTTAAATTTCGCCAAACATTACGTTTATCGGCGAATAGTACACTCACTTCCATTTATGTACCAGCGGGTTGACTACGCAACACTCCGTACGCGCGCCAATCAGGTCTAACTATTGTTTTTAGTCATGGAAAGTGATATATAAATCCACCTATATACGCACGCCCGAGAACGTTACATAGTCAACCCGCTTATCTCATCTAATGGCTGACCACAATCTGTGTATTTATTTATGTAACTTATCTATTTTTTATTGTGTATTTTATTGATCTTACGTTACGTTGAGGTGTTCATATGAAACGGGACGAGGTGACGTGGCGGTGACTCTATCTCACTCTACGTTAAAACTTAAGGAGCTGGATCCTTCCAACATCCAATGCGCTTGATCATCCAGTATGTATAGTCGAGTTCGAAAATATGTATTTTAGGACAAAGTTATCAAAAATATGTGAACACGACTTTATTGTTGTTGGGGGTAAAAGGTTGCTCGGATATTTTTGAGCCTTTAGGAACGTACATATATACACGGGAACTTTTAATTCTGCCATTTTCTCTAATTCAGTAGCTAATCGATGCCAAACGCGATTAACGCGTAGTTATCTAAAACAAACGTTATTTTTTCCGGACTACAACTGAATTAGGTATACTTTTTAATTAAAAATCATTGTCACCCTAACGGTTGTATCTATAAATCTGAAACTGAAAACCTCCTTGAAAAAATATTTCCATATACCAATCTAAAAACTAACGTAAACTCTAACTAAATTAAATTAAAACTAAGTTAAATCTAAAAAAAACGGCCAAGTGCGTGTCGGACCACGCAAAACGAAGGGTTCCGTGCCTATTAAAAAGGTCGTATCGTCACAGAAATTTTACGGTACTTACGTCCTTTTCTTTGAGGAAGGCAGTTTTTCAGCAATATATCGAAAACCTCTGAACCGATCTTGTTCAAAAAAAATTTCGGTGAATGAAATTAATAAGCACTATGTCCATGAATTTTTCCATATTTTTAAAATACACCGTTCAAAAATTAGAGGTGGGGGACAGAATTTTAGTGACTTTCGGGGTGATTATCTCCGACTCTATTCACTTAATCAAAAAAAATGCTAAGAAACCTTATATTTATTTTGAAAGGCCTATCGATTGATGTGCCACACGGGGGGTCACAATGAATTATTTTTTTTGACTTTTAGTTTTATGTATGGAGTGCACCCTTAAAAAAATTTTTTTTGTCATTTTAATTACAAAACTATGTAGCGGATAACAAAATACACCTATTCTCAAAATTTTATTCAAATACACCTTATAGTTTTCGAGTAAAATGCCTGTGACATACGGACAGACGGACAGACGGACAGACGGACAGACGGACAGACGGACATGACGAAACTATAAGGGTTCCGTTTTTGCCATTTTGGCTACGGAACCCTAGAACCGGAAAGGCTCTCGAGGTATACCGAGCTGGCGGCATTTCCTCACTGAATTGCAATGCTGATGCGTTGCGCGAGAAAGCCGCCAGGTCTTCGGTCATCAGTTACATCAACCAATTAAATTTAATTTAATGAACTTAATAGTGATGTAATTGCATGAGATCTCATCCCTTGAATTTTTTTTTCTCTGTTTATTAATATTTTTCGAGTCCAGATCATGGATTAAAAATCACCGTGTATTTATGAACTCAACTGTATATACATCCGCACCGCCTCAAGTGAAGAAGGAATCATTTCGCGTCACCCTAAAGGTTCCCTTAGAACTGATAGACCATAGGAAAACCGCCATGAAAAACGCATCGTGGGTCCCTAAGCTGAAGCGTGCCCATTCGCTTCCTGTCACCATGCACCCTTGCCGGTGTGCGCTGTCGTCGTGTAAATGAACCTTAATGTTATTGTTGGATTTTTCGCTTCGCCTGTTGTTTAGATGGTTAATGTCTCGTTTGGAAGTCCAATTAAAACCGGCTACTGCAGATTTATTTGCATTAGGCCGTAATGGAGCCGAATTAATTGCGATTTCGAGGTCCATTAGTGAATATTTTTTTTGGGTTTTCTCGTACCATATACCTAACGAACTAACACCAATGCATGACGACAGGTCTTATTATGGTCTTGTTAATTTTGCCCTTCAGTCGAAGGGACATTCGGCCGTCGCAGATGGTTCCCGTAACCTGTCACCATTTCATCCATCCTGCGCTGATTCGGATTCTAACGTCACGGTCAATATCACCATTACACTGTATGAGTGACCCGAGGTATCGGAAATCGGAGCAGAACGGCAGGGTTACGCCATCGAGCTCTATGGGCCTAAAATTGGAGAGAGACCGCCGAAATCGCAAAACAAGTGTTCAGTTTTTGATCTGCTGCTTTATAACTAGGCTGAATACGATATAAATAACAACTTAGAAAAGTTGACATTTTCGTTTCAAAGTTCGATATCTCAAAAACATCTAAACCGATTTTGTTGAAACAAAGCTAAGAACCATCTATTCACGTCAGCTTTCGGACAAAAAAAACAGCATTGAAATATTCGTTTAGGTGCTACGATGCCACAGACAGACACACATATACACAGACACACAGGATACACAGACACTCAGATACTCAGACACGTCAAACTTATAACACCCCCCTTTTTGCATCGGGGGTAAAAACGTGCGATAACCTTGAGCACGGGATGAACTAAGTTTTTAACTGGCTAACTTTGCAGATTTGCATTTCGGGTGCTTCCTGTTGTAGAGCTGGATGCTTTGCGCCTGCACAACTTCTGCAACTGTTATAAATATGAAAACAAGCACTGAGTTGCCGTTTTGCTCCTAGTTTTGAAAGTATATCTACAAGTATATTTTTTTTACATAATATCCACAATCTGTAAAGTAAAATTTAATGAAAAAGGAGAGGTTTATCATGATCACCATCATCGCTATATCAGCCGAAACACGTCCATTTTTTGACATAGACTTCCCCCGAAGAGTGCCACAATGATCAGTCCTGCGCCACCCGGGCCTTTTACCAGGTCATCAGTCCACGTTGTCAGATATCCGTGATATCTGCCTATTTATTTATTATTATTATTCTGGTAGTGGCTATTGTATCATTGCGACCATTGCTGATCCATTGTGATCGCCACTTACTACAATTCTTGGTCAAGTCCTGCGAACTCGAAGAATTGCAGGATTTTGTTGAACTCAAGAAATTTGATCTCCTCCGGGCACATGAAGTGTTTGCCCAGAATGGAGTTGCGGCTACGCATAAGACAAAGGCAATCGGTAAGGATGTGTTTAGGTGTCTCCTCCGCTTCAAGGCAGAGTCTGCACTGCCTTGTGTCACTCAGCCCCAACACTTGCATGTGCTTGTTTAGGGAAGATCTGCCTCTGCCTCCCGGTATGTTTTTGACCAATTCACCTGGGCTCCTATGATTGTTTTTATTTATGACAATGACAAGATAAAAAAGCATTTGATTCTTCTTTAAATTCTCTACCTACAGTATTTCGCATGTTATCGGCTATTAGCGTACCGCTAAAAAATTGTATTAGACGTGTTAAAGAAAGTCACGGATGCTTCATCTTGTCACTTGATAACTATGACCACAATCCGCCCTAAAAGAGGACGTATAAGCTCCATACATACCCACATATTTTTCCTTAATACAACAATCAGCCAAACGGCTCCCTAAAAGGTATCGTGTAACGAGAAATTATTGCGCTTCAGTCTCGACCTGATAGAGGCAGGAAATATATCCCCACTAAACACAGCCGAGTTTTAATCTTATCACGTTTACTCGGTCCATAAAGAGAGGAAACGGACTTGTATGGCTGTAAAACGTTTTTCTATTCGCTTTCATTTCGTCCATTTGCAAAGTGGGGCGAGCGTGTGCTGCTATAAATATGGAAGGTCGTCTAAAAGGAACTGTTTGCTTAGCTTGGTGAATATAGTGTCTGCCTTATTGAAGTGATCAAGAGCGAATCTGAGTTGCACGCGAGCGCTTTGTAGAAATCAACAGCACAAGACTATAATTGAAGTGTTTTACTCTTTTTTATTAGGTGCTAACGGACTGTTGTTTTAATTTATGTTTAAAAGCCGTTTTGCCAGCTTTATTGATAAATGGCAGTTATTCAATTAGAGTTGATTATTAAATTTATAAAGACTTGGTGTGCATTTTTGAAGAGTCTATTATATACTATCGTTACAACTACTACTAATTTTACAATCTACGACAAGGATGTATCTATGTACATCTTCTACCTTATTACAATGTGACATAGGTCTTTAGTTACGTCGATTGTAGCTTTTGATAAGCAGAGACGACGCAAAACTATAAGAATTTGAATTGATGTGAGCTCTTTAGCCTATTTATTTTTACTTTATTGTAAGGCGCAATGAATAGACCCAATTATAGCTCAGACGCTCTGGTGATATAATCCTCAACCATGAGAAAGATCAACCAGGAGATATTATCAGACCTACTCCTCTTGCGTCTTGGGGCGGAAAGGTTCTCGAGTGGTAACCACGTACCACAAGACGCAGTGTGGGTAGATCCCCCACAATGTGGACTGATACCCTGGTAAAGGTCGCGGGAGTCCACTGGATGCGGGTGCTGCAGGACCGATTACTTTCGCACTCTTTGAGGGAGGCCTATGCCCAGCAGTGGACGTCTTTCAGATCCGATCAGATCGGTCGTGGATGATGATGACTTTTCTTGCCGCGTAGGCTACACTCGGCTCTTGCACACCTCCGAGGTGTAAACACGCCCGATCTCGCTAGGACCGAAAGAACACGTGCTATATATACAGGGAGCGCGAGCAAGCGGGGGTTTCAGGCTGGCAAACGTCTGTTTGTTAGACTGAGGTCCTTCTGTACGTATATAATATACTAACTGTTGCCCGCGACTTCGTCCGCGTATAACTTTTTATCGTCTTAGAAAAATGATTGTTCTCCATACAAACTTTGCACCCTTTTTTAACTCTCTTACGGGATATATAAACAAAAACGATGAAACTCATTTTCTAGTTTTTAAACAAACAGTCTAATACCGAAGTTACATATCTCATACTTTAAAAATGTCTAAAGACTTCAAAACTAATTTCAGAGTTTTATATGGATATTTTGGATATAAACTTTGAACCCCCTTTTAACCCCCTTTTAGGGGTTTAATTTTTCAAAACACTGAAAGCTATTTTTTTTATTTTAAAAAGTAATCTTTCTAGTAACTTTTAAGTCTCTAGCTCAAACAAAGTGTTGCCCATACAAAGCTTACCCCCTTAGGGGTGGAATTATCTTAAACGCTGAAAGTACTTCTTTTGTATTTTAATAAGTAATCTTCCTACAAAGTGTTTAATCTCTAGCTCAAAAAAGTGGTCTCTAGCTCAAAAAACAGTGTTCCCCGTACAAATCTTGCACTGCTTGTTAACCCCCTTAGGGGTGGAGTTTTGTAAAAACGCTGATAGTCCTTTTTTGTATTATAATAAGTAATCTTTTTACGAAGTTTCATATCTTTAGCTCAAAAAAAAGTGTTCCCCTTACAAAACTTGCACCCCTTTGTAACCCTCTTAGGGGTGGAATTTTCTAAACAGTGAAAGTACTTTATTTGTATTTTAATAAGTAATTTTCCGAATCGCTAAACTTAAGTGGCAGTGGGCGGGGCACATTGCACGTAGAACCGATGGCCGTTGGGGCGGAAAGGTTCTTGAGTGGTGACCACGTACCGGAAGGCGCAGCGTGGGTAGGCCCCCCACAAGGTGGACTGATGACCTGGTAAAGGTCGCTGGAGTCCGCTGGATGCGGGTGGCGCAGGACCGGTCATTGTGGCGCTCTTTGGAGGAGGCCTATGTCCAGCAGTGGACGTCTTTGGGCTGATATGATGATGATGATGATGAAGTAATTTTCTACAAAGTTTCAAGTCTCTAGCTAAAAAAAAGTGTTCTGCATACATACCTTGAACACTTTTTAACCCCTTTAGGGTTGGAATTTTCCAAAACGCTGAAAATTTTTTTTTTGTATTTAAATAAGTAATAATTCGACTAAGTTTCAAGTCTAACTAAAAATGAAGTGTCCCTCATACAAACTTTGCACCCTTTTTTAACCCCCTTGGGGATAGCATTTTTCAAAACGCTGAAAGTATTTTTTTTTGTATTCTTATAAGTAATTTCTCTACAAAGTTTTGGGTTAGGCTCGTAAAACACACTTTCCCGAAATGTACACTTGCTGTAAAAGTGCATTTTTTTAGAATGATCATTTTTCCGTAAAGTACACTGTCTCTAAAAGTGCTCTTCCCGATATGTACACTTTGTCAATAGGTGCACTTTCCCAGAATGTGCACTTTCGCAGAAGGTATATTTTCCCGGAAAGTACACTTTAAGGGTAGGGGTGTAAATGCCTAGCATATGTGTGAGTGCCTCGCACTCACACACGCATACGATAAATCTGCATCGCCGAAGATCCCGCTTTAACGACTAAATGTGTATATTTAAATAATAAATGTGTATCTTTTGAGAAAGTGCCCTAAATGGGAAAGTGTACATTTTGGGAAAGTGTGCGTTTTGGAAAAGTGCACTGTTTGAATAAATGCACATTTCGGCAAAGTTTCCAAATTGGGAAAGTGTATATTTTGGGAGTGTACGTTTTGCGGAAAGTGCACCTTTGCAGAGAGTGCACATTTCGGGAAAGTGTGTTTTACGAGCCTAACCCAAAGTTTTAAGTGTCTAGTTTAAAAAAAAAGTTTCCCTATACAAATGTTGCACCCCTCTTTAACCCCCTTAGGGACGGAATTCTCAAAAACGCTGAAATTACTTTATTTGTTTTCTAATGAGTAATATGTATTTCTACAAAGTCTTGAGACTCTAACTCAAAAAAAAAAGTTTCCCCCATACAAACTTTGCACCCCTTTTTAACCCCTTTAGGGGTGGAATTTCAAAAAATCCTTTCTTATCCGTCGCCTTTGTTATAAAAGGTAGTTTGGGTGAAAATTTCAAGTTTTTAGTCCCAGTAGTTTCGGCTGTGCGTTGATGAGTGAGTGAGTGAATAAGTCAGTCAGGACAAAGGCAATTATATGTATATAAGTTTATGTGATATTATATTTTCGGTCGCAAAACATCGTGAGTAAACCGGTTTAATGCCAATAAGATCTAGTTTTGCCTCTGGGTTGGAAGGTCAGATGGTACGCTTTTGTAGTGACCGGCTCATTTGAGCACTACATAGATACTAATCTCATATATTAAAATGTGAATGCTCAGCATAAATTTCAGCCGTATTCACGGTTGAGCCGATATCGATTTGCATAGATGGTTGCGAGGATTAACACACGTTTTATTTCAGGACAATGTATTTGGATATTGATGAACTGACCTAGTTCGGAACAGCTGGTCCCAAATGAAGTCGGATAGTCAAACTGTATCATTTGCAGAGAATTCGCAGAAAAATATAACATTATCAGAACAATCCGGAATCATTCAGAACTTAGCGCAAGTTTCTAATGGAAAGGGGGGACCTCTCCATAAAAAAAAATCTATTTAAAACACCGAAAATGTTCTACGTCTCGCGTCTATAGGTTTTTTTTTAGTTGTCAGGCTACCTACAAAGGTTTAGAGATGAGGTTAGGTACCTAACATATTTTTTTTTTTTTTATTAAAAGTGAATACAAGATTATAATTAACATTAACTAAGATAAATTAAAACTAAGTTAAATCTAAAAAAGGCCCTCGAGGCATTGTACCGAGGATGCTGGCGGCATTTCCTGGCTGAATTGCAATGCTGATGCGTTGCGCGAGAAAGCCGCCAGCTCTTCGTTCACCAGTTACATCGACCAGACGTTTCGCGATTTCTGCAAATAACTTATGCGCACTGGGACCCCACGGACCGAGGGTCTCGACGCCAAAGGGTACAAAGTCGTACTCTCTGCCGAGGCCTCTATATTTATTACATTTCAGATTTTCGGCGTTTTCCGCCGCTGCACCCGCTTTAGAAGTAGTCCGTTTAAAATAAAAATTGGTTAAGTTACAATAGATATGCATTCCTAGAAATTGAGCACTCCTCGCCATCAAACTTAATAGGTTAGCGAGTACACAGGGTGTATTCCTTCATTTCCGATAACTCAGGCATATAGACGTACACTCACAGAATCGACGTGGCGTACTTAATTTTACAATTATAATTTTTTTCATACAAAATAATTCATTATATTAAAAAATGTACGGTCAAGAACTTTATTGTTGAGCCATTGAGGTATCAACTAATTTTGGTTTTCTAAGAGGCTATGAAGTATCCAGTATAAAGTGAGCTCTAAATGGCTCAACAATTAAAGTCCGTGACTGTACAAGGACCTTAAAAGTTAGTGTCAAGTATGACAATGTTCGAATGACACGCACGTCAAGAAAACCACACGCACACAACACATACACGGTCATGACAGATAGACGACAATTTGGTGCAGTGGTTGTATTAGTCTTGCTTATTGAGTTAGCGATCCCGGGTTCAAGCCTTTACACTATACGGAGAGAGTTAATTAACGAAAATGATTTCTTGAATATCTTCGAAATACTCGTATACCAATTAGAATACTAGTGTCTTAGAGAAGTTTACTTCGCTAAAGCGAGCTGAGATAAATCTCAGGAATGCGTCCCCGAAGGATCAGAATAAAAAAAAACACAGTGTTTAGAATTTATCATGTAACACGTATATTGATTAATTAGGTGGTTTCGCTACTTTGGACTCGTATTACAAACTCGTTTGGCAAACTACGATATTGCATGAAACTTTAATGGCTAACATACAGTATGGATTAAATATGTGGGCATTTTATTTATATCCAAAACTGAATCCTATCTAGCTAGCGATGAACCGACGAGTCCATGGTTGCGAACTACCCATCATGAATTATGCAAGTAATTGTGGTAACAAGCTACGGTGGCCTAGTGGTTCAAGCATGCGGCTCTCAAACGGCGGCCGTGGGTTCGAATCCCGGCTTGTACATTTGAGTTTCTCGAATATTATGTAAAATATCATTTGATATGTTACCGTTAGCTTGTAGCGTACCGTTAGCTTTTCGGTGAAAGAACATTGTGAGTAAACCTGTATAGATCTGAGAATAAATTCAAAGATGTATGTGAAGTCCCCAATCCGCACTGGGGCAGCGTGGGGATTACTACCCGTTCCCTCTCATTCAGAGCAGTGGAAAGTATATAGGCTGATGATGAATAGATAGTGGTAGAAAAAGAATGTTAAACTGCCGTACGGCGCCACTTTTCACGGCGATAACATTCATTATAGACCACAGAAGTGACCACGGACATAAATTTCAAATCAGTGGCCGCTTCAATTACCTACAGGAGGAAACTTTTAGAAAATATGAGTTCCTGGGGAAATTCCGTTAAATGCCAACTGTAAAAATAGCAACAAACTTATTATATGTAGAATAGGCACGAAGAAAAACAGACCAGAGAAAAATTACTATATTGTACGTCAACGTAGAGATATTTCTAAATTATAGTTTTAGTCTTAACTAGCTTCTGCCCGCGACTTCGTACGCGTATAAATTATGGATGACATGATATTCTTATGTTTCACCATACGATACCTACTACACTGATAAATTAGATTATTACGATTTCATTTCTATAAATTATGCGTGTAACAGTTCAAATCCTCATAAACTTTGTCGTCAATAATATTTAGTTATAATGATTTACTTAATCTTTATTGCAAACGAAGTACCTAAGTAGAAGAAAAATTACCAAAACCGGAATTTAAATATAAGATTTCATAATTGAAACAAATGGACCGAGGGCGAGACCCCAAAGATACTCTATATTTCCGGGTGTCTTGTCAAACTACCCCTGAGAGCCAAAGTCCTGAAGGTAAACGGGGAGGCAAGCGAGGCCGAAGGCTGAGCTTTTCGTAGGAATGAAAGGCCCAACGTACCCTTATAGATAGCGCTCCATATGCGAGCCAGAGCATCGAAGGCCCGAGGGCGAGACTCCATGGATACTTACTATCCACAGGTGTCTTGCAAGCGAAACATGAGCCTTAAGTCCCAAAGTTGAGGGGTGAGGCAAGCGAGCCCGAAGGCCGAGCTTTTCGTATGAATGAAAGGCCCAACCAAACCAACCCTTCAGAGAGCGCTCTCTATGCGAGTCCGAGGGCCGAAGGCCCGAGGGCGTGCCTTCACGAACACTAACTAAACCCAGGTGTCTTGCAAGCGAAACACTATACCCGAGTATTCATAATAATATTTCTGAATGTCACAAACGCTGAAGTTTTATACATAAAAAATGGTACCTACTTAATTCTCCGCGGAATGCGGTTGTTTCCAAATTTTATACCCACGTCTCTTGACGTTGGTGAACTATGCTAATTCGACGTAAGTATTAAACTCAACCTATCATACATCTTTAGATGACCTCTGAATTCATAGCAATTATATAGGAAGACGAAGATCAAGGTTGCTGGATTTCAATATTAACAACGTTATCAGCGACTGAGTTTCCAAAATAATTAGGTTTCTAATGTCTAACAGCTACTATCGGTTGAGATATCAAACATTTTTGGTTATTATAGATAGTCTTTAGCCATCTAGCACTCATTTTCATCCCGTGGTTTTTCACGTTTTATCTATATTTTTTTATAATGTTTGAATGGAGTTCTTTTTACTTTCCAGTCAAGTGTATGTTTATCAATTTTCAAGTCTAAAGCTTGAGGAGCTTAAATTTGAGGAGTTCCCATACAAAGTTTTGCCCCATTTTTTACCCCCTTTGAACTATTTTTTATCATTTTTACAGCCTATGACCTGGCCAGGGATGAACTGCTGGGTTTGAACTCAGGGACACCGACTCCGTAAGCTATGGGTGAAACCACTGGACTAACTATCAGTTGTAAGAACACGATGAATTTTCGAATCTCTTGACGACATGTTACCATGGTAATGATACTGTTATAACCCCGCTCTTGCAACATTATATAGTTTCTAGTCGCCTCAGAACCTATTTTCATCCCATATTTTTCACGTTTTATCTATACATTGCTAAAAGTTTGAATGGGGTCGTTTTTACTTTCCAGTCAAGTTTATGGTTACCAATTTTCAAGTCTGTAGCTCGTACATTCAAGGAGTTCCCATACAAAGTTCAACCCCATTTTCTACCCCCTTTGAACCCTAATCTTTAAGATTTTTGTAGCTTAAAACCTATCCGGGGATTCTCTCGACAGATTAGTAAAGTTTGCATCAAAATCCGTTCAGCCATTTCCACGTGATACTCTGACAAATAAACAGACAAACAGATAAACAGATAAACAGATAAACAGATAAACAGACAAAAATTCTAAAAACTGTTGGAACGTGTTCTGTTATCAATTCTAAGTATCCCCAGCCAAATTTTTTTCGTTTATCTTCCATGTACAGACTTTCGACCCTCTTCAGCTTTATTATATGTATAGATAGATTGCAAAGTCTCGTCTAACACTTTCAATGCCAGGAACCCGCCCAGCGGGCGCCTACATAGTAGTCGCTTTCTGCTACATACGAGGAAAACCGCGAGCGTGGCGCGTAGTGATTCTTAGCAGTGAATGTGTTAGTATTAGCGTATAAAAGTAATAGAAACAGTTACACAAAAACTCTTAGGGCGAGATAGACAACCACACTTTACAAGCCGCTAACTGTTATCTCATAGACAACTTCCAATACATATTCGTACTCGGATTTTAATGAACGTAAATAACGATGACTGACGGTTTCAAGTAACCGACCCTTATACTTAACAATTGAGACTCATTGAGCTCTCCGCGGCACTGTTCCCGACTGTACATGAGCTGGTACACTCGTGCTCGTATTGTTCAGATGTACGAGCCGTCAGAGCTCTCCAGAGGCCCTCCTGTAGCTTCCAGACTTATTTAACTTATACGTTGTGTTTCTTACTTTTGTATACCCATTGGAGCGTCACGCCGTGCTGCTTTTCAGGAATTTTCCGTCGCTTTCCGCTTTTTCCTGTGTGTTTGATGTTAATCTTCATTAAAATAAAAAACCCCCTTGGTTTCACGAGTAAATTGCAACTTGTATCCCACGTTTTCTCAGCTGTAGTCAAAATGATGGGCGACAGTGATGCCACTCTTCGATTAAATGTCAAAATCGCCTCAAAACAACGCAAGCAAGCCTCATGCATCATTGGCAGGCATTGCATCTATAGTACATTGTTGTAGAGGCTAGAAAGTAAGCAATAGATGGACGAAAGTACGAGTCCAGCTATTGCACTTTCGGCCGAGGCTTAACATAGTGCATTTCAAGCCTACTGCAAGGAAATTGCAAATAATTATAAATTTAAATCAAAATTCAAGATCATAATATTATACAGGCTCGCTTGCCTCGCGCCCGGCGCGGAGGAGGAGGAGCACAGGCAGCGCAGCACGCCAGCGCGACCGCGCGGGGCCCTGTGATTGGTCGATCGCTGTTCAAACTGTCCAACAATAACATTGTTGGACAGTTTGAACAGCCTTGATGGCCTGTTCGTGCGACGTCCAACTAACCCCAGCTTTGACGCCTGAATTCTGACCATCTTTTGCCACATTTCCGAGCAGTGGCGTGAAAAACCTAGAAATACATATATCCCGAACGCAATTAGTTAAAGCAATGACGCATAGTTTCACTTTCCAAGAGGTAACCGAATGGCTCGCGGTATTTGAGCTCCCGAAGCGTTGTGGAACCGCCCTGTGCAACTCTAACATGGACTGGGGCGGAAATTGGAGGAAAACAAAATTAAAATTAAAAAACTTTATAAAAAACAAGCTTTTATTTAAATGCGTTAAAATAATAAAATAAACTTTTCCTTAAAATTTTTACTATCAACTTATAATAATAATAAAATCTTTATTTCAGAACACAGGACTCCATAGTTGTTAGTAGATTAACATGAACGACAAAAAGAAAAAAAAATTACAACTAAGTTAGTGAGTAAATTAAAAAAAAAAAAAAAATACATGTGACTAAAATTAAATTAAATACACATTAAAATACAATTTCTCAGTTGAGACTGTTTAGGGCTATCCCTTTGAAGGTGATTTTCCACCGGCGTGGACTGACGAGACGAGGCGTGGCGTGAATTGAAATCGCGCTGACCCTTTTCCACTAAAAATATTTCAATTCACGCCGCGCCGCGCCTCGTCAATCCACGCCGGTGGAAAATCACCTACGGCAGTCTCGACGAATTAACAACTAAACACCTGTCGCGAGATGGTTCTTTCTGTTGCAGAGTTAATTTAATCTCTATTTCAGAAACAATACGGTTTATTTTTATACAAACAAATATTTAAATTCACGTCGCGCAAATTCTCGTCAATCCGTACTATTTCCACTGAAGATGCGCCGGGAATGAATTGAAAATTGTTTCTGTTGCAGAGTTTATTTAATCTCTATTTCAGAAACAATACGGTTTATTTTTATACAAACAAATATTTCAATTCACGTCGCGCAAATTCTCGTCCATCCGTACTATTTCCACCGAAGATGCGCCGGGAGTGAATTGAAAATTTGCCATACAAATTTCAATTCACGCCGCGCCGCGCCTCGTCAATCCACGCCGGTGGAAAATCACCTTAATGAGCCCCACCCAATGCTAAACGACCTGAGTATATACGAGTACCTAAATCTCGCGACAAGCTTTTATATCATCTAAAATGTGTTATGACGTCATAAGTTGATAGTAAAAGTTTTAAAGGAAAAGTTTATTTTATTATTTTTAGCGCATTTAAATAAAAGCTTGTTTTTTAAAAAGTTTATTTTTTTTATTTTTATTTTTTTTTTACTTTTTAGTCATCGCTGGACACGTTTCTCAGTATATTGTCCGCCATATTGGATTTAGAGTGACGTCACTTTATTTTTTGAGTTATTCTTAGCAAGCCCTTTCATTTGATACCCATATTGTAGGAGTGCATTAAAAATAACTAGCCCGCCATCTTGGGTATTCCGCCATTTTGGATTTTTTTGCTGACTGTACTTTTTTTTTGCACACTCATCAACTGCTCATTGAGAGAATTGTAACACTTGCGTCTGTCTGTCCGTCTGTCACAGCCGATTTGCTCCGAAACTACTGTACCGATTGAGTTGAAATTTGATACACATATGTAAATTGGTGACCCAAAGATGAACGCGTAAAGTAAAGAAATGAATTCTGAACAAGGGGGCCACTTTTGGGGGTAAACTGGAAAATTAAAAAAAAAAGTTTCGCAAACTGTATTGTGTGACATATCAAATAAAAGGGGTTGTTGTAAGCATCTCAGATATATATTTTTATAATTTTAGCAAAAAATAGATTTGAAGTAATTTAGGAAAAAAGACGAAAATTGACCATTTTCCCCCTTATCTCCGAAACTACTAGGCTTAAAATTCTGAATTAAATATGGAACATACGAGTAGTTCCTTGCCTAAAGATTACAGGAAAACCTATAAGAGTTTTTTCTAAAACGTACTTATTTATTGCAAGCTATTCACAATGCAGTTGCTAAAATCAATCCGACGTTACAATACAAAAACTATTCTTTAGAACCGAATTGCTAGAATCCATGGACATATACCTAACTTTAAGTATACGTCCATGCTAGAATCTAAGTTAAATAAACTTTCCCTTTAGATCTAAAGTTAAGGTAATCTCTTACACTATCTTTTCACACATATATGCCTGATATATCGCCTTAACAACTAAAACTCAACAAGTCTTTAATAATATTTTTTCTGTTTTCAAGTTTAACAGCTTAATCATACTGTTGAAAGTGGAAGCGTGTGTTGACCCCGGCCTTTTCCATGGTAAGTATAACGTGTATAGATTCCGTGGACGCTCTTTGGACGTGCTGTTTGCTCGGTCCCCAATCAGCCGTCCGTCGCTTTTGTCAATTACTTAGTTGCGAAGTCTTCTAGCACTATAGGTGAATGGTGTATTTATACGTCGACGTGCAATGGCAATGTAGATTCCAGGCTATGTCAGAGAAAGTATCTTTTTATTTTGCAAGCAAAAAAATACAAAATTACCTAATACTAAAGATTCGCCAAACTGCGATGCGCTCACTTAAGAAGAATTTATAAGTAACGCGGTACAAGTAGATATACGGTACACCGAAAACACTAACTACCTCCCCAACCAAAAGACCGCAACTCCCTACAGAGTTCGTATGAAGTTAAGATCTGTTGGCGGCACGGAAGTGCAGTGCTTTATTTTTACCCTAATTATTGCAAACGTTTTTTTTTCTATATTTTTATGTTAGTAGCAAATATGGAGTTAACATGCGTACTGTTTAAGAACGGGAACACTTATATTATTTTATGTATTTATTTATTTAATTCACATATAAGATAATAAGGCTTCATAAAAGACGCGTGTGCTCTCATTTTCGGAAGCCACAGTATTCAAATAATAACCCCCAGGATAACAGCGAAGTACTGCAACCCAAAATGGGCTAGAAATATTGAGGCACGAGGAAAACTCCAATGCGTTCATTTTGAGATCCTGAAGTAAAACTGCCGTGGAGTTTTTAGTCAGTAGGAATATTTATTGGCGAGCTTAATGCCAAATAGTGTCCTCTACCAGCTAAACATTGGGCTAAACAGAGACTTATAAATGGTGCAAAGAAAAAAATATGTATGACAATTTTATATAATAAACACGAAACACCATATACAAAACACCATATAGTAAATTGTCCCGTGGCTCACTGGTTTTTTCAAAGAAAAAAACGGATAGAATATCTTGTCGCCTACGTTGAAGGCCACGGCTGGCTAAAACGAAACGAAAAATTAGTTAGACTAAGAGGAAACGACAGCCAAGTTCGAAAAAACTTTATTTGTCCGTAGAATTGCAGAATGTTGTACACACCTACTTTAGCAACATAAAATTCCCCTCACAAACCTTTTGTTTAACAAAACAACGAAAAAACAAGTTTTCCGCACCTTAGCTTCCAAGTTCCGATACTCTCCTGAAGTTGAATTACGAACCTGACTGCATTTATCCCGAATTCAATTTTCATTCGAAAGCATTTGTTTTTCTGTCGATTCCAAACATCCAATGCATGCGTAGGGTTGAACCTTTACAGACATTACCTCAATTGCATAAGTTGACGATGCAATTACCTACGGGAACATTTGAAGCCTCTAATATGTGACATACTCGATTGAGGTCAATACCAATTGGATGTCACGTTAGGTATTGCAGCGTTCAGGGTTCAATTCACGATGAAAAAATAGGCAAATTTCGCGACAAACTTATATTTTTGGAAAAGGTTGGTACAAATTGACTAGCTGGTAGCGGCTGTAGTACTGGTTTAAATTTGCTACTGGCGAAATAACAGTTGCACCCTCCCGCGCATCGTGCCCCTTAGCTTTGACAAACATATTACAAACAGGTAGTTTTAAAACTCTAATTGCGTCGCTCACATGTATTATTACCTAATCATCCAGAGGAGTCTAAAGCTAATGACGTGAAGTTTCAATTCGAACTTTTTATATATACAGTCAAGGGGCACCAATACAGACCTTATTTTATTTCTGCAATAATAAGATTGTAGTATACATATTTATGAGACTTTGAAAGAGTAAATATTGGTGCCATTGACTGTATATAGTTTACACGCATCTACGCATTCAAACTAGGGTTATTTTCAATTATAGAAATTGGTTTCGTACGGCACGTTACGCCGCGTTTAGGCATAAGCGACAAGTCGTGCGACGCAAAGACGGACTGTGGCGTTTGACACCTCCGCTGCCGTCGGCCATAGTTGCCCGACATCACGCATCTTGGCGTACGACAAAAATGAGACCGATTTTAACTACTTATGTTTAGTCAAAACTTTGGGTGACTTTGAGCCTTCTGAGGCCCATAATAAGCGACCACGTTTCAGTGCCATATGTCATCACTGGCAACACACACTGGCGAAAGACTCTTGTCTTGAGACACTGCGGAATATTGGACGAAAAGATGTGTCGTAGCTTCCTGAACGCTGCCCAGCCGAGTCGTATTCGACGATTGACCTCTTTCTCGAAGTTGGACCTACCTAACTGGACAGTGTGTCCTAGGTAGGTATACATAGTCGTCTACAACTTCGAGCGTAAAGTGTCCGATTGTAATGGGAGTTGGTACTACATGGGCATTTAGCATGATCTTTGTCTTATCCATGTTCATTCTTAGACCAACTCGTTCGGAAGCTTTACTGAGGTCATCGAGCATCGTACTTAAGTCCTCCATGGTCTCAGCCAAGACTAGTATATCGTCAGCAAACCGAAGGTGAGTGATGTACTCGCCGTTGATGTTGATGCCTAGCCTTATCCAGTCCAGAGTCTTGAAAACATCCTCCAGTGCAGCGGTGAACAGTTTTGGAGAAATAAATCTCCTTGCCTGACTCCACGCTGCAGCGGAATAGGTTTCGAGTTCCGGTCCTGGAGTCGGACTGACATAGTGGCGTTCTCGTACAAACATTTCAGTACTTCGATATAGTGGTAGTTTGGCACCGCTGGAGAGACTGTAGCACAGCCCAGGTTTCGACCGAATCGAAGGCTTTCTCGTAGTCCACGAACGCTAAGCAGAGGCGTGGGTAGGCCCCCCGCAAGGTGGACTGATGACCTGGTAAAGGTCGCGGGAGTCCGCTGGATGCGGATGGCGCAGGGCCGGTCACTTTGGCACTCTTTAGGGGAGCCCTATATCCAGCAGTGGAACGTCTTTCGGCTGATATGATGATGATGATGATGAGTCAAAACAAGAAAAAAATGGTGCCTGTTAGTCGACCATTTTTTTTTTCCCAGGGAAAATCCGTTATGGATCCCACCCGCCTCGGGAGAAGCCGAGTGAGTATGTCCGACGCTCACGGACTAAAACCCCTGGGGTGTTCCACCGCTCCGTTTTGGACAGAGCCCCGGGAACGCTATTGCACACATCCGGAAGTCTGACAGCGTTGTCCTTGCGGGCCCACGTAGGTGGCAGGGTATGAAGCCCTACCCACTCCTCTGTTGGCACCGCAGGACACCGAGGGGGCTTTTCTGCTCGGAACCTTTTCTAGGCGGCTGATGGAACTCCCGACCCATCACCCGCAGGTCCCTGTTTAGTCGACAGGCACCATACGCCATCCTTCACTTAAAAGTGGGTCATCGGCCGCTGCAACTCGGCCAATACTGATACGAGATGAGGACTGAGCGCAAGTGATAATTGGGTGAATGAACTTTTAAGATACCTACTCAAAAAATATTAAATTTTATAAAAACTATATATCTAAGTACCTATTTGCTTAGTAAGCCACCAAGGCTGTTATAAAATCAGATTATTGGGCCAGCTTTTAATGATGATAAATCTAAATTAAATATTATTGTTACAATAATATAATGAGTAACGCAGTTGACGTCGTTCGAGGTTTTGTATGACAAACGTATCTTTTCCGCTGCGTTACCAGGTTTTGCCAGGAATGTAAAAGGTTTTCATGCGTGTTACATGTGTGATTCGTAAATTTGAACGTCTAGTTTTAATATAAATAATCTTTTTTGACCCTTAAGTCAATGGGTAATTTTAAAAATATGGCTTTAGAAATAAGTACCTTAAAAGTCGATCACTAAATTACTTGCTTAACTCATTTTATTACCTCAAAAGTGCAAAATTCAAGCACTAGAGCACAATCGAGCTTTAAATTACTCTATTCAGCACCGCCTGCGCTCCGTGGTCCTGTGAAATTCAATCATCTAATTTATTGAAGCCCGGGCGAAATGGATGCATTTTGCTCATATCAGTTGTTTTATTCACATAAATTTATTTAGAAAATGATACCGTAAATTTTTACGTAATTTTTTTTATTAGAAAATAGTTTCACGGTAGATATATTGGATAAGAATCTAAAATACTTATTAGATGTATGTCTTTTATTTTTAACGCTTTAATTTTTTTTTTCTATATTTATATTATTTGAAACATTATAATTTTTTTTCCTTACTGTACTCTTACTGCAACAAGTAACTATGTATAAAATATAAAATTAACATCGTCTGCAAGTTTAGATTTTAGTTTTTAGCATACTTATTTACCCACTAGGTACAGGAAATGTTAATTAATTTTAATTTCTCATGTAAGTGAATTTGTTAATCCTTTATGAGAAAGAAATAAAGTTCTTAAACCAGATAATAATAATTGATTGAAGCTTTTCGGTATTTTGACGTTGTACATTTGTATAGTTTTAAAAATTGCTGTTGTCAACAGAACTCATGTTTAAACTGTATACTAGCTTTAAAATATTATTATACCTACTAACATGAAACACAATAAATTATTTAATTGAATTGAATTGTTACGTGTGTGTTTCTGCTGGAAAGAGCTATAAAATTTAACTGGAAAATGGTACCGCTAAGGTATTATTAGATAATACTTACGTCGTATATAATGCAAACTAATCTAGTATTAGATTAAGCTATCATTTTTTGTGCATAGGTATGAGATAAAGTAAATAAAATGAGATAAAAGAATAAAACACCCAAAATCATCATGCTATCCCAACACTGCATAGACGTTAAGTTACTCTATTCAGTATAAGGTTGAAACCGTTGCAGCTACAGAGATCCAAAAAGACACAAGTGACATAAATTCAGAGTGTTAATAATGTCTCTTTTATTATAGTAAGAGTACGTGTTGTATGTGTCAAATCTCTCGGGACGCTGATCGAATGAAGCCCAAATAAAATAGATTCACCCTCGCTGAGTTGACTCAGTCACATTTATTGACTTAATTTAATTTTCCGCTTATTTAACCTAAACATTGCTATTGTTATATTTCTTTACTTAAATAATCGTCTCAACGTATTTATTTATTTTAAGTAAATCACTACAAATGATTGAAACCTGCTAAAAACCGACGAGCATGTATGAAGAATGACATGAAAGTGAATGAAGCGAGAAAGGTTTGTCAAGATCGTAGCAAGTAGAAATCCGTGATCTCAGCCTAACCCTCCGGGAAACACGTGTGACTATAATAGTTATTTGTTATACAAGGGTGCAAAGTTATATTTTAACCGCGAGTGTGGAATTGAAACACGAGCCAGCGAATGGATTCTAGGGTTGAACCACGAGCTAGCGAATGGATTCTATGGTTGAACCACGAGCGAAGCGAGTGGTTCGAAAATAGAATCCTGAGCGTAGCGAGTGGTTCAAAAATAGAATCCTGAGCAAAGCGAGTGTTGCAACACACGAGACGTCAAAATAACTTGCACCCGTGTGTAACACAAATCTTTTCACCTCACTAAACTGAGGAAAATACTACATAAGAAAAACAACTGAAATATGTATAATCAGCCTTTATTTTAACTAGTAAATATTATATAGACTCTACATATCGACTCTACATATCGACTATACATATCGACTCTACATATTGACTCTACATATCGACTCTACATATCGACTCTACAAATGGACTCTACATAGACTCTACATATCGACTCTACATAGACTCTACATATCAACTCTACATATCGACTCTACATATCGACTCTACATATCGACTATACCTACATATCGACTCTACATATTGACTACATATCGACTCTACATATTGACTCTACAAATGGACTCTACATATCGACTCTACATATCGACTCTACATAGACTCTACATATCGACTCTACATAGACTCTACATATCGACTCTACATATCGACTCTACATATGGACTCTACATATGGACTCTACATATCGATTCTACATATTGACTCTACCTATCTGGACCCCCATATAAAACTTCACCCCCTCTTTTAAGGGGTTAGGTGCAGTCTTCCAAAAAAAAATGATGCACGATTTTTTTTTGTTAGTCATAAATAGTCCACATACCAATTTTTAGCTTTCTACCTTGAAAATTGCGGAATGCTCCATACAAACTTCCACCCGCCATTTTAGGGAAGTGGGGTTAGAAAGAGATAATACGGAACCCTAAAAAGTAGCCTATGTCACTCTTCATCCCTTCAACTATCTCCACTTAAAAAATCACGTCACTTCGTCGCCCCGTTTTGCCGTGAAAGACGGACAACAAAAGTAACTAATAACACGTTCGGATTTCAAATATTCTTTGCACACATGTGGATAAAATGCAGTTTTGCTATCTGTTTTTAAAGAATAAAAAAGGTCTTTCCGAGCTAGTGAGGTGAAAAGTATATTTCATGTCGTTCACGAGAGGAGATCTATGCCCAGCAGTGAGACGTACCTATATACCTAGACTAACCATTATTATGATCATGAACGTGTTCATGATCATAAGCCCCCACGTGTTCATTTTGTGATATTATTTGTTAAATATTTTTTTTAAACACACACTACTTGCACGTAAGACAACTAAGCAATTAATCCATGTAGCATACACAAAAAAGTTATGGGGCTTCGAAGGTCAAATTTTGGGTAATTTAGGTAAAAATAATAAAAAATCGTACCTCCTTGACCATAACTCTTAGGACCCGGGGTCCAAGGGTGGAAAGGTAAAAAATTACCCTACCAGCACGCCAAAAAATTTTGACGGTTCATGTGCCGAACATCCTGTATGTACATTACTATTCATGGATATATTTATCGACAAGGGAACAATCCATCTTATTTATTTTAAACTTATAGATTAACTAAGATAGGATAAGATATAAGATAATTTATTTTATGCTAAGAAATTACAGTATAAATTCGCATGTACCTGTCAAAACAATAATAACCTATATAATGATCGTCAAAAACAAAGAACATAATAATATTAATACAATATCAACAAAGTTGTTTTTTGTTTTTAAATATTCATTATTTCAATTATAACAAATAAAAATGTACAAGGTACACTCAGCGTCAAATACTTTGTAGCAACCAAAGTAGTCAATTAGCTCGGTACACCATATCTTTAGTATGGTGTACCGAACTATTTGGCCACTTTGCTACAGAGTATTTGACGCTGAGTGTACTTAACTAGAACACTATAACAGCTAAACACAGATAATAACGAAGCTTGCTACTTTCTCAGACTGCAAGGTCTATAAAGTTTATTATATAAAATATATATATAGAATAGACCTCTGGGATGAATAAACTAAATTTTATCACGCGGCTTCGCATGTTTTCTTTGTAATACACTGGTGGTAAATATTTACATCCATAATAAACTAATTTATGTTTTGTCAACATATTGATCACAACATGAACCTTGAAATAGTTACCCTAAGAAGATTATACCAGCCTTATTTCGAAAATTTACCCAGTAACTAGGCACCGAGCGACCCTCTAACCTTTGACCTTCCGAAATCCGAAAGCCTTGTCTAAACAGTAAGGAACAGGGTCAGACGACATGGCGGTTAAGCTACAGAAAACTTTATTTCAATGCAATAAGAATGTTTATGTCCACATCTAACTTGTAATCACAGCACCAAACGCGCTTTCTTTCTGAGAAATAAAATTAGTATGAATGAAAACTTTGGTCTCGCTGTAACATGTCAGCAATTTTGCTAATCTTTAGAGAAAAACAGAAGAAATGAGCTTTAGTTACTATAAAAGCCTACACATTTTAAATTGTCCGTGGTCTCAAATATAAAACTTTAAACTACTTTGTACGCTTATTTAGAAGATTAATTTACCTTACATGAGTCTAACGCGATATAGGATTTATGCCTTTATTTCTGACGTTTGGACACAGGTTGCAACGACCGTGGTCTCAGAGGACTCAATCCACCGGCTGGTGTACAATTTACTTTAAAAACAAAGTTTTTACCGACTTCAATTCAGTATTTCGACTTATTTGAAGAGTTCCCTCGATGTCTCCAGGATCCCATGATTAGATCCTGATCCGATGACCATGAGACCACCTGGGAAGTGTACCCTTTCGAAGAAAAAAAAATTCTTCTTTCCAAATCGGTTCAGGCGTCTTCGAGTAATCGGGGAACATACAATAAAAAAGAAAAGATTCCGACGAATTGAGAACATCCTCCTTTTTTCAAGTCGGTTAAAAATATTGCGTTGCATAGGTCAAAGTAATCTTTTTAATATGTCCGTGGGCCTCGCTTGATAGTGTTTTCAATGGCCAAAGATTGATGTTCACTGGTTCAATTAAATCCGACTTATTCACTCTTGACTTGAAGAACTGTAACTTATATAAATAATAAACATAAACATAAATAAATAATTTTAAAAACGTTTAACAATAATGCAAAAATAGCATATAGAATAGAATAGAATAGAATAGAATAAATTTATTTTGTAACAACAACAGGAATATACATAACATAAGGCTTAAATCTAAAAAAAAAAAACCGGCCAAGTGCGTGTCGGACCACGCAAAACGAAGGGTTCCGTGCCTATTAAAAAGGTCGTATCGTCACAGAAATTTTACGGCACTTACATCCTTTTCTTTGAGGAAGGCAGTTTTTCAGCAATATCTCGAAAACCTCTGAACCGATCTTGTTCAAAACAATTTTCGGTGAATGAAATTAATAAGCCCTATGTCCATGAATTTTTCCATATTTTTAAAATACACCGTTCAAAAATTAGAGGGGGGGGACAGAATTTTAGTGACTTTCGGGGCGATTATCTCCGACCCTATTCACTTAATCAAAAAAAATGCTAAGAAACCTTATACTTATTTTGAAAGACCTATCGATTGATGTGCCACACGGGGGGTCACAATGAAAAAAAAAATTTTGACTTTTAGTTTTATGTATGGAGTGCACCCCTAAAAAAAATTTTTTTTCTCATTTTAATTACAAAACTATGTAGCGGCTAACAAAATACACCTATCCTCAAAATTTTATTCAAATACACCTTATAGTTTTCGAGTAAAATGCCTGTGACATACGGACAGACGGACAGACGGACAGATGGACAGACGGACAGACGGACAGACGGACAGACGGACAGACGGACATGACGAAACTATAAGGGTTCCGTTTTTGCCATTTTGGCTACGGAACCCTAAAAAGAAATCTAGTGTTGTTACAAAAAAGGAGTCCACTCAGCATGAGTCGATACACAGAGTGCAGCGACGCTGATTTTCAGTGGATCCGTTCGATAAACTAAAACTATTAACATATGAATGCACGTAGGTATATAATTACACTAATACACAAGTACTCACGAACTCGTACCTTTAAACGAACACACGCACACACACACACACACACACACACACACACACACACACACACACACACACACACACACACCCACATACATATTTATATCCACACCGAACGCATGTATGACCATTACAACATTGTCCCTGTAAACATGGCCGACCTACATACATATACATATATATATATGTATGTAGGTGTCAACTAATTTTGGTTTTTAATAGTTAAGCTATGAATATCCAGTAAAAGGTGAGCTCTAAATGGCTCAACGATTAAAGTCCGTGACTGTACCCATTGCCCAGATATATCATAATATGCTTAGTTTAAATTGTATTTTTTTTCTTTTCTTAATTCGTTTGTATGTTTGTAAAGTTGTGGCAATAAAACATTTTTTATTTTTATTTCACTGTGAAATCCATTATTACCTGCAAATGGCAACCGTCAAGGAGGAGATTAGAGCGACGACAGCCAAGTACAAAAAGAGACTACAATAATAGGCTGAAACGACATGACATCCTAAAACTGGACCAGCGCTACTAAAGCCATTTAAAGACGAGTGTCTGTGCTCAATGGAGTACTCGCTCTACATGCCACAACATCTACAACCTACAACACATCCGCTTATGGTCCTAGAGACTGATTGCAGATTAAACAAAGAAAAAAAATTATCTTTATTTTAATAGACCTAACAGTATATTCAAGACATACCAATTATTTCAGTGTGTTACGTTGCGCCTGAGTGCTTTCACACACATGGTACCAACATATTCAGATCAAATAGAAACGCAATGGTGTGTCGGATAGAGCCCCTAGGAATTGCAAGGGAATTCAGATTCAGATGCAGCGGATGAATTTACATTTCTAAGGACTAGGCAATATTGCCGCTCGCATGTTTTGCTGTTGAGATTTATGCAGACAAATGTAATGGAGATTTTGCATTTCAAACATGTTATTTTAAAACAAAAACCCCTTCATGCGTACGTTACGATTGGAGACCCGGTTTTTTATAGTACATGGAACCTAATAGTGATGTTCTGACTTCTGATTGCACAAAGCAACGTGAAATGAATGTATGAACGGTTAAACTTAGTAGGTAGCGCTCGATATGCCAGCACAGCAGTACGCAGAGTTTTCTCTACATATCAGAAAAATCTAATTTCAACTATATCCTCTATATATACGTCAAAATAAATGTACCCTTAATATTTATTCAAGGACAGGTGGAACGCTTTTATTTAGTATTCCGCCTGTATTATGACCACTTTACACTAAAAACAGATTAATTCCTGACGAAAATCTCATGCCTTTTCTCTTCCCAAGCGAAATCTAAGGAATCGCGACGGCTTCAGGTACCTTTATAGTATAGAACAATTTTAAGGGCCATTCGATTTTCGGGCAAAAGTTATGCGATAGATTTCCTAGCTTCATTTGGCGCGGCCATAAAATATTGATGCTCATGCGCGTATCATGGCTGATAGATTCTGGAGGTGCGGCACGCCGACACCGACTGATGCCTTTCACAAACCTAATGGCCGCCATTTCTCGTGGATACAAAATTGAGACCAAAAATAGTATACGTAGTAATACTTAGGAATAGAGGCTCGAAATAGAATTCCTTAATGAAAATAATGAGTCGTGTTCAAACAAGTGGGGTACCGCAGTCCACAGGGTATTGTGTTGAGACCCCTCTCATTTTTACAATAAATCAATGACTTGCCTATGGTTAATTTATTTGCCGATGACATATCTATAATTATACCTTGTAGTGACATTAAATTATATAATCCGGCAACCTGTTTCCGTAATTCTGAACACCTTATCTACGCAGATGACACAAAATGTATAAAGCTGTATCCTCGGAAGCGGATTGCCATGCATTACAACAGGACTTGGATAACTTTTCCCTTTACTGCTCTAATAATCATTTTTTCTTGAATGCTGAAAAATGTTTTGTTATCAGTTTTAATCGTAAAATTGATCCAATTATTTTCAATTATACCTAAGCTGGGAATAACCTAGCTCGGGTATCTTCTATCAGGGACTTAGGTGTTACTTTGGACTCACAATTAAATTTATACACATTGATAATTTATGTAAGCGAGCTTATAAAAAAAGTTAGGGATGCTCGTTCGGATCGGTCAGCCTTTCAGGCGCCCAAATACTTATAAACGATTGTTTTATTATTTCGTTAGAAGTATCCTAGAGAATGGTAGTGTTGTTTGGACACCTCAGTACCAAGTCCATATTAACCAATTAGAGAGGCTCCAAAATATTTTCCTAAAGTCATTGTTATAGAACAGGTAATTATTTCGAGCATTCCACGTCAGCTGCGAAGCATTTTTGTGTTCCTTCCCTTCATAACCGGAGATAGTTTTTAGATGTGCTGTTCTTGTTAAAAATTCTTAAAGGTGTGATACACTGTCCAAACCTCTTAGAATTGGTTACTTTTAATTGCGCGCATCATCCCTTACATCCTCGATCTCTATTTCATATCAGCTTTGGCCGCAAAGATTACTGTCGGCATACTTTTTTCGGGTTCCGATACCTCAAAAGGAAAAAACGGAACCCTAGTGAATTAAATCCTATAGGATCACTCGGTTGTCTGTCTGTCCGTCTGTCACAGCCGATTTGCTCCGAAACTACTGTACCGATTGAGTTGAAATTTGATACACATATGTAAATTGGTGACCCAAAGATAGACGCCTAAAGTAAATTAATAAATTTTGAACAAGGGGGCCACTTTTGGGGGGTAAACTGGAAAATTAAAAAAAAAAGTTTCACAAAAAGGGGTTGTTGTAAACATGTCAGATATATTTTTTTATAATTTTAGCAAAAACAGATTTGAAGTAATTTAGGAAAAAAGACGAAAATTTACCATTCCCCCTTATCTCCGAAACTACTAGGATTAAAATTCTGAAAAAATATGGAATAATATAATATAATAAAAAATAATATCCTCGGTACAATGCCTCGAGGGCCTTTTTTAGATTTAACTTAGTTTTAATTTATCTTAGTTAATGTTAATTATAATCTTGTACACTTTTAATAAATATGGAAAATAGTTCCTTACCTAAAGATTACAGGAAAGAAGTTTGAGTATTCAAAAACACTTATGAAATGTAGATTATAAACGGAACCCTCACCACGCGAGTTGAACTCGCACTTGTCCGGTTTTTTTCAGACGAGTCTCTAGTTTTTATAATAAGTATCTGATCAATATTGATCCTTTTCACAAATCATTAAGTTTCAAAATATTAGTTAAATGTATGTTATTTTCAGCCCATCCTTGAGAATAATAATTACTTATGGTAAATGTTACTTTCCATTATCTTTAAATTCGTACCATGTACCTACTTATACTTAACACTAAATTTACATGTGCTTGTGTCTTGTTGCTTGCACTAGCAGCTTACACAAACATTGACGACATAGTTAATAATGTAAAGCCGGGGGTAAAAAAGTTGTATGAACTGCTCAGCTTAGAGCCCATGATTTTAGGAACGTAGTGGACTTTCCTACAAGGGTCACGGAGACCACATCCACCAATTTAGATCACATTTACTGGAGCGGGGAGCGCTCAGAGATGCGCGCCGCGCCCGTTACCACCAACCTCAGCGACCACCTCGCCGTGCGCGCTGTGATGCTGCGCCCGCGCGCCCCGCCCGCGCCCCGTACCTGTCGTGAGGATTATACTTAACGCGAAATTACAGCGAATTCTGAGCCGCACTACAAAGTGTAGACTGGCAAGAAATTATTCAGCGGCGAGACTCATATCTTCTATAATGAATACGATTAAAAATAAGATTGACATATCAATGCCCGTGATCCCAGAATACGCCCACACCCCGACATATGTATATAAGAAAAAAATATTTTTCGATGAAAAAATACTAGTAGATCCCATAAAAGGTACATATAATAGAACCATTCATTCGATTTTTGTTTTGCAGAAACGGGCTATTCGGGCGATATAAAAATTGAACCATAGAGACTCACTTAGAGATAAGTTTAAAAATATTAATATAATGACATTACATTGTCAATATATCTATGAAAACCTTTTGTATGTACATAAAAACATTGTCAATTTTAGGAAAAACTGTGACATACATAATATTAATACTAGAAATAAGCATAAGCTCGCGGTGCCCACCACTCGGCTCCAAAAGATAAAAAAATCATTCATGGGTAATTGTGTAAGGTTTTATAACAAACTTCCAGGAAACTTCACTGAGTTATCTATTAATAAATTCAAGAACTATGTGAAGCGTAAACTTATCTCGAAAGCTTATTATAGCACACAAGACTACATGAATGATAAAACTCCATAGAACTAATTGTGACTGAATTTTTAATCTATTATTTTCGTAATATTTTGTCTTTTGACATTAGATTGTTTTTCTAGAAACATTCTACTAGTATTTTTTATACAATTTTTATATCATATATATTTTATTCTTTATGTTTAAAAAATAATCTAAAAACGATTGAAAAACTGACGATTTGAAAGTACTTGTTACTAGGCCTACTTGAATAAAGATCATTTTGAGTTTGAGTTTGAACCATTAAGTCTGACAGCGGGTGTGACTGGATAAATGCGTGGATGAAAGTCATAAGTCATAAGTAATTACAAAAGTAGCAACAGGCTTGTTGAAGTAATTACGCCAGTGTACATAAAGCATTACGCGTCTAAATGTCGCCCCGGTACGCTGCCCTCTTAATGAAAAGTGCAATAACTTCGTTCGAAATGCTATTCAAATGTCTAATTGATTCTAATTCAAATAAAGTAAACAATTGAATAGTATACTGAACAGAGTTATTGCTGTTATCGTAAGCACGGCAGTACGAACGGTTGCCCGACACGAACATTCCGCTGAATATTTAAATGCCATATTTACGGACGCAACGCAAAGTGAGAATAAATGATGCCGCCATATCGGCGACTTTGGGCCGTGGAAATTATTTTTTTAGTCCTCGGGCCTCTCGGGGTGGTAAAAGTCTATGGGAAGCTACAATTTCGCACGCTGCATTTATTAAATCATACGTACATACATACATGTGCTCCCGGAAGGAGTGATCGTACGGTTTAATTGTCAGTGCCTGTTGGTTTCGGACATCGTCACTTAGTTTTTAATTGTTTGTATTTTTTTAATGCATAATATTACCATATATCCACACATCGTGGAAAGGAACGCGTTCATTAGCGACAGTTAGGAAGGGTAGTTTTCTCGTTTTCTTTGACATTCGTAAAAAACCAGTTGAGGGTACAATTATGGTGTGATGGCTGCTCACGGCTCGCGGCTACACGCGCAAGCCCTTTTCGTCGCGCCCAAACTATCGCAAATTACGTCACAAACTTTCGCATACCAGTGCATCATCAGCTCTCTACCGTGGAAGTGTGGACAGTCGGTACCGACTCATCAGTTTGCCGAGCAAGCAGGGGTGAGTTGGTCTTCATTTCGATGTACTTTCACTGGTATTTCTCGAGCTTTCGTTTCACAAAAAAAACGCCCTGCTCCAGGGCGATTGTACAGTGCCACTTCTAGAAATTGTGGGTTTAAAGAATGGTTGTCAGCCTATCGCCCACATCATACCTCAACCCGATCCCGTACTCGACTTTTATGACACCCACTGGAAGAAATGGGGTTGTTCCGACGAGGAACAGATGTAGGATTTAATTTTTCTTAATAAGATAACAGGTATTTTTTTCATGCATACAAAACAACACAATTTGTGAAGATATTTTTTTCCTTGTATTGGGGAAGTTTCGGAGTTGGCAACATTACGTTGAATTCTAAAGCCTTTTCCGGCGCTTGCATCGCTATCTGGAGATTAAGAGAACTCTGACAGCCCGTTCACACAGAGTCTCCGTATTTACGGTACCCGTTTTAACGGATACAATAACACTACTTTACTGTTTACTGAATACTGTGTCATATGTGAAGTCGCTCATACAACTCGTATCTCGCTCAAAAAACGTAGACGATAAAACGGAACAGTAAAACGGAGACCCTGTGTGAACGGGCTCTTACGATCGTTGCGACACAAAACGCATGCCTCCGCGCCTCTCTCGAATTAAAATTGCTTTTTACCAACATATGTTCATTTTGCTTGATAATCAACGGACATCCATAAAACCAGTGGCTATGTATGAAGTGTGTGGGTCCCAGCTGGCGTGGCTATAATATGTTGCTTTTTAGGGTTCCGTACCCAACGGGTAAAAACGGGACCCTATTACTAAGACTTCGCTGTCCGTCCGTCCGTCCGTCTGTCTGTCACCAGGCTGTATCTCAAGAACCGTGATAGCTAGGGCTTTATAGATAATGGTACGGAACCCTTCGTGCGCGAGTCCGACGCGCACTTGGCTGGTTTTTTATACTATTGACTTATTCATTAGTTATAATTGATCGATAAGTATTTTTAAACAGTAAATAAGGCACACCTCCTTCGCGAGTTCCTGGCCCCGCAGGCTCTTATATACTCTAGGTGTAGGACAAACCACGTCGAAGTGGAATGCTCTGGTTCGGTTTTTGTCACTTATTGACTTACTGGCACAGTTAATTGACCATCTGTCAGAGAATTCACCCTTGTTAGATCTAACTACTTTAGCCCTAAATGCTTGTTTTGACCTAATTTTTTATTAGACCTTATTCATTTTTTTCTTAAACAGTGAAGTTTTTAGGATTATTGCCAAAAACCTAACCTAATGACTGAAATGTATGAATATTTGATGATATTCAAAGGAAACCCGAAAGTTCACTGTTTCGAAGAAAAATGTATTAGAGTAAAAATTAATAGGTCAAGTGACAGGATAGGTGTGATGAAATTAGGTGTAGGTGTAGACTAATATTATTTCAAAAAACTTTATAGGCATCGTTTTGGGAGTTAAAAATTTGCTAAATAATTTTCACCGAAACATTAGTGAACCCGCACCCAAACACAAGCTGTTTGCATTATATAATTCTGCAAAGTGTCTATTTGCCCAAATGATATAATTATGATGATTTGTTTTTTGCCTTTGCTTCATAATTATTATATATGCCACATAAAAAAATGTTGCAATAAAATTTTTGCATTATAAAAATGTTGCCAAATAAGAAAAGTGCGAAGTACTTAAAGTTATGCCAACGATTGATCTACCAAATGAAATTTGGCGAAACATATTTCGCCGAAAAGGTAGTAAGTATACCACTTTTTAGACAGAGGTCATTCACGTAAGTACAATTATTTTATTCAGTGCGACTACATCGGTGTAAACTTGGCATATCAAAAGACACGTCACCATATGAAAAAATAATCAACAAGAAAAGTGTGAACAATAGTTATTTGTTCAACAAGAGAGCAAAGTAGATTTTTGCTGCGAGTGTTGATGTTGAGTCCCGAGCAAGCGAAAGATTCTATAGTTGAATCACGAGCGTAGCGAGTGATTCAAAATTAGAATCTTGAGCGTAGCGTGGGACTCAAATACACGAGATGCAAATATCTTTGCTCTCGTGTGATACATACAACTTTTCACCTCAGCGGCGAGAACATATAACGCAAAGGAATAAAACACCACATAGAAGCAATTAAATCATTTTTATGTAAAAAAACCGGCCAAGTGCGAGTCGGACTCGCGCACCGAGGGTTCCGTACAAACTTGTAGGTATATAAATTATTAAAAATATTTTAATTTTAAGATGTATCTAAAAATTTACGGTTTTCGCAATTTTTCCTTTATCTGTGCTAATATAAGACGTTGCTTCTTACCAAATTTCTAGATTCTGAAGGGAAAACGGGAAGGACCCTGTAGGTTCTGATTCCCTTGCGAGTTTCGAAAATTTGCGGAAATTTGCGGCATAAACGGCTGTATCTTTTGATTGCGTTGGCTTAGAAGTTTGACTTTTTCACAACTCTAAGGGACAGTAGACCTGAGTATTTGATATACATTTTAGCTTGATACCTCTACGCATTCCTGAGAAAAAGAGTCTTGACAGACGGACGGACAACAAAGTGATCCTATAAGGGTTCCGTTTTTTCCTTTCGAGGTACGGAACCCTAAAAACAAACAACAAATAATATGAAATAACAAACATTAACTACAATTACTCTCTCCCGTAACATTAACTTTACATGACATTAAGAAAAAACTAAGTCCGTTTCCTTTTGTTTATGCATTATGCTGATACTTGTCTTAGTCCAAGATGAACTTACTTAGAAAACACAGTTCAGCTCTCTTTGACGGTATCTCTCAACTCTTGAGGAGTTAAAACATCGGCTTCGTCACTTGATTCACTCATATTTAGTACAGTTTTTAGTGTTTGTTTAAGTTATGTTTTATCTCCAAGAAAACGTAATAAAGTTCAATCGCGCTAACTCTTTAAAGAATACAAAGTGCGTTCTGAAACTGTATATAAATTTATATTCATTCACCATATAAAAAAGTAAAGACTTATAATATTAAATGTTCGCGATAAATATCGCATTTTTTCATTGTATTTTAAGAATAATGTAATACTAATATGATTATAGTATTTTATGCAACAGTTGTATAAGAGAGGTCAAAAAAGGCGAGTGGCGTGGGTTACTATGTGAGCCGAAGGCGAACATTGTAAAGAAAGACGCCACGAGCGTTTTTTGACTTAGTTATACAATGTTGCATACAATACTTTTTCTACGACTAGCTACTATGAAATAAAATGCAAAATTAAACAAAGTATAAACTTTTCTTAAACTTTGTCGTATAGGTTCCGAGATTTAGTAGGCAACAAATGTTCGGTCACTGCTTGTGGGCTGCCCCGGTGTATTTCTGGTGTAGAAGCAATATTTTCATCGTCATCCATTATATTACTTTTGATAAACACCAACTATTTTGTAGCAAACACAACGGCCGCAAAGTCAAACAACAATTTATAAAATAACCGGGAATTCGGGAAACATGAAATGAGACAAATGGGTGTCTATGGTTAACTTTGTTTTTAATTGATGTCAACTTGCCAGTACTGCCATATCAAGAATAAAGGTTAGCAGCAATGCCTTTAGTTCAAAAATTTCTAAAAAGTAAAAACATTCAGTGGTTTGTTAAGTTGGTAGTACCTAATGTATAGGTTTAGAAGCGTATGGCTCTAAGCGTATCGTTTTGGCGACATAACAGCATGGTTGTGCCGTACTGTTATGGGGAATAGAGTATAGACTTTTCTGCAAACTTATTTTGTATGTCTTTATATTAGTGTTCGTGACTATGTAAATGACAGATAAAAGTACAGGAGTAGAAAAAAATAATATTAGATTTAATATAGGTTTCATATTTTTATACGAGTTTAACACGAGTCGAATTTTATTTTGTTTCGGAACGTGTTTTTCGTTCCCGCTTTTTGGGGGCCTACTACAAAGGTTTCGAAGTCGAATGACGAATCGACATATTTTATCTCTCTCTATTTTGTAACGGAGTGAAAGTGACAGAGATAATGAAGTTTAAATGTTCCATGTTTGTATTACACCCCGCAGTATGAAAAGATGACCTGCGACTAACCTACGATATGAAAAATTAAAAAGTTAGTTTTCTTCACGCTCGCAGCAAAATTGCATTTTCCTCACTGGTTTCAAGCAGCAAAACCGCCATGTTCGAGCCGCTGAGGTGAAAACTAAATTCTAAAACCAAAACAAATGCTATCAGCCACGCTCCATTAGAAAACGATTTAAATTTAATTGAAATGCACAAGTACTTTTTGCAAAACTTTGAGTTTTGAGTCCCGCTCTGTCTGAATGTAGATGGATGCTAAATGTATGCATATTCATTGCATTAAATCTGGATATACTATGCTAAACTCTAGCTTAAATATTCATTGTTTTGTGCTGAGCTTAGTTTGCGATAAAAGGCGATATTATTTGTGCCATCTATTCTCTTGACAACCGTCAATTAAATTCAATTAATTATTCCTAACACCATTATAGTACGTGCACTAATGATTCAACTAAGTGATAAAAATCGCCTTATTTATATTAGGTAGGTAAATGAGGTAGGGCTTAATCGCGTATAATTATATTTATTCATTTACAGGGATGTTTCGAATGTCAACTTCCTTTCTTACGTTTTTGAATGTCTTTTCGTGACTAAGAGTGTTGCATCACATTTGAAACGTCGAGGTAAATAAATAAATGTAGTCCCACGCGATTTAGTCCTGTTTCGCAAAAATTCATCATTAAAATCCTGAAAGTTAATCAATTAGAGTCATATCGGAAGCAGATTTTTAACTTTACTATATTATAAAGAGGAAAAGTCTGTGAGATTGTATCTTTGTATGTTTGTATTTAATGGGTAATCCCAGGAACCGTTTATCCGATTTCAAAAAATCTTCCACCTACGTGTAGAATGAACTTTCTGACATAATATGACTGACATAAAATATGCGCAAACGAATAATTCAACTATGAAATGAAACATTTCCATTCATCACTTCCGATCCCTCGCGCGGTGATCAGACCTGTCACAACGAGCGCGCAAAACATATTAAAATGCAATTAGTATATAAATAAATAAATATCGTGGGACAATTCACACCAATTGGTCTAGTCCCAAACTAGGCAAAGCCTGTACTATGGGTATATAGATAAATACATACTTAAATAGATATTAAACATCCAAGACTCGAGAACAAACATTCGTATTCATCATACAAATATTTGCCCCGACCGGGAATCGAACCCGGGACCTCAAGCTTCATGGTCAGGTTCTCTAACCACTAGGCTATTCGGTCGTCAAAAGAAAATGAAATGAAAGAAAGAGATGAATCGGATTGAGGCCGATTGACAGCGACAATATTTGCATATATATATATATATGTGCAATCACGTTCTCGGAAACGGCTCTAACGAACGAACTTTTTTCAGAATTTTAAGCCTAGTAGTTTCGGAGTTAAGAGAGGGGAATGGTCAATTTTCGTTTTCTTTTCTAAATTAATACTTCAAATCTGTTTTTGCTAAAATTATAAAAAAAAATATCTGAGATACAACAACCCCTTTCATTTGATATATCACACAACACAGTTTGCGAAACCTTTTTTTTTATTTTTCAGTTTACCCCCCAAAAGTGGCCCCCTTGTTCAGAATTCATTAATTTACTTTACGCGTCCATCTTTGGGTCACCAATTTACATATGTTTACCAAATTTTAACTCAATCGGTCCAGTATTTTCGGAGCAAATCGGCTGTGACAGACGGACAGACAGACGCACGAGTGATCCTATAAGGGTTCCGTTTTTTTCTTTTTGAAGAACGAACCCTAAAAATCGTATTCTCCATATTTTCTCTACTTTCACCCGAGCAGAGCTCAGTCGCCCAGGGACAATGTGTATATTTGCAATCACGTTCTCGGAAACGGCTCTAACGATTTCGATGATGTTTGGAATATATTACGGGGGCGAGAAATCGATCTAGCTAGGTCTTATGTCTGGAAAAATTCGTTTTATCCGTATTTCACCCGAGCAGAGCTCGGTTGCCCAGGCACTATTATAAATATGAAAATAGAAAATGACTGTAACAACACCTGTGCTTTTACCATAAATGTTTAATGTCAATAAACGACATTTCATTTCATATATTAGGTATGTGAACATTCATTCTTATAATTGTAACTCATAAAAATCTTTAATGTCATAAAAAGAGTGGGTGTTCTCACCTTAGTGTACGGACGTAGTCAACCCGTTATATATATACAGTACCTAAATATACAACTGTTCGTGTGGTTCGGTAATTCGCGCCCATAATATCCCCCATTAACCGTGCTATTCTATTAGTTAGTATTCGTTCTAATAAATGTATGAATTGTTCGCCTTATCACCATGGAATAAAGTACAAAACTGTAAACATATCTCTGACGCCGGCAGCACCTGCACACAGTAATTAAGATGTAAAATTAGTTAATTCTTAAATTATTCTATGGACTTAACCTGGTTTTAAGAACATAAATTATTCTAAATAACCATAATGTTCATTACGGTCTTGTTTGCTAATGCGAGCGAAAAAAATACTGACGTGTGTGCATGCACACAGCCATGGTTAGTCATTTCCGACGATGTAGGTATTGGCAGAGTGCAAAGCGGGTGGAGGGGGTAGCCTAAACGATCACATCAGCGCTCGCTACGGCTAAAATTGTCATTTTTGTCGCTGACTTGAGCTGTCAAATCCATATTGCAGTAAACATTTTCTAATCGTTTTTGATTTTAATATTATTGGCAATAATGTTACTGACTACCATTGTCCAAAATTGTGTAATATAGTAAAATAACACAAGATTTCATTAATATTTTTCACAATATTTACTTACTTCTTGTTTGACAGCGGTGACAATATTGTCCATAATGGCCGCCTGTCACGTGGCGCTGTAGTCGCGCTCGGTCCCAATCTTACTTACGTCACACAAATTTTGTCAATGTGCAAAGTTGGCACACAAATGTTGCCATTGACTGGCATCTTCCATACAAACAAAGAGTTTTGTTAAACCTGAAATATATTTAAAAAAATGTTCACTTGTTTAACTATTGAAAAAAACAACTTTATACAATGAGAAGTTCAAAGTAAATATAGATTAAAAGCTCGTAATTGAAGTGCAATTTACTCGGGTAATTTACTTTTACACAGAGGCAACACACTGACAGTCCGCCATTTTTAAGATGCTCATGACGTAAGCAAGATACGCTAACGTCACGAACAGTCACGGGAATGACTAACCTTGTTTTATTCTTCCATGCATACAGCTAAATAAGCGGTGCCGCGGTGACATATAACATATACAGAGAATGAGACATATATATATGTCTCATTTTAATTCATGCATAAAGAAAACGGCGAAGTAAACGTGGACGCGAATAATGAGGGATACTGTTTTTGCGCTCACCAGTTGGCGCCACTGGTGTGTCGGGTCCAGAAGTATAGCTGTTAAAGTTTGTTATTATGGGCATAAAACAAAATGTACATTTCAATCATACTTAAAAGAGTAAATCAATTATTTAAAATAGTAATACTTATTATTATTACATCCGATTTCATGTAGTACCTCTTTTTCTTAGATACGCTTTTAAGGCACTGACATTCAGTGACCCTAACGGGTCGCTCATATTTGCCATAAGTGATGTCAGTTATGCAAAATATTCAGAAAATAATCAGATATTATGAATAAACCCGCAGAAGCAGAATCCACTCACAAACTATGGCATTTGACATTTTGAAGACCCGACGCGCCACTAGCGCCTCTAGCGGCGAATTCACTAGCGGTAGCCCTCATTGGGGCGTACAGTGCCAGGAACCCGCCTAGTCGCCGTAGTCACGTTCGACAACATACGAAGCAGCGGTTTTCCTCGTATGTAGCCACATACGAGGAAAACCGCGGCATCGGCTACGATCGTAGCGATTCCTGGCAGTGAACGTGTCCCGTTCGTTTGAAGCCAAGCAACGCTACGTGCGCTACGCCGTAGCGTGTAGCAGCATTATTCCGCCTTGTAGCGCAAAGCGCTCGTAGAGGCATGCCTAATATGTGGGTCATTGGCCTTGAATGGGTAAATACCCGTTTGTTACGTATTTTAATACTTTCACAGTCAGCAGGCGCTCTGTTCGTAGGCGCTTTCCGCTACTTAACGAGAAAGCCACGGCATTGGCTACGAGTGTAGCTCTACGAAATTGTTGGCAGTGAATGTGCAACGTCAGATTTGGACTCCTATATATGTTACCGTCAGATTATGAACACCGTAAGTTTCTAATCTTACTTACGATATTATAAACTGTCCAAAATTTGTGAACGGTCAAATCTGTTCACAATTTAATGCATTACTTTTCGTGCCCTTACATCTAATATTTGACAGCTGTCATCCTAGTACAATTTATATCATCATATGTCATCATTGACGTTTATTGTACCGGGATGTCGACTGTTAAAAAAATCTAATTATACAGTGTGTGTCTGTCATAAGAACATTTATTTTAAGGGCTGAAAGTATAAGCCCTAATGAACGTAAATTGGTATCTCTAGTTTCAAAAAAACGGTTTTTTTTTACATACAAATTAATTCGTCCCGCAATGTATTGGTTACAAAGCTAACAACTGACAGTAACTAGCTCTGCCTCTCTGAAACGTCAAGTGAATGTTAGCAGTACATTGCTGCTCGAGAAAATTTAAAAAATTAATAACTCTCCATTAGAAAAGGTAATTGTTATATTTTTTCGATAAAACGGTTCACAGCACTGAAAGCTATCGTTCCTTAAAATAAATGTTCTTATGACAGACACACACTGCATAATCTATCAATGTCAAATCGTCAAATTGTGAACTGAGATCAAACTAATATGCACAAAAGAGTTTACAATATTGCCGGTAACATTATTAACTGACGGTGTTAACAATCTAACGGTGACGATTCAGCATTCATTTCAGTCTTGGCACACATATTCTAAGTCAAAAAGCCGAAAAACAAAATAAACCAGTATAGTTAGGACTTTTTAGGTCGGCACGGCAGAGAAGGTATGGAGCTGTTAAATCCCCAACTGGGAGCTATTTTCCGATCCCATTTGAATCTATAATCTCGCCGTAAGCCCGCTTTATAGCTAACGAAGCTTAGTGTACCTACGTATTTACTGGGAACACAGGGTAAACTACTCATTCATTGTCACCCAAAGTTAGGCAACTAGTCTTGTTTGTAAGTATCTGAGTTTCAAACTGAGCCTTTCCTCTTATCATAGAACACCATAGTACCTATGAATACAATTACTTTGTTTTCATCGAACTTGCTCGTAAAGGGCTTCATAACGCGCAGGCATACAGAGCTGTAATAGCCTTTATTACGCCCATGGGCGTAATGGTTTTTTTCTTAAATTGTATCTATGTCACTCTTATATATATATATATATATGCTCTCCTGACCGGTTTCGGCCACGGCGACTGCTTCAACTCTGGCGCTGATGTCGTACATGTACTCTGGTGTGGCTCACGTAGCCGATGTCACTCTTACGTCAGTTATAAAGCAAGGAGGTTTTAACTCAAACACGATGTTTGAAAACGTATTTATAAATAAGTTTAAACGTAAAAACACGAATAAAATATGATTAACAGAATGATTTAAAGATTTAAAAACTTAAATGTAGCAATTTAGTGTCCGTGTAAAATATTTTTGACTGTGATTTTAAATCGTGGCTGTATGCTCTATGGGTCTTTGCTCTAAGCGCCTCACGTCAAATTTAGCAAAATGGACGACTGACAGTTTTGTAGTTTTTATTACGATTAGTAACAATTTAGTTTAAAATGTATTGGTTTCCTCGCAAATGTGATGAAAAAAAACACTAGAAATACACGCGACTAAAAAGTATGAAATAAATTAATAGGTAGTTTAAAAAAACTCTAGAAAAACACGCTTTTATAAATGCACGTAAAAATCAAAAATAAATACTATATTATAATTCTGGGCTGAAGTGTAAACTATGTGCTTTTAATTATAATATTTGATTTTTTCTTGTAATCAAATACTAATACTAACTTCCTGGCGGAAGCTGCAGAAAGTCTTTCCTGTTCCAGCGCCCCACGCTTTTACAATCAAACTAGCTTTTGTCCGCGGCTTCGCCCGCGTACTAAGAGTAATGTTAACCGTCTACAAAAAAGGTGCATCTCAGTTTGAGTCTTTTGTATATTTAGATCGACTCTACATAGACTTTGCATATCGAACATAGACTCTACATATCGAATCTACATATCGACTCTACATATCGACTCTACATATCGACTCTACATATGGACTATAAATATCGAATCTACATATCAACTCTACATATCGACTACATATCGACTCTACATATTTAGATAGATGTCCACTGTGTACTTAGATAGGTGTCGACTCTACATATCGACTACACATCGACTCTACATATCGACTCTACATATCGACTCTACATCTCGACTCTACATATCGACTCTACATATCGACTCTACATATCGGCTCTACATATCGACTCTACATATCTGGACCCCCATATAAAATTTCACCCCCTCTTTTAAGGGGTTGGGTGCAGATTTCCAAAAAAAAATGATGCACGATTTTTTTGTTAGTCACAAATAGTCCGCATACCAATTTTTAGCTTTCTACCTTGAAAATTGCGGAATGCTCCATACAAACTTACACCCCTCATTTTGGGGAAGTGGGGAGTTAGAAAGAGACAAAAAGTAGCCTATGTCACTCTCCATCCCTTCAACTATCTCCACTTAAAAAATCACGTCAATTCGACGCCCCGTTTTGCCGTGAAAGACGGACAAACAAACAAACACATACACTTTCCCATTTATAATATTAGTATGGATTTTATAATTAAAAGCACATAGTTTACACTTCAGCCCAGAAATAGAGACAACTTGAACGATCCATAATTTATTTATGGTTTTTACGTGCATTTATAAAAGCGTGTTTTTCTAGAGTTTTTTAAACTACCTATTAATTTTATTTCATACTTTTTAGTCTTTGATAACGAAATGTTTTTAACATTTATACATTTATTTCCAGTAGGTAGGCGAATGAGCCCGCATCTTCTCCATCTCCGCCAGTGCGTCTGTATTGCATAGTGTTTTACCTGTCAGCTTAGAACAATCTAGCTCTTCAATCTGGAGACCACTAAGAGTGCAAACACGACTATGATACGATATTCCACTTAATCGTGGTCAAAGTTCATTACAAGACCTTTCTAACAAGTCCAAACACGGCTATGATACGATATTCCATCATGGAATGCCAGTGCCTATATTCTGGCTTCATCATTAGACCTTGAAACCTAGTCGTTGTCAAAGTTCATTACAAGACTTTTCTAACAAGTCCAAACACAGCTATTATACGATGTTCCATCATAAAGTTCCAGTTTATATCTTCCGGCTCCATCATCAGATCAGTTCGACAGTACCATATTATTGTATTGTCATCAAAACTACATACAGCTGCCAATTTTCATGACGCTACGATCCTTGGAAGATGATTAAATTAGTTACCTTAGATTTCATTACATAGTTAGTTACATACCTACAGGTCGACCTAATAAAAGCGTGTTAAAAACATTGTATGCGACACGTACGGTAAGATTGTTACAAACTCGAGTCATCAAAGTTTTACGTTTATTGAATTATCGAATCTATCTTTCCAACCAAAATATACAAAATGAACGAAGGAAAATAGGAAGGTTGAAAATAAAAGAAACAATCATTGAGAATTTAGTTTTTCTTGACCTTGACCTTCAGATTGCACTTTCAAATACGACAAGCACCTGCTTTTTGCATAATTGAACAAGCGAGCGACGCGAACCAAGTTCTCCTTTTCAAAAATTATTTCGTATGTCTGGTGTGTGTCCGGCTGTTCACCTCTAAAGATCGCATTTTTCAACCGTTTATGTGAAATTTTGTGGCAGGTTCAATTACTGTATAGTTTTTTTTGACGATACAGTTTAATGATTATTCTTTTAATGAAAAAAAAAATTTCGCAAGCTCTACAGCTCACAGAGCCACTAGTTATGTAGTGTTACCTAATACTATAGTGAAATTACAATGCTTGAATGAGAAAACTCAGTTAAATGAACGAACGATTATACCTACCTACGTGTTTATCGCCACTATTGAGCCTTGAAAGTAGTTTGAGCGCGCTATAATTATAATGTTGCATATAGGTATTTTTACCTCACACCGAAAACGGTATATTGTCCGCAATTAGAATAATTAACGGTTAGTCGCACTCGTTAAAAACAAACGAGATACAATCTAGTTTGCCTGGTTCACTAATGTATAACCAAAAAATTATTAGCAAATTATCGTTTGACAAAAAACGCTTCATCAAATAATTACTTGGCAAACGTGTTATTGCGCAAAGGTTTCATTTTACACACGTTTATTAAACAAACACTCAATTAGCAATAAGTACGTACATAACTCAAATGTATTCAATAATAAAGTTTTTTTTTGGCAAATGTATCGTTTCCTATAACATACTAATCCGAAAATATTGCAATGGCATACGATTTATACCCCAATTTGAGTAGTGCGTAGGATAAAATTACAATATTTGCGTTGCGAAAGCGAGAGCAAAGCTCCCGCTTCTATCTTCTAACCTATCCGCGATCCGAGTCGGTTTTGCCACCAAGTCCCTGTTCCTGATGTTGTTCTTTGAAAAACTTGAACTTTATACACCACTATCTTGGCATTGGTTGATCTCAGAGAAAAGTTTATTCGACGTTTTAAAGCATGCGCAAACTGGCGGAGCGCAGCGCAGATCACCTATAAGGATTTACTCCACGCAGCGCACACCAACGAGGGAAAATCCCCCGCGATACCGCGAGCGCCCGCCAGCGCTGCGCCGGCGGCCGGCGCACGTGGGAGCACTTCGGCGCATGCCGGGGGATGCCGCTGCGGTATCCTCTCCCCGCGGCGTTGAAGAGCGCCGACGATACTGCGGCGGCATGCCGCAGCAGCATAGTGCGGCAGCCCCCGGTATGCACCGAAGTGTGCCGCCCTACGAATCACCGATCATGGCATGCCCTGGGATGCCGCGGCATTGCGGAGGTGCTTGCGATATCAAAATCCGTGTTTATGCTTATTTTTGATAGGTTCTACATTTTGATTAGGTTTGATAGTAGTTTTTACAGGTAACTTAGTTACTAAAATTTAATTTGTCCCGTCGATCCTGTTTTAAATGTAAATTTGCCTATTTGATTATTTGGTCAAATGAGTCATTTGTATGTAAGTTGATTTGTAAAATGTAAATTTGTTTGTTGATTATTTGATTATTATATAATGAGTCATTTATAGAAAGTTGGTTGTTAAGTGTAAATTTGACGACAGGACATCAGTTTTCCTTTATACAGTCTGTTTTACAACACAGCTCGTTGTAATTAATTTAGTTTATAATTTTCACTAAATTACGTAGGTAGCAGCTCTTTTCTCTTTCAAAAGTAACCTACTCTAATACTTAACTAGTAACCGACTCTTATACTTATCTAATAAATGTGTGTACACTAGTCTGAGAGACTTGCATAAATATATATGCATACATAAACTCACGCCTGATTCCCAAAAGGGGTAGCCAGATCACATGAAATGTAATTTTTTTCAGTAGCGCTTAGATATAACAATTGTAGATTTTTATTTCCTAATTTAGCCCAACAATCGACGTTTTTAGGGAAATTATAAAAATCTTCAGCGAATTCCCAAAACAATATTTTAAAAATTATCATTCGTATCGGCGTAGTAACTAAGATACATTGTTGTGCAGGCTTGAAAGTAGGCAATAGATGGAAGAGTGAGTTCAAGGTCGGAGCTGAAGGCGAGAAGAGTGATGTCCTTTTCGCCTTCAAATCATTACATATCGACTGTCATTTTCACTTAAATTATGCACTTTCTCCTAACACACGTTCGAAATGCAACGCGATTACTGTGCGTGTTAAAAACTATTATGTGTTAAAATTTCCTCCAAAACGATTAAGAAATATACAAACTCTCATATTCATAATATTAGTAACATTATGTGGTATTCACTACGTACTGAGAGACTAGCACATATACTAGGCAATGAACTGACAACTTGTATGGAAAAAATGTCAAATTTGGAAATAATTTATAATAGCTAATTTTTTTTAATGTAACGGATATATTATCAATTAAATAGTTACCTAGAGGCAAAATCCAACAAAAAATCAAACATCAAAAAAAATTAATTAGCTCCTAAAAAGTCCGGATAAATATTAATATTTTTTTTTATCTTTATTTAGGTTCATTTACATTTTCTTTAAAATATTCAATATAAATAAAATAAAAAAGACAATGAATGTTTAATTTCAATCTATATAATTACTTCCGGGTGGAAAGTTTGTTGGATTCTTGAATAAAGCATCTTAGAATAACGTTTTAGAATGAAATAAACAAAAACAACGCTATTATAAATTAATGTTTTTCGAAGCCGTATTTTGCCTGGAGTAATACTACGAGTACCACGTCTACATACGAGTACTTCGCTAGTCTAAAATAATGTATTTAGGTGAGTGGCAGCCCTCGCGTAACCCTCATGCGAGGCTAAAAGAAAACATACGATGTCATTATCCTCAAGTACGACGAAGGAAGGAAACAAAAATTAAGCTCAGGCAAAACTCGAATACTTATTAAGTAACAAAACAATTATGAAAACATGTATTTTAGCCAGCCTAAAATAATATAAAACCGGATAAGTGCGAGTCCAACTCGCGTGGTGAGGGTTCCGTATATAATACACAAAAATATTGAGAATTTTCCCTTTACTTTGGATACTCAAACTTCTTATAGGTTTTTCTCTAATCTTTAGGCAAGGAACTATTTTCCATATTTTTTTCAGAATTTTAAGCCTAGTCATTTCGGAGATAAGGGGTGGGGAATGGTCAATTTTGGTCTTTTTTCCTAAATTACTTCGAATCTGTTTTTGGTAAAACTATAAAAAAAAATCTGAGATGCTTACAACAACCCCTTTCATTTGATATGTCACACAATACAGTTTGCGAAACTTTTATTTTAATTTTCCAGTTTACCCCCCAAAAGTGGCCCCCTTGTTCAGAATTAATTTACTTCACGCGTCCATCTTTGGGTCACCAATTTACATATGTTTACCAAATCGGTCCCGTAGTTTCGGAGCAAATCGGCTGTGTCAGACGGACAGACAGACGCACGAGTGGTCTTATAGGGTTCCGTTAGCGAGTGATTTTTTCGGTGGCAAGAATATTCGCAGTCTCTATTTTAAATAATATTTGTAGGTATGGAATTATGTTTTTTTCTTGAAGAAACGTTTCAAGGCGAGATATTTCTTCTTTTAGGCAATCTGTTTGAATGATAAACATTTAAAAAACATAATAGGGGCATCATAGTCACCCAAAGGGCAATGGAGAGGGCTATGTTACGAGTTTCTCTGCGTGATGATCGCATCAGAAATGAGGCTATCCGCAGCAGAACCAAGGTAACCGATATAGCCCTCCGAATTGCTAAACTTAAGTGGCAGTGGGCGGGGCACATTTCACGTAGAACCGATGGCCGTTGGGGCGGAAAGGTTCTCGAGTGGCGACCACGTACCGGAAGGCGCGGCGTGGGTAGGCCCCCCACAAGGTGGACTGATGACCTGGTAAAGGTCGCGGGAGTCCGCTGGATACGGGTGGCGCAGGACCGGTCAATTTGGCACTCTCTGGGGGAGGCCTATGTCCAGCAGTGGACGTCTTTCGGCTGATATGATGATGATGATGATGAATAGGGGCTTGAAAGTGACCTGTGTGGATTCAGAGAAGGATGTTGCTGCGATACCTACTTGAATGCAAGTGAAAGGCCTTGCCACTACATTCATAAGCATAAGACTAGGATTCAAAGAATGTCTTAAACCTCTTTCGAAGATTCATAGACAACAAAAAATCGACCTTTTCAACATAACATTGCATGTTAAAGTAAATTGCTTTGGCTTCGTGGGTTGTCCTTATCTCTTTGTACGGTCGGCGTCAATGATTATGTATACATTTTTCGGCTTATCACAAGGGAATAAGGTGCTAAAATGTCAACATGTTTTGACTTATACCGTACTAATCATCACGCAACGATATCTTACCCTAGATCAATTATTTCTATTGTGTTACTTACGTATCAGCATGGCAGAAATATTGCACATCATACAATATTTTGTTTCAGTATTCTGTTTTTGAGCAGTCATAATTCAGTTTGGAATCAATAAAAGGAAAGCGATTTTCCCTTTTTTCTGTTGATCAATCGAAAAAGAGGGACGTTATAACATAATTTTAACATATGTGTATGCATTCGCCTAAGGTTTTTTTTGCTAGCTATACTAACTAGTTTGACCCGAGCAAAAGAGATGGAGATGCTGGGATGCTGTTATTTACACCGCACTCTTAAAGTAATTCCAGCGTTCGCCGTATTCCTTCACGAAACAATTCCCGTATGAACAACAGTTGTTCCCGTAAGGCGATCCAAGGTATTTGCATCAGAAACAGGAGGTCTATTTGACTCAACCTATTGTTATTATACTCGTATGACATTTGTTGCCCGCACTCGTTCTGACACCTTTGGCTTGTCATGCGTGTAAGCGAACGCGGACGACAAATATCATGCCTATATGATAGATACATTGAGTCAGATAGACTTAACGATCGTATCCGTGTAGAACGCCTCAAAATTTAGGTCGAGAGCCGACACGTCGCATAGATGCCGCCGGTAGACTGGAGATAAAGTTCTTATTTAATATTCATACATGGCGGAGACTTCTCAAAACAATTTAGAAGTGCGTTTTAGTACAGTAAGTTTATCTGTAGGCACGGCAGTGGCACCGCAAAGACAAGCCAAATAGCACTGCCTCTCGTTCTCAGTTCTCGTTCAAGCTATCACATTAGTCTGGATTCCGACCGTTTTTAGAACAAGACTAATTAGTCTTGTTCTAAAAACGGTCGGCTTAAAAAATATATTTTGCGCAATCGTCATCATCTTAGCGCCCACCACATAATCCCTAGGCACTAGTGTTTACGGAAGTGACTGCCGTCTGACTTTCTTACCCAGGAGGCATTCTAGACCTTATAAGAAGCGGCTTATCTACGGTTGTCATAGACATTAACCGGGATCAATGCCTTCTAAAGCACGGACGCGCTCATTTAATAACCACCCCAAGCACAGGTATCCATCTGAGGACCGACCTGTACTGTTATTGTTTAACCGGCACAATCGTCATCTCAATTACTCATTAAGACGATTATAACGAGCCCAAATTCAACGGGGCTACGACGGTTAAGTATTGAATTCCCATGGTCACATTCTGTCTCCATCATCAGATCAGCTCGTTGGTACCATAATATTGAATTGCCATCCAAACTATACTCATACCCAAAATTTCAGCTTAATCGGTCACCGGGAAAGGGATCAAAGTTGACTTGCAAGATTCGTCCCTCACTAACAAACTAACAAACGAACAGTTCAAGTAAAATAAAAGCTTGTAAAAAGAAAACAAGACCGCACTGTCAGTTTGAGAACGTTAACTAGTTGTAACAACTGTAATTTTATTGGCATGAGTTGTTATTATGTAAATAATTTCTTGTCTAGTAGCTAGGCTAAATTAAAAAGGGTGAGCAAATCAAATTGATTCGTGAGTCATGCCGCCACTAGTTTCAAACGACATCAAAATATTAAGTGAAACTTAGCAACAGTTTTTTTCTTCCACGTCTAGACGAAGTCGAGAAAATATTTTGTCGCTTTCGTGCACAAAATAACTTTTCCGATTTATTTTAGTTGAAGACACTTGTATTGTCTGAAGACAGTACAACAGTGCTACCGCGCTGTGCATAAGAAGTATCGTTGTATGTCTCTAAGATAATTAATTCACGCTTATTTAAAGTTAATAGAACAACATGTAAAGTTTTCTATTATGCGGCGACTGAAGCTGGCAACAAAATGGTGTCGGACCCATATTATCGAGCAATTTTTACGCTACAAAATGTTTACTTTAGATTTATTTATTTCACAACATACAATTGCACTTAAAGGGAAATTAAATTATTTTACTTCACTACACATAGTCAATTTATAGGAATCTAATATTGTTATGTGAATGATAAAACGGATGTCGACTATCGTTGCCGGCGCCTACACCAATATCGTATCGAGTATTGTGAATACGCTCTAAGTGCGCCGGTTCTTCTCGAGGCAGAGGTTTCTTTCTTAACCGGTGGTTAGTTTATCAACATTCATAAGTGCATGTTATACGCCTAAATTGAAGAATAAATAACTTTGACTGTTGTTTTAAACCACTAGAAATGTAAAGTAGCGACCGTTTAACTTGATTATATGGGAAATTTGACAGTTTTCTTTGGAATTACAGCTGCCGGCACCATATTTAACGATTATCGTTGCGAGTTGCATCAACCACACTTACTCGTAACAATGTGGTTGACGCAACTCATCCTAAGACATATTATACACTAGCTTTTGCCCGCGACTTCGTCCGCGCGGAACTCGTTTATATCGTAACTCCATACAAACTTACAAACAGACAGACAGTTTTACTTTCGCATTTATAATATTAGTATGGATTGTTTGAAACGAAAAGGGCTTCCTTATTTCTGATTTACATGATTTTATAGATAAGCTTTTTCCAAAATTAATGGGTGGGGCAAGACGGAACCCTCGGTGCGAGAATCAGACTCGCACTTGACCGGTTTTTTTACAAACATAGACTCCGCCGCCAACTTGGTGTTTCTGTGGCCTGGCCTCGGCGGTCAATAGTAAACTTTTCATTAGCTGTCAAATTTACTATTGACCGCCGCCGCAGGCCGCGCCAGTGTGTTGCAGGCATTAAGCCTCTCACAGACTGGCGCGGTCTGGCCGCGGCGGTCAATAGTAAACTTGATATTAGCTGTCAAATTTACTATACTATTGACCGCCACCGCAGGCCGCGCCAGTGTGGTCCAGGCCTTAGGCTTCCCACTAAACTTGTCATTAGCTGTCAAATTTACTATTGACCGCCACCGTAGGCTGCTCCAGTGTGGCATACTACAAACGGGCGCAATTTGTCACACAAACTTGCAATAGTTGGAAAGAGACAGCCATTCACTCTTAACCAGTCTAACTATAGCAAATTGCTAGGCCTTTGAACGCGAGCTGAGCGTGGCAATTTGTCACACAAACTTGCAATAGTTGGAAAAAGACAGCCATTCACTCTTAACCAGTCTAACTATAGCAAATTGCTAGGCCTTTGAACGCGAGCTGAGCGTGGCTGTTTGTAGTAATTTGTCTTAGTCAAAACATGGTTAAAAGGTAAAAAAGTTCCTTCACTCCTGTATATAAATAACTCATCCTTGTATAGGAATATTCAAAGCCTTATATAATTTTTAGTCTTTAAATAATATCAAACTTTAATATAATATATATTATGCTACTCTTTCCTGGTCTTTCGCTTATCTTCTACATTTTCGATCTATCCGTAATTTTAATCCCGTTCCTCATACTTTGGCTGAACGCGCAGAGCGCCATGCTATTAAAATAAAACAAATTCGTGTTACTCATATTGTTCAAATTTGTTGATACATTTATTGAAATTACGCCTGAATACGAAATTTGCGCATATAAGTTCTCATATTAGAATATATTTATTTTTTATGCTTGTTCTTTTGGTATACGTTTCGTGAATATCTATCGTAGTCCGGTTATAAATTATTAATAGTTAAAAGACAAAGCAATTCTGCCATTTTGACGTTACTGACAGCTTACAGATGTGGCGGCGATATATATATTAGAAAAAGAAATGAAAAATTTAAAGAGGTAAAATATTTCGGAAAATTATTAACTGTCGAAGTCGCGTAAAAACTATCCTAAGCGGAAGCCAGAATAATAATGTACCTATAAAAAATGTTTCATGTTTTTCTGTTCATAGGAAACTGAGATCATTCGTGACAGAACAATGTATAAAATGATACTGGCTGATTCTTTTTTTAATTTAGAGATTTATTATAAGTGGAGATGAGTAAGTTTCAGTCAAAAATTTAATTTTTGGTACAAGCTTTTATTACCGACTGTACTTTTCTGTATACCGTCATAACTACTCATTGAGATGATTCTAAGGAGCCCAAATTCAACGGGGTTACGTGGATTAAGTACTCAATTCCCATAGCCACCTTCTATCTCCATCATCAGATCAGCTTGATGGTACCATAATATTGAATTGTCATCCAAACTATACCTTTACCAAAAATTTCAGCTCTATCGGTTAAAGATATCTGCTTCAAAATTGAGTTGCTAATTTTGACGGACAACTTACATACGAACAGGTCAAGTTAATATAAATCTTGTAAAAACTCATATTACGAGTATTCATCATCATGAGTCGTTCCCTCAATGCCGAGGATCGTGACATCATGTCCCATTCTCCTCCTCATTCGGTTCCTATCACCCGCTTTAGGTATGGCCTCGTGCAGATGCAAGAGTGTAGTGATTACGAGTACAACACGAGTATTATAGATATTTTTTTGCCTAACTACCATGCCAGAAGCAAGGGTCCGTGCTGTACCTACTATATATTTGTACAAGATATTGTAATAATCAAGAATATTATGAAGTTACTAAGACGAGCTTGAAGGCCCGTATGTTATCCAATCTCCTCACAATTAAGTATTTGCTCATTTTTATGGAGCGCCGATTTCTGCGTGGGTACCTTTATTATGTGCACCGAGCTTTACAAACGGTAAAAATGTTAAACAACACCGGTACTAAGACAAACGATGAGTGTAATAAAAGCGTAGCACTCAATTTCGCAAGCACGCACATACATAGCATTACGGCGGATCACGTCCCATTTACACCGCACATTATATTTAGAAGGCACATTATATTTACAATTGTGTAACAGCGTGCTTGTGTAAACGCATCTAGGCCCGATATTCACAAAGCTACCGATAACTCGTCTCAGCCAAAACAGTAATCAGACGATTAGTATAACCGATTTTAAACCATAAAATTTTCAAAATTGTTCGCCACGAGCGGGCTTTGAATCCCCGCCCTTTGAATTACGGGCTCTTTTCTTGTCAACCAAATTTGTTCACTTTAATTGAACGTCATGATTTCCTTAGAACACTTCTGCTTAGTAGCTATACCTATTTATTGCCTTTACTATTATATTGTATATACATATAAACAGAAAAAGTCTGTGAGGTTGTAGTTTTTAAGTTTAAGTTTATATGTAGGATTTTACCTGTGGTGTGTAGGTATAGGATGAATTTTCTGGATAAGCATTATTATGCATTAGATTTTTAGTAAAACTTAGTAAAATATAAAATCATCACCAACAATTTCATGTGTTCGCCCCATCGAAATATGTTTGTAGATCCCAGAATTCTTACTATTACCTCCTTGTATCTGTATCGAGTCTGTCTCCATGTTTATAAAAATAAGAGTAACAGCTAGACAAATTCATAGTTTCACTCTCCCAAATAAAAATAAACTGGTACAAAGTAAATACACCTATGTTTAATTTAATAATAGCTTCAACAATATTGCAATTAAATTGTTTGATAAATTAAGTGACGAAATAAAGTATAATGTAGTGACATAAAAAGTTTTGACAAGAAATTAAAGGAATATTAATGAATTTTAGAGATTAGATTTGAAAAACAGATTTGACCGGGTTCGATTCCTGCTAGTGTATGAGGCTTGTTTGATAATATTTAAATGCTTCTTTGAGTTTATATTTTTTTCCAAAATCGGTCTCGTGACTCCTTAAAGCTAAATTCCTTATTTCTTATAGTTTCAGATTTTCACAGCCCCGTTTGAATAATACATCCTGTAAAAACGGTATCTAATTAAAGATATTTTGTCAGAACCACTATTATTCCTCACAACTCAATTTCAGTTCCTTTAAACTCACTAATGTAATTAAAATATCCCAGTTCCTCCACCACGGCTAAATACAAAGTAGTAAAGTAACTAAAAGATAAAACATGGATACGACACGTAGATTAAATAGCGCTAATCGCTGGATCTGAAAAGGGTAAAAGCGTAACCTAATCAGGACTAAAATACGAAGATATGTTCATGTGTAAATAATACTGTTTGATAAACCTATGATACATGTTAAATCTCATATTTATAAATAAAATAAAAAAGTCCTCCAGTTTGCATGTATAAAAACTAATTGTTGCATTTAAGTTTCAACTACTAATAGTTGAAATAGTTGAGTTAACATATAATATAGAGGGTGTCAGGTAATTAATGGTCAACCTTCTAAACCACGAATAGGGCACCTTAGACTGTTCCAGAAATTCGACTTTAAGGTTTAGTAACACACACTGGTCAAAGACGAGAGTCGTTGACCAGTGTGTGTTGCCAGTAATGACGTATGGCACCGAAACGTGGTCGGTTACGATGGGCCTCATAAGAATACCTACATACTTAAAAGTAATATGGGTCTTGTTACATCTCCTAAAGCAAATTTGCATTTCTAATTAGTGAGATTAGCTATTCGTCCAAATGAAAAACAGCTACAGGCAATCTGGAAGCAAGACTATGAAATATAATGTGCAATCAAGTGAAATGGAGATTTCGTGAAACTCGCATCCCGCGCGTCATTCAAGGGAATAACATCGTAACTAAGTAGGAAACATGTGTAGTTGAGTTATTCCGGGTTTGAAAGGGCCAGTGCGTGCCGTAAAACATTGCTGGCAGTTTTACGATTTTTACGATTTACGACTTATTACGTTGCAACAAGTACAAGAGGTCAATCTGACTCGACATCTCGCGTTCCAATATTTTATTTAAATGAAACGTGCGATAGCTTTCCGCGTGCAACGTTCTAACAAGTCAGAACGAGAACGCGTAACACATTGATATACGTGTCATATTAAAATGCGATATGTCAAGTCAGATCGACCTCCAGATGGTTGGTACGTCACGGTACTGTACAACTAACGCAAATATTTTACAGCCATGATTAAATTGAATGTAAGCATTATTTAAGTAATTTATACAACTTTATACGGCTGTAAATGCTTCTTTCCTATGTGTTGTATTGCGCTGCAGAAAGCTGAAACAGTGAGCAATATAATTGCTAGCGTAAAACTGAAATAACACGCTATCGTAGAATTTTAACCAATGAAAATAAACAGTGAACCTAAATCTTCTCCTAATTGTTTACGAATTACGTGATATTGGATACAAAAAACACAATGTTGATTTCCAATAGTTCCAATTAAGGGTGAATACTCCAGCGAAATGGGAAGCTGTGTTTTCATATATTTGTCACCTATCTGTCAAGCATGCGACTATGTCAAAATATTCACCCTAAAGCTAGCCTAAAGGGGTACAGTTCAGTCGCCATGCAAACAAAATGCATAATTTCAAGTAACATTCGTTCGGAAATCATAACAAACTAATATCACAATTATAAAAGCATATTTTTATTGCGCATAATATTTCGTTTAACCACTTATAGATTAGATTAGATTTTTTATTTAAAATATACAATTACAATATCGATTATTATTTTTATTACTATACAAGCTGAAATTATGCAATTCGTTGTAATGCAAAATGAAAATATGCAATTTGTTTTTTTATGAAACATTTCACCTCGGCCTTAAGGGCCATTTACATGGAGCAACAACTCGCATACGAGTTTTACATTGCAGGGTTTGATTGAATTCACCGTATTCCGCTAGCCCGCAGCCCCGCGATGTAATGAACGTCGCTACGAGTTGTTGCACCATGTACACGGCCCTTAAATCGTACCTATCCTAATCGATCAGGAATTACACGTTGACACTTTTCAATATCGAATACAAAATACATCATGTCAGCTTTCATTTCTCTCTACAATAGTAATAAAAATTGTTTTGTAAGAGCCATACACGGACTGCTCGAGCAGTTACCCAGTGATCAACATACACGGACCGCTCTTGCAGTCAGAGCTGTTTCACCGTGCTGCCAAACTGCTTGAGCGGTTCGTGTATTGCAAATGACAATTTCGTATTGAAACTGCAGATCACCCAGCCGCCTTGAAGCTGTCGGCATTGACTGCTCTAAGCAGGCCGTCTATGACCGGCCTAAATGTATCAATCCAATGTGCTAAAATATTGACGTAAACTGAACATTCAACACGTGGCATGCCGTGTTACTAAACACGAACACACGAGTACGTTATTTACGTGTATAAGTACCTAAATGATACAATATTATTGTATAGTCAACAGCAAAAGTAGGTTATCATTTTTTCACCTTATCGCAATGGAATAAGGTACAAAATTGATAACTTACTTTTGCTCTTGACTGTACCAGACAACGCAAATTATGATTCTAGTACGATTTTCTATGATCAAATAATTATATGCAAACAAAGTCAGTCAATTATATTGCATCGTTAAAGAAACAGATTGTGTATTTTCTGGGGCACATTAAGTATCATTTTATGCACTACAGCATCATAATAGTACATTGTTTAACGAGGGCCGTAAGTGGAATATTGCTAACGAGAGTGTATCAGAAGCCCGACGCCGAAGGCGGAGGGCTTTTGATGACTCGAGTTTGCAATATTCTTACGCCCGTGTTATACACAATGTTTTTCATCACATTTGCGAGGAAATAAATAACAACAAAAGACAGAAAAATGTAAGTTTCATACAGCAGCACCAATCAAAAATTGACAACTTCACTTCCAGATCAGTGCTAGTAGAGCGCGCAGTTCAATATTTCAACCAATCACAGAGCAGTATTCTTGCGGGGCGGGGCGTCGTGACCAACTAGATTTTTTTATTCAACCAATCACACAGCAACCAGATTTGCTTAAGCCAATCAGAGGGTTCTATTATTTAAAAAAAAAACCATAACGCCCATGGGCGTAATATAGCCCATTACAGCTCAGTACGCTTGCGTATAATAACACCATTTTCGAGCAAGTGTGATGAAAACTATATTGTGCAGCAGACACACAGCATACAGACGAAATTTACGAGCATGAAAAGTGAAAAGAATATTACACCTTCAGTTAAACTACACATCGCCGTCCAAACTATATTAGGTCCCGCGCTAATATCCCCACAAATTAAATAGCCAGTATGTAATGCCAGTATTATCGCCCGGTGGGCTATTATTCACCCGTGGACAACGTTTGATAAATTATCGCTCTCGGGCATGTTGCCCGTCTCCCGACGGGTTAAGTAATTAAATAAGCCCGACTAAGCGATGAGCTAATACAAGACAAGGTAATATGTATTAGTAATTTATTTTCCTCCTTGCAGACTATATTGTAATAATAAGAAGGATTATTGATAAATAGGCTAGTCTACAGTATCTATACTGACATTAAGTCTATATTAGTACAGTCGAGTTCTATAATATTTATGCGGGCAACATTTCACAAATATATACACAGTCTTTATTGTTACTGGCATAAGACGTATGTGTAGATATTTTTGAATGGTTGTCTGTGTGGATATTGGAGGAGTCGACTGTACTTACTTACCTATACAAGGAATCGGTTGTACCTTTATCTTTTTGTGGAATAGCGGCGTCTCCTGGCACAGGTATCTTTAATGCTTGAAATGAGTTTTCATCCAGCCTTGTTTATGCTAACATTTGTAAACCAATAAATCATGTTCTGTTTTTTCTGAGTGTGTACCTTTGTGAGGGTAAGTAGGTAGGTAATCTCCTCATGCGATTTTCTTTAAAAGTGTTTTTTTTATATAAGTCACGTACCTACCTAGGTCACATTTTGGTTACTCCAAGCAAAACCCTTTAACCGTCGCCAGCATTGCGCAGTTTGTATAATTTTGTGCACACCCTTTTCCCAGCGATCAGGGATCTACTCGGTTTATTATGCTGAATTGGAATTGGTTTTGTCATTACGATAATATGGTAAGATTATTGTCCAACAACACTTGCAGGCGGTCGCATGGCTGCACTGCGGGCTCCCGCTGTGGGGACATGGTACTGACATCCACCACGTATTTGTCATGCAAAAGTAATGTATATGAATCCTTGCAAACATACACCAACCTCATAGCTGCAACATGAAACTTTTATCCCTCCCTTCACTATATCTTTAACTGCAACTTTTGTTCGTAAAATATAATATTATTATTTAAATTTTCCAAATAGCTCGTACCTAGATGTCATAACCTGGAACCTACTGAACCTAAACTAGAAATATATAAAAATGGCCCATATTACCGAGCAATTCGTTCGTACACAGTCTAAAATCTAACGTACACAGTCTAAAATCTAACGTGATAGATAAATGTTAGTATTGAATTTATGGAAGATACAGTTTATAATGTGTTTGCCGTCATATTCATTACAAATGTCACTATCGATATTTACCTAGTTTTAAATGAACAATGTGTACCTACTACAAGTTACCAGATTGTTGCTACACCCTTATTTATTTATTTATTCAATAATTTACATAATAGGCTTACAGTAAGACCAAAGCGCCTATAATGTTAGGACTTAAACATATACAAACAATATACAAACACATAAAAAATAGCACTAACAATACATATCACACAAAGCACTTATTTTAGTAAGTAGCCTCTGACAATTGTCTGCAAACACATCGGCATCCTGCCTCAGCACCAGCTCATTGAGCAGCGCGGACGCACGAACGCCGGGTGCGTTACTCGCGCGACGCGTGCGCGGCCCCGCCGCCGCCGGCGCGGCGAACAGCGGGCGGCGGCGGCGCCCCGCGCGTACATACTGCTCTGGGACGAAAAGACGGATGCCTTCCAATGCCACTGGATTGTCGATTTGCCCCCTAAATAAAAGACCATACCGGCCACAAAAAGAGATGGATATAAGAAAGGATAATATCCGTACTGCTTTTTGTAGAGGTGCCGCGCAAATTTCCGCTGAACCCGCTGGAGTAAAAGTGTAAAGAGTAAAAGTGTTATCCAGCCAAGGTCCATGTATCTTAGCTTTAACTACTTGGTTGCACATAAATCTTATCTTATCTTATCTTAATCGTGAAACGGCCTTAACGTGAACAGCACAAAGCTATCACAGAACGGCCCGCGAGCTGTGTCACGACGACATACTATCCGTCTCTTTCTAAGCGTTCTAATTAGAAAGAGACGGATATTATATCTCGCCGCGACACAGCTCGTGGTCCGTCCTGTGATAGCCGTGCATAGCCTCAGGCAACGACATCATTTTATTCTCCTCTAACTAGATTACACCCGTGCACCAGGATATAATTTTTTTAAGGTCAGCGTACCCCAACAACATCCTTCAAAATCGAATAAAATAAAGGGACACGGAAATAAAATAAGAAATCCTCCAGAATGTGCTGAGAATCGGACAAATTAGATTTAAGTTGTCGACTTTGCAGATTCAAAGTATGGGACGAATCATATATTCATCAGGGAAATGGATGCTTGCCATTGGTAATTGTAAGACAGATTTTTGTTTCCATATTCGTATTTAAGGTTATATGCTGTAACGGAAGAATAATTTTAAGAATATTGAGGTGCTTAAATATGTTACATTTAAATTGACCGCCTGTCAGCATGGATGACATTTGAAATTAACGTATAATATAAAATATCATCAATCAAGAAGTCACAAATCACAGTTTACTTAGTCCGCGGAGTAACATTTTTATAACAATTTTATGAGATTAATCTCTCAGCGAAGACATTAAATATGTATGTAAATGTTAATTAAAGTATCTGAATCAATTGTCTCAAAGCCCGAATTTTTTCAAATTCAGACGAAAAATGTAAGAAAAAACCTAAAAGAAAATGCCCGAATGCTTAATCGTTTTTGGACCACTCAGGAACGTTGGCCGATCTCTATTCGCTACCTTTCTTATTGCGAGTGTTGTCCTTTTATGCGATCTTTGTCACGTATCCAAGAAATTGCTTCGCTCGAATTGTCGTGATCAAATATTGCATTGGGAAAATATTTTTGGTATAAATAAGTTCTGCTGGTTAGAACAGCTGGTTTCCAACAAACGAACGAAAACACACACTGTTGATGAATCTAAGTACCACCACCAAATAAATAAAAACTTACGATGAGCATTTATAATTTTTAATGTTGCACATTTACATCGTCCTCATTGATTACTTTTGAATTTTAAGTAGGTACACATACGTACTGACTTAACCAATTCCGCTGAACATTAGTATCCGCTACACAAAGGCTGTATGTTCGACAGAAATCGCTAGTTACCATGTGATTGTCTGTTGTTTATCTCTCCTATCAATTGTGCTCTTTTGTATACCGTAAACCGGGGTTACTTTAGCAACAATTTAGAATGTAGTATAAAAGCAGAATTATTTGAAATTTAGAAGATTTAATCGAGTATACAGTAAGATAGAGTACTAATATATTCGCTGCCACAGTTTTCACCCAAAAGTAAAAACAATGATTTCGGAGAAAAACCTATATGATCAAAGTCGCCCTTTGAATCAAAGTAACCATTCCACCGTACGTGCATTGTGCAGGCTCAGAGAAATAACAATCAGTATAATATATGTATTATAGTTAAATATGTAGATCGTACGAGTAGTTGGTCTTTCTTGACTTATCAGTTCTATTTTCTAAGAAAAAAATAGTTAATAAGGAATATATCTTTTTTTATCACGAGCAAGTCGTCAATGGCGTTATTACTTGCGAGCGTACAGAGCAGTTATAGCTGTTTTACCTCCCACGTGCTGTTAAGTTTAGTTTTAAAATATAGAACCCTCTGATTGGCTCAAGCAAATATGGTTGCTCTGTGATTGGTTGAAAAAGAAATCTAGTTGGCCATGCCGCCCCGCCCCGCAAGAATACTGCTCTGTGATTGGTTGAAATATTGAAGCTACGCGCTCCACTAGCACTGATCTGGAAGTGAAGTTGTCAATTTTTGATTGGTGCGGCTGTATGAAACTTAGATTTTTCTGTCTTTTATAGTTATTTATTTCCTCGCAAATGTGATGAAAAACATTGTGTAGGTATAATACGGGCGTAAGAATATTGCAAACTCGAGTCATCAAAAGCCCTCTCGTTAGCAATATTCGACTTACGCCCCTCGTTAAACAATGTACTATTGTTGCAGCTCGAGGCCACACCGAGGTCCGCGTAGAGCTCCAGATGGAGCGGTGGGCGGCGCGCGGCGGCTCGGTGCGATTACGCTGCGTCCACGACGTGCCGCCGCACCTACTCGACAAGGTCGTCTTCCTGCGCCACGGCACCAAGATCTTCCAGTACATCCGCGACCGGAAACCGCCTTATAGGAACTTCACCACCCCTGGTGCTGTTCTCAATGTGAGTACTAGATTAGATGGAGTAGTGGATCTAAGCTGCGTTACTTTACCTCGCCCAGGTCGGATTGAAATCTAAGTAGGTGTCTAGAGTACCACATGTTAGTCGATGCTACAATAGATGGAGCAGTAGATTTGTTTACTGTACCTACCCCCCCGATGATTATTAAATTGCCAAGTATGAAGTGTATTAGACGGAACAGTGTGTCTGACCTGCGTTTACTGTACGTGTACCTCACCTAGGTCAGTTTGAAATCTAAAAAACCTACTGCCAACCTACTGTACCTACTTATCGCACGTATCGCGCACCGCTGCCGCTCAAGTTGTGGCCGAGCCCTTAGATCTTCCAGTATATTCGTGACCGGAAACCCCTGGTGCTATTTCCAACGCTAGTAGGTATAATACGTTTCCAAGTAGGAGTTACATATTGGATGGCTCCATTCACAGCTCGGTGCAATAGGGAATATGCATGGGACTTCAATTTTGAATAAATTGCACTCAATCGATGCGGATATACGTAGAAATATCATACAACAGAAATATATATTTAAAAAAAAACTTTTGTATTGTTCCTCACGTTAAAATCACTCAATTTTTTAAATACATTTTCGATAAAATAACATAAGAGTAAGACAGAATATTTCAATAGAAATGATATTTTGTATGACAAGTATATACTGAATCGCAAATTTTAAGGAGGTAATTGCAAATTAATGACTAACTTCATACTAAACGCGTCCAGAATATGGATTGTGACGTCATAGTCTATGCCCCTTTAATATAGAGCGTTATCGGTGGGTGCCAGCGCGTGCAGATTTCAAATGCCTATAACAACAGAAAAAAAATCCTAAGAAAGTTTTAATTATATAGTTGATATTCCTCTGGATTATACTTTTGATTTTCGCAATAAAAAATAAAGATGCATATTCCCTATTGGGCCTACACTACAATACTTATTATTAATCATCGCCATCACGTAGTTATTTGTCGACGAAAAAATTAATATGAATATGATTTAACACTAATTTTGTAAAATAATAAATGTGTTAACGATCGATTGACGTGATTGTGTCAAAAAATGCTCCAGCAGTTCTTTACTTCCTAAACAAAGTGTTAAAGTAGGTACTTTTACTCAATACGCCCTGCAGGTTGATCACGTAACGCATTGTACGCGCGTCAGGTAGATCTAAATGTCACTTTTTATATGTAAAAATGGCAGTTAAATTGTCCTAACGCGCGTTCGGGACGTTTTGAACGCACGTTAGGTAGATCCAACTGTCATTTTTCCATATAAAAAGTGACATTTAGATCTACCTGACGCGCGTACAATGCGTTACGTGATTATCCCTCTAGACTAACGTCTATTATCTAATCCAGTATTTAAATCTAAAGAACTGGTGCCGATTTAAATTATAGACCATATTCTGGCCCCTGATATGTGTTGTAGTAATTATATTGACAGCGTCGTCATCTAAAAACGTCGTATGTAAAAACTAGCCAAGTCAAATCTTGAGCGTCAATTAAGCCTAAGTTATCTGCTTTGTGTAAATAACTCGAGTGTTAAATTTTATGAAGTTATACTTTTATAAAGCAAACATTGTTGTAGTAGAAAAAAGAATAAATTATAGGTATGTTCTTAAAAATACGTTTATTTTAGGATTATCTACTGAACTTGGCACCCATTTAGATCTCAATTCTTTTGTCGGCGAAGTTGACAACCACGCGTATTCTTAATATTGAACACATACATGAACATAGTAAAAACTAATTTCGTATACTAAATCCAAAATAAGCTGTAAGGTAAGTTACTTGTAAGAAGGCTAGGAAAATTAAAACTTAACAAAGCAGAAAGGCAAACTAAAAAAAAAGGAAAAAAACCGGCCAAGTGCGAGTCGGACTCGCGCACCGAGGGTTCCGTTTCTTTTGATTCCGTTGACATAGAAGTTTGATTTTGTTACAGCTTAAAGGTATTATAGACCTGAGTATTTGATATGAATTTCGATTTAATACCTCTACGCGTCCATGAGGAAAGGGGTAGTAACTTTAAAATTATAAAACATATTTTTATTACATGATGTAACTAAAAATTTACGGTTTTCGCAATTTTTCCTTTATTGGTGCTATTAGACGGTGCTTCGTACCAAATTTCAAGATTCTGAGTTCACGGGAAGTACCCTGTAGGTTTTGATTCCCTTGCGAGAAAATTAGCGGAAATTTGCGGCATAAACGGCTGTATCTTTTGATTGCGTTGGCTTATAAGTTTGATTTTTTCACAGCTCTTCCTGAGAAAAAGGGTCTTGATACCTACCTCCACGCGTTCCTGAGAAAAAGGGTCTTGACAGACGGACGGATCGAATAGAGGTTTAACTTTCGTTGAAAGTTAGAAACATGACAATTTAAAAATTAGACCTCTATTCGACACGTGCTTTTATGTTATCATCGAAGCACGGTGATATAAGAAATTATTGCAATCGCCGTTTGCTCAACTTTTTCATCTCATTTTTATTTGTTGATATTATTTAAAAAAAATGTTATTCCCTTTTAATTTGTGTAGGAACTATTGGATAATATTCCCATCAGCTTTTATATACCTTACTTATGAGGAGTATTTCCCCGAGTGGAATATCACTAACCCTAAGATATTGGTGCAAGCCATCTTTTTTGCGGAGCGGCTGTCATCTTACCTTCCAATCCATACCTTAGGATTTTTAAATTAATTAATTAATGAAAAACGAAAACCCACATTCAAAGTTGGTAGCGCTATTAACCGCTTGGCCACATAACGTTACATTTTCCTCGTAAAACAGCGCCAGTTCCTCAGCACACATAAATCGTTCCACCACATCTAAGTTTCATGCTGATAATTCCGTGTTTTACCGCAATTAAGGGCGAGACAATAAATCAACGGCTAACCCAAATTAATCATTACTCGCTTGATTACTTCGATTGATGTTGAGAATTGTTTATTTTACCCTTTTGCCCGAAGGGCGACTTGGAAAGTTACAAATGCGCATAGTTTAAATAGATGGGCTGGTAATAAACATAAAACGATTACTTAATTATCCAAGTTGTATTCTTAAAAGGTACACACACTTCTAAGAAAGCATTGTAGTTTTTAACTTTCGTTGAAAGTTAGAAACATGACCATTTGAAAACTAGACCTCTATTCGACACGTGCTTTACCAATCAATATAATGAAATATTTTCCGACGTATTATTTCCATTCTAGGCATAACCTGCGCTCCTATAGAGAATATATTCTATCGAGCTGGACTTTTGACAAGAAATGTATGTGTAACTTGTGCTCTTTCTAATGCTGGACCATCCATCTCTGATCTCCCCGACAACCGATCGTTCACAAAGTAAAGAGTGAGGACCCCCTGGGATACTGATAAGATAGTCTGGAGCTAGCCTGATCAGATTGTCCAGAGCTTCTAAATCAATAACTTATAAAAAAGAAACATGGGCTAAGACGAGTAATAAGTTACTACTTAGTTATCACTTATCACTATGTCTATCTGTATGGTACCAACTAAGTAGATCGACTAGAAAATTCGGGACCAAAGGTTAATGTCATTGGTAAAATTGCGATGTCACAATCACATTGTTGACGTACTAACGTAGCCCTTACATTGTTTCCCAACTTGTTTTCCAACGCTTTTGACAGGGTCGGGACTTGGAGTTTCGGGTCTTAATAATAGACAAAAGTACTTCTTATGCAAACGGAACGTTGAGTAACACTCAGACTCTGTAGATGAACATTATAATTAAACGGCTTGTCGTAGAGACGTAGCAAAAGTGGCTTGAATTGTCATATATTAACGATTGTGACAAGGAATTAGGTATTATCCAAAAAATTGAACTCTAATGGCTACTAAGTCAACCATAAGAACACCATATGGAAAAATGCTTAGATGAGACAGTTTGTAAGAGTACACGGACTATAACAATTTTGGTAAGCCTCAACCTTCTGCGACAGAAAACCGATGACATTGCTACTTTTACCTAATGCCAATCACGTCGCCAAATTTCGCCGTTCCCTTTGTCGAACTCTGATTCGGTTAAACCGGATCCATACTTATGTGTGAATCTAACCGTAACCGTACTAATTATACAGGAAACCTTGTTCTGTCGCGTCACGACAAAACAAGCCAGATAAGTATGAATGCGATTTAGCTAGGACACCTACAACAATACTCCAACATAATTAACCGGAATGCTGAATTAAAACCTCATCACTTACGCCTTGCCCGTCTATTTAGTATGTACTTTAACATAGGTTTAGGATTCCCTACATGCCCAAACCCTTAAGACGGATAGTATGTACTTGCCTATAGGTTTAGTATTGGATATATACCTACCAAAGCCCCTAAAACCGTAAGGGTTCAGATTGGACGTTAAACCTCATATTTATTAGTCCCGGAAATAGATTCTTCCGTTCCCCATAAAATAAAATGGCAGAAGAACATTTACAAAACAAATTCGGACCGGGTGGCTTTGCCTTCATTATATATGGATGAACTGCGTACGTATTACATTCCCAGCATTGCTCGACACATAGTAAAATGTAACATAATTACATTTAATAATGTATATTGGTTTTATGAGCTTGTCAATGCGTTTTAATAGTTTGAAGATTCCACTTGTGGATATTTTTATATCCAGGAGCCGTAGCATGGTTGGCCTTATCACGCGACAAGTGACAAGATAAGAGAGTCGTCTCGTTCTATCGAACGGTGTCAGCCAGTGACGCACGCTCTATCCTATCAACTATCGCGTGACAAGGCCAACCATGCTACGGGGCCTGGTGTATACTCCCAGTATACACCAGTATATTATGGGTTTGAAAAATAAATTAATTTATGACAGCGTTTTTTTGCTTGTTTCGTTTTAAAACGTTATTCTAAGATCCTTTATTCAAGAATCCTACAAACTTTCTACCCGAAAGTCATTATATAGATTTAAATGGAGCATTCGTTGTCTCTTTGTGCATGATTTATCTTGAATATTATAGAGTAAAGGTAAAGGTAACCTGAATAAAGATTAAAACACACAACATACCCAAACGATGTTACTTATTATCAATATTTTTCACATCTCATGCTCGAAAAGTGTGTCATATTAGGCTTAATAAGCGGGGCTAAAGTAGTACATTTAGCCCCTAGGGAAAATATGTATACATATTTATGATTTTTAACACATTTAACTTAACCAATCAAAACACTTCACCATATTAAATCCACCAATCACAACTCTTTCAAAAAACATTTATCTTTGCTATCAACCAACCAGAATACCTACAGCTACATATTCAAATCGACCAATCAAACATCAGGTGTTTTTAGTCCCTAATTCCAAATCATTTGAATCCACCAATCACAACTCTTTCAAAAAACATTTCTCTTTGCTATCAACCAACCAGAATACAGCTACATATTAAAATCGACCAATCAAACATCAGGTGTTTTTTAGTCCCTAATTCCAAATCATTAAAAAAGAAAACGCCTCACGCTAAATTGAACAATCTCTTCGCAGTGAAATTTGTTATTGATTGTGGATGGATAATCATTGTTTTACTATTTTCTCGCAGTCGAAGTGAAAAGTAGAGTGTATAACTCGGGTCTAAAAGCCATATTACCCCTCCAATAAAGGATCCATCTCGTGGTAATATAGCTTATTTTAGCCCCTTGTCATACAATCTACTATTATCCGACTTCTCAGCAGCTAATTAAATTATATTTTATTATGTCTGATTTTTGATTTTGTCTCTCGATAATTATTTAAATGATGATATCCGATACACAGCAAAATCTGCTATTATAAATTATTTTCAAACTTGTCATCTTTTTCATACTAGTTGTCAGTAAAATGACTGAACCATTAAGGCGAGGTAGGCCTCGTCCGATTTGTGGATCGATTTCATGTTGTATGCAGTGAACTTTATGAAATGGTGTAACCATTTAGTAGTTTTGCTAACACTAACAGAAGTGTATGAACCTGACGTTTCGCATTTCATTTTAATGAATCAAAAACGATTTTCGGTCTAAAGATGTGAGTGAAGCTGCCAGAGTCCCTGTGAAAGAGCCGTAACCATGGCTAAACCATGGCTAATAGAATAAAAGTCATCCGATATATTTTCGTGCTTCGCGATAATGACCCCTTTGGATTTCCATTCCTGTATTACCGATGTTATGCAGAATAGACTGTCACGGTACTTTTGAGTTCGGCTTTTAGCAACTTTCAAGCGAAACATTCTCTTGAATTTGGGAAATAAAGTGAATATATTTCGCGTTTGGAGCCACATGGGTTGCAGTGGTCACACAGTGAAGTAATTGAAACAGTGTTTTAACTTCATAAAACGTCTTGGTATAGGTACTCATGTATTAATGTTTTATTTATGCTTGGACATGTATTCAGAATCTCTACCCCTCACGTCTGCCTCGCTTATCCCGGACGTATCCCAGGGTCACTAGGGCAAAAATCGCCGAAAAACCAAGATACAATAAGAGAGATACTTTTTTTTTTTTTTTTTTTTTTTTTTTTTAATGTTGATCTTTCAATGATTACTTGATTTTATTTATTATTTCGATGGGCCCATGCGCATATACGTTATACGTGTTGAGTGAGATGTATTTATTGCATTTATTTATTTATTGCATACAATTAACACTAACAGTCAAGCCTTACGTGCTAATCTGCGTTGTATTTTTTAATAGCTAACATGCATTATATAATATGAGGTACAGTGAAATTATTATTATATAATAAGTACATTCAATTTAAAATAACATTATAATTTAAAAGCTATTACACAAAGAGATCTAGGGAGTAAAATAATTGATTAAATGTCACTGAAATATAAATGAATCGAGGAATTACAATTATTGTTTAATATTATAATTATTGTTTAATGTCATAATAATACAATTTCGGATAAAGTCAAGACATTATGATAAGAGTAGAATATAAACAAACAATTTATCAAGAATACGTCGGTCAAACTTAGGCAATGTCAATTAATTAATTATTTTAGCATTATAAATTTAAGTACTATTGCGCATATTAGGTAATGGAGCTAGTGGTAACGATGGTTTCAATGTAGCGATTTGATTCAGTTAGGAATTTAGTTTCTGTCGTTAAAAAAATGTCTAGTTTGTGGTCGCTGATCAGGATCTTGTTAAGTAACGTCAGTGCCTGATGAAGAGGGGACGTAGCAAGCAGGCGTGTCCGGCCTGAAGGTACATCAAAGAGACCATGGCTACGGGGCCGTAGTTGTTTCGCGGAGAGACGGGGGACCCGCAGTGTCATTTGTTGTAATAATGGTGGATTTGTTATTTGTCCCCGAATTAATTGAAAAAAATATTTTATTAAGTACATATTTCTACGCGACTCTAAGGATGTATAGTCTACCATACCTAAAACGAATAGCGTGGGATAAAGAAGGGGATAAAAGCCATATAACTTCTTATAGAGGAACCTTATGAAGGATTTTTGGACTTTTTCTATTAGAATCGTGTAGTGTTTTTCGTGGGGACTCCAAACAACTGCGTTTGTTTCGAGTTTACTTCGAACGAAAGCGTTAAAAAGTACTGTCATAGCATGCTTATTATTAAATAGTTTCGCTTGGCGTATGACGAATCCCAGGCATCTACGGGCTTCGTTACAGGTTCTTGTAATGTGCTGATTAAATGTGAGCTGAGTATCAAACCACGTTCCTAAATCCTTAACTTCTTTGACGCGTTTTAATGGCTTGCCCTCTATGACGTAAGGATGGGTTATAGGGAGCCGAGCTCGCGTATATGTAATAACCGAGCATTTTTCTTCGTTAAGGGACAAGCTGTTATCATGCGCCCAATCGCAGACTCTGTCTATGTCAAGTTGCAGCAAGGAAAAGTCTTGATTGCTGTTAATTGGCATAGCTAATTTAAGGTCATCCGCGAATAAGAGGCACGACGAATGTCTTAGTGCTGTCGGTAGGTCGTTAACGAGAATCAGAAACAGGAGGGGCCCGAGACTACTTCCCTGTCCGATTCCCGACGTTACCAAAAATGGAGCAGATCGCGCGCCTTCATATTGAACATATTGGTGTCGTTCCGAGAGGTAACTAGCTAAGAACTCAAGTAGATAGGTACCAAAACCTGCAGCAGATAGCTTCTTGAGCAGCACATCGCTATCAACCTTATCGAAAGCCTTCTGAAAGTCAAAGTAAGCAATGTCTATTTGTCTACGTTGGTCAAGATTATTTGATATGATGGAAACGATATTAAGTAGATTTGATGTGGTTGAGCGCTTCGGCAAAAATCCATGTTGCTCGTCACAGAACCACCCATTCAACTGCTTATACACTTTGGCGTATATTATTGTTTCGAAAACTTTCCCAAAGATAGACAGCACGGCGATAGGCCTATAGTTGCGGACTTCGGATTTAGATCCTGATTTATGTATTGGCAGAACTTTAGTTGTTTTCCAAATCTTAGGATATGCTCTATTTTTTAATGCTAGGCTAAATATACATTTCAGTGGTTGGATAAGTGCTTCGCGACAGTCCTTAATTATGAATTGTGGTATGCCATCGGGACCTTGTGTATGCTTGGGTCGCAGGCGGTTTATGGCCGTCCGGATGTCTCCTTCACTAATATCATCTATAGTGATGTGTCGAGCACTGGACATTGGTAATTCAGTTGTAGTAGCTTCTGAAGCCGCCAATGCGTCGAGTTTGGGGACATTCTGCAAGAATACGCTTTTGAAGAAGTCGGCAAAGGAGTCCGCAACCTCTTGTGCTGACATGTTGCCGAAAGTAGCTGGCTGGTTACATTTACGTTGTCGCTTTATGTATGACCAAAACGAGGAAGGATCCCTCACGATATTTATTTGTAAATTATTAATGTATGAACGCTTATCTGTTTCTGTATTAGTATTTACTATTTTACGGTAGTATGTGAAAAAAGCGTAAAATAATTGGTTCCCGGTTTGCTTATATAACTTATGGTAAGCGTTTTTTAATTTATTTAAATGAATAAGGTCGCGAGAAAACCACTCGGGGTACTGCTGGTTGGGCTTATTTTTTATGGGATGCTTAAAGGGGATGCATTCGTTAAAATGCTCGTCCAGAATACTGTAAAAACATTGAGTGCAATCGTTTACATCTCGCATGTCCCGCAGTAGGGTCCAGTCCGAGTTAGCAATTTTGTCATACAGAAGAGGATAATTTGCTTTACGGTAGTTTCTTTCTTGGGCCCGGGTATCGTCTGTGTCGCGATCTGTAAAACGATTACTAAATAGGGTGGGAATTGACATTTCAATATTAAGAGGATTATGGTGTTGCTCAGTTGAGACCAGACCAGCGACAGCCTCAGTGACCGTTGCTTGAGTGGTTTTATTTGCTAGCACTAAGTCCAATAACCGGTTATGACTATTAAAAATGCTGTTATGTTGTATTAAGTTACAGTGACAAATAAAACTTTCAAATGTTTTTCTTATGCTGACTGAGGCGGAATACAAGTTAAAATCACCAACTATAACGGTTGGGTGGGAATAATCAGTTAAAATTTTTTCCAAACATTGAAATGCTGACATATAGTTGGTTTCATGTATACGCGGCGCTAAGTACAAGACGCATAGTATAAATCGGCAGTGTCCCTTAGTGACGAGTGCGCAGATGATCTCGTCTTCGGGTCGAGCGCCGCAGTCCAGTTGGCGCAGGGTGTAGGGCGCACGCGCGGCGAGCAGCACTCCGCCGCCGCCGCGGCCTGCGCGGTCGCGTCTTAGTACACTGTACTCACTTGGGAATAATTCCGAGTCGTAGACTGAGTCATCAAGGCGCGTCTCCGTTAAGGCTATTATATTGTTTACGAATGTAGTCAGTATATTTTTTATAGTTGATACTTTTCCTTTTAATCCGCGCACATTCTGGTAAAATAGATCTATTTTACGGGATTTGGGGGCTTTTTTGAACGAAAAAAAGTCCGTGCATTATTATTATCTGTTTCGGTCTCGTGTGTCTTTGCATGCCTCTCTTTAACCAAAAAATTCTGATCTATATATATTTTAATGGTTTTAAATATATCCTTCATCCCTGAGGTTAATATTTTACCTGATTGTGGCGAGAACATATCGAATGTTAAGTTCAAATTCGAGTCGATGAAATGTGTAGTTTTATTTGTTTTCAAATACTGGTTTAGACAAGTATTGAATAACTCCACTCTATAATTATATAGCGGAGCGCCGCATATATACGTTGGTGTGCAGACAATGATATTAGTGTTAGTTATCTTCTCTAAGGTTGATTTTATTTCTTGTACAAGGGCTGCATGCTCGTAGCTTTCCTTTATATCGAAGTCTTTCTCGCCAATCAGTAAAACACAGTAGTCTTGGCTCGTATAACCTTTAAGCTTGAGAGGTAAAGAAGTCAATAATTCTCGAATTCCGGCGCCAGGAGTTGCAAAGTGTATACATTCATAGTCATCAAAATTCTGTAGCATAGCTGCCCTCATTTTTGTACGGATTTTACCGCTGATATTGCTGACAATACAACATTTATGCGATTTATTTTCTTTTCTGGTGTTTCTGTTGTGATGCTTTTGTGTATCTTGTGTTGTTCCTATGGTATTCATGTTGTGGGGTTGCTCTTCAGCTTTCTTGGTGCATGGTATGTAGCTTCCGTTTTCAGAGACACGAATTTCCTTTGAAAGAAACAACTCTTGTTCCAACTTCTTGATGACATCATTCAGAGCGCATATGTCACGCTGGGCATTAAGTAGTTCGCTTTGCAAGTGTTTGATCTTAGATTCCATACATAATATATTCGCATTGTTCCCTGGTCTCAATGAACTGGGACTGCTTGTAGAGGGGTCGACAAGGCAGTTTACAAGGCTAGATGATAGGCTTTTCCGATCTTTTTTTGAAGTGCGAGGGGTTTTACATATATTTTTCAGTGTACATACCTCACGAGTTAGTTTTTCTATTTGTCGTATATATTGATTTTTTTCAATAATGGAATTATGTAGTTCTTGTTCGGTGCTTGTCAGATCTAGTTTCAATTTATTAATTTCCATTTTCAGCTCCGTCACAATGTCGAGATCATTTTGTTGATAGATCTAGACTCTTTGACAGCTCATCTTCAAACAGAAAGGTGGAGGTCTGAGTGGAGTCTGTTTGTATAGGTGATTCAGTAGACCTCGCTTCTGTCAGATTCCCTTGTGAATGCGGTGAGCAGGGCGTAGTGATCTGAGGCTCCTCCGTGCGTACAATAGCAGCAGAGGAGGTGCTAGTGGTGGGTGTAGTCGTCGCACTCTCAGTGGTGTGAGGCTCCTCCGTGCGTACAGTAGCAGAGAACGTGCTTGTGGTGGGTGTACTCACCGCACTCTTGGCGGCCTGGGGCTCCTCCGTGCCTACAGTTGCAGGGGACGTGCTACTGGTGGGTGTACTCACCGCACTGTCGCTGCGGATAGCGCGAAACCTTTTTCTTGTCGTTATGTATTGTTCGTCTGGTTTTTGTACGGCACTTGCGAGTTTTTTTGTCAAACTTGTATTTGTGTTTGAGATAGCACAGCACGGTATACATATCCATGCTTTTTTGCTTTCAATAGACATGATCTGAAATATCTTTGTTGATTTCTGTGCACACCGTAAATCGTATACTTGTTTACATTTCGAACATTTAAGAAAGTCTTTGTTATGTATTTCTTCATTACATTTAGTACACGAGAGCGCCATCTTGCCGTATAGTGTCAAAATATAATAAAATCGGCTTCACGTTACCAGACACAGTATTATACACACACTACAAGACACAGTAGTTTGGCAAAAAGTCGATAGATGGCGCGCGTATGTAACTAGTGTTTTGTTAGATCTTGGTATTTGTCAGGCAGTAGTTTGTACAATACATTAACACTAGATGGCGCTATATGGCTGGCAGTATGGTAATGAAACGGCTGACTTTTGTTTACAACTTGTCACTTATTTGAATCGGGTTAACGGCAATCGAAATTGTTTATCATAAAACTTTTGTGGTTTTTACTCACTATGATGATTCAGTCCGTATTTGTTTGTTTAAAATTATAGTCACATTACACTACGGCACTCTTTTAGCTTGTAAATGGTTATTTCACGGTCTAGTCACTGTTTATACTTGCAAATATTTTATCCGTTTATAGCGTCCTTGCGCATTGATATTTACCGTAGATAACACTCACTGTGCGTAATCATAGCATCATCTTCACTTTTAGTACGTAATTTCACTAAAATACTGTTTCATTTTATTATAAATTAATTATTAAATACGGAGTTAATGTTTACCGTGCCGGTGTTGCCAGCACTATATACTGCAGCTTTTAAAGCTGTATCGGTCACTTTGGTCAATCCTATAATGGTAATCGAGTAACATTTGTTAATTTATTTGTTTATAAATAGGTTCTCGAAAACGGTTCTTACTATTTCGAATAAATTTGCAATACAGGGGTTGGTCTAATAAGCGGACCCCGGGCTAATTAAGGTACAACCGGGAATAACGCTAGGAGGATGACGAGGGTTGTTCTAATCAGTCTGGCTAGGTAACTTCAGGGAAAATTCATTTTTGTCGGAAAACACGACCAACACCAAATCAAGCTCGGTCGCCCAGGAACTGTACTGATTATATTTTAACTGCGACGCACAGTACAGTAAAGTATTAGCATTCTAAGCACGCGGGCGAACTCGCGTCATATTTTTATGCAGAGCATGCCGGAACAAACGTTAGTCTGTTTGTACACTCCTGCCTAAATTGTACTACTTACGATTTGAATTATACTATAGGTACCCAGTTAATAAGGTTCACCTGAACATTATGGACTCAACGGAAAAATAGCCTTTTTATACTCGTCGACTTTAATGTTTGAATTAAGACTTCGTACACTAAACTAAAACCACATACTTTTTTTCTATGGAGCTTTAGACAACTAAAATAAATTCGACCAATCACGTGGCGCCTTTAATGAACTATAATGAATTTGACCAATAGGACGTCGCGTTGGCTCCAATGCAAAAGACATCAACGACGTTGAGCCAGCGCATCTCTGACTTGCACTTCATTTTAGCAGGGCTAAGATTTTCATTAGTTACCAAGTCTGATTAATTATTTCTGTTGAAAAGATTGTATACAATAGTTACACAATTAGCTCTTAAATTCTCGTACCTTAGGCTTAAAATACTATTACTTGCTAAATGCAACACCTTGCAAAAATATAAAACACAAAAAGATTAAAAAGACTTCGAGGTAAAGAATAAACTTCCTCTCTGGTTCTTATCGCGTAAGCGCAATGTTTATTCAATGAATAAAAGAAAATATAAGTATTGAACCGACACTGAAAATCTATTAGGTACGAAAGTTTAAAACGGACTTTCTCGAAGCAGTACCCAAACATATAAGCAGTGGGCTGTGTTAGAGATACATGTGGATACTTTACGTTGCCCCTTCATTTTCATCACTAAATGATTGTTAGTAATTCCAAATTTATTCGAGAACAATGCACATACCTATAACTTGTAAATTTACGATTTAAAAGTTAAAAAATAAGAGAGCGGAAGTGGAGCCGATACCGATAACGGATTCGGATCACAACGCGGAGTCGAATCATTCAAGTTTAAATCAGGATCTCCCATTTCTATCTTCCTTCTTTCAAAAATAAAAGTCAGTTGGAGTTATTTTATTTGCACATCGTATGTTCTTATTACATCATTAGCCTAAGCAAAATACGTTTTTTTTGGAAACAATTAAATATCAGGCTAATTATCTGTACAGGGTTTATTATTGAAATCACTAAATCTATGGACCGGAAGTTCGGAAAAAATGAACTCGCAAGCAAAAATGGTATCAGTATTTTTATGATGAAAACATGTTTGAATATACAAATGTTGATACTTACGACCTGAATCCAAAAATATATTCATCAGGAAATGACAGCATTTTGATAATACGACCTTGAGATAATATTGAATTTCATCCGGCCTATGGAAAAGGGTTTTTCATTTACATAAATGAGTGGATTGTGCGCGTATCCAAAAGAACGTATATAGAAGTAGTAAATTATAAAGTATAGTAAGTTTATACCATTTTTGCCTGATTTTTACGGAATTTATAAAGATTACTTTTCATTATTTTTTACCGTCGCGATATTAAATGTAGGTGGATTATTCAGGACTACCTTAGTCCAATCACCATACCAAATTTTTGATTTGAAAAAAATACTGATATCTATATATTGTTGTTTTTTTTTCATTTACTTATAGCGCGACTGTATTTTTCTTAGGCGACATGACTATCATGCATGAGTCTCCGTAGATTTTTGTGACATGTCGAAATAAACTTGAACCAATTTTACTGTTATTGTGTTGGCCTGCTTTCAGTTACGAGAACTCATCCACAGGGACTCGGCCCCCATAAATAGTATTTTTCAAATGGGGTCATAATATTTGTACTACACTATTGCGACGTCGTAGTTTTTAAGAAAGTTATGTATTCTGGCCGTTTCATTTTGATGTATTCTGGCCGTTTCATTTGATGTACACAATTTAATGTGTTTTCAGAAACGGGTCTTTTATCGATTTTGTTTTGAAAGGAGGAGAATTTTCTGCAAGTTAGTAAATCTACTACTGATCCTTCCTATAATGCCTTCATAATATTAATATCGTATTTGTGTAAGTATATGCATTTATGTATAAAGTATAACGACTACCGCAGGCTCAATGGGCGTTAGGTAAGGGACAAAATGAATTAAGTCATATTCCATTTTTATTAGGGTTCCGTAGCCAAAATGGCAAAAACGGAACCCTTATAGTTTCGTCATGTCCGTCTGTCCGTGTGTCACAGGCATTTTACTCGCAAACTATAAGGTGTATTTGAATTAAATTTTGAGGATAGGTGTATTTTGTTACGCCGCTATATAGTTTTGTAATGAATTAAATGACTAATTGATAGGCCTTTTGAAATAAATATAAGATTTCTCAACAATTTTTTTGATTAAGTAAATAGAGTCAGAGATAATCGCCCCAAAAATGACTCAAATTGTATGTCCCCCCTCTAATTTTAGAACTATGTATTTAAAAAATATGAAAAAATCATGGACATAGGGCTTATTAAATTTTTTACCGATTTTTTTTTAAACAAGATCGGTTAAAAAAGAACGAGATATTGCTGAAAAACTACCTTCCTTTAAGAAAAGGACGTAAGTGCCGTAGCATTTTCACAAATCAGTTGTTCTTAACAACTAGTAAAGTACTTCTAAAGCAGATATATCAAGCACTTGTTCAATCAATTCTTACATACTGCATACCGGTGTGGGGAGGAGCAACTAAATCAAAATTTTTAGAACTCGAAAGAGCCCAGAGATTCATATTGAAAGTTATGCATTTCAAGCCTTTTAGATATCCCACTGCAGACCTGTTCTTACTCGCCGACGTTTTATCAGTCAGGAAATTATACGTTTTATTTACTATCCTAAGACAACACAAGTCAATTGTATATTCACCACTCACACAAAACCGAAGACGGAATAAAAATGTAATACCAACCATTTCTATTAATACAACATTTGCCAGTAGACAATTTGTTAGTAGATCTGTCAATTTATATAACACCCTAAATAAGCACTTAAACATTTATCACTTACCTTATTATGAATGCAAAATATATATATATGATTGGTTGAAACCTAAAAGTTATTATGATATAGAAAATTTATTACAAAACATTTTTCAAATATAGATGCATACAAACACATAAATTATACTCGTACCCACATAACCTACCTGTATAGGTACTATAAATTGTAACTTAGGATAAGACATTCTGATTTTGTTAACATATAAGAATGTTCATTTATTTCATTTGAGTTTGTTTTAATTTTAATTACTCTTAAATTATTATTCTCCACATGTCCAATAACAACTATGGAAGAGCGGTGCCTCTTAGCACAGGTATTTTATACTTAAAAAGAGGTACCATAAACTGATTATTGTAAAACCTTTATGTGACAGAATAAATAATTTTATAATTTATAATTTATAATTATAACTCACTGTTCATGTCTACGGGCAACCATTGGGGGCTGCAACACAGTGAAAACTAACGCAGTCTCGATGGCTCCAATTGTAACAAATGTATTTTTGGAAAATAAAGAATTATTTCTTACTAGCTTCTGCCCGCTACTTAGTCCGCGTGGAACTCGTTTATATCGTAGCTCCATACAAACTTTCGCCCCCCATTTCGCCCCTTTAGGGGATGATTCCCGGAATAAAAAGTATCCTATATGTTAATCCAGGCTATACACTATATGTATACTCAAAATTCATCTTAATCCGTTTAGCCGTTTTTGCGTGATTGAGTAACAAACATCCAAACATCTAAACCACAGTAGGATTTATTATTTCTGTGACGATACAACCTTTTTAATAGGCACGGAACCTTTCGTTTCGCGTGATCCAACACGCACTTGGCCGGTTTTTCTCCATCGAATCATATAAATAACGTCCCGATAGCTTGAAAAAATTATCCGTTACAACTATGAAAAGTATTGTACTGAAAGTCAATTTTACAAAGCATTTTGTCGGATTCAATTAAATAAGTCTCACTCTTTGGGGGAGGCCTATATCCAGCAGTGGACGTCTTTCGGCTGATATGATGATGATAATGATGAATTAAATAAGAAATGTCTCTCATACATTTCGTCAAGTCTCAGTTAATTGTACTACGATACGCCATTTTGCGTCATGAATTTCTACGCATTAGTGTCCGTTACGCCAAAATACTCTTGTTTTAAATATTAAGACGAGTATAAGTCTGATACGCTAATTTGGAATTTTATAAATCAAGCTATTCTTAGCTTTTACTTAATATAAAGCTTACCACGATTATGGCATCATCTCTTTCGTTTACTTAACTATGTGTTCGAAAGAGAGTATTTATGTTTACGATGATAACAGCATATCGATCGATCGTCCTTAAGCCCTTTGGACCAGAGTATTCAAAGGGCGTAATGGACCAACTGTGATTTTTTCATTAGCGTTAAGAAACCACTACACTTAAAAAAAATTACACTTTGTAGAGAATTTAAAATTTTCTGAGGTCTATTATATCGAATAATAATATTTATAGCACGAATATACAGGGTGTCCCAAGAAGTAGTGATATATTGAAGCTGGCAGGTAGAGGACCTAGAGGGCTATCTGAATCACCCCCATGTATGTTCCGCGATTTTTCGTATATTCGGAGTTCTGACTTTTTTTTAATTTTTCACCTATCGCCGAGTACGATGAGGTTTTTATTTATGGTGACGTGAATTATTGCGATAGATGCTTGATTTTTTTTTGGGTGCTAAGCTGATAGATAGGCCAATTCAGTATGGTAACATTTACTATCGTTAGATCTGTGAATGGAATAAATAAAAAAAATATGCCCAAAAATTCTCAATATTTTTGTGTATTTTGTATGGAGCGCCTGATGCTTCGAGCATAGCAATTTTTCGGAACCCTCACCACGCGAGTTGAACTCGCACTTGTCCAGTTTTTAGGGATGTCGTGAGTTATGTGGGAATTTGGTTTCATTTTCTTCTTATTTTTAAGTATCTCGATCTTCTTCTGGAGTGTTGTTGTTGATAGAGGAATAGATCTGGTTATCTCTTTATTCTCTTGTTCTTTTCCCCAAGCATTGAATACGGTTAATATTCCTTGCTTCGAATGAAACATCTAGCTCGTTGATTGTTTTTGTTGTGGATGTTATTTCTTCTGGCGTTATATCTATCCTGGATTTATATTTTTTTACTCAGTTCGGATACCTCGTTCCGTTATTTTAGGTTTTCTTCTACTATCGGGTTGATTTTTCGTCAACTTTCAGTACAATGACAGCAGTTACGCTTTCCGTGTTTGCTATCCCTTATAGGATCACTCGGTTGTCTGTTTGTCCATCTCTCACAGCCGATTTGCTCCGAAACTACTGGACCGATTAAGTTGAAATTTGGTACACATATGTAAATTGGTGACCCAAAGATGGACGCGTGAAATAAATTAATGAATTCTGAACAAGGGGGCCACTTTTGGGTGGTAAACTGGAAAATTAAAAAAAAAGTTTCGCAAACTGTATTTTGTGACATATTAAATGAAAGGAGTTGTTGTAAGTATCTCAGATATTTTTTTTATAATTTTAGCAAACACAGATTTCAAGTAATTTAGGAAACAAGACGAAAATTGACCATTCCCCTCCCCCCCTCCCTTATCTCCAAAACTACTAGGCTTAAAATTCTGAAAAAAATATGGAAAATATTTCCTTGCCTAAAGAATACAGGAAAATCTATGAGAAATTTGAGTATTCAAAGTAACGGGAACATTCTCAATATTTTACGAAACCCTCACCACGCGAGCCGAACTCGCACTTGTCAGGTTTTTTTGTTTTCTTTTTTGTTAACTGCCTGCACCTATAACCTTTTCTGTTTACCCATGCGGTTGTCTGGTAGGGAATGCCTTAAGGCGTTAAGTCCACCCCTTGAGCTTTACGTTTTCGCTATAAAACTTAAATGAATAAATAATTCCTATATCAATCATCTGAATCAGTCGCATTTACGTAACTGAAACGGATATCGATTTCAAGAATGACTTTTGGCCCGTACACCCTATGGCAAAGTGAATCCGACCTCGTTCGGCCGAACGTCACTATTAGTTGAATTATATTTTTCATCTCAGCGAATGTCGGTTGATCTCGATGACGATGCCTAAACAATTGAATAACCGAAGTCGCTATCAAAGTTACGCAATTAACCTGCCTTGTGGGAGCCAACTCACGTCTGCTTTAGGCTTTAGGCCTAAGTATAAAGCTCTCAAATTTCATGTTTATGTGAGATGCTTGGAAATTCTAGTAATTATAATGAACACCTCAAGCCCGTTCCGTCTACACTTATTCATGAATAGATTTCCTTAAGCCGCCTCTTCACTGCTATCCTGCCATCCATATGAATTTTCAAACTTTGCCAAATATGCTGTTACTACTTACATTAATTCTTCTCTTTTTAACCGACTTCAAAAAAGGAAGAGGTTCACAATTAGTCGGAATCTTTTATTTTTATGTAAGTATGTTCCCCAATTATTCTAAGACGCCTGGACCTATTTGGAAAATTCTTTTTTTGTTTTGAAAGGGTATCCTTCTCTGGATTCCTGGATTTGAAAGGGGATCATGGAGAAATGGAGGAAATTCCTAAAATTTTATAGAAATACTTGAAGCGGACTTTTTTGAGGAAATGTTCAGATATGCGGCTTGGCGTAGTCTTAAATTGAAGTCGGTTAAAACTTTGTTTTTAAAGTAAAGTATTTCGTCTTGTTAATGTCATTCAATTTTTTATTTGTATATGTGTCTTACAACCGAGGTGGGCATTTATGGATCAAGCCAAAAAGAAGGTCAATATAGGAGTTCAAGGCAGCGGCCGAGACAAGAATGGAATGGCAATAACTCTACCAACAAGAGCTTGGCTCTTTAATTTAACGTAATGATGAGAATGACTGATGAGTGAGTGGGACTTTTAGTTTCAGCTGGTTTATGTATGTATGTATGTATTAAGCTTTAGTGTACATACATAAAACAGGTGGAATTTGGAATACAGTAGGTACAAAAAAAAACATAATTAATGTACAAAGGCGAACTTTTTCCCTTTAAGCTTTTAAGTTTAATAGCTCTTTGTCTATTTGCAATCAGAATATTTAGCTTGAACTTCAAGTTTCGTGAAGTTTACGTTACTTTGCTGAGATATAATTATCCTATAACATAGTTACGTGTATATTTTTGCCAGCATTGTTCTGTAGGTAGGTGCCAAGTGCAAAAATATGTATCGAATTAATCCTCTCATATTGCGGGCCGATATGATAGTCCAATCTTGGCTCACTGGATAGAAATGACAAAGAGCTTACTATCATATAGGAAATAAGTTAGATTTATTAAGTATTATTAGTTATTAGCACTAGTCTTAAGTCTTCATTAACAAAATATGGATGTTATATCTGAATTAAAGATTAAAATAATAAATAATATAATAATAATAATAATAATTCAACAAATTTACAACTTTCTGAGACAATGTCACTCAAATCTATCTCCGAAGCAGAAACCTATAAGTATCTTGGTATGTCACAGTCATTGGGTATTGAGGGTGAGGGCGTAAAGCGGGCGGTGAAGGAGCGCTTCTTTTGTCGTCTGACAAAAGTACTTAATAGTCTTTTGTCGGGCGGCAACAAGGTGCGCGCCTTCAACGCCTGGGTGATGCCCTTGCTTACTTACTCCTTTGGCATACTAAGGTGGACCCAGACTGAGCTGGATGCCCTGGACCGAAGAGTCCGTGTTCTGCTTACTGCGCATCGCATGCTACACCCACGCTCGTCTGTTATGAGACTGTACATCTCGCGGAAATGTGGAGGTCGCGGCTTTTTAAATGCCAAAGACCTCCACAACCGCGAAGTGTGCAGCCTCCGGGATTATTTCCTGAACAACGAGTGTGGGATGCATCGCGGCGTAGTAGCAGTGGACGGAAACTTCACCCCACTCTCCTTGGCAAACGAAAACTGGCGCAGACTTAAAGTAATGAGCGCCGAGGACCGCAAGGCGGTATGGAGGAGCAAGGAGCTTCACGGGCGGTTCTATAAGGCCCTCACAGGGCCCGATGTAGATCTGCTCGCGTCGGTGAACTGGCTACGTTTCGGGGATCTCTTCGGGGAAACCGAAGGCTTTGTCTGTGCAATTGCGGACGAAGTTATCATGACGAACAATTACCGGAGGTATATCCTGAAGGACGGTACGGTCGACATTTGTCGGGCATGCCGCCGTCCCGGGGAGTCACTCAGGCATATTATCTCCGGTTGTGGTCATCTTGCTAACGGCGAGTACTTGCACAGACATAACCTTGTAGCCAGAATTATTCACCAGCAACTTGCTCTGCTATACGGTCTTGTGGTCTCCGAAGTGCCTTACTATAAGTACACACCTGCACCAGTTCTCGAAAATGGTCGTGCCACGCTCTATTGGGATCGATCTGTCATCACGGACAGGACTATTCTTGCCAATAGACCCGATATCGTGCTGACAGATCGATCGAAACGCCAGGCAGTGCTCGTCGACATCACCATCCCCCATGACGAGAACCTCGTGAAGGCCGAGAAGGACAAAGCCAGCAAGTACCTAGACCTGGCTCACGAGGTAACCGCCATGTGGGATGTTGATTCGACGATCATCGTCCCGATAGTTGTTTCGGCGAACGGTTTAATAGCGAAGAGTCTCGACCGCCACCTTAAGAGACTCTCGCTAGATGGCTGGGTCAAGGGTCAGATACAGAAGGCGGTACTTCTGGACACGGCGCGGATAGTCAGGAGGTTCCCCTCTCTGTCGCCCTGACCACCGGTAGTTTAGGCCCCGCCTCGCTGCCGGCGGTACCCTAGGTTAGGTTTTTATAATGATTTTATATTTTGTATGTATAGTTTTATATTTTACTTTTTATATCAATATTGTAAAAACCTAACTTAAGATAAAATATAAATAAAGGAATAATAATAAATATGCACCAGCAACTTGCTCTGCTATACTGTCTTGTGGTCTCCGAAGTGCCTTACTATAAGTACACACCTGCGCCAGTTCTCGAAAATGGTCGTGCCACGCCCTATTGGGATCGATCTGTCATCACGGACAGGACTATTCTTGCCAATAAGCCTGATATCGTGCTGGCAGATCGATCGAAACACCAGGCAGTGCTCGTCGACATCACCATCCCCCATGACGAGAACCTCGTGAAGGCCGAGAAGGACAAAGCCAGCAAGTACCTAGACCTGGCTCACGAGGTAACCGCCATGAGGGATGTTGATTCGACGATCATCGTCCCGATAGTCGTTTCGGCGAACAGTTTAATAGTGAAGAGTCTCGACCGCCACCTTAAGAGACTCTCGCTAGATGGCTGGGTCAGATACAGAAGGCGGTACTTCTGGACACGGCGCGGATAGTCAGGAGGTTCCTCTCTCTATCGCCCTGACCACCGGTAGTTTAGGCCCCGCCTCGCTGTCGGCGGCACCCTAGGTTAGGTTTTTATAATGATTTTATATGTTGTATGTATAGTTTTATATTTTACTTTTTATATTAATATTATAAAAAACTAACCTAAGATGAAATTTAAATAAAGAGATAAATATGTCATAGAAACCTTAATCCACCTACATATGATATGATTAAGTTGTAGATATGCACCCATATTATTGCACTTATAAGTTATCCCATCAAAAACATAAATGGGAGCCAAGGTCAGTAAAATAATATGCCTGGTTGTTGACTTGGTCGAAAAAAGGTTTGAGATCTAAATGGGTGCAAAGTTCTGTAGATAATTCTTAACATTCGAATTATTTACACAAATCAGAGAACTTGGAATAAATTGTAGCTCTACATTTGTTTATGTTAAATAGATTTTGAGTTATTAAGGGGTCAAATGTGGCTCCACATGTTTCGTGTAATTATAACACACGATTGCGGCGTCGCCAGTTCCGCTTGAACTTGGCTTGACACGCTGTCTGGATACCAATGTTGAGTATCTCGAACTAGTTAGGTACTTATTCGTTCATTCATTTCGTATATAAAATGGAGTTCTACATATTGCAATGTACTCGCAGTTCGTATTAGGCTATGCTCACGAAGCAAACAACACGGACTAAACTAACCGGTTCGATGAACAGTAAATCCTTCACGAGTAGATATATCTTGCACTATACTAACAATGCTTGCACTGCAATTATTGACGCTAACTTGCAAGGAGCTCTTGGATCAAAGTCTGAAGTGCTCTGTTTATGTGTGCAATCGAGTCTGAGTGTACTGCTAATCATTATCATTTGCTATTGAAAATGAAGGCAGTTAAAAGGAATGGGGATTTGGACGACCTATAAGTCGTCGAATTAACTCATGCAGAACAGTTATGACCCAATGGAATAAGTAACAGAAATCACCCATACTCGCATATGGTACGTTTGCGTGCTACTCGTATTAATGAAAATCTAGGTGTCTGAGAGAGTTTTCCTAAAAATCATTATGGACGCGGCTTCTCGCTTTGAAAGTACCTCGAGCTAGCGTAGACTTGTGGACTGAAAGGATATTTTTAAATTGCGGAATTAATTATTCCGGTCGGTGAACGAGCTCGGACATGTTCCGGTATCAGACGGAATATTTTGTTTCTGTCACCGATAATGTCCTCTTTAATGTTTACCTTGCCCCATTTCGTGTTAGGGCTTGTTGATGTTCATGATACTTAATAATTAACCATAGTTCTGTGTAATTAACGTAAATATATTGGGAGAGTTTCTTTTTAAATATCTTTATTATTTAATATGAATGTATTCCGAGGCTGATGAGCGATTTCACGGTATTAGTCAATTATTCGTTACGCGAACTGAAACCAATTATAATACGAGTATCCTGGGAAAGTATGAAATTTACGGAAAAGATATGTATTTCGCTGTATACTTTTACATTAAGTAATAAGTGAAATATTGAGCGAACACATGTTTGATATCAAAAATTGCACAGAAGACCAAATTCGCAAAATTAATCATTAATCATAATTATCATGTCAATAGTTACAAATGCAAGTGGCTATGACAACATATCAATTGAAATTATCCGTATTCCCATAATAACACATAAACAAACAACAACACGTAAACATTCCTATTCAATCAGGCGTCTTCCCTGAAGAACTTGCCAGGGTAAAACCCATTCCGAAGACAAGCAAAACTGAAGAATACAAAGACCTGCGCCCCATCAATATTCTCCCTTTACTTTCCAAAATTATACAAAGAGTCTGTGAACAACTCACAAAGTATCTGGAGGCAAATGACTTACTTATTACGCATGGAATCGTTAGTGTTGAATACCTACATCTAAATCGCAATTTATAGTCATGGGTAAATTGGGTAATAAATGGCAACGCGCGAATATTATCGAGCAGAGCCCACAAGTATCCATACGGACCAAACCCGTAACCAGAGTAGAAAATGCAAAAAACCTGGATATGTTATTGGACGGAGAAACACGATTTACGGAACATATTAACGTTAAAATCTCAAATGCCTTTTATAAAATCAAGACACTATACCATATTCGAAGGTGTCTCTGAAGGGATCAGAAAATTCTTATGAAATCGTTAGTCCTTTGGCATTTCAACTATGGTGACATCGTATACGAACCACGGGTTTTTGTAAAAACCAAAAAGGCCATACAGCGGGTACGAAATGCCTGTATGCGTTTCTGCTACGATATACTAAAGCGAGCACATATCCCCCCATACCTTAACAACAAAGGAGCTCTGAACTTGAATAACAGAAGACATCTGCACCTAGCTTTTACCCTTCGTAAGTTATTGAATTTGCTAAACCGAGATATCTGTATGATGAATTAAAGTGGGTTAATGATTCTCGTACGAGGTCACTCAGAAGCTCTAGGGAAACCCAACTAATAGTTCCTCCACATAAAACCGCGTCATTTAGAGGTTGTTTCAAGTTTGTCGCAGTGAACATTTTGAATGACCTATCTCCACCTCTGCGAGAACCAATGCTACGTGAAATTGAAAAGCACCTACTTGAAATGCAAAGGCAAAATTGAAACAAGTTGGAATTTTTTAAACTTAATTATTAAGTATAGATATAAAACCTACACTTAAGTACCGCACTCACACACTGAACCATATTACACTGGACTACTGGCGTACACATATATATATTTTCTTTATTTTAATTTTCTTATTACCTACCAAATTGCACAGCGCATCCTGAAAAATGTACCTAATATCTACACCTACAAAAAAAATACAAAGGGCCAAACTGAAAATCAGCGCTGGGCAACCCGGCCAGCAAATGCTGAGGTAGGTACCTTTGGCCAACATGATTTCAATGTTAACAGATAATTTATAATCCCACCAAAAACATAATTGTAAAAAAGGAGAGCCAAGTTCAATACAAAAATTATGCTAGGCTGTGGGCTTCGCCGCAAAAAGAATGGAGATCTAAATGAGTGCCAAGTTATACGCAAAATCCAAATATGTAAAAAAAAAGTCAAATCTAACCTACTTTAAGATCTCACATTTTTAAATAACAGCAATTGTTATAGGTATCCAATAAAGCAAAGAAATAGAGTTTAATACTTGTTCATAATGTTATTTTGTTCCTATAAATACATATGTGGATTTTGCATAGAACTTGGCACTCATTTAGATCTCTATTCTTTTTGCGGCGAAGCCCACAGCCAAGCATAATTTTTGTATTGAACTTGGCTCTCCTTTTTTACATTTATGTTTTTGGTGGGATATCATTACTTTTTGTAAAGAAAACTAGGCAGGTATTGAGATATAATGTGTTTTCTTGCGTTTCCGTGTATACTTCTGTTCTGTGTACAATTATGTGGTGCCGCGCGCCGCCGACGACACACCGTTGGCCGGTTGTTTAGCGCGTATTACAAGATTTTGTATGAGGACACCACTTATTTTTTGACTTAACTTTATTTTTATATTTCTGTTATATAGCAAATATAATAATACATACATTAGGATAGTTTCAAATATCAGCTTGTAACGGTTCCAACGTTACAATTTAAAAAAAATTGTATGGGGACCCCCCTATTTTTTAACTTTATTTTATTTTTAGATTTTTTCCTACGCTTACACACAATTACCGAGCTGGATTCCAAATTTCATCTTTCTAGGTCATCTGGAAGTAGGTTAGATTTAGGTACTATACTTGTAGGTATGTCAGTCAGTGCTAAAATTTACGACTTTTTGACCTTCATATCTTTATAACCGTTTGAGCTAGCTTCATGAAATTTGGGCTTCTAGATGTCCTTATGGATATAATTAAACACACGTAGTTTTATGTGTTTACGTTAAAGAGGTTTTGAGTTATAGAAGGGTCAAAAGTGGCACCAAGTGGTTCGTGTAATATTACACTCGGTCCTGGCTAGCCAGTTCCTTTGATTGAACTTCGCTTACTTGGCTTAACACGCTGCCGCGTGTCTAGATTATGACTCCTTACTGTATAAGCTTAGATTACCTAGTTAATGCCTAAGATTATTATCTGTAAATTATTATCTTTTGTTTATTTTGTTACTCCATTCATGTTTTGGCAATAAAGTTCATTTATTATTATTATTTATTATAATACGATGATGGACAGTAGCCGTCTATATACCTAGGCGTAATTCTATTGAGTCTGGAGTAGGTACATCGAGGTTAAATGCTAGAGATAGTAGAAATAGAAATAGAAAATATTTATTGTCACACAAACAGATGCGCAAAATACATACAGAGATAGAAAACAAAAACAAGATTATTTGTGTAACAAAAGGAATGAGTTCAGCATGTACTGTGACAGTCATTGCGGCTGCACAGCGCTGGTTTTCAGCTCATTCCCTTTCCACTCAACATAAAAAACAAAAACAAAAGCAAAAATAAATGTCGGACCACGCAAAACGAAGGGTTCCGTGCCTATTAAAAAGGTCGTATCGTCACAGAAATTTTACGGCACTTACGTCCTTTTCTTTGAGGAAGGCAGTTTTTCAGCAATATCTCGAAAACCTCTGAACCGATCTTGTTCAAAACAATTTTCGGTGAATGAAATTAATAAGCCCTATGTCCATGAATTTTTCCATATTTTTAAAATACACCGTTCAAAAATTAGAGGGGGGGGACAGAATTTTAGTGACTTTCGGGGCAATTATCTCCGACTCTATTCACTTAATCAAAAAAAATGCTAAGAAACCTTATATTTATTTTGAAAGGCCTATCGATTGAAGTGCCACACGGGGGGTTTTAATGAAAAAAAAATTTTTGACTTTTAGTTTTATGTATGGAGTGCAAAACCCCTAAAAAAATTTTTTTTTGTCATTTTAATTACAAAACTATGTAGCGGCTAACAAAATACACCTATCCTCAAAATTTTATTCAAATACACCTTATAGTTTTCGAGTAAAATGCCTGTGACATACGGACAGACGGACAGACGGACAGACGGACATGACGAAACTATAAGGGTTCCGTTTTTGCCATTTTGGCTACGGAACCCTAAAAACGGTACAATACCAATCAAGAACGGTAAAAGAGAGCACTTAGCATTTATGGGGAATTTATAGTACAAATGCTTTAGGTACTTATTTTGTCATGTTTAAAAATTATACCTACTCCTATTCTTATCTCTTTTTCATGAAGGTACAGATAATGGATGAAATGGTCCTTTCCGTGAGATTCTTTTTTCCTTTGTAATTTTTGAAACGGCCCCATAAAAAAGGTGGTTGTATCGCCGTGTCATTCAATGTAATTGTGTTGCGACTAAATCTTATCCCGGTAAGGTTTTATAATTTATATAGACCTTAAGTCCCGGTATTAAGAAGCTTATTCGTACGGCTTTCATATTTGAAACAGTGAGTTTTGTTATGAACGTTAAAATCCGGCTTAACGTCCGTAATAATTTGATACGGTTATAGTATGTGCGTCAATGTGGTTCGTGTCTTTCATGTTCCAATCGCATCAACGTTTCGCGAGCTCGCTCTGGCACGTTAGCTCGGCGCGAGTGCAAGCGAGCGCGCGAAACACTCTGAAATGTGGGATTGGATGCGACAAGTAAACATAGACTTCGTGTGATCGCGGGGTGTATCGGTTTATTATGGAATCCCGCCGTGTGTTTACGCAGTAGGACGTGCGGAGCATACTGCGAAAGGTTGACGTATAAAAATATAGCGGGGACAGGAGCTTTCTGAATAAGGTTGTGCTTAGAAATATTTAACTACCTATTTATACAGGGTGGAAATATTATATAGGAAAAGCCTATTTCTTATAGGCTGCTCCTATAAGAAATAGGCTGCTTCTTTTCCTCATGTCTCACGTTAATCTTAGTTTTGACGACAAATATAGGACCATTAAAATCTTCAAATTAAAACCATGAATTTGAAGATTCCATTTTTTTTTATTTTTAAAATCTTACGATTACCTGTCAGGAAGTGGGATTTATGCGATCATAGCGGGCGGTAATTGCCGATTTACGGCCAAAAGTGACGTTACAATGTGTACACTCACATGTTATTAGAGTGTACGATGTCCGTAATAATGAGCACACCTTAAAAACGGCCGAGCTTAGTAATAGAGTGGGCGAGGTAATTTTCCGGCAGTCATTACCCTGGCTCTAGAACTACCATATAAAGTAATATTTTTGTACGTGGCTTCCCATTTGTTATATGGCGGACACGTCACCGCAGAGTACGTGAAAGCAAACACCCGAAACACGTTGAAATGTACGAAACAGAAGACATGTAAGAAAATGTGAGTCGCGGAGGTCTTTACAACAGCGGAAAATTCAACGTTTTACTGGTTGGAGGTAGGAAATCCGACCAGGAACTTGACGAGAGCGAGCCTAATAAGGACTTGGATATCGTCGCGCGCGATTGCCAAAATCCGCCCAACGCGGCCTGCGGTGGCGGTCAATACAAAATTTGACAGCTATTGTCAAGTTTACTATTGACCGCCACAGGCCGAGCCAGCGTGGTGCAAGCTTTAACGTGGCCTTACGTTTTAAACATCATAGATACTGTAATGTAAACGAAACACAGGATCACGTGATAAGGTCCCGTTTTGATTTGATAATGTGAGTTCAGCGATTGACTTGAAATTCGACTCGCGTGTGGAGCGGACATAACAGGCCAATATCAGATTGCAGTCCAAAAAGTTATTCTAAAATAAAAAAAATATCATTCAATTAATTTTTGTTTTTAATAAATAATGTTAGTTGACAGACAGATTCGAATAAAACAACCAGTGGTATGTTTTATGAAGCTACATATTACAATTTTACAAGTCCAAATTGGCAATTGGCTTGATCAATAACGATTGCTAATTTCATATTTCAGTTTATTTTTTATTATTGAACTAAAACATTGATTACATAGCATAATTTATAGCAAAATTAACGCCAAACTGCATAACAGTTTTGACAGTTTTTTGGCGAACACCATTACTTCCTTTCTAAACTTACTTGTGTAAATATACTTATCTATTAATTGATAAATGTACATCTCATTTACAAGTCACAATAGATTTTTAAATTCACCAGCCAGGAAAAGCTTACTTATCGATCCAAATCTGCGCCAAAAAGTCCAATAAATCCGCTAGCGTGGAAAGTGTTTTTGAATTATGAACGTGATCGCGAGATCCAACTTTTTTTTAAATACGAATGAGAGGTCAGAAACTTATGGTGTTACGCTAATAATTCAAAATTATTATTTAGATAAAATTAAATTAATCATTCTTAATTACATATGAAATATTAATAATTAGACTGATCATATCTATCTGCTAATACATTCAGAATGCTGTTGAAGCTGCTTCTTGCACGATGCATTAGAGATACCGCGCGCTTGCGCAAATTAATACCTTGATTTTGATAAGATGTAAACAAACCTCTATTGAAAATAAGTATTAAGGTCCACATTACTTATCTTACAATCTTTCGCTAGCTCGCGCCAACTTGCGCCAAACAACCACTATGCACCCTTGCATAACAAATAAAATAACTATATTCGACCTGTATCGCCTGCAACACCAGAATCAGAACAACGCCATGTAAACGACGCGCACACCAACCTCCGCGGTGCACGCGCACTGGCAGCCTGGCCGGCGCAGCCACCACTCTGCCAGCGCTCGCCTTTTGTTTAATGTATTGTTTTTTTCTCGCTTCTGTAAATTCTTTTTGGTATTAATCACTTTTTCCTATGCATCACTGGTCTGCAATAAACGATTTTTTTATTTTTTTATTTATTTATTAATACGCTTTTGTACAAATTATTTCGGCACTGTTGTTATATTTCAGTGAAAATAGTAGGTAATGTATATATTCTGTGCTTTGTTTTTGTGTTGTGTGTTTATACTTGCATGTAAACTGTATAAAGTCGACTACGTGTGTTATTTCACCATCGGCGCAGTGGCCCGGTCGCCTACACACCACTTACTTATTACAGAGCAGGTAGTTTTGTTATGGCTACGGTTTTGTGTTAAGTGGAGGCACTTCCCCAGTTACGCTGCTCCAAATGTAAGTCAGATGGTATTCCGCTTTGCCCTACTTATTTTTTCACAAATATTATTTTTATGTTAATAAGGTGCCTTAGATAGCCAGTGTAACTTAAGCCTTCTTTATCGGCATTCGAAGAATGACAATCAAATGTCAGTCTTATCTTATTCTATCAATAGGTATTATGTCAGCCTTGTCTTATTCTAGTAAAGTTACATGTTTACACTTTTAAAGACACTTGATAAAAGATAAACTAGACTACCTAAAGCCATTCTACCCGGACAAACGATAAGGAACGCAGTTTTAAATCTTGCTAGGCGAAAGTTGTTTCATTGTTTTCGATCGATCAAAATTGGGCTATTTAATTTAATGATCATCGATAAGTGAGTCGGCAATCTATATGATGATATTGGAAATGAGAATAGCGTTAAATTTCAGTATGCAGAAGCTAGGTCGACCTGTTACGCCCCCAGCGGCGCAAATGCTCACGGCGCATGCAACGGCAAGGAATGGCTTAGAATTAAATGCAGCCGCGTTGTTTTAAAGAATACAGGGAAGTAGTACACTGCACCTCTTGCAAGTCTATAGCAAAATCAGCCATGCTGACGTTCGCGCTCTGAGCCTAATTCAATTTCAAACTGTTGTACTCGCTCCCACGCACGCAGAGCGAACCAGCCAGAATGAGCGCGAAAAGCGCCAGGATGGTGATCAATCACAATATCCCACACACAACACAGTCAAAGGCCATTATTTACTTTTTTTGTACGAGTAAGAAATGGGATGTCGTGTCACGAATTAAAAGAGGATTCAAAAGTTTCGCATCCGCAAAAAAATGTGTGTAATATAAATATATCTTTTCGATTTTAGGGCGAAAGCATTTTCGTCCTGAACAAACCAATTCTTATATGGTTATAGGTGTACGCGGGCTGGGTTTCCGCAACTCGACGTCATAATTGCGCCTATTTTGCGTGTGGGTTGGCACTACTATTATTCGTGCCAGCCCAGTTCCACCAGGAAGCCTAGCAGACCCTTTATGTTGCCGACGGCCTCCGGTAGTGACCCCGGTGTTCCGAGGTGCTTTGCCCGGTAATCTGCCACCCCAGGGCACGTCAGGATGACGTGGGCGGCTGTCTCCTCCTCTTCCATGCAGGCTCTGCAGAGAGGACTGTCTGTAACACCTATGGTGAAAAGATGTTTGTTTAGTAGTGCATGACCAGTTATGGCTCCCGTCAGGAGACGAAGTGCCGGCCTCTTTAGCTTCTTTAGCTTCCTTGACAATCCGGGGTTGATTGTCGGGAGGGCCTCCCTGGTTTGCCTGCAGGTTCCTAGGGTATGCCAATATTTTTGGTGTTCTACCTTGGTGTTTAGTCGCAGTGTGTTCCGCAGCCATGCTATGGGTAGAGGAATTGTGGGTTCCGGTCCTACGGCTCTAGACTCTGAACCTTCCCTAGCCAGTGCATCCGCTGCGTCGTTACCGCGTGAGTTGCTGTGTCCTTTGATCCATTGCAGGGTTATGTCGCCGTTATTACATACCTCTGATAGGATGTTGTGGCACTCATGTATCAGCCCAGAAGTCGTCGCGTGACCTTGTAGGGCTTGCAGTACAGATCGACTGTCGGAAAGTATGCGGATGGGATATCCCCTTACCTCCCTGGAGGCGATTGCGTGAGCAGCCATTATTATACCCATACACTCTGCCTGGAAGACTGTGCTGTGGGCCCCTAATGGTGTCGAGATACGTATGTTTAGGTCCTCCGAGAATACTCCTGATCCGGTACCTGACCTTGTCTTGGACCCGTCCGTGAAGATTCTTAACTCCCTGGGGTTAAGTCCTTCCTGGGGAGTTTCGTATAGTTCGACTTTGTACTTCTTGTCAAAGACGAACTGTCTTGGAATGATGTCGGTTGTTGCCTCTATGAGGGGTTCCTTACCTACAGCCTCGTAAAGTATTTCGGTATGAGGAACCCTGGGCGGTCTCCAGAGATGCTGTTTTTTGAGCCGTATGGCTGACGCCAGCGCCTCTTGCCTGATGAAGATGTGTAGCGGCGGAATGTCCATGATGGCTTCCAGGGCTGCAGTCGGTGTAGTCCTCATGCAGCCACTAACCGCCATGCAGGCCAGTCTCTGGAGGCGTTGCAGTTTAGCTTCGACCGTGGTTAGTGTGGTACGGGGCCACCACACTATAGCGCCGTAGCTTACTATTGGTCGAATTATTGCCTGGTAGAGCCATAGAGTGATCTTGGGGTTTAGCCCCCAGGTCCTACCTACCATTCTACGGTATTGCCAGAAGGCGACTGTAGCTTTTTGAATTTTGTTGTCTAGGTGACTGCTCCAATTCAGTTTGGCATCGAGTGTTACACCCAAATACTTTACCTCTGTTGACAGTTGGAGTTCTGTATTGAACAGTCTGGGTAGTCGGTAGGTCCCCAGGTTCCGTTTGTTAGTGAACATTACTAGCTCGGTCTTCCTTGGGTTTACTGTTAGTTCATTGTCGTTGCACCAGCGTTCCACTATGGCGAGAGGCGAGAAACCAATTCTTTATTTGGTGACGTACGCAACTGTAGCTCATTCAGTGCACTAAGACGTGCCTTATTCCTTATACTTTCGGCAAAACCCAATCTATAGTGCCACTGTTAACCGAGATAGGGTTAATAGTCATCATGGAGGTGCGCAAGAGCTGAGTTTAACACTTTCACTGCCAGGAACTCGCCTAGCGGGCGTCTGCGCCATAGCCGCTTTCCGCTACTAAGCGGGAAAACCACGGGATCGGCTACCAGCGTAATGGGTAGCGATTCTTGGCAGTGAATGTGTTGACTGAAGCGGAAAGTGAGACAGGCCTTCCGCAGGCAAGCCGCCTACGTGTTACCTACTTGTCTGTTTTCACAATGTCTTTAGCGTATTCCATTACCGAGGGGCGCCAACGTAATGTGCTTCTTGCTGGCATAAAATCTGCTTTACGGGTTATCTTTACAGTGTTACCTTTATTAAAATTTGCATCACTCTTAGTCACGTATGCGCGGGATATGCTACTCTGCTATGAATATTAGCGGCTTTCTAACGTATTTTTTTCTGAACGATGTTACGTGTACATATAATTTGACCTAAATTCGTAACTGTACTAACTTATATGTATACGTTCTACTACCTGGTACACCATTCATTCATGATATCTAGTGATGTCTCCGAATTGATACATCTTGAATAATCTTGATGGTATCACAACCTGAATGTCATAAAAAGATGAAGTGAACTTATAAGTGGATACAGTAGCAAAGGTTGTGATACCATCAAGATTATTTGGAAATTAGTCGAAGTTAACAGTTTTCCAGTGGGTCAGTGATATTGTTTTGAATATATCGTGACATTGACTAGAACACGTCAACTGTGGCATCTTTGCCTTCTTGTGCCATTTTCCCATTTGCAAAAGTGACCATAAGGTCGTCAGCAATCCCTAAACAAAAACATTTGCCGTAAGAAACGGATACCTACTTCAACTTCTAATTCGGTTCAACCTCGTTCAATGTGAGTTATATAATACTGGTACTTAAGTACCTCAAGAAACTCACCAAAACAAATTTTACAATGCCAATACAAACGAAACTGGACAAAACGACCCCTTTCGACTTTACGTATCACAAACATGTAGAACGTCAAAGTGAAACTTGTGGTCAAGTTTGTGGCACTGTAAAATCTTGATGGTTTTTCTTGTGCTGACAGATGACAGACTGAATGGCAGGAAACATTGAAACAAGGAAGGAATAATTTTATTTGTAGTTAGTTTTTGGCATGAAGTACCAAAGCCAATAATTTGAATTTAATATATGTAGTAGGTCTATAGATGGGCAATTTATGAAATAAAAACTGTAGGTGCCGCTACACGAGAACACCAAAAAAAAATTATAGTTTCCATTATTTTGACATATATTTGTACTAAAGTTTCAGGCAATATTTTTTGTAGTGATGGGTTTTATTACGTAGTATAGTTTACCAAAAAATCAAATTAATCGCAAAGACCGAATTCAAGAAATAAATTAAAAAGTGAAAAAAAAACAAACCGCCATATTACGAAAACTGACAAGTGTACATGGCTCTTCTTTGGGGAACAGACCTTTGCCTACAAAAAGTATCTAAAAATGAAATTACTAGAACATTTGACAGAAAGGCAAATTTTGTATAGAAACACGGCTATAGCCTTTTTTCGACAGATATTTTTGTGGTATCACTAATTGTCTATGATTAAAAAAAAAACCAGGTCATCAGTTCACCTTGTGGGGGGCCTACCCACACCGCGCCTTCCGGTAGGTACGTGGTCGCCACTCGAGAACCTTTCCGCCCCAACGGCCATCGGTTCTACATGCAATGTGCCCCGCCCACTGCCACTTAAGTTTAGCAATTCGGAGGGCAATATCGGTTACCTTGGTTCTGCTGCGGATAGCCTCATTTCTGATGCGATCAAGCAGAGAAACTCCTAACATAGTCCTCTCCATTGCCCTTTGAGCCTTCTTATGAGGCCCATAGTAAGTGAACAAGTTTCAGTGCCATATGTCATCACTGGCAACACACACTGGTCAAAGACTCTCGTCTTGAGCCACTGCAAGGTGGACTGATGACCTGGTAAAGGTCGCGGGAGTCCGCTGGATGCGGATGGCGCAGGACCGGTCAATTTGGCACTCTTTAGGGGAGGCCTATGTCCAGCAGTGATGCTGATGATGTTGAAAAAAAAATTATAAGTCAGTTATCAATTTATGTCATTCATTCAAATGGTTCACGGTTTATGTTTTATTTTAAATAATATTAACAATGACTATATACCGAGTGAGGTCCGCAAACTATTGTTTAAGCTCGTAAATAATTACGACAATCTGTGTATGTGAGAACTCGACGTGAAGCGTTGAATAACGAAAAAAAGGTTGGTGCTGAATAAATATTTCGACCCTTTATGTACTATAGTTCTAACATTTGCCTATAATTTTGATTAGGTACGTGAATAGTAGTTTCACGTGGTATTACCTATTCCGGTGTTGCCTGTAAGCCAGCAAGCAAGAAAGAAACATGCAAATGTAGTAAGTTGTACTTGACCCACTCCGCGGTTTCCGATTGAGTTGATATTTGGCATAGTAGGTACTTACTATCGAGCTAAGTCTTATTTACACTACATTTCATTTTTCGCCTTGCTACAATGATATACTTATTACGGTGAGAAAGTGTAAACATATGCGTTTGTCGTTGACTGTACTGTATACACACACAGCGATAGTAATTATGTGAGCTGACTTTGAGTGCACGTTAACATATATTTTTATTTTTTAACTTATTTTTTAGGTACCTTACGTGTGCACAGAAAATTATAACGATATATAATTGCGCCAAAAAGGCAGAGAGGCAGGCAGTCGCCATTATCCTGACGTCATAAGACCAGTGTGTCCTTACACATAGAAACGTCAAATGTGCAACGAAAACTTGTTGCTATACTGACGTCACTCACGAGAAAAAAATGGCGGTTGGCGTTTTCGGTCACGTGATATGCAGATAATAAAATTATGATTTTATTTTCAATTTAAAAACGTTTTTATAACAAAATAGTGATATAATATTCGTATTTCTTATGGTGAAAACTATATAAAAATAATATTTGGATAATTAAATTTTGATTGATGAAAATACCCTATTGTAGGTAGTCAATGACCGTCATTAAAGCATCACCCTTAATTCTAGATCGCGCTGGCCACAGAGAACTCAATCATCCTGCAGAACCTCGACTTCGCGGCCAGCGGCAGCTACTCCTGCGAGGTATCTCTCGACACCCCCATCTTCACCAAGGCTTCTAGCGAGAAGCAACTCACTGTTTTCCGTAAGTACCGTACCAATAAGCATTTATAATGACTAGGGACTGCATTCTAACTGCAACTTCTTTGGGAACTGCACGAGAGCTGCGCAGTTCACAGAGTGTCGTAGGTCAAGCTAACACACATGGCGAATTTTGAATGGATGCCGTCCCGTTCACCGTCATATTATGCGTACTGCCAGTCTTTTTACACATGCAGCCTGTGGATCAACTCTATACGAAGGCAGCCTATAGCGCCCTGCGCGTCCTCTATCACAACGCATTCAGGAGCCGTAGCATGGTTGGCCTTGTCACGCGATAGGTGATAGGATAGAGCGTGCGTCACTGGCTGACACCGTTCGATAGAACGAGACGACGCTGCTATCTTGTCACTTGTCGCGTGATAAGGCCACCATGCTACGGCTCCAGGATGCTGATGGGGTTGCCGCGTTACTGCAGCGCATCAGGGATGTTCACGGAGGCGCGCACGGACGACTTCCATGCTATAATGCGTAAGCAAGTCGCGTCCCTGATGCGGCGTGTCCGCGGCAGCACCAACGGCATCCTGAACGCAGTTGCGGCAGCATATGACAGTCCAATATTCTGTCACTGGACGCGATAGAATAAGTTAGTACTTACATAATACCTACACTATACATATTACAAACTTACATAAGACAAACTAACAAATGGCGTGGTCTAGCAAGTATATACCTTTAAGCGCCAGCTTGAAGGCTATTTGTTGACGCTCTAAAAATCCCAACCCTAACCCATCCAGCACTTTTAACATCCCAACCGTGTCGCGTTTTATGTTTTATGTTTTTCATCCCGTCGTGCTACTGTTTTTTTTTTTCAATATTTTACATTAATTATTTATTTATTATGTGTCTACTTACTTTTTAGGGGTCCGATACCTCAAAAGGAAAAAGCGGAACCCTTATAGGATCACTCGGTTGTCTGTCTGTCCGTCTGTCGCAGCCGATTTTCTCCGAAACTACTGGACCGATTGAGTTGAAATTTGGTACACATAAATATGTAAATTGGTGACCCAAAGATGGACGCGTAAAGTAAATAAATGAATTCTAAACAAGGGGGCCACTTTTGGGGGGTATACTGGAAAATTTAAAAAAAAGTTTCGCAAACTGTATTGAGTGACATGACATACTCGTATCAAATGAAAGGGGTTCTTGTAAGCATGTCAGATTTTTTTTTTATATAATTTTAGCAAAAACAGAATTGAGGTAATTTAGGAAAAAAGACGAAAATTGACCATTCATCCCCCCCCCCCACCCTTGTCTTCGAAAGTACTAGGATTAAAATTCTGAAAAAATATGGAAAATAGTTCCTTGCCTAAAGATTACAGGAAAAACTGTAAGAAGTTTGAGTATTCAAAAACACATATGAAATTTAGATTAAGTATATGCGGAACCTTCACCACGCGTGTTAAACTCGCACTTGTCCGGTTTTGTCTAATGCCGTGTTGCGTTCCGTGGGCCACTTGCGGTACTGTCTGAAAACCAGCGCTGTAGGTGTCTGTCTGACACCTCAGCACAATGCTGAGACAGCGAACCCTTTCAAAGCCGCGAAGACACACAATATGTGTCAATTGTGTTGTATGTCTACTCCCTTTATCTCTGTGTGTCTTTTGTGTAGTGAATAAATGTCTTCTTTCCTTTCTTTTCTTTTCTTTAAATGTTTATCCGAAATAAACGAATTTTATTTATTTTTTATATTATCAATACAGAGCATCTCCTACCCTTCGTTTATCTTCTGTCGCCTGTTAATTTGAAGCATACTATTGCTAGTATTACTACCCTAAAGAAAAGGATGAGTTCCTATATGTACAGTCAACCAATTTGAATCCTAGGCCACTGTAGAACCTTTTCAGCGTAAACGTCAAAGTGACTTCTATGGCTAATACATAAATAAATAGCAGGGTGTCAATAAGAGAGGGTTCTAGAGTGGCCTAGGATTCAAATTGGTTGACAGTACGTAGTATCGCCCAGTTAGCTGACAATGCGTGCACTTTATGTGCATTGTTATAAGGTTCAATATAAACACAGGACTGACAAAACATATAAAAACAGTTAACTGTGTTAGCGTTTGTACACAATTGGTGGTGAAACTATTACAACATTCTAAGATATCGTCTTGTAAGTTTCTGAATTATCAACAGTACCTAAGTAAAGTTAGCAATAGGGTTGTGGACTTAAATTGTCCACAACCAAACTTTTGGTTTTACTCCAAAAGAAAGATGGCAAAAAAAATTGCTTAGTGACAAAAATTCCATTCGAATATCTCAAAAAAATACGAAGCTACAACCGTTCTATCATTGCTCGTTAGAGAAAACGGGGATCGAGACGTCACGACACTCGAGCGTCATAGTAAATGATGACAATCGTTTCATATAAAGGTGCTTTTCGCGGAAAAGGGACAGAATATACCTCCTCTTAAAACTTTGGACGACTTATTATAACTTTGTGTTTAATCTCAACAGGGGCATATGGACCCCTGTTGAGATTAAAATTACTGAAATTCTGAAAGTGGTCCATGCCTAACAAAAGTTTAAGAACCACTGATATAGAAGTATTGTGTAATGTTTGGCCCCAAAATCCGCATCGAATGTCTAAAAAATCGCATCCGCGACATCCCTCGTCGGTATAATGATGCTGGTATATTTGAATAAACATAGTGAAATGGAATCCTTATTATATTTATGGGGTGCGCTCAAAAAGGCAACAATCATTATTATGTTTCGTAATTTAATGTGAAAATACACCACAATTTGATTTTACCTATGGATACAAAGCAGCACAAGGACAAAAGTTAACGCGCACACCACTGGAGCAGAGCCGGTATCGAAGCCGGTGTGTCTGGAATACCGGATATGAATATAAATATCCATAGCGTATACTCCTCCGTCGACCTTCGGCAACATAGGCAACATAGCGGTGAATAACAAATATCACATGATATTTCGTACATTCGATTAACATGCGAATATTCGTGGTCCGAGCCAGAATTTGAACCCGCGACCTCAAGATTGAGAGACGAACGCTTCAACCTCTCGCCTCCGCCGCCACCGTAGCTCATCAAAAAAAAAATTGCAACGCGCCGCACGACGACGCAAATCGTCGAGGAAAGGTTCTTTATTTGATTGCGTGCCATGTGTGGCTAAATGTATTCTGAAGGTTCCGGTGAAGCCATTTATCACACACGCACCATCGCGTGAGCAAGACAGCGATAGAGACATCTGTTAACGTACATACAATCGGGTCAAATGGCGATGGGCACGGCTATAAACGGCCCGGAGCTGTTTTCGTGGCCGTTAAATTTGGTCATGTATGTTGTGGAGAGAATTGTAGGTTGATTTTATACGGTCTCTGGAGCTCTATTCGGATTAACGTCTTGGAATGAAATCGGTTTGTATTTTAAGCGCGCGCCGTTTCGCAAGTGTACTGATAGCGAGGTGTCACTTATTCGGAAACACTGCTTCGCACATCAATCTATGGTGGTCTATCCCTAACCACACAATCACACTAGGGTTGGAACAAACAAGAGAGGTAGGGTACAGCGCAAGTGATGTGCCGTCATCTTACAGAAGACCGCTGCCTTAGGGTGGGTTGCTCCATAGGGCCTGTAATCAACTCGTAAGTGGAGTTCGACAAAATCTAAATGTTATCGGTCTGTAGTCGTAAGTTGGTCTTTTAACAGCACTATTTGCTCTGTATTATGTGGTCTCGTATTACTGGTAGAGAGTAAGGTCTCCAGAGCTCCCAAGGATGCGCTATATCGACACAATAATTCCTCAAATCATTTAAAGGTTGGCAATGTGGTAGTGACTCCTTTTGACTCGCAAGCGTCCGTTCAACTACGGTGAATGCTTACCATCAGGTAGACCGTATGTTTGCCACTGTAGTGCTATAAAAAAACAGGACAAGTGCGAGTCGGACTTGCCCACCGATAAAGATAAAGATAAAATCATTTATTTGTCCAACATAGGTTACACGATGTTACCGAGGGTTCCGTGCATAATTACAGATGTATAGTTTTCAGATTTTTCCCTGTACTTGTAGTATAAGACGATATTCCTTGCCAAATTTCTTAGACTTTACAAGAACTTTAACTTGCAAGTTTGATTTTTTCACAGCTTCAAGGCATTATAGACTTGAGTATATGGTTTTCATTTTAACTCGATACCTCCACGCATTTCCGAGATAAAGGGTCTTGACAGACAGACTGACAGACAGACAACAAAGTGACCCTATAAGGATTCCGTTTTTTTCCGTTTGAGGTACGGAACCCTAAAAACGTGTGTTTACAGTTGATTTTTCCCTAAGCATGACCGACAAACACTGAAACAAGTTTTCAACGGAGTCAACCGAGCAAGGGCCCTAGATGACGCAGAGGTCCTTATTTTGAAGCTTTATGTCTCTGTACCCAAAATGTCCCAAAGGAGATACTGCTAACGCTACAAGATCTGTCTATTTAACGTTTAAAGGGTCGTGCTTACCTTTTAGTGTTTCGTACATTTATAAAATGTTGAGTCGGCCAAATATGGATACAACACTGAGAAAACGCTATTTTCTTTTCGCAATATTTACAAAAACTGACTAACTTATTGTGTGAACTGTGGACATATTTTTTATTGCGCTTTGTCAATTTTAATATGCCATGTTTTTTTTGTTATTTCATAAAAGTTTATATTCAAACTTATTTTTAAGGTTTAAATTAAACGCAATAATTGTCGTGGACCCCATAGACGGCATGGTTAACCTTACTTAGCACAATGCAGTAGGTGCCAATAAGTGACCAATTTCCATTTTCCAGTCCAGATAAAGAAAACCCTTTGGGCGCGGCAGGTCAGTTTCTTATGTTGTCATATTCTTAGTAGGATAGTTTCTTTTTTGACGATTTCCTATTATATAATTTCCTTACTTTGCCAGCTTCTGAGGTCAGTTTCTTATTTCTTTAAATTCTAAATAGGTTATTTTCTTATATTTGTCTTTTTCTGAGTAGGTCGGTGTCTTATTTTGTCGGAATATGTATATATATATTTGCAACCACGTTCTCAGAAACGGCTCTAACGATTTGTATGAAATTTGGAATACGGGGGTTTATGGAGGCGAGAAATCGATCTAGCTAGGTCTCATGTCTGGGTAAAATAGTTCTCTCCGTATTTTCACCCGAGCAGAGCTCGGTCGCCCAGGTACCGTTAACGGTCCGCGATACGGTATTCTTTGATCTGTGCCCATACTAATAAAAAAATAAACAGGTGTAATGTATGTGGAATGTAAGTTTGTAGCTTGGTAAGTTTGTTGGTTTGTATGTTGGGGGTAATCTCAGAAACGATACCCATCCTATTCTAAAAAGTCTGTATAGTGGACCTACGGGATTATGTGTTATACGTTTTCCATCGCTGCGCCTTAGTTATTTGTGTCTCAAGGGAGCAAAATGATGTATTAACGGCGAGGGCGGTACATTGAATCCAGAGTAAAGCGAAGGATTCAAGCGTTAACCGTTAAGCGTTAACGCTTAATAATTTGGCTCCTAAGCGACACATACAATTTTTCACACCGACTATAAGGAAACTATAACAGTCATCGATAGTTTTTATTTCAGTAAAACGTATAATTTATTGGGACAATTTTTAGTTCAAAGGTTACCTTTGAGCAACTGAGTGAAAATGCGATGTGACGTACACACTAAAAAACTTGTACTAGTTGGCAAAATTGTATGAATAATGAATTGTTTACTTCTTTACGAGCATTTATATAGGTATATCTGGACATTATATCACGGATAACGTTTCGCTAATTTGGAAAATATGAAACAGACGGTTCGTAATCCCATTATCGCCGATGATCGATAAGACGCTTTTTTCTAGACGGAATTGCGCATGATATCGTGAAACATAATCCTCACAAACAAGCTAAAACTTACAGTAGACCTTATATTGATACGTTCAAGGTTCAAAGTTGTGTGTTTTATTTTAAACATAGTGACGCTTATGACCTTTGTCAATAAATATATAATAAGCATAAGCTCGCGGTGCCCACCACTCGGCTACAAAAAATTTAAAAATCGTTCATGGATAATTGTGTAAGGTTTTATAACAAACTTCCAGGAAACTTAACTGAGTTATCTATTAATAAATTCAAGAACTATGTGAAGCGTAAACTTATCTCGAAAGCTTATTATAGCACACAAGACTACATGAATGATAAAACTCCATGGAACTAATTTTGACTGAATTTTTAATCTATTATTTTCGTAATATTTTGTTTTTTGACATTAGATTGTTTTTCTAGAAATATTCTACTAGTATTTTTTATACAATTTTTTTATCATATATATTTTATTCTTTATGTTTAAAAATTACTCTAAAAAATTAACTGACGATTTGAAAGTGCTTGTTACTAGGCCTACTTGAATAAAGATCATTTTGAGTTTGAGTTTGAGTTTGAGCTAAAACGGTGAAAGTATTGCGCTACTTACTTCAGTTTTCTGGGAAATGAAGGGCTTATTTATGGAATTAGCTGTACAGCCATTTATGAAAGAAAAATAAATTCTGCCCCCTATTTCATAAACAATGGTCGGCGTTTCGCAAAAAAATTACATGAACTTTTTTATTTCTGAATTCGTTTTTTTTGGGTTTTTCTTACTGAGAATCGATGATAGTATCGATCCTCTTACAAGAAAAAAAGTGTTCCAAATATTCCATTCCAGATCGTCACATTTTTGTAGGTATAAGGATTGATAGTATCAACGGTTCTGAGTATGAAAAAGCCAAAAAAAATTAATTCGAAAAAAAAAAATTATGTACACTTTTTTTGAAAAACGCTCACTTAACACTGATAATTCGACGACTTACTGGGCCAATAAGTAACGATGTCCATCAATTATCAACTTGGTTTTTTTAAATATGTACGACGGTGGCAAACAATCATACGGCCTGCCTGGTGGTAATCAGACACCGTCGCCCATGGACGTTTGCGACACCAGAGGAATCACAAGCGCGCTGCCGACGCTTTATTGATTTGAGGATTGGTTGTTGAGAAAAATTCACTCTCAACCGAGCACATGCGCGGGTAAAATAGAGGCAAGAAAGTCAAGAATTAGGATTTAATGCAATGGTCTTTGAGTTACATACCTACATAAACCGGCACGAATCTGTAACAAAATTAAGTGCCTATTCAATATTTAATAATCAGCCACAGAAAATATAAGTTTAAGTTTAGTACATTCAAAACTAGAGGTGCTCGTTACTCGTTTATCGAATTTCACGCGCAGCCAACTCCGCCTCCGACCAAGTTGGCCCGAAAGCCGAGTAAACCCCGGACAACTTCGAAACACGAATAACTTGGTCTTCTTAATGCTCTTGCCATATAATAAACTGTCTGCTGCTGGACAGATACATTGAATGAATGAATGAATGAATGATGATTTATTTGAAACATACACAACAACAACATTACAATTACAACTTGCTTAAAACCAGAGAAAATTAAAATAAAAAGTAATACATTGTTGACGTTAGTGTCAAAAAGGAGTCCACTCAGCATTGTGTCGAGACATGAAGTGCCACGGCGCTGATTTTCAGTGAATCCATTTATACAGTACAAAACAAAAACAAAACAAAACAAAGAGCACCAAGTGAAGCAACAGACATTTCAGCGAAGACATGCAGACGAATGTAATACGTATAAATAAATAATTAAATAAGTATAAATAAATGTGTATACAGCAACATTCAACCATATTTTAAATTTTATATCGTCGGCTAGATAGAGGACGCTTGTTCCAGTAGCAGATGGATTTAAACTTGTTTTTAAAAGTGACCAGAGAACTAGAGTTTCTTATTGGTGGTGGAATGTTGTTCCAGCATCGCGTGGCAGCGTACTTGAAGCTGCCACGGAAACTAGCCGACCTGTGCAACAAACGCTACTGGTGTCACAGAATAAATAATAGTTGAAAGAGCGAGCTAAGTTCTCCGAGTCTACTAGAACACTCCGGCGTTTGTATGTGGGTGGTATGCAAAAAAATTGTAACATAGTTAAGAACCTTATCCAATATACGATTTAACTTTTTTCAGTTTCGTAACAGCAATTACCCATATAAAATGTGTGGTTACACATTTCCCCGGTAACAATGCCTCTCACAAAATTGGCCATGAGGTTGCCAAGTCACGAAACGTGTGTTTTTTTAATACCACGACGGTGGTAAACAAGCGTACGGCCAGCTTGGGGGTAAGGGAACACCGTAGCTTATTAACGCTTGCCAGAGGACTCGCAAGCTCGTTGCCGACCCGTGATGGATTTGGAGATTCGATGTGCTGACAGCTAAAAACAAAAGCAGTAGCATTAGTGCACACATTACTATACTTCCGATGCGATCGAACAAACGCGCTTCGAATAGATTTCGATTGTCGCAAGTTCGGGCTGTCAAATTCGTCGTACTTGAGGTGCCGATGTACTCTAAAAATAACTACAAAAGTTACTTGCTAGCGTCTAGTTTTCGATGCGTAATTTAAACTTTCGATTCGTACGACCAATTCGTACCATGTGACACAAATTTGACATTTCGAATCGAAACATACCGGTAGCATCTGTAGTAAACTATTTCACTTGCAAAATGGCGCTTGATAAAGTCAAGAGTATATCGATACCTATCTCAAATTTAAGAACTTATAAAAATAAGGGTTTTGAATTGACAACATATATCCCAAAATTCGGATTGTCGCGTATTTTCAATTTAAAAATGCAAATAATTGGCACACGTTCCGCCTTATTGGGTCGAGAGACTCAGTGGAGAATCGGCGCACACTGTTAAAGTTATAGGTACTTAATGTCGTTAGGCTTAAGGTATAGATTCCTTTAAAGTCTTTAAACAATTTGGCGTACGCGATGCGCGTATTCTGAAATGTCGCATAACTGACAAACCCAGCATTTAAATTAAAACGATACGAGTAAATAAATGCGTGTAATATAAGGCTGAATATTGAAAAATTTAATAAACTAAAAACGATCGAGTTAACTGTTGCGAGCAAAGTAAACTTATAAGGGACTCGTGGTACCAATTAGATTTTTAGTTCTGTGAGTGACCGCCAGGGGCGGTGTACAGAGTTTTTATACAAATCTTTTACTTTCCTCGCTAGCTAGGAAAATATACTCGACTCACTGTAAACTCAGACTAGTGCTACCTCAGGTCACTCGACACAGTGCATCCTTGGCAGATCTGGTGACATTACTGATCACCAGGAACACAACACCACATACACACGTTTTAAAACACGTAAACAAACTCCTGTAAAACTATTGGAACTAGCTCGGACAAAGTTCCCGTAGGTATATTTTTATCAAGAAAATATCTCTGGGAACCAACAACTAGCGGGCGTTGAAACGCCAAACACTTTCCCAATTCCAGATTTATGTCCGACCCAACACGTTTTCTATTATTGGGCTTCGGCCGTCACAATAAATAACCATTTATATATCTCGTTTTGTATCCGCACTATTAACGCAGGAGGCGGCTTTTTCAAGTATTTTAACATTTTAAGCACACAGTTTTAATAAAGTACAAAGAGAGATTGAATTTAGGTAGAGGGCATATTGCAAATCGCATATCAGGAGTAAAATGGAGGGTGGAAAATACTGTGTTAGAGAGCGAATTGGTTCTAATATGCAACGTTTTCGTACAGTAATAATGCTACTACGCCCAACAAAAGGGAACCAAAACGGTCAATATTTTTTAACTAAATGTCCCAATAAGTCGTCGGATTTATTTTTCTCATAAGTGGAATGGCAAATTATAACATGTCATTCTTTAGCAAATATCTTTATTTACACCTTTCATTCGGAAAAGTAAGTTTTGCTCCACGACGAGAGGGATCAAAATGCTACTTTTCTGTTCAAGCTACTTTTTCAATTTATTCTTTGGCATGTAGCATTTACGCAATGTGCCAATTGAACACAGACATTAATAAAATAATCGATTGTAATTTCATCGTAATCGATTAAAAACGAACATATTTCAAGTTTTAACTTTAACAACGTTATATAAAATTTTATGAATTTTTCGTAATATTTAAAAAAATTGTCACAATAAAATATAAGTTTTACTGAAATCAAAACTATCGATGGCTGTTGTATTTTTCTCATAGTCGGTGTGAAAAATTGTATGTGTCACTCAGGAGCAAAATTGTATTTGTCATGGACGTTAACGCTTGAATCCTTTGTTACGCTCAGGATTCGAACTTAGAATCCCTCGCTACGCTCAGAATTCTATCGTAGAATCCTTCGCTTCACTCTGGATTCAATGTACCGCCCTCGCCGTAAATACATAATTTTGCTCCCATGAGATACAAATAACTATTACGTCACCCTAGGTCGTAAGTGGGACTTTCTGCCCGCTACGAAAGGAGAAAATCTCACTTCCTGGCCAAGGCAAGACGTAAAACTTTAGACAAACCACGGGCGGTAATTCGTAAAGCCCCAGATCGCAAATATGCGTAGGCATTTACGAATTCACCGCCCTAGGTATGTAATGTACTATTTCATCACACTTGCTCGAAAATGGTGTTATTATACGCAAGCGTACTGAGCTGTAATGGGCTAAATTACGCCCATGGGCGTTATGGTTTTTTTTTTAAATAATAGAACCCTCTGATTGGCTTAAGCAAATCTGGTTGCTGTGTGATTGGTTGAATAAAAAAATCTAGTTGGTCACGACGCCCCGCCCCGCAAGAATACTGCTCTGTGATTGGTTGAAATATTGAACTGCGCGCTCTACTAGCACTGATCTGGAAGTGAAGTTGTAAATTTTTGATTGGTGCTGCTGTATGAAACTTACATTTTTCTGTCTTTTGTTGTTATTTATTTCCTCGCAAATGTGATGAAAAACATTGTGTATAACACGGGCGTAAGAATATTGCAAACTCGAGTCATCAAAAGCCCTCCGCCTTCGGCGTCGGGCTTCTGATACACTCTCGTTAGCAATATTCCACTTACGGCCCTCGTTAAACAATGTACTATTTCATCACACTTGTTCGTAAAGGGCTTCATAACGCGCAGGCATACAGAGCTACAATAGCCTTTATTACGCCCATGAGCGTAATGGCTTTTTTACCAAGGAGGTTTTAAGTCAAATACGATGGTTAAAAATGTATTTATAAATAAATCTAATCATAATAAAAAACCAAATAAAACATGTTTAACTAAATTATTTTAAGATTTAAAAAATTTAATAAAGTAATTTAGTGTCCGTGTTTTTAACAGTGATTTTAGGGATCGGACGATCGAGTGCAAATTACATAAAGAACAAGCAAGACTAATCGAGTAGAGATCATGTGTTATATTTTTTATGCAGTCGATAAATTTGTCGATGTCGTCATCGATAATATTTCTACATAATTACTTTATTGTTAGGTATCGATGATGGTAAATTTCGTCTAATTTATTGAATATATATTGGAGCGGATACATTTTATCGCACGCATTGCTCAAATTATTAAAGATTGTTTTAAACTTCTATAGCCATACTTAAAGAAATGTGTTTATTTCTTTACTGTCCATATTCTTTTCTCCATATCTCATGAAATATTTATCCCAGTGGAAAAATGGTTATATCTATTTTGTAGATAATTTGATGTAGATTACTTGTGTTTCAATTTTTTTTTTGCTATAGGCCACAGTTTACCAGTTATTTACGTAAAACTAAAAAATGGGACCTTTGCACCCCCCTCCGCACGTTAGCTTCACCCACACCCATCAGTATTTTAAGTACGTCGTTTAAAACACCATTCCCTACAACTATGCCAAAATTCGCTTTTACACGAGTTTTTTTCCCCTGATAGGCAGCTTTTGGACCGGTGTGAAGTTAGCGGCCAAAGTTAGCGGCCATCAATAACCCGACCAAATTAAGGAGTCAAGTATTTTTTGAAAGCCACAATCTGAAAAAAAAATCATTCGTAGTGAAATCTCTGTCAGTAACCGAATACGGCCACTTGCAGAGTGATACTCGATCGTTTAGTAGGGTATAGCCACCGAGAAACACATGTTAGTAAGTAACTCAATGAACTTTGAGTAACAGTTAAATTTCAACACGATGGACGGCAAGCAAGTAACTTCTAACAGATTATTCGTAGAGATAAACCTAATAGCTACCGAATAAAGTCATTTCCATAGTGATACTCGATCGTTTAGTAGGGTAAAGGCACCGAGAAACACATGTTAGTAAGTCACTCAATTAACTTTGAGTAACAGTTAAATTTCAACATGATGGACGGCAAGCAAGTAACTTCTAAGAGATTATTTGTAGAGATAAACCTAATAGCTACCGAATAAAGTCATTTCCAGAGTGATACTCGATCGTTTAGTAGGGTAAAGGTACCGAGAAACACATGTTAGTAAGTCACTCAATGTACTTTAAGAAACAGTTAAATTCAACATGATGAACGGCAGGCAAGTAACTTCTAACAGATTATTTGTAGTGATAAACTTAATAGCTACCGAATAAAGTCATTTCCAGAGTGATACTCGATCGACTAGTAGGGTAAAGGTACCGAAAAACACATGTTAGTAAGTCACTCAATGTACTTTGAGAAACAGTTACATTTCAACATGATGGACGGCAAGCAAGTAACTTCTAACAGAATATTTGTAGAGAAACATCTAATAGCTACTTAATAAAGTCATTTTCAGAGTGATACTCGATCGATTTGTAGGGTAAGGGCACCGAGAAACACATGTTAGTAAGTCACTCAATGAACTTTGAGTAACAGTTAAATTTCAACATGATGGACGGCAAGCAAGTAACTTCTAACAGATTATTCGTAGAGATAAACCTAAAAGCTACCAAATAAAGTCATTTCCAGAGTGATACTCGATTGATTAGTAGGGTAAAGGTACCGAGGAACTCATGTTAGTAACTTTGTCGATGAACTTTTAATAATAGTTAAATTTCAACATGATGGACGGCAAGCAAGTAACTTCTAAAAGATTACTCGTAGAGATAAACCTAATAGCTACTGAATAAAGTAATTTCCAGAGTGATACTCGATTGATTAGTAGGGTAAAGGTACCGAGAAACATGTTAGAAAGTCACTCCATGTACTTTGAGAAACAGTTAAATTCAACATGATGGACAGCAGGCAAGTAACTTCTAACAAATTATTCGTAGCGAAAAACCTAATAGCTACCGAATAAAGTCATTTCCAGAGTGATACTCGATCGATTAGTAGGGTAAAGGCACCGAGAAACACATGTTAGTAAGTCACTCAATGAACTTTGTAACAGTTAAATTCAACATGATGGACGGCAGGCAAGTAACTTCTAACAAATTATTCGTAGAGATAAACCTAATAGCTACCGAATAAAGTAATTTCCAGAGTGATACTCGATCGATTAGTAGGGAAAAGGTACCGAGAAACACATGTTAGTAAGTCACTCAATGAACTTTGAGTAACAGTTAAATTTCAACATGATGGACGGCAAGCAAGTAACTTCTAACATATTATTCGTAGAGATAAACCTTAAAGCTACCAAATAAAGTCATTTCCAGAGTGATACTCGATTGATTAGTATGGTAAAGGTACCGAGGAACACATGTAAGTAACTTTGTCGATGAACTTTTAATAATAGTTAAATTTCATCATGATGGACGGCAAGCAAGTAACTTCTAACAGATTACTCGTAGAGATAAACCTAATAGCTACTGAATAAAGTCATTTCCAGAGTGATACTCGATTGATTAGTAGGGTAAAGGTACCGAGAAATATGTTAGAAAGTCACTCAATGTACTTTGAGAAACAGTTAAATTCAACATGATAGACGGCAAGCAAGTAACTTATTACAGATTATTCGGAGTGAAACACCTAATAGCTACCGAATAAAGTCATTTTCAGAGTGATACTCGATCGATTTGTAGGGTAAGGGCACCGAGAAACACATGTTAGTAAGTCACTCAAGAACTTTGTAACAGTTAAATTCAACATGATGGACGGCAGGCAAGTAACTTCTTACAAATTATTCGTAGAGATAAACCTAATAGCTACCGAATAAAGTAAATTTCAGAGTGATACTCGATCGATTAGTAGCGTAAAGATACCGAGAAACACATGTTAGTAAGTCACTCAATGTACTTCGAGAAACAGTTAAATTTCAACATGATGGACGGCAAGCAAGTAACTTCTAACAGATTACTCGTAGAGATAAACCTAATAGCTACTGAATAAAGTAATTTCCAGAGTGATACTCGATCGATTAGTAGGGTAAAGGTACCGAGAATTACATGTTAGTAAGTCACTCAATGTACTTCGAGAAACAGTTAAATTTTAACATGATGGACGGCAAGCAAGTAACTTCTAACAGATTATTCATAGAGATAAACCTAATAGCTACCGAATAAAGTCATTTTCAGAGTGATACTCGATCGATTAGTAGGGTAAAGGCACCGAGAAACGCATGTTAGTAAGTCACTCAATGAACTTTGTAACAGTTAAATTCAACATGATGGACGGCAGGCAAGTAACTTCTAACAGATTATTTGTAGAGATAAACTTAATAGCTACCAAATAAAGTCATTTCCAGAGTGATACTCGATCGACTAGTAGGGTAAAGGCACCGAGAAACATGTTAGAAAGTCACTCAATGTACTTTGAGAAACAGTTAATTTCAACATGATGGACGGCAAGCAAGTAACTTCTAACAGATTATTCGTAGAGAAACACCTAATAGCTACCGAATAAAGTCATTTTCAGAGTGATACTCGATCGATTTGTAGGGTAAGGGCACCGAGAAACACATGTTAGTAAGTCACTCAATGAACTTTGAGTAACAGTTAAATTTCAACATGATGGACGGCAAGCAAGTAACTTCTAACATATTATTCGTAGAGATAAACCTTAAAGCTACCAAATAAAGTCATTTCCAGAGTGATACTCGATTGATTAGTATGGTAAAGGTACCGAGGAACACATGTAAGTAACTTTGTCGATGAACTTTTAATAATAGTTAAATTTCATCATGATGGACGGCAAGCAAGTAACTTCTAACAGATTACTCGTAGAGATAAACCTAATAGCTACTGAATAAAGTCATTTCCAGAGTGATACTCGATTGATTAGTAGGGTAAAGGTACCGAGAAATATGTTAGAAAGTCACTCAATGTACTTTGAGAAACAGTTAAATTCAACATGATAGACGGCAAGCAAGTAACTTATTACAGATTATTCGGAGTGAAACACCTAATAGCTACCGAATAAAGTCATTTTCAGAGTGATACTCGATCGATTTGTAGGGTAAGGGCACCGAGAAACACATGTTAGTAAGTCACTCAAGAACTTTGTAACAGTTAAATTCAACATGATGGACGGCAGGCAAGTAACTTCTTACAAATTATTCGTAGAGATAAACCTAATAGCTACCGAATAAAGTAAATTTCAGAGTGATACTCGATCGATTAGTAGCGTAAAGATACCGAGAAACACATGTTAGTAAGTCACTCAATGTACTTCGAGAAACAGTTAAATTTCAACATGATGGACGGCAAGCAAGTAACTTCTAACAGATTACTCGTAGAGATAAACCTAATAGCTACTGAATAAAGTAATTTCCAGAGTGATACTCGATCGATTAGTAGGGTAAAGGTACCGAGAATTACATGTTAGTAAGTCACTCAATGTACTTCGAGAAACAGTTAAATTTTAACATGATGGACGGCAAGCAAGTAACTTCTAACAGATTATTCATAGAGATAAACCTAATAGCTACCGAATAAAGTCATTTTCAGAGTGATACTCGATCGATTAGTAGGGTAAAGGCACCGAGAAACGCATGTTAGTAAGTCACTCAATGAACTTTGTAACAGTTAAATTCAACATGATGGACGGCAGGCAAGTAACTTCTAACAGATTATTTGTAGAGATAAACTTAATAGCTACCAAATAAAGTCATTTCCAGAGTGATACTCGATCGACTAGTAGGGTAAAGGCACCGAGAAACATGTTAGAAAGTCACTCAATGTACTTTGAGAAACAGTTAATTTCAACATAATGGACGGCAAGCAAGTAACTTCTAACAGATTATTCGTAGAGAAACACCTAATAGCTACCGAATAAAGTCATTTTCAGAGTGATACTCGATCGATTTGTAGGGTAAGGGCACCGAGAAACACATGTTAGTAAGTCACTCAATGAACTTTGAGTAACAGTTAAATTTCAACATGATGGACGGCAAGCAAGTAACTTCTAACAGATTATTTGTAGAGATAAACCTTAAAGCTACCAAATAAAGTCATTTCCAGAGTGATACTCGATTGATTAGTAGGGTAAAGGTACCGAGGAACACATGTTAGTAACTTTGTCGATGAACTTTTAATAATAGTTAAATTTCATCATGATGGACGGCAAGCAAGTAACTTCTAACAGATTACTCGTAGAGATAAACCTAATAGCGACTGAATAAAGTAATTTCCAGAGTGATACTCGATCGATTAGTAGGGTAAAGGTACCGAGAAACACATGTTAGTAAGTCACTCAATGTACTTCGAGAAACAGTTAAATTTTAACATGATGGACGGCAAGCAAGTAACTTCTAACAGATTATTCATAGAGATAAACCTAATAGCTACTGAATAAAGTCATTTCCAGAGTGATACTCGATTGATTAGTAGGGTAAAGGTACCGAGAAATATGTTAGAAAGTCACTCAATGTACTTTGAGGAACAGTTAAATTCAACATGATAGACGGCAAGCAAGTAACTTATTACAGATTATTCGTAGAGATAAACCTAATAGCTACTGAATAAAGTCATTTCCAGAGTGATAATCGATTGATTAGTAGGGTAAAGGTACCGAGAAATATGTTAGAAAGTCACTCAATGTACTTTGAGAAACAGTTAAATTCAACATGATAGACGGCAAGCAAGTAACTTATTACGGATTATTCGTAGTAAAACACCTAATAGCTACCGAATAAAGTCATTTCCAGAGTGATACTCGATCGATTTGTAGGGTAAGGGCACCGAGAAACACATGTTAGTAAGTCACTTAAGAACTTTGTAACAGTTAAATTCAACATGATGGACGGCAGGCAAGTAACTTCTTACAAATTATTCGTAGAGATAAACCTAATAGCTACCGAATAAAGTAATTTTTAGAGTGATACTCGATCGATTCGTAGCGTAAAGATACCGAGAAACACATGTAAGTAAGTCACTCAATGTACTTCGAGAAACAGTTAAATTTCAACATGATGGACGGCAAGCAAGTAACTTCTAACAGAATATTCGTAGAAAAACACCTAATAAAGCGAATAAAGTCATTTCCAGAGTGATACTCGATCGATTTGTAGGGCAAGGGCACCGAGAAACACATGTTAGTAAGTCACTCAATGTACTTCGAGAAACAGTTAAATTTCAACATGATGGACGGCAAACAAGTAACTTCTAACAGATTATTCATAGAGATAAACCTAATAGCTACCGAATAAAGTCATTTTCAGAGTGATACTCGATCGATTAGTAGGGTAAAGGCACCGAGAAACGCATGTTAGTAAGTCACTCAATGAACTTTGTAACAGTTAAATTCAACATGATGGACGGCAGGCAAGTAACTTCTAACAGATTATTTGTAGAGATAAACTTAATAGCTACCGAATAAAGTCATTTCCAGAGTGATACTCGATCGACTAGTAGGGTAAAGGCACCGAGAAACACATGTTAGTAAGTCACTCAATGAACTTTGTAACAGTTAAATTCAACATGATGGACGGCAGGCAAGTAACTTCTAACAGATTATTTGTAGAGATAAACTTAATAGCTACCGAAAAAAGTCATTTCTAGAGTGATACTCGATCGACTAGTAGGGTAAAGGCACCGAGAAACACATAATAGTAAGTCACTCAATAAACTTTGAGTAACAGTTAAATTTCAACATGATGGACGGCAAGCAAGTAACTTCTAACAGATTATTCGTAGAGAAACACCTAATAGCTACCGAATTAAGTCATTTTCAGAGTGATACTCTATCGATTTGTAGGGTAAGGGCACCGAGAAACACATGTTAGTAAGTCACTCAATGAACTTTGAGTAACAGTTAAATTTCAACATGATGGACGGCAAGCAAGTAACTTCTATCAAATTATTCGTAGAGATAAACCTAAATGCTACCGAATAAAGTCATTTACAGAGTGATACTCGATCGATTAGTAGCGTAAAGGCACCGAGGAACACATGTTAGTAACTTTGTCGATGAACTTTTAATAAAAGTTAAATTTCAACATGATGGACGGCAAGCAAGTAACTTCTTACAGATTAATTGTAGAGATAAACCTAAAAGCTACTAAATAAAGTCATTGCCAGCGTGATACTCGATCGATTAGTAGGGTAAAGGCACCGAGAAACACATGTTAGTAAGTCACTCAAGAACTTTGTAACAGTTAAATTCAACATGATAGACGGCAGGCAAGTAACTTCTAACAGATTATTTGTAGGGATAAATTTAATAGCTACCGAATAAAGTCATTTCCAGAGTGATACTCGATCGACTAGTAGGGTAAAGGCACCGAGAAACACATAATAGTAAGTCACTCAATGAACTTTGAGTAACAATTAAATTTCCACATGATGGACGGCAAGCAAGTAACTTTTAACAGATTATTCGTAGAGAAACACCTAATAGCTACCGAATTAAGTCATTTTCAGAGTGATACTCGATCGATTTGTAGGGTAAGGGCACCGAGAAACACATGTTAGTAAGTCACTCAATGAACTTTGAGTAACAGTTAAATTTCAACATGATGGACGGCAAGCAAGTAACTTCTAACAGATTATTCGTAGAGATAAACCTTAAAGCTACCAAATAAAGTCATTTCCAGAGTGATACTCGATTGATTAGTAGGGTAAAGGTACCGAGGAACACATGTTAGTAACTTTGTCGATGAACTTTTAATAATAGTTAAATTTCATCATGATGGACGGCAAGCAAGTAACTTCTAACAGATTACTCGTAGAGATAAACCTAATAGCTACTGAATAAAGTCATTTCCAGAGTGATACTCGATTGATTAGTAGGGTAAAGGTACCGAGAAATATGTTAGAAAGTCACTCAATGTACTTTGAGGAACAGTTAAATTCAACATGATAGACGGCAAGCAAGTAACTTATTACAGATTATTCGTAGTGAAACACCTAATAGCTACCGAATAAAGTCATTTCCATAGTGATACTCGATCGATTTGTAGGGTAAGGGCACCGAGAAACACATGTTAGTAAGTCACTCAATGAACTTTGAGTAACAGTTAAATTTCAACATGATGGACGGCAAGCAAGTAACTTCTAACAGATTATTCGTAGAGATATACCTAAAAGCTACCAAATAAAGTCATTTCCAGAGTGATTTTCGATTGATTAGTAGGGTAAAGATACCGAGAAACACATGTAAGTAAGTCACTCAATGTACTTCGAGAAACAGTTAAATTTCAACATGATGGACGGCAAGCAAGTAACTTCTAACAGATTACTCGTAGAGATAAACCTAATAGCTACTGAATAAAGTCATTTCCAGAGTGATACTCGATTGATTAGTAGGGTAAAGGTACCGAGAAATATGTTAGAAAGTCACTCAATGTACTTTGAGGAACAGTTAAATTCAACATGATAGACGGCAAGCAAGTAACTTATTACAGATTATTCGTAGAGAAACACCTAATAGCTACCGAATTCAGTCATTTTCAGAGTGATACTCGATCGATTTGTAGGGTAAGGGCACCGAGAAACACATGTTAGTACGTCACTCAATGAACTTTGAGTAACAGTTAAATTTCAACATGATGGACGGCAAGCAAGTAACTTCTAACAGATTATTCGTAGAGATAAACCTTAAAGCTACCAAATAAAGTCATTTCCAGAGTGATACTCGATTGATTAGTAGGGTAAAGGTACCGAGGAACACATGTTAGTAACTTTGTCGATGAACTTTTAATAATAGTTAAATTTCATCATGATGGACGGCAAGCAAGTAACTTCTAACAGATTACTCGTAGAGATAAACCTAATAGCTACTGAATAAAGTCATTTCCAGAGTGATACTCGATTGATTAGTAGGGTAAAGGTACCGAGAAATATGTTAGAAAGTCACTCAATGTACTTTGAGGAACAGTTAAATTCAACATGATAGACGGCAAGCAAGTAACTTATTACAGATTATTCGTAGTGAAACACCTAATAGCTACCGAATAAAGTCATTTCCATAGTGATACTCGATCGATTTGTAGGGTAAGGGCACCGAGAAACACATGTTAGTAAGTCACTCAATGAACTTTGAGTAACAGTTAAATTTCAACATGATGGACGGCAAGCAAGTAACTTCTAACAGATTATTCGTAGAGATATACCTAAAAGCTACCAAATAAAGTCATTTCCAGAGTGATTTTCGATTGATTAGTAGGGTAAAGGTACCGAGGAACACATGTTAGTAACTTTGTCGATGAACTTTTAATAATAATGTCGTCGTCGAGGCTTTTCTTTCGCCTCCATCTTCACCGCAGGCTGCGAGTTTTATGAGGCCTGTGGACTCGCGACCCCGTCTGCGCGCTCGCCTTGGAGGCGCAGCGTAGCGAACTCGCGCTTCCAGGACGACCGGCGCAGGCGCGGCATGCCAAGGTGCCTTACGCAGGCCCCCCAACCATCATCTGCGCCGAAGACCTTAGGGGCCTAGTCCCGATCCCTAAGCGTACCTGGGTGCGCTTGCGACGGAGCAGCACCTTCGCTCACTGTTCGGTCGTGACCGCACCGGTCACGAAGTCAAGGGGATGAACCTGGGACAGCGGGTTATCAACGAGTCGCCGTGTGACGTCGCGCCACCTTGCGCCTCCCGCCGGCTCAGATGAGCTGGTGCGTGATGACGCTGCCAGTTGGACATCAACGACTTGCGTGTGCGTAATTTCGGACGTTCGCCGACGTAAGTGATCTTTCACATATTTAACCTGGCCAGGCTCGCGCTGCGACACGCTATCGTTCGGTATTCGTATTATGGGATCCCCGCGTTAGTTTAATCCATAGCAAATGCTCTGCGAGCATGTATAAGATTTTATACAGAAGTATATAGCATGTTCGATAACCTGGTTTTTTATATTGCCTCCCAGTAGTTATCCCAGTCCAAGGAGAAGCACAAGAGGACCCTTGCACGTAAAAGTCTAACTGTTTTGTCCGTCTGAAATCCGAGCAATTATTGAGAAATTTGTAACGTAACTCTTTTACACGCCACATTCAGTGTGACAGTCATACATACCAAAACCAATCTTTATTTTATTTTCACCACGTTACACGACCAAACGAATTTTTACGTTTTATTTGTAAGTCTGTAAGAAACATTGGTTTTTTTATTATATTATAATTGGTAAGCCATTTACAGCTCACTTTATACTGGACTTTTCATAGATTCATAGAAAACCAACATTAGTTGACACCTTAATCGCTCAACAGTTAAAATCCTTGACCGTACCTGTTAACATGGTTTAAATTTTTGAACGGCTGTGTCACTGTTATATTATTATTATGTTTCATTCATTGACTATTTTGATCACCACTTAACATAAAAAAAGTATGTAAATCACATCGAGTATTTATATGAAATGGTTCTTTCTAGACATTTTACAACATTTACTGCCTAGCATTATCGTGTTTATGTCGGACAAGAAGTTTTCATCCCGTTCGTATTTACATTATACTTACTATAGTGCGTTTTTTAAGCATTAGAAAGAAGGATAAAGCACGAAGCAAGAGGTCTTTTGTATAAGACACTTTATGCCACACAACTGTCAAAGTATCTCAAACAGCTCTTAAAAAAGACTTACATTATTGTTGTCGACCCTAAAATGATAGAAGTGTTTTCATTATTTATATCTTTACCAGATTCAGGGCCAGCTTCATATTGCAAACAAGCCTATTTGTATATTTGCAATATGGACTGGTCCTGACTTCACAATGAAAGTGGTCAGAGTACCCAAAGACGACAACTTTTGGGAACAAAATATGCTGCCTAAACTGACCCAGTTTTACAATAATTGTATCCTTCCAGAAATAATTGATCCTAGAAAATCAAGATCCTTGCCACTAAGAGAAATAAAATTCTAAGTGTTTCCCAAAAGTTTGACACGTTTTTTTTTTGATAAAGGCTAGTGATATGTAAAAACATAATTTAATTGTAATATATGCTTTATTGTACATCCATCAAGATTGGGATGATTGTAACAAAATAATAAAAGGTTGTTCAAAATTAATAAAGCCCTTTTAAAACCACTTGCTAATATTCATTACATTAATTATAAAGAGTCTTCCGAAAAATGGTTAGCGACTTTCTTGAGCTCTTATCTGGTTCTGAATTTCTTTACTTAGGCACATTATTTAGTTTCGAATATACCTACATGTCATTTACTACATACAGGTCAAGTTAATATAAAGCTTAAAAAAAACTCTTAATATACTTTGTCATAGAATTTTAATATAAATAGAAAACATGTGCACAAAAAGCAAATAGTTCTTTGTTTAAGTTAGCGCAACATGTTAACGAAATAATACTTACAATTTTTAAGTGCAAGTATCAATATCGGTCACGCTAACGCTCCAAAGGTGCACTATACTGCTATTCGCATCGAATAGCTCCGAACATTGCCGAGCCGTTAGTTCTACCCCGATCGCACTTTCATAGCTAGAAAGGGACGGCACGCGTGACTGGGGCGATCTCGCTGTGAGTTTGGGGGGAGGTAAGTATGTGTGCGTGATAGTGTAGTATCTACACACACAAACGCACTACGTGCTTCAAACTGCCGAATTCTGAGCGAGCGCATTTTACGATAGCACTCTTAAGTACGAAATACTGGTAGATTCGTTCACAGAGCCTTAAACTCTTTAGGTAACTAGGTAGGTAAAGTTGGTTAGGCCTTGCTATCCCCATCCGAAGCAAGAGAGTAGCATGTGTGAGTAAAGATTACTACACAACCCGTCGTTTAGAACTTTATTCTAAAATATGAGTACATAGGTTAGTTAGTATGCTATAAATATAAAAAAAATAGATTTTATAATATAAAATCCAAAAGCTACGATCTTGCTTACACGAATGGATAATAGTTCGGTAGGGGACTTTCACAAAAACAATAAAAATATTTTAATATTCATACAATTAATTTCTTATTTGTTGGTCTAGGTTTCAGTAGGACGCAGTAGGGTTAGGGATGGAAGAATCTGAATCCAGATTTGCTATACATTAATATGTACGACGGTCAGTAATCAGCTTCAAAATGAATCTACCATTAGGTACTGACCTATACGTATTTATTCCTGTTTAACTCATGTAATTATTACAACTATGCTAGTCTGTGCACTAGGTAAATTCATTCTAAGTTCTCCCTTTAAAGACTTAGGGTTATTCGGTACACAACGTAGACACTAGACGATCATTTGGCCAATTAGTTATTAATTAGTTAGTTATTATTAAGTGATTAAAAACGTTAATTTGTTTAATTATAACGAGTTTACCAGGGATACGATTTGGGGAGGGTACACCTAGTGAACCTAGTATGCAACTTTATTCAACCACCGAGGAAGTTAATATTTCTTACAAATATTTACCAGTTTTACACCAAAATATAAATGGCTTAATAAATAAGGCTGATGCATTAAGTGTCCATTTACAAAGTTTTATGAACATTGAAAAGCCTATTGACGTTATCTGCATCACAGAACACAATATGCAAATTAATGACGAAATGCAATTAATGATAGTCAATTATAGCCTAGCTGCTTATTTCTGCAGAAAAAGTAGAGATGGTGGATCATGCATATTAGTGAGAAACATAAAGTAAAATTCTAAATAAATTATGTTACACAAATAAGAAAGTAATCATTAGTGGTGATTTCAATATTGACATACTCAAAAGAACCGCAGTTTCAGTAGAATTTAAGAATTTAGTACACAGTTATAACTTAAGACTTAGAATATTAGAGCCGACCCGTTTATGTAGCAAAACATGCATAGACAATATCATACATAATGTTAGAGGAGGCAAAGCTGAAGTAATCGAATTAGCACTCTCCGATCACACAGCACAAGTTTTAACTTGTCCAGTGAAGAGGACAAATGTTCTGACTCACTGGTACGTAAGAAAAAGAGACCTAAGCCAAGAAAATATTGATAAGTTCATTGAGTGCTTGCAAAATCTAAATTTTAATGAAGTTTACTTATCTGTTGATTCTAATGAAGCTTACGACAACTTTTCGGATCTATTCGAATTATTTTATAATCTATGCTTCCCATACCAAAGATGTAAAATATCCTCCATTAAAAAACCTGCATGGATCTCCAAAGGTATAAAGCAGTGCTGTAGGTGAAAGAGATATTTGCTATGGAAGTGTCGTTTATCTCCTACACAAGGAGATAAAGAATACTTCAAAAACTACTCGAAACGACTCAAAAAAATTATTAATCTAACTCAAAAATCTCAAAACAATTATTTTATTAAAAATGCGCAAAATAAGTCTAAGGCAACATGGAAAATAATTAACAGTTCTAAGACAAATCAACCAAGACATTATATTTCAAAAATATTTTCAAATAATAATATCCACACTACTAATCCAAAAAATATTGCGCAAGAATTCAACAATCATTTTATTCACCAAATTCAACCAATTAATATAGTTAATAATAATTCCAATTCTAATATCTATTTAAACAACAATTTGACATTTAATTCACTTAATTCTATTTTCATGAAACCTACTACTTCTGATGACATTATTAAAATAATAAATGGCCTGAGGAATACAAACAGCACTGGGTATGATGGCGTAAGTACATATATAGTTAAAAAAGTATCTCATATAATTTCACCTTTACTAAGTCATATCGTAAATTTGTGCATTATGTGTGTAAGTTTTCCAGAAAAATTAAAATTAACAATTATAAAACCTCTACATAAAAAACATAGCAAAGAAGACATGAATAATTACAGACCGATTGCGCTTACTCCAATCTTCTCAAAAGTTATAGAAAAGTATATTTATAATAGTGTATCTGGCTACTTTGAACACAATAATTTGTATGTAAAGGAGCAAAAAGGATTCCGTAAAAACATGACGATTAACATGGCTATCTATGACTTAATAGAAACTGTTCTAAATAATATGGATAAAAGGATCCCAGTCTCTGCGTTGTATATGGACATGTCAAAGGCCTTTGACTATGTTGAGCATAGAATACTTTTAGATAAGCTGTATCGCTACGGAATACGTGGTAATATCCATGCTCTAATTAGACCATATTCAAGCGACAGAAGACAAACAACTCAAATAAGTAAAATATGTCTCAAGACAAAAATGGAACAGATCTACTCATCGGATGTATGTCCATCTCTCGTCTTGTAGCCTGGGGATATGGCCAGCCCATGTCCACTTAAGCTTCTGGGCCTGGCTAAGTGCGTCTATGTCTTTTGTTCTTTTACGGATTAGGGAGTGATTTATTTTTTGTATTTTTCTTATTTTCACCATGCTCCGTTCCATTCCCCTTTGGCATGAGACTATTAACCTTTTGGCTTTATTTGAAAACTTCCACGTTTGGCATGCGTACGTCATGGTTGGGAGTAGACACATATCCATTACTTTCTTTTTGAGATGTAAAGTTAGATCACCTTTTAGGGATTCTTTGAGACTCCGTACTTCTTCCAGGTGTTTTTTGTCCTTCTTTAGAAAGGACAAAAAACTACTACTACTAGAAATAGATATAGGGGACTTGCCGTCATAGGTCGGAAGGTTTATTTTATATTTATTGCTTTTCTTAGGTTGAACTTTGTTTACCAAACTTTGAAATGTGTTTACTAATCATGACAGCAAAAATTGACCGGAGTAGTGTAGTTGGTCGCCTCGTAGATGTCTCGGCAATTATTGGGCTGGGACGTCGTCGGCTGTTCCGCTGCTGATAACGATGGTATGTTCATCTTGTCATTCTTGTCGATGTTCAAGCTCGGTAAAGGAATCTGTAAATAGTTGGCAGTGTCAGTAAGCTTAGGCTGAGGAATAGAATAATTATTTAACTCACCTGTGCCAGATGCGGCAGTTAGGTTGCCTATTTGGTTATAACCACGAGGCACCATGTTAAAGGTGTTATTGCAAATTTCAGGCATGCCAGCATGGCTGGCTGTAGATTGTACACATTCTTTGACACTATTTTGCCTCCTACTACTAAGGGAACCATGTTCACTAGACGCGTCAATAGCTGCGAGCTCAGCCTGGTATTCCAGCACGGCCGTCCTCCGCTCGAGCTCCACTTTCCTGGCAGCAAACTCCAACTCCAATTGTGCGAGGTGACGGGCGTGCTGTGCCTCTGCTGCGTGTTTCCTCGCAGTAACCATCGCCGAGGAGCGGCTCGTGCGCGATAATGTCGAGCGTGCGTGAGAGGGGCCGGCCACGGGCGCGGCAGCGGCGGGATCAGTTTCATGTTCCCGCTTTGTCGCTGCTTCGCTCTCTCCGGGGCCTTGAGATATTTGAACGTGCCTAGAGACATTACCTGAAGGGGATTCCTGATTATCGGTAGCCGATTTTACTAATTTTGTTTCGCTACGTGTGACAACCATTTTGTAGGCTTAATAATATGTACACTGCGCTGTATTACACTGGTTGTACTTGTTATAATTAGAGAAGGACCATTATTTGGTCTACTAATATAAAATTATAGCCAATAATTAGTAATTGAAACCAAATTTGTTTTATTTTCGTTTGACAATGCCACAAAAACATAGACAATAGGTACTAATAAAAAAGGAACAAAAAACATAGAAAAAACAAGGTTTTATATATACAGTCGTGCACAGGCGGCCTGTCAATTGCGACAGAGTTCTACGGTGGTACGTGAATACATTTCCCTTAATGTACATACCGAGTTCCTTGGTCGCGCAAGTTAGTAACAAAATGCACCGATAAATGGCGCTTTAGGTACTCATGACTAAACTATTTATTATTATTATTATTATATCGAGCCCGTTATGTCCCACTGCTGAGCAAAGGCCTCCCCCCTCTGTTTCCATTCATCGCGGTCTTGAGCAATATCTGGCCAGTCTTTTAAAAAGGAGTCCAAGTTATCCCGCCATCGCCGACGAGGTCTACCGCGTCTCCGTTTTGAGTTTTATGGCTTCCACTCCGTGGTCCCTTTGGCCCACAGCTCATTCGGCATGCGGTAGACGTGGCCAGCCCAGTCCCACTTTAATTTGGCCGCCTTCCGAGCTACATCCTCTATTTGGGTCTTGGAGCGCAGCGTGGTGTTCCGGATGCGATCCATTAACTTTACACCTAATATGCTGCGCTCCATAGCTCGCTGGCAAACCCCGAGTTTGGACTTCTGCGCTTCCGTCAAAGACCAAGTCTGTGCACCGTAGGTGAGAACTGGAAGTATGCACATGTCCATGAGCCTACGTTTAAGTGACAGAGGTAGGTCACCCTTCATTAGGTGTTTCATGGACCAATAGCTCCTCCAGGCGTTTTCGGTCCGTCTATCGACCTCTTTCTCTTGTCGCGCCTGGAAAGAGACTAATTGGCCCAAATAAAGATACTCATGGACATATGCTATATGTTCTCCGTTTATCTCTACCCTACGTTTTGTGCTATTGGTCATGACCTTGGTCTTTGACATGTTCATCTTTAGTCCAACCTCGAGGCTTGCGGTGCTGAGATCGTCAAGCATATGACAAAGCTCGGAAGCGGTTGAGGAAAACAAGACGATGTCGTCAGCGAAACGAAAATTGGTCAACCTTCTTTCCCCGACGACTAACCCCTTCTCTTCCCAACGCGGCGTAAGTTTTTGGAACACGTATTCTAAAGTGCTGGTGAAAAGCTTCGGCGATAGCGGATCTCCTTGTTTAACTCCTCTTTGTACTTCGAAAGACTGACCAGAAGATTGTAGTTTTATGGCGGCTGTACTATTTTTGTAAATAGTTTTTATGAGTTGAATGTAGTTCGGCGCTATTTCATGATGTTGTAGAGCTGCAAAAATGGAATGATGCGATATACTGTCGAAAGATCTATTAGAAGTTACTTGCTTGCCGTCCATCATGTTGAAATTTAACTATTATTAAAAGTTCATCGACAAAGTTACTAACATGTGTTCCTCGGTGCCTTAATCGATCGAGTATCACGCTGGAAATGACTTTATTCGGTAGCTATTAAGTTTATATCTACGAATAATCCACTAGAAGTTACTTGCTTGCCGTCCATCATGTTGAAATTTAACTGTTACTCAAAGTTCATTGAGTGACTTACTAACATGTGTTTCTTGGTGCCTTTACCCTACTAATCGATCGAGTATCACTCTGAAAATGACTTTATTCGGTAGCTATTAGGTTTTTCTCTACGACTAATTTGTAAGAAGTTACTTGCCTGCCGTCTATCAGGTTGAATTTAACTGTTTCTCAAAGTACATTGAGTGACTTTCTAACATGTTTCCCGGTACCTTTACCCTACTAATCAATCGAGTATCACTCTGGAAATGACTTTATTCAGTAGCTATTAGGTTTATCTCTACGAGTAACCTGTTAGAAGTTACTTGCTTGCAGTCCATCATGTTGAAATTTAACTGTTATTAAAAGTTCATCGACAAAGTTACTAACATGTGTTCCTCGGTGCCTTTACCCTACTAATCGATCGAGTATCACTCTAGAAATGATTTTATTTGGTAGCTATCAAGTTTATCTCTACGAGTAATCTGTTAGAAGTTACTTGCTTGCCGTCCATCATGTTGAAATTTAACTGTTTCTCAAAGTACATTGAGTGACTTACTAACATGTGTTTCTCGGTACCTTTACCCTACTAATCGATCGAGTATCACTCTGAAAATGACTTTATTTGGTAGCTATTAGGTTTATCTCTACGAATAATTTGTTAGAAGTTACTTGCTTACCGTCCATCATGTTGAAATTTAACTGTTTCTCAAAGTACATTGAGTGACTTACTAACATGTGTTTCTCGGTACCTTTACCCTACTAATCGATCGAGTATCACTCTGGAAATGACTTTATTCGGTAGCTATTAGGTTTATCTCTACGAATAATCTATTAGAATTTACTTGCTTGCCGTCCATCATGTTGAAATTTAACTGATCCTCGAAGTACATTGAGTGACTTACTAACATGTGTTTCTCAGTGCCCTTACCCTACAAATCGATCGAGTATCACTCTGGAAATGACTTTATTCGGTATAGTGAACATTTTTTAAAAAGTAGGAATCCACTTCAAGTCTTATCTGCCGATGAATGGTTTTGTTCTCTATTGTTAAGGCCGACCGCTAATCACCCGTGCAAAATAAAATGCATAAATAACAAATGATTTCATACGAATAACAACTTTATAATAAATTAATAAGGTTCAAATTTCATCAGCACGCACTCGACATAAAACCTTTTGGAACGGAAGAGCCGAACACCTGGGCGATCACGGCTCTTATTTCCAAAAGGTTTTATGTCGAGTGCGTGCTGATGAAATTTGAACCTTATTAATTTACGATAAAGTTGTTATTCGTATGAACTCATTTGTTATTTATACATTTCATTTTGCACGGGTGATTAGCGGTCGGCTTTAACAATAGAGAACAATTCCATTCATAGGCAGATAAGATTTGAAGTGGATTCCTACTTTTTAAAAAATGTTGACTATAGCTATTAAGTGTTTCTCTACGAATAATCTGTTAGAAGTTACTTGCTTGCCGTCCATCATGATGAAATTTAACTGTTTCTCAAAGTACATTGAGTGACTTACTAACATGTGTTTCTCGGTACCTTTACCCTACTAATCAATCGAGTATCACCCTGGAAATGACTTTATTCTGTAGCTATTAAGTTTATCTCTACGAGTAATCTGTTAGAAGTTACTTGCTTGCCGTCCATCATGTTGAAATTTAACCGTTATTAAAAGTTCATCGACAAAGTTACTAACATGTGTTCCTCGGTACCCTTACCCTACTAATCAATCGAGTATCACTCTGGAAATGACTTTATTTGGTAGCTTTTAGGTTTATCTCTACGAATAATCTATTAGAAGTTACTTGCTTGCCGTCCATCATGTTGAAATTTAACTGTTACTCAAAGTACATTGAGTGACTTACTAACATGTGTTTCTCGGTACCTTTACCCTACTAATCGATCGAGTATCACTCTGAAAATGACTTTATTTGGTAGCTATTAGGTTTATCTCTACGAATAATTTGTTAGAAGTTACTTGCTTACCGTCCATCATGTTGAAATTTAACTGTTTCTCAAAGTACATTGAGTGACTTACTAACATGTGTTTCTCGGTACCTTTACCCTACTAATCGATCGAGTATCACTCTGGAAATGACTTTATTCGGTAGCTATTAGGTTTATATCTACGAATAATCTATTAGAATTAACTTGCTTGCCGTCCATCATGTTGAAATTTAACTGATCCTCGAAGTACATTGAGTGACTTACTAACATGTGTTTCTCAGTGCCCTTACCCTACAAATCGATCGAGTATCACTCTGGAAATGACTTTATTCGGTAGCTATTAAGTGTTTCTCTACGAATAATCTGTTAGAAGTTACTTGCTTGCCGTCCATCATGATTAAATTTAACTGTTTCTCAAAGTACATTGAGTGACTTACTAACATGTGTTTCTCGGTACCTTTACCCTACTAATCAATCGAGTATCACCCTGGAAATGACTTTATTCTGTAGCTATTAAGTTTATCTCTACGAGTAATCTGTTAGAAGTTACTTGCTTGCCGTCCATCATGTTGAAATTTAACCGTTATTAAAAGTTCATCGACAAAGTTACTAACATGTGTTCCTCGGTACCCTTACCCTACTAATCAATCGAGTATCACTCTGGAAATGACTTTATTTGGTAGCTTTTAGGTTTATCTCTACGAATAATCTATTAGAAGTTACTTGCTTGCCGTCCATCATGTTGAAATTTAACTGTTACTCAAAGTACATTGAGTGACTTACTAACATGTGTTTCTCGGTACCTTTACCCTACTAATCGATCGAGTATCACTCTGGAAATGACTTTATTTTGTAGCTATTAAGTTTTTCTCTACGAGTAATCTGTTAGAAGTTACTTGCTTGCCGTCCATCATGTTGAAATTAACTGTTTCTCAAAGTACATTGAGTGACTTTCTAACATGTTTCTCGGTACCTTTACCCTACTAATCAATCGAGTATCACTCTGGAAATGACTTTATTTAGTAGCTATTAGGTTTATCTTTACGAGTAATCTGTTAGAAGTTACTTGCTTGCCGTCCATCATGTTGAAATTTAACTATTATTAAAATTTCATCGACAAAGTTACTAACATGTGTTCCTCGGTACCTTTACCCTACTAATCAATCGAGTATCACTCTGGAAATGACTTTTTTTGGTAGCTTTTCAATTTATCTCTACGAATAATCTATTAGAAGTTACTTGCTTGCCGTCCATCATGTTGAATTTAACTGTTTCTCAAAGTACATTGAGTGACTTTCTAACATGTTTCTCGGTGCCCTTACCCTACAAATCGATAGAGTATCACTCTAGGAATGACTTTTTTCGGTAGCTATTAGTTTTATCTCTACGAGTAATCTGTTAGAATTTACTTGCTTGCCGTCCATCATGTTGAAATTAACTGTTTCTCAAAGTACATTGAGTGACTTTCTAACATGTTTCTCGGTACCTTTACCCTACTAATCAATCGAGTATCACTCTGGAAATGACTTTATTTAGTAGCTATTAGGTTTATCTTTACGAGTAATCTGTTAGAAGTTACTTGCTTGCCGTCCATCATGTTGAAATTTAACTATTATTAAAAGTTCATCGACAAAGTTACTAACATGTGTTCCTCGGTACCTTTACCCTACTAATCAATCGAGTATCACTCTGGAAATGACTTTATTTGGTAGCTTTTAGATTTATCTCTACGTAAAATCTATTAGAAGTTACTTGCTTGCCGTCCATCATGTTGAATTTAACTGTTTCTCAAAGTACATTGAGTGACTTTCTAACATGTTTCTCGGTGCCCTTACCCTACAAATCGATCGAGTATCACTCAAGGAATGACTTTATTCGGTAGCTATTAGGTTTATCTCTACGAGTAATCTGTTAGAAGTTACTTGCTTGCCGTCCATCATGTTGAAATTTAACTATTATTAAAAGTTCATCGACAAAGTTACTAACATGTGTTCCTCGGTGCCTTTACCCCACTAGTCGATCGAGTATCACTCTGGAAATGACTTTTATCGGTAGCTATTAAGTTTATCTCTACAAATAATCTGTTAGAAGTTACTTGCCTGCCGTCCATCATGTTGAATTTAACTGTTACAAAGTTCATTGAGTGACTTACTAACATGTGTTTCTCGGTACCTTTACCCTACTAATCGATCGAGTATCACTCTGGAAATGACTTTATTCTGTAGCTATTAAGTTTATCTCTACGAGTAATCTGTTAGAAGTTACTTGCTTGCCGTCCATCATGTTGAAATTTAACTGTTTCTCGAAGTACATTGAGTGACTTACTAACATGTGTTTCTCGGTACCTTTACCCTACTAGTGGATCGAGTATCACTCTGGAAATGACTTTATTCGGTAGCTTTTAGGTTTTTCTCTACGAATAATTTATAAGAAGTTACTTGCCTGCCGTCCATCATGTTGAATTTAACTGTTTCTCAAAGTACATTGAGTGACTTTCTAACATGTTTCTCGGTACCTTTACCCTACTAATCAATCGAGTATCACTCTGGAAATGACTTAATTCAGTAGCTATTAGGTTTATCTCTACGAGTAATCTTTTAGAAGTTACTTGCTTGCCGTCTATCATGTTGAAATTTAACTATTATTAAAAGTTCATCGACAAAGTTACTAACATGTGTTCCTCGGTACCTTTACCCTACTAATCAATCGAGTATCACTCTGGAAATGACTTTATTTGTTAGCTTTTAGGTTTATCTCTACGAATAATCTGTTTGAAGTTACTTGCTTGCCGTCCATCATGTTGAAATTTAACTGTTACTCAAAGTTCATTGAGTGACTTACTAACATGTGTTTCTCGGTGCCCTTGCCCTACAAATCGATCGAGTATCACTCTGGAAATGACTTTATTCGCTTTATTAGGTGTTTTTCTACGAATATTCTGTTAGAAGTTACTTGCTTGCCGTCCATCATGTTGAAATGTAACTGTTTCTCAAAGTACATTGAGTGACTTACTAACATGTGTTTCTCGGTACCTTTACCCTACTAGTCGATCGAGTATCACTCTGGAAATGACTTTATTCGGTAGCTATTAAGTTTATCACTACAAATAATTTGTTAGAAGTTACTTGCCTGCCGTTCATCATGTTGAATTTAACTGTTTCTCAAAGTACATTGAGTGACTTACTAACATGTGTTTCTCGGTACCTTTACCCTACTAAACGATCGAGTATCACTCTGGAAATGACTTCATTCGGTAGCTATTAGGTTTATCTCTACAAATAATCTCTTAGAAGTTACTTGCTTGCCGTCCATCATGTTGAAATTTAACTGTTACTCAAAGTTAATTGAGTGACTTACTAACATGTGTTTCTCGGTGCCTTTACCCTACTAAACGATCGAGTATCACTATGGAAATGACTTTATTCGATAGCTATTAGGTTTATCTCTACGAATAATCTGTTAGAAGTTACTTGCTTGCCGTCCATCATGTTGAAATTTAACTGTTACTCAAAGTTCATTGAGTTACTTACTAACATGTGTTTCTCGGTGGCTATACCCTACTAAACGATCGAGTATCACTCTGCAAGTGACCGTATTCGGTTACTGACAGAGATTTCACTACGAATGTTTTTTTTTCAGATTCTGGCTTTCAAAAAATACTTGACTCCTTAATTTGGTCGGGTTATTGATGGCCGCTAACTTTGGCCGCTAACTTCACACCGGTAGCTTTTGGAACCAAGGGCGTAGCGAGGTACGGGCAGGCGGGGTGGACTAATACGTCGATGGTGGCAAACAACTGTTTTTTAGTGGGAAAAAGGCGTGACCTGCAAATTAACAAACTTTTCTATTCAAAATTCAAATAATTTGTAAAATTTTGAATTAATAAAAACCACGGTCATGACACAAGATTTACTGAAAATGTCGTATTAGGTAATATGCATGTTGTTCATCTCGAAATTGTAAAAGAAACAAGAACAAGTACCTAAATAAACGTTAAATAACACATTACACGCATCAGCTGTCCCTCTCAATCATTTCTTACCAAGTTTACAAACAACATGCTGGCAATTTTCCTCTTCAATCTCCCAATTGCCGGTTTTTCGCTTCCCTGAAGCCTTTAATCTCTTCACATCGTAAGCGCACCCCATTTAGAATAAATAACGTTAAACATCTGTGCAAATATCACGTCACCACATTCAATTCCGTCCACGGGCCACGTCAAAAGTTCAGATGTATTTCAGTTTCCAAAAACAACATCATTAAAGGCCCATTTGAATTCACAATGAGTCCCAACCATGACGCGCATAGCAAATAAGCAAATACAGCAAGTTTACTCGGCGAAATCAGATTCCTTTAAGTTTGGACCGTAGTTCGTTGGAATAGAGAACACGGTTGGCACACGCTGGACGGTAGGCACGGATTTCTGAATGGATTGAAGCTATTTGAAATCGGAAATGAAACGCTCATTAGGTACTGAATGGCTTGTATTAGTCGCCTCGGTTGCTCAAATTATGTGGGCGATTCGCTTCCGTTTCTAGTTTGTAATTATATTTTGTTGTAAAACATTACATATATATATATATACCTCCTCCGTAGGTATTACTTTAGGTTTTTTTAGGGTTCCGTACCTCAAAAGGAAAAAAACGGAATCCTTATAGGATCACTCGTGCGTCTGTCTATCCGTCTGTCACATCCGATTTGCTCCGAAACTACTGAGTTGAGTTGAAATTTGGTACACATATGTAAATTACTGACCCAAAGATGGACGCGTAAAGTAAATTAATGAATTCTGAACAAAGGGGCCACTTTTGGGGGGTAAACTAGAAAATTAAAAAAAAAAGTTTTGCAAACTGTATTGTGTGACATATCAAATAAAAGGGGTTGTTGTAAGCATCTCAGTTTTTTTTATATAATTTTAGCAAAAACAGATTTGAAGTCATTTAGGAAATAGACGAATTTTGACCATTCCCCCCGCCCCTTATCGCCGAAACTACTAGGCTTAAAATTCTGAAAAAAAATATGGAAAATAGTTCCTTGTTTACAGGAAAACCTATGAGAAGTTTTAGTATTCAAAGTAACGGGAAAATTCTCAATATTTTACGGAACCCTCACCACGCGAGTTGAACTCGCACTTGTCCGGTTTTTTTTTTCATTTTTCGTGGAACATGTGCAATGTGGTTCAGGATAATGGTATGAAACCAGGTTATCAGTTTTCGTTACGCTGTTTCTTACACCTCTTATATGGAACTACGTACCGTATACTCGGTATAATTTATCTACTATTTACCAGTTATATACTTAAAGGGTCTACTCAATCCCATTTTTGGTCCGCGAACCAAATTAAAGTTAATCGTATTTTAATGTTGGTTATTAACTTTTTATCTTTCCTTATTTGTTGTTAATTTGTGCTCCTCCTAGGTCATTAATTTTCAATTTAGTACGAATAATGGCAGCACTTACAATAAAGCGCAAATGTAACAATTTGCAGCAGCTAGAAAAGTTTATTTAAACTAAATATTTAAGTAATCCTAGAAAAATATAATGATGCTTTGAAACGTCCACCATAATTCTACTACTACAGTCGTCGCAACGACTAGGTCACGTACTAGATCGCAATCAGTTCAAATTCAATTCCAAGAGTAGGTAGGTACGCCAACAAAATTACTTTCAAAAATGCTAAACTATTTTTTTTATCAATAATTCGTTCTTCAGGCTCTTTTTCACAAACTTGACAATTACGTTTCACCCTCGATACCACATCTAATTGATTCAGTCAAAACCGCCTAAGTGCGCTTTGACGCTCCTCGCTGCGTAATGGTAATATTGTGCCTATATATATATATACTACTCAAAAGAAAATAGGGGCCACTAAGTATTTTGATTGCTACGTGAAAAATATAGTAAACAGTAATGTATATTTATTAAAATAACATGTAACAAGGCTTTTGTTTTACCTTATGCTAATAACCATTTAATTGTGTAGTCAATTGTTTCACTTATTTCAATTAACATGAAATTAGTCCATTGTCAACAGCAAAAACTAAACAGAAACTCTTTGCAAAACAAAACAAAAACTGACACAAGCTGTTTTTTTGTATGGTTTAGTAACGGGTGTGTCCTCCTCTCCTGTTTTCACACTCCTGGAGCCTTGAATACATACTCTCGATCAAGTTTCTAATCTTTTCATCAGGTATCTCTTCCCACGCACGTTTCAGAGCATCCATAAGCTGTTGCTGGTTGTGAACCTCTTGCTCATGCTCCCTAACCCTTCGTTTTAATTGGTCCCACATATGCTCTATTGGATTTAAATCCGGACTATACGCTGGCCATGGTAGGACACGAATATGGGAGTCATCCAGTACAGTCTGAGTGGCCCGATCTGTGTGTGGGCGGGCATTGTCATGCATTAACCAGAACCCTGGCCCCACTCTCTGTGAGAATGGAATCACATGAGGCCTGATGACTTCATCGATGTACCGTTGTGCAGTTACTGTGCCTTGATTTAAGAAATTATATATAAGAATTTCCACGTTGAACCCTAGATAAAGGAATTCGTACTACTCGGCATCTGGACCTTTGCAGGTCTTCATGCAGTCGATTACGTATCGTTTGGTCACTAACACGAGTCCCCGTTGTCAACCGTAGGCGATTTTGTAACTTACGTGCCGTCACAGAGCGCTCTCGACGGGCACTCAATCGGATGTAGCGATCCTCTTGTGCCGTAGTCGCTCGCACCCTGCCCGATCCAGGCCTTCTTGCAACACTGCCAGTCTCTTGGAACCGATCCCACACATTTTGGATGGCTCGGCGAGAGAAACCCAACGAAAAAGCTACAGACCGCTGTGAATGACCTTCAGCAATCAATGTAACGGCTCTGGTGGCAGTAATGGTATTCATATGCCTTCGTTGACGTGGCATTATTAACAAAAGATGTTAAAAGAAGCAAAAGATGGACAGAAATAGTTTTTTTACAGAATAAAATTGTGATTCCATCTGAAAGGAATTTGACCTGAAACTCGTTTTTAGGGTTCCGTAGCCAAAATGGCAAAAACGGAACCCTTATAGTTTCGTCATGTCCGTCTGTCCGTCTGTCCGTCTGTCCGTCTGTCCGTATGTCACAGGCATTTTACTCGAAAACCATAAGGTGTATTTGAATAAAATTTTGAGGATAGGTGTATTTTGTTAGCCGCTACATAGTTTTGTAATTAAAATGACAAAAAAAATTTTTTTAGGGGTGCACTCCATACATAAAACTAAATGTCAAAAAATTTTTTTTCATTGTGACCTTCCGTGTGGCACATTAATCGATAGGCCTTTCAAAATAAATATAAGGTTTCTTGGCATTTTTTTTGATTAAGTGAATAGGGTCGGAGATAATCGCCCCGAAAGTCACTAAAATTCTGTCCCCCCCCCTCTAATTTTTGAACGGTGTATTTTAAAAATATGAAAAAATTCATGGACATAGGGCTTATTAATTTCATTCACCGAAAATTGTTTTGGACAAGATCGGTTCAGAGGTTTTCGAGATATTGCTGAAAAACTGCCTTCCTCAAAGAAAAGGACGTAAGTGCCGTAAAATTTCTGTGACGATACGACCTTTTTAATAGGCACGGAACCCTTCGTTTTGCGTGGTCCGACACGCACTTGGCCGGTTTTTTTATTTGCTTCTATTTCTGGCCAGCTGTAAGACTTAAACACCAGCATTAAAGAGGTTGGATACTGAAGGAGGCCGGACATCATTAATTAGTCACTTATTAATTAGTTTACATCTAAAAATTTACTCAAAAACAGAAATATGTAAGTGGCCCTTATTTTCTTTTGAGTAGTATATATATGTATCGTCCCTTGGCTACAAAAACCACCTAACTGTGTGTAAGCTAGTATTGAGTAAAATGCAAATTAAGGTGAAGGGCCAATAATTGCTAATTTGTTTTTATATGAACAGTCACTTTGCTGAACTTTAAAGGTAGTTTGATGAAATGGACTAGACCTGAGACTCTTCTCAGGCCGGGCAGGGGCTCTAGGAGCTGCTTTGCTGAACTTGTAACCCGTGAGGTAGTATTGTAAAGTGGACCTGAAATCTATTTGTTACGTTCTATAGTCGCTGAAAGACTGAGGCTCGATTCTCGCATTTAAATATACATTTTGAAGTACTAAATTTTCACCAAAAATTGTTCAATGGCCTTGTATTTGATATCATGGTATATTTACAAGTGCTATAAAGTTTGCTTTTACTGTGCAAATATAATTAGCAATATTAACAATGTTGTCGCTCTCGCTCACGCACAACCAAATATACAAAAGCTGGTATTCTTACATGCTTGTAAGTAAATCAATTATAAATTAAATGGAGTCGGCATTTGCATTATTTGCAGTAAAGTCAGGCCTCGGTTAGCAGTATAGTAACGAAGTACCAGTGTTTAAAATGTTACAAAGGCTATAGCCGTGTTTCTATACAAAATTTGCCTTTCTGTCAAATGTTCTAGTAATTTCATTTTTAGATATTCCTTGTAGGCAAAGGTCTGTTCCCCAAAGAAGAGTCATGAACACTTGTCAGTTTTCGTAATATGGCGGTTTGTTTTTTTTCACTTTTTAATTTATTTCTTGAATTCGGTCTTTGCGATTAATTTGTTTTTTTTTGGTAAACTATACTACATAATAAAACCTATCACTACAAAAAATATTGCCTGAAACTTTAGTACAAATATATGTCAAAATAATGGAAACTATTTTTTTTTTGGTGTTCTGGTGTAGCGGCACCTACAGTTTTTATTTCATAAATTGCCCATCTATAGACCTACTACATATATTAAATTCAAATTATTATCTTTGGTACTTCATGCCAAAAACTAACTACAAATAAAATTATTGGATTATTATTGGATGACTTACTTTATATTCTTGCATACTTACATACTAACAGGTCAAGTTAATATAAAGCTTGTAAAAATAAGCGTCCATGGAAATCCAATCAGAATGCGATAATAGCATAATTTGACAGATCGTCAATCGATTTGATTTTGGTACAACAATTATGTCACATAATTTACGTTTCATTACGGTCCCTAGTCCATAATTTTTTGCTAAGGGCCTGTCGAACTTGGATGTCTGATGACAATGATTTTCGACTTCTTATTTTCCTTAGATTTCTTATTATAATTAGCATCTACTGGCCCCGGACCATCTTCAATGCCTATGGGAGTTGGCCAAAATCATATCAATAGGGAGATACGCCTGAAGAACTGACGCAGGATAGGACCTGTGCTTCGTAGATCAGACAACCACCTGTCCAGACAAAGCTTAAGATGGTAAGCTTCCGGGAAAAGGAAACCAGGTCACCCTCGCTTCACTTGGAGACGCACAGTTAACAAAGAGGCTACCTCATCAGGCCTTGGCTGGAAAGAAATTGAGGTTGCCGCCCAGGACAGAAACAGATGGAAAACCCCTTAGAGCCCTTTGTCCCTTATGAGGGATAGAAGGATATCATCATCACCATCATCATCAATTAGCACCTATAGTAGTACTACTACTATGAACTACTAGGGCCCATACCTACAGCTATAAATTGCAATTTGACAAAGTCTCAACTCAACCGGCAACACTGGTCAAAAAGCCCCTCGTAAAATCGAAATTATTCCCAGGCAGCTCCGTAATACCCTTATTATGTACCTCCTTGGCAGCAAAATTTAGGTTATAAAACTATATATATATGTAAGTCAGTATTTTCTGCCTCAAATTAGGTTAGAGGCAGTTCCGAGCCGCGCGCAGCTCGATAAAAATCACGTTTTAAACCGACTTCAGCTCACGTCTTACCATTTTTTCCGACGCTGCGAAACAGTATTACTTACCTCTGATTACTTCCTGCTTATCCTATCTTAATAAATTATGTAAAGGAAAAGCGACCCTGATCTCTGAGAGTTAAACTTTACTTTACAAAAGTAGGCAAGCTGAACATTTTGATTTTGCTTGCTGGACCATTTATCACGGGCCGTTCAGTTTTTATCGACAGCCCTGAACACCTGGTTATATTTAAATAAAATGTTGAATATTATTATCAACAAAACATGCATTTCACGTTTGCGTTTATTCATTTTGCTTTACCTTGGAAATTATTTTTCAACACGCTATCCTCTGGTATTTTCATACTTTTGAAGTAATTAGGAAACATTGAAGTGAGAGGTTACTTGAAACTTGGTCGGTCGCATGGGAATGGGACGCAAATTTTATTTCCATGCAAAGCTAATTTTATTTAATTATTGTGCCAAGTTTAACAAGTCGGAAGTACAGTAGTAAACTACTATGTTTTAAGTAGTACTTATCTAGTAAGGACTAAAACCAAGCAGGTTGTCAATTCAGTAGACAGATTTCAAGCATTTTTTTTAAATATGAAAACTTAAAACCTATAGGTGTTTGTGTTAGAACTGAGATGGTTGGAGCCATGAGGATTTGATTGAACTCTTCTAACTAAGTAAGGAATTACTCGTGCAAGTCATTACGTTATGATGAATCCTACCCATCGAAATCGATTGCCTAACTATTTTAATGTAGTAGTTAATTATTACAATACAGTAGGCAATTTATTGGGCGGGTAAGTAGGGAACAGCGATTGTAGAATAATTCTAAGCTTACGCCTCTTCCAATTACAAATTACTACTCATTTTAATGAAAAAGCAAAGGAATATTTTTCTAGCAATCCATTTATCCAACAAATTCAAAACCTTTCAGCATTCTCGCTTTAAACCGGCGACCCCGCTTCCCGCTTTTTGTTATTAATGTTCCAACGAATTACGCTGTGGTTGCTCATTTATCACTATTACCAGTTCATACCTGACGTAACACACAATGGATGAAATCGCGGCCAAGGCACACGTCTCCCAGTGGACATTTATCTACGTAAATGGTCAATAGAAAATGCACTATGAAACCATTTTACATCTCATGTAAGTGCATTCCTATTCATCGAACGAGCGAGCGAAGCGAACGAAGTTCTATGCTTCAGCTTGTGGCCAGTGTCTATTCAGCTGTCCGGCTTTCTCAAGCGATTTGCGTGAAATTTTATGAGCAGGTTCGTTGATTATATGGTTTTTTTTTTCGAGCCAGTTTCGCGAAATTAAAAATAATAATTTTAATAATAATAATAATGTAACTACTGAAAACAACTGAAGTATTCAGTAGCGCCATCAAAATGGAATTTGGTGTCGATAAGTGTGCGGTTATGCATGTACAGCGGGGTAAAATTGTAAATTCAACAAATTTACAACTTTCTGAGACAATGTCACTCAAATCTATCTCCGAAGCAGAAACCTATAAGTATCTTGGTATGTCACAGTCATTGGGTATTGAGGGTGAGGGCGTAAAGCGGGCAGTGAAGGAGCGCTTCTTTTGTCGTCTGACAAAAGTACTTAATAGTCTTTTGTCGGGCGGCAACAAGGTGCGCGCCTTCAACGCCTGGGTGATGCCCTTGCTTACTTACTCCTTTGGCATACTAAGGTGGACTCAGACTGAGCTGGATGCCCTGGACCGAAGAGTCCGTGTCCTGCTTACTGCGCATCGCATGCTACACCCACGCTCGTCTGTTATGAGACTGTACATCTCGCGGAAATGTGGAGGTCGCGGCTTTTTAAATGCCAAAGACCTCCACAACCGCGAAGTGTGCAGCCTCCGGGATTATTTCCTAAGCAACGAGTGTGGGATGCATCGCGACGTAGTAGCAGTAGACGGAAACTTCACCCCGCTCTCCTTGGCAAACGAAAATTGGCGCAGACTTAAAGTAATGAGCACCGAGGACCGCAAGGCGGTATGGAGGAGCAAGGAGCTTCACGGGCGGTTCTATAAGGCCCTCACAGGGCCCGATGTAGATCTGCTCGCGTCGGTGAACTGGCTACGTTTCGGGGATCTCTTCGGGGAAACCGAAGGTTTTGTCTGTGCAATTGCGGACGAAGTTATCATGACGAACAATTACCGGAGGTACATCCTGAAGGACGGTACGGTCGACATTTGTCGGGCATGCCGCCGTCCCGGGGAGTCACTCAGGCATATTATCTCCGGTTGTGGTCATCTTGCTAACGGCGAGTACTTGCACAGACATAACCTTGTAGCCAGAATTATTCACCAGCAACTTGCTCTGCTATACGGTCTTGTGGTCTCCGAAGTGCCTTACTATAAGTACACACCTGCGCCAGTTCTCGAAAATGGTCGTGCCACGCTCTATTGGGATCGATCTGTCATCACGGACAGGACTATTCTTGCCAATAGGCCCGATATCGTGCTGACAGATCGATCGAAACGCCAGGCAGTGCTCGTCGACATCACCATCCCCCATGACGAGAACCTCGTGAAGGCCGAGAAGGACAAAGCCAGCAAGTACCTAGACCTGGCTCACGAGGTAACCGCCATGTGGGATGTTGATTCGACGATCATCGTCCCGATAGTCGTTTCGGCGAACGGTTTAATAGCGAAGAGTCTCGACCGCCACCTTAAGAGACTCTCGCTAGATGGCTGGGTCAAGGGTCAGATACAGAGGGCGGTACTTCTGGACACGGCGCGGATAGTCAGGAGGTTCCTCTCTCTGTCGCCCTGACCACCGGTAGTTTAGGCCCCGCCTCGCTGCCGGCGGTACCCTAGGTTAGGTTTTTATAATGATTTTATATTTTGTATGTATAGTTTTATATTCTACTTTTTATATTAATATTGTAAAAACCTAATTTAAGATAAAATATAAATAAAGAGATAATAATAATATAATAATAAATAATAAATATTAGGGGACATTCTTACACAAATCGAACTAGGCCTATAGTAAGCTCAATAAGGCTTGTGTTATAGGTACTAGACGACGATATATATAATAGATATAAATACTTAAATACATAGAAAACATCCAAGACTCAGAAACAAATATTCATGCTTATCACACAAATATTTGCCCTTACCGGGATTCGAACCCAGGACCTTCAGCTTCGTAGGCAGCGTCACTACCCACTAGGCTAACCGGTCGTCAATTTTGAAATAAGACAGGCTTGCGAGTTCTACTTTAACAGCTCATGGAGCCTATAGTGATTAATACATTTGATTAATCAAACGAGCGAGCGAAGCGAAGTTCTATGCTTCAGCTTATGGGCCGAAAATCATTCGTATGTCCGGCGGTGTCTGTCACGCTGTCACGCTGTCCGGCTGTTCTCCTCTACAGATCGCATTTCTCAACCGATTCTTGTGAAATTTTGTGAGCAGAGGGGCTGCCGCGAAACGAAAACGAACTTCGTTCGTGTATCTCCCTCTCTGTCGCTATAGATTTTAATTTGTCAAGACACTTTTTCGATTTTTTTAATCTGGTATAAGATAGGCTCTTGAGTTCTACTGCTGACACACAGAAAGTACGCCGCCACAAATCTATTATTTTATTCAGAGAAACAAATATGTGGGTACCTATTTTCTTTTCTATATTTGTTGTATCGGCGTAGTTGTTTTTTTTTATTTATGTGCTTATTGGTAGACATACTTTCATTCGAAAAAGTCTCCAAGTTTCAATCCCAGCTAATGGATTGTACCTAATCATTTAAGCTAATACTTACATAACGTATTTATATTTAGGTACTTACCTACATTTAATTTACTACTTCCAAAAAATTAATCGTAAATCGATGATACTCAATACATATACTGTTCCGGCCTACTTTATTGGTAATATTTACCTACACCCCAACGGGCAAGAATACCCGGTATTCCTTTATTAATTTAGTTACTATGTACAGTTGTAATAAACTTTCTAAAACTGTGCCTGAAACCACGACCCTATTCCAGATAAGATTAGAAAAATCAAGCGTTAATCGTCATGAGATTTCAAGGAGCATTTTAAAACACATAAACACGCTGCTTTTGCTTGAAAAGAACTTAATAATCGAAAAAAGTAAAACTAGTCTAGTAGATAGACTATAATTATCCCTTTGATATCCTAGAATTCCTAGATAAACAAAGAAACTTCGACGAATTTGTCCAATACAAATCTAATGTTATTGGGAATAAGGTATAGTAGATAAGCAATTAATTCTTCGTATTAACGAACATCGTATGTAATCAACATATTAATTTCATAATCCGCCAGATAGAAGACCATTAATAACCATAAAACGTCTAGCTAATGATTAATGCGCGCGTCAAATATCAAGACTATTTTTATTTTGATGTTGTCAATTTTAGAGATTAGTCATATATTTTTTTTGGTAAATCACCTATATTATTTGACAGGACAATGCCGGAAAAATATCTATCTGTTACGGTCTAACTAATCAATGGTTCACCTACAATCGCAAACCCAAATTTTCATTTTTCCTAATTATTCATTAGCCCTAATGTCAGTACCCTGAATTTGCATGTCTAATTTCTCATGACCTAATTCCCAGTAATACAAATTTTATTTAACCGTTTTTTTTCTTGGCCTAATATTCCTATGTCTAATAATGACTAAACCTTATTATGTATGTCTTTAATAGTTATTTTTGTGCCTTGTGCATAAATGAGGGTCCGCAATGTTTCATATAATGTCAGAAAAACTAACATACACTTGATATACAGTTAAATTGACATAAAGTTATTTAATAAAATGTAACGTTTGATATAACGGTTCTTTGCTGTATTTTGGTTTACTCTAATTATCGATTGATATAATAGGCTAAGCTACATAATTTAGATTAGGCATATTTATTTTTTTGTATAACGTCGGTTCTGGCGCTTCGCCGGCAGCTGCCGCTACACAGTGTGCTTTACGACCCAAAAAAATGACATCCTCTTTCTATTAGACCAATTTATTGCTTGTATGATTACAAATGCGAGACGAGATGTGCCCTGGGCCGATTTTCACTATATTTTTTAATATAATTTTTAAAGTTTGTGTGACCTTTTCACGAATGGTAAAGGAAAATTAATTCCTATAAGAAAACTATAGCCAGTTCAGTAAATCGTTTAACGTGGCATTGTTTTATGTGGCAATTAAATGCGCATATTAACCCGATTTCACTTGCTCTTAAATAGACCCGTCGCAAAAAAAGAATTTCTCCTTTTTGGTTTTTATATTTTATTTCCATTTCTAGGTCGAAGTAGAATATCTGGATGAGTGGGATAGATTCCGTATAATTGGTTGTATAAAGTGTATTTTTTTTACATTCTATGTACATACGCCTTACAATGTTTTTTTTTTAATTTGCAATAAGGTATATGTATGGAAAGCGTCCCTAAAAAAATGTTTAGTCATTTCATTATACATAACTACATATCTATAGCGGCTAACAAAATACACCTATCCTCCAAATTTTATTCAAACACACCTTGTAGTTTTCGAGTAAAATGCCTAATATGACATACGGACGTGACGAAACTATAAGGGTTTGCCATTTTGGCTACGGAACCCTAAAAAACAACTGTCATCTAGACAGTAATTTATAAATTAATTAATATCCGCATGCAAACGTAATACTTTCAGTTGAAAAACAAAGCTTACGATAGGAATTATCCGTGATTGAAGGGCAATAAAGAATCAGATTAACACTGAACATACCAAAATCCATGCAACTGCCTAATGATATAAGATTAAAACCCGTATATATATACAGTAGAACTGTACCTCAATCCAAATCCAACAACATGCGCGCACTCGTAATCGTTCTTATATACGCTGCGCTGGGACAGGCAGACTGGTCCGGATATCATCATAGAGAAGGCATCCCAGAAGCCAAAAGAATAAAGCAACTGGAAAAATCCGTATTCAATAGAATTGTCGGCGGGGTCATCGCTCCAGTTCACCAGCACCCGTACCTCGCTGGGCTCGTCATAGATCTCATCGGAGTGCCCCACAACTCAGCTTGCGGTGGCTCAGTCATATCCAGCACAAGAATCCTCACAGCCGCGCATTGCTGGGAGGACGGCAACGTCTCAGCCTGGCGATTCACCGTAGTCCTCGGCTCGCCTTACCTCTACCACGGTGGCTTAAGAATAGCCACGAACACCTTGGCTCCCCATCCTCAGTACAACGCCAGAACATTAGCCAACGATGTCGCTATTCTGTACCTTCCCACTCACATCCCGTTCTCTGACGCGATCAGACCGGCAGTATTACCCACGGGAGCTGCGTGGTTAAACTTCAATTTGGACAACATTTGGGCATTCGCGTCGGGATACGGAAGGTATTCGGACGTGGCTAATCCCACGATCAACACAGTGGTGAGGAACGTGTTTTTGCGAGTGATCACGAATGAGGAATGCGCGGGAGCGTATGGCGACCATATTCAGGAGTCTAATATTTGTACGTGCGGACAGGGAGGCGTGGGGATTTGCCGAGGCGATTCAGGAGGACCATTAATTGTTCAGAACGCGGGACAGAACGTGCTGGTGGGAGTGAGTTCGTTCGTAGCTGCGGATGGATGCAAGCTTGGGCACCCTTCTGCATTCGCCCGGGTGACTTCCTACGTTAATTGGATCCGCCGGCACATGTAATATTAGAAAGAGCGTTAGGTTAGGCATTTCATGAAATTATTTTGATGTTTTAAGTATTTTTTTTACAAATTTGAATAGTTTTTTTGTGTTAATTCCATGATTTATTATGCGTAAAAAATATCTGATATGCTTGGTTATAAAAGTTTAATAGATTATTAATACGGACATTTTCCTATCTAGGTTTAGTTATCCTATATAAAAATGGCACGTGCCCAGCAGTGGGATAATAAGGTTCATAATAATAATATGAAGTCTTGGATGTTTTCTATGCCATATAGGTACACATGACGCTTATTGAGCTGAGGCGTGACCTTTTCGTGACATTAGTGTTAATTTTATTTTGTTTAATTTTAATTTTACTTTTTTATCATCTGTCACGAATAAATGTTTTTTCTTTCTTTCTTTCTTGTTATGGTTCGTTTTGAGCCATAATAAAAATCTGCATATTACTAACTTCCATTTTACTGCTTTTTAGTATTGAACTAAAACAAACAACACACGAAAAAAGCCGAAGATGACGCATTCTTTCCGAGTTTTTTCGTTATAGCTAAAGCCACAAAAGTTACATGCATAACAAAACAAATGAGTTCCACGAATTCTAAAATATCGCGTTTCACCGGCCTTGGTTAACTAAAACTATTTTCTGAAACGGAAGTGATAATTAGTGCCTATCGGTTGTTAAGTAACTTATTAGTTTCGAGCAAACGGTGTCAACCTCCCCGCGGTAGCTAATGGAAAATTCAAAATGATTCGAGCCACGGAAATTAACTAATGGAACTAACGATCTATAATTATGTTACCGTTGAGGTACCTGGGCCTTATTCGGTTCATATCTTTAGCATCCTAATCATTCTTAGGGTTCCGTAGCCAAAATGGCAAAAACTGAACCCTTATAGTTTCGCCATGTACGTCTGTCCGTATGTCACAGGCATTTTACTCAAAAACTCTATAGTGTATTTGAATAAAATTTGGAAAAATTACCTGTAATTAGGTGTTACTAGAAGTCAATAAAGTATATATCTCTGTAAGTCCTTAAAATATTGGGTGTATATTGTAATGAAGTTGTGACTTGTAAAATGCTTATTTTACCAATAAATTCTGTATTCTGTATTCTGTAGTCAACATTTTAAGAAACATGTTAATGTTAAGAAGTGTTTTGTGCAATAAATCATTTTTTTTTATCAATCGATAGGTCTTTAAAAATAAATATAAGGTTCCTAAGCATTTTTTTGTAACAACCGTGTAATAGTAAAATATGAAAGATAGCATGGACATAGCACTTTTTAAATACTTTTAACGTAAAATTATTTTTACCAGTATCGGTCCAAAGGCTTTTCCGTTATTGCTGAAAAACTGCCTTCCTTAACGAAATAGTACATTACTGCAGACGCCGGGAAAGAAGGGCTTGCCGGGTGAGTAGGTATAGACTGAGTGAGTAGGATAGTGATACGAAGCCGGCAAGCCCTTTTCACGGCGAGGCATGTATAGTGCTTTTCTCAAACATATGCAATGAAATAAAACAATGCACCACTTAAAATAGTACATTCATTTGCCCTCCAATTCCTCCATACTTAATGTTTTTTTTACGAAAGTCGTCCGTATTTCGCGTTTGTAGCGTTCGAATAGACCCTATTAGGGCCATTATACATGACCTGATAATAAAAATCTTAATTTCTATAATGAATCAAATAAATGCAGAGGATTTTAAATATTGTCTATGGCCTCTGGTGACTTACGCATAGATAATATTTTTAATTTATTCATCAAACACACTGAATCATACAGATTTGTATTCTTAATAAAGGTTCGTGTGTAATAGGCATTAACGCGGATATTTTTGGTCCGATAACCATTCAGCCACTAGAAAAAATAAAAAAATAGAATTCAGCTGTTTAGCCTGTTGATGAACATAGACGCCATGTTAACATTAAAATTTAAAAAAAATTACTTCCTGGCCTAGGCCTTCAATTTCGTATGAAATTCCTTTACAGTTCTCTCGAGTTGTTCCGCCCGAAACGTGATACTTAGAAGCCTGTTATAACGCACGTATAAGGACGACATTTCATTGCATGTTTGAGAAAAAGATATAAGTGCCGTGATTGTCCTATAAAGTTAAGACCTTTTTAACTTAGGGTATATGATATTGATTTTTAATGTAGGTTAACTGACAGAAGGTACGGAACCTTTCATTCATATGCGTATTCCGACACGCACTTGGCAGGTTATTTTTTATATGTTTCGCGCACGCTCGTGTCACGAAAAGGCGGGTATTCATTGGTGGATAGGGCTCGCATTCTGGCCACAGTTTTCACTCATCGTTAACGCCCGCATTACGGTGTGGGAGACATCCAAAACGAATGCCATAGAGCCCGCAACCGCATGCGGGGTGCCGTTCGATAGCGGCACAAAACAGGGGCGCCGGGCGGGACATCTCTTGGATGTAATGTTATACAGATAGGATGTCATCGGGGTCGGGATATGGGGGCCAACAACGAAGTCACAAAAAAATATGTCAAAGTCAAAGTCAAAGTCAAAGTCAAAGTGATTTATTCTTCAATTTAGGCATATTACATGCACCTATGAATGTCGATAAACTACCACTGGTTCGGAAAGTAAACCTCTGCCTCGAGATGAGGCAATTAAGAGTTAACTATGAGTTAATTTAATTAATAGTTATGTATGGAATAGCCGGTTTTTTTTTGTATTTAGTAGTTGGTCTCATGGGAGAAGTTGTTCAGTAGGTTTTGTTTTCATTTAGTCATTCCGGATCATGACCCCGAAAACACCTAGTAGGTATAATACCCTCTCCCTCCCAAACTATCCTCTTGCACGATTTTATTTGACTAATTGATAGGTTTCCCTGGTCGTGATAACGCATGCCTAATGCCACTCTCCTATCTACGAACGAAAATACGCCTTTAGCACGACGTGTTTAAAAGCGACCGCTCAAAACCGATATAAATGGGATTGGATTTGGAAGCGCCAGAATGAAATAGACCACCAGTTCTGTAGTTTGATTGGAAATTATGCAAATAGGTTTCACACAGACGCGAACCAACAATGTTAATAAGTAAATATGGAACAAGGGATTACTGTACACATTCTAAAGTAAGATTTGCACTGCTGACCTGGATTGCAAGCGCAACTCGGCTAGTTTTCATATCAGCTCTTAACCAAGCCTATCCCACTCGCATATTAGCCCAAAATTACACTAGTCCATGGTAACCTAGAACCCAAAAGTTACCCAAAGGTCAATGGAGAGGGCTATGCTGGGAGTATCTCTGCGTGATCGCATCAGAAATGAGGCTATCCGCAGCAGAACCAAGGTAACCGATATAGCCCTCCGAATCGCTAAACTTAAGTGGCAGTGGGCGGGGTACATTGCACGTAGAACCGATGGCCATTGGGGCGGAAAGGTTCTCGAGTGGCGACCACGTACCGGAAGGCGCAGCGTGGGTAGGCAAGGTGGACTGATGACCTGGTAAAGGTCGCTGGAGTCCGCTGGATGCGGGTGGCGCAGGACCGGTCATTGTGGCACTCTGTGGGGGAGGCCTATGTCCAGCATTGGACGTCTTTCGGCTGACATGATGATGATGATGATGGTAACCTAGGTAACCTATGTAGGTACCTACTCGGTACTCGTATACCTATCTAATTGTCAGAGAGAGAATCGGGATGAAATACACGTTAATCTGGAATAACGCATTCGCTGCCAGTCACGCCCCTTAGGAACAAATTTGTATGAAGGCAAACGCAGATGTGCGTTGTAACACGGTATGTTTTTTCTCGGAAATTACGCTTTTAGGGGATACAATCCCTGTTCATTTTTTATACGCGTTCATTCCTATGCGTTGCGGGCAAAATACTATACTTTATACGCGCACAAAGTCGCGGGCTGTTCAAGTATAACTTCAGAGATATTAATCAAGAAATCTATCTTATTCGACTACCAAGGCCCGTGACGCGAATCCCGATCAGCATTTAATAAGTCAGCCGGTCAGCCCAAATCGGGCGGTTACTTGTCAAATTTCCCCCGGGACATTGTCGCCGCATAGGTTTAAAATATACCTACAGATTCGCTGACGACATTATCGAGTTAAGTAGTTATAGGTTAGATTAATATTGGTTTAATATCCCGCGATTAAATACCATTTTCGATGGGAACCATTCCTAGGGGTCCAAATTTCGATTTTAATTTTTAATATTTAGTTTAGTTTTTAATCGTTTTAATATCTTTTCCTAGTAAATATATGTATTGTATTAGTTATTTATGTTAATAACTAATACAACTTTATTATACTTACCTAATTCAATTTATTTCTCTACCCCGATGCGGCTTTTTCATACCATAAATTAACCCCATACAATACAATATAAATATTATTTATTGCTCACCAGTACATATTAGAAAAAAAAACCGGCCAAGTGCGAGTCAGTCTCGCGCACGAAGGGTTCCGTACCATTATCTACACTCAACGTCAAAAAAATCGCACATTTCGAAAATTTCGCCTCATTAATATGTATATCATTTTAAAGCTCAATCAACAACCTTTTAAATGAGTGGGTGTTTGTTTTCGTAAAAACAATGACCATAAAAAAAACGCATTTGAAATCAAAAGTCCCGAAGTACGCGGTCACTAATTGGGCACCCATGGACGGGTATAAAAGGGGGGGTAAAGATCGATTAAGGGTCGAGCGAAGAAAGAGCCGAACTGTTTGCAGACAGCCTGGAGCAACAGTTCCAGCCCAACCCATCCCAGGACGCGACCCACACGAGGGAGGTGGAGGAGCAACTGGAGAGATACTTGGAGCACGCGCCAACCGCAGAAGAGGACCCGGTCTTCTTCTCACCCGGCCAAGTTCGCAACATTACCAGAAAAGTGAATCCCAAGAAAGCCCCGGGCGCCGACAGGATCCCTAACGCAGCGCTCCGTCACCTGCCACAGCCCATTGTGGTGGCGCTGACGAGACTGTTCAACGGGATACTACGCTCGGGACACTTTCCCTCGGCCTGGAAACTTGGCCGGGTCATACTGATACCCAAACCTGGGAAGGACAGGAGAAGACCGGAAAGCTACAGGCCCATAACGCTTCTGAGTACTCTCTCCAAATGCTTCGAGAAACTGCTGCTGCAACGGCTCCGCCCTCACATCGAGCCACGACCAGAGCAGTTCGGATTCCGCAGCGAGCACTCCACCACCCTGCAGCTCACGCGCGTTCTCAGCTTTGTAGCAGAGAAGATGGAAAGGAAGGAGCATGTCGTCGCGGTGTTCCTGGACATAGAGAAGGCCTTCGACAGAGTATGGCACAAGGGCCTACTGGCCAAGATGTCGACCTCCTCCGCACCGCGACGCATTATCAGAGTCCTGAGCTCCTTCCTGATGGAGAGGAGATTCCACGTGGCCGTGGAGGACGCCACGTCGACAGAACGCCCGATCCTGGCGGGCGTTCCACAAGGAAGCTGCCTGTCACCAGCCTGCTACGCCCGATTCACGGATGACATCCCGGTGGTCGGCGACGTCAAGCTAGGTCTATTCGCGGATGATGCAGCATATTATGCGTCATCCATGTCTCACACATTCGCCGCTACCAAGATCCAGCGCCAGCTTGACGCCCTACCGGATTGGCTGGCCAAATGGAGGCTCACCGTGAACGTGGGCAAGACGCAGGCCCTCGTGACAGGCCAGAAGATGCCGCCGCAGCCACTGAAACTCCTCGGGCAGGAAATCGAGTGGCAGCACACTGCCAGATACCTGGGAGTCACCATCGATAGGGGACTCACGATGAAGCAGCACACGGAAGAAACGGTGCGACGAGCGAAATGCGCGCGCGCCAAACTTCGCCCAGTGCTAGCCAGCAGCCTCCCGCTCCGCACGAAACTGGGGATCTATAAGGCTTACATCAGGTCCAGACTGACCTATGCGGCTCCTGCGTGGTACGCCCTGACGGCAGAAACCAACCGGAAGAAGCTCAGGGCACAGGAGTCGCAGAGCCTAAGGACAGTAGTCCAAGCCCCCCGGTACGTGCGGAACCGACATCCTACGAGACCTCGAGCACCAGAGCCTGGACGATTTTATCGCCCACCTGACGAGCAGCATGTTTGCTCGCGCCGACTCCTCCCGCTTCTCGCACCTGCAAGGAATTGCACCGCTGCACACGCGTCCCCCGGACGCCCTACGGCGGAGAGCCCAACCACGCGAGCTCATTCCGCCCACCGTGAGTCCCCCTAGTCCTGCCCCCAGGACAGCACACCGCCGCAGATAGGCACTGCTGCCTCCAAAAACAATGCCGCAGACTGGCCAACTTAGCCGCAAAGCCAAGATGGCCAACGTCACCAGAGAAGAAAATTAAAGCCAAGAAAGGCAAATAACGACAGGCTCATTTTCATGAGTCGCGACCCCAAACCGCCAAAAAGTATGGAATACTGAAATGGCCACCACTACACAGAAAGTGTATGTGAAGTCACGAGTAGTAGATTAAGGGTCATTCGCTATCCAGACGTCACTGAGATCACACCTGAAGAGATACAGCAAGAAAAAAACATTAAAAAATGGATACCACGCCAGAAGAAGCCGCTCAAGTGATTGCACTACTGGAAACTGGACTACGACAGACTGAAGTTGCTCGGCTTCTGAATATCAGCCGTTTTCGAGTGCGTCGAGTGTTCCAGCGGTTCGAGGAGACTGGTGGCTACATCAGAAGGCATGGATCCGGGAGGCGACGCTGTACGTCCGGTTCAGACGACCGTACATTGTGACGACTTCCTTGCGGAATCGTTTTTTCAACGCTGTTGAGCTCCAGCAACAGCTTCGAGCAGCTCGCAGAACGTCGGTGAGCGTCTCCACGATCAGACGAAGACTACGGGAGAGGAACTTGATGCCCCGCAGGGCCGCTACGGGCCCCCAGTTGACTGCGCAGCACCGGAATGCCAGAAGAGGATTTCGCACTAGCCATGAGAATTGGACGTTCACCCAATGGAGGAATGTCCTCTTTTCTGACGAGACGAGAGTGTGCCTTTACACCAACGATAGACGCAGAAGGGTGTACAGGAGGCAGGGGGAGCGGTATACAGACGCCTGCACCGTAGAAACCGTCAGCTACGGGGGTGGATCCTGTATGTTCTGGGGCGGCATTTTCGTCGACGGGAAAACCGAACTTGTTTGCGTTTCCCGGACTGGCGGTGGCCGTGGCCAGGGATCCCTGACTGCTCAACGGTACATTGTGGAGATCCTGGATCCACATGTGGTCCCATATGCTGATGTAATTGGACCTGGGATCCAATTTATGCACGATAACGCCCGCAACCATACAGCGTTGATCGTTCGGGACTACCTGCATGCTGCTGGTATCAACGTTATGGACTGGCCAGCAAGGAGTCCCGACTTAAATCCCATCGAGCACCTCTGGGACCAGCTGAAAAAGCGGGTACGATCGCGTGATCCTCCTCCTGCCACACTTGATGAGCTTCATGATGCTGTCATTGAGGAGTGGAACAACATTCCTCAAGAGAACATCGTGACGCTGATCAGGTCCATGACCGACCGCATGGAAGAGCTTCGGAGGGCTAGAGGAGGCAACACTAGGTTTTAAGTTTAGTTTTAAGCTTTATTTTATTGTTATTGTTGTGTTTTATTTTTTTGTAATTTTTGTTAAATAAGCGATTTTTCCTTTTTCCTGTTTTTTTCCTTTTTTTCCTTACAGGGTTGATTTTCAATCGACATTTTCCGATAGAAGGTTTCATTACCTTTCAAATAAGACCCCATAGTGATGGGGTACATTACATTCTGTAAGAGCAATTTTCGCTCAAAACGAAATTTTCGAAATGTGCGATTTTTTTGACGTTGAGTGTATAAAAACGAGCAAAAAAATCACATTTGTTGTATGGGAGCCCCCTTAAATATTTAATTTATTTTGTTTTTTAGCATTTGTTGTTATAGCGGCAACAGAAATACATCATCTGTGAAAATATCAACTGTCTAACTATCACGGTTCATGAGATACACGGACACATATACGAATGGTGACAGACGGACACACGGCGGAGTCTTAGTAATAAATAGGGTCCCGTTTTACCCTTTGGGTACGGAACCCTAAAACAGAGGTAAATAAAACATAAGCAATGGTAGATAACAGGCGGTCTTATCGCTAAAAAGCGATCTCTTCACCCCACCCTATAATGATGCACCTAAACGAATAAATGCACCTGAACGAGGAAAGATGCTGGGACATCTTTTACGACACGGCGAATACATTAAGGCTATAGTGAAGGGGAAAGTTGAAGGGAGGCGGAAGAGAGGAAGGCCAAGAAGAACGTTCATGGATCAGATGAAAGAAAAAACCGGACCAGTGCGAGTTCAACTCGCATGGTGAGGGTTCCGTAAAATTCCTATTCTCTAAGCATTAGGCGCTCCATACAAAATATACAAAAATATTGAGAATTTTCCCGTTACTTTGAATGCTCAAACTTTTTATAGGTTTTCCTGTAATTTTTAGTCAAGGAACTATTTTCCATATTTTTTTCAGAATTTTAAGCCTAGTAGTTTTGGAGATAAGGGGGAATGGTCAATTTTCGTCTTAGTTCCTAAATTACTTCAAATCTATTTTTACTAAAATTATAAAAAAAATTATCTGAGATGCTTACAACAACCCCTTTCATTTGATATGTCACACAATACAGTTTGCGAAACTTTTTTTTTTTAATTTTCCATTTTACCCCCCAAAAGTGGCCCCTTGTTCAGAATTCATTAATTTACTTTACGCTTCCATCTTTGGGTCACAACTTTACATATGTATACCAAATTTCAACGCAATCGGTCCTGTAGTTTCGGAGCAAATCGACTGTGACAGACGGATAGACAGACAACCGAGTGATCCTATAAGGGCTCTGTTTTTTCTTTTTGAGGTACCGGAACCCTAAAAAGTCGAGTCGTATCAGGCCCTAAAAGAAAAGGCCCTAGAACGAGATTCATGGAAATTGCTCCACCGACAAGAGCCTAGCTCTTAAATTTAAGAAGAAGAGAAACGAATAAATAGGTGAATAGAATATCAAATAATATTCATGAATATTCCTCAAGACACATGAGAACGATAAATATAAAGAAATTTCACCCATGAGTGTCTTTTACAGCCGCGGAACGAATGAGCGGATACCAACCATATTTCAGACATATTGTACAGCCCTCACCGCAAGCTTCGCCAAACACACGCCCGACAACTGTGGCCCTTTCACGAAGCTACAAGCTTACAGCTGGTCGATTACGTAACGCATTGTACGCGCGGATCTAAATGTCACTTTTAGCGTGGAAAAATGACAGTTGAGCTGTCCTAACTTAGATCCGAAATGTTACGTGATCACCCCTCAGGTCTTAACCGGCAACACTAGACAGGTCAGTCGCTACTGGTTAATCGTCCCGGTAAAGATAAATATTTGTGACTAAGTACCTACTTATGTATTTACGTGTCGTCGTCTCAACACAAGCGCAGTAGCTAGAACATAAACCTTACTGAGGTTACGAGTAGGTACTCTATAGTAACCTCAATAAGCTAGTATGATTTGAGAGATTGTGCGGTTTGTTCCCAATTTTACAGATTTCTATTACAGATTTCCAATTCTACAGATTTACAATTCTACAGATTCCCAATTCTACAGGGACCTAATTCTACGGATTTCTAATTCTACAGATTCCCAATTCTACATATTCCCAATTTTACGGATTCCCAATTCTACAGATTTCCAGTTCTACAGATTTCCAGTTCTACATATTTCTTATTCTACATACTCCCAATTCTAGTCTATTTCAAAATATAGACACATACACAAGTGTGATCGTGTGATTAGAATTAGAACATTTATAAAAATCGGAGCTTGTACCTTTTTTCCGAAGAGATAAAACCTATTTCTCTAGATTAATAATTACTGGTTGGTTATAGTATCTGTAGACATGAGAATCTGTAGAATTGGGAATCTGTAGACATGAGAATCTGTAGAATTGGGAATCTGTAGACATGAGAATCTGTAAAATTGGGAATCTGTAGACATGAGAATCTGTAGAATTGGGAATCTGTAGACATGGGCCCAAAGGGTTTCATGGAAAATGAGGCAAACTCTACGTTACTTTACATACCTACATATATCTCGTAATCTCCGGAACCACTTATCCGATTTCATAAATTCTTTTATCCCGCGCATTTTCCTGGGTTCTTTGCAATGCGCGGGCAGCTAGTCTTTTATAAAAATGTGCACAAAGCAAGAGTTAAAAGTGAATTTAGGTTAATTTTAATTTTATTTAATTCAGAAGTAAAAAACGTCACAGCCCATTTTTAGGGTTCCGTATTTAATTTGAATTCTTATCCCGAAACCAAGGGTAAACTCTTTCACGTCCTGATGAAACTAAACAATTCTTTATCTCAACAATCTCGTTATTCTCCAGGAATTATGGAGTAAAAATGTTTTGTCTCCTCAAGCAATCTCCGTCAAATATCTCAGCGAGCAGTAAATTCCGACGACGGTTCTTAACGGTACCGTTAAGCTTGCCTCCCTTTGTAGACCGAGGGACGAGTGTGAATTTAACTAGATCATTAAGCACGCAATAACAATATTGTATAAGTAAACTGCTACTAGTTTTAGAGCGTTTTATATCAACATTTGACGGACCTTAATAGGTCCGTCAACGTTAATACGTTAAATATTTATTTATTTTTATTTATTTATTTAAACAAATTACACAGTATTACAGTGAGGCACCGAGGCACTGTGAAATGTATACAATGTTATTGAAGTACTAAGTAACATAATCTTATACTCCTAATAACAATAATCTTATAGCAACTAACTGAAGACGGACGGTCATCCATCGCCTCACCTCACATAACCTCTTACATTCATCACATATCATCTTCCAACTACTTGCAAAAATATCGCAGTCAGGTGCTGACTTGAGAAGCGCATTTAGATAATCTAAAGTACGAACTAGGGGTGATTTCCTGTATGACACAGTGCGCGCTTCGGGAACTACCAGTAAGTCGCGATTTCGTGGTCTAAAATTAAACTTTAACTGAGACAGAGGGGGCACGAAAAGGCATACCAGTTGCGAGACCAGCAGGGGTCAGTCTGAATCCCCACGTAATATTTGGCACGCCCCGGTCTAGAGTGCATAATTACGCCTCACCTCCAGGGAGTTAAAAGTTTTAACTCCCTGGAGGTGAGTTTTATTTAAGTTTTAACTTAAAACCTTAGGGTGCAAAGCAGAAACTTTGTCGGGTAAAGGAAGGGATAGTACCCAACATGTGCGTTAAATTATATAATAACTTGTCTGAGGACATTAAGGTCCTCCGGGGAAACAGTTTTAAAAATAAGTTGACGCTGCATTGAATACACCTTCATGTTCAATTATGTAAGACCTTCCTGTACTGTATTCTGGCAAATAAATACTTTTGACTTTGACTTGTGACATAGGTTTTTTTTATATAAGAATCGCAAGAAAGCCTTTTGGATTTTCTCCATAAGCAAGGCGAAAGTGACCTCGTGGGGGTTCCACACAATATAGTCGCTGCCTCCATCTTGCTCAAAACTTTTTTTTTAATTTATTAATTTAAATATGGCGCCGGCAGCTGTCATCTCATGGAAAATTGACAATCTTCCCATACAATGACGACCACTTTGACCTAGTTCAGGGGTCGGCAAACCGCGGCTCTTTGAAGGGTCATTTGCGGCTCTTCCTCATAAAGATAGGTTCAAGGAAATGTGAGATCAAACATTGTGTAAATGGCTCTTTATGGTTCTTAAAATATATTTTTTTACTGAAATTGGCTCTTTGCTTAGAAAGTTTGCCGACCCATGGCCTAGTTGGTAGTGAAGCTTGAAGCCTACGAAGCCGGAGATGCCAGGTTCGAATCCCGGTAACGGCATTTATTTGTGTGATGAGCGCGATTGTTCCTGAGTCTTGGATGTTTTCTATCTATTTACCTACATATATAAGTATATCGTCGCCCAGTCAGTACCCATAAAGCTTTACTTTGTTTGGGTCGATTTGTGTGAGATTGTAAAAAAAATGGAAATGGCCCGGACGTACCTAACTTTAGGAAATGAAACAACCCTTCCTTGATGGCTAGCTATCGTCAATCTTCCTTTTTCGGAAGACTCCTCGTCATCATCATCCTCATATCACTCGAAAAACGTCCACTACTTGACATAGGCCTCCCGCAAATAGCGCCACAATGACCGGTCCTGCGCCGGACTCCCGCTACCTTTACCAGTGGGTCGATCTCGTAACATTTCTTACGCGCGTTAGGTAGATTTAACTGTCATTTTTCCATATAAAAAGTGACATTTAGATCTACCTGACGCGCGTACAATGCGTTACGTGATTGACCTCCAGGTCATCAGTTCACCTTGTAGGGAGGGTCTACCCACGCTTCGCTTTCCGGTACGTGGTCGCCACTCGAAAATCTTTCCGCCCCAACCAGGCCCCTATTTCATCAAGTTGACAATTGTCAGCGACATATGTCGGCTGACAATTCGACATATGTCGCTGACAATTGTCAAGTGACAGGTGACAACTGACAATTTTGTAAATGATTTCGTATGGAAATGCTTACAAACATGACAAGCATTTTGTTACAATTGTCCAAATCTTAATCAAATGACAATTATGTTGTGAAACAAGAATAATTTTTCCAACTTGACATATTTGTAGATTTGTCGGTAATTGTTGACATGAGATCGAGGCTGTGTCAGCCTAGCGTTACAATTGTAGTGTTGTTAGTTCCAAAATGGCTCTCCGCGAAAACAATAGTAGTGACAGTGGGAGCGATTTAGATGAGTTCGCACGTAGGAGAATGTATAAAGAACGAATAAATTTCTCCTTTGCCGTCACTGACTTTGCGTTCAAGGAAAAATTTCGAATTAGTAAAACCAGTGTCGAATATTTCATAAATGAAATCGGTGCGGTTAATTGAAGTACTGTTTATTATTACTGTTTTATTGTAAGCAATTTGATAACAATATGAATTAAACTTAAAATGCAAAAAAAAATCATTGTTCAAATTACTTAAACTGCCCCATATTTTCTATAAACTAGTAATATTGCAATTTGAACTTTTTAATTGAAGCTGTAATATTCTAAACAATTTCAACATTTTACGATTTATTATGTACGGTCGAGGAATCTAAATGTTTGGCACTTTTGAACTTTATTTCATTGTGTTCAAAAGTACTCTCGGAAGTGATGAAAAACTGTTTTACAATACTCTTGACTTCTTGAGTTCTTGAGTATATATTATACAATTATCACATAGTAATTATTGTATTTTTTTTCCGATTCGCTAAATAGCGACTAATTAGTTACAAATTAAATAGTATTTACTCGTGAGGGTGGAACATTTTTTTGAACATCCAAATTTTCTGATAAATTAACTAAATTAATCTCAATAATATTTTGATTATAATAAGGTTCAGTGAAACTGTAAATTTCTTGTATGTTTAGCTCCTTCTCTAATTTAAATAACTCTAGTTCTAGTTTATACTTTTCCCGTTTCCCATTTCTATTTTCTCCTTAGTAAGCAATATATCGGCCTCGGGCTTTTCCTTTTTAACCCCCGACGCAAAAAGAGGGGTGTTATAAGTTTGACGTGTCTGTGTATCTGAGTGTCTGTCTGTGGCATCGTAGCTCCTAAATGAATAGACCGATTTTAATGCGGTTTTTTTGTCCAAAAGCTAACGCAATCGAAATGGTTCTTAGCTACGTTTCAACAAAATCGGTTCAGCCGTTTTTGAGATATTGAACTTTGAAATGAAAAAAAAATACCATGTGGAAAAATCTTAAGTACTTCCAATATTTGTCATAAATGCCTAGTTCTTGTAATTTTTACCCGACTGCGCGACGCAAAGAAGGGTAATGTGTTTATCAGCATATATATGTATGTATGTATGTATGTATGTTTGTTCCTATGTGGCACTCCAGAGACCAAACGCGTGAAACGATTTTGAAAATTCTTACGTCAATCGAACCGTCTTACTCTTGCGAGTGCCACTAAAGACATGACGGTAATCAAAATTCAATATGGCGACAACCAGACGCCAAAATTGAAAAAAAAAAGTTAACGAAATATGTCGAGTGGGGTACCACTGAATAGGTATTTAAAAATCAGTTATAGGTTTCTCTTACAGTTTTTCATTTAGAGTGACCATTTAAAATCTATAACGTTATAAAGTTATAGTAATTCTGTTCAGTATTAATACTGCACTGCGACGCAAAGGAGTTGCCGTTGATATTGTGCTGGGGTGTTACTGTGCATAAGCTACAAGGAACGACTTTAGACCGAGCTATGGTTGACTTAAGTTCACGCATTTTTGCAAAAGGTTAAGCATATGTAGCTTTGAGCCGCGTTAGATCTCTAAATGGATTAATTATGAGTAGTTTAGACCACCGCAAACTACTTAATAATCCTCACGATATTAACACCCTCAATGAAATGACAAGATTGCGAAATTTGCCGTCTTTTAATACTAACTAAAAAGTGTTAAATAAAAAAAGGTAATTTAGAAAATAAAAAACCCGACTGCAAAAAAGCTATCTTTAGAAAAAAAAACTGAAAAGAAAAAAACAAGTTCAGTAGTCGAGAACATTGAATCAGTTTCATGATTAACATTTCGTATGTCAATTTGGACCTCGGAGTTTAAAAATAATGTCCACATCGCTTGTGACGGATCCGGAACGAGGCATACGAATCGTTATGACACAGATAAAACAGACTATACATTCTTATACGAAACAGCAACTTCAACAGTCGGGTCCCATTAAAAGTCTAGGCTGCGGCACTAATGTTGACGACAATAATGGGTCCCGACTGTTAAAGTTGCTGTTTCGTATAAGAATGTATAGTTTGTTTTATCTGTGTCATAACGATTCGTATGCCTCGTTCCGTTTGCAGTCGGGTTTTTTTATTTTCTAATTAATTGTAGTTGCTCCCATACAAACATTATTTCCTCTCCAAAAACTGGTTCGAATGGCATCGTAAAATAACATTTATTCGTGACAAAACACATAAAAACAAACTGTATAGACACAATACACACAAACACATTTGCCACGAAATAGGACACAAGCCTATTAAGCTTATGCCTAAAATAATGAAATAACAGTCATTTCGCTGAGACGATAACAAAATCTAGTGGTAATATTTTTAAATCAAACCCCCCAAAAACACAGAATACAATTTCCAGGACGACTTGTACAAACAAATGGATAACCGCCGAAATAGTCAGTTATATTAACTCATGGTTTATAAACACGCGTTAAAGGATTCGGTGTGAGTGAAAAACGTATGTGGTGTCTCATTCTAACATTGCTTTTGCATCCCAGCTGTCATCAGTAGGTCAAGCAAAATACAACCTTAAGTTTCGTTCGCAGTGTGAAACAATTGTTGCTGGCCAGTTGCATTGCTGTATAACTAACATGGTTTAAAATTTAAATTTGGAATGTTCTACATCGCGCTATCGAAATTTTTTAACTCGAGTATATATACCCCAGAGTGTGTATAGGGTTGGACGGTCGGGGTGGTGGCTGGTACGGAGCGCGAAGCGCGCTCGGGCGGCACGCGCGCCCGTTCCTATACTCTATCTATAGTCGGCCTCCTGCTTAAGGCCGACTATAGGGCCGCGCCTATTCACTCAAATACGCAGGATGACTGGCTTCAATGGCGCGCTTCTGTCTAGAGTTGGCCGAAGGCCAACATTCATGGGCGCTTCACGCGCCCATGCATAAAGGGCTGCTTCGCGCGCCTTCGGTCTAGAGTTGACCGAAGGCCAACATTTATGGCGCGCTTCGCGCGCCCATGTACGCAGGATGACTGGTTTCAATGGCGCGCTGCGCGCGCCCTTCGTCTAGAGTTGGCCGAAGGCCAACATTTATGGCGCGCTTCGCGCGCCCATGTACGCAGGATGACTGGCTTCAATTGCGCGCTTCGCGCGCCTTTTGTCTAGAGTTGGCCAAAGGCCAACATTTATGGCGCGCTACGCGCGCCCATGTACGCAGGATGACTAGCTTCAATGGCGCGCTTCGCGCGCCTTCTGTCTAGAGTTGGCCGAAGGCCAACATTTATGGCGCGCTACGCGCGCCCATGCACACAGGGCTGCTTCGCGCGCCTTCGGCCTAGAGTTGGCCTAAGGCCAACATTTATGGCGCGCTTCGCGCGCCCATGTACGCAGGATGACTGGCTTCAATGGCGCGCTTCGCGCGCCTTTTGTCTAGAGTTGGCCAAAGGCCAACATTTATGGCGCGCTACGCGCGCCCATGTACGCAGGATGACTAGCTTCAATGGCGCGCTTCGCGCGCCTTCTGTCTAGGGTTGGCCGAAGGCCAACATTTATGGCGCGCTACGCGCGCCCATGCACACAGGGCTGCTTCGCGCGCCTTCGGCCTAGAGTTGGCCTAAGGCCAACATTTATGGCGCGCTTCGCGCGCCCATGTACGCAGGATGACTGGCTTCAATGGCGCGCTTCGCGCGCCTTTTGTCTAGAGTTGGCCGAAGGCCAACATTTATGGCGCGCTACGCGCGCCCATGCACACAGGGCTGCTTCGCGCGCCTTCGGCCTAGAGTTGGCCTAAGGCCAACATTTATGGCGCGCTTCGCGCGCCCATGTACGCAGGAAGACTGGCTTCAATGGCGCGCTGCGCGGGCTTGTTGGCTGAAGGCCAACATTTATGGCGCGCGAACGCGCCCATGTACGCAGGACCTTCTGTCTAGAGTTGGCCGAAGGCCAACATTCATGGGCGCTTCACGCGCCCATGCATAAAGGGCTGCTTCGCGCGCCTTCGGTCTAGAGTTGGCCGAAGGCCAACATTTATGGCGAGCTTCGCGCGCCCATGTACGCAGGATGACTGGCTTCAATGGCGCGTTTCGCGCGCCTTCTGTCTGAAGTTGGCCCAAGGCAACATTTATGGCGCGCTACGCGCGCCCATGTACGCAGGATAACTGGTTTCAATGGCGCGCTGCGCGCGCCTTTCGTCTAGAGTTGGCCGAAGGCCAACATTTATGGCGCGCTTCGCGCGCCCATGTACGCAGGATGACTAGCTTCAATGGAGTTGGCCGAAGGCCAACATTTATGGCGCGCTACGCGCGCTCATGTACGCAGGATGACTAGCTTCAATGGCGCGCTTCGCGCGCCTTCTGTCTAGAGTTGGCCGAAGGCCAACATTTATTGCTTCGCGCGCCTTTCGTCTAGAGTTGGCCGAAGGCCAACATTTATGGCGCGCTTCGCGCGCCCATGTACGCAGGATGACTAGCTTCAATGGCGCGCTTCGCGCGCCTTCTGTCTAGAGTTGGCCGAAGGCCAACATTTATTGCTTCGCGCGCCTTCTGTCTAGAGTTGGCCGAAGGCCAACATTTATGGCGCGCTACGCGCGCCCATGTACGCAGGATGACTGGCTTCAACGGCGCGCTTCGCGCGTCTTCTGTCTAGAGTTGGCCAAAGGCCAACATTTATGGCGCGCTACGCGCGCCCATGTACGCAGGATGACTAGCTTCAATGGCGCGCTTCGCGCGCCTTCTGTCTAGAGTTGGCCGAAGGCCAACATTTATGGCGCGCTACGCGCGCCCATGTACGCAGGATGACTGGTTTCAATGGCGCGCTTCGCGCGTCTTCTGTCTAGAGTTGGCCAAAGGCCAACATTTATGGCGCGCTACGCGCGCCCATGTACGCAGGATGACTAGCTTCAATGGCGCGCTTCGCGCGCCTTCTGTCTAGAGTTGGCCGAAGGCCAACATTTATGGCGCGCTACGCGCGCCCATGCACACAGGGCTGCTTCGCGCGCCTTCGGTCTAGAGTTGGCCGGAGGCCAACATTTATGGCGCGCTTCGCGCGCCCATGTACGCAGGATGACTGGCTTCAACGGCGCGCTGCGCGCGTCTTCTTCTGTCTATAGTTGGCCGAAGGCCAACATTCAATGGCGCGCTTCACGTGCCCATGCACAAAGGACTGCTGAGTTTAATGGTGCGCTGCGCGCGCGTTCTGTCTAAAGTTGAACATTTAAGGCGTGCTTCGCGCGCCCATGCACGCAGGATGTCCGATTTAAATGTCGGACGCATTGACCGATGACCGGACGCCAACATTCATGGTGCGCTTCGTGCGCCTTTGTAGTTTTGATGACCGAAGTAATTGGAGCACGGCGCGCTCTTATTGAAAATAGTCGGCTAGAGGCACTTGGAGCGCCCATGCTCCCAGGAATGCTAACGTCAACGTTGGAAGACCGACGCGCGCTTTTTGACAAAAGTTGGACGGGGGCCAACAATCATGGCGCGCTTCGGGCGCCCATGCACGTACGTCGACCGACGTAAATGGCGCACGACGCATGCCTATTGAACAAAGTTGGCCGGCGGCCAACATTCATGGCGCGCTTGCCGCGCCCACGCACGTTGGACGACCGACGTAAATAGCGCGCTCCGCCTTTGACTAAGGTTGACATCGATCATCCAACGTGCATGGACGAGGCAAGCGCGCCATGAATGTTGGCCCCCGGCCGACTTTGTTCAATAGGAGCGTTTCGTGCGCCATTTACGTCGGTCGTCCTACGTGCGCGCCTATTGACTAAAGTTGGCCGGAGGCGCGCCCATGCACTCAGAACGACCGAGGTCAATCTTCAAGATTGACGCGCGCCCGTCGATAAGAGTTGGCCAGGGGGCAACATTCATGGCGCGTTGCGCGGCGTATCTTTTGTCTAGAGTTGACCAAAATCTCATAACTTTTTTTTCATCACACTTGCTCGTCAATGGCGTTATTACTTGCGAGCGTGCAGAGCAGTTATAGCCGTTTTACCTCCCACGGGCTGTTAAGTTTAGTTTTAAAATAATAGAACCCTCTGATTGGCTTAAGCAAATCTGGTTGCTGTGTGATTGGTTGAATAAAAAAATCTAGTTGGTCAAGACGCCCCGCCCCGCAAGAATACTGCTCTGTGATTGGTTGAAATATTGAACTGCGCGCTCTACTAGCACTGATCTGGAAGTGAAGTTGTCAATTTTTGATTGGTGCTGCTGTATGAAACTTACATTTTTCTGTCTTTTGTTGTTATTTATTTCCTCGCAAATGTGATGAAAAACATTGTGTATAACACGGGCGTAAGAATATTGCAAACTCGAGTCATCAAAAGCCCTCCGCCTTCGGCGTCGGGCTTCTGATAGACTCTCGTTAGCAATATTCCACTTACGCCCCTCGTTAAACAATGTACTATAATGCTAAAAGTTATATCACTTTACATGAAATTATTTTTGTGGTATCTGTGGTAGTGTGTACGGTTGCGGTGCACCAGCGCCCGTGCACCTCTGACACTGCCAGCGCGTCTTTATGCCGAGGCAACAGTGGGTACTATCTTATACATCTAAGCTTATTTACCTACTCCATAATCCAGAGGTGTAATAACGTAACTTTTGAACGAGCGTTAGAACAAATAAAGTGTCAATTTCCCACACAAAAAATTGCATTTAAATCTACCTAATGAACGTACGATGCGTTACGCAATCAACCAGCTGTTTTGTGTACAGGCGAGGCGACATGGAACTCCATAGTCGCTATGCAAACTCCATAGTCACCCGACACCGCGCGTGTCGTGTCGCCTAACCTAACGTATCGCTTGCGCACAAACAGGGCTGCACGCCAAAGTAACTCTTTGCCTCTGACACGCACGAGTTTACCGCTTTTTTCGGTTTTGCGCAAACTCTTGTCTGTTACTAATTTGGTATTCACGTATTCATCATATCATAACGTCTTAGGTACCTACTTAACACTGCCTGGGGCGACATCGTTAAGGCGGGAATTGAAATCTAAAATCACAGTGTTTTTATTTATATAAAAATTAACAGCATTCAGTAAAAAAAACAAGTTGATTTGCCTTTATGTTTAAATTACTGTAAGAATAAGTTTACTATCTCTAAAATAATGGTATACCTAGTTATTCTAAATTTTCATCACAAAAAAACCCAATTCTAGTTCTAAAACAACATATAAATATATAATTACAGTATAAAAAACTGCGGTTATATTTATATGGCGGGAAATACAAAAAATAGAGAACTGCCAAGTATTGAAGCAATTTTTAATTTGAATAGGTGCATAAAAATAATAGGTATCCCACTAAAAACATTACGTACATGTAAAGTGATTGCCAAGATTCTTGGCACTTGGGTTAAAAAGATATCAGATCGCATGAAGCGCCAATTAAGCTTCCTACTGCACACGGCTTAACTCTACCAGACACGCTCTACAAAAGTACAAATAATACATGTTGGCTAAAAAGTATAGACCCGCCGCTTTGTATAATATTATGCGACGTTACGTATTTGAAGTTATAACAGGGAGTCGCTATATCAATTTTCAAACCTCTAGCATCAAAATTTGCGGAAGACTCATACAAAATTTCATCCCCAAGTTTAAGGGGTTGGTTGAAACGTTTCAATTTTTTGGATTTTTCTGTTGTTTGTGTACTAATTAATACTAGCTTACATACCAAATTTCAGCTTTCTAGGACTTCAGGTTTTGATGATCAACGTGAGTGAGTGAGTGAGTCAGTGACGAATCCGGCGTTTTTTAGATATCAATAAAATCATAAGTATAAGAGTCATACTATGCTATGTAGATAGTTTGAGTCCCGGGGAAGGACATAGAATAGTTTTTATCCCGGAAATCATCCCTTAAGGGAACGAAATGGGCGAGAAAGTTTGTATGGAGCTACGATGTAAACGAAATTCCACGCGGAAAAAGTCGCGGGCAAAAGCTAGTATTTTAATAATGTGCTTTCATTTGAGATATTAAACATTACAATTGGTCCATTCGTTTTGCTTGTACATTTTTTTGAAATATTTTCCAAAGAACGCCATATCAGTCCCTAAGGGATGAAACTTGCGTTGCTGCGGCGGATCAAATCACCCAATTTGGTCCCTACTACCAGTGTGGCTTGCTTTCATCATAAAATGCAGTTTTTTTTTCAAAACAAAAGATAGATAAAACTAACAAATAAACCAACCCAAAATAAATACCTTACATTTCACAATAAATAGACCATGGTCTGCTGACACCGTCTTAATTTCTCGTGGATTATTTTTAGACACTTATTTATTTATTTATAGACATTTATAATCTCACAGTATTTCACCAAAACGCTTACATGGTAACATATAAAAAATACAACAATATACAAATAAAAAAATAAAATATTCACATATCTAAAGAGGAACATATTCAAATATTTTCAAATTATAATAATAGCTCTAGGTAAGGTAACACAGTTGAGTATATTATTTATTAGTTACAATGGAGTGTAAGGCGGCTGTGATAACACAGGCAGGGGAGATGTCAAGTGGATGGAAAAGGTGGCATTTCTGGATTATATAGTACGTTATTGCAGAGCTATCTTGTAGATAGGTAGATAATGTCTTTTAATGGGCCTCTGAGCGGCTGGAGGTTAAATTGCCCAACTATATTTTGAAACCTCTGATTTAGTTTATTTTCTTCAGATCCTCAGAAACACCACCCCCGCATAGACTTCCCGACGCGTTACCTCGTCTCCGGCGAGATTCTCCGCGCCAACTGCACCACCGCGCCCGCCCTCCCCGCGCCACATATCACCTGGTTCATCAATGGGAAAAAGGTAGCCTTGCTTTAAAGACGTAGCGAATTTTCTTTAGGGAGACCTAAAGAAAATTCTTCGTACGCCCACCCGGTTGGAATCGCCATGTGTTTGAGACGTCATGTTGAGATTTTGCAACACTAGACGTCATTACTAACGCAAAGGGCTCGGCCACAACTGCTAGCGGCAGCGGCAGCGGTGCACCATACGTGCGAGCAAGAGGCCGCTCTCCGATCTCTCTCACTCTCTCACGTATTGTGTATTGCTGCCGCCGCCGCGCCGCTGGAAGTCGTGGCGAGGCGCAACGTCTCCCTATCGTTGAATGCAGAAAGAGGCGAATATTCGATCTCGCTATTACTTAAAAACTGTTCTTGTCTCCAGACTGATGAGCTTCTAGCCCACTCGCACAAGTTCCGGGTGCCCATGAGCGAGCGGAACGGACGGCGCCTGCGGCTCGAGCACGAGTCGAGCACGCCGCCGCCCCTGCTCACGCTCACGCACGCCTCGCACGTCGCCACGCGCGCGCCGGGCTGCAGTCTCAAAGAGCATGCTAAGGTATATTGGATTTTGTATGATATCTATCGATCTGTTGGCGGCCCTAAAAGCATCACGCTGAGTTGTGACCATTTCGTGGCAAATGTGTATGTGTGTATTGCGTCTACAGTTTGTTTTATTTTGTCACGAATAAATGTTTTTTTCTTTTCTTTTGTTTTCTTTTCTTTTCTAAAACATTATACTCCTTTTTTTAGGCAGTCGTGTAATAAATTAAAGTAAGTATCATTATCCCGTCCATTCCACGTTTTGTACGTTTTCATAGTAACTCCATGTAGATACGGTGTAAGCGTAAAATCATCGTGATCCTCGTGTTGTTTTGGAAATACTGTCAAACTGTATCCTGTAACGGAACTGCTCAAGACCAAAATACGCGAAAGCAAAAGAAAGTCTCCCAGAGACTGGTCTCATTTGAAAGCATTGACGTTTTTCACCACCGCTTTTTGTAATATCAATTAATTCCTGCAAAATAAACTTATATTTACCTAATAATTTAACCTTCCAGTTGCTAGACGACCACGAGCATGAGCCAAACGTGGTCCACTCGAGCTCCCGGCATCGGAGTCGGGCCCGGTCGCGCACGGACCGGGACCTGTACGTGACCGTGTCCGAACTGCAGCTGGTCGCGACCGGCCGGCTCGAGATCACCTGCGTCAGCACCATCCCAGAGTTCCGGAGCATCCGCGACCGGTTCGCGGACCTTAGGAACGACACTGTCATTGGTGAGAGCAACTTTACTATGGTCCACCAGCAGCTAAAACCGCCCACCCCCATAAAAACAACCTCCATGATCGGTCACTTTTTCTGCGTCTCATGCATTCAACTATCGTATCGTTACGCTATTGGTGAGTTGAGTAATCATTAGCTGAATTTCCACTATGGACAATTGGACATAATCTTCCATAAAAGGCACCGTCTGTAATTGACCTGCGTTTCATGCGCACATTTGGTCGATTCCATTGATATTTTGTTCCAGAGGTTTTTTATGAAGTCTGTAGTATGTACGTTACTTACGCTATTAGAAGCGCCCCCAAAGACAGCTCTCATTAGTAGTCCTGCGCCTCCCGCATCTAGTATACTGCCACAGCCTTCCCCAGACAATTGCTGTTATAGCCAAGATTGTTGTGATTTATAATCATTCAAAGGATATCTTCTGTAGAACTACCTACTTAATGTCCCTGAAAAAGGAGCAAAAATACTCCACTTGCATTACACTAACTCTTGCAATCTTCATTGGTTAGTTCCTTCCACTGCTCTTCAGAAAACTTATCATGGTCCTGTTTACCGCGTAACAAGACACACTGAGCTGACCAGACTTTCTGTGTCAATCGTGTCAGAAAGTGATAAATGCTATATCTAGTCTTTATCATACGACGCGTGACCATCAGAAACCTGTAGGTGAGTCTGAGCCTTTTGATCACAACTATTAGTCTGCTCCATGATTTTTCGTTAGACGTCTTCTTCCTCAAATTCGAAGTGCTTGTTATCACAAATATAAACAACGACCCCTGTTCTTATTAAGGTCAATGGCTACGCAAATACTGGTGAAATAACAATGCCTACGCAATCTGGCTGAAATCAATCGTTCCATATTCAAGTAATTTAAATTCAAGGGTCATGTTTTAAGTCGGTACACATTAATAACGCCCCTTCTGGCCGAGTACGGGGCAAAACGGAAAAGTGGAGGGCAGTAACATTATTTTCCTTATTGCTTGGGAGTTTACGTGAGTTATAAATCGTATTGGTACTCGTATCTTGTAGTGGTTTACTTTTATTACAATCTTTTTATTTTAACTAGACCTATGTACAAGCTTTATATAGGTATATTAACTTGTTCGTATGTAAGTTGTCCGTCAAAATGTGCAGTCCATTTTTCAGTCACTTTACTTAGGTATGGGAATGGAGTAGGGTTAAATTCTAAGTACTTTTGCATTGATTCAAGAAATTATCCTTCCTGCCTAGTGCAAACTGCGCTTGATAGCAACAGTCTAGCTAGACTAGATGACTATTTAGGCGCTTAAATATCGTAACACTAAAATAGGGCGCTTTCATCGATTTTGATGATTTTAATTACTTTCCTTCAAAGTATGTAGTTACTAACGCGAAATCGTCTGGCATTGTAAGGATTATGTTTACGCTTTCTATTATATTTAGTGTTCATACAACACCTTGATAAGATTTCAAAGTAGCCACCAAAGGCTTACTTTTATCTGAATATTACACGTACCTACGTTTGTTAAAATTATATAAAACAACTTGTAAATCACAATCCGGCGCGGGTAGGCGTTCAAGAAAACCCCAAAAGAGCAACTAAGATGTACTTTATAGCTCATCTCGAGAAGAATCCTTCGGTTTGCCCGAAAGGGCTTGCGGGCGAAACTTTGAAAATAATGTGACACTATCTGCGTAAGAACCCTCTCGGCGGTGCCTTGATAATATACCCCCAGTCGGAGATATGAATCGACTTTTATGTACTTTGAGTTTGATATAGAAATTGCCTGATCGGCTAATGGATATTTGAGTTATGCAACTTTTTGCTAAACGACAACTGTTCGTATTATTGATGTGACTAATTTAAAGGGTGGGGGGTGATTTACTAAAAATCCTGAAATATGTAGGTATTTTATTCTTTACTAGCTTTTGCCCGCGACTTCGTGCGCGCGGAACTCGTTTATATCGTAACTCCATACAAACTCCCCCCCCCCCCCCCCTTTTCACTCCCTTCATCATCATCATATCAGCCGAAAGACGTCTACTGCTGGACATAGGCCTCCCGTAGAGAGTTTCACTCCCTTAGGTAATTAATTTTGGGATAAAAAACTATCCTTTGTCTTTCTTCGGAATGCAAAGTACTTATCTCTGCACCAAATTTCATCTCAATCAGTTCAGCGGTTTTATCGTGAAAAGGTAATAGACAGACAGTTTTACTTTCGCATTTATAATATTAGTATGGATTGTTTGAAACGAAAAGGGCTTCCTTATGGCTGAGTTACATGGTTTTTTTTGATAAGCTTTTTCCAAAATTAATGTGTGGGGCAAGACGGAACCCTCGGTGCGCGAATCAGACTCGCACTTGACCGGTTTTATTACAAACATAGACTCCGCTGCCAACTTGGTGTTTCTGTGGCCTGGCCTCGGCGGTCAATATCAATAGTAAACTTGTCATTAGCTGTCAAATTTACTATTGACCGCCGCCGCAGGCCGCGCCAGTGTGTTGCAGGCATTAAGCCTCTCACAGACTGGCGCGGTCTGGCCGCGGCGGTCAATAGTAAACTTGTTATTAGCTGTCAAATTAACTATACTATTGACCGCCACCGCGCAGGCCGCGCCAGTGTGGTCCAGGCCTCAAGCTTCCCACTTGTCATTAGCTGTCAAATTTACTATTGACCGCCGCCGTAGGCTGCTCCAGTGTGGCACACTACAAACGGGCGCAATTTGTCACACCAACTTGCAATAGTTGGAAAGAGACAGCCATTCACTCTTAACCAGTCTAACTATAGCAAGTTGTTGTGACAAATTGCTAGGCCTTTGAACGTGAGCACTTGGCTGTTTGTAGTAATTTGTCTTAGTCAAAACATATGGTTAAAAGGTAAAAAAGTTCCTTCACTCCTGTATATAAATAACTCATCCTTGTATAGGAATATCAAAGCCTTATATAATTTTTAGTCTTTAAATAATATCAACTTTAATATAATATATATTATACTACTCTTTCCTGGTCTTTCGCTTATCTTCTACATTTTCGATCTATTCTTAATTTTAATCCCGTTCCTCATACTTTGGCTGAACGCGCAGAGCGCCATGCTATTAAAAAAAAAACAAATTTGTGTTACTCATATTGTTCAAATTTGTTGATACATTTATTGAAATTACGCCTGAATACGAAATTTGCGTATATAAGTTCTCATATTAGAATTTATTTATTTTTTATGCTTGTTCTTTTGGTATACGTTTCGTGAATATCTATCGTAGTCCGGTTATAAATTATTAATAGTTAAGACAAATAAATCAATTCTGCCATTTTGACGTTAATGACAGCTTACAGATGTGGCGGCGATATACCTACCATATTAGAAAAAGAAAAGAAAAATTTAAAGAGGTCAAATATTTCGGAAAATTAATTAACTGTCGAAGTCGCGTAAAAACTATCCTAAGCGGAAGCCAGAATAATAATGTACCTATAAAAAATGTTTCATGTGTTTCCGTTCATGGGAATCTGAGATCATTCGTGACAGAACAATGTCTGAAATGATACTGGCTGATTCTTTTTTTAATTTAGAGATTTATTATAAGTGGAGATAACAGGGAGTCCCGATATCAATTTTCAGACCTCTAGCATCAAAACTTGCGGAAGTCTCATACAAAATTCCATCCCCTAGTTTAGGGGATTGGGTGGTAAAAGTTCCATGTTTTAGGATTTTTTGTTGTTTGTGTATTAATACTAGCTTGCATGCCAAACTTTAGCGTTTTAGGACTTCAGGAAGTACCTACCCTAAGCGCTTTGATGACCAACGTAAGTGAGTGAGTGACGAAATCGGCGTTTTTTAGATATCAATAAACTGTAAAGCCCACTATTGACATTATATCCCGAGAATTTTGTTTATCTGGTATAATCCGAACACAAGTTATGAGGGTTAATAAAAACGACGAAACGCTTCGAGACAAGGTAGTTAGGTAGTGCCTGCCCTTGCGCTTCGCTTGGCTCGTCTTGGCGGGAGCACTATCGTGTCCCCAGATACCCTTTTAAACAAAACAAGATTTTTTCCTAATCGTTCCAGGCGTCTCAGAGTAGGTAATTGGGGAACATACATAAATTAAAACAAAATTAAAAAATTTGAAAAAATCCACACCGTTTAAAACGTAGTTGTAAAAGGATAAAATAATTTTGAAACGACTTAAAGAATTTATGCTATAAACTGAATAAAAAAACCAAGAAAATCCGTCGGGGGCTGCCATCTCTATTTTAAACGCGTTTTAACCGGTAAAAATTTAAAAAGTTGTTTTCTTGATATTACCGGTTAAAACGCGTTTAAAATAGAGATGGCAGCCCCCGACAGATTTTCTTGGTTTTTTTATTAAGTTTATAGCATAAACGGTCGGGGGTTTCAAAATTATTTTATCCTTTTTCAACTACGTTTTAACCGTCGTGGGTTTTTTCAAAAAAAAATATTTTGTTTTTATTTCAAACTTTTTAGATCTTAGCAAGCATAGGTATTATGTAAAATGTACTTCATATTTATCTGTATAATACGTGCTATAGTTTCGGTTTTACCAAAGTATTGTTAAATATGGTTGTATTTGTAAATGTTTACTGCAGCGCCCCCTGGTGAGTTGTCACCGTAACACCTATCTAAGAACATGCACCAATCAAACCCGAACCCATCACTGAAAACCGCATCAAAATCAGACTAGTAGTTTTTGAGAAAAATGGCAACATTGGTTTGCACAAACATCCTCTCACCCCAAACGCATATATACCGTCTCCGTTCCGTCGTGGGTAAAAATAAAGATTCTGATGAATTGAGAACCTCCTCCTTTTTCGAAGTCGATTAAAAGTGACCAGGACAAGTAACCAACGCAACTAATAGCGTCAGAAGAAAGTAGATTGCCCCAATTATCTAATAAAATATAATAAAATATGTTTCCACAGTGGACGCGATCCGACCATCAACGCTCTCGCAGCCGTCGGCCAACCTCACCATGCCGGAGCCGACGGCGTCCGCAGCCAGCGCGATACCCTCCCTGCTGTTGCTGCTCTCACTGTTCCACGTCGCTTGATACTGAAGCGCTTAGACTATGACGCACACCCTTAACAGCGATAGGTTTTATAGTCACGTTTTACGGCCCATCAGTAGAGTCACGGACTTAAATCGTTGAGCCATTTAGGTGTCAACTAATTTTTTGGTTTTAATAGCTAAGCTATGAATATCCAGTACAAGGTGAGCTCTAAATGGCTCAACGATTAAAGTTCGTGACTGTACCTAAACGTCACTTGAAACATATCATACTAGGTACCCTGATCGATTGCGTGCCGTTTTATACGTACGTAGATCTAAATGTCATTATTTGTACGGGAAAATGACAGTGAGTTGTCCTAACGCTCGTTCGAAAAATTACGCAATTATCCCTCTGGTTATAAAACTGTAAATTTCACCATCAGCTATTTATGTAACTTTGAGCTAGGGTACATAATTAACTCTTCGTTTCACAAGAGCAGGCACCGATCGAATAATAAAACGGCCCTGCTAGCATAACTTTACTCTACTCTACTCGCGCGCGTGATAGACTACCTGTCACTTTTTGACAGCATTAATCAGAAAGTGACGGACAGTCTATATCGCGCGCAAGTAGAGTCGAGAGTCAAGTTATGCTAGCAGGGCTGATAGTTTCACAATAGCAAGCATCGAGTAAATAATGAAACTGTTATACACCAGCAAGAACCGAAAAAATAATAAAACTGGTAAGTTACACAAGATCATACACAAAAGAAAATTAAAATATCATTTTGCAAGAGCTAGAACTCGACAAATGATAATTATTGACACCACAAATTTTGCAAAATCTTGCAGCGAATAACGGTGAAACTTAAGAAATTACCGAAATACCGTTTTTTTTATGATGCAAACAGACACCGTAAGAGTAGGTTATATACGCTTGCTACTCCAAATAAGTGATAATAGCGTTACCGACCACTTATAGATTTGAGGAGTCGTTCTGTTAAAGCTAGTGACAAATGTAGGGCCCTCACTCACAACATAAAAGCGCAAACTCACCAACATCAACAGAACTCCACATACCCAAAGAGCAAACCTAGTGGTGTCATTACAGCTGCGGTCTTCTGTAAGGCGGAGATGCTTCCCCTAGTTGCGTTCCGCCAAATATGAGCGACATTCCGCTGTACCTATTATTAAACAATAGGTCCTAGCTGGGTCATACAGGTTGAGGAAAACGAAAGTCGTCTTTAAGAGCGCCCGTGCCTTAATTGCATGAAATCGTATAAGAGGAGACGCGGATGCGGATTAAGAGTCTAACCAAAAAATTTATTTTATTTATTTATTTATTTATTTATTTATTGCATACAATTAACACTAACAGTCAAGCCTTACGTGCTAATCTGCGGTGTATTTTTTAATAGCTAACATGCATTATATAATATGAGGTACAGTGAAATTATTATTATATAATAAGTACATTCAATTTAAAATTACATTATAATTTAAAAGCTATTACACAAAGAGATCTAGGGAGTAAAATAATTGATTAAATGTCATTGAAATATAAATGAATCGAGGAATTACAATTATTGTTTAATATTATAATTATTGTTTAATGTCATAATAATACAATTTAGGCTTTATAGCCCTTAGATTTGTTAATGTCCACAGACGTGACGCGAATCTAAATCTCTGAGTGACCCAGCTCCAGTAAAGGATATAATAAAGAGACCATAGTAACCGTTTACCTAACTCAAACACTACGTCTACCTATATCCAATAAAATACTCTTAAACATTACCATATATAAGGAGCTTTTATAAGGCTGAGCGAATTACGAACGCGAAGCAGGGATCACTGATGCTAATCTAAGATTCGTATCCCGGCGATTGCGTAACGCCTTTACAGACTTCACACTGAATTCAGGCTCCTTACAATAATATTGAAACAAAGACTGTTCACATTTGACACTGCGTCGCCCTTATTCGCGGATGGTTTTACCAATTATAACTTGCACAATTTGTTATAGGGCGTTGACATTAAATATTGACCTTCTAAGCAGAAACGTCTGCTAACGAAATTCTAAATTTCGATCACTGTCAAAAATTATTCGTCACGAAAGGGATTTGATCTGGAATCTGTCCATTACTCTTATCCAACTGAGCTACCGTGGGCTCCACTCGTCACGATGAATGTTTCAATTCCTTCACTCTTCTAAACTCTACGCTTCTTCCCTTCGCTCGTGACGAATAATTATTCCATTTTTCACTGTGATCGAAATAGGGCGTTGGTTTGCAAATCAAGGAACATTTTGAGTGATTTAATAACAGCGATATTAATATAATAACGTTGTCATAACGCGGCGGCCGCATCGACGGGTTAATTAACCATTTAATGTGTCCAATCGATATGCCCGCCACTTCCTGATGGGGTTAAATCATTGTTAAATTTAGCAAAGTATCCCAGGCCCACGATGCATCATAAATACATAGTGCAATTAATAATAAACTCAGTTACATTTTGTCGCGTATTTGTATTTTTTACGAAAGAGAACAAAAGCGAAACGATGGGGAATTTATCTCTCTTCAATCGATCTTTGTTTTAACCAGATAATTAGTTTGAGTCCTCAAGTGAATAACTGTAGAAAAAGTCTTAGAAGCTTGCAATCTGGGACTTCTTATGGATGGTTCCTTGCATTTTGAAGGTCACGTGCTGGAAACAGTACGTAATTGTTTCTATTGACTAAGTGTTCTTTACAGGGCGCGCAACTACATATCTTAGCCTAGACATGCGGGTGAAACTGACTGATACTCTATTTTATCTAAGCTTAATTATGCGGACACGGTGTATGGAAACCGTCTACTAGCTCGTACCAAGAAAGTTACAAACCAAGCTCGTACCAAAAAAGTACAACGAATCCAAAATGACTGTGGTCGATTTTGCTGTTCTATAACTCCAGGATCGTATATAACTCCATATCTAGCTAACAACAAACTCCTAAACATGAGTTCACGCCGACAACTTCAATTTGCCATGCTCCTCTTCGGTATTTTTCATAATAAAAAACCCATATACCTTTATGAGAAATTGACTTTTTCACGTCGTCACATGTTCCACGACTAATATTTTCGAGGCACAGTACTGCTGCATTCCGTGGCAGCTTTCGCTATGCTGCTACGAAGTGCTGGAATAATCTGCCACCACCGATATTAAAAAGTAGCTCTATCTGTATCTTTAAAGCCAAATTAAAGAAGCACATCATGGACGCGCAAAGTACTGTTTGCCTAGGGCCTTATAGGTAGGTTCAATAAGGACAATCTTTTCTTGCCTATATAACTTCAAAACAGTAATAATAGCTGCTAATCAAACACTAACCTTGTATATTTAAATTATTTAATCACAATTGTATTTATATACTTATACATATATAAATTATTATATTTTTTATGTATTTATTTTATACCCTCTAATATGAGTCGCGCAGTATGCTGTCCCGCGCACCTCACTGGATCCACAGAAAACCAGCTTGGGAATGGATGAAAATTTTAGAAATGCCTGTTTTTTTTTTGGTGATTGGAATAACCTTCCTTAGCACCAGAAAAAAGTTTCAGATTTTTCAGCTGCGTCAATTTTTTTTTTAAATATAAACAGTTTCCTCACTTACGTTTTGGGTCACTTACGGCACCTTCCTCGATCGGTCTCATATTACAAAAAAATATATTAAATATGTGTGGTAAACTGACACTGGCAATTGACACTTGCAGCAGCTATATTGGTCATTACCAGTGTCAGTGTACCACAGATATTTAAGATAGTTTTTTGTAATATGAGACAGATCAAGGAAAGTGTCTATTTACCGATCTTGACCCAAAACGTAAATGAGGAAACTGTTTATATTTTTCAATAATAACTGTCGCAGCTGAAAAATCTGAAACTTTTTTCTGGTGCTAAGAAGGTTATTTGTATCACCAAAAAAATAATCAGGCATTTCTAAAATTTTCATCCATTCCCCATTGCATTGCTGAGTGGAGACCATTTCGGTAGCACACCCCTAGTTTATTAGTTCATTAGGTATACTATGTGAATGTATGTGTAATGACTAATGATGTGTTATCCGAATAAACATCTTTCTATTCTTTTCTGTACTTTAAGGAAGGAAAATCGTGATAATAAAACATGATTATCGTAAATAACAATTCCATGCTAAAAAAAAATAAGTAGGTAGATTTTGAAACGCGTCATAGTCTAAATGTAGCTTTAACGACATGATTTTAAACGGGCTGTGATAAAACTTATGCGTTCACTGAACCAGTTCGGCAAAATTGTATGGATTGTAAATAGATTGACAGTTTCATTTCACGTGTAGATATATGACGCCACCATGGCCGTTTCGCGACAGCCTAATTCATGTTTTCAACGGAATTTTACATTGACGTTACACATAAGCTTTAGCCTTCCTTTAACTGACAGAATTTCTGTGAAAATGTGTATCAGTTTCATGGATATTCCGTGCTATTACGAAAATACTCATAGGTAATAATAATAAACTAACGAAAAATTAGCAAAATTGCGAAACTTTGCTTAGGTATGTGGTCTGTTTTTGATAGGTCTAGAACATTTTCTATGGAAAACTTCCTAAATGCAAACTTGCTTCTCTAAGTTCTCGAACAGATATCTTGGATTTTTGATATTGTACTGCATCGGTTAGGTTTAATATTGTACTGCAATGTATAGGTGCATATTGCTTCCAAAAAGTGGTTACGTTGAATCTTTTCCCAACTTCTCTGTAATTTTGATTCCTTCGAATTATTGAATGTAACCGCCAAAAGGGAATAGATTCCATGTCAAAATTATATCGCTCGATATATCGCTGTATCGCGAAAACCGCTGATAATCATGTTACGTAAACAAACTGTAAACAATGTTTTACCAATGCGCAAACATGTCCCGCTTTTGTTGGCTCAGTGCCTAAGTTTTAAGCGGTCTAACGCTATCCAATATAATTGTATAAGAAAAATGTTCGCAGGATTTTTCTTATACAATTATATAATCACCAAATTAAAAACTTGATCTTTTGTTTTCTGTATTATCTGCCAAAGTGTTGTACAAATCATTCGCTTGTAGGATTTGTAAAAAATTTGGCAAATCTCGAAGAAATGCGTCGAAAAAACGTGTGTGATTTTCGCGACACACATTTAGATTGGCCGAAGTCGAGATTGTTAAACATTTTACAGAAATGGGGGAGAGCCAAAGGACGGTTTATAATATATTAAGTATCATGCTATTCCAAAACCAGGTTTGGGCAAACTGTGTTCTTTAAGCCGATCTTTGAAAAGAAGCCAACTGAAAAAAAAACCGGCAGGTCGGGTAGCTAAATCCTACAGAGAACTCGGATTATTTTTAGGGTTCCGTTCCTCAAAAGGAAAAAAAAAACCCCTTATAGGATCACTCGTGCGTCTGTCTGTCCGTCTGTCACAGCCGATTTGCTCCGAAACTACTGGACCGATTGAGTTGAAATTTGGTAAACATATGTAAATTGGTGACCTAAAGATAGACGCGTAAAGTAAATTAATGAATTCTGAACAAGGGGGCCAATTTTGGGGGGTAAACTGGAAAGTTAAAAAAAAACGACGTAGAATGCATTATGGACGATGAATCCTGTTTCACCTTAGATGGCAATGAATGGCAGGGTAACTTTTATTTATTAGACAATTTCACAATCGATCACAAAATCGCCTCGCAAGAGAACACTGATCATAAAAATGCCCGCATTGCTGTAAGCACTTGATATTATAAACGTTCAACTACTTCAAGCTTTCAATATACAATTGAGTTTCAATATCCTATTAGATGCTTCCCCCCGCCGCCGCAAAATTCAGCAGACATTTTTGTACGCAAATACGACATAAGGCTACTCCTGTTATGTATGCTCTCTATCTAAGAGTTTAACAGTCAATGCTGAACGATACGTGGAGGGTTGTTTGCCGATTGTACGTGATTTTATGAAAACACATCACAGAGGAACTAATGTTATGTTTTGGCCCGATCTAGCATCCAGCCATTATTCAAAAAATCCCTGGCTAAAATGGATGAGCTAGGAATCCCATATGTACCAAAGGATTCAAATCCGCCTAACGTAGGTGTGGTACCTACTTCGCCCGATCGAAAAATTTTGGACCATTCTACAAAGGCGTCTTTATGAGAATAATTTCCGGCCAAAAACTATACAGGCTCTGATTCGAAAAATTAAATTAGAATTAAACAAAATGCCAACATCGACTTACAAAACAGCCATGGATAAAGTGACAGCAAATTGACGAAAAGCAGCACGCATGGGGCCAAATTACTTTTTACATTAAAATTTATTTTTAAAAATACATAATTGGAGGCTATGTTAATAACGATATGCATCATCTTAATCGAAAATAACTAATTAGGTATGTAGTAAATTATTAACCAAGGAATAAAAGTACCACATTTGACGCGTGATGTGTTGACGCTCGAACGAAGTAAATGCCTATTTACTTCGTTCGAGCGTCAACAACACTTTTTTTTCAATTTTGGTATCTTTTCGATGGAAAACATGAACTTCTACGGAAACTCAACGTACTTACAGCTTTGTGCCACTTTACTGGACTAATTGATAATTTGAGGGTAGGTATCGAAATCATTATAATTATGTAATTATACTCGTAAGATTGTTAGTGTTAAATTATAGGTACGATGCGGTTCCAAAACTGTTCGGGTTCATACATTATTTAAGGTTAAGTTAAAATTATACCTTGGGGTTGACTTAAAGCGTTCGTCCCTTTTTAATTAGTTGCGTGTCTGAAAAAGAAGAATGCTTATATTGAACTTAAAGTGTGGGTCTCCCACTACCGCCATTACTTTTTATTTATTTATTTAAATTTGGAGAACCGACAGCTACAGACACACATTGATTTTATAGATACAATACAAAAAGCCAATTACAGGTTCCCACCGATAGCATCAAAGTAAGTAAGCATTTGTGAGATCACTATTAGGTAGGTACATTGCATTACTGATATTTCCTAACTAGGTAGGGGTTTCACATTGTGGAAACTTATTTATTTATTTAACTTAACTATATACCGTACTATTAACTTAAAGCTATGCTCACTCAAAGAAACTCCTCGCCATATGTAGGTGGCAAACTAGGTTATGTTGCTATAAATCCTACTAATCCTACTAGTCCACTAATATTATAAATGCGAAAGTTTAAATGTTTGGTTGGATGTTTAGTTGTTTGTTACTCAGTCACTCTTAAACAGCCTAACCGATTTAGATGAAATTTAGCAAGAAGATAATTTATAGCATGGATTAAAATATAGAACAGTTTTTATTCCGGGTCCATGGAGAAGAAGTCGCGGACGGAAGCTAATTTTTATATAAATGTAATAGAAAAAATGAAAGAAGTTCTTCTCGCTTTTTTTTCTATCTTGTTTTTTTGCAACAGAAACTAGTTTCCAACCTAGATATGGCGGATCCCATTATGTATACAAAGTTTCATGTTATTCTAGCATGTTGTTTTAAAATGAGAACAAAACTGGTTTTGTATGGAGAGTCGAGCGTCCTGGCGACCCTTTAATGCTTAGCAAGCATTGGCAAGCAAGCAGCAAAGTAAGGTACATATACTTCATGTCCAACATAAACAAAATCTATAAGCTTATTACCTACGTTACGTCAATCCTAGTACAGTCAGCATCATAAACAAGTATACATTCTATGACCTTATAACTTAGACATAAGGTCGAAAAGTGTATACATGTTTATGATGCTGACTGTACCTATATGAATAGTTTCGTATATTTGAACGCAAAATACCTTAAGTTAAATAATTTAATCATACCGTAATCAAGCTTGTAACGACCCAGGAATACTTACAAGCGAATTCATTGAAACTAATAATAATAAGTCGTGTGTAAATACTAGTTAGGTAGGTTCGAAAATTTAACTTAATACTTTAATTGTTTGATTAGGTAATGTAATAGTTTATTTATTAGTCTAAAATGTACTGTTTTCGGGTATATAGGTGCTTGTCAAGACAACTCAAAGGCAATCCACCCAATGAATCTTTATTCCTCTTGTTAAAATGTGGAAGCATCTATGTTAAAAAAGCAGCATATTTATTAATGAGTTTCTATCAAAAATTTCATTTTTGGTCCAACTACTCGTTGAGACGATTCTATCTAACGTACCCAAACTCAACGGGGTTACGTCGGTTAAGTACTGAATTCCCATGGCCACCTTCTGTCACTAATATCAGATCAGCTCGATGGTACTACAATATTGAATGGGGAATGGATGAAAATTTCAGAAATGCCTGATTATTATTTTGGTGATAGGAATAACCTTCCTTAGCACCAGAAAAATGTTTCAGATTTTTCAGCTGCGACAATTATTTTTGAAAAATATAAACAGTTTCCTCATTTACGTTTTGGGTCAAGAACGGTAAATAGACACTTTCCTTGATCTGCCTCATATTACAAAAAACTATCTTAAATATCTGTGGTAAACTGACACTGGTAATGACCAATATAGCTGCTGCAAGTGTCAATATCATTGCCAGTGTCAGTTTACCACTCATATTTAATATATTTTTTTGTAATATGAGACCGATCGAGGAAGGTGCCGTAACTGACCCAAAACGTAAGTGAGGAAACTGTTTATATTTTTCAAAAAAAATTGACGCAGCTAAAAAATCGGAAACTTTTTTCTGGGGGTAAGGAAGGTTATTCCTATCACCAAAAAAATAATCAGGCATTTCTAAAATTTTCATCCCTTCCCAATTGTCATCCAAACTGTATATACCTTTAGGTACCCAAAATTTCAGCTCAATCGGTAGAAGATAATTGAGATCCAAGATTCCATCCAAACAAACATAGTTAGTTACATACATTGCAAGTTACTAAAAATCTTATAAAAAGTCACAGGAATAGTAATAATTCAGACCAAAATACTCTTATCTAGTCTTTACCACGGAAAATCTCCTTGTCCCAATTGTACAATATTCAATTCAATTCAATTCATTTTTATTCATAGACCAACATGGATCATTATTGTAAGTAAAACTTAGCTTAAGTTCATAATAGGTGACATACGTTAATTTAAAGAAATATTAATAATAATAATACAATCTAGGCCAGTTTGAAATTTACATTAAAGGTACACAGTCAATTTTAATAAAGTAAATAATAGTTTAAATTAAATAATCAAATTAAAAATTCACACGATGTCAAATAAAATCATTCATTTAAATCTCAAAATGTCAAATGTCATGCGACCTCATAATTAACGTGTATGTTTGTGTGCATCATACAGCAGTGGTTTAGATACACATACACACAGTCCATCCGTTCAGCGATCATTTTCAGGATGCTGTTGGCACTGGATATTGGTTGGATATTGTAAAAAGAAAGTATGATAAGTAGGTACTTACGTTACGTGTGAGATACCTTATTATACGTGAAAACGTAACATCTGCTTTTTATTTTAATTTGTGGATAAGATTTGGGGTCGCTACCGAAAATTCTTTAAGGTTTACATTTCGCCATAATAAGATTTTTTATATATTTAACATTTTACTATATTAAAGAGCTGCATTTGATGATAAGAAATGAATAATCTTGAAAATATAAAAAAAACAGTACATTTCAGTCAGTAATTCAAAAATAAAAGTATTTTAGAAATCGGATAATCGTTTCCGGCGTAAACCCAAAACATACAAACTTACAAAGCTACAATCTCACAGACACTTCCTCTTTATAATGTTAGTATCTATAAACTAGTTACCATGTCCTAATCCATGTTTATTTCAGTGAAAAAAAGTAAATAGATTCGCGGTTGTAGGCACCTATGATGGCATAGTTACGTATATTTTTCAATTAAAAATCGCGAAAAAATAGTTTTCCGTAAGGAACAGGAACAGTCAAAGCTTACTGATTTAGAAATATTAGAATGTGCGGTTTTGATAAACTAGGCGATGGGTAAAACTTGGATTTTTTTAGTAGGTACCACCTAAAGTGTAAAACACTCCAGAAAAGATTAAAAACCGATGGTTACCATACTACCACATACTTGGAATTTGTACCTGATTTCAATACGATTAGCGATTTCAATATTCATTGATAAAATTCCCCTGCGCTCCCATCTGCGCTGGCTTATACAGGGTGGAAAGTTAAAACGGGGCAGTAAGGGCAGCTACTAGATCCCTTGCCGCCACGCAAAAATGGCATTAGGATTTCATTCCTAACTTTTTAAGTGATGGCAATCTACATTCACAGATTTTTGAAAAAAAGTACAGTCAGCGAGAAAATCATCAATTTTGACGATTTTTTTTTTACTGCCATTCGATCCCATTCCTATTAAGGATCAAAAAACTCTTTGGGACCGACTAAGGTTTGACTACTAGAACGCCCAGAAATCAAAGAAAACGTTTTCCATACAGTGAGTATGGGAATCCCAAAGTGCAAGTAGTCCTTTAGTTAGACGATCATCAAATTGTATGGAGACGGAGAATTTCATTTAGATTAGAAATGAGAGAATTCATTCCATTGTTTAAAAAAAACAAACGCATTCCCGTATTCATAAACGTTACTATGTGTACAGTACTCACGAGCGGACAGGTGCTGTTAAACCCTTACCTTAGTAAATTTTAAGTTTCGAACAGAATTTCTGAATACGGATGTTAGTATTCTTTTTACAAACCTTTTACAGAATACAGCTGGCCGTCATTAAATAAAACCAGAATTGGCATAAAAAACTACATGAGCAAAATTAGCTTTGGGATTCCCATACTCACTGTATGGAAAAAGTTTTCTTTGATTTCTGGGCGTTCTAGTAGTCAAACCTTAGTCGGTCCCAAAGAGTATTTTGATCCTTAATAGAAATGGGATCGAATGGCTTTAAAAAAAATATCGTCAAAATTGATGATTTTCTCGCTGACTGTACTTTTTTTCAAAAATCTGTGAATGTAGATTGCCATCACTTAAAAAGTTAGGAATGAAATCCTAATGCCATTTTTGCGTGGCGGCAAGGGATCTAGTAGCTGCCCTTACTGCCCCGTTTTAACTTTCCACCCTGTATAGTTAGGTAATGTGGAGGAATTTATATATACTATGACACAAGCTATCGGTCAATTATCATCTCACATCAATAATTACACTTACAGCATTCCCATCTGTTTCTATGTGGGTTTAGAAAATATTAGTGGACAACTTTGTCATAACGATAATCATTAACTTAATTCTGATTTCTTAATATACCTACGCTGATTTATGAAACTGACGACTGAGTTGCTAACGCCATTTCTTTTTAGGGTTCCGTACCTCAAAAGGAAAAAACGGGTATATGGGTTATATAGGATCACTCGTGCGTCTGTCTGTCCGTCTGTCACAGCCGATTTGCTCCGAAACTACTGGACCAATTTAGTTGAAATTTGGTATACATATGTAAATTGGTGACCCAAAGATGGACGCGTAAAGTAAATTAATGAATTCTGAACAAGGGGGGCACTTTTGGGGGGTAAACTGAAAAATTAAAAAAAAAAGTTTCGCAAACTGTATTGTGTGATATATCAAATGAAAGTGGTTGTTGTAAGCATCTCAGATGTATTTTTTTATAATTTTAGCAAAAACAGACTTGAAGTAATTTAGGAAAAAAGACGAATTTTGACTATTCCCCCCCCCTTATCTCCGAAACTACTAGGCTTAAAATTCTGAAAAAATACGGAAAATAGTTCCTTGTCTAAAGATTACAGGAAAATCTAGAAGAAGTTTGAGTATTCAAAGTAACGGGAAAATTCTCAATATTTTACGGAACCCTCACCACGCGAGTTGAACTCGCACTTGTCGGTTTTTTTACCCTACTTGTCAGTTTAGTTTGCGAGCACTAATAGCTTAGTGATACAGGGTGTATTATCCATAAGTTTGACGACCGAATAGCCTAGTGGTTAGAGAACCTGACTATGAAGCTTGAGGTCCCGGGTTCGATTCCCGGTCGGGGCAGATATTTGTATGATGAATACGAATGTTTGTTCTCGAGTCTTGGATGTTTAATATCTATTTAAGTATGTATTTATCTATATAAGTATGTTTATTCGTTGTCGAGTACCCATAGTACAGGCTTTGCCTAGTTTGGGACTAGATCAATTGGTGTGAATTGTCCCACGATATTTATTATTATTATAAGGGGCAATGAGGGAAAATCTGAAACTGTAAAGATGAGGACTGACTCCGCTACCACTGAAACTCTTTGCATACAGCTTCCAACACACTCTGTTATCTTCCTGCTTAAGGCCATTCCACATAATGCAATTTATCACAACCAACGACCTGCTATACTTAGAATGAAATGTATGGCAACAATAGCCGGTCGTTGTGACAAATTGCATCGTTTGTACAGTCAAGTGCAAAAATATATTAATCGATTTAATCCTCTCATAAATATGTACCGAAACCTTAATCAATTGTCAATGGGACATAGGTACCTACGTATTAATGCGGAAGTGGTATGCACCCATATTTTTTTTTACAATAGACTGCAGTGATCTTTACAAGTTTATACCTACCTAATATCGCTGTTTTGTTAAGACAGAAGTTCATTATAATATGTATATAGATAAAGTTCTCAGACACCACTTTGTACACTCCGATATACTAACATATATCAGATATTAATAGACTTTGACACCATCTTGTAAGCTAATACGATCTCACTTCCTAAGTAATGTGATAATGACTGCCATTCGTTCGTTCATCTATTTATACTTAGGTACCTCATATCAGGACGGTTCATGTAGTTTAAGATGTACCTTTATAGTTATATAGTATCTAAATTATAATGTATTACATAATAATTATAGGTTAGGTATACACAATCTGTCAACGCGAAGTACCTACGAAGATCGAAGTTGACATATCCCTATCACATGTACATAATAAACAGTAAAAATACATTATTATTACATTAGGTACCAAAAAGTTTAATTATAGAAAATACTAGGAATACCTACATCGATCTTCAACTTATATTTATAAATTTATTAAAATACATAAAGATTTAAAAAACTTACTACGCTGTTTGACTAGTGCCATCACATAGAAAATTGTGATGGCGCTAGACTTTGACGTTTCAAAAAAAATGATGATGGCTGTCTATCACATATGGCATTAAAATGATACAGACGGGGCATACAAACTACGATCTTCCGGTTCCGCGGTAGGTACCGCTTTGATGGACACTATCGATTTTTAATATAGCTAACATTGAAAATGTCTTACCCTTAACCAAGCTTAAGAGGTCAACCATTCATGAGACACATAGATCAGCAAATCGAATTAAAAGTGCACAATTGCTCGCTGCAGAGAAAAGTGCATACAAAGTTCTATGCAGGGGTGCATTCTGAACAACTTCACTTACTGTACCTACAGTCAACATCAAAGAAATGTTATATAAAAATATGTATGCATTAAAGTAAGTTACCTAATAGTGTGTCAAATACTTGTTCTTATGACAACTTTTGCTAACTGAATACATTCAGTTCATTCATTCGTTCATTTTTGTGTAAGTACACTTACATAAAAATGATACCTATATGCAATATTACCTTAAAGCAACGTTTAGAGCATAAAGGACTTGTTTAATTTGAGTCGTCCGCCGAATTCGCCTGGCTTGTGACCACCGAGTGTACGTAAGGCATAAGTAAGACATACAATACAATACAAATACTCTTTATTGCACACCTCACACAAACAAAGCAGTTACAGAGAGAAACAATACAATAACATGTAGGTAGGTAGAGGTAGACAACAGGCGGTCGCGGTCGGCGGACATAAGACATTTATTTAGCAAAAACGTTTACAAGTAAAATTATTCTGCGGTAAAAGCTCATTATTCGATAGTGTCTACAACTGCCTAGCTAACATGATTGCGTATATGTCGTACGTAGACCCGATCATGTTAGGTAAGCTGAAGCTCAATAGGGGTGTAGACACCAAATAAAATAACCAATAATGATGAATTTTCTCGAAAAAGGATTAAAAATATTGTCAAATGGAGAAAAAAGTAAAGACGTATTGAGATTGATACGAATCGTTTTGGTTAGTAGGCTTGCATTTTCGCCCATTTGATCTTATGCTGACTGGTGCTGGTTTCCAGACTAATCTCAACTGCTGATTTCGTAATAGAACATCTGTCTTCGTCAGAATAGAGAGTTATTATCCCTAATGACAAGAGAAAAATGCCATTTGTTTCGCTTATTGGATTAGGTACTTATTTTTAATGGATTGACCGATAGTAGGTCCCTAATTAAGAACTCTATTATCGTGGAACGATTTTTCTTTGCCTTTTAGAGTGTATAGTTATAATATAACATAGGTATAATTTATAACCCTACACTCAAGTGCATTGTTAAGCAACATACCTAACATATCATACTTGTGAATTCAATCAACGAAATAATTAGATAGTACCTACTGAAAGTTTAATAATGCAGCTAGCGGAGTTATACGGAGGGCAAAGTGCTCATAACATATAGGTACCACAAGAGGGCCTACGTGCGAGATAGACTATCCGTCTTTTTCTAATTAGAACACTCAGAAAAGGATATTAGTTGGCGTGATTCCACTTGAGACCGTCATCATCATCACTGTTTCCAGCCCTAAGTCGCGGCAAGCATGTATTTTGGCGTGCATTTTTTGTAAACACGTGCGGCGCCGGTGCTTCAAACGATCTTGATACTTTTCCTATATTACCTTTCCGCCTAACAATAGTAACAAATTTCACTCAGCTCAGTTGTTTTTTTTTAAGACTTGTTGGTTTGCATCAAAACAGGTAAAGCCGAACCGGCTCCTTTAAAATGTTTATGGCTTCTACGAGTGTTTGGTTTGTTGCCCGTATTGTTTGCGTTCAAGTGAAATAACGCCAACTAATATTGAATGCACTACCTACAGTGTAGATATATAGCGCGCGAGACATCTCATGCGCGGACTTGTGCTAGGCGTGGTGGCAACAGGTAACGTAGATATCTAATTCGCAAAATTGATCTTGGATCTTGGATTCTCTTCGAGATCATCGAATACATAGTGATTGTTAGAAAATAGCAAGTACGTAGGTAAATAGTTACCTACGTATACCTACCAACATTTATAACAATTATTTCTGTATTGTAGCATGTACAAATATGCTATTAAAAGGACGAAAAAGTACCTTTTTTTAAATATTTAAATCAAAATCTGCCGGATACATGAACTCTGCCGGCAAAATGTACAGTCAACTGCAGCTGCAGAGAAACATGATCCGTCTGCATACAATCTTACATGCCGAGGATCACGATTCTCGGAATCTGACTGTACTTAGGCCTTATTACTTCTGTATACCTGCTCGCTAACTAACAATAAGAAGCAGTTCATCGAATCTAATGATCGTTTTGCCTCTCAGATAAGTTTGGCACTGATGACTGCACTATTATACTAAAAGCCTGAATTGCAATGAATACATATCAAAACGTCTAGTCATAAGCTTAGTACTTAAACTTTGTAAATAACTACATTACCCACTCTTTTTGAGGCTTCTCTATGTAATTAACGTTTCGAATCATCAAAGTTAATGATTATATTAAGAATTAAAAGAATTTATCAGTTACAATAATGTCGTCGTTTTATTTTAGAATAACCTGACATTCATTAACAATACAACCATGAAGTTAATATACCCAACGAAGATACTTATTAACGTAGTTGCAATAGGTTACCCAAAAACTCCTTACAGAAAATCCATATGGATCCTACTAATATCAAAGTTAATGATTATATTAAAAATTAAAAGAATTTATCAGTTACAATAATGTCGTCGTTTTATTTTAGAATAACCTGACATTCATTAACAATACAACCATGAAGTTAATATACCCAACGAAGATACGTATTAACGTAGTTGCAATAGGTTACCCAAAAACTCCTTACAGAGAGTCCATATGGATCCTACTAATATTAGGTATACCTAAATGCGAGTTTGGATGTTTAGAAAAAAAAGAATTAAGAAAATATATGTGTGCGCGTGCGTGCGTGCGTGTTTGCGTGTGTGCGTGCGTGCGTATGTGTGTGTGCCTGTGCAATAGTAAGACTGCAGCGGAGTCTTTTCGAAGCACAGATCCTACGGCCTGCTACGAGTACCTACTTAGTTTAATACCTACTCAATCATTTATTGCAATATCACAAAAGTAGTACAGATGCTATCTTAAAGCTACAGGTCATCCACCACCAGCGAAGCTGTGTTTATATACGTGAATTCCGCTGATCTCAAGCATTTCAGTTTCCTGTGAGCGTTTTCTGCTTCGCCATGACAAATTAGTGCCGGCGGGGTAGACCTCCTGCCCACGCTAGTTTTTGGAGATTCTAACGAAGATTTTCTTATGCGAAATGCTACACATCTTTGCTGCAACTCTGTTACCACGAGAAGAGGAACACATTTAGACACTGTGTTTGGTAATTTCACCTGTGAAGCTGCGGACTATATTACTCTTTGTTTAGCTATCACAGACCTATTTGGGCACGCTTTTAAACTGTAGACGTGTGCAGCCAGAATCTGAAGCTCGGCTGACCTGCTCTGTTACAGAATTAGGGTGATTGTACCAAACCGTCTGTATTCGTAAGTGCTGTGCTGTTCATTAAAATCTGAATGTATGGATAGTTTGACTTTTTTGTTTGAGAAGTTTGAGCTGGAAGTTTCTCTGTAATTGTAAAATTGTGCAACCCACCCTTGCCGATTACATCACGATGCTAGTAAATAGTGTAGTTTCCTCATGTTAAAATTGATAAGGTAGTGTTGCTAAATGGATAGTAAACCATCAAATAATTGTAATAAAGTATGAATAACAGAATATCATTAAAATCTATCAGCGGGTGCTGGGGGGTGGACGCGAAATGATTTGTGCATGACATAGGCCGTCGGCTCAGACAAAAGGGGATCCCCGCTCCGAGTCGTTTCTGGTGCAAAGGCTGACCATGGCTATCCAACGTGGAAATGCCGCCAGTATTATAGGCACTTTTGCACCGGGAACGGCAAGGGGCGCTGAATGTTAGAATTGGGTATTTGTGGTGTACCTATTTGCAATTTTGCTCTTTGTAATAATTGTCTAATCGTCTCTTTGTAACTTGTTACTGTGCAATAAAGTTTTAATATGAAATATTAAAATCTTAAAAAGATATGGGACTGGAAAGTTTTTAAATACCTATGCATTTTTTTAGTCCAAGAGTACGAGTAAATTAAAAGCTACCAGTATTTCGCGACCGAAACAGCAATTGACTTGATTCTCCATACAACCTAAAATTTCATGGTTTCAAGAGAAATACTGCTTTTAAGACCAATAACACAATTGGAAACAATGTTTAGTGATTCAGATAGGTAACCCAAACGTCCAGTCTGCCTGTTGGGAAGCCGTTACCACAACAAAACTTGTTGATTATTGCAGCTCTAGATACACTGCATTTTAAAGAACTGCAGCCGTCGGGAAAACCTCGGCAGCCTCGAGCTCATTTCAATTAGAGAAATACCAACTAGTTCCATCAATAGAACAGATACTGGAACTAGTGGGAATAGATAGGTCCATATTTTATTTATTTATTTTTAATCCTTATTATTTGGAAAAGGGGTTTTATCTGTTATGATAATGTCTCCCCTATTGTCACAAATCACTTAAATAACTATCATCTTCGCTAGATACGTAAATTTACAATTTTGTACAATTCTTTAGCTACGTTGGATAGTGAGTGTGCTAAAACACTATTACATTTACCAGTTTCAAACAGGTTTACATCATAAAAGCAAAGCTATTCAATGGTATGTTTTCAGATCGAAGTCTAAGAGCTATTAATATATCTTTCTTACCCATGCCCGACCCCCTAAACCATGGCACTTGACAGAGACTATAGGTTGTATAGTTCTGTACTATATTCCTTTATTTAAAGACCACTCATCAAAATCCCACCCCAAACCAGGTCCCATTTCACAACCAAAGCACTACTTGCTACGTAGGTCACTCGGCCATTAAGTTTCCAGGGTGTGAGGAAGAAGCCCTGTCAACGGCGGCGGATGAGCTGCCGTGCCCATTATACCAATCAGTATTTCAGATCACAACCCATTGCACAGTCCACGTGAAAGGTAAGTATACATTTTTGCGTCATTACCTACATGGAGTATGGAGTAAGGTGCAAAGGTTGTCGTGAATAGTCATGATTCACGATAGTATACTTACATTTATGACGATGTTAATAATGATGTCTCAAACAGCCGATTTATTTCATGTAGCAACACCTACAAGAAATCATGTTTATAATGTGGACGGGTAGGCGAGGAGTCTGAGTTCCTGACAGCTAGATTGTGAATGAACAGTTACGTGCAGATTTGTAGTGTTAAATTTGGAGGAAAACCAGGGTGAGCTCTTTCCATAATCACTTTCGATGCATCCTATGATATTGTTACGATTTGGTATCATTTACACAGATCGGACGATGACTGTTTATGATGTGATGTATTTATGTGCGGCTACATGTCTTATTCTCTTTGAGAGGCGTGACGGTTTATCATGTATATGCGATAACACGGTTCTTAGTGTGGAGTTCTTTAGTGTGAGAGGATTAGTAACAAGTGTAACAACAACGTCTCAGGTTCGGTAGTCTCAGCCTCAGTCTATATCAGTATCAATCAGGGGTGCACCCGGGTGATTATAACTGGATCAGTAGCGTGTGGATTGGAACAGTATCAGTTGTGTGGTTAGGGATGTCTATAAGGGGAGGTTGGAGGACATTCTCGGGGACAAAGGTCCCCACACCTCATATGGAGCTGGTACGCACGAGGCGGCAGCCCATATGTCAGATATATAAAGGATTCCGCAAGTTGTTAGAGTATGTTTATAGATGCATATGTGCTAATACATTCACCTAAGCTAGAATGCTATAGGTACTTATTCGCGGCCACGAGAGTGATCAGAAGTGGCTTCGCGACAAAGGTGTAAACATAACGGTGGCGCAGACCGTAGGTAGCTACAAACGATAGAGCACGCACAAGGAGGCGAACGAAACAGGAGCCGTAGCATGCTTGACCTTGTCACGCGATAGGTGATAGGATAGAGCGTGCGTCACTGGCTGACACCGTTCGATAGAACGAGACGACGCTCTTATCTTGTCACTTCTCGCGTGATAAGGCCAACCATGCTACGGCTCCATCGAACAAGATGCGATTTAGCCATAAATCCAGGGAACTTACTTGAGGGCCAGTCCATTAGCTGATGAGTTGTAGTTGTTCTTGAATATTCACGTAAAGCAACAAAACACACTAGAAAATGGACACATATCAATACAAAGTTTAATAAACACGGTTCGACGCGGATGCAAAATTTATTGGATGTTTGTTTGAGTTCCAAGTATTTTTTTTATAATTATAAAAGAGAAATGGCAGCCTCAAGGGCCTTTGCCAGAGTCAGTAAGCGTATTATAAATTAACTACGACACAACGAATTAAACCATTTATAAAAACAAATAGACGTGACTCTCGCCAAGATGGCGACCTTTTTCGACTTTCAAGTAAAAACTGTACTTTCAATTATGGCAGTGGGTGTCACCGTGATGTCACTATTTCGCCCAAATGATGTAATATAAAAAAGAAGCGGGTTGTGTCGGAGATACAACCTTTAATTAAGTTTAAGTGCATACTTCTTTGTTAGGAGGCGGCGTCAGATGTCATCACGCTTAGGATGATAAGGTGGTATACTTACCATCTTTGTCCAAAGTATACATTTTTGGATTTTTGATCAAATAAATTAGATGCCTTCATCAAATGTAGGTATAGATACTCCAAAGTAATGTAATTCCGTTCCGTCAAAAAAAAAATCGCATACTTATTGGAAAAGTGTAATGCCACCCTTAGTTTATGCGCCGTGACAAACCTCGATTAGATAATCAGGAGCCGTAGCATGGTTGGCCTTATCACGCGACAAGTGACAAGATAAGAGCGTTGTCTCGTTCTATCGAACGGTGTCAGCCAGTGACGCATGCTCTATCCTATCACCTATCGCGTGACAAGGCCAACCATGCTACGGGGCCAGGATGAATAAAAAGGCTGAACTGGATAACGCAAGAATAATTTATTGAATAATAAAAATATTCATAATTATGTAGGTACATAATTTTCATCATAATATAATAATTAATAATATAGTTATGTTCTAACAGATAATTTTCTAAATGGAAAAGGTATTTTCAGTAAAATAGTATTGCTGGTAAAACCATGTACTAAAATCGATGAAGCTAATTGAATGTGTACTATTCTACTATTTCGCATGGAATTCAATTGTGTTTTAAAGCATTTATCTCTTTATGCTTGTTAAAGTGTAACCTCTCACAGACTGGCGCGGCCTGGCCGCGGCGGACATTAGTAAACTTGATAAACTTGTCATTAGCTGTCAAATTTACTATGGACCGCCACCGCTAGCCGCGCCAATGTGATGCAGGCTTAAACTTGTCGTTAAATGTCACTACGGTTCGCTACCGCTGGCCGCGCCAGTGTGATGCGGGCTTTAGGGACGAACGTCACAACAGACTTCAGATAACCCTTTCCAACCCGGCCGAGTATGAAAAGAGCTACGATAATGGACCTTGCGTAATGTCCATATCAGTACCGGTAAACGAAAGAATACTCGGCAACTTATATTCGTACTTCAATAGAATGTTCTTAGCACCATTTTTATCCCTGTGTATACCTTTACGACATATACTGCAATATACGTAACGATGTGGGGATTTTGATACTTGTAAAATGTTTTGTTTTTTCGATTCATAACATTTACTACAATTCTTGGTTGTAAACGCTTCATTGATAATATACAGTGACAAGTTTTTCCTTTGTTTTATTATTTTTATGATATCATTATGTCTAAATTTTCTATGACCTTTAAAACTGCACTTGTTCATGAAATCGAACCCAGATCCATAGACGACCAAAGTTTCCGGCTCTTTTCCAAAGTACTCGTCCACGATCTTGTTGTTTGTGACTTGATCATTTATAAATTTATCAAACTTGAGCCGCTGCACTCTCCTCTGCTCGTATAGTTTTTGTTTTTCATCAAACCACTTCAACTGAAACTGCATATATTCATGAATATGTTTATTCTTCCTAGATATTTCATATCCCAATTTATTGTTTAACAATTCGCGATCATGTTTAATTCTCTCATCTATATCCTTTACATATTTCAAACGCTTCTTTTCTCTACTATGTTCTTTTGTTTCGTACATCACTCGCTGTTTCTTGAGTATTTTATAGTTAAAACTATCATTACCGTTTCTAGTGCATGTGACTATAGGTGTTTTCGCACCCGGATCCACAGCAATAATCCGTTTATATGGTCTATTTAATTGTTCGTTATTAAATACCTTTACCTCATCAGTTTTCACTCTTTTCGATTTAAATTTATCCTTCTTTTCTATAATTCGATTCATAGACAAGGAAACACAAACACCATCCGTACTAAAACTATAACCAAAGTTTTTCGGTATATTGAACCATCTGTTCCAATATTTCTTGGTATCAATAGAGAATTCGGACCATGTTGATGGCGTATTTTTAGGATCTATGCGACGTAATAATTCATGTAGACATCTAGAATCATATGAAATGTATTTCAAACCATGAGAATAAATCGGAAACACATTAAAGCTCTTTACATTGTGCTCTGTTAATTCTTGTTGCATCTTAATAAATAAAGGCACAAATTTCCAATAATTAGTTTTCAGATTCTTCTCACTAATATCATTAGTAATGAACCATTGGCTAATCACACCATCATTGTAAATTTTCTTATAAATGAGTTGAAACATGTGTCATGAACCTCTTTTCTGGTTAAATGTGAACATTTAAAATTTAGGTATCGCTTAATTCTACTAAAAGCATGAAACTGAATGTTTGTTTCTAGAATTGTTTTGTATTGAATCGCTATCGCCATTATATTAAATGATCTCAGAGATGCTTCGTATGTCATACACTTATTCAATGTTAGATATTTTTGTATGATCATCAATGGATCCATCAATTTATCACATTTTCCTTTTAAAACATAAGTGAATTGTAACGGATCAAACTTGGGAAACAACGTATGAAACTGTTCATGTTCATAATAATGCATAAAGAAATAATTTATCAAGTAGGACATTTGTATAGACAATCTAGACAAAACCTTGACATCGTCCCTGATTGTAGTCAACAGTTTATCAAGTTGAGGATTTAATGGACAAACAAATGAAGTCAAACCTTTCTTAATGCAATAAACGGATACCGCCTCATTGTTATTTGTTTCAGCCTCTCGAATACGACGTTTTCTATTCTCACATTTGGAACTTGACGATCTCTGGTGATCATCTTTTCCGCAAGATTTACAAACCATCTTACATGTCTACTAAATGGATCAAGCATTTATAGCAATAAAAATGAAAAACATTGGTTGCTAAGGAACCACATGAACTTCCTCGAAGGAGGTTCCTACATTAATAAGTTCGAGCGACAAAGAGGGAGATACACGAACGAAAACGAATATCGTTTCGCGGTAGGCCCTCAGATTGGGGCGGTGTGGCCGCGGCGGTTAATAGTAAACTTGTCATTAGCTCTCAAATTTATTATTGACCGCCACCGCAGGCCGCGGCATTGTGTTTCAGGCCCAATGAGAGGATGTGATTTATTTATTATGAAACAAACAGCAAAGAGTATGTAATTTCCTACGGAGAATAGTTACACAAAGATATTCGTACAGGCTATCTTAAATGATCTAGTACTAAACAGATCTATAGTTTCCAATATAAATCAGAAACGTATAAATATGGATATGTAAGGCAAAAATGCCTATGCTCGACTCCTTATAGTGCTCAATAGTTTTTGTTGTTTTTTTCGTGTTCAGTGGCTTTTTGCTGCTTGTGCTCAATAGTAAGAGGTGATTTGTGATTGGATGATGTTTACAATACATAGGTATGAAATGACGATAAGGTTCAAATTCAATTACAGTTAATCCTCACGATCGTATCAGCCCGGTTGGAAAGGGATAAAGAATGGCTACAAATAAAGCATAGAGCGCCCCACTTTACAGCCACTAGTGGCCGTCACTAAACGCGACCACTCTGCCGCACCTTAACGATGTATTGCACGACAACTTACGATTGCAGACCGATCAACGTTAATTCCGGCTGTTATCATTCCATAGAAACTTGTCAAAAGTTGCATACATTCAGATTTTAACGAAAACCGCTTAAGGCCTCCCACAGACTGGAGCGGCCTGGCCGCGGCGGTCAATAGTCAACTTGTTGTTTGTTGTTGTTATAGCTGTCAAATTTACTATTGACCGCCACCGCAGGCCGCGCCAGTGTGATTCAGGCCTTACGATTACAGACGGTTTGGTGCAAGCCACTAGTGGCGAGCGCGAGCCTCCCGCAGCTTGTGGCTCGGACGCTGGGGCCATATCACTCACCTTGGCACATCGGAACTCGGGCTGAAGGGAATAAGGCACCTCGACAGCCGCTCTAAGAAAACTTGCAATTACGAAATCTCGGCAATCAAATAATAAATCAGAAGGATAAGCGACTCTAGCGAGCTTAGGTACTCGCTAGAGGGTTTCACTCACTGTTTCACGAGCCGAGTTCTATAGACGCTAGCGCCATAATTATACCGTATTCGGATGAAGTCTATCAGCTTTCCCGAATCCCAGCGCGGCGCGGTAAAATAGCGTCATGGTGTTGGACAAATGGATAGGAAATATAAGGATGCATTTGAAAGCCGAAACGGTAAATACCCCCTTCTCATATAATCTAACAATCAAGCGTTGAAGATAACGAGTTTCTGACAAAAATATCACTTTTGAAAGAGTCGTCAGCTCAGCTCAGCGTCAGCCAAGACAATGGGCTTGTGACCTCATGGTTAAATGGATAGTAAACCATCAAATTATTGTAATAAAGTTTAAATTACAAAATATTATGAAAAATCATAAAAAGATCCCTTGAGTTTAGAAAAAATATGCATTTTTTTAATCTCCAAAGGTAAATTTAATAAATAGATTCCTTACGCTTTTATATAGAAACAAACTTGTATGACAACTATGGACCTAAACGCAGTATTTCGCGACCGAAACAGCAATTTACTTGATTTTCCCTACAATGCAAAGTGTGACGTCATACTTTTGAGTCAATCAGTATGAAGCGTTTCTGCTGCCGCCAGCGAGGTCCGTCTTTAACTAAATTTTTTGGGTATTTATGTTGTTTAATTGTAGTTGCTCCCATACAAACATTTGTTCCTCTCCAAAAAGTGATTCGAATGGCATCATAAAAAAATCTTAGGTCACAAGCCTTTTATTATGGCCTTCTTCCATCTACAATATCTGCATCATCAGACCAACTCAATGGTACCACCTACTAATAATATTACAATGTCACCTAGTCTATGGTTTTTTTTTTTCTTTATGGCATCGCGCTAGTCTTAAGTTGAGATCATTTAGTGTGACCGAAACTGTCATTGGAATTGAAATCATCTACTTGAGCCGGTATTGTTGCTTTTTAATGGACTACTTTAATGCAATAGGGGTGTAGACACCAAATAAAATAATGAATTTTCTCGAAAAAGGATTAACAATATTGTCAAATGGAGAAAAAAGTAAAGCAGGGCATTAAATAATCACAAAGTTATAAGTGTCCAAAGTTTTAAGAGGGGGTTCTGTGCCTTTTCCGCAAAACGCACCTTCATATATGAAACGATTGTCATTTATTATGACGCTCGGGGATCGTGGCGTCACGATCCCCAAGCATTTTCTCACTCTAACAAGCAATATTAAAACGGTTGTAGCTTCGTAATTTTTTGAAATATCTGAATGGGATTTTCGTCACTAGCCATATATTTTTGCCTCCTTTCTTTTTGAGAAATAATAAATTTTGAGTCTTCACCCCTATTCGGACAACTCAAACAATCTCAAGTATACATTAGTGTATAAAACACACGTAGTTTAAACTTGATTGGATTCCTAGAATTTTACTTGCAAGGTGTGATTAAACAGATATATACCGGTACATGTGAAATTAAATAAAACTAGTAAAAAAAACATTTTCAATCGTTCTTTATATATAACATTTAAACATATAAATAAAATTTTATTTATAATATGTAACGAATTAAATCATGTAGTCATCTTTCTTCTTTATTCATTTAAATCAAATTCAACTAGTTACCTATTTTACAAATGAAACAGAACGGCATTTCGTATTTTAAAACAAAACGAAATTATCTACATATATTCCTTACGATGGATGATTCAAATTACACTGGCACATATTTTGTGCAGATCTCCATTTAACGTGATTTACGATATTAAGTTAAGGTGCTTTCTGGAAGTGTAAGCGAGAGTAAGATTTCAGCTTCTACTGCTGACACGGATGGTGGTTAGATATAAAAACAGGACTAATATTTCTCTTGACTACAAGGTATGAGAGTTCTATTGAAAGAATTGCACTAGAATATATGTTGTAAAACTAGCTTTAGTATCAAATATTTAGTCTAGCTTAGCTATACGGGATCCCACTACGGCACACGTTACAACGCATAATTCTTAAAAGTATCTTTGTTTGTAGTGAATTTAGACACTCCCACAGCGGCATGCGTTACGCTACCATACCATACACACGATTCGAACAAATTTCACAATAAACTAGCGCGTAGCTTGCACCGCAGTGGGAAACCGCCTTTAAAATACGAACATCAAAGACGTGCAAATAAAAGCAAAGCGAGTGTTTCTAACACGTAATCACACAAATATCAATAAAGAACTTAAGTTCTAATCTAAATTTCGTTAGGCAGAGTTAACATTCAAATATATTGAATACAATAATTTGACTGAAAATTAAACATCCACAAACATCATGACTTCTAAATTGTATAAGCCATACTTATCCAGACACTGGTACATTATAAAGACTGTTAAAGGCAACAGTTTTACTAGATGGCGCTGTATAGGCAATCTCAAATGTAATGTATCTTAGGCCGCGTTTACGCGCAAACGTTATTGGATTTCCATACTTTCTGACAAGCGTGCGCGAGCGCGACGTGCTGCTCGAAATTACGCCAGTTCGTTTTCAAGCGCCTGCTAGAAGGTGCTGCGAGCGCGCGCTAGCGACCGCGAGGAGTGTAGCGTGGTCGGCCGGCCGTCTAGCCAGAAAAATCACGACGAGCCACTAATATAAGGTCGCGCCGTCAGAGACTAGTTAGCGACCGTTTAGCAGGCGCTTTAGCAACATTTTAGTACCTACAGCGGTGTACGATACTCAATAAATGCGGCAATAACCCTGACCTGACTGAATTTAAACTGAAGTTTCTATAAAAGTGTAATTTTCCGTCGAATTGCAGTGGGATAGGGCTGGTTATACAACGCCATCTGTCAAACGAAACTAACGAAATTTTGGCGTTCTTTATAATTTACTAATCTGAGCACGGTTATCACACGACGACGCGAGCGGCGAGAGAGACTATGCGACTCTTGTTAATTAGAAAACTTAGAAAGAGACGGATATTCTATAGCTCGCGCGCTGTCTTGTGATTCGTGCTGGTTGTATCAATATTTGGGTACAAAATTGAATACCCCAAAAAATGTAGTGCCTTTAGAAATCGTTCAAATGAACTATTTATTATCCAACTGCTGAACTATCTGGTTGGAGACCACTTTAGTCGCCAGCGAAGCGTTCGGTATAAGAAAGCGATCCATATCCTTAATTAGCAGGTTATCGCCATCAGGCACTCCATATTTGAATGTAATTAGTTCTGGGTGTCGCTTTTTCGCAGTTATCTTCACTATAGTCGACAGAGGCCTCCGAGACAGCACTTTGTACATGCCGCGCTTGTTCGGAATGTCACGCAACACTATTAAATGCGTCTCGGTGACAACTAGGCAAGAGTCAAACATATAACCATTCAGTAATACTTCTTGGCAGACGAAGTTGTCGACGACATTGTGCTCTTTAAGGAATGTAGTGAGATCTACAGTCTCTTCCAACATGTCGGAGTCTGTCAGGTGTCTGGGGTCAGGACGGGAGTCGTCTTCTTCGTCGTTAATACTGAACACAGGAGGCACATTCCGATACCTCTGCTCTTTTCTGTCATTGGCTGACACATGCCACTCTCCAGTGCCTCCGGTAGCATTTGGATTGACTATGTATTCTATCAATTTACCTTTGACTTCTTGGCTTTTCGCTTTCATTGCTGATGAAAGTTTACTAAACAACTGTATGGCTGGCGCGTTGTCCCTTGTGTTGCTTTGGTGTGTCTCCACTCCTTCATTGTTGTTTTGCGGGGCACATACTAAACATGAGGCTGGATTGTGTTCTTCCAAGCAATCTGACATATGTGGACCAAAATAATCATGTATGGCCACAAACCCGCCATCCAGCATTGACACGTATTTAGTATTCTTTTTCAAGAATGATGCTACCACCATGTGTGCATAGCTGTCTTCCTCTGTTCTTCCTGAACCAACAAAACATAGATGTTCACCAGCCGCCAGTGACCCGGCAGCCAAAGCCTGTCTTTGCGCATTTAGTAAACCTTGCACAGCGGTGTTGAATGCATTCGGTTCTTGGAGCATAAGATTGCAATCCAAATGGAAGGCAGTCGATAAGTGCCCAGCATTGTACTGCTCGGCTGGTCGGCAATCAACCAAGAAATATTTGACATTATCTGCATCAGACACATCTACAGTGGCACTCTCTATCAGTTCGTGAACTGCTACCGGAAGACACAGGGCTTGGGAATAGAGTTTAGAGTTAATTTCGAGTCCATTTGTTGAAAACAACACATCTAAGACATCATCTCGGAATGAAACTGGTGTTTTTAAGGAATAATAATGAGCCAATGAGCAAAAATCAGACACATCTGGTGCTTCCAAGTCTGCAGGCATCCTGCTCAATGTGGCAATGATCTCTGATTTGTCTTCATTCTTCATTTGAAGCAATTGCTCTCTGGAGTTTATTATCATAATTAGACACAGAAAGAATATGAAGAAAGGATCAGATCTCTGGAAGTACAAGTCCCACATAAAGAGAACAACTTCTAGACTACATGTTCCGGCAAATAGAGATCTGAGCCATGGCAGGCAGTATTGTTCTGGAGTTATCCTCTTAGTGTCCAAAAAAGAACACAGCTCCGGGTCATGGTATTGTAGAACCAATCGCAGTATATGGAATGGTACACCATTTTTAGTACAGCCTTTTGGAATGTATAGGTTTATAACTTTGTCAAATAAATTGTAAGTATCAGACCTGGGTAATTTTAAACTAAGTAATGGCAATAGAATCTCGATCCAACCATTGTTGGAAGTATACTGAATGGATTTGGATTTGCAATAAAATGTGATAATTGATTCAATATCAGAAATCACTGACAGTTTATCATCATCATCATTTCCGAGACCTGTCACAAATTTCTTCACATCATCTCTTAGTTCATTCTGGTTGGTCAAATCAAAGATTTCGTCGAACAGCAATAGCTGATTGGTTGCGTCTTGGCAATTGAGACACAGAAGCCAAACGTCAGGACGCAAACTTTCTGGTATCTTTTTACCTTTAGTCAGCATGTTAATGTCATGAGCCGAACATCCGTCGAGAAGTGCCGACTCCAGTTCAATCAACCTGAAAATTTAATGCATATACTTGTAACTTTGTTTTCCACCTATCGTGGCGCGGCAGTAAAAAGATAAGGCAGATGCCTTGCCGTACTGGCATACAGTGCAATTCTAATCAATTAAGGTCACACTCAACACATCGATAATTAATGGAAAGATCTATTACTGGGTATAATAGCATCTTAACGTATGATCGTAAAATTCTGTATTATTCGGTAGCCAATTGCGACTCTATTTATTTACCAAGTAGTGTCTTCTTCTTCCATTGTGATAGGCTCAAGTCACTGTTGGTGTTTTACGATGGCCGATGACTAATCGCTAAGACTCTTGATGTAATTTGAACAGTGATAGTTGATTAGATATCACTTGCACACACTAACCGCATCATTTTCAAGAATTCCAACAATAAATAAAAATATTAAAAATAATAAAATCAATGCTATGACAGTGAATGACAGCACTAAACTGTCACTGTGTGTCAGTTAACTACATATTTTTTGCTAAAGAAACGTGATACTCAAGGCTGTTAAAAAAGGGTCTTGAATTATCCCGTAAATGTCACGTCACTAGATTACGGTCCAAGCCATTGTAAAAGTATTGTAGAGAGATTTATAAATTAGTAATAATAGAATTTTTACTTTAAAAAAGTTGAAAAAATTAAATAAAACAAAGAAATCTTTGTTCTACTAATCTTATTTGTGAACTGTATTTTATTCGGTGCTGATTTGCTAAAAGTATATTTTTTTACTTAATTTCAGTCGTCAATTCGGACTACTCAGTACTCACACTCTTGTTCTTTTGTTTATTTCGCTGTCGTCTGTCTGTCATGTCATTTCGGAAAATCCGGATTTTGTAAATACTGAATATTATTTCATTCAGTAAATAGTTTGTGTGTGAGCGAGAAGTGATGGACTTATAAAACATGAAAGAACTTCAAAAATTATTCCCTAATAAAGAGGGATTTATTATCTTTGCATTGTATATAATATTATTTGTATTTCAAGGTAAGTTTGATCGTTAATATCGTAATATTTGTTGGCGTAGGCAAAATTTTGAAATTGATAAGGATAATTGCTTACTAAAGGTTCGGTTCAATATACAATTCCGTTATCAGAATTCGAACTTCCTTTCCTGATTCCTGGGATTTGTGTGTACAAATAATGTAACAATAGGCAATTGAGAATTGAATCATTGAATTGTTTGTTTCATGTGTGGTTCTAGGTGTGTTTGTCACAGCGTCGAAGAACGCAAATGGAGGATACTCATATAATACTACTCTGGTGGTGTTTCTGTCTGAGCTCCTGAAACTGGTGATTTCGGCCACACTCTACTCTTTTAGACGGAAGTAAGTTCTATTTAAATACCTTTATGAGGAAAGTATTTAAAGAACTACAGTTGAGACTTGAGTCCATATATTATGGCACCGCAGATGACATTGATAGGTACTCAAATTTACGGAGAGGTGGAAATTAACAAACATAAATTTTACATCATTGCACACTGCTTTCTTTTACCCATGTAAAGTTTTTTTTTCTCTTATTTATCTGCAATCAGTTATTCAGTTAGTACCCTAAGCAAATTGGTTGAACGCTTATGTATAGTATGGGCTCTACTCACAGTGAGAACACCGGAGCCATATATACCATCTGTCACGTAGGGTTGCAGTGCAGCAACACAAACTTCCAATACAATCAAATTTTAATACAATTACTAACTGTGTAACAACCAATCTTTCCTTTTATAACTTTTTGAGAGGTATAGGCATCATAGTCAGTCCGGAGTCAGTATTAGAGACCTCTGGAAAGGTGAGTCAGATTTTTTCCTATAGTTTGTTCCAGTTAAAAATGACGAAAATGCACTTAACGAGGGATTTTTCAATTTCTTTGGTTGCTAAAAATATAAAAGGAAAAGATAACAAAGAGACATCATAAAAATGTACTGGAGTAGCTACTTTTTGTTCTGTGGTTTATGTGTAATTGTTTTACAACCCTACTTGAGGATAACAATTAAACCATAGATGTCGGTAATGGTTGAATTTAAGTTGGTACTTTTCGTCATTTAAACTGGCACAAACTATACATTCAACCAGAGATTGAGGACCGCTGGTGATTCATAATAGTCAATGATATTGCGATGGTTTTGTCAGTTGCCTTTGAGACTACAGTGTTATCACAATAATACTGTAGTGTAAGTTCTAAATATATGAAATAAATGGACTCACTTGTAAAAAAAACACAATGAGTAATAAATAATGCTTTCACATACCTACTAACACATGAACATTATAGTTTTATGTGCATGTTAATGTATATTAAGTTACTATTGAAATTTGATATAATCCTCCCTAAGCATGTAAAACTGTTACAATGTACAGTTGAGTGCAAAAATATGTATCAATTTATTCCTCTCATAAATAAATATTTGCTTATAGAAATCAACCTAAAGTATAATCCACAATTAGGCTAACTAAACTGACAGGTAAAAAAAATGCACAAACATGTCCATAGTTTGGCCTGTACTGTTCATCGTGGATGTTTTCTATGTAGTCTTTATTTATGTATATAAATATGTTTATCATCGTCTAGTACCCATAGTATAAGCATTGCTTACTGTAAAATCCACAATTAGGTGAACTAAACTGACAGGTAAAATGCACAAACGTGGCCAGAGTTTGGCCAGTGCTATTGATATTATTAAAGGGTATTATTATGTGGTATGTGGTGCGAGAAAGCTACCAAGCTATGGCAAAGTTTGTGCATTTCATCTGACAGTTTAGTTCGCCTAATTGTGGATTCTACTGTAAGCAATGCTTGTACTATGGGTATTAGACGACGATAAACATACTTATAAAGATAAATAAATACTTAAATACATAGAAAACATCCATGACTCACGAACAAATATTCGTGCTTATCACACAAAAAATTCTCCTTACCGGAATTCGAACCCAGTAACTAATTAAAGAGTCTAGGGGAAAAACAATGGGATCAATCCATTTCAATTCAAAATTAAAAACTGACTTTATTGCACTATGTATAAAGTATAATTTTGAACTGTAACTGAAATAAGTCTTATCGCTTTTGCACTGGATTCATCAATGTTTTAATGTGTTGTAATAAAAACTGTTACTGATTGGTTAATAGTGCAGATTACTTACTATATTTTGTACTCGTATTGTCAAACATTCGATAAGGCGCTCATAACTAGGGAATGCTTATCACTGAACAATCTTTACCAAGTGGGATTAAAAAATACCTTCATGAGAGGTCATGCATATGACAAACTTCTGTGACAGAGAAACATAGTAATAAAATCGATCTAGCTAGGTCTCATATTTGGAAAAAATGGTTTTGTATATTTACAGCTGGCCCGAGCTCGGCCGTCCAGGTACTTCATTTAATAGGATGAAATCCACTACTGAAATGATTCACATTGTCTTAACCGCCTCTGACAGATAGGTTAACATTTGCAACAAGAAAATGAATGCAGACCTCACTTTAATCACCCAAGTTTCATACTAGTAATTGAAGTCTGATAAATTATAATGCATGTCAAATGTATTCAGATTCAGATGCATGTTAAATTCCTGTTTTTTTCATGTATAATTCCATACGGTGCACGTTACAGTGTATTGTAAGTAAATTTGTCATTAATTTGTAACTATTTAAAATAAGTACTTCGTTTCCTTCATATGGTATTTGCCAGCAAAAAAAAACATTACGAATAAAAACGTTTTGAAAATATTTGGAAAACATCAAGCTTCAACTTATTAAATGGACGCTCTTTTACCATAAACATATGTGACGTCACAATTCTGTATTTTCCTACAAACTTCATACTAACAAGGTGCTTGTCCTGTCCCATATATGGGTCACAATAAGTAGTCACGACTAGCACCTCTTACAACTGTCATTGAAATTTAAATCTTCTACCTTGAACGGTAAAGTTGCTTTTTTTGAAGTCGGTGCTAGACATAGACCCAATCTTTTTTCAAAACGCCGTTCGTTTTTATTTTTCATGACATTCATACTTAGATAAGTTTATCTGTAAAAAAATGGCAGTTAGCTCTACAAACGTGGCTAGTGGGACTTACGTTCCCCATGTGCTTTGACAACGCCCTATGTAAATTTGATACTGATTGAGGTTTGTGACGTCACACATTATGTCATCTTCATTATAGAAGATGTTTGGAAGCTAGATGAGAAGATCTAGTATATTCTATCCGAAACTGTAAGAGTAAATGCTGTCAATCTGACTACCAGACAGTTTTTTGCTTGCACTTTTTTGACAGAATTTACTCTTACAGTTTCGAACGTATTATACCTACGTATTATTTTTCTATAAGGAAACACCAGGCCCATATCTGGAACTGCAAGACTTTGCTTATATTTAAATAAGTGTTGTCAAACATGTCCAAAATTACCTTCTCTACCAGGTCAGCCCTGAGAATCTTTGCACCTAATTTCCAAACACTGTATAGGCAAAAGTTTCGTAGAATATTTTATATCGTAGAAACATGTAATAGAAAACAATCAACTTAGCCTGTAGAGTGGTTACACACGTCGACTTTTGGTTACGCTAAATCACGATACAATATCGATACAGGTGATCTATGGCTACTGTTGCGTTCGTGAAGCGCGCGTTTTTATCGCTACAAAATGTCGCCGTGTGCTACTGAAAAAGAGTCAAAACTAAATAGTAACTACTCTGTTCCAGTGAAAAACCTCACATATTCCGAGCGGTGGCTCTGAACTACAAGCTGTTGATGCTGTATTTCATCCCTTCACTGCTGTATTGTTTCTACAACAACTTGGCGTTTGTGAATCTCTCCCACTATGACCCGACGTCCTACTACATACTGCTGCAGTTCAGGGTTGTGCTGACAGCAATACTATTTCAGGTATTCCCACTGCTGGGCCCTCATGGATGAAGGAAACTTTAATTGAAATGTGTTTGTTGTGCACAAATATTTATATAAATTGATTTATTTCAGTGCCTGTTCAAAAAGAAGCTAACACTAATGCAATGGGTGTCCCTAGGCATCCTAACGCTAGGCTGTATACTGAAAAACTTCGACGCCGCCTCAGTTCAGTCCAAAACGGACACCGACCTCTGGTCGCAAGTGTTCAACATATACTTCCTATCCATCAACTTCCAAAACTTCTGCTCATGCCTCGCAGGGACTTACAACGAATACCTATTAAAAACACAAGGTGCCAGTGTCGACATATTTCTACAAAACGTTTTCATGTATCTCGATTCAGTTATTTGTAATTTCTTCATACTAATGTGCAAAGGAGAATTAGGTTCAGTTTTTGACGATTTTGGATCGTTAGGTGATGTTTTTGTGATACTTATTATAGTTAATAGTGCCGTTGTAGGTATAGTGACTAGCTTTTTCTTAAAGAATCTCAATTCTATACTAAAAACGTATGCTAGTGCGTTGGAACTGGTTATAACAGCTGTAGTGTGTTATTTATTGTTTAAAATATTGATAACATGGGGCACAATAATATCTATATGTCTAGTCAGTGTAGCTGTGGGGATGTATTTCAAGAATCCAGTTAATAATGTTATTCCAAATGATCCGAAAGATAGGGATCAGAAACCGTTGCTAGAAGAGGTTACAACGGAATAATATAATGTGCTAAAGTTTTATAGTTCTGGCAGCGGCAGGAATCTTGATTGGTGATCAAAACAATTTGACAGTGCATGGTATATGGGTCACGACATAACACCTTCATTGTGCTTTAATCTTAGTTAGGATGCTTTAAAGAAGTCGTGCTACGCTACTTTTAAATTATGGAAAATTGTTAAAAGTTTACTTTTCACGGGTCTTATTCTATATGACATGGCAACGTCTGTGGTCTCAGATGAAAGTGACAAAAAACTTTCGAAAATATGTACAAAGCGAAGCGCAAACTTCAGGTGCTATATGAAACATTGTAATTGTAAGTTTTCACAACTTAAAAGATTAAAGGTAATTTCCTAGGTATTTAGCTTCCATTCCTACCAAAAAAAAAAGTGGCAACTTTGGAACTTATTCCGATTGCAGCTTGTTTTGCTCCCTAGTGTAATTATCACTGTTGTACCTACTCATTTGTTTGCCACGAATATAGAAATGAATATGAAGTTAAGATCAGTATTCAAGATTCTCGCCGTGCTTCTATGGTTAATTCAATATTTCTTGCGGTGATTAACTAAACTCAAATACAGCTTTTATGCTTGTTTCTTGACAGAGCGTGTGATATGGGTTAATAGTGTTTGTAACACTTCTGTCTCATTTACAAGTAATTGCGAGGTAGAATATTACCAATATTCTTTAAGATCTAAAAACATCTATTTTCATATTTTTATTAAAATAGATTACATAATAATATGATGTATTCATAAATAACAACGTAAATATTAGCGATAGTATTATATAATCTATTCAGACCACTTTATTTATTCCGATTCCTACTCATGCTCAATTATCCCGCCAAACAATATGTTAAAATGTCTGAAAGAGCTGATTTAATTTTAGTTAATTAATCTCAATAACTCGCATTTACATTTATTTATTTTTGAGCGCTTTGTCTTTATGAGGTTGGTACAATTCAACATTTTCGAATAAATCAATAGAAGCTATACATAATATGTTGTTTATTAAGAAGGTAGATTATAGAAATGTTGACCAATGTGTACTATTTGACACATACCATCAAACAGTGTATTTTATTAAAAATAACAAATTAATATAATCGTTATAATTTTGGAAAGCAAAATACTTTGTTCACGACACGTCTATAGTATATTCTAATGACCACGAATGCAGAAACTGAATCACAGTTACTTCCTGGGTTACGGGCTTACGAATTAGAATAACAATAGTCATTTAATAATACTTGTGCCAGTATTAGAAATAGTTCTCAAGCTTATATCCTGTACGAAGGCATGTTAATTAATATCGTAAGCATGTTATTCTACTGGGTCCTGTAACTCAGAGAATCCTAGCTCAGGACCCAATGACTTGTATCTGTGTATCATGTTTTTTCCAAATAAATATTTATATTTCTATTATGTACATAATAATGATACCTAATGTGATTTAAAACTGAAGTAATACTAAAACACTAGTATATTGTAAGTATACTGTAAGTCAGCAGTAGAGAAACGTGATCGCCCTTGCATAGAAGTTTGCATGCAGGGGGTCACATTCCTCTGCAGCTGACCGTTACTTAGGAATTTCAAATTTTTGTTAATCGCAAATCTGAGTTCCCATTATATTACTTTAAGTGAAATAATTTACTATATAGGTATTCTTGCTAAAAGGTCAAAACTTTGGCAGTTAGCCAACGCATACCGCATGTTCCACATATGGGACACGTTTAGCACCTTTACATTACATACATAACATGTTAAAACACTTGGCTCGCGCAATGTAAATGTTAAAGTTCACTTGTAAGAGACAGTTCGAATTCTCTACCTTCGTCATAAAATAGATGGACTTATCATTAACGTTCATGAAACACATTTTAGCAAAAATGCCGTTAAAATGCGTGACTTTTCTACTGTGACGAAACAAATTTTAGCTAACTAGGGTTTGTTAAGTTTCATGAATAAGGCGGTTATTATAGACTAAAATGTATAGATATTACTGATCATGATGTGTAATCCGCAGAAGCAAGTACTAGACTAACGTGGTCAAAATAATCTACATTGTAGCAATTATTCGAGGTGAACTTTTCGGCTCGAACCCTAATCTCTGAAGCAAAGCCCATCCATTCTGGTCTAAGATCCTGTATTATAAATATATATACTGAGGTATTTGATAATAACAAAGATTATATGTCAAATAATATATACATTAAGAGGGCGTTACTGTGCACACTAGCGCCACTGGTAAATATTTGTGATTATTTAAATGTAACGATAGATATAAAAAAAACCGGACGGACAAGTGCGAGTTTAACTCGCGTGGTGAGGGTTCCGTAAAACTTCTATGCTCTAAGCATGAGGCGCTCCATGCAAAATACACAAAAATTACTTTGAATACTCAAACTTCTTATAGGTTTTCCTGTAATGTTTAGGCAATTAACTATTTTCCATATTTTTTTCAAAATTTTAAGCCTAGTAGTTTCGGAGATAAGGGGGAATGATCCATTTTCGTCTTTTTTCCTAAATTACTTCAAATCTGTTTTGTCGAGACGAGACGAGAAAAGAGGAATTTAAAAAATTGCCCAGTTACCTAACTTCACCATTCACCATTTGTAATATTATACCTACTCATATTTCATCTCATAGATGACGTTATAAGTTCCTTCTATGCTTGTTTAGAATGTTTAGTAATAATTTAAAATAAAAGATCACCAAATACCTATTTTGATTTATTTAGAAACTAAATACCTTTTCACAATAACATACCTAGTTGTTAGTTATTCTATACTACCTACCTATATATATATATATTTGCAATCACGTTCTCGGAAACGGCTCTTAACGATTTCGATGAAATTTGGAATACAGGGGTTTATGGGGGCGAGAAATCGATCTAGCTGGGTCTCAAGCCTGGGAAAATTCGTTTTCTCCATATTTTATCTATTTTCACCCGAGCAGAGCTCGGTCGCCCAGGGACTATTACTTATATTTACATTCATTAGGTTCTCGATACCGGTCTCTTTCGGTTGACACATGATTGACACTAGGTGTATGGGCCCAATCATCATACAAATAGACCGGCGGAAGTTGGAACTTTTCACAATTAGGCTGCAGGCCAAGCGATCGTGAGAATGTACATTGATTTGTTTTGTCCATAGCGGGGCCATTTTACGGAAGTAAAGTTTTGATAAAATCGAGTTTTTTCTACTTAGAATCGAAAGCACTTTCGAACCTAATAAACCAAAGTGTCCAAAATGATACATACAATTTTCGGTTTTCTGTTCCGTTACCACCACCATACAAGTTTAGTATGGAATAGGTACTTACTTAACCAAATGGAATTAAAATCTTGGAACACTTTCTCCTATAACATACTTACCAATCTTTTATTTAAAAATAGGATATTACAATTATGCTGACCCCCACACTAGGCATTGCCTGTCCCATGGGGGATATAGGTACTACGGTTCGTCGTTTTCTCATGGTCCCGCTGATTTGTCCCACCAGTGTGAGTTGTTTCTTGTGCTCCCACTGCTATTTCTCTACTCCCTGTATAACTTTTAAATGTATTAATTATTATTTACTTGAATATGTATGGATTTCCCGCTCACGGGGCAATGGTGTCCCGGACGTTTGGGAGGCGTGCGTGAAGCCAGGTACCTAACTTCAAAGTACCGTCTGAGTCAACACGTTCCCTTTAGACTATTTAACGAAATGCGCGTACACCAGATATGTATTATTATTACGTTCGCGAAACTAGGTAGGTTAGGTTAGTTAGGTTTTAGGTAGCTTCAGATGCCCCAAGGGCAAATCGCCCAGAAATAGGAGCCCCAGCTTTACACCATAATGTCAGGAAATTAAGGTAAGTTAGTGTATCCTGTAAAAGTTAAATCTGGCGCCGGCAGCCGGCATAGAAAACTGTCAGTGTCCATAAAATCAGATTTTTCTCAAACATGCAATGAAATGTCGTCCTTACGTGCGTTATAACAGGCTTCAAAGTATCACGTTTCGGGCGGAACAACTCGAGAGAACTGTAAAGGAATTTCATACAAAATTGAAGGCCTAGGCCGGGAAGTAATTTTTTTTTAAATTTTAATGTTAACATGGCGTCTGTGTTCATCAACAGGCTAAACAGCTGATTTATTTATTTTTTATTTTTTCTAGTGGCTGAATGGTTATCGGACCAAAAATATCCGCGTTAATGCCTATTACACACGAACCTTTATTAAGAAAACAAATCTGTATGATTCAATGTGTTGATGAATAAATTAAAATGTTATCTATACGCAAGTCACCAGAGACCATAGACAATATTTAAAATCCTCTGCATTTATTTTATTCATTATAAAAATTAAGATTCTTATTATCAGGTTATGTATAATGGCCCTAATAGAGGGTCTACTCAAACACTACACACGTGAAATACGGACGACTTTCGTAAAAAAAAAACATTAAGTATGGAGGGATTGGAGGGAAAATTAATGTACTATTGTGAGTGGTGTATTGTTTTATTTCATTGCATATGTTTGAGAAAAGCACTATACATGCCTGGCCGTGAAAAGGCTTGCCGACTTCGTATCACTATCCGGCCTCCCTACGGTCGGCCGTCTATACCTACTCACCCGGCAAGCCCTTCTTTCCCGGCGTCTGCAGTAATGTACTATTAACGGAAGTAACTTACGTTTGACCTCGGCATGAATTCGGCATTCAATTCCCTTTCTTATTGTGACCAGGTATGTAGGTATTTTTGTTATTATCTTCTATGTTATTAGTTTTTTCTTCATGGATTCACAACACTTCAAAGACTGACTTACTCCGAATGATGTTTATGTATAAAAGTAATATGTGGTGAATGGTGTTGGTCACACATATTGTATTTATGTATAAGGATAATTAATATTAAGATTTCCTTGTAGTTACTGTTTGTTTACCTAAATAAAAAGAAAAAAAAATGAACCGAGTCTTACAATTTCTATTTGTAAAGACTCATTAGCCGAGGCAAAATACGGTTTCGAAAAACATTAATTTATAATAGCGTTTTTTTTGTTTATTTCATTCTAAAACATTATTCTAAGATGCTTTATTCAAGAATCCCTCAAACTTTCCACCCGGAAGTAATTATATAGATTTAAATTAAACATTCATTGTCTTTTTTATTTTATTTATATTGAATATTTTAAAGTAAATGTAAATGAACCTAAATAAAGATAAAAAAAATATTAATATTTATCCGGACTTTTTAGGAGCTAATTAAATATTGATTTTTTTGATGTCTGATTTTTTGTTGGATTTGGCCTCTAGGTAACTATTTAATTGATAATATATCCGTTACATTAAAAAAATTAGGTATTATAAATTATTTCCAAATATGTCATTTTTTCCATACAAGTTGTCAGTTCATTGCCTGGACTACATAGCATAGTGTGAGAGCAAGAACGGGTGGGTACTTGCGGCGACTTATTGAAGCGATACAGTATAGACAGAGATATCTAAGGCTCGTCGCGCGTTCGTGACACAAGCGTTTAGTGTAAGTTCGTGACACACGCGTTTAGTATACGTTCGTGACACACGCGTTTAGTATACGTTCGTGACACACGCGTTTAGTATACGTTCGTGACACACGCGTTTAGTATACGTTCGTTACACACGCGTTTAGTATACGTTCGTGACACACGCGTTATACGTTTGTGAGAGCAAGAACGGGTACTCACGGCGACTTATTGAATCGATAAAGTATAGAAAAAGATATCTAAGGCTAGTCTCGCGATACAGTCGCGCGTTCGTGATTGTGACACAAGCGTTTAGTATACGTTCGTGACACACGCGTTTAGTATACGTTCGTGACACACGCGATTAGTATACGTACGTGACACACGCGTTTAGTATACGTTCGTGGCACACGCGTTTAGTATACGTTCGTGACACACGCGTTCAGTATACTTTGTATCGCTGCAAAAAGTAGCTATAAAGAAGGCACCGTGAACAGTAGGTATATGTTATTTTATTACTTATCTTTAAACTGCTGACTTAGATCCATTTATTGTCGCAAAATCGCTATAACGATGACAGGAATACCGTAAGCACACTTTGCATAGAGGTCTAATAGCTAAAACCTAAATAACAATATTAATTTGGCTAGGCACTCTGCTGAATTAATTCAAAAGGGGCATATGTACAATGAAACGATTTGATTTATTTGTGAGTCTTAGAAACTGTTCCGCGCTGATATAGTTTGTTTTAGTTTAGATGACGAAAAGTACTTAAAACCCGTAATCAAAACTTGGCTACTCCCATGACATAGTATATAACTAGGTACCTAGTGTTAAATTTGTGCTCGATAACTAGGTCCAAACACAACATGAAATACATACATGTAATCGGTCTAATTGCCTGAATCACAACCAAAAGTTGTCAATACTTTTAAAAGAAGTAGTAATATAAAATAACAATATAAGTTTTCCTTGCCCCCTTCAAATCCTGGTCATAGGTACCTAGATCTCAAACCAAATCATATCACTGAACATGTATTATGGTACAAGCTTAAGCCCCCATTCACGATCAAACTTAATGCACAATATCAGCTACCGTGACAAGCTTTTATTGCCGACTTTACATTTTGTTTGCACAGTCAAGTACCAACTCTTCACAATGAGCCCAAACACGACAGGTTTATCCTGTGCAGTTTAAGAATAGCAATGGCCACCTTTCTCTCCATCATCAGATCAGGCATCATATATTTGTAAAACGGCGGATTATACTATTCCACTGCGACATATACATATAGCAGAGGTTGCCCGCGCGTGCTATTTCGCTACAGTGCACTCACTCACCCAATACGGCGTGGGGCTCTGGGGTCGCTGTGCCAATTGGGAGAGTCTTCGGCCTCCAAAAGCGAGCTGTTAGGAGTATTACTTGTGCGCCGCTTGGTACTCCGGCTAAGGCACTGTTTTAAAGGTTTGGGATTCTCACACTGCCGGCAATAGTAATTGTGCAGGGTTACGTGAGAGACAATTTAACTTTAACTACCAATAAAATGAAAGAGACTGTTCACAACTTTAACACAAAAAACGCTAGTAAACTTATTGGTATTAGTCGGAAGCTGGCTAGGTCAACCATACTGACTCATGTGATGGAACCTACTGTATATAACGTACCACCCAAGTACATAACGGAAGCTCAGCTGTAAGTGTCGCCTAAAACGTTAGCTTGTTTAGTGCCCGTTCTACCAAATACCTTGTTATGATAATGTAGTTATTGATGTTATTTAAATTTGACTAATTAATTGGCTATGATATTTTTATTTTTAATAATGTTATTTTAATAATGAAATTTTGATAATGTATTTTTAATAATGGTATTTTCATAATGTATTTTAACCGTTTAATTTCTAAAATAATTTCTCTTGACATGAAAATTGGTTTTACAAATAAATGAGTATGAGTAACGCCATGTTTTTACGCATACGAAAGTCACGCATAAGAATGAAATAATAAAAGCTGGCTTAGCTTTCGAAATACATATAAATATTTACTTTTTGTACATGGCCGCTGATTTGCTTCAGGTCAGAGGTTAGGCTTTGATGTTTGCGTTGAGCGTGACAGCATGACTTACCTACATTGCTATTGACACGGTAGTCCAGACTAGCTGATATTGCTCAAATAATTGATCCATAGGTCTTAAGTTAAGCTAACACGTTCGCGGACACGGATGCTATAGCATTTGGAGTCGTCTTTTGGTTAGTTTCGTCGATGACACGCACTGTCGCTTACTGTCCGCGAACGTTTGAAGAACAATACGGCATATTGACCCTCCCCCTACACCTTAAATTGGTTTGTACAGCAGGGTGGTGACGTATTTCTTCCTATACCGATGGGTGGCTGATAGCACCATGACTCCGTCCTTGATCGACAGCGCGTACAGATGGTTTAACATGACGTGGTTTGGTTCTGGCAGGAGTGTTGGTTCACACTGCAAAAAAAAACAGATATGTGTTGAACTTACGCGAGTTTGTTTACATATTGAACGGGTATAATACAGGCCCATAGTATGTAGGTGTGAATTGTCCCACGATATTTTTATTTTTTTATTTTTTTTAGAAAATAAATAAATATTGGTGGACAATCTTACACAAATCGAACTAGTCCCATAGTAAGTGAGCTTGGAACAAGGCTTGTATTCTCTCATATCTGGTGGGGTGCTATTCAGCCAGCGTAGTGAGGAGAATGAAGAAATTTCATACATTCAGTGATAAATAAGACATGAAAATTGAATGTTTTACGGCCGATTAATAGCAACTATAACTTCATAAGTTCATAATACTAGTGGCTTTGTGACCTGTAGAACGCGTAAGCCTATTTTTTTTTTTCAATTTCGAAACGCTGAATCGTGTAGAAAATTCTAATTAATGGGTCAAACAACTTTTTCTTGTTGTTATTCTTTCTATCCCGGTAAGCCAAGAGACGACAGTGACAGTTCTTAGAAAAAATACTATAAATTGGGCTCCTATCTTGGTAAGGAGTTGCCCTACCACGGCATGGGTTTACCAATATAACAAAATTAAGTTTTTAGTGGATTTATGCCCCATAAAATCATAGTTTTAAAAAGTGACCCAGGGGACGAGAATCAAAGAATTGTTGAATAGCCCAAAAAATTATTGAACCTGATCACAAAATTTTGCGGCTGTAGAGGAGAACAGCTGGACAAACGGACATACGTAAGAATGTTGGCCTAAGCTGGAGCAGAGAACATAGTTATCTTTGCTCCCTTGTTCAATTAAGAGGGCGTTACTGAAATTCGTCAGGAATAAGCGAAAAACCGGATTTTTGTCGTTGTATTTCTAAGAAACAGAAAGGTTTTTCTAGATTCTGATTACTTATTTACATAGGTCAATTCCTCATATTGACACTACCCGCCAGGAATTTAAGAAAAACTGGATGTTTAAACCTAATATACCTGATTACCGACAGTCGTTTTCAGAAGAGAGCGCAGAGTCATAAGTTTGATCCCTCAATACTCAATGATGTCAAAAGAAAACCCGATTGTTTTTTTTTCTTTTCACAATTGTTATATGTCCTTATTGACACTACCCGCCTCTATTTTTTCTTATTTTGCACGTATGTACACGTAAATCGTACTCAATTACACCATATTTGTCAACAAAATCGTATTGAAAACACGAGGAATTTCTCTTTATTGTTGCATTATTAGTATATTGAATCTTACATAACATAAAGTACATACTTCGACCAACAAAATCCAGTAAAAAAATAAAAACTTTTCTTAAAAATAATATGTTTAAATAATTATTCATAATTAGTTTAAATTCACCTCCGCGCGGGAACACTTCTCAGTAGCGGCTGAGCCGCCCTCCGAGACAGTCGTGTACAGTGTTTATTTGAGGCTATTCACGAAGCTAACCGACAACGCGTCAGCAAAACAAATATAATTTTGATCTCCGACTAGGTATAGTTGTTACCAATCTCGGGGCTATATTGGGGATACATTCGTGAGGCGAGTCGAGACAAGTTATGAATCGCATAGCGCTGCTATGAAATAGTCAATTATTTTACGAGTGATCATGATACTTGGGTGATTTAATTTATTTATTAGTTAGTATCAGTCTATCTTGTGGGGGTTCCGCTGCGCCTTCCGGAACGTGGTCGCCTCTTGAGAACCTTCCCGCCCCAACGGCCATCATGATTAGTTAGTATGTATGTATGGTAGTTTGGACCAAATCTTCAAATTAGGTACACTTGCGTATCTTCGGTGACAATGCAATAATATCATAGAGCTGGTCTGATGATGAAGTTGGAAGGTGGCCATAGGAACTCCTAAACAAAACAAGGTAAAGCTATCGAGTTTGGGCTTATTTATTTGGTCTTGGCAAACACTCTAGTGCTGGATGATTTCTAGAGTCTGATGACGGAGCTGGAAGGTGGCCATGGTAACTACTAAAGTAAACAAGACAAACACATCGAGTTTGGGCTCATTTGATTTGCCCTTTCAAACACTCGGGTTCTGGATAATTTTCAGAGTCGGATGATGGAGCTGGAAGGTGAGGTGGAAGGTGTATTGAAAAGAATTTCTGCCTAGCATTATTGTGTTTATGTCATGCAAGAAGTCTTCGTCCCGTTCGTATTTACATTATACTTACTATAGTGCGTTTAACCTTGTTAAAGTAATTTTAGGTTTATTACTACATCGTCTAGTACCTATAACACAAGCCTTATTGAGCTTACTATAGGCCTAGTTCGATTTGTGTAAGAATGTCCCCTAATATTTATTTATTTATTAATACTTAGTAATGAATTCGATATTACAAGACCTAAAGGTATAAAACATAAAGAGAACACATTTTTATCATGTATTGTATTTTTAATATTACGCATGGTTTAGTTTAGGTAGGTACCTTTTATCTTGGAATCACGCCAAGAAATAATTTTAATTTGCTTTTCACATGTTATGCTCCAACTGCCTACGGTATTTAATAAACTAAAACAAACTATAGTAATTATAGCGGCGCTATGTCGGTGTTGTCTATGGCTCGATAACTACAAAAAGTGACGTGTTAGGTCTGAATCACACTGGCGATGGCGCAGCCTGCGGTGACGGTCAATAGTAAATTTGACAGCCAATGACAAGTTTATTACTGACCGCCGCGGCCAGGCCGCGCCAGTCTGTGAGTGGCCCAAGGCTTTTGAATAACGTCAGGCATTATTAAATTGTTTTTTTGATAAAAAGCTGTTGTGGCCTAATACTTAACGTATTATCATAACCAATTACACTATCGATACATCACAGTCGATACATCGATATCGTTTATCGAACGCGGAGCCGCCCCTCCGCTAAACTCACGCGCATGCGCAATGGCCGCGCAGGTCACGTGGGCGGCAGCGCGCGCGCCGCGGTGTGAGCGAGCGAGACACCAGTCGCTACTCGAACGCCACACGGAATTTATGTATATCGGATTACACTCGCCGTTTCGATATTATTTAGTCAATACGATTCCAAAGACTTTCCTGGTGTACTAATATCCAACTAGATTAAGTGCTTGCGCCTGTTGTGTTGTTTGGTGTTAATTTGCCATTGGACTAACCCCGGTGACTAACCTAGCGCCTTCTAATGTTATGGCTATTGTTGTGTGTATAATTACAGACTTGTTTATGTGATCAAGAGTTGTGTTATTTACGCTTCGAACGGACCAACGACTCCGTAGGTAAAGAACCCTTTCTGCCCTTACGAAAGACATTACCGTCCGTACTATCTACTATCTATCTACCTACGCACGCCCCAGCTATACTGGTGACCCCGACTAGAACCAATCATGCCACCGGAGGATTCATTGGACGAGAAAGACACCACGAGCAAGGACGATTCAGCAGACTCAAATTCCGGACAAAAACAACCTGTGCCGACGCCCGGCGCTAGTGAGGCGACCATGTCGATAAAAAATATCGATGTTTATAAGGTAGGCGTTAAAATACCACCTTTTTGGCCAGAAGAGCCGGATATATGGTTCGCCCAAATTGAAGGCCAGTTTACAATAGCTGGCATAACAAACGACCTTACTAAATTCAATTACGTAATTAGTAATTTGGACACCCACCACGCCAGGGCCGTGAAAGATATTATTATCAACCCGCCATCCACAAATAGATATGACAAGCTCAAAAACGAACTGATTAAGCGCCTCAGTGATTCAAAAGAGAAGCGGATCAAGCAACTAATGATGCACGAGGAACTTGGAGAACGAAAACCGTCAGATTTCCTCCGTCACCTACTGAGCCTAGCAGGCATGAGCGTGGACGACGACTTTATGAAGACTATGTGGATTAACCGTCTTCCACACGGGATCCAGACGGTACTCGCCGGACAGCCTAATACGACGCCACTTGATGCTCTTGCGGATTTGGCGGACAGAGTGAATGACCTCGCTGCAGCTTCGCCGAGAGTCGCAGCAGTCGATAACACAATTCCCAGCTCAGTGCTCAACGACCTCACCAGAGAAGTTGCAGAACTTCGCCGAGAGCTGCGCGAGCTGAAGACATCAGGCAGGAACTCCAGATCCCGTGGCTCTTCTTCGCGAGGCGGTCGCAGTGTTTCCAGGCAGCGATCTCAGTCAAACTACAGAAAGTACCCGGTATGCTGGTACCACAGCAAGTTTGGTGACAAAGCCAGCGCCTGCACCCGCCCATGCGACTACTCATCGGAAAACCCGAAGGGCAGTCGATAATGGCGGCTTACGATTGCCCTTCATCTACAACTGGCCGCCTGTTCGTGACCGACCGGGCCTCGAAGATGCAGTTTCTGGTCGACACCGGTAGCGACCTCTGCGTCTTCCCACGGTCAGCACTTCGTGATCGTCGTTCAAAAACGGACTATAATTTGTGTGCCGCAAACGGTTCTAGTATAAGTACATATGGATATGTTAATTTAGAGCTAGACCTTAGTTTACGTAGAACCTTTTCATGGCGTTTTGTCGTCGCCGACGTGACGAAACCGATTATTGGTGTAGATTTTTTAAATTTTTATAATCTCATCGTGGATTGTCGCAATAAACGGTTAATTGATAATCTCACATCCATCGCCGCCGTCGCGACGACAGCAACTTGCCACGTTTCATCTGTTAAAGTAGTGACTGGCGAGTCTCACTATCACAAGATCCTCGACGAATTTCCCGAGATTACTCGTCCAGCCGGTAAATACCACACTACACCACACAACACCGTACACCATATACGAACGACACCAGGCCCTCCAGTTTCGTCACCACCGCGCCGCTTACCCCCGATAAGCTCAAGATCGCGAAGGAAGAGTTCCGGTCTATGCTGGCCAACGGCACAGCTAGACCATCGGAAAGCCCGTGGTCTTCACCACTTCACTTAGCTCCGAAAAAGAACAACGGGTGGCGGCCTTGCGGCGATTACCGTAAGTTGAATGCTCGTACAGTGCCCGACAGGTATCCGATTAAGCATATCCACGACTTTACTCACAACCTTGCAGATTGTTGTATATTCAGCACAATAGATCTAGAGAAAGCTTATAATCAGATACCTGTCAGCCCTGAAGACATCCCGAAGACCGCGATTACCAGTCCTTTCGGCTTATACGAATTTCCCTATATGAGCTTTGGTCTTCGGAATGCCGGGCAAACCTTTCAACAGTTTGTAGACGAGATAACCAGAGGGCTCGATTTCGTTTACGCGTACTTGGACGATTTCCTCATCTACTCTCGCAGTGAATCTGAGCATGAGGAACATCTACGTCAAGTTTTCCAGAAGCTGAAGGACTATGGCATGCTGGTTAACACCTCCAAGTGCGTCTTCGGCGAGAAAGAGGTAACTTTTCTAGGATACCGTATCTCTGAGAGCGGCTGCAAACCGCTCGACTCCAAGGTACAGGCAGTCAAAGAGTTTCCACCTCCTACAACCGTCCGTCAACTCCGAGGCTTTCTGGGTATGCTCAATTTTTATAGGAGATACCTCCCGCGAGCAGCCCAGATCCAAGCTCCTCTTCACGCCTTACTGACGGGGTCGGTTAAAGGATCGCAGCCTATCACTCTATCGGGAGACACTCTAGCAGCCTTTGAAGCCTGCAAGGAGAGCTTATCCGATGCTGCTCTGCTGGCTCACCCTGACTGCTCAGCAAACCTCGCTGTCGTGACAGACGCCTCCGACAAAGCCCTTGGTGCAGTTCTGCAGCAGTTCAAAGAAGACGCATGGGAACCGCTCGCGTTCTTCTCGAGGAAGCTCACGCCCGCACAAGTTAAGTACTCTCCTTATGACAGGGAGCTCCTTGCCATTTATGAGGCAATCAAGTACTTTCGGCATATGCTCGAGGCCAGGCATTTTGTTGTCTACACTGACCACAAGCCGATCAGTTTCGCATTTCACGAACGAAAGACAAACTGTTCGCCTAGGCAGTACAGACATCTCGACTACATCTCCCAGTTCACAACAGATATCCGGCACATATCCGGGAAGGATAATGTTGTTGCCGATACTCTGTCACGTATCGAAGAACTGGGAGCGCCGGTCAGCCTCGAAGCACTAGCCGAAGGTCAAGCTTCCGACCCTGAGCTGCAAAAGCTTTTAGACGAAGGCTCTTCCTTGCAGCTGCGGAAACTACATGTACCTGGTAGTCGCGTCCCACTGTACTGTGACGTCAGTACCCCGACTTCCAGGCCTTATGTGACGAAGTACTTTCGCAAGCAAGTTTTCGACAGTTTACACTCCCTCAGTCATCCTGGTTCCAACGCATCGGCTAAGTTAGTTTCCGAGAGGTTTGTATGGCCTGGCGTACAGAAGGACTGCAGAGAGTGGACTCGCGCATGCATTCAGTGCCAGCGGGCCAAAGTCAATCGACACGTGACAGCCCCGCTTGGCACCTACAACTTACCGCGAGCCAGATTTAAGCAGATTCATATTGATTTGGTTGGACCTCTTCCCCTTTCGCATGGTTATCGGTACTGCCTAACAGCCGTGGACCGGTTCACGCGATGGCCGGAAGCAGTACCGATCCAAGACAATACTGCGGAAACCGTCGCAAAGACTCTGCTGTCAACCTGGATAGCTCGGTTCGGATCCCCGACAGACATTGTAACCGATCGGGGTACACAATTTGAATCCGATCTATTCCAATGTTTGTCGAGGCTAGCCGGCTTCGAGCACAAAAGGACGACGGCCTACCATCCTGCTTGTAACGGTTTAGTCGAACGATTTCATCGTCAACTCAAAGCCGCAATAGTATGCCATGCGAACGAGAAATGGACCGAGTCTTTGCCTTGGGTTTTACTTGGCATTAGAACTGCCTTCAAGGAGGATTTACAGTCATCCGCGGCAGAATTGGTGTACGGAGAACCGCTAAGGCTTCCCGGCGAGTTCTTCGAATCAACCATGAGCGGTACAACAGACATGTCCGTATTTACCGCCCGGCTCAGGAGCTTCGCCGAAAAACTGAAGCCTACACCAGCTGCCCGCCACATTAAGCCTGAGGTATTCGTATATAAAGAACTTCCAACCTGTGATTATGTATTTCTTCGAGAGCACCCATCGCGAGGTCCGCTGCAAGCCGCATACTCCGGGCCCCATAAGGTACTATCTCGCAACGATAAAGTGTTTAAGATTCTTCTTCACAACAGAGAGAAGACAGTGTCCATAGACCGGCTCAAGCCAGCCTTCACACTGTCTCCTGATGTAGGACACGACGATACTCCTCTCGCTACTCCTACCATTACGCCTCATCACTCGCAACAGCACGTTACTCCTGCTACGTTGCCTCACCAGCAATTCACCCGTTCTGGTCGTCAGGTAAGGTTTCCAGATCAGTATCGGGATTATTATCGCCCTTGACGGTCTCTGGAGGGGAGTGGTGTGGCCTAATACTTAACGTATTATCATAACCAATTACACTATCGATACATCACAGTCGATACATCGATATCGTTTATCGAACGCGGAGCCGCCCCTCCGCTAAACTCGCGCGCATTCGCAATGGCCGCGCAGGTCACGTGGGCGGCAGCGCGCGCGCCGCGGTGTGAGCGAGCGAGACACCAGTCGCTACTCGAACGCCACACGGAATTTATGTATATCGGATTACACTCGCCGTTTCGATATTATTTAGTCAATACGATTCCAAAGACTTTCCTGGTGTACTAATATCCAACTAGATTAAGTGCTTGTGCCTGTTGTGTTGTTTGGTGTTAATTTGCCATTGGACTAACCCCGGTGACTAACCTAGCGCCTTCTAATGTTATGGCTATTGTTGTGTGTATAATTACAGACTTGTTTATGTGATCAAGAGTTGTGTTATTTACGCTTCGAACGGACCAACGACTCCGTAGGTAAAGAACCCTTTCTGCCCTTACGAAAGACATTACCGTCCGTACTATCTATCTACCTACGCACGCCCCAGCTATACTGTGTTGTATTGGTATAGTTGAAAATTTTACTTACACAACAATTATCAGACCCTATGGTAAGAAACAGACACGGCAATTTCTATGAAGGGCATTTTACATTGTTTTACTGCCCATAACAATTATATTTTCTTCAATAAATGAATATGTACTTAGGTACCCTACTGGTATAATTTCGTTCCATAACAACTATATATAATATATATATATAGGACTCAGATAACATGCAAACCATACATATTCGTAACACCAAATATTTTGTCTGCTAAATTTACGTTAGTATTCTTATTACTGACAACTTTAAAAAGTTCATTTTATATTAAATAAGTTTCTGTCAAAAATAAATTTTGGTACAAGCTTTTATTGCTGACTGTATTTTTATGTCGCCGCCCAGCAGCAAAAATGAACAGTTACCTTTAAATGTAACATATTTGAATTTTCAGCAACTGACAATGCCTTTTAAAAGGCCTCTAGGCGGCTAGAGGATACCATCATCAACTACTCATTGAGACGATTCTAACAAGCCCACACTCAACGGGTTTACGTCAGTTAAATACTGAATTCCCATTGGCACCTTCTGTCTCCATAATCAGATCAGCTCGTTGGTACCATAATATTGAATTGTCATCCAAACTAGGTATACTACCCAAAATTTCAGCTCAATCGGATAACGGCAAGTTACTGAAATTGGATTGCAAATTTTGATGGACAACTTACTTCTTAACTACATACTTATATACTTACATACGAACCGGTCAAGTTAACATAAGCTTTAAAATAAAACATCTTTATATATACTTTGTCATAGTATTTTAATAAAAATAGAAAACATGTGCACAAAAAGCAAATAGTTCTTTGTTTAAGTTAGCGCAACATGTTAACGAAGTAATGCTTACAATTTTTTAGTGCAAGTATCAATATCGGTCACGCTAACGCTCCAAAGGTGCACTATACTGCTATTCGCATCGAATAGCTCCGAACATTGCCGAGCCGTTAGTTCTACCCCGATCGCACTTTCATAGCTAGAGAGGGACGGCACGCGTGACTGGGGCGATCTCGCTGTGAGTGTGGGGGGAGGTAAGTATGTGTGCGTGATAGTGTAGTATCTACACACACAAACGCACTACGTGCTTCAAACTGCCGAATTCTGAGCGAGCGCATTTTACAATAGCACTCTTAACATGTTCATGTCAGTGTGTGAATCCAATACTTACTGAGAGTGGTGTATCCTTGTTTAATATGACTTGCAAAAGGTGAGGGGGCAATATTGGCGGCCCCGACACCTTCTCCCATGGTTTAGCTTGCGGTATTTCCTAAAACAAAACATCAATTATTTACATTACATGGTGTGCCTTTGGTTCCGTGAAGTTTGAGACGATGAGGGTTATTCCCACCTGTTACCACCAATTTGTTACGAGTGGACTTTTTCCCATCTTTGACATTTAATAAAAATAATTTGTTCCGTTAAGAGGTATCAGGCAGAATGTGCCAAATACCAGATATTTAGCACATCTCTAATAAATACAGTCATCATCAGCATCATCAAATCAGCCGAAAGACGTCCACTGCTGGACACAGGCTTCCCCCAAAGAGTACAAATATACAGATAAATACAGTACAAATATATATTGTTTAATGCTTGTCTAATGAAAAAAATAAGATCAAAGTGAAGCAATCACCTGTGAATACTCTGTCTGGGCACTGCTGTGTATTCCTTCGCTGTCCTTAGCCAGTGCTTGGAACACCTCGAAATCTGACAACTTCACCTTCACCAAGTTATTCTTAGAGCCCATCCCGTTGTCAACTAATCTCTTCAATACAAAATAAAATTAGGAAATTATGACATTGGTAAAGCAAATAAAAAGAGAAAAATATGACATGATAGTGGAGGACCTAGGACCATGAGGACCCTGCCAATAACGTTTTAAATCATGGGATTTGAATTAAACAGGCTAGCACACTCATGGGAGTGTGCTAGCCCGTTCAATAATAACAATTGAAAACGAATCTTGTGCAGATGCAATACAGTCAAAATATTAAAAGAACATTAAATAAAACTGCATTCAAATTTTGCCATTCGAATCTATTTTTATATGCTTCGTTTTCAGTTGTTACATTATGTACTAGGGTGGAACACCAAATTTATCATTATATGACCAAAAAAATACAGTTTTCTAGCTATTAAATATTCATAATGCATTTCCAAATAATAAAGGTTAAATAATAAATACATTCGGAGCAGAATTCTTATAAGATAATACAGAGATAGAATCTGGTTTCAACAAAATTTGTTGCCACATGTCATGTCCTTGCAAAATTGTAATTAGAACTATTTGAATTTTAACTTAATACTTAAACACAGTTAAGTTTTAAGTTAAGCCAATCAATCTAATTATAATAGCTTACCACTGAAGGGTCATTACGCCACACTCCATCCACAAAATACTTGTATTGATGTTCTCCTTCCGGGAGGTCAATTATAGTCACAAAGTCGCAGTGACTTTTCACCATGGGAATTGTCTTCCAGTCAGTGAATGTTCCACTAATGAATACCTAGAACCAGTTAATTCTCGTGTTACTTTTAAATGACACAACATAATAGTAACCAAATTTTAAAAAAATATTAAAAATAGTACCTGCTTGCCTCCACCTTCCCATCTAAACACAGTGGGCAATACTTTGGATTCGTCCGTAGATTTACCTTCAACAGTCAACGTGTTTGATCGTTCGCGCATAACACCGAATTCTTCCTCGCTCTCAGGCACGGCCTTGGTGTAGTACGGAGCTCCATCCTCAATGTTATTGTCGTCATCTCTTCCGCTACGATCGTCGTCCACCTTTTTATCAAACGTAAAGGCCTCGCCTTCTTTAGTAGGGGAAGACGGACCAGCGCCTGTTGGTTTAGCCGCAGCATCTTTATGCCATTCTTTAGGCTGATTACTCCCTGCGTTTCCCATTGTGTAGTTTAGTAATTAACCAAATCAAAGCTTACATTTGGTTAAATACATATAATTTTTTTTTTTTTTTTTATAATGGCATCGCGCTCTTGGCGCATTCAGCCAAAAAACGAGGAAACGGGATTACAGGAAAATACGGATAGATCGGGAATTTGGAAAGCATGGGAAAGATCAGGAAAGGATATAATAATGTATATTAAAGTTTGATATTATTTAAAGATAAAAATGAATATAAGGCTTTAAATATATACAAGGATGAGTCATTAATATAAAGGAGTGAACGAATAGTTACAGGAAAAGGAACTTTAAGGATTGACAACATATAAAATTAAAGTACATAAAGGCGAAAATGTCAATGTCAAAATAACACAGGTACCACCGTATGGAACTACTATTTTCATAAAAAAAAAAAACTGTAAATGTTATTGAAACTCGTCATTACTTGGGCGAAGTGTGCAATTGGGAATGGATGAAAATTTTAGAAATGCCTGATTATTTTTTTGGTGATAGGAATAACCTTCCTTAGCACCAGAAAAAAGTTTCAGATTTTTCAGCCGCGTCAATTTTTTTTGAAAAATATAAACAGTTTCCTCACTTACGTTTTGGGTCAGTTACGGCACCTTCCTCGATCGGTGTCATATTATAAAAAAAAATATATTAAATATGTGTGGTAAACTGACACTAGCAATGATATTGACACTAGCAGCAGCTATATTGGTCATTACCAGTGTCAGTTTACCACATATATTTAAGATAGTTTTTTGTAATATGAGACAGATCAAGGAAAGTGTCTATTTACCGTTCTTGACCCAAAACGTAAATGAGGAAACTGTTTATATTTTTCAAAAATAATTGTCGAAGCTGAAAAATCTGAAACTTTTTTCTGGTGCTAAGGAAGGTTATTCCTATCACCAAAAAAATAATCAGGCATTTCTAAAATTTTCATCCATTCCCCATTTGGAACAAAACTATTCCCAATAGCTGTTTAAGTTACTACTTAAAACGTCTGAACTTGGTTAGCTGTTTACTTGCAGAACGTATTCGTCCTTGTCCCTCTGGCAAGTTTAGGGTCACATGACAGAGATACAACATAAATTTGACAGAACAGAACGTCGGTCGCACCCGGTCGCACACACTTGGGGTTGAGTGATCGCGTTGCATCGTTGCCTCTCTTTCATTTGGCGTAGGAAGGAAAAAGATCAACACGAATATTTGGGCACTCTCGGATGGGTCGAATTGACTGACTTGTATTGTATTGTGTGTGTATTTGTTGAATGGTTGAATATTGAACGCAGTGGTATTCTCTTCTCTTTGCTATTGCGTCGCCATCGCCAATGAGCAATGGACCGCGCTCACATATCTATTATATTTGGCTGCAAGCCGTTATCTTATCAATAATAAATACTCCAGGCAATCGAATTTAATTGACTGTGACTGGAAGAGTAGAGACGGACGGACGTTATCGTTTTTTGCCTTCATAACACGCACGCACACTCGTCAACCCAGACCAACCCGTACGGACGGTCAAAAGTTTTGCGTCAATAACTACCCAAAGTATTCAAATTTGATCCATTTATGAAAATTCAGTTAAATTAAATAATCTATTTTTAATTCGCGTTAGTCCTTTTAGCCGAGAAAATAGTATCGTATACGAGGCGCAATAAATCCTAATGGAATTTAGCTGGTAGAAAGTTTTAAAACCGTGAATACAATGAGTCATGAAAAACAACCGCTTCTTACGGGTCCCTGCATTGCTATTGAGCATGCGGAGGTGCAGGGGCAGGCTGTGGAGTTAGTCACTGATCCAATTTTACCCATTGGAGATGAGAAACCCAAGTCGGACTACTGCCCGTCGTCGGAGAGGCATTTGGAGTACCCGACCTCCAACTTTGACACTATGATCCACTTGCTGAAAGGCAATATTGGCACTGGAATCCTGGCTATGCCTGATGCCTTCAAGAATGCTGGTTTAATATTTGGTAAGTTAAATTCAACTCAAATAAACAACAGATTCTTACTAGATTCATTTTTAAATTGGTTTTCATCCCATCATAATTTTTTTGTTTTATCTGGTCTCGTGAGCCTTTGGTCTTAAAAAAGGTTGAATATAAAAATAGAGTCAAAAGTTCAAAACATGATTCTTTTTATCAGCATTCACTGTATAATTTGGATTTATTGTTTACAGAATGATAAATGGCCATACTTATTATCAATATAGTTGTAATTGGGTAAGACTGCGAATTTTGACCAATGTGACATGGAAGTAAGGCATAAAAATATATGTGACATTAGTACATTACCATAAAACGTAACAGTATAAGTTCATAAAGCTTAGATCATACCTACTGGTAAATATTTTCATTAGATAACATAGATAAGAAAAAAAATGCATGTTATAAAATAAAATAAAGTTTTTATGGACTAAAAAGTCTAATAACAATCAAACAAATATTTTCACGCAACATTCAAATCAATAGAATATGTAAGTGTTATTAAATTCGAGTTAGGTTTCAACAATTTTTAATTCGTGAAACATTTTTTATTATTATTTAAACGTTAGTTTAAATAATAATAATAAAAAAAATATTACTATACTTAATTATTAAATTAAGTATAGTAATTTTTTATTTATCATAAAAATACCCACCTAACATACTGTGTTTTATCATTGAAAATGTAATAAATTCTAATTCCTTTCCAGGTGTATTTGGCACCCTATTCATGGGCGCAGTATGCACGCACTGCATGCACATGCTAGTGCGGTGTTCGCACGAGCTGTGCATCAGGAACCAGCGGCCGGCGCTCGGCTTCCCCGAGGTGGTGGAGGACGCGTTTGCGTCGGGCCCGGTGCCGCTCCGCCCGTATGCCAAGAAGATGAGGTGAGTGGGGCCTGTGGTTACAGTGTACAGTAAGAAGTCTTAGAGCAGTTACACACGGCAATATTTAGCACTTATTTCGTAAAGGATACGACTACGACAACTATTACGACTTTGTAGTATCTAGCTAGAGCAGAAGGTCCAGAACCGTTTGTGGGACTCTCGCTGGCTCATAATATAGGCCTACGCCAAAACCAAACACCAACACGAGTGGAGGAATGAGGCGGGTTTAAGGCACACAACGTACAGAGCTCCCGGCCCTCAGATTTGGTGGGACTCCAAGAACGAATCAGTCCCGGCACCCGTAGCTATATTGATTTCTATTTTGCCAACTTGGATCTCGGCGATGACTCATCTAGATACGCGAACTTAGAAAGTTGAAGTAAAAAGAAGATTTAAGTATTCGTGGGGGAATATTATTTTAAACTGAACTTATCGGAAATGATTATTTGATGGGGTAGGCTACAGCTTTAGTAACTAGGTTTTGGGTAGCATTCTAAACCGGTCCACTGAATAAATAATAGTACCTAAGTAAGTACCTATATACTTACGACCGGTCTAAGTAGGTATATAAATATACTAACTGCTAACACGAATGAAATGTCGCCTGAGTGTTGTTGTTACTCCTATATCAAATAAATTAAAATTAATTCCAATTATTAGATATATTTTAATTAGGTACCTAAGTAAAATGTCCTAAGTTCTTATTGTTTTTGTAACCTTAACGATCGAATTCCGATTCGAACATCCGCTTTAATGGTCATCCGTAAAATTTTCCTATGATTAATAATATTTACCTACGCATTTACCTAAATGGTAGGTATCATTAAAGTATCTTAGACCGAAGTGGGAAAACTAACTCTATGCCTAGTGTTTTAGATACACTTTACGTTGCACTGTAAAATAACTTCAGTTGATTGCAACCGTTTGCGGTTTATTTTGTTAATGAAAGAACCTTTTCTATAGGCCTAATGAAATTCGATATTATCTCAAGCTCATAAATATTGAAATGCTGTCATTTTCTGATGCATAATATTTTAGAATTCAGATCGTAAGTGGGTGGATTGCAAAAAAAATGTACATAGTTACGGGCCTTAATCTAATCTACGCTTTAACTTTTTTCCATTGTGTAACGGCAAATACCCATACATTTTATATGGGTAACTTTCGTTACATAATGGAAAAAAGTTAAAGCATAGATTAGATTAATGCCCTAATTAAAAGAATAACTATGTACAAATTCTTTGCAATCCACCCAAGTCTCAATGTGCGTATGCGTATAAGTATACGCAAAATAGATAACGCACGCGAGCACGCGCACGCGTTTTTACATATCAATAATGCAAAAACTTTCACGAACCAGGTTTTAGAAAAAAATACCGTTAGTCACGGTTTTTTTGCTAAAAATTGCATTTGTGCTATAATTGTGAAAATAACACTGCTTCGATTTTCCAATGATCTATGACAAAAAAGAGGCTAAACCATCTCTCTTTTTATGTCAGTTACTGGATGCAACAAACATATTTCAGGAATGACGTAAAACGTATTTTCTTGAAGGAAGGTTTTGCATTTTTTTCAAAGTGGAATTACTTGGGAAGCACAAACTTTTTTTGGTAAGTTTCGTTATGTTTCATTCGAATCTGACCACTTTAATTTTTTTCCCCATACATTTTACTATGCAGCTCAGTTCTGGACCAATTTTCAACAAAAAAAATATCAAAATCTGTACATAGAAAGTTTTTACTCCTTCACTATTATTGAATATACAATTTTATTAAATACGCTATGATTTTTTTCAAGAAAATTCTCCGAGCTTTTTTTCCATACTAAGTTTTTATTTTGTGCCTATATTCAAACATGTTTTCATCATAAAAATACTGATGCCATTTTTTGCTTGCGAGTTCATTTTTTTTCCTAACTTCCCGTTCATAGATTTAGTGATTTCAATAATGAAAGCTTTTAAAATAACGTAAAAGCCGTATATAAATAATTAGCCTGATATTGAATTATTTCCAAAAAACCGTATATTGCTCAAGCTATATTTGGACTTTGCGATCCATTATCCGTTGAGTGCTCAATATTGGATTAATACGAGTACAAGGCCAGTATTGCGGTTAGCCCATTGAAATAGTAATAATGTAGTTCGGAATGTTCTCTGAAGATTTATCTACAGTATTCCTTTATCAGTTTGTTTACTTATGCGTTATGTATGAGCGTAAATAAGATCTCTACTTATTTCATTAGTGAAGATATGTTTAATATTAGATATATTGGTTGTTGACCTTATTAATGAATGGAAGCTATTGGGATTTGGGACATGGTTCACGTGGCTTACTTAATCATTTACCTAATATGTAAATTAAAAACTTACAAAATATTTATTGGCGTGGTTGGTACCTTTCAAGTTTAGATATGTCTATCATATCATTAAATTTAAATTATATTACAGCATCTTGCAAATTCAAATAGCAAATGTGTTGCCTTTAGCTACTAAATTGTTACCTAATTCATTCAACATCTCTTCATTCGAAATCATTAGTGCAGTGGTATCGAGGTAATAAGACCCGTGTCCAGAGCAGCCGTAGCCAGATATGACCATAGAACCGGGCCTTATTAGCTTGTTTACACCCCGGTCAAAGTCACTGAAAATAATGAAAACTACCTAATTTATTATTTCGATCGATCTTAACTAGGGCGTCCAATATCGGATGGTTTTCAATTCCGGAACTGATTTTCGAGTTCGGCCCTCAATTCCGGAATTGGGATTTACCTGCCTTAGCTGAGCTTGACGTATGATAATTTTTTTTTTTTTTTTTATTTATTTATTTATTTATTTAAAATGCATGTTGAGATTGGGTTACAATTGCAGTTACACTTGCAGGTCTGATAGTCTCACCAAACCCTACCTTTACAGGCGTACATGCATTTACAAACTAAGGTTACACAGTTTCTTAAAACTACTTCTTTGAACATAATAATACCTAATACAAACATGTCAGATTTTAATAAAGAAAATTATAATAATATTGTAATAAAAAAAAAGGAGTTAAAAATTGTCATTCAGAAATTCATTAACCTTATAATAACATTTATCAATAAGCCATTTTTTTACAGTTTCCTTAAATACTTTTAAATTCTGACCCTTAAACGCATCTGGCAACTTATTATATATTTTTATGCACATGCAATATGCATTTTTAGACGATAGTGCTAGTCGTACCGCCGGCATATAAAGCTTGTGTCGGTATTGTGCCCGGACTTTACGTGTTCGCAACTGTTGTACTTCTAAAAATTGAAATTTGTATTTGTGCACGAAAACTGATGTCTCTAAAATATACAAACAAGGGACGGTAAGAATACCATTATCTTTGAATAATGGTCGACATGATTCCATATGGTTGGCCCCGAATATTGATCTGACACACCGTTTTTGAGTAAGAAATACCTGGTCCCTGTCTGTACTGTTTCCCCATAAAACCAATCCATAGCGAAGGGTTGAGTCTACATACCCCTGATATGCTATGAGTGCAGCTTGTGTAGATACAGTCCTCGCTATCCTTCTTAGTGCGTATGTGAAGCTATTTACCCTAGAACAGACACTTTCCACCTGCTTCTGCCAGCTGCAATTACAGTCGAGTATTATGCCTAAGAACCTTGTATGCTGGACTTCTTCAATGTGTTTATTCTCACTCTGAATTTTAAGGCATTGTGCGTTACTTTGGCTTGTGTGAAATTGGATATAATTAGTTTTACTTACATTTACTTTTAAATTATTAATATTTAACCATTCAATTGTTTTTGCCAATGTCATATTGATGTCATCATTATAGTTGGAAAGATCATTACATTTAATTATAATAGAGGTGTCGTCTGCGTATAGAATACACTCGTGTGACAGATGGTTTGGTAAATCATTTATATATAATAAAAATAATAAAGGGCCCAATATGCTACCCTGTGGAACGCCATAATTGTTATTACCATATTTAGATCTATATGCCACTAAATATTTAGACTTTGGACAGTACTTAAGTGTCTCCACACATTGGGTTCGATCATTGAGGTAAGAACTAATCCAGTCAAGAGCTGGACCTCGTATACCATATTTATATAATTTTGTTAATAACCTCCTGTGACTCACAAAATCGAACGCCTTACTCATGTCCATGAAAAGAACTGTTACGGGAATTTGATTATCGACAGCATTTAAGACACTATTTACCAGTTTGAACGTCGCTAAAGAAGTACATTTACATTTCCGAAAACCATGCTGCTGCTCATTTATTAAATTCTTACTTTCTAAAAAATTTACTAATCTATTAAACATTACTTTTTCGTATATTTTAGAGAAGATGGGAATGATTGTTACTGGTCTATAGTTGCCCATTTCAGTTCTATCACCCTTTTTATAAAGCGGTTTAACAACCGATTTCTTTAGAATGTCAGGAAAGCTACCCTGTATTAACGATAGATTTAGAATATGAGTAAGTGGTTTTGCAATTATGAACATACTTTTCTTTATTGCATCAGTACTCAAGTCATCATAACCAACAGCTTTTGAGTTTTTAAGGTTTTTAATAATATTTAGCAGCTCATTCACATTTACGGGATTAAGAAAAATTGTCGAATCATAATGGGGAATATCAATGTCATTACAAGTGTCTGATGTCACATTACTACTAACAAATTCAATAAAATAATTGTTAAAACATTCAGCAATTTTTTGTGGGTCATTAATAGAGTCATTGTCTATTAAGAGCTTTTCCACCGACCTACTCTTACAGTCTGTTGTGGTATGCTTCTTAATTAGGTTCCAAACTGCCTTGCACTTGTTGCTATTCCTATCTATGTATTTTAAGTTTTCAGCCCTCTGTTGAGACACTATACATTTTTTTAAAAGGCGATTGTATTTCTTGTAGCGTACTTTTAAACCTCTTATGTTTCTACTTAGTAAATACAATTGTCTTTTTTTTCGACAACAGTTTCGCAATGCTGGAGTTAAATGTTTTGACTGAATATACTGATTTGTAACCTTTACTCTAACCTTGGGATAACATAGATCATAGAAAAGAACAAAAAGGTCGTAAAATTTACTAAATGCCCCTGTCGCATCATCTTCAAGAAGAACGTCCTCGAAGCTTAAGCTCGAAAGACAATTCAAAAACTTTAATTGATTGTCACGATGAAAATCTCTTTTTACCTCGTACCACCACTTCAAAGGCGGCGGAATCCGTTTTTTTACAGGTACTTGGCATAGTTGCGCTGTGTGATCGGAAAGCCCCAGATCGTGAACCGCGGCAGTAGTTCCCTGTATATTTGTAGCTATATTGTCTATACATGAGTTGGAGTAGGCAGTTATTCTTGTTGGGTCCTTGATAGATAAATGTAAACCATAGCTCTCTAAGATCTGTACAAATTCTTTAGATACCAATGATGACTTCATAACATTAATATTAAAATCCCCACATAGAACATATTTCCTTCTTTTATTTTTACAAACGGTATTAAGCATCTCTTTAAGTTTATGAAAAAAAGCGGATGATGGTGATGATGGGGTTCTGTTTCTAATTCCCCTTTTACTATCTAGTTTTATTGTAAACTATGAAAATAAACGGTCATACAATTCTGGAAATACATAAAGTTCAGTTCCGGAATTTCTGGTATTCTGAATTCTGAGTTTACCAATTCCGGAATTGTAATATTGGAAAAATTGCCCGAGATTCTCGTGTTTCGAAACCGCGGAATTCAAGCCCTAATCTGAACTAACCCTATTAAACTAACAACAATTTCATATCAACCCAGTCGTTCCCCAAGCGGCGCTAAGGCCGGTATAATTTATTAGGCGATATACTTACATACATATATGTTAAATTCATGTTATGAACGATAACAGCAATCTATGCTGTACCCAGACACATATCACTTACATTGTATAGGTACCAGATCATGGTTTGAAATTTTCCACGTGAATATAGTATATTAGCTTCTGCCCGCGACTCCGTCCGCTTGGAACTCGTTTATATCGTAATCGTAGCTCCATACAAACTTTGACCCTCCAATTTATCCTCTTAGGGGACGATTTTCGGGATAAAACTATCACCTTTCGGCCGCGTACGAAACCGCAGGTTCGTAACCGGTTACGATTGAAGAATTTTTATTCTTTGTACGAGATTAGTTGCAAAGAGATCTGAAAATGTTGCAACAGCACGGCTATCACAAGACGGCGCGCGAGCTTTCTCAATTTTTCTCGCACTATCCGTCTCTCTCTTATTAGAACACTAGAAAGAGAGGTGTAGTGCGAGAAAAATCGAGAGAGCTCGCGCGCCGTCTTGTGATAGCCGTGCTGGTTTCGTACAAAGAATAAAACATCTTCTATCGCAACTGGTTCCGTACAAAGAGTAAACATTCTTCGATCGTAATGGTACGTTTACACGCACGCCGTGCAGCCTGGCAAGCAGCTTGGCATGCCGCCCGGCAAGCAGCCCGGCACGCAGCCTGTGCACTTCTGCGGGCCAAGCAAGCTGTTTAGACGCTCACGGCATGCAAACATGGGAGTTTTTACAAGCTTTATATTAACTTGTTTTTAGGGTTCCGTAGCCAAAATGGCAAAAACGGAACCCTTATAGTTTCGTCATGTCCGTCTGTCCGTCTGTCCGTATGTCACAGGCATTTTACTCGAAAACTATAAGGTGTATTTGAATAAAATTTTGAGGATAGGTGTATTTTGTTAGCCGCTACATAGTTTTGTAATTGAAATGACAAAAAAAAATTTTTTTAGGGGTGCACTCCATACATAAAACTAAAAGTCAAAACTCTTTTTTTCATTGTGACCCCCCGTGTGGCACATCAATCGATAGGCCTTTCAAAATAAATATAAGGTTTCTTAGCATTTTTTTTGATTAAGTGAATAGGGTCGGAGATAATCGCCCCGAAAGTCACTAAAATTCTGTCCCCCCCCCGCCCCCCTCTAATTTTTGAACGGTGTATTTTAAAAATATGGAAAAATTCATGGACATAGGGCTTATTAATTTCATTCACCGAAAATTGTTTTGAACAAGATCGGTTCAGAGGTTTTCGAGATATTGCTGAAAAACTGCCTTCCTCAAAGAAAAGGACGTAAGTGCCGTAAAATTTATGTGACGATACGACCTTTTTAATAGGCACGGAACCGTTCGTTTTGAGTGGTCCGACACGCACTTGGCCGGTTTTTCTTTATAATGTTTATTCTGGGGGTCTCAAATTGTTGGTTCCCCTTGGTAACCCTCCAGAAAGAGCCAAATTTCTTTCATTGACCATTTTTGATCGTTTGAAGACTCCAAATCCGACATTTTTAGTAACGCACGCGAGCGTGTAAACAGGTACACAGGCACATTCACCCTTTGATCATTGTCAAAAAACCGACAGTCATCCCGATCGGCGGCAAGCACGGGCAAGGGCCCGTGCCCGTTGAATGTCGCTTAGAACGCGAGTATGTAAACGCGGCTTAACAGGTTACGAACTTGCGGTTTCGTACGCGGCCGAAGGGAAACTATCCTATGTTCTTCCCCGGGACGCAAACTATCTCTATACCAAATATCATCTCAATCAGTTTAGCGGTTTAAGCGCGAAGAGGTAACAGACAGACACACTTTCGCATTTATAATATTAGTATGGTAGTAGGCGGAGGCGGCAGCTATATCACGAAGGCAAAAAAATCAACCACCTGATGATAATATACTACAATAGGGTATTCTACATTTTTTTAATATACCTATTTTAAAATGTTAGTATACATTTGATAGTCAACTGGTATTTTTATTTCCTCAAAATAATATCACTTTATGCATGGTTGAAATTTGAACGTGATATATTTGCGCCAAAAAGGCAGTCGCCATTATCGTGACGTCATAACGCCAAACCACAGACTAAGTACTAAGAATAAGAAGATACTATATGCAGAAACATAGAAACGAATGTTAAAACTCTCTTGGCAAGTTTTGAGGCCAAAGTCACCAAGGCTTTGGCTTATTTTATTGATAAAAATAACATAAAACTATGAGCGTGAATATAAGCGTTCTTTTACCCAATATCATTATATATATATTAGGGTTCCGGTACTTCAAAAGGAAAAAACGGAACCCTTATAGGATCACTCGGTTGTCTGTCTGTCCGTCTGTCACAGCCGATTTGCTCCGAAACTACTGGACCGATTGAGTTGAAATATGGTACACATATGTAAATTGGTGACCCGAAGATGGACGCGTAAAGTAAATTAATGAATTCTGAACAAGGGGGCCACTTTTGGGGGGTAAACTGGAAAATTTAAAAAAAAGTTTCGCAAACTGTATTGTATGACATATCAAATGATAGGGGTTATTGTAAGCATCTCAGATATATTTTTTTTCTAATTTTAGCTAAAACAGACTGACATGCTTACAACAACCTCTTTCATTTGATATGTCACACAATACAGTTTGCGAATTTTTTTTTAAATTTTTCAGTTAACTCCCCAAAAGTGGCCCCCTTGTTCAGAATTCATTAATTTACTTTACACGTCCATCTTTGGGTCATCAATTTACATATGTGTACCAAATTTCAACTCAATCGGTTCAGTAATTTCGGAGCAAATCGGCTGTGACAGACGGACAGACAGACAACCGAGTGATCCTATAAGGGTTCCGTTTTTTCCTTTTGAGGTATCGGAACCCTAAAAACGATACGAATAACATTTTTTTTTTTGGGTAATGTAATTCTAACAAAAAAAATCCTCCAGTAAGTAAATGAAACAATATTACTAATGTTTCGTTGGATGACGAAGTATGCAGAACGCTTAAAGTTTAAACATAATATCGCATCTTATTGACATAATTCTCGCACCTCTTGCCAGTTATAAAAATTGTATAATAATATATAATAGTTATTTACGATACAAGTGCAGAAAATAGGAAATTCGCAACGAGTGGTGATAAATTAAAACACGACCGAAGGGAGTGTTTTAAATAGACACGAGTTGCGAATTACCTATTCGCACGTGTATTGTACAACGTTTTACAGTACATACATATGGCTCTTTAAAGTTTCAACATATGCACGGAAAGTGCTAATTTCCGCACTAGTGCGGGAAAGTAACACCATGTGTACTGTAAAAGTTGTTATTTGATTAGGTATCTATAATCTAGATAAAAACACTCTGTATGTAGCTTGACGTCATACGTCTGTCATCGGCACCATAGTTTCGCTCCCTGTATAACTTATAACACCCCTCGTCTAGGGTTAAAAACGACTATTATACATATAACCAATTATAATACATACAGTTGTTTACATAGGCCAGGGGTCGGCAAACTTTCTAACCAAAGAGCCAATTTCAGTAAAAAAATATATTTTAAGAACCGTAAAGAGCCATTTACATAATGTTCGATCTCAGATTTCTTTGAATCTAACTTTATAAGGGGTCCTCGAAGAGCCGCAAATGGCCCTTCAAAGAGCCGCATGCGGCTCGCGAGCCGCGGTTTGCCGACCCCTGACATAGACGAAATATTTACGGACACCACTGGCACCAGTGACACCACTGATACGGGTAATCTGAATACAATATGGTTACTAGGACAGGGCACTATCGTATCGTTATGAAAGTTTCCGCGCTATCGAGGCCAATTGTAGCGGTCGAATCGCGGAAGTTCAACGTTTTAATGAGACAAATACTTGATAATTATTAGGAATCTCAATTGACAACATTTCATTTTTTCGTAGCGGCTCAAACTAAAAACCATTCAGAGATTTGGTCTTGCTGAGTAAATATAAAAAATAATAGAATTTTTTGTTCGCTAGTTCTTGAGAAAACTGAAAATTACTTTGAAGAAGCCATTTCAAGACTGAATGTGGATATTCCATAGCTGTGTTTATGCATCTTGTAAGAAAAAAAATTGTTGTGACATTGACAGTTATTTGACTCCTTCTATATTGTCATTGTCAATGTCAAATGTCACTGTCACAGACAGCATGCTATTTACTTTTTAATTCAATAAATTGACCACAGTACTAATCTTATTCATCCTTTAAATGTACTTATGCCCTTTTCGAACGTGGTAGTTTAAAACACCCAAATTAACCCTCTTAATTTGGGTGTTTTAAACTACCACGTTCGAAAAGTTCATTTTGACGTGAAAGCTTGGAAAATCTTGGTAACAAATAGATGATTATACTGTTTTTGGTTCAGCAAATTACACCTATGTTTATAAATTATGATTTTATACTTGTAGTATTTTTTTAGCGTATGATCCACCAAACCGTCAAAGTGGGTCACTAAACTTGAGTCGAAAAGAAATTTCGTTCAATTACGTTAAAAAAGTTTAAACAAACGACGTTAGTATCAAAGACTCTTAGATTAACAATAACAAACCATTATATCATACATAAAACTGAAAAATATACCAAACACAAACACTTTCAATGAAGAAGCACTAAAGTTTAGTAAACCGACCAAGTGGGACGCTCCCTACCTATATAAAATCACTAAACTTTATACACACAAAAAGTACTTATAATTTGATATTTTACATACTTTCTATGCTTGATAAGTATGTTTTTTTAAGTAATCTCATGTTATATATTAAGAGACACGTGTATTTTAATTTTTATGCATGGCACTCTTCAAATCATCTGTTATTAACTTTTTGACATAATTACTAAATAAAAGGATCCACAGAATTATTTCTGTCTTTTTTAGCATGGGAAACCATTTATAAATACAACTTTAATGATAAATCTGCGTGCCGTATAATAGAATATAGAAATAAACCAATATTCAGGATTTACATATTTTCGTCCCGTTTTTATGTTCAAGCCTCCAAAACATTCAAAATACTAAGGTTACATACATGATTTTAACTAATTTGAAATCCCTAAAGTATGCCCATTCATTTAATACCAACCACTTCATAACTTCAAAGTAGAAGTGTGTTTTCTGCCATCCCAAACTTTAACCAACGTTTTCTCAATTGTCGCTTTTTCACTTCTGCAACTTTGCAGAATTTTTAAAAAATAACTATAGCACCTAGAGACATCTTTCACCAAAAGATAGCGTATGATCTGTAGTATTAGGAACTACTCTTAACTCCATATCGACAAAGTGGGACCTTTTCCCAAAAACCGTCACAAATGCCTAAACAAAATTAAGGAGTCAAAAAAATGAAATGTTGTTAATTGATTATGTCGCGTGCCGTGTAGAATTTTAATTATACTTTTAAAATACCTATTTCTGACGATAGGTCCTCACCCTATACACATAGCAGTGTATTTTTAAAAGAAACCCGGCACGGTCGACTCAAGTTGCTTCTCCATACAAACCTAGTTTGGAAATCCAAACAATGAGATAATTTAAAACGGCATACTGGAATTACATTAAACTTTTTTATACACAATGGGTTTCGCCATATTTAGGTCGGATCGGAAACTAGTTTCTGTTGCTATAAATTCTAATAAAAATATATTAGAAAAAAAAGCGATTAGTGATTTTGTATGAAAAACGTACTACTCGCTCTATTCTCTTTCTATTTTAATTTCTGTGTCAATCAACTTTTTCTTGTTATTATTCTGTCCTGGCAAGCCAAGAGACAACAGTGACAGTTTTATTAAAAAATATACTATATAATTTGCTTTAAAAAACAAAATTTTAACCGACTTCAATTTAGTAATCCGCAATGCCAAATGAACATTTCCACATTTCCTTTCCACTTTACCACATGAACTGCTTTCCGAGAGTAAATACGTTGATTATTACAGACGAAAACCATATCACTGTATGTGGGCCGATAATATTTGAGGTGTTCCGTTAATTTAGCACACTTGACATTTAGAACTTCATTAGTTGCTATTTCAACGGAATCGTATCAGAATCAGTAATAATCTCTGCACCACCACCACCTACTGCATAATCTAGTTTTATCTCTTTCTCTGATACCCAAAGGTTGTCTGAAAGAGATCGCTCTTTAGCGATAAGACCGCCTGTTGTCTACCTCTACCTACATGTTATTGTATTGTTTCTCTCTGTAACTGCTTTGTTTGTGTGAGGTGTGCAATAAAGAGTATTTGTATTGTATTGTACTTTTACAGTTTTAAGTACGAGTTCCATAAGTCATCTGTGGTCTTCATCATCAATTCCACTTCACCAAATGTGTGATTTCTGGATGTAAATACACTAGTTACAATATAAAATACTGAAATTACTACATGCGTGCCTTCTATATTTGAGGAGTTTAGCTCCCTTAATTCCTCATGTTTCCCATCATCCAACTGAAGTTTTGATAACAATGGGACCAATCTGGAATTATATACTTTCAAATAAAAAAAAAATTGTACGAATCGATTCATAAATGAAGGAGTTCTGAGGTAACTAACAATAAAAAAAAACAACCCAATTGAGAACCTCCTCCTTTTTTTGAAGTCGGTTAAAAATGGACTCCTATCATGCTAAGGCGATGCCCCACTATGGAATGGGTTTACCAATATACCAAAAACACATGTCTCGTAGATTTAAACCGCATTAAATCATAGGTTTAAAGAGTGACCCAGGAGACGTAACCATGGCAACGAGCAACAAAAAATAGTTGATTAGCCCTTCTAACAACAGAAACTAGTTTCCGACCTAGATATGGCAGATCTTATTGTGTATAAGTTTCATGTTATTCTAGCATGTCGTTTTATAATGAGAACCAACATTGGAGTTGCAAGTCACAACTTGCTATCAAATTACTACATGTGTAGTAAAAAACATTTAAAAAAAATCTTACTTTATCCTCAATCAAAAAACAAAATAATAAAGTAGTAAGTAAATACTTACTAAGCCAACAATGTGCCATGAACGATAATATAATTTCCCGCCCTCCCACGCACATCGCCCTGCAACGCCGATGTCAAAGCCCGATGCTATTCTGCTCGCTTATTAAGAGAATGTAATGTACCTATTTCAGGCACGTTCGCCCTCTTTGCTCCCACACAATACCTCTGGACACAGTGCATAAATAGAAGCAGTAAGGTCATACCATGAGCCTGGCTTGCAACTGTGTCATTAGCAGAGGCTCAAAACGTAGGTATACATTCATTCTTTAGAAGTAATAGTTCTAACTTAATGGTGAGACAGTTGCTTAGCTGCGCTGCAGTAGTTGGAATGCATGGTTGGCTGGACTACGAGTATAGATGCCAGATCCCAAGCAGAAATAAGAGACAGCCATGGGAAATTACTTGGTCTCTCAGTATAGAATAAATAACAGTACTATGTACAGAAGTTTCTCTGTTAAAAAATCCCTTGTTTAGGTATGCCTAGGCCGAATGAGCCTAAACGTGCATGCAACGCGCTGCGATACAACGCGTGCGTGCCGTAGCAGCGCTAGCATACCGGCGTGTACTTGTAGCGGCGCGACGAAATCACGGAGTGAGCCGCCACTTATTTACTGTGGGTCTCATAAGGCTCAAAGTCACCCAAAGGGCAATGGAGAGGGCTATGTTGGGAGTTTCTCTGCGTGATCGCATCAGAAATGAAGCTCCGCAGCAGAACCAAGGTAACCGATATAGCCCTCCGAATCGCTTAGAGTGGCAGTGGGCGGGGCACATTCATTTTTCATTTATTCATTCTCAGGGAAACAATTTACATTGTGTTTCAAATTTTGAAATTTTTCACATAAATCATGATAAATGAACAATATAACAAACAACATTGCACGTAGAACCGATGGCCGTTGGGGCGGAAAGGTTCTCGAGTGGCGACCACGTACCGGAAGGCGCGGCGTGGGTAGGCCCCCCACAAGATGGACTGATGACCTGGTAAAGGTCGCGGGAGTCCGCTGGATGCGGGTGGCGCAGGACCGGTCAATTTGGCACTCTTTAGGGGAGGCCTATGTCCAGCAGTGGACGTCTTTCGACTGATATGATGATGATGATGTCGAGCCGCCCCTGCCCTCAGTAACGCCGTTGGCCGCCACAGCGTCATTACTCACTATTCGCTGCGTTACAAACAATCAATGTGTAGAAATGTAATTTGGTGACTGGAAACATTTTAGTTATAGGTAATGGTTAAGTCATCGTTGCATCGACCGCCTAATGGAATGTCCAAGGTAGGGGGAGGGGGAAGCCACCCCGTCACAGTACTTAGATATAGTTTCAGTAGTATCGGCGATAAAAAAGCCATTGCATTTATAGTCGTTTGCAAAAAAAACCTCGCCTAGCCAGTAAAGAAGCATCTTGACATGTTGCACAGTTGTATTATTGAACCGTAATAGTTTTGAGGATGGGATAGCTGTCAATTCATACACACTTTGACATCAATCATATGGCAAAACTGTCACCTCCATTCCCGAACGTATCACGGTCATATTGCGGCGAATCTTGATCCCTAATATGACAGCTGTCATTTTAGTACAATTTTACGTTAAAAAAATTGTACGGAGATGACAGCTGTCATAGGGATCAAGATTCGCCGCGATACGTATAGTTTATGCTATACTGTGGCAGGGTGGCTTCCCCCTCGACCTTGCACGTTCCATTACGCGATCGATGCAACGATGGCATAACCATTATAACGAACCTGCATTGCGCTCTGAAAATTTATTTTTATACCCGTCGACTTTAATGTTTGAATTAAGACTTCGGAGACTAAATTAAAACCACATACTTTTTGTCTATGGAGCTCCCAACTCAACTATAATCATTATAAGACAACGCTTTACACAACTAAAATAAATTCGACCAATCACATGGCGCCTTTACTGAACTAAAATAAATTTGACTAACGGCACGTCACGTTGGCTACAGTACAAAAGACGACGGCCGCCGTGGACGACGTTGAGCCGGCACCTCTCCGACTTGCGCTTCGTTTCAGCATGGCTTACATTTTCATTAGAAACCAAGTTTGTTTAATTATTTCTGTTGATTTGTATAAAAACCGGACAAGTGCGAGTTCAACTCGCGTGGTGAGGGTTCCGTATATAATACACAAAAATATTGAGATTTTTCCCGTTACTTTGAATACTCAAACTTCTTATAGGTTTCCCTGTAATCTTTAGGCAAGGAACTATTTTCCATATTTTTTTCATAATTTTAAGCCTAGTAGTTTCGGAGATAAGGGGGGATTGGTCAATTTTCGTCTTTTTTCCTAAATTACCTGAAATCTGTTTTTGCTAAAATTATAAAAAAATGTATCTGATATGCTTACAACAACCCCTTTCATTTGATATGTCACACAATACAGTTTGAGAAACTTTTTTTAAAATCTTCCAGTTTACACCCCAAAAGTAGCCCCCTTGTTCAGAATTCATTAATTCACTTTACGCGTCCATCTTTGGGTCACCATCACCAATTTACATTTATGTTTACCAAATTTCAACTCAATCGGTCCAGTTGTTTCGGAACAATTCGGCTGTGACAGACGGACAGACAGACCCACGAGTGATCCTATAAGGGTTCCGTTTTTTTTCCTTTTGAGGTACGGAACCCTAAAAAGTATTGTATACAATAGTTACACAATTAGCTCTTAAATTCTCGTACCTTACTTAAACACAGTACTCGACTTTAGAGCCCTTATTGTGTAACGATTATATAAAATACTTTTTCTACTCCAGCACTGTAATTTGACAATTAAAAGGCTAACATCAATATTAAAAATATACACTTTTCGTGATTCCACTTAAATCTATGATCTATGAATTACATTATAATGCTCCGACGGATATTATAATAAATTATAAGCCAACTGGTATTTTTTTTAATTTGCGTTAAAGTGGCCAGCGCCTACAGACCATGTGCCAGCGCGAAAGTGTTTTATTTAAATTTATGTTTCAATGACCGCATCCATGACAAAAGTTTATGTAAATGAACTTATTATTACTGTAACTGCCATATTTACAATAAAGACTCGTTTATTATTACGTAAATTACAGATATGAAATAAGAATATTATTTTTCCAAAAGATTTTTATGTGTGAAAAATACATCTACTTAAACAGTATTGTTGTCTATGGTAATAAAAAAACATAAAACGCGGGAATTGAATTATTTTCAATTGTCAGTTGGGTTCATTGGTAACGCAATTTATTTAACTTTTGAGGTTGTAACTGAATTTGATCCATCTCCAATGCCAACCGCTCCGGACTTTCTACAAAATGAAATAAATATGTCCCAGATCTTAAAACAAAACAACGCGCCAATAATCATAACAAAAAACACCATTCAAAGCCTTCATATTCATTACCATAAATAAAATGTTTGTTTTTACATGTCTGTATTTTTATTTATTTATAACTAAAAGTATAAGTTGGTTCTAGCTGTCGTAGAAAAAGTACTGTATGCAACGTTATATAATTAGGTCTTAAAATTCTCGAGTCTTTATTAACAAAACTCGCTAAAGCTCGTTTTGTTAGAGCGACTCTCGAATTTTAAGAACCCATATTATATAACTGTTGCATAAAATACTATTTAATAGACGTCTGTCTAGCCAGCATGGTCACGTTTATGCCGGTCATAAAGCATTCGGCCCGCTGGCTCACACGTAATAGGGAATATGCATGGGACTTCAATTTTGAATAAATTGCACTCAATCGATGCGGATATACGTAGAAATATCATACAACAGAAATATATATTTAAAAAAAAAACTATTACTGCAACTATGTAAATCAAAAACTTTACTCATCCAAATATTTCCGTTGTTTCAGAAACCTAATCAACGTGTTCCTCGTAATAACCCAACTGGGCTTCTGCTGTGTATACTTCTTGTTCGTCGCCACCAATCTCCAAGACACGCTGCGCATCTTCCATGTTAACCTAAGCGTGCACAGCTACTTAGTCCTCCTCTTCCCGCCTATAGTAGCGTTGGCTATGGTCAAGAACCTAAAGTACCTAACGCCTGTGTCGCTAGTGGCGTCTATAATGACCGCCTGGGGGCTGGTGATCACATTCTACTATATCCTGCAAGGCCTGCCGCGGACGACCTCGGTGAAACCGTTCGCTACCTGGCATCAGCTGCCGCTGTACTTCGGGACCGCTATTTACGCGTTCGAGGGTATTGGGGTGGTGAGTGTCTCTAAATTACTAACTAACTAAAATGATTTATGCTAGTGGCTTCCGTATGAAGGTAGCGGTCACAGGTAAAGTATAAATTACTGACTTCCAAGACTCAGCTCGTGTCTTCCTTGTAAGTACTACTCTTCCCGCCTAAGATAGCTTTGGCTCTTGGCTTGGACGAGCTGAAATGCTATTGGCTTCCGTATGAAGGTAGCGCTCCCAGGTAAAGTATAAATTACTGACTTCCAAGACTCAGCTCGTGTCTTCCTTGTAAGTACTACTCTTCCCGCTTAAGATAGCGTTGGCTATGGTCAAAAAACCTAAAGTACTTAACGCCTGTATCGCTAGTGGCGTCTATAATGACCGCCTGGGGGCTGGTGATCACGTTCTACTATATCCTGCAAGGCCTGCCGCGGACGAGCTCGGTGAAACCGTTCGCTAGCTGGCATCAGCTGCCGCTGTACTCCGGGACCGCTATTTACCCGTTCGAGGTATTGAAGTGGTGAGTGCCTTTCAGTTTCAGAGCCTAAACCTTGTAGTTAGTGTTCACTTCTTTCGTTTTTCGTTCACACGATTGGTATGTGAGTATTGATGCAACTTGTTGTTGTTGCAATAACTGTTAAACTCTAAATCGGTTAATCACCATATTACAAATACGTCGTCAATCCTATTAATAAGTTTCTGTCAAAAATGTCATTTTTGGTATAAGCTTTTATGGCCGACTGTACTTTTCTGTGTACAGTCATCAACTACTCGTTGAGACGATTCCAACGAGCCCAAACTCAACGGGGTTACGTCGGTTAAGTACTGAATTCCCATAGCCACGTTCTGTCTCCACCATCAGATCAGCTCGATGGTACCATAATATTTAATTGTCATCCAAACTATACAAATAACCATAATTTCAGCTCAATCGGATAACGGCAAGTGACTGAAAAATGGATTGCAAATTTTGACAGTCGAACCAACTGATTCATGACCCACTTGGCCCACAAATGGCTTGAAACCGTCAAAATAATAGGGTTTTCATGTCTCGCACTATGTAACACTTAGGTCGTTTTAAATATTAACAAAATTGCGTCAATACGGGTCAGAGATCAATGCAATTTCAACCTTTGTTATCACTGCAATAGATGTATTTTAAATAAAACAATGGTCTCGAATGCCGAATAAAGATTAGACGATATAAAAGCGACAAAAAAAAACAGATTTATTACATTAATTATTTATTTATTATGTGTCTACTTACTTTTTATCTAATAGTATGCTGTGTTGCGTTCCGTAGGTCACTTACGGTGCTGTCTGAAAACCAGCACTGTAGGTGTCTGTCTGACACCTCGGCACAATGCTGAGACAGCGACAGTTTCACTGCCGCGATGACACGCACGATGTGTCAATTGCATTGTAGGTCTACTCCCTTTATCTCTGTGTGTCTTTTGTGTAGTGAATAAATATCTTCTTTTCTTTTCTTTTTCTTTTTTCTAATAAGCTGTCGTTTATGCACATTCTTCAAACGAACAGTGCAAGTTAAATAAAAGCTTGTAAAAATGGAACCAGTTTTGAGATGTTGTTATGCTAGGTAACTAAAGTATTTTGCATTGTTCGACCAACCCGTGCTAAGAGTGCGTTTACCCCTCTTGATAAGATTTCTTTCAATGGACTCTTTATTATTAACTTATTAGCAGTTCTACTCGGATATTTAAACGAGAACTTTACCACAAAGCTGAAAATTTTTCTTTTAATGTTTAAATACAGCAAAGTTACACTCAGGTTCCAGATTTCCTAGTTTGGACTTCGGTATACCATACCTAATCATAAGTTATTAAAAATATCTGTCTACGATGCGCGATGTCGTAGCGTAGCGTAGTCCCCAAAAAGATGATATGCTACAAACAGCTATATTAGAATGCTTTTTTACCCGACTGCCCGACTGCGGGTATGTTTTTCGAGCGTGTGTATGTATGTAGTATGTGGACAAGAAAATTCTATTTCACGGGCAACAGTCCAAACTGTTTTATGGATTTTGGCATATGAGGTGTCGTTGGATTTCTAATAATCGTGGTAGTGACATCTTAGGCTATATTATTTGAAAAAAAAACCGGCCAAGAGCGTGTCGGGCCACGCTCAGTGTAGGGTTCCGTAGTTTTTCGTCCGTCACAGTAAGTGTCCCCACTTAAGCGTTAAAAAAATGGGCTATTTGTTAGATTCATTGTGATTTTGTAGAAATTACAGGTACAATAAACACCTGCTTAGTGCTTATACGGTGAAATTACAAACTTGTTGCACTTGTTTTTAATTTGTTGTTATAATAGTTATGTGTGTCTTAAGGAAGCAACAGAGAATGGTTTATTTACGGCGAGGGCGGTACATTGAATCCAGAGTGAAGGGAAGGATTCTACGACACGAAGTTAGAATACAAGCTTTGCTTAGTTTGGGACTAGGTCGATTTGTGTAAGATTGTCCGCAAATATTTATTTATTTTTTAGTTTTATTTAGAATCCTAAGCGTAACGAAGGATTCAAGCGTTAAAATAATTTTGCTCCTGAGTAACACAAAGTTTTTCACACCGACTATGAGGAAAATATAACATTCATCGATAGTTTTGATTTCAGTAAAACGTATAATTTATTGTAACATTTTTTTTAAATATTAGGAAAAATTCATAAATTTTCATATAACGTTGTTAAATTTAAAACTAGAAAAATGTTCGTTTTTAATAGATAACGATGAAATTACAATCGATTATTTTAGTAAGATCTGTGTTCAATTAACACATTGCGTAAATGCTACATGCTAATGAATAAATTAAAAAAAAGTAGCTTGAACACAAAAGTAGCATTTTGATCTCTCTCGTCGTGGAGCAAAACTTACTTTTCCGAATGAAAGGTGTAAAAAAACTATCCTTTTCTAGGTACTCCCGCTAGAGAACAATATGAAGACGCCCGAAGACTTTGGCGGTTGGAACGGCGTCCTGAACACCGGCATGGTTATCGTGGCCGCCCTCTATACCGCCATCGGGTTCTTCGGCTACCTGAAGTATGGCGAACACGTACTAGGCAGTATCACGCTCAATCTGCCCAATGACTTGTAAGTACATTATGATAAGGTTCACTTTTGCATGCACTTCGGATGCGCTAGTAGTCGCGCTGTATACCGCCATCGGCTTCTACGGCTACCTGAAGTATGGCGAACACGTACTAGGCAGTATCACGCTCACTCTGCCCAATGAATTGTAAGTTTATTGTCATACTAATAAGGTGCAATTTTGCATGTACTTAGACTCTTCAGGCAACACTGAGACGCTTGACGAATAACGCCTGGTGATTTGACTTTTGTTGCCTGTTTAGACTATTAACATGTAGCTTCGTGAAACAGACCTCTTATTTACTTACTACTATGAGATGAATGTTAACTGTCTGGTGTCTGGGTCTCAAACAGAGCATTTCATTTTTCTGACACCTTAATTTTGTTTAGGCATTTAATAGTACTTGAAAAGTTAGGAGACGCGTATTTTTTCTATTCATTTTATTTTTAGTTAAACCCCCTTAATTTGGGTGTTTGAAACTACCACGTTCGAAAAGGGCATAAGTACATTTAAATGATGAATAAGATTAGTACTGTAGTCAATTTATCGAATTAAAAAGTAAATAGCATACTGTGTCTGTGACTGTGACGACAATGACAATGACAAGATAGAAGGAGTTAAATAACTGTCAATGTCACAACAATTTTTTTTCTTACAAGATGCATAAAGCACAGCTATGGAATATCCGCATTCAGCCTTTCAGTGGCTTCTTCAAAGTAATTTCCAGTTTTCTCAAGAACTAGCGAATATAAAAATCCATTATTTTTTATATTTACTTAGCAAGCCCAAATCTCTGAATGGTTTTTAGTTTAAGCCGCTATGAAAAAATTAAATGTTGTCAATTACGCGCCAAAAGGCGGCATCTTTGCTGATTAGGACGATGAGAAGCCCAAACAGCATTTTGAAAATGATTGCTGATCATCAAAGCCCGGATGACGGGAGAAATGATGTGTTGACGTCTCAATAGTGCGCGGACACACATATTATAAGTCGATAAAATGTCGATCAAAAGCACGATATAGTGGACCACCGTTACGAAGTACAGAAAAATTATAGGTAGTTGTAAACAAAATTAAAATGAGCTATTTGTATTTTACAATCATTCCCGTGACCCGTAATATTGATAATAATTATAGTATGTTTAGTTAACTGAAATAATCCTACTAATATTATAAATGCGAAAGTTTGGATGTTTAGATGTTTGTTACTCAATCACGCTTAAACGGCTCAACCGATTTCGATGGAATTTTGCATGAAGATATTTTATAGCCTGGATTAAAATATAAGATAGTTTTTATCCCGGGTCCACGCAGACGAAGTCGCGGGCGAAAGCTAGTATATAATAAGCTTACCTGATGTAATATTGTGTAACAACCTGACATGTAAGATAATAAATTAATAAGTTTGGAATTATGGATGTCGATAGAATAGTCGATATTTAATTTATCCGGGCTTTGCTGATCATCTTTGTTGCCCCTTATTGGCGCACATAGTTAAGCAAGTTATGTCAAATTTAGTTTTTAAGTTCTAACATAGTTTTTAAGTTTGATCGTTTCCAGTGCATACTAACCAAAATGAGATCCTTGTTATCTTTAATAAATAAAGTTGAATTGAATTGAATTTGTATCAATACAATTTTATTGCTTTGTTCGCCTAAAGTTACTGGCACCACAAACTCAAGCACTGTTTACAAAAACATGAGAATCATATTGTGTTCTTAATTGTCAATTGGAATGTGATTTAAAATTCATTGAAAAAGGCAAAAACCAAGTAATTTTTCAAAAAAAAAATTTTTTTTTGATAACTTGTTAATGGATGTTAAGTATTGCGATTTTTTTTTCAGTTTAGCTCAAAGCGTCCGCGCAGTGATGGCCGCGTCGATATTCCTCTCGTATGGCCTGCAGTTCTACGTGCCCATGAGCATCGTGTGGCCCTTCGTCAAGTCCAGACTCACGTCCGAGACCGCGCTCAAGCACGGCGAGTCGGTCACCAGGGTCGTACTCATCACTATCACGTGTAAGTGTCATATTCCTGTCGTATGGCCTGCAGTTCTATGTGCCCATGAGCATAGTGTGGCCCTTCGTCAAGTCCAGACTCACGTCCGGGACCGCGCTCAAGCACGGCGAGTCGGTCACCAGGGTCGTACTCATCACTATCACGTGTAAGTGTCATATTCCTGTCGTATGGCCTGCAGTTCTATGTGCCCATGAGCATAGTGTGGCCCTTCGTCAAGTCCAGACTCACGTCCGGGACCGCGCTCAAGCACGGCGAGTCGGTCACCAGGGTCGTACTCATCACTATCACGTGTAAGTGTCATATCCCTGTCGTATGGCCTGCAGCTCTATGTGCCCATGAGCATAGTGTGGCCCTTCGTCAAGTCCAGACTCACGTCCGAGACCGCGCTCAAGCACGGCGAGTTGGTCACCAGGGTCGTACTCATCACTATCACGTGTAAGTGTCATATTCCTGTCGTATGGCCTGCAGTTCTATGTGCCCATGAGCATAGTGCGGCCCTTCGTCAAGTCCAGACTCACGTCCGAGACCGCGCTCAAGCACGGCGAGTCGGTCACCAGGGTCGTACTCATCACTGTCACGTGTAAGTGTCATATTCCTGTCGTATGGCCTGCAGTTTTATGTGCCCATGAGCATAGTGTGGCCCTTCGTCAAGTCCAGACTCACGTCCGAGACCGCGCTCAAGCACGGCGAGTCGGTCACCAGGGTCGTACTCATCACTATCACGTGTAAGTGTCATATTCCTGTCGTATGGCCTGCAGTTCTATGTGCCCATGAGCATCGTGTGGCCCTTCGTCAAGTCCAGACTCACGTCTAAGACCGCACTCAAGCATGGGGAGTGGTAAGCACATCGTGCACCCAGAAGAGGTACCTACAACATATCACCGCCCCTTTGGCGTGTGTTGTTGTAGATTCTTTAATCTGGAATATCCTGGAGGCAACGGGCCTTAACTGTGAACTCTAAAAAAGGGCTGCAATAGATCGCTTGCTTGCATGCTGATCGAAGCGGCATATTAAGGCCCACAAATCAATAATAATAATAAGGTGTTCAGCCCTTTGTGGATTCGACCGTGTTGATGACTTAGGGGCGCGGTTGTTTCAACCTGCTGGTAAACATAAGTTATGCCCGTTAATACCTGTTGAAATTTGACAGTTTTTTATGGGCACATGGCCATGTTGTGGAAATTTGACAGTTTTTTATGGGATGACCGCTGCCGGCGCCATATTTGACGTTTAACGGTCAGTAAAGTGTGGTCGATGCAAACCGGCCCTTAACCTGTAGTCCTCTGCTGGGCATAGGCCTCCCCCAAAGAGTGCCACAATGACTGGTCCTGCGCCACCCGCACCCAGTGGACTCCCGCGACCTTTACCAGGTCATCAGTGCACCATGTTGGGGGTTCTACCGACTGCGCCTTCCAGTACGTGGTCGCCACTCGAGTACCTTCCGAGAAGCCATCGGTTCTACGTGCAATGTCGCGAGCGATTTTTTACACACAAATAATAGATGAATATCATTTCGCTCATATGGCAAACAAACGATACCCGTTCAAATTAAGGAGGTTGGTTTTGGTAAGCAGTCAGCCATTTTAAAACAAGTTTTCAATTTAGCTGCATATGAGCCTGGTGACGTTTCTATGAGATTCTTCCTCTAAGCTGACCGCTAATGTGAGCATTTACGCAAGCCTCACCTTTATAAACAAACCGAGATAAACTTGCGTATAGTTCAATACGATTTATTGAACCCTCCTGTCAATTTGCATTGAAAAGGATGTGATAATTAGCTCCTGTGTCGAATAATTAATTGGTATTAAAGGAAAATACCCTTTATCAATATTTATTGACAAACATATTATCTGTCTGGTTCGGTCAGTATTAACCGGTTTCGGTGACTGAGGTCAGAGGGGTGCATTCGGACGGTTAAATTTATTGTAGAAGATATTATTTCATGTCGAGCAAGACTGAGCTTTGTGGGGATGGTGCAAGGTAAAATTTACTTCGTTTTTTGTAAATAATATGCAGACGGTTTGTCTGATAAGCAGGTGATGTCATCGTGATTCTCGCGTGATCGACTTATGTTTTTGGGAGGAATCTTCTGCGAAATAAAGATTTGTATTGAGTTAATAGGCCACTAAAGCACATTTGCAAATTACTATATTACTTCCAAAATGGACTTATGAGAGATATACCGCCTACGATGATTAATATTCGTAGATGATTCGTATTCGTTCTTTAGTACACGGGCTAATGTTCTAACAATTTTTCTATAATTATGTCAAGCATACAATACAATTAGTGATGTGCCATTACCGTAAATCATGAGAACGGAGATAATTTTGGGGTAACGTTCTCGGTAATTATCGAGAAAGTAGTCAAAGTTTTCAAGTTTTTTTAATGATTCTAATACAATTAATAAAAATCTACACACAAAGGAAGTCGTTTATTACCAAAATTACCGTGAGTTACGTCGTAAATTACTGACGTAAATTGCCGGGCATAATTGGGAATGGATGAAAATTTTAGAAATGCCTGATTATTTTTTTGGTGATAGGAATAACCTTCCTTAGCACCAGAAAAAAGTTACAGATTTTTCAGCTGCGTCGATTTTTTTTTTTAAATATAAACAGTTTCCTCACATACGTTTTGGGTCAGTTACGGCACCTTCCTCGATCGGCCTCATATTACAAAAAAAATATATGAAATATGTGTGGTAAACTGACACTGGCAATGATATTGACACTTGCAGCAGCTATATTGATCATTACCAGTGTCAGTTTACCACAGATATTGAAGATAGTTTTTTGTAATATGAGACAGATCAAGGAAAGTGTCTATTTACCGTTCTTGACCCAAAACGTAAATGAGGAAACTGTTTAAAGTTTTCAAAAATAATTTTCGCAGCTGAAAAATCGGAAACTTTTTTCTGGTGCTAAGGAAGGTTATTCCTATAACCAAAAAAATAATCAGGCATTTCTAAAATTTTCATCCATTCCCCATTCTGCGGGATCATTCTGAAGCAATAATTCTTACGAAAAATATTAAGCGTGATTTTTTTATAACTTCGGTGAATATTTTTAAATTCAAGTTTTTCGACGATTTTGTAATAGACTTTAAAAGAGTAGATTCTATATTAGTAGTATGTATTTTTGTAATGTATGTTAATCAATTGCTCTGCCAGTCGTGGGCCAATTTTCAATATTTTTTTTTATTCGAAAGAGTATTTTCCTGAGGTGATCCCATTGTCACCAAGTCAGGCTCTGATGATGGGCCCCCTCGAGGGTGCCCGCCTTGTCGGGGCGGGGGGGCTTAGTAACCGTGGACTGGTCACCCACGGCGAAGCTAAGAGGCACCAGGGCCGGCCTGTGTGGGCCGCTGGCTGGCCCGAGGAGGGCGCTCCTAGCGGGCTTGCCTAAGCCCGCTTAGGATGCGTTGGGGAGGGACCGCAGAAGAAGACGAGTACCTCCTTATCTTCTGCGGCCGAGGCGGGATCGCAGGGGGAGAGGCGTGTTGGTATTACGGTACGCCACTCTCCCTACCCCCTGCGAACTTGGCGGGGCCGTTCCGCTGAAACGGCATTGGTGGGACCGCAGAGGAAGAGGAATGCCGGTATTACGGTGCGCCGCTTTCCCTATCCTCTGCGGCCGAGACGTGGTCGGTGGCGGAACCACAGACCTGATCCGCCACCGGGTGCTAGAATTCCCCGCACCCATGATCTCCCCGTAGCGGACTCAGGGGGGTCCGCTACTAAACTGGTGGAGATTGAGGTGGCAGGCGCGCCGAAACATCTAGCGTGCCTCTCGTGGAGGGCCCTCGGGCATCCGCGAAGGAGCCGCTTGTGGGCGGCTGCCGCCGGCGGGGTCGCGGATGTGTGCGCAAGCGTTCCCGTGACCTCGCCAAATGGCGGCGAGGCGGCAAGTGGGGGGGTTTTTAGTGGGTACACCGTGGGTCTCATTAGCCCATACGGGAGTCCCACATAACCACTCGGGTCACCCCCTGCACCCGGGTGGTATGCGTAACGCATTTTCCCCCCCTAAACAAAAAAAAAAAGGCTGATGATGGGACCCCTGGAAAATTGAAGTACGCGTGTAGTGATTTCGGTATTCTCAATTTTAACTCGTGTATATGTGTGTTTGTGTAAGTTAGGTGAAGTGGAACTGATGATGAAGACCACAGATGACTTATGAAACTCCTCAATGATGTAAAGTATGTCAAAGATTCTGATATAATTCCGTTGAAGTAGCAACTAATGAAGTGCCAGAGAAGTTTCAGAGATCCTTGAGGAATCGACCGAATTCCTCAATTATTATCGGCCCACATATATCGACTTTTTTTGGTAGGGAGAGCGGGGCTGAAAGTGCCGATTTTCATAATATACAAAAGTGAGCTATGAAAATAGTGTAATATTGTGTGACTTACGCACATATTTAAAAAATGATTAAGTATTGGAATTTCTGAATAGTAATATTATTTTGAGCATCGTTAAACAGTTTTCTTATAAAATCGTTTTTTATGAGATCGATCGAAACTGAACAACTAAGCTACGGGGCTGGTTGTTCCGTCCTTTTTAAATACAAACTTATCCTTCAAAAATTAAACCTCGGTTCTCACACGCTAAAAAAATGTTTTATAGTTCGTCAAAATATGTCATATTTTTTTCCTTAACTACTATTCTACCATAATGGAAGCAACTAAAACGGCACCTGCAACGGCATAGTGTCATAGCGTTCCGCGACAAACATCATACGAATTGCTTCGTTTTTTACTTATGTTCCTATTATCATCGGAACAACATACCCTCGGCACTTTCAGCCCGGCTCTCCTAATAATCAACCCATTTGCCCTTGGAAAGCAGTTTATAAAAAAAAGCTAGTATATAATATATTTATCCCATACAATTATAGAAAAGGCGACGCCGTTTATGCGGATTCAGAGTTCAACCAAAAATTAGTCTATATAGCCCTTAACTTTGGCAATGTCCACAGACGTGACGCGAACCTAAATCTGACAATGACCCATTTATGGGGAACAACCCTAACTGGTATGACAATTTTTAATTATTTGAGACAACGCACTATTATCATAATAGATATATAGCCGTACTATCGTCCGATGTAAGGCACTCACACAGATAGTTCCTAAGTCACTGGTTAATGCAACCCGCTCTTACCGTAAGTACCTAATCAAAAAATGTTTAACAAATGTGAAACAATGTCATTAATTTATTGTTTTCGTAAACATTAAATTCATTGATTGTTTACTGCTTATGTGCCCTTCCTGGTACCCAGGTACAGGTTATAACCGGCACAATTATGAGAATTAGACGTTATTACAGTGCAATAAGGTTCAAAGTTGCTGACTTCGTTGGTATTTGGTATGTAGTTAGTATAATAATATTAATGATAATGTGATTGCGAATACCGCGGTGGTCGAAATCTTCCACTGGACAATCGGCAATTGAACTTATAACACGAAGGCGATACTCTATTGATTTATTTTATCGAGCAAACATTACGATTATGATATTGATATAATGTGGCATGTCATGAGCAGGATTCAGCGTTATTAATCCCATAATTGAATGAATATTGGTAACAGTTATTATTTTTACGTCATACCTGGCCATAAAGTAGCAATTACCGCACACTACGCTTGCGGATAATCCCACTTCCTGGCCAGGGAGACTTACAACTTTGTACTCACCACGGGCGGTAATAAAGAAAGACTCAGATCGCAGTTATTTGACGCCCGAGCTGAATGCAAGGGGAGTTCACCGCCCTAGGTAAGTACGCTACGCGAGGGCCTAGGCCCTAGCACGCGCGGGGTGCGTTTCCCCTAGTGAATATGGTACTCACCACGGGCAGTAATAAAGGATGCGTCACATCGCATACTTATTGCCCTTGCCTTCGGCTCGGACGTCAAATACCTGCAATCTGAGACATTCTTGGCTTTACCGCGGGAATTGGCATTCCCATAGGTAGGTAGTATACTGGGTGGAACAGATCGATGGACTTTTAAGCAAATGGGATATAGATCAGGTTTAGTACTTTACTTCTCACCTAATAACCATATTAGTATTTCTAACAGTTACCGAGATACAACTTGTTAAACTTTGGAGAAAAAAACTGTGTGTTTCAACCCTATCCAGTAGATTCAATGACGTCAGCAAGATCAAGTAAATTACAAAAAGCAACATTATGAACTGACCGTTGAGTTGACAGACCTTATGTTACTGCAATAAGGTAATTCGAACATCGGATGTGAACTTTTTTGTGACTTGTGACATGTGTCAATTTGAAATGTAAATAATAACTTTTTTTTTTTATTAAAAGTGAATACAAGATTATAATTAACATTAACTAACATACATTAAAACTAAGTTAAATCTAAAAAAGGCCCTCGAGGCATTGTACCGAGGATGCTGGCGGCATTTCCTCGCTGAATTGCAATGCTGATGCGTTGCGCGAGAAAGCCGCCAGCTCTTCGGTCACCAGTTACATCGACCAGACGTTTCGCGATAGTAATAACTATGTATAGTATTAGGGTTGTCACTAAGATTAAAATATATAGATTTTTATGTTTTTTTTCTTTTAAATCCAGCTTAACAATTACAATAGATCGGTTTAGTCCAAGGAAATGTTCCTCCCTGTATATTCCCATTTGTACGCACTGCGGGCAGCTGCGAACAAAACCCAGTAGTTCGCCCAAACGAAGAAATTAGGGTGAATGTCCAGCAGACGTGCAAAGCTGTTATATAATTGACAGCTGTCAAGTACCTATATATAATAAAATACGTCTACGCACATATCTGGTTTCACCCACTCTGATGGTGGCACCACACTTGGGAATGTGTGTTCGCGTATTTGCCTTATTTGGCCAAAAACGATCATGTGTTTTGGAGGAGGATTTATTCGTCTATATTTGCACGAAAAGCCAAACCACACATATAGGCAAACACTCTATCCGCCCGCTTGTCGGTTTTTGGTCACACATCAAAGGACGCAAATATTGCAAATATTTGCGTTCACCGTCTACACTTGGCTTGCTCAGTTGTGTCAGTGACGCGACGGCAACAATAACAAGTCAGGACGTCGGCAAAATGGATTGGACCAATGATGTTGTGATATTTTTTTTGGAATTCTTTTGGTATTTGGGACCCAAAATATGCATCGCATAAAAACAAAATCAAAGTTTCTTTTATTGATAAATTAAGTAAATCCAAGTTTCTTTATAAATGAATGACGTTTTGTTTTGACTTTTGACATTTCGATAAACATTGCAAATATTTGATATATTTTCTGTTGGCATCCCAAGTGTGGATGTCGTGTTTGTGATATTTGGACTTCAACGAATATTTAGACAAACACGGCGAATACGCTACGTGAACACGCATTCCCAAGTGTGGTGCCACCATTACAAAGTGAAACAAAACAATAAACATGACTAAAAACCAAACGTATTATAAATTATAAGATTTTAATTAACTTGCAACCTGACTACGAGGACTGCACTGGAAGTGTCGGGAATCTAATTCTTGCTAATTTATTTTTGACACATATTGTAATAATAAACGGATATACGCATATGAGGCTGACCCTAAAAACCAATCTCGAGTAGGTATGGGTTTACGAAGACGAGCTCAAGCCGACAAAAGTTATTTCTCTCGCAGCACGGCCAAAAAGACTACGTTTGTCTCCAAACAGGATCACGTGGCTAATATTCCTCTTGAAGATTGTAGAACGGTCAATGCCGATTTGTATACGGGTCCTTCTTCTTTTCGACCGACAATAGCCTGTCCTTCGTCTTATTACGGCATCTCATTTGAGTAATGATGTTTACGGTTTTATAATGTTCGAATGAACGTCCATATTATTTTATTAATTAGTGATATTTAATATTTCACTTTCTCTATCTAGCATTTTTTTTTCGTAGAATGCCGTGACAGAGTGGTAAAACAAAATGTTGTCCCCACTGAAAGAGTCCACTTTGTCACATGTTTTTTTTTAGAAACCAACCGTAAATAAATATTTATATTGGCCAGAAAGGAAACTTTAATTAGTTCTAATGAAGAAACCTATGCATTTTTAAAAAAAATCGCACTTCAAAACCACAATTTTCGATAGTTCAAAAACCAAAAAAACAGAAAAACCTCGGTTCATTGTCGGTAAAAAAGAAGAACGACCCATACAACTATTTGTTTGCCGAGTGTCTTTGCTGAACTCAGAAAAAAAACCCTAGTCGCCGCATCATCCTTCACCACGACAATGCCAGCCCTCAAACCGCTCGGAAAACAGATGAGAATCTGGAAGGTGAAAAAGTTGAACTACTGGACCACCCTCCATCCATACAGCCCAGACTTAAGCCCAGTGACTTTTTCACATTCCCCAAAATCAAGGATAAGTTGCGTGGTCAGTGGTTTTAGGCACCGGCAGAAGCAGTGGAGGCTTTTAAAATGGCCATTTTATCGACCTCTATTTCAGCTTTGAACGCATGGAAAGTGCATAAAATATAAAGGATATACAGGGTGTGGTGTGGCCCGTAATAGGAGCAATAAATTAAACGGTAGATTATTAAGCTTGTGAGCAATGGGGAATGGATGAAAATTTTAGAAATGCCTGATTATTTTTTTGGTGATAGGAATAACCTTCCTTAGCACCAGAAAAAAGTTTAAGATTTTTCAGCTGCGACAATTATTTTTGAAAAATATAAACAGTTTCCTGATTTACGTTTTGGGTCAATAACGGTAAATAGACACTTTCCTTGATCTGTCTCATATTACAAAAAACTATCTTCAATATCTGTGGTAAACTGACACTGGTAATGATCAATATAGCTGCTGCAAGTGTCAATATCATTGCCAGTGTCAGTTTACCACTCATATTTAATATATTTTTTTGTAATATGAGACCGATCGAGGAAGGTGCCGTAACTGACCCAAAACGTAAGTGAGGAAACTGTTTATATTTTTCAACAAAAATTGACGCAGCTGAAAAATCTGAAACTTTTTTCTGGTGCTAAGGAAGGTTATTCCTATCACCAAAAAAATAATCATGCATTTCTAAAATTTTCATCCATTCCCAATTGTTTCTAAGTGGTTTTAATTGAAAAAAAAAATTTTTTTTGGGTTTTTTTTTTCTTCAATTTAAGTTTACGTGTGCTTTTTTACTCTTCTGGGGTGATATAAGTAATTTTTTATTTTAAAAACAAAAAAAAAATTTAAAAACCATAAAAATATCTTTTGAAAACAAAAATGCAAAAACTATTATGACTCACTACATGATACCTCAAAATCTGCATTGACTACTGTGCTATGATCTCGTGGTGCCAAGATAAGTACATTACTCGGAGAGCATAACTTTAGATCAATTTTTCTCCGAATTAAAAAAAATTGAAAAGAAATGGACAAAAGGGGTTAGGTACTACAGATGCTCTAAGGAAGCCTCCTTTTAAATATTTGCTCCTGTTACAGGGCCCACCCCGTATAATACCTTTGAATAAACAATAAAAATACCTACTTTTATCCAATTTAACTGCATATTTTTTTCTATTCCCGAAACTTTCAGTTTGACCCTCGTTATGTTTGTTCAGGTGGAATCTAGCAACTCAATTTTGAAGCAGATATCTTTAACCGATTGAGCTGAAATTTTGGGTAAAGGGATAGTTTGGATGACAATACAATATTATGGTATCATCGAGCTGATCTGATGGTGGAGACAGAAGGTGGCCATGGGAATTCAGTACCTAACCGACGTAACCCCGTTGAGTTTGGACTCGTTAGAATCGTCTCAATGAGTAGTTGATGACGGTATACAGAAAGGTACAGTTAGCAATAAAAGCTTGTACCAAAAATGATTTTTGACCGAAAGTTATTTATCTTGCAGTTGCCGCAGCCGCCTTAATACCCAACTTAAGCGGTATCATCTCCCTAGTCGGCGCAGTCAGCAGTTCGGCCCTGGCGCTGATCTTCCCCCCAATCATCGAGATAATGACCTTCTGGCCCGACCACCTGGGCACCAGGAGCTGGAAACTCTACAAGGACATACTGCTGATACTCTTCGGACTGACCGGCTTCGTGTTCGGTACTTATGCGAGCGTGTCTAATATAATTACAGGGCATTGAATGAATAGTTCAGACTTTTCAGTTGTTGTACATTTCTAACAATTTGAATAAGTTCAATGAGCTGATTGTTACCTAGGAACGCGTTTCAAGGCTGGTAAGTTGATGACCAAGAGCTGGTTATAAAGGTTTTATAAATTTTAATAAAAATTAATAGAACTTGTGAGCAATTTTTACAGTCGACGCCAAAGATAAACATTTTTCGCCTGATAAATAATTTTTATTTTCATAAACACAGCCAAATAAACATCCTAATATAGAAACAATAAATAAATTAAAAATGTTATGCCTTCGCCTTATTACAAAGGAATATGGTGCAAAAGTGGGAACATATCTTCGACGTCGACTCCGAAAATGTCATACTACGCTCTAAACATTGTGAACAGTCAGGTCATTTACGAAACTTTGTTACAGACATAATCTTTTCTGTCATTTTTAAACCGACCTTTGACATTATGGGTTGGCTTCAAGTGTCACGCAAACACACCGACGTCCTTTTAGACAGTTCAGGAAAGCCTGTCACAGTTCTGTCACAGATAAAATAGTAAATATAATCTGACGACAGTTTCAGTTTCTTTATTGGTAAATATCAATTTACAGGTCATAATAGATTTGCAACAGAATGTCTTATTAATATTATATCTATACAAAAGTATACAATTATAAATTGGACAGAACAATACATAACATAATGCGGAAGCAATATACCATTAAAATTAACATTTAGGATGATGGTCAATCAGTCAATTGTCTCCCTGTAAAAACTCATCCACACTGTAACATGCTGTATCTATAAGAGTGGATTTGAGTTTTTTTGTAAATATCATGTCACTTTCTGATGATATTATGTGGCTCGGAACCATATTATAAATTTTGGGGCCAATGATACTGAGTGACTTTCGGCACTTGGCTAGTCGCTGTATAGGAGCGAGCAGCAAGGGCCGTCTACGGTTATTTCCTTCACGGCTAGAGTTCGTCTTGTACTGTGCGAGATTTGACCTAACATATCGGCACGCTGTCAATATGTAAACCGAGGGAAGTGTCAATATTCCGTGCTTTTTAAATAGATCCCTGGCTGGGTGATCTAGAGGTTTCCTGTCGATTATTCGCAGCGCGCGTTTTTGCATTTTAAATGCTTTGTCACGATGAGCACCCAATCTCCAAAGGACCTTGGATCAGGATAGAATTAAACTATCCGTAGTAAGCCTTTTTTAAATTTTCTGCGGACAGGCTCGGTGCAAGTCTAGATAGAGCAAAGCACGCCGATGACAGCGAGTCGCATAGGGAATCTATGTGAGGGGACCATGTTAGCCCTGAGTCGATAGTAAAGCCCAAATATTTAATCTGTTCCACTTGTGGGACGGGTGTCGTGTGTTACCTATCATTATGTTCAGCCGATTGTCATTGGTGTGCCTCATCCGGAAATGGATTATGCTAGTTTTATCAAGGTTTAAAAGCATTCCGTTTGCGGAGAACCATTCGTCAATTTCCGACATCACCCGGCCTAGTTTTAATTGAAGTGTATTAAAATTGTCGGCATTTACTATGACACAAGTATCATCGGCATAAATTACGTACTCCGCTTCAGAAGAGGCTAATGTAATATCGTTTACAAGCATTAGAAAAAGGTTATTTCCCACACTAGATCCATGAGGTACTGTAGCACAACCACCTATTTGCTCTAAGTCCGACTTAGCATTGAGGACATAGGTGCTTTGCCTACGGTTTTTAAAAAAAGAAGCAATGGTGTCGTGGAAACAGCCCTCGAAACCGTATCGAGCGAGCTTTTCACGAAGAAGGGAGTGGTCAATCATTTCGAAGGCGCGGGACAGATCGCAGAACACAGCGGCGACCTGTCTCCCGCCCTCGAGGTGCGCCAGCACCCGCGTAATCACGTCGCGAGCCGCGTCAGTCGTAGATCGGCCTTGCTAATAAGCTTTCAAATTTTTTTGATATTATCGGGATCAAAGATACTGGTCGATAATGTTTAGGCAAATGCATATCTCCCTTGCCTTTGTAAATAGGTTGGATTTTTACAAGTTTTAAAACCTCAGCACGGCTATCACAAAACGGTGCGCGAGCTTTCTCGATTTTTCTCGCACTCTCCGTCTCTATCTTATTAGAAAACTTAGAAAGAGAGGTATAGTGCGAGATCGAGAGAGCTCGCGCGCCGTCTTGTGATAGCCGTGCAGGGTAGATTCCGACTGCGACGCACTGATTAAATAACAATATAGTAGCGGTTTAGAAGTTCAGCGGCGGCAGCGGCGCGTGCACTGTCGCAGTTGCCCGCTGACTTGCGTATGAGTATGTCAAGTGCTCTGTTTTTATTTTTATTATCACGGCAGGTTTCGGATGAAATCACACGCCAGATGTTTGGACATATATTATTGCCACAATTTTCAATTGATTTATTTATGTAGCTACTGCGCGTTTCCGCTAATTTCGCCCAGTACAAGGACTGTTTAAGAAGTTCCGAGTGTAACTCAGGATCACTGGGGTCATTTGATAATTTATTCTTAACGCTACGGATATTGCTACTTAATAGCTTTAAACACTCATTTGCCCACAGGCTTATATGATTTTTTAGTGGTTGTTTTTTTACAGGAAAGTGGATATCAAAGTAGTGTTTCATTACTTGTAGTACTGATTCTAATGTTTTGCCAGGGCAGCTAGTTTTATTCAGCAGATTGTTCCAATCGTGAAATTCAAGGCTTACAGTAAAATTAAGCTTGTTAGTATTAGTGAATACTCGTTTTAAAATATGCCTAGTTAAATTATTTTTCTTCTGAATGAGTACAGTTGCATTTATACATAGATGGTCCGAGACATGTAGATCCAAACATGATACATTTTTTATATTACATTTTTGCATATTAGTATAAACGTGATCAATACAGGTTTTTGAAAGGTTAGTTATTCTAGTGGGAGTTCTCACAAGGGTTTTGACACCTGATTGTCTCAATATGTTTAATAGATACTTTGAGTTATTACATTTTATTAGCAGATCAATGTTGATGTCACCGAGCAGTATGACATTGTGGTTTTTTATTGCTGGCAGATTTAGCAGTTCATCTAATTTTGAACAGAATAGCAGAACGTCACCGCCTGGAGGTCTGTATATACAAATTATTATGAGATCCGATCCGATGCATTCTACGGCACAAGATTCAAAGTGCATCTCCGCTGATAAGTCTTTAACTTCCGTACGCTCCATGGTCGCGATGTTTGACTTCACTTATATGCAGGATCCTCCTCCACGACAGAAAACCGTACTGTGTTTGCCCTAAAGCTGTGTCGCCACTGACTCGTGTCGGAGTGGACTCGCTCGGTGAGTCTACCGGATCTATTACATGACGTATTGGATCACCAAAGATTTTGAAATTAAACATTTATTTATTTCCCCGATCATGACAATAATTGTTCGTAGCGAAAGATTTTAGATCAGTTTTTCTTTTTTATATTATTATATAGCATTAATGATGAAATTATATTAATAAAATTGTGACTTATTAAAGATGACAAAAGTATTATATTTTAAATTCAAATTATGAGATGTTATTGATTATTAAATTGTAATAATTAATTATATGCGTGCATTATATTGAATAGCCAAAAATTACAGATTATTATGCTAATGTGTAGGTACCTATAACCATTTATTGAGATGTAATAATGTTAACATTCCCTTTAAGGTATTTATACAGTACCGGTCAAAAGTTTAAGTTCACCCTTTGTTTTTGGTAACAAATTTATACTTTTGTGCGATAATGTTTTGCAGTTCAGATGTCGAAAATTGTCTCCAACTGATTCGTTATTGTTTACGGAGATGTGTTTGATTAGTCAGACACAATTTACGTAGATTTCTAAACAACTGATTCCCTAAAAACCAACATTGTATCTGATCATTGTACGTTTTAAGTGGCAAGCCCATATATGGCCCAGCCTTTGCCGTCATTTCTATAAGATTTTAGGGAATGCGTTGTTTAGAAATGTACGTGAATTGTGTCTGACTAATTAAACAAATCTCTGGAAACAATAACGGATCAGTTGGAAACAAATTTCGGCTTCCGAACTGCAAAAATTATTGTCCAAAAGTACTCATTTGTACCTAAAACAAAGAGTGAACTTAAACTTTTGACCGGTAGTGTACCTTGGGTGTATTTTTACTTTTGTGTACATGTTTATTTCTGTGATTGTTTGTTGTTATGTATATTGTTAATTAATAATAACTAGGACTCGCTTCAGTATTTATGCCAACTCAACATAATATTACATCGTAGCGTTCTACGCATCAGTCAAATACTGGATTAATATTTTATAATAATAATGGTGTACTTATAGTTGGATTTCTCTAAAAGGTAGGCGTGACAAAAAAAAGCAACGAATGTCTGTCCGTCACTTTTGGTATATTTGTTACTAGCTTCTGCCCGCGACTTCGTCCGCGTGGAACTCGTTTATATCGTAGCTCCATACAAACTTTCGCCCCCCATTTCGCCCCCTTAGGGGATGATTCCCGGGATAAAAAGTATTCTATATGTTAATCCAGGTGTATAGACACTATATGTATACCAAAATTCATCTTAATCCGTTTAGCCGTTTTTGCGTGACTGGGTAACAAACATCCAAACATCTAAACATCCGAACTTTCGCATTTATAATATTAGTAGGATATTTGTTATGCCACAATAGATAATATTTCGACGTAGATAACAATTTCATAAGGGTAATAGTTTTGTGTCGCCGTAATTAATTTGCTAAACTTTTCTGAAGAAAACTCCAAAGTTTATAGTCTGGTAATATAAAAAAACTTAACATTTAGCCCTCTATTCCACGGAGATATGTAGTAAAGTACGTACCGTTTAAAACGCGCGATGAGCAATCCGAGTGAACAACTTAACGCTGTGTTTACAAATAACGATCGTGGAAACGGGGCCTTATTTTATTAACAGTAAAACATTTAAACAATAGCTTTATGTTAGTAAATACTTTATTAATTATATTATACACGTTTTATAAAGATCCGCTTGACCGTAAAAGGTAGCGTGGCTAATAATAATTCAGTTAATTTTTGACTTCAGTGTCATATAGAGATTTAGGTTAAAACTGTGCTATAAATAAAGCCAAATTTTTGCGGGTACCCATAATCCTCATAACGGCAATAAGTGACCACAGGAAATGCTTTGTTTTTTTCTCTGTATGAACCATCAATATCCTACGTAAGGTCAAGCAGATCTTTTTAAACTGAACTATTCTGTTACTGTTACTACGATGCTTCTAAATATAAATACCAAGCCGCTGTATTTGCCATTCGCTCTAATTGTACTCTAATTATAGGCAACTTCGTACAAAAATAATGCATATGTATTTCACTGGTGGTTATTTATTATGTAGTTTAGTTGCTTATCCTGTTCAAATGAATCTGTGTCTTGTGCGAGTTTTCGGAATGCTTATTTAATTATTAACTCGACTGTACAAGTTAATTACTGTGATTGTATTCTTGCCTTCGGTTTCTCCGACTAAACCCACGTACCGTCAGCAGCAAAAGTAGCTAAGCGGGCCAAATGTTCAAAATGACCTACACACGACTCTAATGCCAAGAGGGTACGGTTTGTCTATATCATTTTGAGCGTGTTATTTTGCGTAGCTACCGCTGCTGCTGACTGTACGTGAGACTCATTCGATTGAAGCAATTTCAAACATTCCGCGTCCTAATATTTTATTATCTTGGTCGTTAACGATCACTCACACAAGCGTTTCTCATTTAGCGTTAAAAAATACGATGCACATGTAGGACAGAATGGATGAGATAGAGAATTAAGCCCGTCACAGACACAGCTATAATGTACCAAAAATATATATTATAGCTTTGTGCATGGTCTCTGTCAACTAGTACGCAAAATATATCGTAAGATGCCTTGCTATAAGCATATATTTTGGTATATTCATATATATTATAGCTAAGTCTATGACGGGCTTTAAAGAATGAGATAGTTTATACATTTATATCTGTCACTCCTACTCTCCTAACGCTTTTAAAAGCGCGTGCTGAAAATGTCTCTTGAACATGGACCTAAACATAAGGCTCTCACAGACTGGCGCGGCCTGGCCGCGGCGGTCAATAGTAAACTTGTCATTAGCTGTCAAGTTTACTATTGACCGCCACCGCAGGCCGCGCCAGTGTGTTGCAGGCAATACTCAGGACAAGCTGACCATTGCTTGCCACATCACATGAGGGACGGAAAGGCTCCTAAGCAGCTAAATTAAGAACTGGTTTTAAAATGGCTGATGGTGATGGCTAGCCATAAACAACCCACTTAATTTGGGCGGGTAATGGTTTATTTGGCACATCTTCATACTAAATCAATTGTGGCAAATAAAAAAAATGTGGAACTATGACAAGGACAACGAAGGATATTTCCTTTTCTGTCACACTTATCGAGATTTGTATGCTACCATCTCGCTCGGATGTGGTATTATTATTATCATGTCTTGAGTATTATGCTCGTGAATTACTGCGGTAGCTGGTGGTGTGGCTAGCACAACTGAAGCTGCGACGCGAGGAGAGACGAGAAAATCTACAACCCTTTTTTTTCTAATTTGCGCAGTGCAAGTGAGACGGAAGTCGCTGGGTTTACTTGGCAACAAGTTTTGCTAGCCCACCTGGTTGGTGTAGATCTGTTAATCTCTGTGATTATTGTCTAGCCTTCGGTTTATGTTAGCCTAAATCTAATAAAAATATTTATTTTACTTCCTAATATGTGTAATGTACCTACTGTTGTGTACCCCCAATAGCTGTGATTATAATGTAAGAACTCTATGTAGAACTAGAATGCAACGTTGTAGCTATATCGATGTACTAATAAATATAATAATCTATACTTATATTAATATTATAAAGAGATAAAGTTCGTATGTAATCTTGAGGGGCTACCGCAAAACGAAAACGAACTTCGTTCGTCTATCGCTCGAACTAGCAAGTGCGACGGAGACGGATACACGAACGAAGTTCGTTTTCGTTTCGCGGTAGGCCCTCTGGAACTACTTATCCGATTTCAAAAAATCCGTCACTAAGTAACAACAACGTTAACAAACACGGCCGGTGGGCAGCTAGTAAATCTACAAAATTATTGATATACCACAGCCTTGTATGTCAGTGTCGTCGACATGAATTTAAGGGCTATCGAGTATATTTAATTACGGCCAGTGTTAATATACTTAGTAATGTGTTTTAAATACCAAACTTATGTTGGTAGTATGTTGCCCTTTCTTTTCCCCATAGACCATTAAATATAAAATTAGGCATATATGGGATCTACTTTCCACATTTAGAAAATAGTACATATTAACTAGATTTTTGAGTATCTTCGTTGTACTGCTAAGTGAAAAATGTCTGTATCGCATCACACTGGCGTGGCCTGCGGTGGCAGTCCATAGTAAATTTGACAGCTAATGACAAGTTTACGATTGACCGCCGCGGCCAGGTCGAGCCATTCTGTGAGAGGCCTTAAGTATATGTGCTGAAGGTGTAAAGTCAATGTATGTATTGCTTCACTGTGGCAATTTATCTTGTTGTTGTTTTTTTAAATACTGAGATTTAGATGGCGTTATTCCATATTTAATCAAAATATGATGATGTTGGATATGTTACAAGGAAACTGAAATGTAAGTGTAAAACAAATCTGTACTTATATGAAAATATAATTAGATATGGTGCAATCGCTTTTCTTTTACTTAATAACCGCAACACCGCTAAAATTTAAATATATTTATGCATTATGCTTTGCATTTTTGCTGCTGGTTGCTAAAGAAACGCAATACCACAGAAAACATAAATATTCATGAACCCATAATACTCAGGACGAGCTATGGTAATAATAATATCACGTCCGAGCGAGATGGTAGCATACAAATCTCGATAAGTGTGACAGAAAGAGAAATATCATTCAGTATCCATGTCATAGTTCCATTTTTTTTATTTGCCACAACTAATTTAGTATAAAGTGGCAAATAAATCATTACCTGTCCAAATTAAGTACGTTATTTATGGTAAGCCATCAGCCATTTTCAGACAAGTTCTTAAGTAGCCTTTAAGTTAAGAAGCCTTTCCGTCCCTCATTGTGGCAACACGTATAGCTATATATAGTCCATGTAAATCATGCTTCGGTTGGTGTAAATCCATTGGGACCAACGTAACAAATCCAATTATAGAATACGAAATGCTTACTTGCAAACTTGGATATAAGCAAATCGAAAATTCTGGAATTTATATTGACGATCCAGATTCGTATACTTCATTTGCATAAGTTGCTCAAGGGAAAAAAATATGTAAGGAGTGACAGTAACGTGGAAGTAACCTAAAAAAATAGTTGATCAATTTCTGAACGATATGAAAAAAAAAGTAACATTCAGCTGAAATGTCATTCACCGACAACAATTAAAAAATGTCGGAATCGTGTCAAGGCGGTAATTGTCATGAAAATATCGAATATGGGCCCGACGAATCACCCACAAAACTCATCGTCAATTATATTCCTGAAGTCATGACACAGGATATGATGTTTTCGCTGTTTTCCACGATGGGTAAACTGGAGAGCTGCAAGCTGATAGCCAACAGAGGATACGGGTTCGTGGAGTACGCCAGCGCCGAGGATGCCGTGAAGGCGCGGAAGGCGTTCAACGGGCTGCTAATGCAGAACAAGACGCTGAAGGTGTCGCACGCGCTGCTCAACCCCGAGTCCAAACAGCCCACGAAGCCGGAGTCTGACTGGAACCTCTACGTGTGCAACCTGCCCAACGAACTCACCCTGCAGGACCTGCACGGACTGTTCGCACAATTCGGTAAAATAGTAAATTCCCGCATCGCCGCTGGCATAGCATTCGTCTTATTCGAACATCAATATGAGGCGGAACGAGCCATCCAAAATATCAATGGCACCACCCCGCCAGGTTTTTTACACCCATTAACTGTTAAGTATGCTAATAAGACTAACCCTAATAAACATAAAAACAATAATAATAATTTTACTAAAAATGCATTGGTTAAACCTTATCATTGGATTAATCATATGGGTGCTATAGGAGATCACAGCTCGCCAAGCACATGGTCTATCTACATTTATAACATTGCTCCGGAGGTGGAGGAGCTGACTCTGTGGCAGCTGTTTGGTCCGTATGGTGCTATAGTGTCAGTTAAGATAATCAAAGACCACCACTCTAACAAGAGCAAAGGCTTCGGGTTTGTGACGATGCGGAACTATGACCAGGCAGCCATGGCTATCCAGGCCCTAAATGGCTACGTGCTCCACTCCCAGCCTCTCTCTGTTAGCTTCAAAACACAAAAAAGATAATGTTTAAGAGAAAGCCTTAAAAAAATTACAATATCAATACAGTAAATAGACAAAATAATTATTGGTCCGCATATACAAACAGCAAAATGTTCTGACTCTTGACTCTCACACCCGGTGAAGTCTGGTGACTCTTGTTGAAAATATTATATTACTTTGAGCTATCAACATTGTTAAGTTTGTTTCTTATTATGAATAATAATTTATTCAGTTTGCTCGTTAAATATTTCAAGTTTACTAGACATTTAAGATTGTATTGAAAATTGTTGTTTGGAATTTCAACATCAGTTGTGAGCTATTGTAGCTTCATTATTTTTATCTATTATTTAAGTATAATAAACCATTTTAAAGGAAGTGCTTTTACAAGATCTTACTAATTGATAAGCCACATTGAGATGTATAATCAACTACTAGTTTTAGTTGTACACTTTTTATAACATGATGTCTATTTAGGTAGTGAAAATGAGATCTAGATTATATCATATTTATACATTTAGTATAAAATTTGCTGAATTAAAGTTCATTTTCACAATTTTAGACACTGTTTTGATTTCTATTATCCCCTTTTTGGATAAATGTAACTAATATTTAACACAATGCATTATTTTTTTTAATAAATTATATTTATCTTTTAGTTGTATATGTTTTTTTATGTTATTCCACATTTATTATGTTGCAGAAAACAAACCCATTTAGTTAAGTGAGGCAAAAGCATCTACAAAAACAAGTATTCTGTCCTGATAAATTAATGCTGAAACAAGTGAACTATCTTTTTAATTAATACCATAATAGGCTTAAAATCTTAACTATCTTTATTAAATTGTTAGTTCAGAATTCATTGGGGCAAACCTAGAGACCGGTGACCTACTTTGGAAATGTATTCCACTATTTGAAATTACTAGATACAAGTGTATCATCAATATCATCATATTTGTTACAGCTAACCAAATATCTCATGAAAAGTGTGTAATACTGTAGTCCAATGCAAGTGTCCAATCAACCAGTGCATCAAACCGGCACTTATCTTGACCTCAGTGTATAAGCTAATTCTTATCTCTCTGCATCCAATCTTATCAGTTCGCCCTCAACCATCACTAGATGGCGCTAGCTGTCTTCGCGACTCGACTCGACCTACAAAATGCTGCAAACACCGTAACAACATTCCAGAACGGCGTAAGTTCATTTAATATATAACTATAAACGTCTCTTTAAACACCTGCTCAGAAACACGTGCTCGATGACGCATCAGTGCAATGATGTGTCGGTGACCGTATGAACGGGAAAGGATAGGCGTAGCCGGCGGCAACCTAGGCCCAGTACTTAATGTTGACCTTCATCTATTGTTGGAATGTTGTTAGGAACAGGTAATTTATATTAGACGGAGGAAAAGAGCTTTTCTTACACGAAAATGCTGTACAACATTGGATTTCGCTCAATTTAGTTCATATGCCTACTTACATTCATATACATATAACTTACTACAAGAAGACTTCCGGTTTTTTAACAGATTTGACCGGGGTCAAATCCCAGACGTATTACAAAGCTGGATATTTTTATTACTGTTTTTTTTTTTTTTTTCATTTCGCCTCATATAGTAAAAGTTGTTATGCAATATATCCTACCTACAGATTCAGTTCGTAACATTTTGTCAGTGATATACCTACAATCCAGGGTATATTTTTTTACTGTTTAGTAAGTAGGTATAAGTTACTATATATAGGCACTCAGATAAATTTAACAGACATGAAATAATAAGGCGAGCTGCAAAAGATCGATGAAATCTAACCCACTAATTCGAAATAAGTAGGTAAGTACTATAAGTTCAAACCTTTGGTAATATCGCATTAAACTGATAAGTAAGTACTTTATAAACTTTTTAAAACATATTTTGCTAATCAATTTCGTCCGTGTCACCTAGGTAGAGATATATATACAATATGTATAGGTATAGGGTAAGAATGGCATAAAAGTCAATCACGATGCTTAAAATATAGGTCCACTCGCCCATCTCGTGTACCTAATGTACAAAACATATGTCTGCGTGTAAAATTTTTAGTTACAGGTTAGCGGTAATTTAATTAATAATTTCTAATACGACAAAAAGTGCAAAAATATCTGACAACTAACGGCTCTACAAATAGGGTTGTGTCACATATTTTTGCGCGCCTTGTCCTGGCAAAAATCGTGTGGTGTCTGTACCTTTACTTAGTTAAAAACTGTTTTTACTTAAACTTTTCAAATATTCCTACAACTCCAATCGGCGCATGCCTGAACCAGCTTAGCGTAAATCGATAAATTTGTAGCAAAGCGCAGCTGTCAGCCCTATTGTGGCCTACATTTCTTATTAATTAATATAGTAAACTAAGTTCTATAGTCAAATGTTATAATCGTGTGAGTAAGTTGGTGTAAAGTGCGTGTGGAAGTGGTATAGTTTGCGGGCGGTAGACGTGTGGAGTGGCCGTGGCGGAGGGCGAAGGGACAGCAGTGGCGGGGGGCGTCGGCCTCACCGTGTGTAGCAAGGTACCGTAATGTGACGTAATGACACCCTAGTATCATGTCAAGTCTGTTTACCACCTGGGGCTCATACTGAGACATTTAACTCGCGCGCTTTGTACACATTTTTAAAAGATTATACTTTTAGAAATCCCCGCACTGCACCCGTCGCGTTAGACCAGTGAGAAATCCTTTCCAGGTATTCTCAATTTTAATTTGATTTCGCGCGCTCTTTCTTTTTGATAGGTACGCTAGCTTAGTGTGCGGAAGCGAGTGTGCGAAACATATTAAAATGAGAATCTCACGTGTCAGATTGAGCCCCTGGTTAAGTTTACTATTATGCTATATGATGGTCAGTAGTCGTTTGTTAATTTCTACTTTGTCACATTCTGAGTGACAAAGTTGTAAGGACATAATGTAAAAAATGTTTTATGCAAAACTATAAACGCGAACATCATAAATCATGCAGATCATGTCCTTTTTTCGAAACAATAGTAAAGTTAGAGCAGTACAGTAAGCTAACAATTATAGCTTTATATAAAACATAAAGTAACTAAAACCTAACACTCAAACCCGTTAAAGCATGAGTAGAAACGTAGAAAAGAGTGTTGTCTTCACGAATGATATCTGGTTCAAAGGACCATAATTTGATTTTGTAGATTTGTATGTTATGTAGATGGTAACTAATCTTCGAAACTACATATATCTGATTTTATAAATTATTTCATCAGTAGGTATATATAATTAATCTTAGGGATGATACTGGTTTTCAGAGCATCCTAATAAAAAGATAAACAGTTAAAAAAACCTGAAAAATCGAAGATTAATCTTTGACGTTAACAGGTGTACCCGAGCCCGGGGGCGGCGCGCGGCGTGTGGGCGCTGCCGCAGCCGCCCCCCTGCACCATGGCGGCGGAGGAGCCCCTCCCCCCATGCTCCCCAATGTCCCCCGACGCGCCCGCCGCGCCCCCTCGCACCATCACTAGCTACCACCACTCGGACTTGCATCAGCTGATATTCGAAGCCGTCAGATCCAGGTTAGTTTTTTTATAAGCAAGGAGCGTCGCCCCTGCACCATGGTGGTGGGAGGAGCCCTTCCCCCCATGCTCCCCCATGTCCCTCGATGCGTCTGCCGCACCCCTTCGCACTATGATCTCGGACTTGTATTAATTGACATTCGAAGCCGTTAGATCCAGGTTAGTTGTTAAGCTCGACTTGAGCTGCCCAATATTATATTAGCTTACATCAAGGACGGTTTTATTATGAAGAGAGCGCTGCTTTGGTGTTAATCAAATTCAAATAATAGCATAGGAACCATTCGACTCAAACTACAGACTACGGAGTCAAGTGCTGTCTGAGAGCATCATCTCGAGTCTAAACAAATACACGCCTACTTAGGTACCTACTTGCTTTCTAAATTCCTATCGTCTGCCGAGATGCACCGTTTGTGACCTTTTCTTTACAATTTATTGTTTACCTATATAGGTAAGAATGATCTGTACAACATTGTGGCAAACAAGCGTACGGCCCGCTGGATAGTAAGCGTTCACTAAGCAGGAACGTCCGCTAACGAAATTCTAAAGTGGAAAATTGAAAAATTCGACACGAGCGGGATTTGAATTCACGACCTCTGGTATTCGTCCATACTGCCTTAGTCTGCCGCTCTGTAGTCCGTAAGTACTCAGTCCTACAAGTAAGAAGCGTCTCGGTATACCTATATGTCTTTAGCTATAGCTATGCAAAATATGAGACCCGATTTCAAACTGGTCATATTCACCTATTTATTTAAATAGCATCTCCCGTTTCTATTCCAGTGAAGTCTCAGAGATTGAGCGTCTTGTCGAGAAGCTGGGCGTAGAAGTGCTGAGCGCGCGCGACCAGCACGGGTACACGCCGGCGCACTGGGCCGCGCTCGACGGCAGCGTCGCCGTCATGCGCTACTTGCTGGAGCGAGGCGCGCCCGTGGATCTGTCCTGCCTCGGCACTCAGGTCAGAGACAGTCATCTCCCGCTGTTAGTTAAGTTGGGTGGAAGTGCTGAGCGACCAGCACGGTACACGCCGGCTGAGTCGGCACCCAGGCAGAGACAGTGGATAAATCCGTACAAACATCCGATTTGACGCGCATGTGCCGCGAAGAACTGGTTGAAGCCGCGCACGTCTTCAACCAATTCCACCAGGTCTTGAGAGACTAGTTGAGTTGAGACAGTACTTGCCAATATATTTATCTACTATGTGAGAAACGAATGTAATAAACATTTGCCTAGGTACACCACTGACAAGCTTTGTTGAGTCTTGTTTAAAACTCTGGTCTTGAAGATTGCACGAGTGCATTCAAAAGTTGCCTATCAGAAAGAGATTTCTTCATCTTCTTTTGTCACGCGACCACCATCAGCCCACTGAATAAGCATACGAGTATAGAGTGGACCATAAGATAATGTTAAAGTGGAAGATGGAATCTTGATCTACGGATGGACCCTACTTTAGGAGAATGATGTTTTTGACGATTATCAATATATTTGTTTGCAGGGCCCTCGTCCTATCCACTGGGCTTGCCGGAAAGGACACGCTTCTGTTGTGCAAGTGCTGCTGCAGTGCGGAGTCGCAGTCAACGCTGCCGACTTTAAAGGTATAACAACAATCACTAGGTTAACTACTACCTATAACAACAATTTACAGACATAAGCCACACAAGTATACTTTTAAGTACCCAGACGAAGAATCATAGGCTGAGCATTTTTAAAGTGACACTCATTCGCGTCGCTTGAAATCTTTCTGTTTTGTTTAGAGGAGAGTAAACCCTGACAAGTATTTTACACTTTATGCCAGAGAACAAAGTCTAATATTCTTTCCAGGCTTAACCCCTCTCATGACCGCCTGCATGTACGGCAAGACCGCCACAGCAGCCTACCTGCTCGGCATGGGTGCTGCCACCAGGCTCTCAGACATCAACGGAGATACAGCGCTCCACTGGGCCGCATATAAGGGCCATGCGGATTTGGTCCGACTTCTGATCTACTCAGGAGTCCCGTTGCATTGCACCGATAACTTTGGCTCTACGCCGTTGCACCTGGCTTGCTTGTCGGGGAATTTGACGTGCGTGAGACTGCTATGTGAAAAGGTAACATATATTTCCTCCACATCTCAAGACCACCTGATTGCCATTGGCTTCTACCAAATTGTCAGACATTAACGGAGACAGGAGAGACGGATGACGGTGGTGGCTTGGTAACAGACCAGCGTGAGACTGCTCAGTTAGAAAGCATTTTTGTTATTTGCCTAAAAGTTACAATAGTTAAGTAGGTCAGGAGGACTGTTAATTTAACATTACACAATCACCTGTTTACAGAATCCCCAGACCCTGATTAACTGTGCCAGCCTACTATGTAATTTTACTTTCTTCGCAGGTAAAAGCCGAACTGGAGCCTCGCGACAAGAACGGCAAGACTCCCCTCATGCTGGCTCAAAGCCACCGACACGCCGAGGTGGTCAAACTCCTCACAAAAGAGATGAAGCGAAAGTCCCACTGGATGCCACCACTGTCGGAACTGTGGGCGCTGCTCTTCGGGGGAGCGGGGGACTCGAAGGGACCACTGCTGTTCTTCCTAGTATCGGTGCTTCTGTGGGGTTACCCTATGTATGTTTTTAGGGTGAGTTAATTACGAAAAACTATCAATGTTACCAGTAAACGTCTTTGGTATTCTTCCCCTAATGTTAATGTAGGCCAGATGAAGAGCGGGTCCATTTCATAAAACTACAGCACAAGTAACTTTTTTTTTTCTTTTTTTTCATATACTGGCTCCACACTTGTGGTTGTGTGTTTGCGTTGCATCGTTGCCTCTCTTTCATTTGCCGTAGGGAGGAAAAAGATGCAACACAAACATTTGGGAAAATACCGCCAAGAGTGGTGCCATCATTACACAACAAAATTATGAATAACTTAATCTTCTTCGAATAACTGCATAACAGTTTGTTGGCGAATATAAGTACACTCTTTATAATTATGTTTGTATTTATCTACACAGTAGCTATGATTTTTTTTTATGCTTAATATTAGCGGTAAACAGGAATGGCAAGTGATGTAAACAAGTATTTCATCATAATTACGGAGCCGCAAACTAAGCCACTTTTAGTGACAACAAACTTGTTTACATTTCCAGTCACTTCGAATCTGCTTATACTATGTAATTTTACGAACTATGTAGCTAGTAGCTACGGCTAATATTATTTAAAAGGAAGGCATCCAATAAATATGTTTTCAGTTTAGACTTAAAAATATATATACTATTGCAGTCGTCTTCCGCAGTGATATTATTAAATATACGTGGAACGAGGTACTTTCTTGTTCTTTGACCGTAATAATTATTTGATCTCGGTTCGACGTATATTTTTCGTGACTCTAGGTAATCTAAGACGACTATATAGATAGGTTTTAGGGGATTTTGAGATTTACTCGAGCGTGGCAGATTAACATGGGGGGATTCCTTGTACAGTCAGCATCATAAACATGTATACACTTTTCGACTTATATCCAAGTAATAAGGTCAACAGATGCTGACTGTACACTGATGAGTACCTTGAATATCTGACGCGCTCGAGTATATTTCCCCATTCATATTTGCTTTTACCCTTCCGTACGGTCGACTTCACAAACGAAACTGTCAGATTAACATACCTTCGATATCCGGATACACTTTGGGGCGTATTCGTTTCAAAATCTGACAGTTTATTTACATTGTTTTTTACCTGTTTACGCTCCCCCCACCATTGAAATAGTACACATCATATAACCATTTTAGGGTTCCGTACCCACCTAACGGGTAAAAACGCGGGACCCTATTACTAAGACTTCACTGTCTGTCCGTCTGTCTGTCACCAGGCTGTATCTCAAGAACCGTGATAGCTAGAGAGTTGAAATTTTCAAAGATTATGTATTTCTGTTGCCGCTATAACAACAAATACTAAAAAACCGGCCAAGTGCGAGTCAGACTGGGGCTCCCATACAACAGACATGATTTTTTTGCCGTTTTTATAGATAATGGTACGGAACCCTTCGTGCGCGAGTCCGACTCGCACTTGGCCGGTTTTTTTTCTTTCTACCATCTAATCTTCAAAATCCAATAGGTCCCGACGCTCGAGTAAATCCATATTTAGCATCGTGGGCTCCCCTACTATTAATGTTGCCGGTTTGAACCTGTGGCTTTATAAAATGGGTTTCACGTATATTTTGGTGCCTTAACCACGTATTTTTTCTTCGACAGTGCATCCCGCTAACCTGGAATACTCTCCGTCTGTCCCACTACTGCTTTCTCTACTGGAACGCTATCATGTGGCTGAGCTGGGTGTGTATATATTATGTTCATCTAATTTTATAAAAACATAATGCCAATTCGGATTATTGGGCCATTGTGGTGGTTTTTAGGGTTCCGGACCAAAAAGGTAAAAACGGAACCCTTATGGTGCGACTTCGTCCGTCTGTCTGTCTGTCACAAAGTCAAATATCTCAGGAACTACTAATGCTATTGATTTGAAATTTGGAATAGTTGTCAACAAAGTTAATCCTCGTGTATGGAAAATGACAAATTTTAATATATACTTTTAATTTGTATACAAAAGGGCGGATAAAAGGGGGGGCAAAAATTCAAAGTCTAGTTAGTAGGCCAAGTGGGGTATCATTTGAAAGGGCTTGAATTGTACATTCTAAAACAGTTTTTCTTTTTTTTCTACGATGGTAAAATTTTGATTTATAAAGAAAAACGTTGAAAAAAATACCATTCCCCCCCCTTATCTCCGAAGTTAACCAAGCGAAAAATTTGAAAATAATATATATTATTACTATTAACGTGAATATTACCGGAAAAGTATAACGAGACCTCTATCTAGCGTAACTTTTTTTTATTCTTCAAAAATCATATGTTAATTGTGAGGTGTGCAATAAAGAGTATTTGTATTGTATTGTATTGTTAATTTTGTTTGTAATTTAATACTTCTGTGTTTAATTTTTTTCCTTCAAATTCGTATGAAAGTGTTCTGAAAGTACCTTCTAGCAAATAAAAAAAGAATTATCGAAATGAATTCATTTGATAAAGAATTATCGCAAAAAAACCAACATACCGTAAGGGAAATGTATTAACGTACCACCGTAGAACCCTATCGCAATAAGGTGACATACCACTCGAGTTTGAGTGACGGCGGCATGTCAATTGCGACAGGGTTCTACGGTGGTACGTGAATACATTTCCCTTACTGTACATACCGATATCCTTGGTCGCGCAAGTTAGTAACAAAATGCACCGATAAATGGCGCTGTAGGCCTGTAGGTACTCATGAGGTGGGGCAAGACGGGTGTGTTGTATGATATTTCGTACGGAACCCTCGGTGCGCGAGTCAGACTCGCACTTGACCGGTTTTTATTGATTAGAGATTCAAAATAAGATCCTAATCATCTGCCCCCCGGTAGCAGTGTCGCCCAAGATGTTGCAAGCTGTGTTTTTTACATTTGGCACCTAGCTTGACAGTTGAGTTAAGACACCTTGTTTGACAGTTAAGTGTCGCTTGTGTAGACACAAACTAGCACTAGTTTGGTTTGGCGCAATCTCATCGTCACTGCGCAATGAACATTCCTGGATGGTTTTGTTTTGACAGGTATTATACATATGTATATATAACGAGTTGAGATTATTGAATGTGGCCGATTTTTAATAAAACTTTCATTGGAATTGGAATCGTCTACCTTGGACGGTAGAGTAGCTAGTTGAATTTGATCCAATTGCAAACATTAAGTTTTTTCATAGCGGCTCAAACTAAAAACCATTCAGAGATTTGGGCTTGCTGAGTAAATATAGAAAATAATAGATTTTTATATTTGCTAGTTCTTGAGAAAACTGGAAATTACTTTGAAGAAGCCACTGAAAGGCTGAATGCGGATATTCCATAGCTGTGCTTATGCATCTTGTAAAAAAAAAATGTTGTGACATTGACAGTTATTTGACTCCTTCTATCTTGTCATTGTCAATGTCAAATGTCACAGACAAAGAATTCTACATATTTACTTTTAATTCAATAAATTGACCATAGTACTAATCTTATTCATCCTTTAAATGTTAAGTACATTCCCTTTTCGAACGTGGTAGTTTAAAACACCTAAAACTAAGGGGGTTTAACTTAAAATAAAATGAAAAGAAAAAAATACATGTCTCCTAACTTTTCAAATACTATTAAATGCCTAAACAAAATTAAGGAGTCAGAAAAATGAAATGTTGTTAATTTGGCGAACTCAAATAGTTTCAATTAGATATACTTACGAACGCAAGCAAAAAAACTACTTTGTGCTCTAACAATGAGGTCGAGTTTATTCGCGTTTTTTCGACAGGATTTACTCTTGCAGTTTTGGATTATAGTATATCTGGACCTGACTGGACTGAGGAATAAGGGTTTCAGGAAAATAATGATTAAACGGTGTTTGAACCTGACGCTACAGTGCTGCCACCTAGTGCACGTCAAATCAAAAAACCGGACAAGTGCGAGTCGGACTCGCCCACCAAATACAAAATGAAAAATGTGTAGTTTCAGATTTTTCCCTGTACTTGTTGTATAAGACGATATTACTTGCCAAATGTCATAGTTCTAGGTCAACGGAAAGTACTCTATAAATTTTAATTCCCATCTAGAGTGTCGAAATATACGTTTTTTGCGGCATAAACGCCCGTATCTCTTTTTTACGTTAATTTAGAAGTTTGATTTTTTCACAGCTTCAAGGGACTGTATATTGTAGACCTGCTAGTCGATTACGTGTAACGCATTGTACGCTCGTCAGGTAGATCTAAATATGGAAAAAGCGGCCAAGTGCGTGTCGGGCCACGCGCAGGGTAGGGTTCCGTAGTTGCCCGTCTGTCACAGAATGCGGACTCAAAAGGGGCTTTTGGGGTTTTTATTATAGCTTACCCTCGTAAATAATCGTAAATATTAGATATTACATATACTAATCGAACCGCAGATCGCAAACTTTTAGCAGCAACAAGTTATTTACGTAAGATAATTACGAAAATCTCCGAACAGCATCAAGCCGCACATCACAACTATAGCCGCGCGCGCAAGAAGCACCGTGCCGTAAGTCCGCCTAAGTTTTAGCATTGCCGCGGGTGGAGGGCCATGTCGCAGGGCAGGTCTTTTGCGCGCTCGCCGCGGGCAAGAAGCACCGTGTCGTGAAAAAGCAACTCTACCGTGCACGGTAAAAGGTTCAAATTCCAATGACAATGTAGGTATATGCACCCGAAATAAGTGCATTTCTTACCAGTTAACTAGTTGTCTACTTCTCATTAACTAGTTATGTCTACTTAACTGTGATAGTTTGCCTTTTAAATTCATTATATGTACTACTGCCACGAATTTTTTCACGTCCCCAGTAGTAGCCATTTAGCCGGCAGGGGGGATGACAATCCATTACTCGAACAAAAATTAGGGCTTTAAATCCCATTACCTCGCAAACGCATAACTAAGTTGAAAAATAGTTTTAGTAAACCCATAATATTTTTGAACAAGCTATCCAACGATACCCCACACTATAGGTTTAACGAGAAAAAAAAATACATCACCAATTTACACATGTAGGTAGGGGACGTCCCCTAAAAAATTTTTTTCAGGATTTTATTCTACTGTTTTGTCGGCGTGATTGGTTATATTATACCTATACCCACGCCGAATTGCAGTTTTCTAGTTGTAAGGGTTACTGAGCTAAGCCGAAGACGGACAGACAGACAGACAGACGGACGGACATGGCGAAACTATAAGGGTTCCTTGTTGACTACGGAACCCTAAAAATGACAGTTGGATCTACTTAACGCGCGTTCAAAACGTTACCTAATCACCCCTCTGGTATTTCAACTCGATACGCCTTCCCGAGATAAAGCGTCTTGACAGAGAAACAGACAGACAGGCAGACGGACAACAAAGTCATCCTATAAGGATTCCTTTTTTTCTTTAGAGGTACGGAACCCTAAAAAAACGTTATTAAAAAGGCACAAGTTGACAGGTGATAGCGAACCGCCGGGACCCGGGCTACATCCCGCAGAACTCGGACACGTACTACCGCGCCATCCGCCAGATCCCGTACCTGGACAAGTGGAAGAAGCGGAACGTGATCCTGTCGCGGCTGTGCCACACGTGCCGGTGCTTGAGGCCGCTGAGGTGAGAACGTTACACGACACGGTCCCGACACTCGCCATCAGATATATCGGAGCGGTCAAAGTGCTCACAAATATCTGAACACGTCTCTATTGCATTAGGCGCACCAGCTCGAATACCATCCTGTGTACGCTGGCCGAGCGGCGGGACTCGACGTGGCTGAAGCAGTGCAGCTGCATGCCCCAATATGTGCAAAAACTTATATTGATATACTTAATACTAACCCTAGAATTAAGTAATATGTTCCTAACACGTTATTGACTTTGTTCGAAATGAAATTAATTGAATTGAATTAGAGGCGTGTTTAGATATTTGTGAGCACTTTGGCCGCCCGATATATCTGACGGCGATCATCATCATCTTTATTCTAATCATACTCTTCTCCAGGAAAAAGCCAGTTGCTAGCAAATGGGCCCCCGAAAGAAAACACACCGACCGTTGATCTTGCGCTGACCGCATCCAACGGGATCTTGACCAGATCGTCGGTCCACCGCGTTCACCACAAACGGCATCGCAGAATGGACACCGAGAAAGCATAGAACGGGTTTATCAAGACTCGGCAACTGGAGGACACATCAAAAAAGAGTTGCCATCTACTTACACCGACATAAGAAATCTAAGAGCCTCAATTCCAATCACCTTTCAACTGACTCAGGTCATCAGGTGATCACCGGGCACGGATATCATAAATCATATCTCCACAGATTTAAAATTACAGCGGACGACCTGTGTGACAACACTATACCACTCAAACAATAGACCACATAAGAAATGTCCCAAATATCTATACATATAATAAAGCTGAAGAGGGTCGAAAGTCTGTACATGGAAGATAAACGAAAAAAAATTGGCTGGGGATACTTAGAATTGATAACAGAACACGTTCCAACAGTTTTTAGAATTTTTGTCTGTTTATCTGTTTATCTGTTTATCTGTTTATCTGTTTATCTGTTTATCTGTTTGTCTGTTTATTTGTCAGAGTATCACGTGAAAACGGCTGAACGGATTTTGATGCAAACTTTACTAATCTGTCGAGAGAATCCCCGGATAGGTTTTAAGCTATAAAAATCTTAAAGATTAGGGTTCAAAGGGGGTAGAAAATGGGGTTGAACTTTGTATGGGAACTCCTTGACTGTACGAGCTACAGACTTGAAAATTGGTAACCATAAACTTGACTGGAAAGTAAAAACGACCCCATTCAAACTTTTAGCAATGTATAGATAAAACGTGAAAAATATGGGATGAAAATAGGTTCTGAGGCGACTAGAAACTATATAATGTTGCAAGAGCGGGGTTATAACAGTATCATTACCATGGTAACATGTCGTCAATATATTCGAAAATTCATCGTATTCTTACAACTGATAGTTAGTCCAGTGGCTTGACCCATAGCTTACGGAGTCGGCGTCCCCGAGTTCAAACCCAGCAGCATGCACTTTTTGTAGTTTTAATTTTTTTGTGTCTGCGTTTTTGAAAATGTATATTTTTCAAAAAACGCAGAGAAGCTTAGTGAATAGAGGATTTTGATGCAACTTTTACTTAATCGGTCGAGAAAATCCCTGGCCAGCTCATAGGCTGTAAAAATTATAAAAATTAGTTCAAAGGGGGCAAAACTTTGTATGGGAACTCCTCAAATCTATGAGCTTTAGACTTGAAAATTGATAAACATACACTTGACTGGAAAGTAAAAAGAACTCCATTCAAACATTATAAAAATATATAGATAAAACGTGAAAAACCATGGGATGAAAATGAGTGCTAGATGGCTAAAGACTATCTATAATAACCAAAAATGTTTGATATCTCAACCGATAGTAGCTGTTAGACACAAGAAACCTAATTATTTTGGAAACTCAGTCGCTGACAATGTCGCTGTTAATATTGAAATTCAGCAACCTTGATCTTCGTCTTCCTATATAATTGCTATGAATTCAGAGGTCATCTAAATATGTATGATAGGTTGAGTTTAATACTTACGTCGAATTAGCATAGTTCACCAACGTCAAGAGACGTGGGTATAAAATTTGGACACAACGGCATTCCGCGGAGAATTAAGTAGATACCATTTTTTATGTTTAAAACTTCAGCGTTTGTGACATTCAGAAATATTATTATGAATACTCGGGTATAGTGAGCGTCCGCATGAGCTAGCTCTCGGGCCTTCGGCCCTCGGGCTCGCATAGAAGCGATGTATTGGGCCTTTCATTCATACGAAAAGCTCGGCCTTCGGGCTCGCTTGCTTCGCCACTCACCTTCGGGACTTTGGAACTCAGATTTCGCTTTCAAGACACTTGGAGATAGTGTGCGTCAGTCCTCGGGCTCGCATAGGAAGCGCTCTCTAAAACGGTTCTTTGGGCCTATCATTCCAACGAAAAGCTCGGCCTTTGGTCTCGCTTGCCTCGCCGCTCTTCTTCTGACTTCTCTCGCTCGGGACTTTGGTCTCCGGTTTAGTTGCTTCGGCGCCTTCGGCCCTCGGGCTCGCATAGAGAGCGCTCTCTGAAGGGTTGGTTTGGTTGGGCCTTTCATTCATACGAAAAGCTCGGCCTTCGGCCTCGCTTGCCTCTCCGTTCGGGACTTTGGCTCTCAGGGGTAGTTTGACAAGACACCCGGAGATATAGAGTATCTTTGGGATCTCGCCCTCGAGTTATTTGTTTCAATTCATCATCATCATCATCATATCAGCCGAAAGACGTCCACTGCTGGACATAGGCCTCCCCCAGAGAGTTCCAAATTGACCGGTCCTGCGCCACCCGCATCCAGCGGACTCCCGCGACCTTTACCAGGTCATCAGTCCACCTTGTGGGGGGCCTACCCACGCCGCGCCTTCCGGTACGTGGTCGCCACTCGAGAACCTTTCCGCCCCAGCGGCCATCGGTTGTTTCAATTATGAAATCTTATATTTAAATTCCGGTTTTGGTAATTTTTCTTCTACTATAAGTACTTAGGTACTTCGTTTGCAATAAAAATTAAGTAAATCAATATAATTAAAAAATTTTGACGACAAGTTTATGAGGATTTGAACTGTTACACGCATAATTTATAGAAATGAAATCGTAATAATCTAATTTATCGGTTTAGTAGGTATCCTATGGTGAAACATAAGAATATCATGTCATCCATAATTTATACGCGTACGAAGTCGCGGGCAGAAGCTAGTACCTAATAACTAAAGGCTGGATCATGAAATAACATGTTACAAAAGAATTATCGATTAAATCATTCAAAAAGTTAATTAACAAAATAGTAAATAGTACCTATCAAAAAGTTTAATAACACATACCTAAAAGTTCAACGGAGCAAAGTTTGCCCGTATTATCACGCCAGATCTTTGCTCTAAAAAAACAAAAATAAAAAACCCCAGAGGGAAAACTACAGAGATTTAACCGGTTTCCTCACCATGATTTCTTTCACTGAAAAGCTGCTGTCAAGTCATCATATCAGTTTTTTTAATAGTACCTACAAGCCGGGGTCGAACCCAAGACCTCCAGTTCGAAAGTCGGGTGCCCTACCACTCAGCTACTGTGGCACTCATGTAAATTCATCGTTATTCATGATATAAAAAACCGGCCAAGTGCGTGTCGGACCACGCAAAACGAAGGGTTCCGTGCCTATTAAAAAGGTCGTATCGTCACAGAAATTTTACGGCACTTACGTCCTTTTCTTTGAGGAAGGCAGTTTTTCAGCAATATCTCGAAAACCTCTGAACCGATCTTGTTCAAAACAATTTTCGGTGAATGAAATTAATAAGCCCTATGTCCATGAATTTTTCCATATTTTTAAAATATACCGTTCAAAAATTAGAGGGGGGGGGACAGAATTTTAGTGACTTTCGGGGCGATTATCTCCGACCCTATTCACTTAATCAAAAAAAATGCTAAGAAACCTTATATTTATTTTGAAAGGCCTATCGATTGATGTGCCACACGGGGGGTCACAATGAAAAAAAAAATTTTGACTTTTAGTTTTATGTATGGAGTGCACCCCTAAAAAATTTTTTTTTTGTCATTTTAATTACAAAACTATGTAGCGGCTAACAAAATACACCTATCCTCAAAATTTTATTCAAATACACCTTATAGTTTTCGAGTAAAATGCCTGTGACATACGGACAGACGGACAGACGGACAGACGGACAGACGGACAGACGGACATGACGAAACTATAAGGGTTCCGTTTTTGCCATTTTGGCTACGGAACCCTAAAAAGCAGTTTTAAATGTTACCAGACTAGAATATCTGACACCAACATACCTAATCTTGTCACTAATCAACAGTCTTGACTGACACTGACTCATTGTAATATCTTGATATTTTTGAATGCGTTAATATCGTCGTAGGTAGCTGACTGTACTCCTTGCAGTTCAAGTTTACGGATCTAGGTCTAGATCTAGATCTTTAATTCTGAACCGTGACTTTTGACATTCACAGTCGATTTGCATATGTAATACGGAAAACCCATACCTTTTTAAATGAGTTACGAAGTAATACAATGTCCAGTCAATCAATCATACTTACATAGGGATAATTAAACAAAATATAGTGAATAGGTACCTACATGACAATGCATTGTAAAATGTATAATTATGATGATAGTTTGATGTTGATTTTAACCACGTGGTTAGACTAAAGAGTAGATGGGTCGTTCTTCTTTTTTACCGACAATGATCCGAGGTTTTTCTGTTTTTTTGGTTTTTGAACTATCGAAAATTGTGGTTTTGAAGTGCGATTTAAAAAAAATTGCATAGGTTTCTTCATTAGAACTAATTAAAGTTTCCTTTCTGGCCAATATAAATATTTATTTACGGTTGGTTTCTAAAAAAAAACATGTGACAAAGTGGACTCTTTCAGTGGGGACAACCTTTTGGTTTACCACTCTGTCACGGCATTCTACGAAAAAAAAAACATTAAAAAAAATGCTAGTTAGAGAAAGTGAAATATTAAACATCACTAATGAATAAAATAATATGGACGTTCATTCGAACATTATAAAACCGTAAATATCATTACTCAAATGAGATGCCGTAATAAGACGAGGGACAGGCTATTGTCGGTCGAAAAGAAGAACGACCCAGATACCTACTAAGTATGAATATGTTTGAGTTTTGGCAGTCTTTATATTTTCTGTGACAAAGGGCTAAGTAAGTAGCTTATTCGTGTCGATGAACTCGAAACCGATATCATCTTTTGGAGGATATAATAATAACGTGTAAGTAGCTATATAACAGTACTACATCTACCTCTCTCTACCACACCACACGGGTGTGCAATTGAGTAATTAATGCAGTGATGTACATGGGAAAACCTATAACTACAAGTAGGTACCTACTTACTTATAAATATCGTGTTTCGTGATAGCTAGAATATTTATTAAGATAAAAATAGTGTACAATAAATAACAAAAAAAAAATTAACTACTAAAATTACTAAAACTAACTTAACCTATGGGGCCTACACTATATTTACATAAATATCCCCTAAATCGATGCCACTTGCTGGTAGGGTGCCCATAAGGCTGGCTGCATTTCCTCGCTGAATGGCAATGCCAATGCGTTGAGCGAGGAACGAGCCAGCCCTATGGTCACCAGTGGCGCGTGTGAGCATTTTTGAGATTGATAGCTTTATTCTTTCTTCTTATTATCGCAATGACAATCTCTAAGGCCTTGGGTACTCATCGATCGCTCTCAACATCGTACGAGTACATCTACTTTTCGTAGACGTCGAAAAATTGTGCACAACACCAGACCCATCCACATTGTCCCCCTGCAGGGCCAAGCACTGTCGCATCTGCAAGCGCTGCGTGGCCTACTTCGACCACCACTGCCCCTTCATCTACAACTGCGTCGGCGTGCGGAACCGGATGTGGTTCTTCCTGTTCGTCATGAGTGTGGCCATCAACTGCACGCTGTCTATATACTTCGCGTGCTACTGTCTACTGCTGGAGGGCTTCGGGCTGCTGTATCTGCTGGGGCTACTGGAGGCGCTCACTTTCTGCGCGCTGGGATGGATTCTGACGTGCACTTCTGTGAGTATCACCTATGTATCATCACCGCTTCAAACCATCAACTGGCCTGTCTTTAGGAATTAATAACGGTCTCAATTATGGATACCAGGAGTCCTCATGAATGTGGCCATCAACTACACGCTGTCTATATACTTCGCGTACTACTGTCTACTGCTGGAGGGGTTCGGACTGCTGTATCTACTGGGGTTGTTGGAGGCACTCACTTTCTGACGTTAAATGTTTTTATTCTGAAGCGTAATGAATCATGTATTTATTACATGTAATCGAATACCGACTTGTGATAGCTAAAGATGCCCGACATTCAGCGAGTGTTAAGTCAATAATATTAATGTTACGTATGAAAGTCCATTATCGGCGAAATGATTCAAATCACGACACAACAAACGCAGCTGTTTGTTGTGTCGTGGTTTGAAATTTTTAATGTACACAGTCAAACATAATATTCCTTTCCAGATACTTCACGCCTGCATGAACCTGACTACAAACGAGATGTTCAACTACAAACGTTACCCCTACTTGCGGGACAAACGCGGCCGCTACCAAAACCCCTTCTCGCGGGGCCCCTTCATGAACCTCGTCGAATTCTTCGTGTGCCTTCCTGATAAATGTGACGAACAAGACTTGTTCCATGAGGAAAACATTTAACAGCAGATGTTTTATGAGCTTGCTTATTGCTGTGAGAAAGTCCTGTCTCTCCCTGGAGATTTGGATGCGAGTGGTATGACACGAGGTTTTGGAAGTTTGGAATTCAGTTTGGGTGGGTGAATTTTTTGCATTTCGTAAAGACGAAGTACGAAACTCTGTATTAGTACTGTGTGCCCGTGCCAGCTAGCTTAAAGGTAGGTTATATGTAAGAGTAAGGGATAAACCCATGCAAGCGACTAGCACAGCTGGCTGGCATTAAGACCTGGTAGTACCTAAGCCCCCGGTTTGTACTACCATGGGGAAAATATAATAGCGGCTACGAGCGTAGCGCAACGAAAACCTTGGCTCTGAATGTGTTAAAAAGTGGTAGCGAGTAGCGACACAGTTGTCAGAGTCGTTTCACAGTTTCACACTGCTCGATACCTTTCCGGTCATAGAGGTAGAATAGAATAGAGGGACACACACGCATAGGTGCACACACGAGTGACAAGGATGTATGCATAGACAATATCACAAGTGGGGACGAGATACAATGTCAAATCTGTCCATCAGCGCGTATATACGCTTTTTTTGTTTGTCAGCAGCTTGTTCGTCACCGATTTGACACGACTAAATTATAAATGAACGTCAATAATGTATTAGACTTCGGGTATACGCTAGGACGACATCTATTATTATCCTCTATCTACGTTTCCAATTAGGGAATGCAATAACCGGTAATATTTCATAACCTCTTGTTATGATTTCGGTTATGGTGGAAAAATAGCCAAAAATCGGTTATAACCGGTTAGGGTTAAAGACAAGGAAATTATCGGCTAACCACTAGAAAATAACTAAAGCTATAAATAAAAGCAAAAGCAGCGTATAGGCACCTCTAGAGTCAAACCACAACTAACAAGCACTATTTTCGCCTTTTTTAAGCAATTAGGTACGTTATCGGTGTTGGAATTGAAATTGTCAATTGGGTGCAACATTTATGTAGGTTCGTTCCGACATCCGACGGCTGCATATGTTTAACGTGCGATGCCAGGGGCATCCATATAAGTATTCTTATCGGCGATCTGCCGTACACAGCTTTAGCTAATTTATAAAATTACATAGCACAACTTATACCAAGTTTCGCATTCAGCCTTGTACCTACTTGTACAAATAAATCTATTTTAAAGCTATCGTTATTTTATTTTCCCCGGAATGTGGTAAGATATAGACAGACGGCAGCTCGTTGCGTCGTCTATGATTTGGTACTTTTGGTGTTTGCAATCGTTCAATCCTCGAATCGCCGCACACCTTATCGCCGGACCTCTCGCTTACACTGAGTGAGTGAGTGTTTGAGTGCGAGCGAGAGGTCCGTCCGACACGTTCATGGACCTATATTACTCGGGACAAACTATGGTAATAAATAATAATAATACCACGTCCGAGCGAGACGGTAGCATACAAATCTTGATAAGTGTGACAGAAAGGGGAATGTCATTTGTTGTCCTTGTCATAGTTTCATTTTTTTTATTTGGCCTAACTAGGGCTGCCATCCGTCCGGGTTTCCCCGGATTTGTCCTAGTTTGTAGGCCGTCCGGGGGGGGGTTTCAAAAAGCGTCCGGGGAAAACCCGGACACTTTTCATGTGAGGAAACACCTCATTGAATTTAAGTATTTACCGGCATTATTGTGTACACTTGTACACAATACCTACTTAGGTAAAAACCGTATAAATAATTTTCGGACTCGTCCGGGGAAAAAATGCGATGTCCGGGTTTTTTTGAATCTATGTCCGGGTTTGGCGAATTTCGAGATGGCAGCCCTAGCCCTAACTGATTTAGTATGAAGTGTTAAATAAACCATTAACCGCCCAAATTAAGAGTAGGTTGTTTATAGTAACCCATCAGCCATTTTAAGACCAGTTCTTAATTTAGCTGTATAGAAGCCTTTCCGCCCCTTGTGGCAACACGTGTAGCTTGTCCTGAGTATTATTAGGTCCAATGGACACGTTGATTTTGGACCAACTAAGTACTTTGTTTTGAGTGGGACGCGCCATCGTGGATTGATCGATATTGATTATTACGTAACGGCTCACTTGAATACGGATTTAAAAATCCCTAGTAGCCTTAATTGCTTTTTTATCAATATACCCATACTTCGCTTGGCAACTGCTGTTACCACAAGCAATTTGGGGGTGCACGCTGTGGTTACCACAAACATGTGAGTAGGTAATTGGCGTTCAAACTTGTACTATTTCAGAAGAGGGATTACAAGGAATAGGGAAGGCGCGTAAAATTAGAATACTCATTCAATTTTAAAATGTATTTAACACAGAACAACAAATAATATGTCTACGACATAAAATGAAAGAAACGGGCTCACTAACACAGAGCCGTGCATTAAGTTCGGATACTTCCCAAATTTTCTACAGATATCCAATAAGGTTCAACCTCATGTAAGTGAAATCTGTATAACAAATGGGAGGCATCCTTAGGTTCGGAAATATCCGGGAAGATAGGTGCATGTGCTATATTAGACTCTTATTAGTACAGCGAGCCCCATCGATATGAAACTAATGCGTGTACTTACACTTTACACGAAAAATAAAGTTCCTATTTAAACAGAAAAATGTAAACTAATTTTAACGCCTTTTTATTCAAATTGATGGACGTTACATGAAGGTGCGTAAGTGTATTGGCGAAACTAGTAACAGAAAACTACACTATAAGTTACGTAAAATATTAAAACTATAAACAACGTAACGAAGAACTATAGAATATGATCACAAGTGCTCGAGCTCCGCTCTATGTTCCGTACCTATTTAAGTTAAATAAACATTTATGAAAGATTTCATCGTTCATGCAATTTTCAAGACAATCTGACTGACAGATTCTGAATCGCGAGATTCTATTATACAGTTACAACGGGTTTGTATAAAATGCATTCATGGATGACGGTTTTACCGCTACGACATAGTAGTTTCATATCAACGAATGAGCCCTAAATGATACACTAATATCACAAACATCTCCACACATCAGTCCAGTACATATTGTATCAACTATTCGCTTCTATAGCAGAACAACGGCGCAACTGCAAATAGTATTTTTATATAAAAAAATCGTGTTAATTTTGTGCAATATAAGTATATTGTTTATATAATATAGATAGAAATCACTTTATAAGAAAATGCAGTTGCGACGTTATTGTTAGATAGCGAAGTTAGTACTTACCGCCGATTTAGACCAGCTAAATTTGGCGGATGCTCAATTCTCTCCGTGCATACAACATGCATAAATTATAATATTCTTATTATATACCACATATCCTAAAAAAAGAATGGTCGTACAACGACGCGTAAAACAAACATTGTTTAATAAATTACTGGGACATAAACACGTATAGTACCTAAATAGGAAAACAAAATCTGCCTTCAAAAAGGTCGAATCTGCTTGCACGTGTTCGTTCTTATGACAGTTAAAATCAACTTTTACCCTATGGAAATGCAATAAGACTAGGGAACTATGATTTTTGTTTCATAAGACATAACGTGTTTAAAACCGAAATCTCGTGGATACATTGTATATTTGTATAGAAGGAGCACTTATTTATGTAGGAATAAGTTGAAATTACGTTTGGCAAAAAATCTACAGTATATTTGCGGAAGCATTCATTACGCTATTTTAACTCGTAAATACTCTAAATAAACTGGTTTCACATTATGACTGAAAACTGGCATATTTAGGGTAATATATGGGCCTCTATTAACCTACTTCAAGTAATCAATATGTGGTCTATAATACTGATGTGTTATCACAAACAAAGCTCCCAGTATCCCAAGCAATCGCACAATTCTATAACATCATATACATAATACATCACTATAATCCCAAGCACACATCAGGCGGGCTAGCACAACTTGCGCTGTGCAAATTAGAAAGAGGGTGGGTTTTTCTTGTCGCGTCAGACCTTTCAGTGTTCAATTATAAAATTGGTTACTAGAAAAATGTTTTCATTCGGTGCAAGATTATTTTATAACTTAATTAATTACTTACTATGTCATTTAATTGTATTTATTATTTAAGTACATTTTCATTGTAATTTTGAATAAAAAATGACAAATAATATTTAGATGTTTAAAAAAAATCCATGGCCAAAATTTGACGAGATGACTAAATCACTGTTCCGTCTAATGTTGTACCATGTCTCTAGCAAATAAATTTTCATTTCATTTACAGAAGTGCTAGCCCCGCAGATGCGACTTTATTTAAGTGTTAAGTGAATAACTTATTTATATCAGACGGTTAAGGAAGCTCTACTTATATTTAATCATCTTTAGGATTGATTCTGATAGCGGCGTTAACCTCCTCTTTAGAGTGGTTCTCGTCGCCCCATCCCCATAGGAAATGCGAACCGTCGCCGGTGCGAGTGACACGCTTTTGGATAATCTCATCGGAAACCGTCTTCATGTCATAAGCCCAGCCGAGTTTCGCGAAGAAATTGATGAATTTAGTAGTGAAATTCAACCTGTTGCTGCTGAGCTCTGCCGTTTTGTAGTCCCAGGGGAACGTGTGATGGTAGTTGTGGAAGCCCTCTCCGAACGCGAAGAAGGAGACGGAGATGTTCTCGGAAGGCTTGATGGCGCGGTCGTAGGGCTTGTCGCCCCACTTGTGCGCGGCCGAGTTCACGAGCCAGGTCACGTTCAGGATGAACGCGTACCGGAACAGTGCGGCCACGAAGAACGCGTTGCTCCAGCTCTCGTTCCAGAGGTACACTGGGATGGTGGTCGGGAGCACGAAGCAGGCCAGCGGCATCAGCAGTAGGTAGTATCTGTAACAATGTAATGAGGTTTACTAAAGTTAACTTAAAGTGTGTAGTTATTGGTATCGTTAAATTTAGATGTGCAATTGTAATTACGCTCTTTTTGCTGTTTTTGCACTGCCTTTCTCTTTACAATTCTTGTTAAAAATTCCTGCTTCCCGAAGGTTGTCTGGAAAAGATCGCTTTAAAGCTTTGATTATCAACCACGGTAAGTTGCTTTTTATGAATTCGTTTCATTCTACGATTAATCTACTCCAAGTTGTGGGGGCAGTTACATTTACCAGACTAAAAATCAAAAGTGTGGTTATTGCAACTATTTTTCCATTTTTAGGTTAGTTGCAATTATCTGATCATTTTGAGCTCTGTCAGTGCTCGACATCAAAATCAAAAAGCTACTTTGACTCACGGTACTGTTTTCACTTAGCAAAATATGCTTGTATATAACAAGACAGTCAATAGCGGGAATTGTAGCAATACGAAGAGGTTAAATTAAAATTATCTATGAAAGGCAATAAGGGCTTAGTTAGATATTGAATTCTGCGTCCGCGTGGTTACTTCTGCTAATGTACGACATAGTGTATAAAAGCTTCGCGGGGTCGGCTAGTGTGGCCTACCACACTAGCCGACCCCGCGAAGTATCACATTTGCCTTGAGTAACGGTTTTCACTGTGAGAAAGATACAATTTTTTTTTGAGATTTGGAATTTTTGTTGTACTCGCTTCTTCTGGAAATGAAGGATAGGGTCGCTAAGGTCCCGTCATTTGCCCTTTCGCTCGAGCTTGTCGGTTTCAGAGTACATGCGGTACATGCCATGGTTACATTGACATGATGCTGTTCAAGTTATACCACAGCCTTTATACTCACCTTAGAAGCGCTGCAAGGGATCTGCGTCTGCCTGTAAGCTTCAATACTGGGCGATTGCGAACAGAACAGCAGAGAAGTGGAAAATGGAAAAGGAGTAACAATTTACTTTAAAAACAAAGTTTTAACCGACTTCAAATCAGTACCCAAAATTGGTTCAAGTTCGCCTTTAAAATTTAGAGTTTCCTCGATACTCACTTCTTCTGGAATCGAAGGATAGGGTCTGCGTACAGGTCGCTCAGGTCCAGCCCCTTGCCCTTCCGCTTGAGCTCCGGATGTTTGCGCACGAGCAGCCAGCCGATGTGCGAGAAGAAGAAGCCGCGCGTCGCGTTGTGCGGGTCGGCGTCCGTCTCCGAGTACTTGTGGTGCATGCGGTGGTCGCGCGCCCAGTCGATCGCCGAGTCCTGGGGACGACGTGAGACATCTTACTTACCTACACTAAACTTGGTTCAATTTAAAATACGTGGGTTCAAGCCTCGCTCGGTAAGCCAACAAATTGTTACTCACACAAATGTTAAAGGGTTACAAAAAATTGGGTGCGTTTATAGATAATAATAAATATTAGGGGACACTCAAATCTAACTAGGCCTATAGTAAACTCAATAAGGCTTGTGTTATAGGTACTAGACGACGTTATATATATAGTAGATATAGATACTTAAATACATAGAAAATAATATAATATTTGTTGACCAATTTACACAAATCGACCTAGCCCCAAAAAAGTAAAGCTTGTACTATGGGTACTAGACGACGATAAATATACTTGTATAGATAATACATAGAAAACATCCATGACTCAGGAACAAATAATCGTGCTCATCACACAAATAAATGCCCTTACCGGGATTCGAACCCAGGACCTCTATCTTCGTAGACAGCGTCACTACCCGCTAGACTAACGGTCGGTCAAGTGATCACAGATACACTGTGAAGTTACATGGTTAAGACATCGTTGTATGTCATCAAATGTTCACAAGATGCTCGCCAACATCTGAAGGCGATGTTATTGTCTGTTTCCATTTGATTGACAATCGATTATGTTCAACGGTAGACGGCAGCGTCGTTCGCTGATACGGTATGATTGACTGATACGGTTCCATATTATTAAACCGCTATTAAAATTGTCTTGGAGGTGACAGTTTCGCCATATTAAAAATGTCAAAGTTTTTATGAACTGACAGCTATTCCACGACTAAACTCATCGCGGTTGAGTAATACACACTTTCATTCCCCATTTCACCCCCTCAGGAGATGATTTCCGGGATAAAAACTATCCTATGTCCTTTCTCGGGATTCAAACTAACTGCATACCAAATTTCATATCAATCGGTTTAGGTGTTTAAACGTGAAGAGGTAACAGACAGACGGACTAGGGTATGCAATCCGGGATTTATTACTACTACATTTATGTACTACAATACCGGGATCAATACCGAGATCCCGGTATTGTAGTAGTAATAAATACCGGGATTGCATGCCCTAAGACGGACAGACACACTTTCGCATTTATAATATTAGTATGGATAGTTGTTTCGGAAGTTGGAAGTAGGGCACAGTGAAATGTCATTTAGCCTAAAATTGGAGCAGCACCACTGGATAAATATCTTCACTTTACTGAACTAGCCTTCGCCAATTCTTGGGTTTATTTTTTTTAACCCAGTTTAAAAACAAATTATGAATTGAAGTATGACCTTGAAAACTCCAAGATGGCCCTACATTAGTTCAGTTATATGTATCGGTTTAGTCTGAGACCTTGTAATCCACATATTGGCTATAGGTACTTATAGCGAATTCCAGACACGAAGCTATTAGTGTTTATATAGCTACGGCTAACATCCTGTGGCCTTCTCTAGGGCAATTATTGACACAGGAAAGACACCGGTAATATATTCTGAGCAAAGTTTGGACTTCGGTTACGGTTTACAGATCTTTATTTCTCATAAAAATAACACTAATTCACTTGTACGTACATGAGAAAAAACATTTCCTAAGTTTACTTAAACATATTAACTAGTCAGTGCAATTAGTAATTTTTATATTCACAACGCGCGCGCATCAATACAATCAATAGGCGGGTAGAATTAAAAACGACGCATAGTTAACATGCAAAACAAGTTTACGATCGCCGCATACAAGTGATGTATAATACCGCATATAAGGGTGGTATTTCACTTGTCCAAGTGTCCAAGTTGTTGAGAAAAATGTGAGACGCATAGCAATGGACATTGGACAAAGATCTTGGACAAGTGGAATACCACCCTAAAATAACAGCTTGTAAGTACACGGATATAGAAAATTTGGTCACTATCAAACCTTCTATATCCGTGTTTTCTTTAATAACATGTTTAATGCATGCAATTGTTAAGACACTTCAACAGTTGCATGCATTAACCTGTTATTATAAAACATGACTTAAAATTGTTGGACCGTGAACCAAGGGATCAATTGTGTTGTGAGTCACGGATCCAAGTCCAATAAGTTTTAATACGTTCACGAGAGGTACTTCAATTAAGTCGTAGTTAAGCCTTATATTGCAACATCTATAGACGTGCACGATCATTAATTTGATAACTTGGTCGGTTATTTCATTTATTGCAAAATACAAAATTTTGCAGCATTACATTACAGCAGATGCTGAACTTAAGTAATACTATTAACTATTATGCACTGACCAAATAAAGACAAAGTGCTTCGCAAAACCCTAAGAGCTGACTGTTACACCAAAACACGCGAGTCCCGAGTTAACAGCCGTACAAAAAACTGGTCTTAATAGTTATTAATGATATGGTAAACCTACTAATCCTACTAATATTAAAACGTGAAAGTTTGGATGTATGGATGGATGTACGTTCCACTTAATCTAAAAACTACTGGACGAATTTATTTGAAAGTTTCCAGTTATGTACCTTATATATCAGAACAGGACATAGGCTATAATTTATGTCAAATTTCATCCCTTTTAGGGTCGAAAAAGGGGATGAAACTTTGTATGGAGACCAAATTGCTCGTTGCCTTCATCAGGCGCTGGGTCTCAAAATGTATGGGAAAACTAAAATCCGTCTCGCACTTGACCAAAATTCTAATTGATATTATATAATAGGCTATAATTTATGTCATCCCTTTTAGGATAGTTTTTATCCCGGGTCCACGCAGACGAAGTCGCGGGCGGACGCTAATCATTTATATATCATGAACATCATATAAATGGTAATCAATAGGTAACTTTTAGTTATGGTTAAGATATTGGTTATTTACCGAGTTCTAAAAGGTAAGTGGTTCTGTGTTTTTTAGGGTTCCGTATTTATGTATACCCACCGAAAGAAGGAAATCTTCGTGAGGAAACGCGTAATTACGAAGGTCTAGTTGTTTCTACTGGGTCGGAACGGAAGGTCACTTTCGTAAAACTAGTGCCTACGCTAAATCTTAGGATTAGGTGCCAAAGCGGACCACAGGCTTCTTCAGGGTACGGTCAGCATCATAAACATGTAGGTATTCACTTTTCGAGCTTATGTCTAAGTAATAAATAATTAATCATATTAGATTTAACTTATAGGATAAGCAAATGTATACAAACACTATGGACATGGTCTGAAATAAAAAAAATTAATAAGGTCATAGAATGTATACATGTTTATGATGCTGACTGTACAAGCGGGAACACGCTAGGCTAGGCTAGGCTAGGAGCATGATGAATGATGATGTATACCCACTATTCATTTAATAGTTCACACCATTTATGTACATTTATTAGTTCACACTATGTAATTGCGTTTGACCTTCGTCTAACCTTTAATGATGATAACATGAGTATTTAACAAGTGGAATTAAAAGATTTTTCAAAAAACCCAACTGCTTTATTGCAATTATTATAGCCTATGTCACTGCTACGATTAAGAGGAATCCAACGACACCTCATATGTCGAAATCCGTCAAACGGTTTAGGCTGCAGGGCGTGCCAAAGAATAAGACATACACACATACATACATACGCTCGAAAAACATAACCCTCCTTTCCTTCGGCAGTCGGGTATAAGTTTCCTTTAGAAAGTTTCTGCTGGGAATTTTTCATGGATGCATCATTAATTACATGTATAATGTATAACCTATTATAATTTAAGCAGACAAATTAAACAGCTGGTAATGTATGTAAACAGAGTTTTTGACATGTTTTCAATGTTTATAAAATTTAAGTTCAGAGAACTTTCTTTATTAGAATTTTTGCAACTATGGAAACTTCTCCACGGTGAATTGCTAGGCACAAACACAAAATTATGTACTAATAGTTTCTTGTCACATTAATAATTCATACATTTTATGATTCTTTATTAAACTTAACATATTTTGAAGGTTAACATCTCGGGATTTCCAGAAAATGTCTACACTGTCGCATCTAATTGCTTAATTAACCTTCGGTAATAAATATTTATGAAGTTCAATTAATAGAGTATTATAAATGTGAAGTGTTAATTGTATATAAATATTATAATTGTTATTCTGTGAAATAAATGTTATTGGCAGTGTAGGTCAGGGATCGGATACCGGTATTTTCACCATACAAAAATACCGGTTTTATTTCGTTCAATTTCGTTCTTTGGTTTATAATATCATTTTTGATCAGGCTGTCTAATAATACGAAAATGTTACCTAAATACATGATAGAGTCCTACATTAAGAGCCTAAAATAATTCAAAATATTAGACTAATTAGGGGACTTTTGAAAAAATTTCTAATGTGATACACATCACATTAGAAAAAGGGACGTTTTTCTAATGTGATGTGTATCATAATGTGTAATAATAGCGTGCCTATGGTTGCTTGCAACTTCAGGGGAGCTTTGAGGGTTCACTGTAACTGTGTTGACAGTGTTCCTTACGCTGTCAACACAACATAACATAACCTCAGTAGCTTTGGAGATCTTGCTCACCTTCAGAATATGTTAAAATAAGCAATGTAATTACAGCTGCAGTATTCTATAAAGCTCAGTTGGGGAGACATTCTGCTGTGTCCTGTCCTACCTCTCACAAGAACCATACAATAAGTACCGTAACCGACAGCTTACAGACACACGACAGTCGGCACAGGACGGCAGTCGTCCTGGGTTCAAATCCCGTGCAAATATTAGTGCATATATCGTCGCCTAGTACCCAAAGTATAAGCTTTGCTTAATTTGGGACTAGGTTGATTTGTGTAAGATTGTCCAAAGTATTTTTAGTCTTTTGGACATTGACATGACATTAATTTTCAGCTGGCCAGTGGAATTTCTCACTATACCTGTAATTTTATTGCATCTACCATATCCTGGCAAATTTGAGCAGAGATTCTGCTGTGTCCGACCTCTTACAAGAACCATACAATATGATAGTACCATACAAACAATATATATATATTTGTTTATGCAACTGTTTGTGTTCTAAATAAACAAAAAAAAAATCAAAGAACATATTCTTAATTCTTACCTGGAATGCAATAGTGTTGAAGAAGACAAGGATGACCCGTAGAGGCCATTTAGCCTTATACGACTTGTGGGCCCAGAGTCTGTGAGCGCCAGCTGTGATGCCCAGCCCCGATGCCACGTACAGAAGGTAGGCTGCGATGAAAAATAGTTTTATTTTATAATACTTACAAATGTTAGCATTATAATCTACCTACGAGTTCATATGTGGGGCTGTTACTAAATTCCAATTCGCAATTGTGTCATTGACATTTTTAAATTATATTTAGTAACAATAAAGTGAAGTCAACTAAAGCTTTTACACTTGACAACAATTCTTGGTAATTGGATATTGTTTTAAGAAAACTTTGCTTTGAGCAGAAGACCCCCCACAAGAAATATGGGTAAGCTTGGGTTCTTTGAATACTATATGAAACTATAACTATACTTTGCAATGTATAGCAGTGTTTTAATAGAAAGCAGACATTGGCCTCCTGAAGGAAGATTTTAAGAAGAAAATGTCATGAGGGTATAAATTTCTGCATGTGATAGACTATTTTGACTAGTCCTTTCCCTGTCATGTATGAAAGTTGATTTGTGCCCAGCAGGGGAACATTTTAGATTTAGCTAATGATGAAAAGGATAATATGCATAGCAAATGAGATTTCTTCACTTCTAATAAGATATCTAAACCAGGATGTTCATTTAATCTATCCTTGATCTAAGTGTTAAGGGTTGGAACATGTTGCAGGTAATTTAGTCAATGTAAGTAAGTAAGTATACAAAGTTAAAAATATCTTGTCTAATGTAAACAAATACAAACTGTGTTCGCTTTCTTTCCAGCCACTATGATATTTTCTTGTTCTAATTTGAAATGAACACTGTTAGATTTCGATTACGCTATGGCCGTCAAATTGTTTATGGAAGAAAGTACAGTGCTATACGGATTAGACACCTAATCGATAACATTTATCTCAACTTAAACATGAAAAATTACATCAATCAGATAAGCTTACCAAATATATCAGTTTGCCATTTCGCCGACACCAAGAACAGGTAGCCTCCGTATAGCGCTGCGATGTGTAAATACGCGAAGAGGAGGATATTCCGCCACACGTAGACTCTTGGGCTACTGTCCGCTTGCTGCACCGGAGTGTTCGCCAGGGCAAGGTCAGGGGTTGCTGCGTCACTCTCGAAGAGCACGCCATTCACGTCCGTCACGTTCGGAGCCATTTTCGCCGGTTTCCGCAACCTAAACAAATTTCATCATGAGCCGGTTGTTAAAATAACCTATTAAACTAACTAACTAGTAATTGGTACCTCGCGGGGCAATTTTCGATTTCGCTTAGAAATTCCATCTTTCACATTTTACGACGACAACAAAAACAGTGCAATGAAAAGCGATGCGCGCAAGTTCGGGGAACATGTTCGGAACGCAACGGCGCACGGCGCACGGCGCAGGACGGGACGGGGGACGGTGGGCGGTCGCGCGATCAGTTGATGACTTTAGTTGATTTGATTGATACATTATTAATATTATTATGTACACTATTGTGTTAGCTAATTCAAATCGTATTTTATTCGTAGCAATTCCAAGTTATGAATAAATTATATAGTCTTTCTTAGTTTTTTTTTATTTTTTTATATGGACTTTAGTCTTTAGTTATTTTTAAATGTATTTGACCTATCGTGTGTTAAACCAGACCAGACTAAATAAAACCAAAAGTTTTGGAATTTAATTAACTTATCGTAATTCAAAATACTTTTTTAAGTATATAGGTAAGTTGCGCGCAGACAAAATTGAATTACCTATTTCAATTTTGTCTGTGAATGTACCCACGCAGGCGAGTATTCGTTATAAAAATAAAATAAATTATTACCTACATCAACATCCTATATATTTTTCGCGTCGTACCAACGTTAGCAATAGCATTTAAATCAAAATTATTAGATTCAGTGTACATATTTTAATATATCTTGTTGAAATTAAAACGAAAACCTTGGGTTACCTATTTTTAAATCGTAACTTTTAGTTGCCTTTCTACGGTAATTAGCTAATTATTTCCTAATGGACTTGAATTTTCAAATAATTCAACGGATTGTTTTTATTTATCCGCTTAAATAATTATATATTAATAACGTAGTCATCCTTAAATAAAATATTATTGAATAGGTAAGTTGCATGACAGTCAGTGGTCATTAATGTATTTAATTTAATTAAATAAGTAGGTGATAAAACGCGGGTAGAAATTTGAGACCGTTACGTTAGCGTGATGACCATGTCGATTATTCACTACGTGGACAACTTGAAACTTTGAAACCAGATTCGTAAATAATATGTCCTCTGTGACCTCTTTGCACATAATGCACCATCTCTCAGCAACACTCAAGAGTAACGAAATAGACTAATGAAATTGTATTTCAGAAGATTAAATAACTACGTCTTTTTTAGTCGAAGCAAAATAACTACCTACAGCAGCTAAATTGTCTACTTAAAAATAGCATGTTAACTTTCACCATATCATATCCCAGTCTGTTAGAAAGAAAAAATCGGCTAAGTACAGTTAAAATCTATTCGGAACTATTGTCAAACTTTCTCATATAAGTATTTCATAGCTGATGTATATTGTGTCTTCGGTCATTTCGTAACGAGAGGCACTTCTAAATAAAAATATCTGAAGTATAATGAAGAAATATTAAAATACATATAAAACTAGACACTCACCTATTTGTAAAATAAAATAATACACTTTATTCACTTCTTCAACTGTTAAGACAAAGCTGTGTATCCAGCTACACTTTAAAATGAAGTGCCGTGTCCGTAAGTGTTAAATTATTTATATTCAAACATCGATAAAGATTAACAATAATTATTAGTGTTATCAATCCGGAAAGACCGGTGAATTCACGTGTTGCGTTTGGAGTATTGGACTATGGACCGAGCTTACAAGCATCTAAGTCAACGTGCGACTACGACTGGCTCATGCATGGCTGGCTGGGGGTGGGGTAAGGTAAGCGAGCCGCGCGTCAGCGCGCGCCGCGAGGATTGGCCGTCGGCCGCAGTGGCGCGATGTATGGCGCGACACGTCATCGTAAACTCTCCCGGTCCACGGCGGCACATCCACTAGACACGTGCTAAGCACGTTTAGTGCTAAACATAACATACTACATATATATATGTTGCAATTGCAACCGGCGTGGGAAGTTCATAATTCATATCGGACAATCAGTAAGATGTATCATCGCATAAACAAAACTACTTCATTATCAGGTTTATGTCGCCGTGCATAACCTAGGCTACTGATTACATGCTGATAGAAGGGATAATATGATAACAGTCTTATTTTAGACAAATATATTAGGTATGCTACAGAAAAAAAACGGACAAGTACGAGTTCAACTCGCGTGGTGAGGGTTCCGTATATAATCTAAATTTCATAAAAATATTGAGAATTTTCCCGTCCCTTTGAATACTCAAACTTCTTATAGGTTTTCCTGTAATCTTTAGGTAAGGAACTATTTTTTTCAGAATTTTACGCCTAGTAGTTTCGGAGATAAGGAGTGGTCAATTTTCGTCTTTTTTCCTAAATTATTTCAAATCTGTTTTTGCTAAATTTACAAAAAAATTATCTGATATGCTTACAACAACCCCTTTCATTTGATATGTCACACAATAAGTGGTTCCCTTGTTCAGAATTCATTAATTTACTTTACGCTCCAATCTTTGGGCCACCAATTTACAAATATGTATCACGCGTTGGATATTCTGTAGGTAAGTGGTATGTATACTTAAACTAGCTGCCCGCCCCGGCTTCGCACGGGTGGTGCAAAATGTAATTATTATTTAATTTACCTAGGGAACTACTATGTCATTGAGCCAGTTTTTTTTTATTTAGGCAATAGTCCCACAGGCGTATATCTAGCAGTGGACGTCTTCCGGCTGATATGATGATGATGAGGAGGCAATAGTTTAATACTTTTTATGCAATTTTTTTTTTTCTCGGCGGGTCTAATTTTCGTAGGAGAAAAACTTGGTACGCTTATCTTTAAAACCACTTTATACGGCGAAATTCTAGAGGGAGTCACTGAATTTTAAATTTCTGTTGGGTACCGAAAAATTTAGTTAGCGTCTAGGCTAGGTACTCCAGGTAGGTAGGTAGGTGTCCACGGAAAGATGTTCCTCACTTGGACTTTGAAACTTGTTCGGTTAAAATCGTTCACTTTATTCGCTTCTTCGTTGATTAGACGCTCTGTCAGTGACATCTGATTCTGAGTAGACGCTGTTGACCAAAGATTGTAAATTTTATTTATTAGTAATCATCTTCAACATCATCATGATATCAGCCGAAAGACGGCCCCTGCCGCAAAGGGTGTGCCACAATGACCGATCCTGCGTCACTGCTCCCAGCGGACTCCCGCAACTTTTACCAGGTCATGAGTCCACCTTGTGGGGGTCTACCCATGGTGCGTCGTACATGGTCACCACTCGAGAACCTTTCTGCCCCGATGGCCATCGATCCTATAGGTGAAAAAATAAGTAAAGCCCTTCTTGTATGTGGTGGTGACGTAGTCGAATAGACATTACATATTTAAACTGTCTAACACAAACATAACTATTGTCTACGTGCAGTGTCCAAAACCTCAACCACTGCTACTTAAGTTTAGCGATTCGGAGAGCATGACCAATGGTTCTGCTGCAGATGGCCTCATTTCTGATGCGATCACGCAGAGAAACTCCCAGCATAGCCGTCTCCATTACCCTTTGGGTGACTTTGAGCCTTCTTATGAGGCGAATAGTAGGTATGCGACTACAGTTCAGTGCCATAAGTTATTACTGGCAACACACACTGGTCAAAGATTCTCGTCTTGCGGAACATTGGATGAAAAGATATGCCGTAGCTTTCCAAATGTTGTCCAGCCGAGTCAGATTCAACGATTGACCTCTTTCGAAGTTGGACCTACCGAACTGGATAGTTTGTCCTGGGTACATCGTAATCGTTTACAACTTCGAGCGTAAAATGCTCAAAGGAATTGGTAGTATACACCGTCATATGACATGATCTTCGCCTTATCCATGTGCATCTTTAGACCAACTTACTCAGGGGGTTTACTGAGGTAATCGAGCATCGTAAGAACCTACTCCAGGCGCAAGGCTCCTAGGCTACGATTATCGAAACTGATTTTCCCATCTATCGTTGGCACGTGACCATTACCAATAATTTTAGTAAGATTCGGCAAAAATGCTCTGATGTTTTTGATCTTGACTCGAATGTTTAGTTTTGTAATATGCGGCCAAAGATAGGATCTTTTTAAAATCGCGTTAACTTCGCTTATATGTCCCGCTTTAAGTGTCCCGGTTGCACTACTCTACGAAGGCTGAGGAAGTAGTAACGTGGAGTATGTGCGCGTGAAGACCGGATTCATCCTGAGGGTGGAGTCTCGCCATAATGTGAATTTAAATTCCTTTGTGGTGAGAGTTCTAACAGACCATCTATCGACCTTCACTAAGGAAGAATTTTGGCCGAAGGGAGTCAAGTTCCGGCGTTTTCGCGGTCGATTACCTGACACCACGAAATTGCCCAACACATCGCAGTAATAGTGTTTTTGTAGTTTTTAATAAGTTTATTATGTAATATGGGTTTGTTGCCTTATAAATAAATAAATAAAATATACCTATGTCATTGTTTGTCTGCTTTGTTTGTGTGAGGTGTGCAATAAAGAGTATTTGTATTGTATTGTCATTTTCAGGAGACTACTGGTAGGATTTAACAAACAGTTTACAACCACTGATAGGACACTCGTGCGCTCTTTTAGGCTTCGACAGAAAAATGTTACCCCATGCCTCCTAAATATAGCAATACTGTCCATTCCATTTCTATTTCGGAACAATCATACTCGTAGTTTAACTAACTATTCGTACCTACTAAGATAAACATAAATCGTATTTTAGCTAAAATAAGCTTGATGATTTTTTATCAATGATGCCATAAGTTTATCTCTTTCTTATATAAAAGAAAAAGGTAAAAAATATGGATCATATAAACGTACAAAATATTTCAAAAAAACCGGTCAAGTGCGAGTCTGGCTCGCGCACCGAGGGTTCCGTACGAAATATCATACAACACACCCGTCTTGCCCCACCCATTAATTTTGGAAAAATCTTAACAACGCATAGTGTAGTTAAGTCATCACTCATCAGTACCTACAGCGCCATTTATCGGTGCATTTTGTTACTAACTTGCGCGACCAAGGAACTCGGTATGTACAGTAAGGGAAATGTATTCACGTACCACCGTAGAACCCTGTCGCAATTGACAGGCCGCCGTCACTCAAACTCGAGTGGTATGTCACCTTATTGCGATAGGGTTCTACGGAGGTACGTTAATACATTTCCCTGTATGTTGGTTTTTCAGCGATAATTCTTTATCAAGTGAATTAATTTCGATAATTCTTTTATCATTTGCTAGAAGGTACTTTCAGAACACTTTTATATGAATTTGAAGGAAAAAAATTAAACACTGAAGTATTAAATTACAAACAAAATTAACATATGAATTTTGAAGAATAAAAAAAATTACGCTAGATAGAGGTCTCGTTATACTTTTCCGGTAATATTCACGTTAATATTAATCATATATATTATTTTCAAATTTTTCGCTTGGTTAACTTCGGAGATAAGGGGGGGAATGGTATTTTTTTCAACATTTTTCTTTATAAATCAAAATTCTACCATTGTAGAAAAAAAAAGAAAAACTGTTTTAGAATGTACAATTCAAGCCCTTTCATATGATACCCCACTTGGCCTACTAACTAGATTTTGAATTTTTGCCCCCCCTCTTATCCGCCCTTTTTTATACAAATTAAAAGTATATATTAAAATTTTTCATTTTCCATACACGAGGATTAGCTTTGTTTACAACTATTCCAAATTTCAAATCGATAGCATTAGTAGTTCCTGAGATATTTGACTTTGTGACAGACAGACAGACGGACGGAGTCGCACCATAAGGGTTCCGTTTTTACCTTTTAGGTCCGGAACCCTAATTACAATAAAGTATTAAAAAAAATCAAAAAGTTGCCTAGTCTACCGGGACTCGAAGACGGGACTTTCAAGAACATTATATTAGCGTCGGTACCTATCGTATCCGATGGGCTACCGTAGACTTTGACAATGATGACGAAATTAGTAATCTATAACAGCGTATGACGTTTTCATTTGTCTACATAAGAAGCCATTTGTCACGTCAAAACATATCCAAATCATCTGAATTGGTAGAAATAAATCGCTGTTGTGAACTATTTGCAAACGAAACATATTTAAATTATATACTAAAACCACCACGGTAAAATTGTCTACGCATTGGTCCAAACGGCATAAAAATCGGTCCAGTCGTTTTCGAGATTATCAATAACATACATTGGCTGGCGACTTTGTTTTATAATATGTATAGATGATGATTATCGTATTGGAAATGCAATATTTTGTTAAAAAAATGTTTTCGTTTAAAGTTTCAACCATATCCCATAGTCTAGTGATAAGTCTTTTTGGTCCGAAATGCCTATAAAAATCTATACATACATCTACTTATATATATATATATATATATATATATATATATACATATTATATTCAATTTCAATTTATTCTCGTATTATACTTTTGGGAGGTTGTTGCAGTTTTGTGTACGATCGTGGAGGCACGGAGAACAAAAAGTTTGCGAACGGTACACTACGATTAATAGTACATTATGATACAAGTGTGCTATGTTGGTCATTACACTCGAGTCGGTTTTTAAGCCTGAGCCGAAGGCGAAGGCTTAATGGAGACGAGAAGTGTAATGACCAATGCTCACGTGTTTCATACGACGTTTTTCAACACACTTGCGAGGAAAAGTAAATAAAAGTTCACATTTATTTAAAAACTTTAATTATTGAAACAGTTATTAAAAGTACAATTATTGAAATGATATGCTACCGCCTTATGAGGCATTTGTACTGTATGTTTAATTGTATTATTAATTATTTCATTTCTTTGTTCTTGGGTAACTGTAAATGTCGGTGATAATGCAACATTCTGAAAGGAGGTAGAAGAACATTGCGTTTCATCATTAGCAAACGTATGAAATCCCAAATCATCATTGGCATTATGAGGTGGAAGGACGCGGTTCAGGGCAGAACTTCTTGGATTGTGGCTCCAAATGGATTGCTTGTGTTATTTTGGCACTTATGTCGGCTTTATTTTGGATGGAGTCCTCAATATATGACTCGGCGACATTATTAGATCGCCATCCCCCATGGCGTTTTAAAGTCAATATATCGGCTCCTGAATTAGCCAGCAATGTAGCTGAAGTCCGCCTAAAACTGTGTCCGGTGTAAGCGTCAGCCTGTGGTAAGCCTAAAAACTTGGCAATTTCTCTAGGCATCGATCCAAATTTGTTCACTCCGATAAGCTCACTCGTGCATTTGCCGTTTTGAAAATTTTGGAAGAACCGGTCAGATTTTCCTTTTGTTGAACGTAAACTTTCATATTTTTTCACTATTTCATAAAATGGTCCGTGAATAGTAAATGACCGAGGAATTTTATTTTTAGTGTTCGGAATTTTGACAAGTAGCATCTCTCCGTGATTCTCTATATCTTTTGTCGTAATGTTGTTTAATTCCTGACGCCTACAGGCACCAGTAATTCCGAATATTAATGCGACCTGAAAATAAATAAAATCATAATTAAGTTATAATAATCGTACTTAGTTCCTATTATATCAACACTCACAATACCGCCTACAAATATTATAATAATGAATACAAAACTAAATAGTGGAACTGACCTTTGTCGCTAGATATTGATTGTCCGGTGCTTCTTTAATGAACTTCTCCACTTCATTAGGTGTTAAAACCTTGGATTTTCGACTGTAAAAGCCGTCTGAACGTCTTTTCAAGAATGCAGTTAGATTGGTGTACGCTTTGATATCAATTGCATTTTTATTCTGCACGGTACTTTTCAACATAGAATATATACACCAAAGCGAACTAGGTTTATACCTCTTCGCCAGTTCACTAAAGTAAGCCATGAACACGTTCTCTGAGAAAGAGCTTGCATTTTTGCTATTTTTCCATTGAATGAAATTTGCGTAGGCTTGCATGTATTTATCTTTTGATTTTGAGGGCAAAAGACTATTACTCGCATTTTGCGCTTCAACTATGATATCTGGCGGCGTACACTCGATAAGTAATTCTTCGTTATCTAAATTCGACATTTTACAAAACAACACTAACGAAATGCAATACTGTGAATAAACTTAACAAACAGAAACCCATTTAAAAGATGGCGGCCGTAATTTTATTTTTTCGCGCGCTCAGCGCTGCATGCGCGCGCAAGTCTGAGATAAGGGCACCGGCAAAGTAGCTAATCAGCCACATATTTATAAATTTTGAAATTGGGTATTTATAGGTAAAAATACACCGTCAAAATATAAATACCAACAAGCTAACAAGCAGTTTCATGAAGTTCTTTAATTATTTATCACATTTTGAATTGAATTTTATATTTACGCAAATAACTACTTAGCTGTTTTCGAAACATTAATACTTCTTGCTAATATTTAAAAAGATATGTAATGAAAAGGCACTAGTGCGATAATGTAATGTAAAAGGCACGGCATGGGTAATATTCTGCATTATCAGTGTAAATACGCTGTAATAAGACCTACTTTACGAGCAGGTGTGTTGAAAAATCAGTTAACTAGGTACTGACATTTGGCATTAATTCACGCGATACTCTATCTTAACGTCAGAATATTACCTAGAGTTTATTTTGTAAACACGCTGCCTATAAATATAACGGTTGTAATAAAGACTTAATTATATTGGTATTAAGGTAGAATATCCCAAGGTTTGATCCAATCTGTCAGTGGTTAACGATTTTAATCAAGGTGTAAGTACGTACATTTGCCTCTTCGTACAATAGGGAATATGCATGGGACTTCAATTTTGAATAAATTGCACTCAATCGATGCGGATATACGTAGAAATATCATACAACAGAAATATATGTTTAAAAAAAACTATTGTATTGTATCTAACGTTAAAAATCACTCAATTTTTTTAAAATAAATTTTCGATAAAATTACATAACAGTAAGACAGAATACACCGCAACTGAACACCAATGTAGAAAACGAAAAATATTGGCAGACCCTAGGAACCTGCAGAGGCACACCAAGGAGGCCCTCCCGGCTGTCAACCGCGGATTGTCAAGGAAGCTAAAGCAGCTGAGGAGGCTAGCACAGAGCACTCCTGTTCTAACAGGAGTCGTCATAACTGGTCATGCCTTCTTAACCAAACAACTCTTCTCTCTAAGTGTTACAGATTTCGCAGATTTTCCAATCAACTACTTAGAACGACTATTTTATTTATCTAAGCTAAGGCTTGGAGTTCGTATGTAGACATAGGACATAATTTTGAACCTTATTAGCTATCTATGAGAGTGTTCGAAACCAATGAAAAAATAAGTGACTCGTCCTGGCTACGGGTTACACTATTAGACCGTCTTGTATTATTTTTAGGGTTCTGTGCCTCAATAGGAAAAAGGAACCCTTGTATGATCACTTTGTTGTCGGTCTCTCTGTCATTATTCTTTTTCCCAGGAACCAGTGAACTTATCAAGTTGAAATTAAAATCTAAGATCCCTTGAAGGTGTGAACAAAATCAAATTTCTAAGTTAACATAATCAAAAAATATGGCAGTTTATGCCTCATATTTATTTATTTATTTTAAGGCTCACAAAAACAAGTTACCTACAGACATTATAAGACATACACCTAAATATATAGATCTGGACTATAACTCTTAATTAAGTGTGCTCAGAAGGATTTAAAACATTAAGACATTATAAAGGTGCTAAGGGGGTAGGTAACAAAAATTGTAACAGGTCGCTTTTTATAAGCGGAAGATGTTCCTAATATGTTGCTACAATTAAAACCTAAAAACTAAAACATTCGTCGAGACATTAAACATTGAGTGACACAAAAAAAAGACAACAAAAAAAAATCTGTAAGATGTGAACTGTGAACAGTTTTATTTGCTTGCACCACACCTGCTGTCGCATATTTTGACACTCGCAAGGGAATTAAAATCTATAGAGTACTTTCCGTTGACCTAGGTCCTAGAATCATGAAATTCTGAAAGAAACACAATAAAGGAAAAAGTCTAAAATTCATTTTATAATTACATCACATGAAATAATGCCCCTTTAAGATATATAACATCTTCGAGACTCGATGCTCGAACTATTTATATACCTACAAGCTACAAGTTTGTATGGAACCGTCGGTGCACGTGTCGGACTCGCACTTAACCGGCTTTTTGTTGAATCAAAGTTAACATTATCATTGTACACAGTTGATTTCAGAATGCTACCTTAAACCATCCGCCGACGCATCGTTCTTCCTTTTCTTCTGTTTTACGAAAACTAGAATAAATCTTACGTAAGAAGGGGGGCAGGGGGACAGGTCCAAGAAATCTTATGTGTCCTTACATGAGGGGGGGATCAAAAATTCCGATGAGGAATGGAAGGGATGTCGCCTCCTGACATGCTCTCAGGTGGCAGCATCCGATCCCAGGCAAAACACCTCGGATCACCAAGGTCGCTACCAAAGGTCATCGGCGACATCAAGGCTTTCTTGTTGGCACGTGTTTGTCAACAACCCATTACACAAAATAGGTGCACGTGCACGTGCGACCTCAATTTGCGAAAACCCAGCCCGCGAAAACCCCTCAACCTTAATTTTATTAATTTAATTAAATTAACAAAATATGTAAGTAAGTAGATACGGTACGTAAATTGCTTTCTGTTTCGGCTTCCGGTTTTTACAGTTGCTAAAATCAAAACAAATAGGCTGTACAATCACCAGCAATATGACTATCTGCTACAAACAAGTCCTACAACAAAGCCCGCATAATAAATATCGGACATGAATTTAATAATTGTTGTACCCTACCCATCAGATATTTTGCCAGCTTTGTTAAGTCAGATATATAATGCTTGTTGGTGGTGCGTTGTTACTAATAAAACACCTAAATACCTTAACACCTTTTTATACGACTGTACCATTGTACCTACTACGTTACAAATGTTGCCAACTTCTTATGATGTCCTCTTGCGTTAAAACTTTGTTCCGTGACCGGACTTTTGAATATCTGACTACTAAAAAGCCAGAAATAAACTATATACTTTTCTACCTAGTTTAGCGTTGACCGTTGTAGGCTTATAATTTGTTGTACTTACTTTGATTAGGTAATAATTTAAATAAGAGGGTTCGACAAACTCGACCACTCATAATATTGGCAGTTGCCACTAAACGCCACGTATTCGTACACGGGGTAGGTCCTATCTTCTGGCCAAAGTTCATTTTGTAATCTTCATACATACCTATCTATAAATATTCTTTACTTATTTATTAAAGTTGACATATTGTTATAAATTATGTACAGTCGACGCCAAAAATGCGTTTACACTTTTGCACCTTATTCCATTGCAATAAGGCGAATAGTGTAAACGTATTTTTGGCGTCGACCGTAGGTACCTAATCGTAACGTAGTAGGTACTCGGAAATATTTGCATGTCGGCATGTAGGCTCAATACCTACATGGAACTGTATTTTAATGTCTAAGACCTAGTTGTACTTACTCCAGCAAATAAACGATTCGATTGATTGATTGATAAAAACTTACCTATCTGCCCAAAATCTGCTGTTGAAATTAAACCTTAACTTTATAGGTACGAATATGGTTGATACTTAGTAAAAAAAAACTGTTAAGTGAGAGTCGGACTCGCTCACGAGCGCGAGGGTTAAATTCGCATGATTTGTAGCCAATGATGTAATATAAAAAGAGCCCTTTTTATATTACGTCATTGTTTGTAGCTGTCTAGCTAGAGTAACGTGAGCTCTTGTCACGAACTATTTACCCGCGTCTCGGTGTCTTTTTATGCTGGTTAATTTCAAACAGTATAGGGGAACCTGTTGTACATAAGCCAGTTTTTTATTAAATTTTGATAACAAAAATAACTCCTGTCCAGTAGGTATGCGTGTATGTAAAGTTCAATTCAATCATAAAACTGTGTATATTTTCAAAAACCTACTGGGACCACTAGCCACTTGCAAAAAAAAAGGGAAATGTTACTATCGCCCAAGGGTACGGGTTCACACTTCACACCTCTCTAGAATATAATTTTCGAGCGTTCGCCATGCATGTGCAGACGATTTTGAACAGAAAGTGTGAACCCGTACCCTTGGGCGATAGGTATTAGTACCTTTGGTCGTGTCCGTTGTAGCTTGGACCTTGGACATAGCAGGTTTATATTAAATCGAGACGAGATAAACTTTTATTAGTTACTAGCTTCTGCCCGCGACTTCGTACGCGTATAAATTATGGATGACATGATATTCTTATGTTTCACCATACGATACCTACTACACTGATAAATTAGATTATTACGATTTCATTTCTATAAATTATGCGTGTAACAGTTCAAATCCTCATAAACGTTGTCGTCAATAATATTTAGTTATATTGATTTACTTAATCTTTATTGCAAACGAAGTACGTAAGTAGAAGAAAAATTACCAAAACCGGAATTTAAATATAAAATTTCATAATTGAAACAAATGGACCGAGGGCGAGACCCCAAAGATACTCTATATCTCCGGGTGTCTTGTCAAACTACCCCTGAGAGCCAAAGTCCTGAAGGTAAACGGGGAGGCAAGCGAGGCCGAAGGCTGAGCTTTTCGTAGAAATGAAAGGCCCAACGTACCCTTATAGATAGCGCTCCATATGCGAGCCAGAGCATCGAAGGCCCGAGGGCGAGACTCCATGGATACTTACTATCCACAGGTGTCTTGCAAGCGAAACATGAGCCTTAAGTCCCAAAGTTGAGGGGTGAGGCAAGCGAGCCCGAAGGCCGAGCTTTTCGTATGAATGAAAGGCCCAACCAAACCAACCCTTCAGAGAGCGCTCTCTATGCGAGCCCGAGGGCCGGAGGCCCGAGGGCGAGCCTTCACGAACACTAACTAAACCCAGGTGTCTTGCAAGCGAAACCGGAGACCAAAGTCCCGAGCGAGAGAAGTCAGAAGAAGAGCGGCGAGGCAAGCGAGACCAAAGGCCGAGCTTTTCGTTGGAATGATAGGCCCAAAGAACCGTTTTAGAGAGCGCTTCCTATGCGAGCCCGAGGACTGGCGCACATTATCTCCAAGTGTCTTGAAAGCGAAATCTGAGTTCCAAAGTCCCGAAGGTGAGTGGCGAGGCAAGCGAGCCCGAAGGCCGAGCTTTTCGTATGAATGAAAGGCCCAATACATCGCTTCTATGCGAGCCCGAGGGCCGAAGGCCCGAGAGCTAGCTCATGCGGACGCTCACTATACCCGAGTATTCATAATAATATTTCTGAATGTCACAAACGCTGAAGTTTTATACATAAAAAATGGTACCTACTTAATTCTCCGCGGAATGCCGTTGTGTCCAAATTTTATACCCACGTCTCTTGACGTTGGTGAACTATGCTAATTCGACGTAAGTATTAAACTCAACCTATCATACATCTTTAGATGACCTCTGAATTCATACCAATTATATAGGAAAACGAAGATCAAGGTTGCTGGATTTCAATATTAACAGCGACGTTGACAGCGACTGAGTTTCCAAAATATTTAATTAGGTTTCTAATGTCTAACAGCTACTATCGGTTGAGATATCAAACAGTTTTGGTTATTATAGATAGTCTTTAGCCATCTAGCACTCATTTTCATCCCGTGGTTTTTCACGTTTTATCTATATTTTTTTTATAATGTTTGAATGAAGTTCTTTATACTTTCCAATCAAGTGTATGTTTATCAATTTTCAAGTCTAAAGCTCATGGATTTGAGGAGTTCCCATACAAAGTTTTGCCCCATTTTTTACCCCCTTTGAACTAATTTTTATCATTTTTACAGCCTATGACCTGACCAGGGATTTTCTCGACCGATTAAGTAAAAGTTGCATCAAAATCCTCTATTCACTAAGCTTCTCTGCGTTTTTTGAAAAATATACATTTTCAAAAATTTTAACTACAAAAAGTGCATGCTGCTGGGTTTGAACTCGGGGACACCGACTCCGTAAGCTATGGGTCAAGCCACTGGACTAACTATCAGTTGTAAGAACACGATGAATTTTCGAATATATTGACGACATGTTACCATGGTAATGATACTGTTATAACCCCGCTCTTGCAACATTATATAGTTTCTAGTCGCCTCAGAACCTATTTTCATCCCATATTTTTCACGTTTTATCTATACATTGCTAAAAGTTTGAATGGGGTCGTTTTTACTTTCCAGTCAAGTTTATGGTTACCAATTTGCAAGTCTGTAGCTCGTACATTCAAGGAGTTCCCATACAAAGTTCAACCCCATTTTCTACCCCCTTTGAACCCTAATCTTTAAGATTTTTATAGCTTAAAACCTATCCGGGGATTCTCTCGACAGATTAGTAAAGTTTGCATCAAAATCCGTTCAGCCGTTTTCACGTGATACTCTGACAAATAAACAGACAAACAGATAAACAGATAAACAGACAAAAATTCTAAAAACTGTTGGAACGTGTTCTGTTATCAATTCTAAGTATCCCCAGCCCATTTTTTTTCGTTTATCTTCCATGTACAGACTTTCGACCCTCTTCAGCTTTATTATATGTATAGATTATTCATTTATTTTCTGTTGAAATAATATTAGTAATAATTAGTGAATAGGGAGTAGCGACCCTACGTACCTGAGTGCTCCTGGGGGTGTCCTGTGGTCAGGCTGAGCCGATCGGATGGATGGTTGGACAGGCCCCCCACCTCTGGCTTGCCTTAACCGGCCGTCCAGAGTGGAGTCGCAAGAGCTGTTGCTCGAGGGTAGATGTGGATACCTAAGTGGCAAGTTGGCTATATGTTTAAAGTCCAGTGCCACCTCTCTACCCCTCCAGCTCTCTGACCGGTGTTGCCCTTAGGCCATTTTTTAATGTCGCTATTAATAGGGGCCCATCTAGCAGTTGGCGAGTCACCGTCTGCCAGAGATAAAAAGTGAAACAGTTTTATTAGGCAGGAGGCGTCCGATGTTTCACCAATAGCCCAGTCACTAGTCCATCATTTTCACCCAATAACCCGTTTTATTTAGTCGATTCCATCAACCAGTAATAGTCCCTATACACCCCAGCGGGTGCTGTCTCCGTGTGCGTCCCATGACACGGGCAGGGACAGCATCCGCTCGGTGTACTCCTTGCATTCCATTAAATTGTCAAAAGGGCCTCTACGTGTTGGCTCAGTTGGTACTTTGTAGGTACCTAGCCCCACGCACGCCTCCTAAAGGTCCGGGACATCATGTCCCGTGAGCGGGAAAGTGAATATTAACATTTGCAATTGCCATAATTGCAGTTATAACAATATTTAAGTACTTAAGTGTTGTTTTTAATATCCGAAACATTCCTTGTTTTACCGGCTTTATATGTTATACTCTCAGACAAAATATTTTCTTGGTCCGAGGTTGTACCTACTATTCCTAATCACGTGTAGTTAGAATGCGGTTCTAAGATCAGCCGATGGTGCACAACCACGTGTCTTTACGAACCATTTCATAATATCGCCTGACCCGGTAACATCTACGTAGTATGAAAATGACTCATGGTTCAGGGACGTGCAAAACATTACCCCTATATCTGTTTACCTATCTCTGCCACGCAATAGTGCAAAGTTCAATATATGAACCGTTTATTTCCAGTGGCCCGTTTCATGATGCTGATGCTAGTAAGTAGTTACAATGTTAGGTACAATACAAGTCTAGTCTTAAATCACGTGATTTGTCGTCTTATCGACTGTCACTATCAACTTACAACATGAACCCATGATTATTAATTTATTATTAACCTATTATTAGGTAGTACATTGTTTAACCAGGGGCGTAAGTCGAGTCATCAAAAGTATCTGATAGACTCTCGTTAGCAATATTCTTACGCCCGTGTTATACACAATGTTTTTCATCACATTTTCGAGGAAATAAATAACTACAAAAGACAGAAAAATCTAAGTTTCATACAAGCGCACCAATCAAAAATTGACAACTTCACTTCCAGATCAGTGCTAGTGGCGCCCGCAACTTCAATATTTCAACCAATCACAGAGCAGTATTCTTGCGGGGCGGGGCGGCTTGGCGAACTAGTTTTTTTTTTTCAACCAATCACAGAGCAACCAGATTTGTTAAGCCAATCAGAGGGTTCTATATTTAACAACTAAACTTAACAGCCCGTGGGAGTTAAAACGGCTATAACTGTTCTGTACGCTCGCAAGTAATAAGGCCATTGACGAGCAAGTGTGATGAAAAAATATATACTCTAACTAAAGGCTCCTACACAATGGGCCATCATGATACAGGACAGGCACGCAGTTAAGTATGCGTTGGAAGTATGTTTCTCCGTCTAACGTATAGCTGCGTCCTGTATGATGGGGCCAAGCAACTCAAGGCTCCAAGACTTACAACATGGTTGAACTTGTCACATGGCCACACTCACACACTGGAGCGGACTGACCGCGGCGGTCAATGGTATAAACTTGTCATTAGCTGTCAAATTTACTATTGACCGCTACCGCAGGCTGCGCCAGTCTCTTTCTGGCGCAAATTGGGTAATTTAACTAGCCTACCTAGCTACCCCATTCAACGGTAAAAACAAGAGTAATTTTTTTTGGGCCTCTTTTTACCCAGAAGGGTAAGTTTATCGCGAATTTCCTTCTATTTCAGTTCGGGGTTGCCGGAGAGATGCTCTCTAGCAACATCAAATTAAACTAATAAATTGTACTTTTGTAACTATTGAGGTACCTACATTTTTTTTCAAGTAAGGACTTCGGTATAATTTGGGTACAATTTTTTCGCATACTTAGAAATACCAAAACAGAGTGGGGTTGCCAGGGAGCATGAAATTAAAATTTTAATTTGTTTTGCCCGTGTAAAATATAGCCTATAACCATCCAGAAAGTCGATCCAACACGCAGGTGAAAGGAATTTTGAAATCCGATAAGCGGTTACGGAGATTAGCCAAAACATACAAACTTACAATCTCATAGAATTTTCCTCTAATATTAGTATAGATTAAACATCCGATCAAGATAAAATACATTTAATCTTTATAAAAAACTTAAACAATAGTTAGGTACATTTAAAATAGACATATTTTGTAATTTTACCCGCATTCTGATTGCTAATTGGCCAGAAATAGGGTAAACAACCCAGTTATTGACACTTGGTAGGTACCTACTGAAGGATAAATGTCAACAATTAATCATGTCATGCAATTAGGTACTATGCTGACGTCAACAACTCAACTATTTAAATTCTATGTATACTAAATTCAAATTAACGATTGTTAAATTGTCATCATATTGATCACAATATTGAAGTGATATTAACATTATTCTTATACTCGTATTACCCGGTTTTTAAACAATATTTAATGTTTTATAACAACATAAGTAAATTAACATTACTATAATTAGATTTTTTGAACAACCGTCATCCCGGTACTATAAACGTCAATGATGACATAAATTTTATTGTATGGATATTAGATGACAGCTGTCAAATATTGGATGTAAGGGCGTTTTCACTATAACATAGCTTGACTAATTTCTTAACCCTTAAACATGCCCCATAAATTGGCATGACTGTCGCAGGGATAAATTGCAGCCATGGAATGCAACCTTGCAAACTTACTTCAGTAACTTTACCCCTCTGTAGTAAACCTTGCACAATGTGCAAACAATCATACAAAGACAATTTCACAATCGATTAATCACAATCACAAGAGAACACTGATCATAAAAATGCCCGCATGTTGCTGTAAGCACTTGATATTATAAACGTTCAACCACTTCAAGCTTTCATATACAATTGAGTTTCAATATCCGTTCAAAAAGCTACTCTACCAGCCAAAGTAAACATTCAAATTCCAATGATAGTTTTTATAAAAATTAGGTCACATTAAATAATCTCAATTATATGAAATATATTGTGTTACAGGTAGACCCAATAAGGAACGTAAGTTCATAAGAAAGTTTTCCGTTGAAAAAAATAACAGTACAATGTATGGTAAGTACCTTTAACAATGGTCAAACTATTTGAACACCACCCAATCATGACAGCAACCCTAATACGTAAAGCGTAAACCTCGTTTTTAAGTTTAACCCAAGTCGCCAAAAATAAGCATATAAGAGAATAATAGTTCGAAGTCTATTCATAATCTTAGTCACGATTGATTTTAGTTCTATAATCAGTGAATACTTGGTATCTATCCTCAATAAAACGTATTAGTAAAGACATATCGCCTTGTACATCCGTGTTCTCCAATATCTTAAATAAATATTAAGGGAAATCTTACACAAATAGAACTACTCCCATAGAAGCTCAATAAGGCTTGTGTTATGATATGAGTATTAGACTACGATATATTTAACAGGTATAAATACTTAAAAACATAGAAAACACCTAAGATTCAGAAACAAATATTTGCCCTTACCTGGATTCGAACCCAGGACCTTCAGCTTCGTAGGCAGCGTCACTACCCACTAGGCTAACCGATCGTCAAAAATATCAACACATGAGTCTTATATCAGTAACAATAAAGACTGTATATTTGTGAAAAGTTGTCTGTATGTCTGTCTGTATAAATATTGGAGAACTCATAGACAGGGACTTTAATATACTACAGTAACTTATGGCAGCTAATATGTAAACGACATAGTACATTTATATACTCACATAGGGCGGTAAAAGAAATAAAAAAAAGAATTTCGTGGGCTCGAGCGTAATATGATTTATAATACTTGCGATCTGGTGCTTTCGTTATTAACGCCCTACGTCTCCTCGTGGTCGCGTGGTAGCGGGCGGTAATTAACACTTTACGGCCAAAGCAGACGTGAAATAATGTAGACTTCGGTTGCTTTTAAATAAATTACTATTAATTAAACTTATTTTATTATAGGCACTTTTTAAGTGTTTACAGTATTACGAATTCTTAATAGCTATAAAAATGTTCGTTAGTTTCTACGAAACACGAACGAGACATTTTCTGGCGGATGCGAAAGCGGGTAAGATAATCAGACAACTCTTTCAACTTATTGTGAACGCCACCTCCATTCATGCCCTTTCAACCTGGACAAGGCACTAGACAACCTTGTAAAAACTGAGTGCCAATATACATATTCAACCTGGACAAGGCACTAGACAACCTTGTAAAAACTGAGTGCCAATGTACACATTCAACCTAGACAAGGCACTAGACAACCTTGTAAAAACTGAGTGCCAGTGTAAACTTTCAACCTGGACAAGGCACTAGACAACCTTGTAAAAACTGAGTGCCAATATACATATTCAACCTGGACAAGGCACTAGATAACCTTGTAAAAACTGAGTGCCAATGTACACATTCAAGCTAGACAAGGCACTAGACAACCTTGTAAAAACTGAGTGCCAGTGTAAACTTTCAACCTGGACAAGGCACTAGACAACATTGTAAAAACTGAGTGCCAATATACATATTCAACCTGGACAAGGCACTAGATAACCTTGTAAAAACTGAGTGCCAATGTGCACATTCAACCTAGACAAGGCACTAGACAACCTTGTAAAAACTGAGTGCCAGTGTAAACTTTCAACCTGGACAAGGCACTAGACAACCTTGCAAGAACTGAGTGCCAATGTACTTTATCGCCCAACCATGGGTACGGGTTCTCACCTCTAGGATAATTTTTGAGTGTTCGCTATGCATGTGCAGACGATTTTGAACAGAAAGTGTGAATCCGTGCCCTTTGGCGATAGCAGGGATCGGAACCGGTTTTTTCAGAAATCCCCGAAGTAATCTAATATTTTGAATTATTTTAGGGTCTTAATGTAGGACTCTATCATGTATTTAGGCAACATTTTCAGATTATTAGACTGCCCGATCAAAAATGATATCATAAACCAAAGAACGTAATAGAAGAAATAATACCGGTATTTTTGTATGGTTAAAATACCGGTATCCGATCACTTGGCGATAGTACACTTTCAACTTGAACAAGGCACTAGAAACCTTGTAAAAACTGAGTGCCAATGTACGATTTTACCCTTATGTCATTATCTTGTCTGATTTGTCACATTTTGTCACGAAATTGCGTCTAGCCATCCAAAGGCCTATGAAAAGGCATCATTCCCTTCAATGTTTTAAAATGTTTATTTGGCCAAACAATGATACAATAATTAAGAGGGCGTTACAGTGCTCACTAGCGCCACTGTTAAATAATTGTGATTATTTAAATTTCACGATAGATATTTAAAAAAGGAGGCCACTACTCACTGTATTTTGTATTTAAGTACCTTCTGAATACACCAAGCTAGTTTGTATGTTGCTGGATTCGTCGATCTATGAACTCAAAAGAAAAACGGCCGTTTTTACTTTGGACGCATAGATTGACGAATCCAGCAACATAAAAACTAGTTTGGTGTATTCAGAAGGTACTTAAATACAAAATACAGTGAGTAGTGGCCTCCTTTTTTAAATATCTATCGTGAAATTTAAATAATCACAATTATTTAACAGTGGCGCTAGTGAGCACTGTAACGCCCTCTTAATACTTAATACTTCAGTTCTGCTGCGGATAGCCTCATTTCTGATGCGATCACGCAGAGAGCCATCTCCATTGCTCTTTGGGTGAGTCTGAGCCTTCTCGTTTCAGTGCCATATGTCATCACTGGCAACACACACCGGTCAAAGACTCTCGTCTTGAGATATTGAGGAATATTGGACGAAAATATGTGCCGTAGCTTCCCGAACGCTGCCCAGCCGAGTCGGTGGCGCGTATTGTAAGTTTTAAAAATCAAAAGTGTAAAGCTGTAGTAGATGCATCACACACAAGCATGAGGAAGGCGTCAGGCGACTCTCGGAGAGGGACGGCGCCGGCGGCGTGTCGTGAAGCTCGCTACCGACTCCTGAAATGACCACGACCACTCTCTCGCAGCAAGTGGAAAGTGTGTACTGGGTCAGTCGGACTCGCAGAGGGAGTCGAACTCCTGCGTGACGAGGGCCGCGGGCCAGCGCGCGGCGGCGGCCGGCAGCAGCGAGCACGGACACAGCATCAGGTCCAGGATGGAGGCGAGGCTGTAGCTGCCGAGGCAGTTCAGCGCCCACTCGTAGTTCACCGGGACCACGCTCAGCTCCAGAGCCAGGTCTGCAACGAATACGTGCAGGAAAAAATAAACCACACAGCACTAAATGGTATACAAGGGCTATGAAGCGCGGTTTCTATCGGGACCGGTGTCGACACCTCATCCCCTCCACGTCGCCTGCAGCTTTGTGAGCGACTGCTCGGCGATCAGCACGGCTATCACAAGACGGCGCGCGAGCTCTCTCGATTTTTCTCGCACTATCCGTCTCTTTATTATTAGAAAACTTAGAGAGGTATAGTGCGAGAAAAATCGAGAGAGCTCGCGCGCCGTCTTGTGATGGCCGTGCAGGTGACGTTGGCGCGAAAGCTAAGAGCTCATGCTCTCACATCACCTTTCTAATAGTATTTTCATCACACTTGCTCGTCAATGGCGTTATTGCTTGCGAGCGTACAGAGCAGTTATAGCCGTTTTACCTCCCACGGGCAGTTAAGTTTAGTTTTAAAATAATAGAACCCTCTGATTGGCTTAAGCAAATCTGATTGCTCTATGATTGGTTGAAAAAAACATCTAGTTGGTCAAGCCGGCCCCGCCCCGCAAGAATACTGCTCTGTGATTGGTTGAAATATTGAACTCCACTAGCACTGATCTGGAAGTGAAGTTGTCAATTTTTATTGGTGCGGCTGTATGAAACTTAGATTTTTCTGTCTTTTGTAGTTATTTATTTCCTCGCAAATGTGATGAAAAACATTGTGTATAACACGGGCGTAAGAATATTGCAAACTCGAGTCATCAAAAGCCCTCCGCCTTCGGCGTCGGGCTTCTGATAGACTCTCGTTAGCAATATTCCACTTACGCCCCTCGTTAAATAATGTACTATTAGTGTTCTGTGGAATAAACGATGGTAGGTAGTTTCTATAAATATCAATGGATTTACGATATGTACATGTAAGTGTGAGTGCGCGTTGCAATTAACCTTTTGACAGCGAGGGTACAAAACAAAACAATTAATAAAATGAAACTTCTGATATATATTTATAAATATTGTCCTTTCAAAATTAATGTACGTATCATGAACTATTTAAAAAAATGCGTCAAGTTACTTGTAAAGCTTTATATTACATAAAATTAACGAAAATGCGCAAAGCGCACGCGCGGCTGTGGCCGTCTTTAGCTGTCAAAGGGTTAATTAACTGGGTGTTCAATAGGCTTGTGACCTCATGTTAAAATGGATAACTTAGTGTTGCTAAATGGACACTAAATCATCAGATGATTGTAATAAAGTATAAATTACAATACATAATTAAAATCATAAAACGACATGGACCTTGAAAATTTAAAAAAATATATGATTTTTTTATAGTCCAAGAGTAAATTTACCGCTACCAGTAGAATCCTTACACTTTTATAGAAACAAAATTGTATGACAGCTATGGACCTAAACGCAGTGCTTCGCGACTGAAACAGCAATGTACTTGATTTTCTATACAACGATTAGTTCAAATAGCAAAGTGTGACGTCATACTTTTGAGTCAATCAGTATGAAGCGTCTCGGCTACCGCCAGCGGGGTCCGTCTTTGACTCGAATTGTTGGGTATTCATGTTTGTTAATTGTTGTAGTTGCTCCAATACAAACATTTGTTCCCCTACAAAAAGTTGTTCGAATAGCATCGTAAAAAAATCTTAGGTCACAAGCCTATTACGTCGCTGATTTGCTTGATGGTCGTGTACATTACCCTCCCGTAGTTTGTATTTGTTATATCGATATCGCGACTTTAATTTACATACGCACACATTGTTTCTTGGGTTCCGTACTTCAAAAGTAAAAAACGGATAATAGTCGCAACTTCGTGGTGTCAGGTAACCCCGACCGCGAAAACGCCGCAACTTGACTCCCTTCGGCCAAAATCCTTCCGTAGTGAAGGTCGATAGATGGTCTGTTGGAACACTCACCACAAAGCAATACGGGTGTAGACTCTAAATGTATTATTACTTCAAAAGAAAGAGGTATAAAAATATGCCTAATAACAAAAATCCCATTCATATACTACAACCATTTTAATGTTGCTTGTTAGAGGGAGGAAGCGCTCGGGGATCGTGACGTCACGACCATCAAGCGTCATAGTAAATGACAATAGTTTCGTATAAAGGTGCGTTTTGCGGAAAAGGGACAGAATACCCCTTTTAAAACTGTGGACACTTATAACTTTGTGATTATTAAACCTCTCGCGTTGATTTTTCTCCATTTGACTACATTTTTAATCCTTTTTCGAGAAAATCCAACATAAATGTTTATTTTATCTTGTCTACACCCCTATTAAAATTCACGTTATGGTGAGATTCCGAGCTCACGACCCTCAGGACGAATTCGGTGTTCACGCGTACATACTGCACTACCTCCTCTGCCCTCTGCACTACTGCAGCCGGGACACGTAAAGCTGCGTGGATGTGCTACTGTAGCAGGAGGCGGCTCGTGATGTGGTCCAGTCGGTGCGCTACCGCACAGATCCCGCTTCTTCTTCTCCCCTAGCTTGTGACGTCGCGACTTGTGTCGAGTGAGGCAGCTGGGTTAGACAGGTGGCGGCGCTTACACGTGAACTGGTTCTCCTGCGTGTGCTCGGGCTCGGCCAGCAGCAGGCGCACGTCGTCGCCGAGCACGCGCACGCCGCGCGCCTCCCGCACCACGCGCCCGCCCGCCGCCTCCAGCATCACCTGTCCGAGTGTTATATTACGGATATATGTCGCAGGGAAATGGCTAAACCAGAGATTTGAACAAATCTCTAAGGGATATGACCAACTCACGCAGGATGTTAAAATGGCGAATCCATTTGATCAAATCCCTGAATCTGTTTAGTGAAATAACAAAATCGGACAAAAAAGCCGGTGCCTAGCCCGCAATGGAGTCAGCGGGGAGCGGGAAGGTGCAAGAGGGAGGTAACGCGACCGCGCGACGCGCGAGCGACTTAATCTGTACTAGAGTTGAGATTTGTATCATTTCACTGAACGAGTCTAGTGAAATGATAAAACGAGTTGACTTTGCGATTTCTTTTCGTCAACTCACCGACGTGTTTCAGGGAGTTTATCAAATCACTAAACAAATCTAGTGAAATGAAAAAACGAGTTGCCTTTTCAGTCTGATTTCGTCATTTCACTAATCAGATTCAGGGATTTTTTCTGGGCAAATGATAAAATAGATTCGCCATTTTAACATCTTGCGTGAGTTGGTCATATCCCTTAGAGATTTGTTCAAATCTCTGGTTTGGCCATTTCCCTGCGACATATATATTACAGCGTGTTCATATGCTCATATACACATTTGTATTTTTATGTCAACAATAAAAAAAATCCCTACGAGGGTAGGAATATTTACTATCAAAATTAGGCTCGATGAGTCGGTCAGGAACCAAGAACTAACACCTTGGCCACGACTTTGGTCTGCGGCAGCGTTTCATCTGTTCATTGCGCGGTCGAGACGCGCAACGCATTGTGGTTAGTTGGGATCACGCGCAATGAATTAGAAAAACCGCTGCCGCAGGTCGCTTAAGACCAAAGTCGTGGCCAAGGCGTAAAAGGTATGAAATCCCGTCACGGACCGAAATGAACTAATCCCTCGTACAAGATCGAAATCGCTCTCCGGTCCTTTAGTTCAATTGCAGCCAATCAGTGAACGTGTGAACGAAACGGAGCGCTTGCAATCCAAATGCCTACAAATAAAACTGGCAACTTTATGCATACGTGTCTTATCTCATAGATGCATACGACTTTTTGAATTGTGATGATAGGACCGAACCGAAGAGCGCTCGGTGCGTCAGTTAAATCGTTCATTCAAATTATTTATTTCGAAACGGTTCTTCATTCCCTGATCTCAAAACTTGCTCCCGGACTAGTTCCTGTGACCGATTGATCGTGATCGGAGCGCTCCTTTTAACGTTTTGAGAGCTAAAGACGGCTGTGGACGCGGATGAAAACTCGTGCCACTGAAGCCTTCCGTGGCTTCAGTGGCACAACCGCGCGTGCGCTTTGCGCTTTTTCGTTAATTTTATGTAATAAAACCGGCCAAGTGCGTGTCGGACCACGCAAAACGAAGGGTTCCGTGCCTATTCAAAAGGTCGTATCGTCACAGAAATTTTACGGCACTTACGTCCTTTTCTTTGAGGAATGCAGTTTTTCAGCAATATCTCGAAAACCTCTGAACCGATCTTGTTCAAAACAATTTTCGGTGAATGGAATTAATAAGCCCTATGTCCATAAATTTTTCTATATTTTTAAAATACACCGTTCAAAAATTAGAGGGGGTGGGGACAGAATTTTAGTGACTTTCGGGGCGATTATCTCCGACCCTATTCACTTAATCAAAAAAAATGCTAAGAAACCTTATATTTATTTTGAAAGGCCTATCTATTGATGTGCCACACGGGGGGTCACAATGAAAAAAAAAATTTGACTTTTAGTTTTATGTATGGAGCGCACCCCTGAAAAAAAAAAAATGTCATTTTAATTACAAAACTATGTAGCGGCTAACAAAATAAACCTATCCTCAAAATTTTATTCAAATACACCTTATAGTTTTCGAGTAAAATGCCTGTGACATACGGACAGACGGACAGACGGACATGACGAAACTATAAGGGTTCCGTTTTTGCCATTTTGGCTACGGAACCCTAAAAAGCTTTACAAGTAACCCATTTTTTTAATAGTTCATGATACGTTCATTAATTTTGACATGACAATATTTATCAGAAGTTTCATTTTATTCATATTTTGTTTGGCTATTGTTTTTATTCTGGCCTCAGTTGGGCACTGTTTTGTTTTGCACCCTCGCTGTCAAAAGGTTAAAGACTGAGCGTGCACAACTCTTATGTTCTAATTTCAATGGATTACAAATTGGCATGGCCTTGTAAAATCCAAGTCAGTTCATATAAAATTATCTGTAGGTATTACTCTACGACGGTATTTCGATAGCGACTTCAACGACACAACTGACCTTGAACTTGACCGTGAGTGGCGGTGCGGGCTCGCTTGGATCCTATTTAACACCCGACCAATTTAACACTTAATTCCTTTCTACGTCGACGCTTCAATAGCGCGATGCAGCCGACGTCACAGCGCCATCTATCGCGCTGTTAGAACAACTGACCTTGAGCACGGGCTCGCTGAGCACGCTGAAGGGCGGCATGCAGTAGAACGTGAAGCCCTCGAACAGCTTGCGAGTGGCGGTGCGGGCTCGCTCGGGTCCCGGCTCGCCCGTCCAGTCTAGGGCTTCGAAGCGTGCCTGACAAAAAAGCCAGAATACGGTCACAATCATAGTTGTAAAAACGATCATTTGAATTGACGCCACACTGTAGCCTAGTTTGAAAACTGGATTTGATGAGATTCCCCCTATACTTGTTAAAGCTTGCAATCACGAACTTACATGGTCTCTCACTCAATTGTTAAACCAATCTTTCTCTGAAGGTAATTTTCCTGATCTTCTAAAAATATCAATAATAAAACCCATTCCGAAGACTAAACTTGCTGATGATCCTCAAAAGTTCCACCCCATAGCACTTTTGCCCACCTTTGCAAAAGTATTTGAAAAAGCAATTGGCTAACGGAGTCAACTCTTCCTGTGAAAAGTTTAGAGCGGTTTCCGGGCAAAAAAAGATCAACTGTAACAGCCCTTCAAAATGTCACGCATGAAATATTAAATACTTATAATTAATAACCGGATATATGCTATAGCAATGCTGTTAGATATGAGTAAAGCGTATGACAGAGTATCTCAAAGAATTATTTTAACAAATTCTATTCCGCAAGGTAGTGTCTTAGGCTGTTTATTATTTTTGATCTATTTCAACGATTTACCGAAAAAATAGATCAAAAATGCATGCTTTACGCAGATGACATTGCAGTTGTGATTCAAAGTAATGATGGCACTGACTTAAAGGAACAATTAGAAACTACTCTTAACGATATAACAAACTGGCTGACAGACCACAATTTAACATTAAATGTCGCAAAAACTAAGCTTATCAAAATAAAACCACGACAAAAATCTGCTCTACATTAAAATTATTTGTACGATAATACAGAAATACCGATTGTAGTACTGTACACCGCTACGAGTAGAAAATGACTAAACTAAACTGGGAAGCGCATATCAATAAAGTGTCAGGAGAACTGTCCCAATTTACATACGCCGTGAATGCACAGAACTTAAAAAAAATCTCCTTGTGCCTATTATGCGTGTATGCCGATTCCCGCCTGAGCTACTGAATAATTTTGTGGGTAAACAGTACATGTGCAAAAAATATGTTTATACTGCAAAAATGGTGCATAAGAATTATAATGAATGTTAGGGAAACAGAAAGCTGTAAACCATATTTTATCCGTATACAGATCTTGATATTATAATATGAATATTATGAATATATTTAAAAGTTATAAATTTGTTAGGAAAAATCGTATATGAATTGACCGATCAGGAGATACAAATTTAAATCTTTATAATCTTATACAAAGGAACCAGTTGCTAAGTAAATTTACTATCATGCAAATGGTTAGTTCAGGAACACGCCATATGTCAGTAAAAATATATACCTAATAAATATATAAATAAATAAATAGAAAAGGATACTGAATTTTATAAAAAAATTTAAACAATCGTTAGCGATAATTAATAGTTTTTATACCTGGCATGAATTCTTTGATTTTAAATATTGATTTCGAGTATCTACCTAGCTCAAGTTTGTGTATGTAAATGAACTTGTCAATTGCTGCGCCCTTACAGGGTTTATGTTGTACTATGTAAACCTTTAAAACACATAAATGCGATAAATAAATGAATGAAACGTCGTCAACTATATATTACCCCTATAACACCCCCTGCTTAATTTGGGACAAAACTTATTTTTAGTCGATTTTTATAGTACTCAATCTTGACAAAAAGACCCCCCAAGATAGACAGAAAGAGAGGGAAGATAGATGCGTTATTCCTGACGTCAGAATGGCTGACCACTTTCTTTGTCCCATTTCTCAAATTTTAGCGAGGTACAAATTATTTAATGTTACGAACCAAATGGTACAAAACAGGTACAAACTGATTAGCTCAAACTTGCAATAGTCCAGCCATCGCGACTTTTTCGTAATATCCGGGTGTCAGAAGATTTACAAAAATGTATTTCTCAAAAACTACACACATTAGAAACGCGGGAGTTTTAGTCTCGCATTTGCAATGATCTAAACTGCAGAAATTTGTAATAAAATGGGGATGTCACTTTTTTGGCTCCTATAAAACACTGTGCATCGTTACGGTCATCAATGTCATCGTATCTTAATGGCATGCACATGCACGTAATTTATACAAATTCGATAAGATATATTGACTTTGTTGCCCTGTTACAGTAACCGATGCGCATAAACAGACAAAATGACCACTTTGTTTCATACGTGTGACATTTTGTATCATTACATTTTAAAGCGCAGTTTGTCCATGGCAGATTGCCATCATATGTATAGTATCCATTTATGAGCTCTTTATAACATCCTGGTATTGATATAATGTTTATGCCAAATGGTAGTTCTCAAATTAACGATTTGACGAAATGACAGACATATTATATGAGTAGTTTATAATAGTACACTCGCGAGCAAAAGTATTGCACCACTTGCACGAATTTGAAACGCATTTGAAAACTTGTAAAATCAATGCTATTTCAGGTCCTAAAGCTGAAAAAAAATACAGAAAATGTAATAATCTAACCTATATTCTGTAAATGTGATTGCCGCGAAAACACTCTTCTTCAAGAAGAACTCCCGAAGAGTTCCAAACATGTCGCCAAAGTTTAAATTCGATTATACTCTACTTAATATACTTACTTTGTAATTTATTTAAATCAGTAGTTAAGAACTCCCCGTCGGCACACAAAGCTGTTAAGGTTTTGCCAAAATTTGTTGCAAAAAAAATCAATGCAATCTCAGGTCCTAAGACTGGAAAAAACTTAGAATACAGAAAGTAGGCGCAAAACGCTCCAAGAATAAGTCAGAAAAACTTCAAACTCAGGCTTTTTTTAAGCATTTTTTTATTTCTAATAAAAAAAAATTGCTCAAAAAAACCCTTATTTCAAAGTTTTCCTGACCCTTTTTTGGAGCGTTTTGCGCCTACTTTCTGTATTCTAAGTTTTTTCAGATTAAGGTTAAATAATCACAAAGTTATAGGTAATTGTAAGTGTCCAAAATTTTGAGAGGGGGTATATTCTGTCCCTTTTTAAACGATTGTCATTTACTATGACGCTCGATGGTCGTGACGTCTCGATCCCCGAGCGTTTTCTCCCTCTAACAAGCAACATTAAAACGGTTGTAGCTTCGTAATTTTTTGAGATTTTTAAATGGGATTTTATTTATCTTTAGCATTGATTTAGTATAAGTAACTAGATACACAATCAGCCGAAAAAAGTGGCCGTCCAAAAGAACCGCGCGATCGACACTTGCGGCTCTTTTGCGTTTAGTCTGGTTTCGACCGTGAGACTTGACGGTTGTCAAAAATGACAAAAATGATCTGTGAAAAAATTCGTTAATAGCAAATATAGCAATAGAAAAAATATAAAAAAGGATTGGATATATTTCTTTAACTAAGTTCTATTGATAGCGTAAAGAATTTCATGTAAACTCATGGGCATTTCATGGTTTTGAATAAATAATTTCGTTAGTACAAATGACAGATTATCACGGAACAAAAACCTAAGGAGTCAGTACCTACTTATTAGATTTTTTTATAGAGTAGTACAGTTACGTTATTTGTGGGTTTCAATTTAAGATTCCCGAGAAATCCTTAGCGATGTGCAAAGTAGGCCGCAGTTATAGGCTTATAGCACGAGATAGGAGACATCAACGACGAAGAGTGGTGACGACTTCGTCGTGTGTTTATTTTTTAAGTTTATATAAATCTTGTAAAAATAAATGTTTAACTAAAGATAAATTGATATTCAGATTGTAAGTCATTATTATATGTCGCAAAGGGACTAATTAGATACGTCAAATATACCACGCTAAAATGATCTACATACCTAGTTCTTATTCCCTTTTCACTAGTCGTGCGTAGAATTTTTAAGGAGTTTGACAGCTGCACTGATAATACGTAATGCCCACCGAACAATGTTTTATGTATATGTATTTATAAAAAAAATTAAAGTGTTAATTGTTTAGGTATTGCCTGCTTGTAAAAATAAATAATCATGATTTATTTGTGTTTTTCGTCTTCCTGTTTAAATAAATAAAATATTATAGATTTTATTCATTAAAGTGTGACATGTAAAATACTTCCAAACAGCAAAAATCCGCAACATACTTCGTCAATCATTTACAAATGACTGTATTGTTTATACAATATTATTAAAATAATTTTATAATGCGACTCCATTCATTCGCTATTTAGTTTTGACGTGAGCAATCAAGTCACATTATGATAAAATCTCAATAAACTAAAAAGTTTTTAATCTGTTTGTTGCTATTCGCTAATATGGCCCTTACGGCTTAAAACACTAAGTTCTCTTTTATATGAAGCATATATCTCAACGCAGGTTATAAGTAAACGCTATTGGCATCAACTGAAATATAGCTAGAGTTGTCATTTTGGGGCACATTTCTTGAAATTTTTGTTCGACATTGTGCGTCTATTTACTTTATTATACGTCAATGATCTTTAGGCATATTTTTTTGCATTCTTTTTATTGAAGTAATAATACATTTTGAGTCTACACCCGTATTGTTTTTGAATAAAGGAAATGAATGAATGAAATGAAATAAACACATGAACTTCACCAGTAGCTCACCTCGGGTGCATTGCCGCGGCGCAGCCACGCCTCGACCCACTCGTAGCGCACGATCCACCGGCCCGCCGCCAGCGCGCACATGAACTTCACCAGTAGCTCACCTCGGGTGCATTGCCGCGGCGCAGCCACGCCTCGACCCACTCGTAGCGCACGATCCACCGGCCCGCCGCCAGCGCGCACATGAACTTCACCAGTAGCTCACCTCGGGTGCATTGCCGCGGCGCAGCCACGCCTCGACCCACTCGTAGCGCACGATCCACCGGCCCGCCGCCAGCGCGCACATGAACTTCACCAGTAGCTCACCTCGGGTGCATTGCCGCGGCGCAGCCACGCCTCGACCCACTCGTAGCGCACGATCCACCGGCCCGCCGCCAGCGCGCACATGAACTTCACCAGTAGCTCACCTCGGGTGCATTGCCGCGGCGCAGCCACGCCTCGACCCACTCGTAGCGCACGATCCACCGGCCCGCCGCCAGCGCGCACATGAACTTCACCAGTAGCTCACCTCGGGTGCATTGCCGCGGCGCAGCCACGCCTCGACCCACTCGTAGCGCACGATCCACCGGCCCGCCGCCAGCGCGCACATGAACTTCACCAGTAGCTCACCTCGGGTGCATTGCCGCGGCGCAGCCACGCCTCGACCCACTCGTAGCGCACGATCCACCGGCCCGCCGCCAGCGCGCACATGAACTTCACCAGTAGCTCACCTCGGGTGCATTGCCGCGGCGCAGCCACGCCTCGACCCACTCGTAGCGCACGATCCACCGGCCCGCCGCCAGCGCGCACATGAACTTCACCAGTAGCTCACCTCGGGTGCATTGCCGCGGCGCAGCCACGCCTCGACCCACTCGTAGCGCACGATCCACCGGCCCGCCGCCAGCGCGCACATGAACTTCACCAGTAGCTCACCTCGGGTGCATTGCCGCGGCGCAGCCACGCCTCGACCCACTCGTAGCGCACGATCCACCGGCCCGCCGCCAGCGCGCACATGAACTTCACCAGTAGCTCACCTCGGGTGCATTGCCGCGGCGCAGCCACGCCTCGACCCACTCGTAGCGCACGATCCACCGGCCCGCCGCCAGCGCGCACATGAACTTCACCAGTAGCTCACCTCGGGTGCATTGCCGCGGCGCAGCCACGCCTCGACCCACTCGTAGCGCACGATCCACCGGCCCGCCGCCAGCGCGCACATGAACTTCACCAGTAGCTCACCTCGGGTGCATTGCCGCGGCGCAGCCACGCCTCGACCCACTCGTAGCGCACGATCCACCGGCCCGCCGCCAGCGCGCACATGAACTTCACCAGTAGCTCACCTCGGGTGCATTGCCGCGGCGCAGCCACGCCTCGACCCACTCGTAGCGCACGATCCACCGGCCCGCCGCCAGCGCGCACATGAACTTCACCAGTAGCTCACCTCGGGTGCATTGCCGCGGCGCAGCCACGCCTCGACCCACTCGTAGCGCACGATCCACCGGCCCGCCGCCAGCGCGCACATGAACTTCACCAGTAGCTCACCTCGGGTGCATTGCCGCGGCGCAGCCACGCCTCGACCCACTCGTAGCGCACGATCCACCGGCCCGCCGCCAGCGCGCACATGAACTTCACCAGTAGCTCACCTCGGGTGCATTGCCGCGGCGCAGCCACGCCTCGACCCACTCGTAGCGCACGATCCACCGGCCCGCCGCCAGCGCGCACATGAACTTCACCAGTAGCTCACCTCGGGTGCATTGCCGCGGCGCAGCCACGCCTCGACCCACTCGTAGCGCACGATCCACCGGCCCGCCGCCAGCGCGCACATGAACTTCACCAGTAGCTCACCTCGGGTGCATTGCCGCGGCGCAGCCACGCCTCGACCCACTCGTAGCGCACGATCCACCGGCCCGCCGCCAGCGCGCACATGAACTTCACCAGTAGCTCACCTCGGGTGCATTGCCGCGGCGCAGCCACGCCTCGACCCACTCGTAGCGCACGATCCACCGGCCCGCCGCCAGCGCGCACATGAACTTCACCAGTAGCTCACCTCGGGTGCATTGCCGCGGCGCAGCCACGCCTCGACCCACTCGTAGCGCACGATCCACCGGCCCGCCGCCAGCGCGCACATGAACTTCACCAGTAGCTCACCTCGGGTGCATTGCCGCGGCGCAGCCACGCCTCGACCCACTCGTAGCGCACGATCCACCGGCCCGCCGCCAGCGCGCACATGAACTTCACCAGTAGCTCACCTCGGGTGCATTGCCGCGGCGCAGCCACGCCTCGACCCACTCGTAGCGCACGATCCACCGGCCCGCCGCCAGCGCGCACATGAACTTCACCAGTAGCTCACCTCGGGTGCATTGCCGCGGCGCAGCCACGCCTCGACCCACTCGTAGCGCACGATCCACCGGCCCGCCGCCAGCGCGCACATGAACTTCACCAGTAGCTCACCTCGGGTGCATTGCCGCGGCGCAGCCACGCCTCGACCCACTCGTAGCGCACGATCCACCGGCCCGCCGCCAGCGCGCACATGAACTTCACCAGTAGCTCACCTCGGGTGCATTGCCGCGGCGCAGCCACGCCTCGACCCACTCGTAGCGCACGATCCACCGGCCCGCCGCCAGCGCGCACATGAACTTCACCAGTAGCTCACCTCGGGTGCATTGCCGCGGCGCAGCCACGCCTCGACCCACTCGTAGCGCACGATCCACCGGCCCGCCGCCAGCGCGCACATGAACTACACCAGTAGCTCACCTCGGGTGCATTGCCGCGGCGCAGCCACGCCTCGACCCACTCGTAGCGCACGATCCACCGGCCCGCCGCCAGCGCGCACATGAACTTCACCGTCCTGGGAATAAGGATCATATTGCAATGACCGCTCTTTGAGTTAGGCTCAGCATACATTGGTTATTCAGCGCCATATTCCGGTAACAAGATTGTTAAAGTTTTGCACTTTACATTTTTATAAATATCATATATTCTTGCAAGGCCATCCCCCTTGCACAAATGTATGATTTTTCAATACTGCCTAATAATTTTGGTATTATATGTACCTTGGCTATGACTATTTACTTTATTATTTAATAGATGCCCAAAAAAAATTGTATAAAAAATCCAGTGCCGGGTTGTTATTTTTAGGGTTCCGCATCTCAAAGAGTTCGATTTTTTCACAGGCATAAGGGACTGTAGATTTGAGTATATGGTTTTAATTTCAACTTGATACCCCCACGCGTTCCCGAGATAAAGGGTCTTGACAGACAGACAGACAGACGGACAACAAAGTGATCGTATAAGGGTTCCGTTTTTTCCTTTTGAGGTACGGAACCCTAAAAATGGCAACAAAATTGCCCAATAACTATACTTTCATAAAATTGAAAAAATGCAAAAGCTTACCGCTGCGACCTGCCGTTCTCGTCAACTTTCACCACCAAATGTGTCAGCTCTTTAGAAAACTCCTTCACAAACTTCCAATTCTTCTTTGCACAAAGCGTTTCAACAGTTTTCACCTCATCCGATGTTAAGCACGACGCCGCTAGACAATACTTGGATACATTTGGCGCCCGAGGTTTGGTAAACTCGTCAGTATTTGACAGCTCACCACCAAAATTCAACGATTTCCTCGCGACTGGGGTTGAATTATGTTGAACTGAATTGAAGAATTGGTTGATAGTAGGTGTCTCCAAAGTTTGCTTGGGTTTCGCTACGAATGTAGCGTCTTTGTCCGTGTCTGAGATGTTAATGATCTCTTTGATGAGTTGCGACTCGGCGGGATGTAGTTGCGACTCGGCGCGGTGCAGTTGCGACTCGGCGGGGTGAAGTTGCGACTCGGCGGGGTGCATTTGCGACTCGGCGGGGTGCATTTGCGACTCGGCGGGGTGCAGTTGAGACTGCGCGAGGCTCTGTTGCGAAGCGGCGTTGGAAGTCGCGGATTTTCTTGTGAATGGTGAAGCTCTGTAAATAATCAAAAATCTTGTTTTATTTGTGGAAAATCACCACAAATAGGGGTCATGTTAAAATTGATAACGTAGTGTTGCTAAATGGATAGTAATCCATGAAATTATTGTAATAAAGTATAAATTAAAAAATATAATTAAAATCTTAAAAAGATGATATCAAAGACCATGCTGATTCCAATGATACCACTTGGCGGTATAAACCTTTTCGGTCCAGCGAAAATCGTAAATAAGGTAGTTTCTACGAATTAGCTGCTTCACTAATACGACGGTTAGATTAGTACAAATAGCAGATTGGAACGTCATACTTTTATTTATTTATATTTGGAGAACCAACAGCTACAGAAACACAATGATATTATAGATAGAATACAAAAAGCCAATTACAGGTTCCCACCGATAGCATCAGAGTAAGTAAACATTTGTGAGATCACTATTTTTGCATTACTGAGATTTCCTAGGAGTTACAAAGTGTGGGAACTTATTTATTAATTTAACGAAACTATAAATATACTTATTGCACGTAGAACCGATGGCCGTTGGGGCGGAAAGGTTCTCGAGTGGCGACCACGTACCGGAAGGCGCAGCGTGGGTAGGCCCCCCACAAGGTGGACTGATGACCTGGTAAAGGTCGCGGGAGTCCGCTGGATGCGGGTGGCGCAGGACCGGTCAATTTGGAACTCTCTGGGGGAGGCCTATGTCCAGCAGTGGACGTCTTTCGGCTGATATGATGATGATGATAAATATACCAACGTCATAAGGGTAGTAACACAGTACGATGAACTTAAAGCTATTAATTTAAGGCTACGCTCACTCATAGAAACTCCTCGTCGGTTAACGCCTCACCGCAGGAATATTACTGTTAAATATGTCAATATCAAGGTCTTTAGTTAGCCCATTAACTTTTTTACAGCCACGAATTAGAAAACTGTTCTGCCTGTAATTACGCGGGGCAAAAAGCATTCACGGGGAATAGTGAGAGGGGGATTATGTCTTTTAGTTCTAGACGGAATATTGAATGAAAGTTTAACCAATAAATCGGAACAGTCTACATTACCATTTATAATGTTTAAAATGTAAGTAATGTCCGCTACGTCCCGACGCATAAAAAAAAAGTAGTAAAAAAGGACTTTAATAATTTTAGCTTGGGTAAAATATAATGAATTGCGTATGATGAAACCTAATGCTTTGTTAGCACTAGATATAATATTATTAATATGGTCATCGAATAGAAGTTTAGAGTTAGTTTATGTCAATTAGTATCAAGCGTTTCGGCTGCCGCCAGCGAGGTCAATCTTGGACTCAAATTTTTGGGTATTTATGTATCTTCATTGTGGTTGCTCCTCTCCAAAAACTGGATCGAATGGCATCGTAAAAAATTTTAGGTCACATCCCTATTGATAAAGATGTAGTGAAAAAAGAGAAGTCAACTATGGTGTAAGTGCTCAAGAAAGAATTGGAACCTACGTCTGAAATAAAATTAAACAATATAACACTTATCATCAAGGCGGAGCTTCGCTAGAACGCACGTAAGCTAGAAAGTTGCGAAAAAACGTCCATAGTACCGCATCAAGTACCGTTTTTTTCTAAAAACTGTGAAATATATATATGTATATGTATAATAAAATGGTCTGCACATGAAGCTACCGTGCCAAGTAAATAGAGAGCCTTTTTAATGTTATTGTGCATAGCTGATTGTAAGTAGCTACTTCTGCTGCTGATTGTCCTTTGCATGGTTACAATTAAAACCTTCACTTTACATTGTATAGTGTACATACTTCTGTGGTGTGTCTTCACACACGCTCATATCCGAGTCGTCCTGGTCCTGTGGCGTGGCCGGTATCTCCTCCTGGCTCGCAGCCCGGACCTGGCCCAGCTCCTGACTCCGGAGCTGCTGGTGTTCGCTACCAGCCAGGTCTTGGCACATGCCAGGGGTTAGCAGATTTTCAATGTGGGCTTGGGTTTCGGGGCCGTGCTTCTGGAAGGTATTGAGATTGATCCGAAGGTGTTCTTGGTAAATGATATGGATTGATCTTATTTTAAGTTAATTTTACGCATAATTAATGATCCGAAAATAGAATGTAATTTAGTTTAACCCAGCTGGAGGGTTGGATCTTAAAATAAGGCGCCTGGTTGTGGGGGGCTTTTTTGGGTTGTTTTTAAATGATTTAAAGCAATTAAAGTATTTTGTATTTTATCTAATATTACGTGAAACTAATACATACCAAAAATCTAATCAGAGCACTCCACTATCCTGAGCCGAGCATATTTAAAGTTTAAATTTGTCACGGAATTTGTCAACTCGACCCCACGTCGTCTTTGTGGTCCCTACCCCTAGAGTGTATATAAAAGCCCGGAGGCGCGGAGGGAGGGCAGCCCCCGCCCGCCGTGAGGAAGTGCAGGCACGAGCGAGCCGGCGCTGCGGAGGCGAGCGGTGGTGCCAAGCGGCGGACCCACCACGGTGTCCACCTCATTCTCCCCCCCTCCCTGCATTGCAATCTTTGCCAATGTTATAACCTCAAATTATAACCATTAATAATTCAGAAACCAAGCATCTGGGGGGGGGGGGGGGGGGGGGGTTCCGGCCAAACCATTGCATCTCTATACTTGAAACCATAATTAGATTCCAAAAAAACTACCCTCTGTGTTGCCATTAAAATGAGGAGGGTTGACACCGGTGAATTTGCATTTTTCTAAATGATGAAAACTAGCTACGTCTATCATTTAGAAAAATGAAAATTCACCTGTGTCAACCCTCCTCATTTTAATAGCAACACAAAGGGTAGTTTTTTTGGAATCTAATTATGGTTTCAAGTATAGGCCGACTATATAGTAGTGAAAGAATGTTTAAAATTTTAAAAAATCGTTCTGAAGGCTACCCTCTACATAAAAACATACAAAGCTACACACCTATTCCTCTGTATAACATTAATAGAGATAGTATAGATTACAGAGCAAGTAAAATTAGTAACCAGCGACATCATATGTGTCGAGTAAATCAATGCCATATTAAATCACCACCTCAAAATCAAAATACACTTAAAAGTTGTAAATAATATAAGTAAATACACACCTGATTATGGTCCTTCTGTGTAACAATCTGCGAGTCCACATTCGAAAGTGCAAACAGACTTTCGCTGTCCTTCGGCGGCAAATTACTGTTTTTGTTTTGTGTGACATTCGCCAGCTTGCTCAAACCTTTCTTTTGAGTTTTCTGAGTCTTCAAAAATTGAGAGTGCTGCGTTACAACTGTGGCGTCTTGTTTATCAACCAAAGTTATGTCTTCATCAATTTTTATGATGCTCTGGCTTTTGTCGACATTCTCCATGTCAGCATCAATGCTAGCAAACACTTGGCCCATAACTGAATCGTAATTAATCGAGCTCTCATCTTTATTGTCTTCCTTAGCAACATCATCAATACTATCTTCATAAATATCACTCACTTTAGCTTTCTTGTTGCTAGCCACTTCTTTATCATTTTCTCTGTTCCTTTTGTCTGCCTGCCTTTGTGTTTGCGTTTTTTTTCTAGTATTCTTCAATGAAGGCATTAATATTTCAGATGGAGCTGGTTTAGATGTTTTCAGTAGTTGAACATTCTCTTGCACTGATCCACTGGCAAACATGTCTTCATCTAGTACTATATCAGCAGCTTTTTCCTCTTTATTAAAAGCTATGTAGGTAGAAGATACTTTATTAACTTCTTCATGTTTCTTTTCTGTAATGTTCTGTGTCTTATCTTTTTGCACTTCATCATTTTTGTCATCATTACATTCCATAATGTTAGAAAGTTCTTTTTCAAGGCTTGGTGAAATATCAACTAGTACAGTTTCAGCTGATGCAGTGTTTTTCTTTGTTGATACAGTTTTGTTTAAATTAAGTTTGCTGTTCTCTACAATGGGTTCAATGCATTTTGTATGCTGTGTGACAGCACTTACTACACCCTCACCACCAATATTAATTTCAATGTTTTGTACATCATAATTTTTAGGAGCAGCTGGAGATGCATTGCAGGAAGTTGATTTTTCCATGCACTGCATTGTTTGTGCTTCTTGGTCTGTGTTAAGTTTCACTTTAACATCGTTTTTCTTTTTCTTGATAAATATATTTGTTAATGTACTTCCGATTTTTATTGTTATTTGTATATCATCTGAGTCAGTTTCAATATTGTCATTAACAACATGGTTAACAGATTTGGCAGTATTATCTTTAACTCTCTCAATATGTTCAGAATCATTTTTCGACTCATTTGTGTATTTATCTATCTGTAAGGCACTTTTTTTCAGGAATGGTATATTGTTTTTGGATGTTGACACTTCAGCAGCTTTATTAGGATCCCTCTCATTCTGATGAATGTTTGCACTTTTTAAATGATTCAATATAGATGAGCTATTTGTTCTATGGTCAATTTTAGACACATTTCCATCATCTTGATTAGTTGGAACTGCTTGTAAACTATGTGTCTCTTCAGTTGATGTATTTGCAGGGCTTTTACTATTATCTTTGTCGTCATGTTTATTATCATCCATATTTATTTCATCAAAAACCGGTGACTCCTCCTTTTCGTCTATTTTCATGTTGGGTGTAAAATCATCTATTAATATAACTTTCTGAGATTCTGTGTCCACAGGAGTGGCTGGCTTGCTTATGGCACTTTTAGTTTTCTTACACATTTCTATTGAAACATTTAACTTATTTTTATTCTTTTTTTGCAGTTTTCTGAATTCCTTCCTCATTTTCTTAACATTGCTCCAGTTCTGTTTGATTTTACTCAACTTGTCCGTATCCATGCTCATGTTGCTAGAGCTGTGCTTGTCTGCGGAGGTTTCACTTGGTTTGGATTCATACTTGTGTTCTCTTTTTCTGGAACTTCTGCGAGGATGGTCGGTTGTGTATTCATCATCGTCTAGTATAAATGGTTCAATGTTAGGGCCAACATTTTCTTTGTTTTTGACAAATTCTTCTGTATCTGGGATACTTTCGATCTTGTCCCAGTCATCCTGGGGTGGAGGAGGGGCATGTATTACTTTTGTTGGACTGGCAACCTTCTTAGAGCCGGTATGAACCTGAATCTCGCAAGTTTTCACTTCAACGGCTGGGCTCTCTGCTTGCGTGGACAGATGGGCTGAGAAGTGGTTTTGAGAGTCACAGAGCCATGCATTTACAGTTTTACTTGAACCTTTTTCTACAATCTTCTTCATGGCCTGAGCTGGTGGGTCTAGAGCAAATTCCTCCACTGAAAAACAGAGTATATTTTAAATGAATAGCACTCTTGCAACCTGTTGGACCTAATAAACTGTTAAGTTCATCCATACTAATACTAATATTATAAATGGGAAAGTGTATGTGTGTCTTTGTTTGTTTGTTTGTCCGTCTTTCACGGCAAAACGGGGCGACGAATTCACGTGATTTTTTTAAGTGGAGATAGTTGAAGGGATGGAGAGTGACATAAGCTACTTTTTGTCTCTTATCCCCCACTTCCCTAAAATGGGGGGTGGAAGTTTGCATGGTATGCGGACTATTTGTGACTAACAAAAAAATCGTGCATCATTTTTTTTTGGAAATCTGCACCCAACCCCTTAAAAGAGGGGGTGAAATTTTATATGGGGGTCCAGATATGTAGAGTCGAAATACTATCTTCCCTGTTGGGGTGCGATGGGGTTGTGTCTAAATATCAATATGGGTGTCGTTTTTATGGTTTTTTGGGACGTTAATTACGAAAATGGCATCGATTTTGAAATTTAACATTGTGGACATGAACATTCTTGAAAGTATTTGTGCCAAATTGCGATTAAATTGGAACACACGGGTCAAACTGAGATGCACCTTTTTTCTAGACGGTTAAAATCACTTTTAGTATGCGGGCGAAGCCGCGTGCAAATACTAGTAAATTATATAAAACTAGCTTCCGCCCGCGACTTCGTCTGCGTGACCTACCCTATATTTTAATCCAGGCTATAAACTATCTTCGTGCAAATTGTCATCCAAATCGGTTGAGCCGTTTACGCGTGGTTGAGTAACAAACATCCAAACTTTTTCCATTTATAATATTAGTAGGATTAGTTGGATGAAACTCAAGACTGAGGGTTGTGATTACCAGAAATGCATCTTCATAACCATTCTCCAAACCACTCTATTTTAGATTCCTCCATTAAAATTAAACAACAGCCCATAGAAACGTAAAGTGAATAAAAAATTGGGTGTACTAGGCATGATCTTTCATAACTCTTGGTAAGGAGGTGCCCGAGAAATCATTGAACATGATTCTGGTCCAAATTCTAATACAGGTAAATAGTTTAAGAGTTTAATTAATATTTTTAGTACTATAAATTTAATTTCAGTAACTGAACAAGAGCCTTAACACTGATTTTTATTTTTGTTAAATGTGTTCTATTGTATAAAATAACCGAGCAGCCAAAAGATTCCAATACTTACTTTTAATATTGTACTGTTTTTCAAATAATGCTGTTGCTTTCTCCACACATTCTTTATATCTTTTAATAATGGGGTTTGACTTTAATTTCTGTCTCTTGAACGGCATCGCACAGACCGGGCATGTCTGCCGACCGATCCAGCACCCATGGCACAGGGTGTGCCCGCATATTGCAGTCTCAGGTAGGATGTAGAATTTGCAGCTAAAAAGAAATAAAAAAATATTTTTTTCATTTCGGAACCTTTTTCTAGACTCTTTAAAACTGTGATTTTGTAGAGTGTAAATCCACCAAACATGTTTTAGGACAATTGTAAACCAGTTTATGGCCAGATTAAGCCTACTGTATGGTTAACTATCCCCAAACGAGAACAATGGCATATGGGAGTTTATGGGCGTAAATGTGTTACTGATGGAGCATCTTCTCTTTAAGATAGGAGATTATAATCATGCTTCTATTGTCTCTGGGCTGTCCAGGACTAAAAAACAGTTAATCTACCTATTTATATTAATTCTCCAAACCTAGACAATGCTATAAAGGTACATTTATGGTTATAGAAGTTCATTTTCTCAAAAGAAATGTAACATTTCACTTAATGAGAACATGGGCGTAGTGAGGTACTGGCAGTGACATGGGGGTAGAAATAATTACTTATAAAAACATAGAAAGTACATTTAACTTGACTTTTTTCAGAAATAAACTAAGATCAAGCTAATTTAAAGATTAAGCATATAAAGATTGACATAGCCATGCTAAATGAAGAGAACTAACCATTCTATGCATGTAACAGTTTCCACTACCCGAGTCAATTCCTTAGCCGCGTTTTCAGGGTTCACTTTTCTCAAAAGTTGTTTCTCCATGAATTACAAATGCTGCAAACGCACAAAAACAAAAGTTAACGAAAAGTTGAAATACTTTATTCTGTCAGTCCACGACTGTGGATTGTTTACAAGCTGAAAATCAAAATTAATACAAACTTACACTTATTCTTTCATTAATAAGTATACAAATACACACGTGATACACACACAAAAACCCACTGGCTGGCGGCAAATTCTTTGCTTTGTCAATTGACATTTGGTGAGGCAAATTGACATTGACAACATGGACAGTGACAAAGGGCTACCGCGAAACGAAATTAGTTTTCGTTCGTGTATCTCCGTCTCTGTCACACTTACTAGTTTGAGCGACAGAGACGGAGATACACGAACGAAAACGAATTTCGTTTCGCGGTAGGCCCTGATCTTTGCTCAGCATGGACCAATGATACTCAGCACGGCTATCACAAGACGGCGCGCGACCTCTCTCGATTTTTCTCGCACTATACCTCTCTTTCTAAGTTTTCTAATAAGAGAGAGACTGATAGTGCGAGAAAAATCGAAAGAGCTCGCGCGCCGTCTTGTGATAGTCGTGCAGGACAGGACAGGCTATACGTGATGCCACAATGAGGGACGGAAAGGCTTCTATGCACTTAAACTGTCGCTCGAACTAGCAAGTGCAACAGAGACGGAGATACACGAACGAAAACGAATTTTGTTTCGCGGTAGGCCCTCAGAGGCGTACACAAGCACGAGCACATTAAAGCTGATTTACCACCGGAGGGGCGAGACGAGACGAGACAAGGCGAGAATTGAAATTAGTATGGCGAATTTTCAATCTTCTCCCAGCGCATCTTGGGTAGAAATAGTAAGGATTGACGAGGATGTGCAAGACGTGAATTGAAATATTTGTTAGTTTGAAAATGAACCGTATTGTAGTCGATATTAGAGTATAAATTAACTCTGCAAGAGAAACACGCTTCTTGCGGTAGGTGTTTTCTTTTCATAATCATATCGTTTATTGCTTTATATGGTTACAAAATGGTCTTACAATATTTTACGTCCCAATATAACCCTGTTAGGGCACTGCAAAAGTAATAATAACAACACTGTTTACAATAATATTAAGGTTCAGATTAACAAACATCTATTAATTACAACTAAAATACTCTTTTAATGTATAATAACTTTTTATGATTAAGAAATCTTTCAACTTGTGAAAGAAGTCCTTATTTTTTTCAACCTGTTTTATGATTATAGGAACACTATTGTACACATTTATCGCCATATGGTATGTGCCCGATCTTACAATTTCGAGTTTCGTAAATTTATGTACTAGTTAATTTATTTCTCTTTTTGAGGTTATGGCGAGATTTTTTGTGTTTTTTTTTGTTTTGTTTGTTGCAAGCCTATTAATGCTAATTGTTGGTGGACAAGGGACAGAGCGATTTCAATTCTCGCCCCACCTCGTCTCGTCTCGCCTCTCCGGTGGAAAATCAGCTTCACTCTTTGATCTTTGTCAAAAAACCGACAGTCGTCTCGATCGGCGGCATGCACGGGCACGGGCACTGGCGCGTGCACAAACGCTGTTTACACGCTCGTACCCGTGCCCATGCGCCCGTTGAATGTAGCTTTGAACGCGAGCATGTACACGCGGCATGAAATTTTCTCGTGCAGTGACATCGTTTGATCTGTCATGCACAAAGTACTTTCTGTCATGTCAACCTAAAGTCAATCGGATTCGGGGGAGCGTGCGCCGATTTGCTAAAGGATCAAACTACCTTCCCCTTCTACAATACATTGATCGGACAAATAATTTACATATAAATAACGTGAGTTAAATTCCTACAGAATCGCTTTGTCTATTTCTTGAAAATACTAAATAAAATGTATAATTCCAATTTTGACAGAAATAAATGTCATTACATAATCCTATGTTAGATATTGAATTTATTCGGTGGATTTTATAACCAATAAGAATGTAATCGGCAGTTAAAAAACTAATGTATTTGCAGTATGTCAGTGGCACTCCGTGGTTTGTTGAGGGGCGCAGCAAGGAGGGTGCAAATCCGCAACTTTGCGGATGCCCCCAAGGAAACGATCAAAGAGGGTGAAATGGCCCTCACCTTTGCTGCTGGTAACAAGGTACTTATCATAAAAAAGCCCTACATATTACAGGCTACATTTGAAAAAAAGAGAGTTTATGAAGGTACTTTAGTTAACTTACAACTAGTGTGGTTAGCTATAACATAAAGTTTATTAGTAAAAACTGGGCGTTGATAAACGAACAGAAAATTATTGTAGCAAGCAATTTAAAATCTAACAGGGGACCAACCCACGTCTATGGCAGGGATATATATATTTTAAATAAAAAAGAGATTCAATGCTCTTTGATTGTTAGAAATAATTATTGTTTCAAAGAACCTTGCTTATATTTTATGCAGCAAAATAAACTCAAGCGGGTCTTTGGATCGTTTTTAACAAATTAATTTACATGCATCGGTTGCATCTAAAAAATATTAAAAAACGATCCACAATAAACAACAATAATGACCCACATCCTGGTGGTTTGGGCGCATAATGTCCTACTCGCAAAACGTCCCTCCACCAAAAGTATGTCCCATTCGCAAACAGTCTTCTCTGCAAATGGTTCCTTATGTAAATACCCCATTCACAAAGCATCCCCTTCTCAAAAGGTCCCATCCCTTTCGCAAAACATCCCTTCTTTAAAAGCCCCTTTCGCTGAAAGTCCCTACTGCATAACACCCCTTTCGCAAAACGTCCCGTCTGCAAAATGACCCATCTGGAAATAGCTTGATTAAGTAGAGACTAGGAGTCTTCTCATGGGATAAGAGATGGCCAATACTAATCCCTACATTGGCCTTAGGGTGGAATGGGGACTTCACATATCTACTCACCTTTGATTTCACCGGATCATTTTGCGAAAGGGACTTTTTGCTAATGGGACTTTATTTATGTGAAGGGACGTTTTGCAAACGGGACCTTTTGCAGAAGGGTCGTTTTGCGTAAGGGACATTTAGGAAAGGGACATTTCACGAAAGGGACAAAGGAACATTCTGCGAGTGGGACGTTATGCGCCCTAACCGTTTATTCATTGCATTTATTATGTTAAATAGGTATTTTTAAACCAAAATGGTACTCTAGAGTTGTTGTTGAGTACCAGAGTACCATATAGATAAACATCCAAACTTTCGTATTTATAATATTAGTAGGATAGGATCATTTAAACTACCCATTTATTTAATAATCATGGATCTTGGGTTATTCAAATGTTATACATATATGCCTGCTATTCTCAAAATGTGCATCACGGACATCTAGTCCCCAAATATGGCTAAACATTATGCAAAAATTAGATGATATTGTATGTTTTGCAAGTGGTCCCTTATCAACTTGAACGTTCAAGGGCAATAGATTACTGTATAGAAATAAATAGCGTCTATCATGAACATAAGATTGGCTATACGGTATACAGGCTGGATGTTCAAGTGGTTATCAAAACAGAATGTTAGAGTTTTTCTGACTGTTTGTGGTTGCAGGTCTACTACAACAAGGTGTCAGTAAAGCAGGTGGATGTGCCATCCTTCAGCGGATCCTTCGGTATCCTGGCCAAACACGTCCCCACACTCGGTACGTACTTTTGGTAGTTTTGGTGAACATTTGTGTCTGAATTTTATTTGATTTAACATTTCACACAGCAGCAGCTCTTGCAAATAGTATGAGTGCATAAATACGAAATGGTTTTAATATTATGCATAGCATTTTTATTGTTATAATAAGGGAATAGGAATTAGGACAAATTTTTACATAAGAGATGACTTTAGTATCAAAATAATCTTTCAGTATGGTTTTTTTCCCATTCCATCTACCTCTTTCCTACTCGCCTTTAGGGTGATCATACTGATCATCCATCAGAGATGTGCTAAGCTATGCTTCCATATAACTTTGCTGTTAAGCATATGGGGTATCAAATATGTAAAAACACAACTAATACTCATCCTTATCTTGATGCTATAATCAATATATAAAAAGTTCCAAGGAACTCTGGTAATAGTATAGTCTGGGGTAACTCACAAAAAAAATGGGTTTGATTGCTAGAATATCACTGTTAGCCAGATTATTTGTGGAGGAAGTTAAATAAGAATATGAAACATGAAAATATTCAATGCTCCACTTGAAAATCCCTTGTTTTTGCGCCGATAAATACTATGTATAAGGGGGTACCTCACCTCATTTGAAGTAGGACATTGTACCACCTCATTATTGGATATGGGGTACTCATACCAACTCATTTTAAATTTATGTCCTACCCAACAGTAGTTAGATTTATGCTTCATAGACGACATTTGAAGAGTTGTCCAAGATTCATTAACCAATTGCAACAAGATTGTCAGTTGTCACCTTGACGTGTCGTTCCCAGCGGTGCTGCGGCCCGGCGTGGTGACGGTGGTGGAGAGCGACGGCAAGCTGAACAAGATCTTCGTGTCCTCCGGCACCGTCACCGTCAACGATGACTCCTCGGTCCAGGTACGCAATTATCTTTACGTCACCCTAGGCCGTAAGTGGGATTTTCTGAGAAAATCTCACTTCCTGGCCAAGGTAAGACTTAAAACTTTAGACAAACCAATGGCGGTAATTCGTAAAGCCCCAAATCGCATATTTATGGCCCTCACCTTCGGTTGGGGCCACAAACACCTGCAATCTAGGGCATTCACGAATTCACCGCCCTAGGTGTGTAATATTTATTGCAATAATTATTACTTTACTTAAAATGTACCTACCTCGCAAATGTGATGAAAAACATTGTGTGTGCGTGTGACACTAAGAAGTTTACAAACTGGATTCATCAAAGATCAAAGCCCTCTGCCTTCGGCGTCAAGTTAATAATAGACTCGCATTCGTAAAAAAATCTCTGACCGACCTTGTGGCACTATGTACTCTTGCCTTAAATTAAAAATTTAGGAACTAAGGGATAATTAAAATAATAAGATTTGTTAGCGAACGCATTTTCCCCATTGGGTTTTTATTTTATCCCCTTACGCATTCTGCCACGATCGTGTTTTGTCATATGTGCTACATATATGTTCGATTGTATTGTCTCCTTTGAGTAATTTGCCATAAAGTATGTTGCTTAACTCGGATTTTGTCCTATCAATAATTTGCTTAACAGTATATTGTCAAACTTACTTTTTGTCCGACAGTAATGAACCCACAATGAACCTCAATTAACTTTTTTTTGCACTAAATAATTTATTTATTACATTACAATCGCAATATACGAAAGCTAAAAATACACACACATACACATACAAATATAAATTTAAGCCTAGTAAAAAAGTAAATAAGCCCCGGCGAGTTGCATCGGGTGCAAAGGTGGCTGGCTACTGGGAAAAAGTCCCCTACTGCACTTTTCTTTGAAATTTGAATATTTCAGATATTGTGGTTTTAAATTCGCCTAATACTAAATGAAAGATTAATAAATTCTCCATAGACGACTATAATGTTATATACCAGATTTAGAAGACTTTGAACATAGAAATTATGTTAAGAAGCTGACCACTGGTGCCTTTGCCCTATGACGTGCAAATTTATTTCGTAGGTAATTTTTATCTTGAATATAAGTGTTGTAAAATGACTTCTTGAGACTGTATGCGCCGAGAAAAACTGAGATTATTAAATAACACGATTATGACTGTTTGCGGCGGGAACAACTGAGTTTATAAAATTTGAGTTATGACAAAAAACAACAATAAAAAAATACATGACTGTGACAAAACACGATCGTGGCAGAATGCGTATGGGGATAAAAATCCAATAGGAATAATGCGTTCGGGGCACCCATCTAACAAATCAATAATAAGATATTGTAGATTTAATAATGAACTACCAACATTGTCAAAATTTGTTTTGTTTAACATTGCTTCTAGGTGTTCCAAATTATATAGTCCAATTCAAAAACAGCACAGATTTCTACCGCAACAAGGAGAAAAGTCCGTCCAAAGTTTAACGACCGGGGTCCATCATTGTCGGTCGATGTTATGGCCGACAGTGATGGACCTTTTTGTTAACCCGTAAATTCATTTAAATTAATAACTGGGTGCCCCAGGTACCAGGAATCTCTAAACGGCCATTCTCCAGATTTGTGTCCTCGTCTAATTGCCACGACTCTATATAAAATGTTCGTAAATAAAATGTCAACCATGCTACGCGCAGCTTGGCCGCGGGCGTGTTCGACACGCGACCGAACGTATGCTGCGTGGCGACGCGCGATCGGCTCCGTTCGTCTGTCGTCGTATCCGATCGGATCCTTTCGGTCGACGTCGCGAAGCCGTGGCCGGGCGGCACCCACAGACTAATACGTACCCGCAGGATTAAGCCAGACGATATTTCATATAGTTGTCTCTTTCACTTTTCATGTTCAGCCTAAATGAGTTAGAATGAGACAGTCAGTCAGAATGCTGGACATAGGCCTCCCCCAAAGAGTGCCAAAGTGACCGGTCCTGCGCCACCAGCATCTAGCGGACTCCCGCGACCTCTACCAGGTCATCAGGCAGATAGAATAATCAATCCAAATAGTTCTTTTTCTCTTCTGTTTTATGATTATTTTCTTCTTCTGATGAAATAGCCATAAAATAGCCAACAATACTACGCCAACTTCAACCATTTTCCCAAATTAGAACACGTCAACACAGTAGGAATCAAACTATTTGACTAGGAGCAGAAGCGGATACGTGGCAAGCGACGGTACGGAGCCGATCGTATGCGTCGACATCCTGCCGGACGCTGTAGCCGCATCCGTTCGTATCCTTTCTGATCCGATGCGATGCGAGCCGTTTGGTGGAAATTACGAGGGTGGTTTGAAAAGTAATTTGGTTTGATATGATAAAAAACTTGTATAGGTGTTGTATATATTTTATTTTTCTACGTAATCCCCCCGAAGTTCAACGCACTTATTCTTACGCTTCTGCAACTTCTCGATGCCTTCACGGAAATGGGTTTCTTCCAGGTCTTCAAAATATGCGTTTACTTCCAGTATCATCTCTTCATTAGACTGAAATTTTCGCCCTGACAGAAAAAAATTGAGTTTTGGGAATAGGTGATAGTCTGAAGGAGCTAAATTTGGCGAATAAGCAGGATGTGGACGTATTTCATACCGTAAATCCGCCAATTTATGTTCAGCAAGCCGACATGTGTGCACCGGAGCATTGTCATGGTGAAACATCACCTTTTTCTTGGCCAACCCTGGACGTTTTTCAGCTATCGCTACCTTTAACTGGTCTAAAAGCGAGGCATAATATGATAGTTTTTCCCTTTTCAAGGTAGTCAGTTAAAATAATACATTTCGCATCCCTAAACACCGACGCCATAACTTTTCCAGCTGATGGGACGCACTTCGCCTTCTTTGGAGCTGGCTCACCATGACTTATCCATTGTCTCGACTGCTGCTTTGTCTCCGGGATATAGTGGTGAATCCAGGTTTCATCCATGGTCACAAAACGTCGAAGAAACTCTGCTGGATTTTTATTAAACACCTGCAAGTTTCCAGCAGATGTTTGCATGCGAATACGCTTTTGTTCTGGAGTGAGCAATCGGGGCACCCATCTTGCACAAAGCTTTTTCATGTGTAATTCATTGTGGAAAATAAAATGCACCCGCTCAGTCGAGATGTTTGAGACTTCAGCACGTCTAGCACAACTTGCTGCTCAGTCGCTTCTCGCGCGACTAAGCGTCCCCTATCTCACTCGCACCGTACAAATTAGAAAAAGGGGGTTGAGCTTTCTCGACTCGCGTCGCGGTGCGGCGTTAGTTGCGCTAGCCCCGCTGCTAACTCCCGTATTTTTAATCGTTGTCAGCTAAAACTAAATCGTGGATTTTATCAATGACTTCTGGTAAAACCGCTGATTTTGAAGCACCAGGTCGAGGTACACCTTCAATGCTTGTCCTGCCACGCTTGAACTCATTTACCCAAAGCCGAACTATTTCGTATGAAGGACAAGAATCGCCCAACGTAGGAGAAATCCTTTCATGAATTTCTTTTGCTGTTTTACCTTCCAAAAAAAAATTTAATCACACCATGAATTCCAATTTTCTCCATTTCGCCGATCTACTTCGATTACTTTTTTTCCAACAGCTGTCAAATCTAAAATTCCCGCCGGAGATGACTTGATGCCACAGATTAATTATATTTAGTTATCAAACTTTAAGAATAAATAGACAGTTACCGCAAACGCCATCTATTAGTGGCCGAAACAAGTTACTTATCAAACCGCCCTCGTATGCTTTAGGTGAATGTTTTGTTTTGCATTTTAATTACATTTATTGTAGTAGGCATATGCTGGTGTCCATAACTCAATACAGACAACCGAGTACCTTTACGTGTAAAATATCACATATACTATTTCCTTAGTCTAAATTGACATACACACCATATACTTTCATCTATACATTAGCGACAACTTTCCTGAATTTAAGAAGTGATAGACCAGATGGTGTAACTATGCCGACTATATTATTTGATGACCACTTGCAGGTGCTGGCCGAGGAGGCGCACCCCCTGGAGAGCCTGGACCGCGGCGCGGCGCAGGAGGCGCTCAGCAAGGCGCAGTCCGAGCTGGGCTCTGCCAGCGGAGACAAGGTACACACTCACTTGCAGGTGCTGGCCGAGGAGGCGCACCCCCTGGAGAGCCTGGACCGCGGCGCGGCGCAGGAGGCGCTCAGCAAGGCGCAGTCCGAGCTGGGCTCTGCCAGCGGAGACAAGGTACACACTCACTTGCAGGTGCTGGCCGAGGAGGCGCACCCCCTGGAGAGCCTGGACCGCGGCGCGGCGCAGGAGGCGCTCAGCAAGGCGCAGTCCGAGCTGGGCTCTGCCAGCGGAGACAAGGTACACACTCACTTGCAGGTGCTGGCCGAGGAGGCGCACCCCCTGGAGAGCCTGGACCGCGGCGCGGCGCAGGAGGCGCTCAGCAAGGCGCAGTCCGAGCTGGGCTCTGCCAGCGGAGACAAGGTACACACTCACTTGCAGGTGCTGGCCGAGGAGGCGCACCCCCTGGAGAGCCTGGACCGCGGCGCGGCGCAGGAGGCGCTCAGCAAGGCGCAGTCCGAGCTGGGCTCTGCCAGCGGAGACAAGGTACACACTCACTTGCAGGTGCTGGCCGAGGAGGCGCACCCCCTGGAGAGCCTGGACCGCGGCGCGGCGCAGGAGGCGCTCAGCAAGGCGCAGTCCGAGCTGGGCTCTGCCAGCGGAGACAAGGTACACACTCACTTGCAGGTGCTGGCCGAGGAGGCGCACCCCCTGGAGAGCCTGGACCGCGGCGCGGCGCAGGAGGCGCTCAGCAAGGCGCAGTCCGAGCTGGGCTCTGCCAGCGGAGACAAAGTACACACTCACTTGCAGGTGCTGGCCGAGGAGGCGCACCCCCCTGGAGAGCCTGGACCGCGGCGCGGCGCAGGAGGCGCTCAGCAAGGCGCAGTCCGAGCTGGGCTCTGCCAGCGGAGACAAGGTACACACTCACTTGCAGGTGCTGGCCGAGGAGGCGCACCCCCCTGGAGAGCCTGGACCGCGGCGCGGCGCAGGAGGCGCTCAGCAAGGCGCAGTCCGAGCTGGGCTCTGCCAGCGGAGACAAGGTACACACTCACTTGCAGGTGCTGGCCGAGGAGGCGCACCCCCCTGGAGAGCCTGGACCGCGGCGCGGCGCAGGAGGCGCTCAGCAAGGCGCAGTCCGAGCTGGGCTCTGCCAGCGGAGACAAGGTACACACTCACTTGCAGGTGCTGGCCGAGGAGGCGCACCCCCTGGAGAGCCTGGACCGCGGCGCGGCGCAGGAGGCGCTCAGCAAGGCGCAGTCCGAGCTGGGCTCTGCCAGCGGAGACAAGGTACACACTCACTTGCAGGTGCTGGCCGAGGAGGCGCACCCCCTGGAGAGCCTGGACCGCGGCGCGGCGCAGGAGGCGCTCAGCAAGGCGCAGTCCGAGCTGGGCTCTGCCAGCGGAGACAAGGTACACACTCACTTGCAGGTGCTGGCCGAGGAGGCGCACCCCCTGGAGAGCCTGGACCGCGGCGCGGCGCAGGAGGCGCTCAGCAAGGCGCAGTCCGAGCTGGGCTCTGCCAGCGGAGACAAGGTACACACTCACTTGCAGGTGCTGGCCGAGGAGGCGCACCCCCTGGAGAGCCTGGACCGCGGCGCGGCGCAGGAGGCGCTCAGCAAGGCGCAGTCCGAGCTGGGCTCTGCCAGCGGAGACAAGGTACACACTCACTTGCAGGTGCTGGCCGAGGAGGCGCACCCCCTGGAGAGCCTGGACCGCGGCGCGGCGCAGGAGGCGCTCAGCAAGGCGCAGTCCGAGCTGGGCTCTGCCAGCGGAGACAAGGTACACACTCACTTGCAGGTGCTGGCCGAGGAGGCGCACCCCCTGGAGAGCCTGGACCGCGGCGCGGCGCAGGAGGCGCTCAGCAAGGCGCAGTCCGAGCTGGGCTCTGCCAGCGGAGACAAGGTACACACTCACTTGCAGGTGCTGGCCGAGGAGGCGCACCCCCTGGAGAGCCTGGACCGCGGCGCGGCGCAGGAGGCGCTCAGCAAGGCGCAGTCCGAGCTGGGCTCTGCCAGCGGAGACAAGGTACACACTCACTTGCAGGTGCTGGCCGAGGAGGCGCACCCCCTGGAGAGCCTGGACCGCGGCGCGGCGCAGGAGGCGCTCAGCAAGGCGCAGTCCGAGCTGGGCTCTGCCAGCGGAGACAAGGTACACACTCACTAAGTTCCACCTAGAGATGTGACTTCTGCCTTAAAAATCGATTATTAAATAGTCGTTTTTTTTTCTGAATTTTTAATTGTTTTTTAATAATCGTTTTTTTCACGTCCCTTCACAGAGCTGTATCGCGGCGAGATAGAGTCTCCGTCTCTAAGTGTCCTAATGTGCTAGCCGTGCTGTGACTAGTCCTACTAATCCTGTCCTAAATTAGTAAATATTATAAACGTGAAAGTTTACACGTACGTTACACTTAATCTCAAAAACTACTGGACGAATTTATATGAAACTTTCCAGTTATGTATCTTATATATCAGAATAGGACATAGGCTATAATTTATGTCAAATTTCATCCCTTTTAGGGACGAAAAAGGGGATGAAATTAAAATATTTTTGCTCCTTGCCTTCATCAGGCGCTGGATCTCAAAATGTATGGGAAAACTAAAATCCAACTCGCACTTGCCCAAAATTCTAATTGATATTATTTAATAGGCTATAATTTATCCCTTTTAGGATAGTTTTTATCCCGGGTCCACGCAGACGAAGTCGCGGGCGGACGCTAGTAAACTATAAAGACTGCCAATGTCTGTACAATGTTCCGCTCCTTTAAAACAGCGGCCCTTTTAGCAGCCAAGAGCCACTTCGGGTCGCACTTGTTAATAATTTGCGAATTCTCTGCGAATCTAATCTATCGCGGGCCGCACGTTGCCGACCGCTGCTTGAAAAGAATTAACCTGCAATAGCTAACTTCACTATAAAGATTTCTCTGAACCATTAATTTGGATATCTGCTTATCACAATAGCCATTAGGGTAAGGTCGTCGAAATTTTCGTTTTTTTTAACGTCAGCTTTTGTGTTACGTTTTGCTTTGTATACGGCACTTTTGTGTTATGCATAACACAAAATTTGTGTTACACGCCATACGAAATATAACACAAAAGCTGACTTACGTTAAAAAAAACGCCTTATTTATACGGCCTTACCCATCTATGAATGAACTCAATGAAAATGCTCCTAAGGTTTTTGTCGATTTTTGACCCCCCCTCCCCTAACACCATCCTAGCATCATAATGAGGGCTACCGTTTTTGCGCTCACCAGTTGGCGCCACTGGCGTGTCGGGTCCAGAAATATAGCTATTAACGTTTGTTATTACTGGCGTAAAACAAAATGCATATTTGAATCATGCTTAAAGGAGTAAATCAATAATTTAAAATAATAATACTTAGGTATTGTTATTATTTACCTCTGATTTATTTTTGCACAAGTTTTTCTTAGATTTGCTTTTAAAGCACTGAGATTCATTGACTGACCCGTAACACATATTTGCCATAATTAATCTCAGCTATGCAAAATATTCACAACATTATTAGGAATTATGAAAAAACCCGCAAAATCCACTCACAAACTATGGCATTCCACATTCTGAAGCGCAGACGCGCCACTAGCGCCTCTAGCGGCGAATTCAATAGCGGTAACTCTCATTGTGAGACCCCCCCCCCCCCCCCACCTAATAATTCTCTTTTATTATGACAGTAATTGTTAGCAAACACGAAATTAATTAATTTTATGCACTTTTATGCTGCGTCATGCTACCGTCATCCAATGGTCAGAATACTAGCTATCGCTACATATAGCGAGATTTATTACGTCACCAGCGGGAAGCAGAGTGGAGGGATCTTTTTGATAACAATTTTTATTATTATAACAGGTTTCTACAAATCAGCTTAATGATGATTAAATCAAACTTTTGTCAAAGGAGTAACTAGAGACAAAACTACAAACATAAATATTCTGTTAACTGTTGTTAATAAAATCCTACTCGCCTCTCGATACAGTGCTGCCAGCTGGTGTTGTATCATAATTCGCAATTGGTGAACTCCAAACAAAAATTCTACCATATAAGTAGCTGGCTCACTAGTCACTATACACGTCAACATATGTTGTCTTCGATTTTGTAACTTGTAAGTCAACTATATTGTTGTGGCTAGCAACCCTTGCTAAGGGCTCAAAATAGTTTTCTACTAGGCAAGCCCAGTGTGGAAGGGGCTGCTTTTGCAAACTTTCTTATGATTTTTTTAATTTCAGGCCAAAGCTGAGGCGGCGATCGCCGTGGAGGTAGCCGAGGAAATCGTGAAGGCTGCATCCGCGTAAAGCCGACCTCTAGTGTTACTCTTATATAAACATTAACTATGAACCATATGTATGTACAATAATACAGCTGTAGAACACGCGACAACGGTTCTTATTTATTGCATGACACCTATGTAAATGATTGTTGAAATAAAACACCGATATGTAGTTGAAGTTTGAGTAGTTTATTCAACACAAATCAAACACTTTGGTACAAACTGTTAGCTGCGATAGCGTTGGTTTCGCAAAATTCAAAATAAACAGAATATGCGGCAGCGAACACAACACAACAAGCGAAACACTTGGAAATTATCATAAACCCCGGTAGAATAACCACTTCATTAACGATACAATACGATTAAAATCAGTTAAAGATTCGGCCAACCTCGGTAATTGTCGTCAATCCCTCATCTCTCACATAGAGTTATCAATTTACAGATATGACCTTCAATTATATTACTCGTTGTCTTATTGAATAGAAGAAGAAGAAGAAGAAATACAATACAAGAACGATATGAGCAACAATACCTCCTTTGTAGCTCAAAAAGTCAAAACTAACACAACCTTTATATTGAAATAAGAAAAATGATTGACTATTTTGGCAGTCTGCCTTCTTAGTGTCAATAAAAACAGTTTGACGTACATGATACATTTATGATACAACATTATTTTTTTATTTGATAGGGTACACTTCCGAGATGGTCCCATGTAAATTTTATCAAAATATCAAAAAAAAAATTGTTTGGTGATTATTATTAATTATTAATCCGACGTAATATCGTACTGTTACTTACATCAAACAGTAAAATATTGACATATATATATATATATATTTTTTTTAATATATATATTGTATACAAGTATAGCTTCAATGAATAATGAATGTTCAAATTCATGTCGCTTCTGCATAATAAATTTCTTAGGTCTACCGGTTAGTAATGTCATCTTGGCAGGTGCTATATATTGCGTTTATGATACTTCAAATTGAATGCTACCTAAAAGAAATCGCGGTAATGTATTTCGTGTCATTTCCGTCTCCGGATTTAGGCGATGATATCCGAGAAAAGCCGAATCGTTAACTGATTTTAATCGTACTGTACGTATTTATTAATTATACGTTTCCATCGATTTAATTTAATTTTGGATTAAGCTACCATATAATTTTGAATTATTTTATAATTTTTAATTTCTTCACAATTTTTAACTAAGCTTTGTTACCGAATTCGCTAATATGGAAGGTTAATAGAAGATTCGGTTGCTAGGAAGCCGCGGGACCTAACTAGAGCTACGTCGCGATGCACAACACATACGGAAACACCTACACACCGACACCCGAGTGCCTACACTGGCGCTGCACACGCGGCGCTGCCCCGCACGCGCTGCGCACACGCACTGCGCACACGCACTGCGCACACGCACTGCGCACACGCACTGCGCACACGCACTGCGCACACGCACTGCGCACACGCACTGCGCACACGCACTGCGCACACGCACTGCGCATGCGAGTGGAGCGCGGCGCTGTGTGTCCAGCGCCCATCTCCAATAAGCATAGTATACAAGGATAAAATTACAACTATGATTAGTTCAAATGCACCTTAATACGTCTAGAATAACATTAGAAGCATTCAAATTCCGCGTCTGTCTGTAGTGACTTGACAGTTTAAATTCATTTCGTATCATGTACCTGTATATTGGTTTAGTTGATCGAGAGGATTACAATAGCGTACCTATAGTCGATTAGTTACTTTACTTCATAATATGCGTAACACATACGTCACTAACTAGCTACGGATTACACAAGTCGTTTAAAAGTTGATTAATTACTAGTAAAGAAGCTTACGTCTAGACTTAACCTACGTAGTGTATGCCTAAATGCAAATTATAAACAATAAAAAAACATCGTACAATTTACAAAGTAAACGTTGGCAATACAATAACGTAAATGGTAAAAAAGCATCACGAAATCCATAACATTAAAGGAAGCATATGGCGGAGCCCTACACCTAGCCGCGAGGACGAGCCTCGCGCTAAACATAAAAATGGGATAAAAAATACAAAATATCACATTATTACGTGTTGAGCTTAATTTAAATCGAAACTTTTGAGTAAACACCCCGGACCAGCAAACGTTGTAAAATTTTCTTTAAATTAAGCTGAACAAATAAGACTAAAATAAAGTTGACTAACTCGATGTACCGCGGTGGTACTCGTACTAGCTGCGCTCGGTCGCTCGAGAGTCGCGGAGCTCGAGGCGCGCGGGCCGCGGCGCCGGGAGGGAGGACTACGATTTACGTACCTATTGGACAGGTTCAATTTCAATACAAACGCGCCGCCGTCCTATTAAGCGAATATATCAATTTGAAATAACTACCACAACCATGATTTTTTTGCTTCATATGGTAACTAGTCGCGGCGCGGATCCTAGGGGGCCCCGGCGGCCCCGCGTCCCTCTATGGCACGACCGTGCGCTTAAAACTAAGGCGAAATAAAAACTAAATCCAGCCAACTAAGTTGGGATAAATTTGAAACTGCAAATGCGAGACACTCGTTTGTGGAAAATTTGGCACAGCCGTATCGCTGAATGCGTAAAGTCGAATCCAATTAAAATAATGAGCAATAGAAAATACTGAACAACGTAAGTTAGGGGTGGTTCAGCGAGCCGGCTCGGGCGCGTCGGATGGCGGCGCGGCGCTCGGAGCAGTCTACAGGTTACACTGCCACAGTATCGTAGGCTGTGAGTCCCCGCCCGTGGCCTGCTTGCTGGGGGACTGGGGTGGTTGCTTCTGGTCTGGAATGTTACAAATACGTTAGATAATCGCCAGTGCGAAGTGTGCTAGTGTTTGCAAGCTCGACGGCGCTGGGCATATTGGAGTGACAATTGCAAACATTGGTTCAAATTATTTGGTTATAGCTAACGTATGTTATACACGGCAGTCTCAAACGGACAAGGCATTTTATATAATTAATAAATAGTCAACATGACAAAACACTATCAAAATGAGAGTAGGTAGCAGGCTAATACGAAATGTTAAAAAATTAAAATGACGGGCGTAAAATTTTTGATAGCAGGGCAGCTAATATCTGAAACTATGCGGGTCGTCCGATTTCATGGGAGGAAATGCTAAAAAAAGGGTTATTAAACATGCCTGGTGGCAACTGATTGTCAACAAAAGGTTATGACAAAACTGGCCTTACCATTAACTGCAAAATAAGTTTAGTGCACAAAGTTGAAAGCAGATACTAGCAATAAGGACTGCCAATGAATAGGAAAACTAGTTCTTTTTTAAATCACAATTTCACTAGGTCTGATTACAGTCCCATATATTATTTGTATAGCACTGTGACCTTGCTAAATCTAGTGAAACTCTTATTTCGAAGTAACATTTTTTCTTTGACATTGGCAATCTTTATAAATTACTAGATTCTGTTTGGAAGTGTTAGCGACATAATGTTAGGAACATAAACAGGCAAATTAGGGGACATATACATCGTTCACATACTTTGACTTACTGTTTCCTGCCGAAGGATGCAGAACATAACACATGCTTAGTATCGGGCACACTAGACCGTACGTACTACGCTATGTATGCAAATGTACGCAAGCGCACACACAAGGATCCGGCTATGTCGCTGTTAATTCGAGTGTCAGTATTTAATTCGAGTGTAGGTATTTAATAAATTGGAATCGCATGGTTAACATGTTCAGTGCATTTGTTATTAAAACGTTTAACATTATGAAATGGTGTTCAACATTGAGATTGCGAGTGTCTGAAGCGAAATTGCAGAGAAAAACTCGAGTTAAAGTTCAAAAATGTATGTAAAACGGCGTACCTAATTTCCACGTCTCTTAGAGAGCGTTAATGGCTGGCATTATTGATAATTGATGTAGCGTTTTTTATTCACTGGTTACAAACTACATCGTTGTTAGTTTATCACAAGGGCTGAAACACTCTCAAAATAGCAAATACCATTGTGGCACAAACGGTAATTTGTATCGTGGATAATCAGAAACAGATGAAATTAAGGAAGCAGTTAGGTACTCTCAATTTATCGCATTACATGTGTACGAATATGAGTGTAAGTATTACCCTCGATAAATAAAGTCTCGAGCTTTCTTGCAACATTCTAGTGTGTACAGTACTACCACTACCACGTTCAAAATTACAAAGATGTGATTAATTCATTAAAAATCAATATGCTCCGTAAGTATTTAGGCGCGCATTTGTCAACTTCGATTAAAATAAAATAATGTGTACTAAAATTTAACTTTACATTCACTTGGCATTTGGTTAATCGTTGTAACTTAAGGGCACGTGTGTCGCACTGTGTGTGTGTCGGTGTGTCCTACGGACTGACCTGTCAATGAGTTTCCTCATTTCCTCGGTGTGCATGCCGTCCTTGGCAGTGTGGGCCCTCGCTGCAACAGACACAGGTCACGACGCGCTCTACTCTACCCGGTCCTCTACTCTGACCGGCGGACATTCAACCAATTTCTATTTACAATAGATACCTACCTACTAAATATACTTACTAATACTTGGTTCATAATCAATTTCAATGCTGGACAAAGGGTTTTCTTATGGACGAAAGATGGGCTAGTAATCTTGGTTGGAAAAGGTGGATCGCACTAATGTTTGGGATTTACAATTTTTTCTCTCAAACTTTAAATTACTGCTAGGCTAATATAAATCGCAGCAGCTAATATATGTAGATCGTTTGCAAATTATTGGCTGCACAATATTTGGATCTCAATAAAATAAGTAGATTGATTCACTTGAACAAATTATATATTTATTGCGAGGGCGGTATATTGAATCCTGAGTGAAGCGAAATATTCTAAAGTACAATATTGAGCGTAACGAAGAATTCAAGTGTTTACACCCAAGTATATTATTACATATACTGTTCTTCACACCTTCTTTGAAGAAAATTTAAATGAAACGGAATAACAGGGAATGAAAGTACAACTTTAATCCCTCATTTTAGGGCAATAATCTGGGCCGTGCCTCCACCAAGACAAGCCAAAAGGCATTACCTCCCTTTTCCCGAATTACTCTTTTTCTGAATAAAAAAGTATCTGAACATGGGATTGGCTGAATGTTCCCCGAGGCAGCCTTCTGAAACATGTACTATAATCTACACAATTTAAAAATAAGTTATCACAACCACGTCTAAACATATATAATAGAATTGTAAAAATTCAATTGAAGAATGTAGAAATTTCCCTTGGACTATTTGGCGATGATCAACCAGCTAACATGATAGGAAAATATCGCTGAATACCTAGTTTTTTTTTCACCACCACCACCAATTTCAAGTAAATAATCGTATCATAGCTTAGTTGAGAATCGCCAAACAGTCGGAAGATAGAGAGACAAGACATACAATTTTGAAAAATAAATCTAGTAAGCCAATTGCGGTACTATTGAGAAGCTTAGATGTATCCAATTGTTATTACTGAGAATTTTTGCATGCTGTCAGTCACAGTATTAAACACAAAGAAAGTAGATCTAATTGAGACAAAGTTTTACCGTCTTCTGTTCAGGCGACACCCAGAGCGCATGGACCAATTCGAGAATTAATATTCATTATATGAATTTCATAGTCTATGGGATGAAATGGAATTTGTCATACTTTATATTCGGTTTATGTAGCAAACATAAGACGCCGTCAACGAAAATGTAGAATAAGAGCCCGCACATAACAGCCACTAGTGGTCGCCACTATAATTACATTTTTTTAACGGCCGATATTTGACAGCCGTCATCCCGGTACAATAAACGTCAATGATGACATAAATTGTACTGGGATGACAGCTGTCAAATATTCTATTTCTATGTAAGGGCATTTTCGCTATAAATGCGACCACTCTGCCGTAGCTCGTGGCTCGGGCGCGGCCGCTAAACGGCCCGTGTACTCCGATGCTATACAAAATGTATGAAAAATAACTCGTCCGCAGCTTGTTGCGACACCGCAACTAGTGGCTAAAAGTGCGGTGGCTCTAACGCAGATTGAAGCTTTTAACAGCGAAATATACTACTTAAATGCGTATTTTACGAAGTATGACAAATATAAAGATAGCGATGTAGAATTTGTCGTGTCCCTGGCAGAAGCAGTGCGTTACGGCGGATACATAGTTTTGCTTCGGTTTCAGTAGGTAAGCATGTTACATTCACATGCTATTGGATAATTTGACACGAGTCTCACTGAATATTCCTTTTTTTTATGGAACATTCTTCTCGTTTCTTTTCCGTGTTCTTTATTATTTGTAAGAACTGATTACCTTTTATTACGAATGAACCGAGATTTTATTAGCTGTCGTTAAACGATATTGTGTCGGATAGGTGTTATGCAGAGGAGATCCAAAGTGCGAAAATATAAATCAAAAACCATACTTTACCATAATAATAATATAAAGCAGAAAGAAATCGTACTGAGTAACGAAAACGGGTATATTACCTTTACGTATGTGTACATAATACAATTCATGTGGGTATTATCTTACCCATCAAAAACATAAATGTGAAAGGCTGCCAAGTTCGATACTATGGGAATGCTTCGCCTACAAAAGAAGTGAGATCTGAATAAGTACCAAGTTCCATAAAAATACCTCAAATCATAAATAGTTATAGGAATGCACACTTGATTTCCAGCAGTTTTTAAGGTACATTTTGAATAAGTATCACGTTACATAGAAATACCTAAAATTATAATAGTCAGAGAAACGCACACCGGTTTTTTTTGCAGTTTCCTGATAACATTTATTATTTTCAGTACTTTTTGATGATGTTACTTGGCAAGTTTTCACACACCACACACCTTTTCAATGCAATGAATCGACACCTTTGGACTGCAATGTGTCAAGTATATAATTTTCTATTAAAACTTGCCAAGTAACATCATTAAAAAGTACTGAAAATAATAAATGTTATCAGGAAACTGCTAAAAAAATCGGTGTTCGGTTCTCTGACTATTATAATTTTAGGTATTTCTATGTAATGTGATACTTATTCAAAATGTACCTTAAAAACTGCTGGAAATCAAATGTGCATTTCTATAACTATTTATGATTTGAGGTATTTTTATGGTTTTATGGTACTTATTCTGATCTCACTTTTTTTATAGGCGAAGCATTCCCATAGTATCGAACTTGGCAGCCTTTCACATTTATGTTTTTGATGGGATTTCATTTATTTTTGTTAGAGTAGGTATATATGATTTCCATGTTCTTGAATTTGCGATTTTATTAGTTGTAAAATTAGAAATTATTAAGACTATGCGAGAAAAAATAGTCTTTTAATTTTTGTTTGACTGATTTAGCGCACCTAGTGTACCTAGTGACCTGCTTTGCACTTCGTAAATCGTGGGTTCGGTTCCCGCAACAGACACACACAGAGTGGTGAACAATTTTATTGTTCTTGTCTTTAAGACAAACATGTATTGTCTTAAATTGGTATGTATCTAAATTTAAATAAGTCTTATCTCTTTTCCACTCCATACCTACTTATAGTAGAACAAAATTACACAATTGTTGTTTTCGAAACTGACTCACACTTGGCCGTTTTCAGATTTTTACTTTATTTCGACCTAAAGACAAACCTTCGAGCCAAATTTCAGGTCGGTACGACCATTGGAAGATAGACCCATTTAGTTCATTATGACTTCATAGTAGAACAAAGTTACACCTTCGCTATTTTTAAAACTGACTCACACTTGGCCGTTTTCAGATTTTTCCCTTTACTTTGACCTTAAGACCTATCTCCATGCCAAATTTTAAGTCAGTACGACCATTGGAAGTGGTCTAGGTTTTTGATGAGTCAGTGAGTGAGTGTATAGTAAAAATAGCGATTTTCTGACGTCAATATCTCAAGAACTGCTATAGGTAGAATAATGAAATTTTGTATTCTAGACAATTAAGGGGATGTCAACAGACACTCGAAATTTCATATGCGTAGATAAAATATGTTTTGAGTTATAGGGTGGTCGAAATTGGCCCGAAATGGTTCGTGTAATATAACCCACGGCCGGTGTGTCGCTTTTTTTTGCTCGAACTTGGCGGACACACTGCCGTGTGTCTAGATAATAATGCTTTAGTACTTGGCCATGATATTCGTAATTTGATAAAAAGTATGACTACTTATAAAGTGAAAAGGCTGCAAATTTTGACTAGCTTAGCATTTTTTACTCTCTACAATTGAATAAAAAGATCCTCGAGTAAAACAACATAATTCAAATAAAATATACTCTCCGGCAGAAAATTTGGCCCAAATTAGATAAAGTATACTATGCAGAAAAACATTATTTAATTTATTCAATTTATAGTTTGAAACACGAAAAGTTTTTGGGCCAAATTTTAGTTCACCTCTGCTCTGCATAACACCATTCTAGCAATGTAAAATAGAATGCACAAATGTTCGGTGACAGTGTAGGTATCAGTAGCGAGTTGAATCATTATTGGACCTTATCTCGTCGCTACGTTTAGTCTCGTATCGGTCAAGTTGAGTGATCACTGTTGCACGCTATCTCGTGGCAACAGGGCATGGTATGGTTGGACTAGGTACCGGGGTAGGAGCGGGGCTGGTCGCACTCGGCCTCGGAGATCTCGTTGGAGTCCTTGCTCTCGTTGAAGGAGGACGAGCAGTTGTCGGCGGCGGCGTTGCGCGGCGGCGGCGGCGGCGGCTCGGGGGACCCGCCGCACTTGCGCGTTCCTGCGGGACAGGACGGTCGGAATACTACACTACTCACCTATTAGGCCGGTAAAACTAACAATGTCTCAGATCGCACATATTTGATGCCCGGCTCGTAGGAAAGGGCGATAAATATGCGATCTGAGGCTTTCTTTATTACTGCCCGTGCCGAGTTCAAAATTTGACGTCTCCCCTAGGTAAAAAGTGGAACGGGTGCGGCGTAGACGCATACAATCTAATCCGCCGTTGTAAAACAAGATCAGAAGATTTGCAACTGTGTAAATAGCATTCCCAACTAGCACACTAGCGTTATAATAACCCTTATATCATTCTTATATCGGTTCCAGCCAAAAAGTTAAGGTGTTAAGAATGCCTTTAAAAAAGGCGTTATAGCATGCTCTAACACCCTTATAACCACAAAAGAGGCCCACGTATTACAGGTAAATGTGTTAGAATGCCTGTTGTAGAGCAGTGTTATCTGACACCTATAGTGTTGACCAACGCTCTACAAACACTGCAGTAACGGTTAAGGTGTTAACTGAGAGTCTTATACCACTCTTGCTCTCACCCAGTTTCAAGTGAGCATCTTACTCTTTTCTTTACTATAAAATTATGAAACAAATATAGTCTACCGACAAAATGGCGAAGATAGTTAGTAGGTATTAATATTTGACAGCTATGGAGTCGTACTAATTGAAAGTGAATTAAATTGAAAGCGTTTATGACATTAAGTGAAAACAATCTGCCCTTGTGATTTTACGGTAAATGTATACCATGTTTCCCATCTCAATTTTAACGCGCCCAGGATTTATTAAAGATTTCCAATAAAACTTATGAAGAATAAATGTATCATTTTCTATTCTTGTTTCTTGACCAGTGGCATGTTAAATTAAGTGGCATCCATAGAATGACAAGAGTAACATAAATAATGAGGTATTTTGATGTCAAATATTGAATAACCTAATCAATTTTTAGGTTAGTGCTCACCAAAACAATGGCGAACTTACATTAAAGCTTTAAGCGTCAGTTAACTCAACTATAACGCTTATTGAGTTACAACACCTTTAGTCAAGAATATTGTGCAGGGTTTGCCTTCATAACGGTGTTATAATTATAATACACTCAAATAACACCTTAAGCGTTAGAAAATGTTTCAATACTTACAAGTGAGTTAACTCTGTTATAAAGTCTCTGCCTGCACCTTATAGTAGATATAACAACTTAAGCTTTGTAAGACACTCCACGGCAACAACTAAAAAACAATAGCGTCAACAAGCACCCTTATAAAGGTTAAGGTTATAATAATACCCTTAGCTGACACCAAAATGTTAGTTGGGTCTAAACTGAACCAGTGCGTTTGTAAAGAGCGTTTGCGAAACTTTACAAAAGTTGCTGGCGACCTAGTGATTAAAGCACACCTTTCGCTCCCACTCGCACCGCTGCCGTATTGGTCAGAGTAGGGCGTGCCGTAGTGGTCGGAGTAGGGCGTATCGTAGTGGTCGGAGTAGGGCGTATCGTAGTGGTCGGAGTAGGGCATGCCGTAGTGGTCGGAGTAGGGCGTATCGTAGTGGTCGGAGTAGGGCATGCCGTAGTGGTCGGAGTAGGGCGTATCGTAGTTGTCGGAGTAGGGCATGCCGTAAGGGCCGGTGTACTGTTCGTCCTCGGGCGCACAGCAGGCCGGCTTGTCGTATCCAGGGCCACATATCGGGCTAGGGTTTATAGTACACCAGTCTCTCGCTCAGTTGTGGCCGTGTCACTCACCAATGCTGGGGCGAGAGCCGTAGTGGTCGGAGTAGGGCGTGCCGTAGGCGCCGGTGTACTGTTCGTCCTCGGGCGCGCAGCAGGCCGGCTCGTCATATTCGGGGCCGCATGCGTACATCGGGCGGGAGTAACGGGCGCGCTGAAATTAAAACCTTCTTAGTGTTGGAATAGAGATCGAATTCAAACGTGTGAATAGAGGTTTCAAACGTATGCTGAACTAAGCAACAGTCTACCGTCATGGGAGAGAACTCACGTATTGGTCCTCTTCAGCGCAGGTGGCGGGGTCGTCGTATTCGGGGGCGGTGGAGTAGATGGCGCTCTGTCCTCCCTGCGAGTTCTTGCGGGCGTAGCGGCTGTTGGCGCGGGGCTAGAAACGATTATTTTTTAGTGACGGTCTTACCCCCTCACAACTGAAAAATCGTGCTAAATAAAATTAACTTGTTAAACAATTACTGGTTATTAGGATTTTACTAGGTAAAACTTTGTTCGTCAGGTTACCCGTTGTTCAAAACACTGACTTGATTACTAAGCTGCTTTTTTATGGATGTGCGTATATGTTCAAATTTTTATACAAAGCTATAAATTTACATCTCAAGATCGGGAGCATTATTGCGTTTAAAATGAGCAACATAGAAATGAGTAGTAGTCACACTTAAATATATCGTCGTCCAACGCCACGCAAGCTTTATTGAGCTTACTATGGACTAGTTCGATTTGTGTAAGGTTGTCCACTTATATTTATTTATTTTATTTAGACTTGCTGGGCGGTGATGAATTCCTAGTCTAATTTACCGTGCGACATATAAATAACGGAGTGGAGAATTTTTATACCATAATCCTGGTCACGGCACCAATTGTAATTCAATTCAATCACGTAACATCGAGTAACGTATAGTATAGTATAGTAGGTAACATTAATTGAAGAATTGGCGAGCCGGCGAGCGCCTTGCTCGGGTCATCTGCACTGGACTAGTGCTAGAACGGCTAGACTCACCATGCTCTGCGAGCCGGCGCGGGAGTGCGCGGGGTGGTGCGGGTGCGGGTGCGCGAGCGTGCCCGCGTGCGCGTGCGGGAACGCGAACGCCTTGCTCGGGTCATCTGCACTGGACTAGTGCTAGAACGGCTAGACTCACCATGCTCTGCGAGCCGGCGCGGGAGTGCGCGGGGTGGTGCGGGTGCGGGTGCGCGAGCGTGCCCGCGTGCGCGTGCGGGAACGCGAACGCCTTGCTCGGGTCATCTGCACTGGACTAGTGCTAGAACGGCTAGACTCACCATGCTCTGCGAGCCGGCGCGGGAGTGCGCGGGGTGGTGCGGGTGCGCGAGCGTGCCCGCGTGCGCGTGCGGGAACGCGAACGCCTTGCTCGGGTCATCTGCACTGGACTAGTGCTAGAACGGCTAGACTCACCATGCTCTGCGAGCCGGCGCGGGAGTGCGCGGGGTGGTGCGGGTGCGGGTGCGCGAGCGTGCCCGCGTGCGCGTGCGGGAACGCGAACGCCTTGCTCGGGTCATCTGCACTGGACTAGTGCTAGAACGGCTAGACTCACCATGCTCTGCGAGCCGGCGCGGGAGTGCGCGGGGTGGTGCGGGTGCGGGTGCGCGAGCGTGCCCGCGTGCGCGTGCGGGAACGCGAACGCCTTGCTCGGGTCATCTGCACTGGACTAGTGCTAGAACGGCTAGACTCACCATGCTCTGCGAGCCGGCGCGGGAGTGCGCGGGGTGGTGCGGGTGCGCGAGCGTGCCCGCGTGCGCGTGCGGGAACGCGAACGCCTTGCTCGGGTCATCTGCACTGGACTAGTGCTAGAACGGCTAGACTCACCATGCTCTGCGAGCCGGCGCGGGAGTGCGCGGGGTGGTGCGGGTGCGGGTGCGCGAGCGTGCCCGCGTGCGCGTGCGGGAACGCGAACGCCTTGCTCGGGTCATCTGCACTGGACTAGTGCTAGAACGGCTAGACTCACCATGCTCTGCGAGCCGGCGCGGGAGTGCGCGGGGTGGTGCGGGTGCGGGTGCGCGAGCGTGCCCGCGTGCGCGTGCGGGAACGCGAACGCCTTGCTCGGGTCATCTGCACTGGACTAGTGCTAGAACGGCTAGACTCACCATGCTCTGCGAGCCGGCGCGGGAGTGCGCGGGGTGGTGCGGGTGCGGGTGCGCGAGCGTGCCCGCGTGCGCGTGCGGGAACGCGAACGCCTTGCTCGGGTCATCTGCACTGGACTAGTGCTAGAACGGCTAGACTCACCATGCTCTGCGAGCCGGCGCGGGAGTGCGCGGGGTGGTGCGGGTGCGCGAGCGTGCCCGCGTGCGTGCCCGCGTGCGCGTGCGGGAACGCGAATGCCTTGCTCGGGTCATCTGCACTGGACTAGTGCTAGAACGGCTAGACTCACCATGCTCTGCGAGCCGGCGCGGGAGTGCGCGGGGTGGTGCGGGTGCGGGTGCGCGAGCGTGCCCGCGTGCGCGTGCGGGAACGCGAACGCCTTGCTCGGGTCATCTGCACTGGACTAGTGCTAGAACGGCTAGACTCACCATGCTCTGCGAGCCGGCGCGGGAGTGCGCGGGGTGGTGCGGGTGCGGGTGCGCGAGCGTGCCCGCGTGCGCGTGCGGGAACGCGAACGCCTTGCTCGGGTCATCTGCACTGGACTAGTGCTAGAACGGCTAGACTCACCATGCTCTGCGAGCCGGCGCGGGAGTGCGCGGGGTGGTGCGGGTGCGGGTGCGCGAGCGTGCCCGCGTGCGCGTGCGGGAACGCGAACGCCTTGCTCGGGTCATCTGCACTGGACTAGTGCTAGAACGGCTAGACTCACCATGCTCTGCGAGCCGGCGCGGGAGTGCGCGGGGTGGTGCGGGTGCGGGTGCGCGAGCGTGCCCGCGTGCGCGTGCGCGTGCGGGAACGCGAGCGCCTTGCTCGGGTCCATCTCCTCGCGGAAGCCCAGCAGGTGGAAGGTGGCGTACGGGCAGATCTCGTCCTCCATGCCTGCAATGGCAGGGTAGTGGGTGAGTCGGCCGCGAATGGACGTTCTCACAGAGACTTGGTTAGTTATGGAAGTGACTGAATACATTTAGACTGACACAGTTGACTCGAAGCTTAAAAAAGATCGGGTATTACTACTGATATTTTCTGTTAATTGTAAAGAAAGTTTTAGGAGTGACTAAATTTGAGTTGAGGGTAGAAACTGTTCAATGTCTCTGTGAGAATTATTTCGAGTATTGGTCGTGCGTTAGTTTACTCTCCTCTTTTTTAAATAAACTTTAGTAATGCAATTTGGTTACATATGATCTCTCATTTGATGCAAAGCGTATTTCGTTTTGTTAAATAATGTAAACTGGAAATCAATTAAACATTCGTTTTTAAATTAAAACCTTACTAAATCTAAGTGTTAGATAATGGATCAAACGCATGCTACTATTCGATCAGAAGGAAAGCAAATAAAAATAACTGGGTTAGAAAAAAGCAAACAGATATCCATGAATTAATACATTCTGTCCAGAAATATTTATGTTTCAGAATTATTGCTTGTCAAGGTTTTGTCAACAGATATTTACTTTTATTTCTGGGTAGATTGTGTTTTGTAAAACACATACACATACTCACGTTTCAGGCAGTGTTAGTCGATACTCCACTCTGTTAGAACTTTAGCCATACTAACACATTTCAATTTCAATGTTTCAATGTCCAACTTCATGTTAACTTGTAAGTTGCAGTGGCTTTGACGCTGACTGACTGATGTAATTGGACATTCATTATACGACATCCAGTGTGATCACGGCTCATACGTTACCGCCATAATGATACCTAAAGTCTGGCCAGGGAAAGATGAGCCTTTTTTTATATGGCAACAGTAATATCATTGTCAAATGTGTCAAACGTCTTAGTAAGTAAGTAAGTAAGTTCTTTATTTGCATTAAATGTGGTTAACAATAGGTCTTATGATAATTGATAAGTATCACACATTTAGCCGTATTATAGCATGCAAAATATACGAGTATGTTAAACAATCTAAATACATTTCAAGCAACCTTTTAATTAGTCCTAATTTTAATACTTGATTGGTAACTAAGAAAGTAACTGTTCCATAATAAATTGGACTGTTTTTGCTTTTAAAGAAAATTAAAGGGTGGCTTACTGCTTATATTATTCACATTGAAGAAAGTTTAAGCATTATGTCTCGTCAAAATCGAAATTTTGGAGATTATTAATATTATTATTCTTAAATATAAAGTAGAATGAAGTTTTATTTCATATAACTTTACTTCCTTCTGCTTGATCAGTGAATTGAAGAAAAGTAATAAATGTTCAAGTTTCATTATTATTTTATCGCGTTATACACAGTGTTTCAACACGCTGTTTTTTTTTTAATTTGCCGCTCATCTTTCCCTGGCCAGACTCTATTTCATTTTGATCGAGTTAAAATGACAGGTGATAATGATAACTGATTGCGACGACCCGTTAATGTTTGTGCTATAGAGATGAAGATACACCTATAGTTCCGTGCTTTCATTCAAACCTGTCAACTGTCCTAATATCATTTTTAAGTTCTGACTGTGTAACCAAAGTTAGTTTTTGTTTCAAAGACATAAGCTGGCATTGAAAATAAATTACAGAATGATCATTCACATCTAGTATAGGCGATGCAAGAATGTACATGTGTGAGACTGCTGAATGCGTCGGATTAAACACATAGGTACACAATATTTTTTGACATAACCTTGAAGGGCCAGCAGGGTTGATATGAGTAGACCGTTTAGTGTCGTTGTATGAGGGTGTGTCTCAAAGCCACTGTAGCGCGGTAAGGCACGCGATTTCCAATCTGGATGTACCACTGGGTTTAAAAAACTTAAGTATCATTTGATATTTAACAATAGCTTTTCGGTCAAGTAAAACATTGGTCTAATCCCAACAAGGTCTAGTTTTCCTTCTCAGCTCAGATGCTCGCTTTTTTAAACTAGCGCCTGCGCCATATCTTGGGATTAGAAAGCAGACCCCTGGCTCCTTAATGATACAAGCGGGCGAAACGCAGAAGAAATGAAAATGTCTGTGTAATGATTCCGCGTCACACTGTCGTCAATGTCACCTGTGGAGATGGTGTCGCCGGAGCCCCGGCGCTGATGAGCGCGGCGCACGCGCTCGTAGTGGTGGCGGCGCGGGTCCCACGTCGAGTGCGCGTTCACTGTGCCACACTACCCAGTTAGGAACCACCACACGGACCCGGCTGTACGCTCACGGATCGCGAACCGAAACATCCCGAGAACGTCATTTTAAAAACCCGACGAAGAACTCCGGAAGGCTTCGAAACAAGTCGCCCTTGGCTACAATTAATACGCAAGTAATTTTTTTTTGCTGCGTCCTTCTCGTATTTACTGAAGGAGGACCTCTTTAGACTGGTTCTGCGGACCATGTGCGGACCATTAGAGATAGTAATGATAGAAATCTTTGGATCATTAAAACCAGTTAGGGCGCCAAATTGTAGCGAAGAAAATAAATTGACTGTGGTTTACTGTTAACTCAACTCAAAATGACGCTAATATAGGTATAATAATACAATAATAATTTGATTCGAACGCGATCCGTAAGCGTTGGATAAAGCAGAACCGGACACCTTTACTACATCCAAGCGGTCCAAGTTTAGCGAGGTCGTATCTAAGTCTGATAGATGATCTATCAGTGATAGATCATTCCGTTTGTGGTGGTTCTTCTATACGCATGCGGTCCACTAGCATCTCATCAACGGATGTACAATTTTGAACTTTATTGCAAAACGTGAAGGGGACTTCGAGACAGCTTTCATAAGATTATTTATATTAGAGATGCTAGAGGACTTTATTAAATGGCAGGTATAGTTAAATAAGCGTGCCCGATGTAAAATAAACACATCGAACAACAACAATAGTGAGTATTTACCGCGCGTTGAAGAATATTCTGGTTTACAATGTCACTTATATTGTAATCAGGAATGAATTGAAACTGAATGTACTTTTCCTTAGGGTGTTATTGGCTCGATATTGACAAATGATCTTATTGCATATCTTTAATAATGTAATTACGACTTAATTATCTAGATTTAAGAAAGAAAATGCGACACCAATGGTGGTACACCGGCAATCGCAATATATACGGACATCCTTGAAAAATAGATTTATATACCTACTTGATTCTTCAACGCACAGACGTAATAGTTATAATTATAAGGGAACATCCTATTAAGTAGAATTAAATTAAAAATCATGGAGATGGACAAACATAAATGTACAACGGACGACATCTATATATATAAACCCTAAATACCATCACCCACCTGATCACCACCGCTTCTAAAATGATTATCTAATAATAAATTAGGGGTAGGTAAGAAATAGCGAAGAAGAGATTCGTGCAGATAGATTCATAATAATCTCAAATTATGTACTTACCTATGAAGTATATTGGAAACCATTTGTTTTAGTGGCAATTGGCGAGATTACGATGATGAGAAGTCGGTCAATTATGTGAAAAAGTTATTTCAAAGATGTGTGTGAAAGTGTGTGCATGAATTTTAGCAGGTAGGACCCAATTACGTGAACATCGAATAAAAGCTTTTATTGTTCACAAAAACTATTTATCAACGAATAAGCGTATTATGTGTAAATCTTTTAGCCCAAATAAAAATCCATCGGTCGAGACGAGACACAAGGGCGCAGTGACTCAAGTATATCCGGTCATAACATTGTCAGTCTTGTCATTCCGTAATGGCCTCATAAGTTGCTTGCAGTACCGGCACTGTATCTGAACAACATTTCTGGGAAATCAGTGTAGCTCCTTTTTTACTGTTAATCTTTTACAGATGTAAGACGCCCTTGCCAGACAAATAATGAATCACTTTGGTAACGGCTACCCGCAACCAAAGGAATTCAAGGTGCTCCCACTAAGCTGCATCATCCGTTTTGTGGAAATGATGGAGCGAGTTTGGGAGTAGCTATAAAGGGGAGGGCAAATGCACACAAGATCCCACTGGGTCGAAGTGTATCCGAAAGGGCCCTCAACTAGATAAGATAAGAGGCTAGGGATTAGATCATACACGATGATTTGTATGTACGTGTGTGTGTACTCACTGATAACAGCCTGTCGTTTGACGCGGTCGCAGGTGTTGTAGTTGGAGCCAGGCACGGGAGGCAGCTTGCGGTTCGGCGGAGCGATGTAGCCGAGCTCGTCGCGTAGGCCGCCGCGCTTGTCGAGCGTGCCGCCGCCGCCGCCCATGGCCGCTTGGGACGCGTTGTACACGGCATCGTCTGCTCAAATGGACTTTATTTAGACTGGTGTAAGGTTGAGATTTCAATGAATATTTCATTTTGTAGTTGATTGTAATTTAGATTCTATTCTGTATGTTATAAGGTCGCTTTTATGGCTGAGTACGTAGTTACAATCCTAATGAATAATGACAGTGTAGGTATGTGTAGGTGCATCGTGTTTTGTATACTGCATCGGCTAGAGCCGAATTGAACCTTTCAATAGTTAAGTGTTAGGGTTGATTTTTGAATGTACTTATAATTTATTTTATTGTTCAAGCAAAGAACTTTCCTGTTTTTACTAGCTTCGCTCTAGTGGACACTACCTTACGAATTTATACAATTTGTTGAACGCTTAAATATATTTTAACATCAGTTCAAAATGGACTCAGTGAAACATTTTATAAAGTTGTAATTTATGCACTTAAATGTTCTAGAATCTTAGCCCTAATTGAGACTTAGGATTTCGGTACATAGTGTTACATTGATTATAAAGATTAACGCAAATTATACAAAACGATGGCTTTAAAAATAAAAATAGTTGGCCACAGCTAATGATTATTACAAAGTGGACAGATGATGATTAACGAAAGTATTTCAAGTGAGACACCAATTTTAAATAAAGATAATGTATATCGATGGTGCTTGCGTAGTAATTAAATAAAATAAAAATACAGACTTAAGACTTCTATAATTGGTAAATTATAAACAGAACTACTAACCTATTGCATTTAATTACTACGTAACATCCATCAAGCACAGATATCATAAACATATCGAGTGGTAAAAAAATTGCAATTTATGTCACTATCAATGAGTTCAAAAGATATGGAGGCAGGTCATGTGACCTCTCGTTATTTGTCCAATGTAGCCCAGTTTTTATGCCAAAAACATGCCATTTGTATTAACATTGTGGTTGAAAATCGCGCCGTTAACTAGATAATAGGCGATTTCACTTACGGGACAGTTCATGAACTATTTACAATGTTAAGCGACAACTCGCTCGCGGCCATCCAATGTAAGTCTGATCTTCGATTACGCATTTCCTAAGAATCTCGAGGCAAATTTATACTAGACGGAAGCAGTGAGGTGAGTAAGCGCAGGTTGTGAATAAAGCAGCTGCATGATACTCTTATCTGTTGTTTTGAATTTATGATATCTGCGTTTTTGCATAAAAAAAGAGATGAAGCGTCGCTCCATGCATACATACAGTCGTACACGTCCTTCTGACCTCGCAGGCGGTGCGGAGTGTTCCTCCTGGCCAGCGTCAGGCAGATCACAACCACGCCCACTATGAAGACCACTATAGTGGCCAGGATGGGCACCAACACCTCAGGCTCCAGCCAAGCTCTGATCCAAGGCGGGAGCTCCTTTCCAACATCAGCGTTCCCAGGAAGCGGCATGACAGTACCTTTAAAAAAGTTCGTGTTAGTTTACCTTTATGGTGGTCCCTGGTTCCCTTCACAACGCACACGACGACGATTGCGATAATAATGACCAATATGGCGGCCACGACCGGGACGATCAGGTTGAGGTGAGACAGGATCAGTTTGATGGTCTGCTCGGTCGTGAGCGACCCGTCGCCGACCTCGCGCGCGGGCGCGATCGTGCCTGAAATGCAACGCATTAATTAACCCTTAACAAGGCCTCACACGATTTTGAACCTTACATTTTTTAGTATAAGGCTCTAAATTGGCTGTGCCTGGTTAAGGGTAAGCCATCCAGCGGAATACCTCTTTGGGAGTAACGTTAAAGAAAATCGAACCGCGCAATTCAGATCACGCAAAGGAAAAACTGACTTAATTACACGCGTTAAGACCGAGTTTTCTTTACGCAATCGATGACATAACGAATCGCGGCATTGGACATGGTAAGCGATGCATTTCAGGTACGTGTTTGTACAATTTATGTAACTGATGCCCGGCGCGGGTCCGCCACGTATACAAAAATCTCGGTGGACCGACGGGATAGAATATAGCATAGCACATAATCCCGTAGGTCCATTCTACATATAACCTACAGAGGAAAGGTTTTTAGAATAGGATGGGTATAGTTTCTGAGATTACCCCCAACATACAAACTTACCAATCTACAAACTTACATTTCACAGACATTACACCTGTTTATTATTAGTATAGGCACAGATAAAAGAATACCGTAGGTACCTATCGGGGACCTTTAATGGTTTGAAATAATATTTCACCGGTTAAGTATAGATGCATTTCATTATGTCTACCGCTATACAGTTTAAAACTGGTTTATGTTTTCCGGCATTTTAAAGCCATATCAGTTTGACGAAGTAATCGAAATATAATTATTTGAACCTGAAATAATTTGGATGGTATTCAAGTCAGGACAACAAAGACACCTAGCTACATCGATTTCCCCCGTAAACCCCCATATTCCAAGTTTCATTGAAATCGTTAGAGCCGTTCCAGAGAACGTGATTGCAAATATATATATATATGTATATGCACATATACATAATGCTCATTAAATAGTATAGGATATATCATTGATATCGCTCCAATAAAAGGTGTCATTGTCTATGGTCCGTGCCCGATGCTCACCCGACGTTCATTTGTCTGCACTTTTTCAAGGTCGCATCGTTAGGTGTGCGCCGCATTCAGCAAATCCCAGACAGTCAGTCGGACAGTCAACGTGACCTTCATCTGTTCGGTGCTTGACCTCTGCAAAGCCCGGTCGTCGGTAGTGCTGTACGTCAGGCGAGCATCAAGCTGTCGTAGGTACACAGTATCACTATTTTTGACTGAACAATAGACAATAACCTTTATCTGCCCAGTGAAAGTCCTGTCCTCAGTAGACCGCTTGGAATTATAGACGCGAAAAAAAGAACAAGAGTGGTAAAAGTTATTTCTCCGTGTATGACGTGACCATGAGCGCCGTAAAGGACTGAAATGTTGGGTATGTTGTTTTAATAAAATACATAGAACAACCCGGTATAATAATAACTTTATTTAACCCTTTAAATACCAAAACCATATAAAAACCTTCCCAAAATAATAGGTAGTTAACAAATAAAACACAAAGAAAAAAACGCAAACTAGTATGTTAAGCAAGCTACAATGTAAAAAGTGTTAAGCACAACAAGAAAAACAGAACACAAAGATTAGAAGGAGCATTCAAAGAAGGAGAAAAAATACAAATAAATATCATAAAGAATACAACTTCGTTATTTTTTTGTTATATATAAAACTAGTTAATACTAAAAATTAAAAGTTACAAACACATGAAGAAGCACACAAAGAAGAACGTTACAAATTAAGCACAAAACAAAAGTAATCAATGCAATAAACAAGAAAAGAAAACACAAAAAAGTCAGGCAAAAAGCACCCTCCACCGAATTTTTATTACTAGTACAAGTAACCCATAAAATAAGAAGTAGGTCTCAATCCTAATTTCCCGAACACGAATAAGATCGTTGCGTTCATTTTCTTCAGTCTAGCATGATCGCGTGTGTCGGACATAAAGCATTCGTCCCATACTCGCAAGTACATATGTAGGTAAGTGCGAGAGGGACGAATGCATTAAGTCCGACATATACGTGAACATGCTGGCTAGGCTGTTGTGGTCACGTCTCGTTTTGACAAATCGACACGTCCCTATTAGACCGGGAGATACTGACTAAATTTTTCCGGTCATTTGTACCAAGTATGGCGACCCTTCAGGGGTCTAATTACGTAATGACGAAAAGGGAAACGATGGTCATAGCGTTGGTCTGGTGCCCAATTGTGGCGGCCCAATCGCGTGGGCGTTAATCGAACGTGTCGGCTAAATTACGAAAGTCGAACAATTTGTTACACAAAAATGTTTGTATTTTCCGATGGTCGATGAAAAAAGAAGTAGACGGTAGCGTAACGAAAACGAACAGCTTTACGGGCAGCATTCGATCCTTTAAAGGATTCTAGGTGATGTCTAGGCAACAGTACCGCTTAAGTAAAAAAAAAAACCGCGTCCATCTTTGGGTCACCAATTTACATATGTGTACCAAATTTCAACTCAATCGGTCTAGTAGTTTCGGAGCAAATCGGCTGTGACAGACGGACAGACAGACAACCGAGTGATTCTATAAGGGTTCCGTTTTTTCCTTTTGAGGTACCGGAACCCTAAAAAGCATTCACATTGCTCCGTAGACCCAATTTTTCATACTCCTGACAGCGCTCTGTCAGGAGCTTGAAGAATTGGCAGATTTAAAAGGAACCCAGCAAATAAGCTTGCAAGAAAAGGTTTATGACTACCATTTTCCTTTTCGTCTAATGACGAAAACGTAATCGTAATTAGACCCCTGAAGGGTCGCCATACATGGTACAAATGACCGGAACAATCGTGTCAGTACCTCCCGGTCTATATACAGGGTGAGCAATCCAAATGGGTCAGTATGGCGGTTTTGGAAACCATAAGAGATAGCGAAATCTTGGCTTAGGAACCATGACGTTGATTTTAGTAAAAAGAAAAACTGCATTCATATACTTACAAAAATACGTGTACCTACTCGGCCCAGGAATCGAACCTGGACTTTTTGAAAAATTAAATTTCGTTATTTTCCTTTGAATATCGGTTATGTAGCTCTTAAATAGTAAATGTTACTAAGAAACATGATATCTAAAACGAATAAAATGCATTGTTTTTAAACAACGAAATTTAATTTTTCAAAAAGTCCAGGTTCGTTTCCTGGGCCGAGTACACATATTTTTGTAAGTATATGAATGCAGTTTTTCTTTTTACTAAAATCAACGTCATGGTTCCTAAGCCAAGATTTCGCTATCTGTTATGGTTTCCAAAACCGCCATACTGACCCATTTGGATTGCTCACCTGGTATATGTACCACACAATATTTGTCCGCCGTTATATCCGTGGGTACAGTAGGGTCCACGGCAGTGGGCCCTGCGCGAGAAGAATAACATTCACGCAAGTATGTTCATAACGTTAACATGTATTTTTTGAGTGGCACCCTCCTAGAAGCCTATCAACAGTGGCCATCGTGAGTACAAAAGTAACGAAGTAAACCCTGCGTGGGCCGCTAGGGCAGCGCGGAGAGCGTACCGCCGGTCATGGTGAGCGTGGCGAACTCGTACTCGGCCACGTTGAAGCCGGCGTTGTTGTGCGCCGTGATGCGCAGCACGTACCAGCTCGCGGGCTCCAGGTCTGCAAAACCATTCATTTCTGTCCAGAGTACTCATTCACCTTGATGTAACCAGATAACCTTGGAACTCGGACCTGCAATGGCTACGATTGCGTAACTGAAACACTAACCGAATAGTGAATAGGGTTGACTGAATGGATAACCTATTTTGAAAGTTGGTTAAGCCCTTACCAAAATGAATAACTCACTAAACTCATTTAATATTAGAGCAAAATATCACCTTCTTACCGAATTAATGTGTCGGTGATAAACTTTTGTAAGTTCTAGTCTTAAGACCCACTTGTAACTCCACTATCCAATAAGTCGATTTCGACTAGTCAGGCAATAGTTATTTACGATACAAGTGCAGAAAATAGAAAATTCGCAACGAGTGGCGATAAATTAAAACACGACCGAAGGGAGTGTTTTAAATCGACACGAGTTGCGAATTACCTATTCGCACGTGTATCGTACAACGTTTTACAGTACATATGGCTCTTTAAAATTTCAACATATGCACGGAAAGTGCTCATTTCCGCACTCGTGCGGAAAAGTAACACCATGTGTACTGTAAAATCAGTTAACCACGGGAAGTCTTAGTAGAAACTTACCGAGAACAACGAAATTTCCACCCGGTTTCACGGCGTTCGAGATTTGATTCCATTCGGCAGCTCCCCTATTCAAACCGAAAGAAAGCAGAATTAGGAAAGTACGAGTAGCTTTTATTTTACGATCAGTTTAAAACACCACTACTTGCTTTGTGGTATTGTATTCCTGGTGGTGGTGAGGGAGGTCGCCAGAGCTGTCGAGTCGAGGCTGTGGTGTGCTGAGAGTGTTTGACCTGCATTTGCCTTTATCAACACAACAAATCCTCAAATCAAGAAAGGGTCGGCAGCGCGCTTGTGATTCTTCTGGTGTGGCGAGCGTCCATAGGCGACGGGGTCTGATTTCCACCACAGGCATACCGCATGCTTGTTAAAAAACCGGACAAGTGCGAGTCGGATTCGCCTACCGAGGATTTCGTACAAAATTACAAATGTAATTATAGTTTTCAGATTTTTTCCTGTACTTGTAGTAGGTATAAGACAATATTACTTGCCAAATTTTATAGTTTCTAAGTCAACGAAAAGTACCCTATAAATTTTGATTTCCTTGAGTGTCGAAATATACGTTTTTTGCGGCATAAACGGCCGTATCATTTTTTTTACGTAATTTTTGAAGTTTGATTTTTTCACAGTTTCAAGGAAATGCAGACCAGATTTTAATTCCAACTCGATAGATCCACGCGTTCCTGAGACAAAAGGTCTTGACAGACGAACAACAAAGTGATCCTATAAACTGTTGGTTTAAGGAACATCAAACAAACTACTTGGTTGTATGGAGTATTGTCTATGACATGTATACTTCAGTTATATTCAAATAAATTACTCTGTCGTTGGCTTTCAACTGTTAAACGCTGTTTTATTTTAATAGGTTATGGGCCCAGTTTATGCTCTTTATTTTTAGTTGAAAGTGAGTCTTTTAGGTAGCTAACATAGATCCAAACAGAAACAGTGCTAAAGGATTGTTATTCCGAGTGATTCCTGCCGTAATGAAAAAATGTCTTCAAATTCGTACTTGACTAGTATACCGAAGTTGAAGGGGCGAGAGAATTATCGAGAATGGGCTTTTGCAGTGGAGAATATGCTTATTTTGGAGGGCACAGAAAATTCTATAAAAATAGAACCCAAAGCCGAACCAGCAGCAGCCGCAGTAGATGCAAAAGCAAAAGCAAAAATAATCCTTACGATCGACCCATCGCTTTATGTTCATATAAAGGACGCGACGTCGGCCAATAATCTTTGGCAGAAGCTAAAAACTATGTTTGATGATTCTGGATTTGCGCGTAGGATTTCGTTGTTGCGAAATTTAATTTCGATTCGACTTGACAGCTGCGAATCAATGACAAATTATGTTACGCAAATCATCGAGACGGCCCAGAAATTATCCGGAACTGGTTTTTCTGTGAATGACGAGTGGATTGGCTGTTTGATGTTAGCTGGACTACCTGAAAAATACATGCCAATGTTAATGGCAATAGAACATTCCGGTATCGCCATTACTGCAGATGTCATAAAAACGAAACTGATTGACTTGGCAGGTGATGATTGTGATGTTGGCAGCGCATTCTATAGCAGAGGGCAGCACGGTCGACAGCAAAATTTCAAAGTTGGCAGCTCTAGCAAGAATGTCAAAACGCAACATTATGGCGGTGAATCTATGTCTATGGGAAGTGTCAACAATGTCAATTCGGAAAAGAAAATAAAATGCTACAAATGTAAACAATTTGGACATTACCGTAATCAATGTCAGTCTAGTAATCAGCAGAAGCAGGAAATAAAGAAGACTCATGCTTTTTCTGCGGTATTTCTGAATGGGAATTTCAGTAAACACGAGTTTTATCTTGACAGCGGTGCAAGTTCACATCTGGTGCTTGATCAAAACATGATGCTGAATGAATGTTTTAAGCCGAACACCAAGGAGATTATAGCAGCTAACCAAAGTGCTATGCCAGTTTTGTGCTCGGGTGATGTGAACATCGTGACTGTAACTCCGACTTGTAAATATGAAGTGACATTGAAAGACGTCTTGTGCGTGCCTAATCTTACTACGAACCTGATATCCATAAGTCAGTTGATTAAAAACGGCAACAAAGTTGAGTTTAAAGAGAAAAGCTGCAATGTTTACAACAAGCACAACGAGTTAGTGGCCGTGGCGGACTTGGTTGACGGTGTATATAAGTTGGTTATGGATTACAAACATTGTTTGTTTACGTCTAATTCTTCAGCAAGCTGTGAAGTGTGGCATAGAAGAATGGGCCATTTGAACGTGAAAGACTTGAGTGCTATGAGAGATGGTGCAGTTACGGGTTTGTCATACAGTGACAAGTCGGTCATCGACAAAAGTACGTGTACCGTGTGTTGCGAAGGAAAGCAATCTCGCTTACCTTTTGGTCATACAGGAACCAGGAGTACCAAGGTCTTGGATATAATACATGGTGATGTCTGTGGACCTATGGAGTCTACATCAATTGGAGGAAACAGGTACTTTCTTATTCTTATTGATGATTATTCCCGCATGGCATTTGTATATTTTCTCAAAGCAAAAAGTGAAGTCTTTAAGTATTTCAAGGAGTTCAAAGCAATGGTTGAGAACCAACAGAATAGTAAAATTAGAATATTCCGCTCGGATGGAGGTATGGAATTTTGTAGCAATGAGTTTGAAAGTTATATGAAGGAGGCAGGCATAATACATCAAAAGACAAACGCTTATACGCCTGAACAAAATGGATCAAGCGAAAGAAATCTTCGTACTGTTGTTGAGCGAGCTCGTTGTTTGTTATTTGATGCAAAATTAGACAAGATGTTTTGGGCAGAAGCAACAAATACTGCCGTATATCTTAGGAATCGGTCTGTTGCATCAGGGCTAAATAACAAAACACCATTTGAGCTCTGGATGAGAACAAAGCCAGACTTAAGTCACATCCGAATATTTGGAAGTCCAGTTATGGTTCATGTGCCAAAGGAGAAACGACTTAAGTGGGATACTAAATCTAAGAAAAATATCCTAGTTGGGTTCTCAGAAAATGTCAAGGGATACAGGGTGTATGATCCCGTAAAGAGATGTATCACTACAAGTAGAGATGTGATTATTCATGAAAATATTGAGAATTGTTCAGATGTCAGAGTATCAGTTTCAGTTGGGGATACTTCTCAGGAAATAGTCTCTGTTTGTGAAGAAAAGCAGGAGAGTGCAGAGAAGAGTGAACCTGAACACTTAGATCTGAACCTTTCTGTAGTATCTGAATATGGCACTGCTGAGTCTGATTTGGATACCACCTTACAGCAATTACAGGGTATAGAAGAGGAGCAACAACCTGCGGAAGTCTTGGAGAAGCGTGTCAGGAGGCCGCCAGAACGTTATGGATTTACTAATCTATGTATGTCATCTAACCCAGAATGCATCGGCGATCCTCTTACTGTTAATGAAGCTCTGAATAGTCCTGATAAAGCTTTGTGGATTGAAGCAATGAAGGATGAGTTGCAAGCGTTTCAGGAAAATCAAGCATGGGTACCGGTGGACAAGTTGCCTTCAGGTAAAACCTTAGTGCAATGTAAGTGGGTGTTTAAAAAAAAGATTGAAAGTGATAAGAGTGTGCGTCACAGAGCGCGTTTAGTAGCTAAAGGTTTCACGCAGAAGCCAGGTATAGACTATGAGGAGACTTTCTCACCTGTAGTTAGACACTCAACTTTAAGGCTGTTATTTGCTTTGTCAGTGCAGTTAAACTTTGATATTACCCACCTGGATGTTAAAACCGCATTTTTAAATGGCTATCTCAAAGAGGATATTTATATGGTTCAACCAGATATTTTTTGTGACAAAAGAGAAAAGGTTATTGTAAAACTTAACAGAGCTATATATGGTTTGAAACAATCTTCCAGGTCGTGGTATGAGAGAATAGAGCAATGCTTGTGTGAATTAGGATTTAAAAAATGCAAGTTAGAACCTTGTGTGTTTACCAAAATGTATAATGAAGTTAAAGTTATCATTGCATTATATGTAGATGATTTCTTTGTTTATTCCAACTGCAAGAGAGAGACTGAGAAATTAGTATCTGCATTGAGTTCTAGTTTCAAAATAAAGAACTTGGGGCAAGTTCAACAATGCCTGGGTATGCGTGTAAAAGTTGACAAAAATGCAAATGTTGTTACTTTAGACCAGGAGGAGTATGTAGAGCAGTTACTAGAGAGATTTAACATGTTAAATTGTAAAGGTGCTACCACTCCAATGGAATGTAAATTAAATCTTGAAAAGTGTGAGACTTGTGATAAAGAGATTCCATATCAACAGTTGATTGGATGTTTATTATATCTCTCTGTTTTAACACGACCTGATATTGCATTTAGTGTTAGCTTCCTCAGCCAGTTTAATAAATGTCATACCAATGAACATTGGAACTATGCCAAACGAATTCTTAGATACTTAATGAAGACAAAAAGTTTTTGTTTAAAATATGTGAAGGAAAAAGCTGAACTTGAAGGCTATGTTGACGCCGATTGGGCGAGTAATATTATAGACCGTAAGTCTTATACTGGCTTTTGTTTCCTAATGTCAGGATCAGCTGTTTCCTGGGAGAGCAAGAAACAGAGGACAGTCGCTCTATCGAGTATGGAATCTGAACTTATGTCTATAGCGGAGGCATGTAAAGAAGCTATGTATTTGAGAGCTTTGCTTTATGAGATAACAGGTGATTTGTGTACTGTACCTTTGTATAATGACAGTCAGAGTGCACAAAAGTTGGTGGCTAATTATTCTTGTCATAGAAAAAGCAAACACATTGATATTAGATATTTTTTTGTAAAGGATGCAGTAAGTGACAAGATTATTAATTTAGGATATATGCCAACCACTTCTATGCCCGCTGACATACTCACAAAGGCTTTATGTGCTATTAAACATTATAAATGTGTAGAAGCTATGGGAGTAGGGCAGTGTTAGTAAAACTGTTAGTCAAACTGTTTCTAATGAATTTTTAGTTTATTTGCTGTAGTTGGGGTGTTGGTTTAAGGAACATCAAACAAACTACTTGGTTGTATGGAGTATTGTCTATGACATGTATACTTCAGTTATATTCAAATAAATTACTCTGTCGTTGGCTTTCAACTGTTAAACGCTGTTTTATTTTAATATAAACAACAAAGGGTTCCGTTTTTAAGTGAAAATACCGAGATGACGCTCTCCAACTCGCGGGTCTGACTGGTTTTCTATGTCTATGTTTATGACTAAATAAAAACGATTACACTCGCTTTGTCTACAGCTCTGAGACAAGCAGAAGAGAGATTGATGTGAAAGCAGCTCGTTAACGTCTCCTTCAAGGCCGTCCGGGACGAGCCCGACCTCCAGCAATGAAGCATACGACGGCGAGACTAACTGTGACAGGTTGGCATAAGAACGTTGCTCACTTCTTCTTGTTCTCGACGACGAAGTGGCTCATGGGGCAGCCGCCGTCCAGCCACTGCTTGAGGTGCAGCGTGACGCTGGAGGAGCCCACCTCGATGAAGTCGGCCGCGCGGGGCACGGGCGGCTTGGAGCCGCGAGTGCGCGCGATCACCACGTCCGAGGCCTCGCCGGTGCCGATGCTGGAACATACAATACAAATGGCATATAAATTTGAATCATTTACGGCCACTACTAGTGACCACAAATAAACACTGCCACTCTGCCGGACATTACGGCCGCTACTAAACTCGGCCACTGGCTCGCGCGGCCCGGCCCCGCAGCTCGCGGCTCGCGCGCGGCCACTCAAACGCTCGCTGTGCGCCGATGCTACACAAAATGTATGAAAGGACTCGTCCGCAGCTTGTGCCCGCTAAACTACTGGCTCAATATGCGGCGACTCTTAGTGTCGGAAAAGTTATTTTCTCCAAAACGGCCCGCAAAGTGTACTAAAGTCGCTACATGTTGGAAGGTATAGTACATTGTTGAAGAGGCTAGAAAGTAAGCAATAGATGGACGAGTTAGTTCGAGGGCCGACGCGTAGCGGAGGCCCTCGAAAGTACGAGTATTGCCCTTTCGGCCGAGGCTTAACATAGTGCTTTTCACGCCTACTGCGAGGAAATTGCAAATAATTATAATTTAAAATCAAAATTAAGTATCTAATTGAAGATCATAATACTAAACAGGCTCGCTTGCCTCGCGCCCGGCGCGGAGGAGGGGGAACGGGCGCACGCACGCCGGCCGACCGCGCGCGGGGCCCTGTGATTGGTCGATCGCTGTTCAAACTGTCCAACAATAACATTGTTGGACAGTTTAAAGTCATAGATGGCCTGTTCGTGCGACGTCCAACTAACCCCAGCTTTGAAGCCTGAATTCTGACCATCTTTTGCCACATTTCCGAGCAGTGGCGTGAAAAAGTGTATATTTTCAGGTCAGATCAAAATTAAAAAATAAAAAACATTGCAGGCCGCCTGGAATGTTACATATAAGTTCCTTTATTTGTCGAGTACCAAACTTTTTAAAAAGTTGAAACCGGCATATAAAAGACGGCACAGGTCGTATTCAGCCAATTCAACTCGTATTTTTCTGTTGCAAACGCGACGTTTTTCTACCTGTCTCAAATAGTTTGCGTTTTTCGGTGGAAAAATACACTTGCGATTCGGTTTAAAAAGAAAAACGGCGGGAAATCATTAATATTTTCACGTTGTGCAACGATATTTAAAGTTTATTATTCCCCCATTTTTGAGAAAAGCACTATATTAGCCTTAGCCGGAATGGCAATTACAGGCGGCTTCGTATTATAATTAAACGGACTCGCAAGCTCGTCCGTTTAAACAAATACTCAACCTGCAATTGCCTCCTTCCCGGCCACGGCAATAATGTACTATTACAATACACTAGATCTGAAAGCTTCAACATAAACACGGGAACTCCTCTATGCCCGCGCGGCGGAACGGGGCCGTGCGGGAATGGGTTTCGAGCCAATATTCCCACACAGCTTGCGAGAATGAGATTTCAGGACAGTTAATTTGTATAGTTAAAATATCATCTTTTATGTATATTTTTATTTCCTTGCATGATGCATTGTAAAATTTTGTATGATGCACGTGCGGATAAGTAATTCCCAACTCGTGTCAATCAAAAACACTACCTGACAGTCATGTTTTTGGTCACTGTCAGATCGTCACTCGTTAGGAATTACCTACTTTCCGCATTTGTAGCATAAATATTATGATACAAGTGTGGAAAGTAGGTAATTCCCATCGTCCTTATAAATACAAATTATCCTAATATTTAAGAGATTATAAATAAAAAACTTACCCATTGTAAGCCGTAACGTAGAGCTGATATCTAGAGCCGCAGAAGAGGTTTTCCAAAGTATACGTATCAGTGTTGCTCGGGATCTGAAATAAATGACATTAGAATTAAAGCAAGACAACATTTAAATTCCCCCATTTGCACTGATTTGCGGATTTCTCCGTAGATGCAGTGTTTTCACATTTACTAGACTAACCAGTCAGAAGCTACGGTTTCTCAACCCAAGATATTAATTTTGTTTTGAGATTATATTTATAATATATATTATATTTTATAATACTCTGATACTGATATGATATATTGTATACTGTTTTGAAAAAATGACACCTCGCCGAGTTTATTACGCCGGTTCTTCTAGAGGCAGAGGTTTACTTTCCGAACCGGTGGTAGTTTATCGACATTCATAGGTGCATGTAATATGCCTAAATTGAAGAATAAATCACTTTGACTTTGACTATAGGTGATCCTGTTCGGGCGCTGGTACGGTCCGACGGCTCTTCAAGTGTGTCAGACCTTTTTGGACGCCTTGTCCCATAATAGGTACATTGCAGGCGACTGTACGTTTGCCCAGCGAATGGATTGTACTTTGTCACGGACAACTTTGCGAGCCCAGCTGAGGTGACTGTACCTGCACGGTCTCCCAGTCGCCGAACTCCTGCTTGTAGTGGATGGTGTACCCGGCGGGGGACTGCTCTTCCACCGAAGGCTTCAGGCGGAGAGTCAGGGACGACACGGAGGAGGACGCGATGCTCAGTAGGGGCGGGAATGGTGGCGCTGTCACACAAACAATAGAAAGTTACTACAACGCATGTCACTCAGCTCAAATCACACAGCATAAGCAGTTAATATTGAAGAACTTGAACACAGCTTGGACTGAACAAGCAATGACCGCCGGACAGTGACAGTATCGTTCGCCAATACCGAGTCACCGGCGGTGTCATTGTCAGTGTCTCGCAAAACGCGACAACCTATAAATACTAGACGAAATAGCACGTACCACGCGGTATGTGCAGGATTTGTGTTTTCTAGCTGTCAAAGATTAGTTTTGTTAGGTATTCTGTGCCTCAGGCAGTTGGAAAGCGGAACTCGAGCTGGCATGACAGCCGTCACTCACCGAGCACGGAGAGCGTGTGCGTGACGGTGTCTGTGCCGAACTGGTTGTCGACGTGGCACGAGTACTCGCCGGCGTCCTCGCGGGCCACGCCTGCGATCTGGAGGGACCCTTCGGGCAGTTGGCGGACGCGCTCGGACGCTTCCAGCTGTTGGCCCTTGATCTATATAAAAATAACGCATTATGTCATGTTTATAACCCGAGGGTTACGCAATTGAGGGGCGTTATAAGTTCAACATGTATACAACAACTGGGTGCGCTGTGATATCGTAGCTTTAAAACGGATGAACCTATTTGAATGCAGTTTTTTAAATTATAGCTATGTTTGTTGTATTGAAAGCACTTATTTTTTTTATATTGTTTTCTATATTGCATGTAAGAGGATGGATGAAAGAAGATTAACGAAGAGAGTGTATATAAAAGGAGTGGAAGGGCAAGTTGGAAGGGGAAGACCTAGGCGAACTTTCTCTGATCAAATTGGAGAAATCTTACAAAAAGGCCAGGTCAAAAGTACCCTAAACCGACGTGCATGTATGAGAAATATTATGAAAGTGAGTGAAACGAAAGTGGTTTGTCAGGATCGTAGCAAATGGAGATCCGTGATCTCTGCCTACCCCTCTGGGAAAGAGGCGTGATTATATGTATGTATGTATGTTTTCTATATTATCCGTACGTTACATTACAACTATGTATCAAAGTTCAATGCAACGGCAAATGAAGCGAGAAGTAAATTTGATATTTATAAGTTTCGTTAGCAGGCGTTATTGCTTAATACACAATTAATGAATCGAGAAGTGTGAAATTATTCTTACAACCATCTGCACGAGCCAATTCAACTGAACAAATAACATTCGTGACATGAGGTGCAGTAGTAATACAAAGAATATAACACATTTTGCGAATCATGTTTCCATAATCATATCGCGGTAACTCAAGAGTTAGACGGGTAGAGTAAATATTGTTTAATGAGATATTTAGGCTCATTTTACCTTCCAGAGAATGTTAGGAGGCGGTACACCGACGGCCAGGCACGGCAGCTTCACATCTTCCTTGTATGTGGCGGTGAACGATTCGTCGAAAGAGGCGATTTTAGCGGGCACTGCGAAAAGAAATAGTGTTGGTAACAAATCAGGTCAAAAGTATTTAGTTTAATAGCTACATATATGAGTTTGAAGAGTCTGTAATTTATGTAACTGGCGCAATCGGGTAGGACCATAAAGAAGTTATATTTGTATAATCAAGTTGGTTGATAAATATTCACTTCAGTAATACAAACGTTTAATAGTAAGTATAATATTTTATTTGAAGATTGGCTGTTGATTTGTTTAAAGAATGGCAACACATGGCTTAAAGGTTGCATGGAGTTTAACATCATTATGTCGAGCCACGCCACCCCTGTGGAAAAACTTTTATAAAAGTAAACGCATGCCGCAAAGTTAATGTCTTAAAAACGTTTGTGCACTTGAGTGGGTGAAATTTAACACATAATTTGTGCCCTGGATGAATGTATAGTATGATTTTAACCTGGAAATAATTCCCTAAGGGAATGAGACTGGGGTGAAAGTATGGGAATCGCGGGCGAGCAAAAGCAAATCTAGATAAAACATACCTTTGTCACTAGGGCTGCAAGAAGCGGTGCCTGATGGCTGTCCCTCGCCGATGATGGTGGAAGCGGTCACCCAGAAGTCGTAGCGGCCGGCCTTCAGGTCAGTTGCGGAGTAGCTGGTCTGCGATGCTGGGACCTGGGACCAAACAGTAACATACCTTATCACAGCTCAAATTGTACACCCCAAAAAGTGATGCCCTATACGGTAAACAGTAAGTATTTGAGCATAATATCAAACAAGTAAATAGGTAGCTGCTATTGATGAATTGATGTATATTAAATAATTTTATTATTCTTGTTCAGTTCACGAGCGTAACGTATTGACTTTAAGATACGCGTTTGACAGGCAGTGTGTGGTCGATATAACACCTCTGTCTGAAAAAATAATTAAAAGTACCTACCTCTTTGGCATGTGAGAAATAGGATCCTTTTAGCGCAATCGGGTTGGACTACACCGGCCCACTACAACTAAAGCGTAAAAAAGAAATGATAGAACGTACTTTGTTGGGGTGCGGCTCGGCGTTCTGCGCCTGCGTGTACACGTTGTAGTGCGTGACGACGCCGTTGGGCTGCGCGGGCGCGCGCCACGACACTAGGATCGAGTCCGCGCCCATCACTAGCGCCTTCACCGCGCGCGGAGCCTCCGGCACTACAATCAAACACATACTATATATATATACATGTTCGTTACACACAAACCATACGCCATATATAATCAGCAGTGATCGGATCTAGGATGCAATTTGGGGTGAACGACCTCAAACGTTATGCTTATTGTGGATGTTCTCAAACGTTATGCTTATTGTGGATTTCACAGGATTTTGGGAAATGGGCGTAAATAATAAGTTTTTCGAGGGTTAAACTAAATAAAAAAAAATGAAAATATTTCGCTATCTATAAGAAGGTCATTTATTTACAATGTACCTACTTTAAAAAAAAAATTATAATTCTTATCAACAGAAATGTATTGTATAAATAAACGAGTTACTATTTTCTGAAACAAACTTAAAACAAACTCATCTTTCACATGCCACTGTCAGAAATGGACCAAACTGAAATGATCACCCAGTCGAAAGTTCTGAGGTAACGAATATAAAGAAATACAATCGAATTAAGAACCTTCTGGTTTTTTGAAGTCCGTTACAAATAAAATGAAATTAAATCTGTTATTTTGTAGTCGTGTTTATACCATTAAAGTAACATACTATTATTTTTTCAATATTTTCAGTCGTTAATCGATCTCTTTTAATGTCTAAGATTCATTTGTAAGTGAAAAAGAGACCTTTCGACTTCTACTGATGTTAGTGGAACGAATTTGTAAAAAGAACTTTCGTCACTTGTTAGATTCGTTTGAAATCTGATCTGCGTATTCCCGCACAGTGTCAAAGTCAGGGCCGAAAATGTTTAAAATGTAGAGGTCTGCCATCGCCGAAAGTGTTTGCACGTGACTTCCAAACACCTGGTACATTTTTCTAGTTACTAAATGTTTTTTATTTATTGATTATTTAACGTAGGTACACGCAATAGGGAATATAAGACATAACTCTGCGTAGAGGGTGACACTAGCCGATTTGACATTGTACGTATCTCATTCCCACTTGCAGTATTTGTCTATGCAAACATCCTTGTCACTCATGTGTATATCTGTGTGTGTGCGCCTTTCTTCCTCTATATTTTACGGTTTGTGCTAGTGCTTCACTCTGGTGGCAGAACATTGCAGTAATAATAATTTAATTTTTGATACAAGTTTTTATTGCCAACTGTACTTTTCTGTATACCTTCATTAACTACTCATTGAGACGATTCTAACGAGCCCAAACTCAACTGGGTTACGTCGGTTAAGTACTGAATTCTCGTGGCCACCTTCTGTCTCCATCATCAGATCAGCTCGATGGTACCATAGTATTGAATTGTCGTCCAAACTACACCTTTACCCAAAATTTCAGCTCAATCGGTTGAAGATATCTGTTTCTAAAGAGTTGCAAGATTCCACTCGAACGAACATAGTTAAGTACATACATTGGAATGTAATAGAATAGAAAGTTTGTAAAAATAATTTACCTACGTCGAACCAAATTCCTAGGCGAACCCTCTGTTTCGAATCGAAAAATCGGTTAGAATCGTAAAGAATCGAAAGGTGAAACATCCCTTCCGGCCGCTATAGCAACTAAGTTTCGCAACCAGTTGTGATGCAAAACTTTTTATTCTTTTTCCGCAACTAGTTGCCATACAAGACTTATTTTTCTTTCTACGCAACTGGTTGCGTACAAAGAATTTCTAAAAAAGATTAATTGCGACAGAAGGATGTTTTTTTCTTCATATGCAACCATTAGCATAATTCAAAAATAAGCGTGGGTCATTCGAGTCCATACTCCATCCATACTTTCATACTTATATATAATATATATAATATAACATATAATATAATATAATATAATATTCGTCGTCTGCAGGAAAGAGGGCTAGATCCCCGCTCTGGGTCCTTTCTAGTGCAAAGGTTAGCCATAGCTGTTCAGCGCGGCAATGCGGCTAGCGTAATGGGCACCTTTGCACCAGGAGGGACGCGGGGCGGGTTATTTGATACTTAGTTTTAAGGTTAGTTTAATTAGTTGTAATTATTGTATATATAATATATAATATATAATAATATTATAAATGGGAACGTGTATGTGTTTGTTTGTTTGTCCGTCTTTCACGGCAAAACGGGGCGACGAATGGACGTGATTTTTTAAGTGGAGATAGATGAAGGGATGGAGAGTGACATAGGCTACTTTTTGTCTCTTTCTAACTCTCCACTTCCGTAAAATGGGGGGTGGAAGTTTGTATGGAGCATTCCGCAATTTTCAAGGTAGAAAGTAAAAAATTGGTATGCGGACTATTTGTGACTAACAAAAACATCAGGCATCATTTTTATTGGAAATCTGCACCCAACCCCTTAAAAGAGGTGAAATTTTATATGGGACTTTTCGCAGTTTCCAAGGTAGGAAGCTAAAAATCGGTACACAGACTCTGTTACCAACGAAAAATACCTGCCTTTTTTTTGCTAATTCTCCCCCAGCCCCTAACATAGGGTATGGAAATTTGTGTGAGACTCCGCAAAATTAGTACAGGTTCTATGATACAAACGAATAATTAAATTATTTAACATGGGTATTGTTTCTATGGTTTATTTTTCAAATCCAACGTGGCTGACGTGAAATACCATCTCCCCTGTTGGGGTGAGCTGGGGTTGAAATGTCTAAACATCAATATGGGTGTCGTTTTTATGGTTTTTAGGGTTCCGGTACCTCAAAAGGAAAAAACGGAACCCTTATAGGATCACTCGGTTGTCTGTCTGTCCGTCTGTCACAGCCGATTTGCTCCGAAACTACTGGACCGATTGAGTTGAAATTTGGTACACATATGTAAATTGGTGACCCAAACGGACTCGTAAAGTAAATTAATGAATTCTGAACAAGGGGGCCACTTTTGGGGGGTAAACTGGAAAATTAAAAAAAAAGTTTCGCAAACTATATTGTGTGACATATCAAATGAAAGGGGTTGTAAGCATCTCAAATATATTTATTTTATGATTTTAGCAAACACAGATTTGAAGTAATTTAGGAAAAAAGACGAAAATTGACAATCCCCCCCCCCCTTATCTCCCCTAAAAGGGGGGAATTTGGTCACAAAGTCTGAAAATCGACATGGCTGTAGTTTCTAGGGTTTATCGGGTCGCTGATTACGAAAACAACAACAATTTCAAAATCCAACATGGCGGACGTGAAATACCATCTCCCCCGTTGGGGTGCGATGGGGTTGAAATGTCCAAAATATCAATACGGGTGTCGTTTTTATGTTTTTTTGGGAAGATAATTACGAAAATGGCATCGATTTTAAAATTTAACAGTGTGGACATGAAAATTCTTGAAAGTACATATTTGTGCCAAATTGCAATTCAAATGGAACATACGGGTCAAACTGAGATGCACCTTTTTTGTAGACGGTTAAAATTACTTTTAGTACGCGGGCAAAAGCTAGTCTATATATATAAACGTGAAAAACCTGACTGACTGACTCACTCACTTAAATCAATGCCCAGCCCAAACCGTTGAACCTAGAAAACTGATTTTTTCACAATAGGTAGAGTATATAACGTAAGTACCCACTTAAAGGGATTTTAGAAAATTTTACCCGCAAGGGGGTAAAAAGGGGGTTGAAAGTTTGTATGGAGATGGAGTTAAATTTTAAGTGATAGACTTGAAACTTTGTGTATAGACTCCTTATTACAATACAAGAAAAATAATTTTACGGTTTTGGAAAAACCCAGCCCTATGCGGGTTAAATTGGGATGTAAAGTTTGTATGGGGTTTTTTTTTAACTAGAAATATAAAATTTTGTAGAAAGATTACTTAGTAGAATACAAAAAAAAGTAATTTCAGCGTTATCGAATATTTCGTCCGGTTTGGTTGTTAATACAACCCCCTAAAAATTTTAAAATAACTATCTTTTGATATGACTCGCTTTAGACCCTTGTTAAACAATCTACTATATATTTGTAAAAACGAACATTTCAAGTAAGATAGGTTTAGCAATTTAAACTAACGAACTCATCGCACCTTTTAAGCTTTAACCATGGACGCATTTAGATGAAATTTGGAATAGAGATAATTTGAAACCTTTGGAAGAACATAGGATAGTTTTTTATCTCGGAAATCATCCCTTAATATGGTAAAAGTTTGTTTGGGACAGCGATAATTTAAGCATGTGCCTAAAATAATTTAAGACCAATGATTTCTCTGAGACAATAACTAATTTTACGCGGACGAAGTCGCGGGCAAAAGCTAGCTCTCAATATTTTTGTGTAGTTTGTATGGAGCGCCTGATGCTTAGAGCATAGCAATTTTTACTCTAGCACCTACTTCTGAAATTACGTAGGCGCCATAATAAAACTAGATTATATACGGAACCCTCACCACGCGAGTAGAACTCGCACTTGTCCGGTTTTTTGTCTTATTAATAAATTTTCCGAAATAATTGAGCTGTTTAAAATTTTCATTTCTTTTTCTAATATATATCGCCGCCACATCTGTAAGCTGTCAGTAACGTCAAAATGGCGGAATTGCTTTGTCTTTTACATATTAATAATTTATATCCGGTCTAGGATAGACTTTCACGAAACGCATACCAAAAGATAAAGCATAAAAAAAGAATAATTTCTTATATGAGAACTTATATGCGCAAATTTCAAAATCAGGCGTTATTTCAATAAAGATATCAACAAATTCGTACAATATAAGTAGCACGAATTTAAGTTTTTAGGGTTCCGTGGCCAAAATGGCAAAAATGGAACCCTTATAGTTTCGTCATGTCCGTCTGTCCGTGTGTCCGTCCGTCTGTATGTCACAGCATTTTACTCGAAAACTATAAGGAGTATTTGAATACAATTTTGAGGATAGGTGTATTTTGTTAGCCCCTACATAGTTTTGTAATTAAAATGACAAAAAAATTTTTTTTAGGGGTGCACTCCATATATAAAACTAAAATTCAAAAATAGTTATTTACGATACAAGTGCAAAAAATATAAGGCTTTAAATATTCCTATACAAGGATGAGTCATTTATATACACGAGTGATGGAATAGATAGGTACAGAAAAAAGAAACTGTACGGATTGACAGAAAAGAGTAAATATATTTATGGGAACATGTGATATAAAGGTACCCTATGGCGGTGGTTTCGGAGGTATTGTATGTTTCGTAAAAGTGAATAAAACGACGGTTTTTTATCGATATAACATTTGTTGACGAAGTTTTATTAGTATATGTAAATTACAAGTCCGTTAATTTGATCCTACGGTTTAGTAGAAAAAATAGGTGCCGCCGCCGTGCCGCTGCTTACGATATGTGATAAGAAAATATGCAAAATAATACTGAAAAAAGCGTACATGAATCTATTATGGTGAGGTGGTCCACAGAAACACCCAAGTTGGCGGCGGAGTCTATGTTTGTAATAGTACATTACTGCAGACGCCGGGAAAGAAGGGCTTGCCGGGTGAGTAGGTGTAGACGGATAGTGATACGAAGCCGGCAAGCCCTTTTCACGGCCAGGCATGTATAGTGCTTTTCTCAAACATATGCAAGCAATGAAATAAAACAATACACCACTCAAAATAGTACATTAATTTTCCCTCCAATCCTCCATACTTATTGTTTTTTTTACGAAAGGCGTCCGTATTTCGCGTGTGTAGAGTTCGAATAGACCCTATTAGGGCCATTATACATAACCTTCTATAATGAATAAAATAAAGAGGATTTTAAATATTGTCTATGGTCTTTGTTGACTTACGTACATAGATAATATTTTAAATTTATTCATCAAGACATTGAATCATACAGGTTTGTATTCTTAATAAAGGTTCGTGTGTAATAGGCATTAAATTTTTGGTCCGATAACCATTCTGCCACTAGAAAAAATAAAAAATAATAATTCAGCTGTTTAGCCTGTAGATGAACACAGACGCCATGTTAACATTAAAATTTAAAAAAATTACTTCCCGGCCTAGGCCTTAAATTTTGTATGAAATTGCTTACCAGTTCTCTCGAGTAGTTCCGCCCGAAACGTGATACTTTGAAGCCTGTTATAACGCACGTAAGGACGACATTTCATTGCATGTTTGAGAAAAATATATAATAGTGTTCGGAGTAAGCTTTTCTATAAAATCATGTAACTCAGGCATAAGGTAGACCTTTTCGTTTGAAACAATCCATACTAATATTATAAATGCGAAAGTAACTCTGTCTGTCTGTTACCTTTTCATTTAAGCCGCTGAATCGATTCAGATGAAATTTGGTACATAGATACATATTTTGAATTCCGGGGAAGGACAAATAATAGTTTTTTCTCAAACATGCAATGAAATGTCGTCCTTACGTGCGTTATAACAGGCTTCAAAGTATCACGTTACGGGCGGAACAACTCGAGAGAACTGTAAAGGAATTTCTTACAAAATTGTAGGCCTAGGCCGGCAAGTAATTTTTTTAAAATTTTAATGTTAACATGGCGTCTGTGTTCATCAACAGGCTAAACAGCTGATTTATATTTTTTTATTTTTTCTAGTGGGTGAATGGTTATCGGACCAAAAATATCCGCGTTAATGCCTATTATACACGAACCTTTATTAAGAAAACAAATCTGTATGATTCAATGTGTTGATGAATAAATTAAAATGTTATCTATACGTAAGTCACCAGAGACAATAGACAATATTTAAAATCCTCTGCATTTATTTTATTCATTATAGAAATTAAGATTCTTATTATCAGGTTATGTATAATGGCCCTAATAGGGTCTATTCAAACACTACACACGCGAAATACGGACGACTTTCGTAAAAAAAAAACATTAAGTATGGAGGGATTGGAGGCAAAATTAATGTACTATTGTGAGTGGTGTATTGTTTTATTTCATTGCATATGTTTGAGAAAAGCACTATACATGCCTGGCCGTGAAAAGGCTTGCCGGCTTCGTATCACTATCCGGCCTCCCTAACGGTCGGCCGTCTATACCTACTCACCCGGCAAGCCCTTCTTTCCCGGCGTCTGCAGTAATGTACTATTATCCCAAAATTCATCACCTAAGGAGGTGAACAATGGGGTTGAAAGTTTTTATGGAGCTACGATTTAAACGAGTTCCGCGCGGACGAAGTCGCGGGCAAAAGCTAGTTTGTGAATAAACCACTAACTATAATATTAGCACATTCATCAAAAGGATAAGGTATCTGTTTACGAAACACAATAACATGCCTCAGAGGGCTCACTTGAGATCGTTATTATTGAATGTAAACATGAAACAATAGTTCAGGTAGTAATAATATTAGCCCTGTAGCTGGGCCGGAATTTTGCCCTACAAGTTTCGATAATTCTAAAGTCGGAAAAGTTATGCTCATATGGTATGGGACATATTTTTAAGCATATTTGTAAAATATGACGAAAAGTTAGGACGAGAGTTAGGTATAAATTAGGTATTTATATATTTTTATTGGTGATTTGTGAATATTGAATTAGAGTGCAAAGCTTAAGCTTCATCGTTTATAATATGTATGATGCTTTATGCTGTTAAGTTTTTAGAATTTTTTTTAACGAGCGACTGGGTCAAACCAGAATTAGGTTATAATTTTGTCGATATTGAATTAAAGTTTCAAAAATTCACAACAATATCTTTAAACCCTTAAGTTAATACACAAAGCAAAAAATTTAGAGGAATTAGAGATAAGCTTTCATTAATAATAATTTTTATATGCGTTTTTTGTCCTGTAAGATCTAATATTGAATTAGAGTCTGTAAACATAAGTCTAATACTATAAAATAATATATGCAGCAATATTATGGAAAGTAAGAAATTTCTGTGTATAGCTTGCCTTGTAATAGTATAATACTATATTAAAATAGGCGCAAAATTCATAACCACGCCGCGGTACTACGTACCGGCGCGCGGGAACCTAGAGAGAGCCCCTAGAGTGATACCTCGTCCCGCCCCCCGCTTTATATTATGTGAATTTAATAAGTTATTGACTTCAAAATTAGTAAAAAATGTTTGATATATGGACTGACTATTTGTAGTTACTTAGTAACAATGAAAAACCGGCCAAGTGCGAGTCGGACTCCGTACCATCCTACTAATATTATAAACGTAAAAGTTTGGATGTATGGATGGATGTACGTTCCACTTAATCTCAAAAACTACTGATGAGTGTACATGAAAATTTCCAGATATGTTCCTTATATATTAGAAATTAGGACAAAGGCTCTAATTTATGTCAAATTTTATCCCTTCTAGGGACGAAAAAGGGGATGAAACTTTGTATGGAGACGAAATATTTTTGCTCGTTGCCTTCATCATGAGTTGGGTCACAAAATGTATGGGAAAACTAAAATCCAACCCGCACTTGACCAAAATTCTAATTGATATTATTTAATAGGCTATAATTTATGTCATCCCTTTTAGGACGAATCTTAATCAAGAAATCCATAATTGAAACGCGTACGAAGTCGCAGGCAGAAGCTAGTTATCTATAGAAACCGGCCAAGTGCATGTCGGATTACGCAAAACGAAGGGATCCTTGCCTATTAAAAAGGTCGTATCGTCACAGAAATCTTACGGCACTTACGTGCTTTTCTATAGGGAAGGCAGTTTTTCAGCAATATCTCGAAAACCTATGAATCGATGTTGTTCAAAATAATTTATGGTGGAAAATTTAATAAGCCCTAATAGGTTTATGATTTTTTTATATTTTTTAAATACACCGTTCAAAAATTAGAGGAGGGGGACACAATTTTAGTGACTTTTGGGGCGATTATCTCCGCCTCTATTCATTTAATCAAAAACATTACTGAGAAACCTTATATTTATATTGAAAAGACCTATCGATTAAATTGCCACACGTGGGCTTACGATGAAAAAATTCAACCACTAAAAGGGGAAAATGTGGTGACAAAGTCTGAAAATCAACATGGGTATTGTTTCTATGGTTTATCGGGTCGCTGATTGCGAAAATAACAACGATTTTAAATCCAACATGGCGGACGTGAAATACCATCTCCCCTGTTTGGGTGCGATGGGGTTGAAATATCTAAATATCAATATGGGTGTAGTTTTAATGGTTTTTTGGAACGTTCATTACGAAAATGGCATCGATTTTGAAATTTAATATTGTGCACATGAAATTTATTGAAAATATTTGTGCTACATTGCAATTCAATCGGAACATACCGGTCAACATGAGAACCTCCTTTTTTGTAGATGGTTAAAAATTTCGCTTAGTACGCGGGCGAAGCCGCGGGCAAAAGCTAGTTAAAGATATGCTAAACACTAGCTGTTGCACGCGACTTCGTCCGCGTAGAAGTTTTTATTGTCTTAGAAAAATGATTGCTCCCCATTGAAACTTTGAACCCTCTTTTAACCCCATTGGGGGATAAATAAAAAAAACAATGAAATTCCTTTTCTAGTTTTTAAACAAACAGTCTAAAACCAAAGTTACAAATCTCATACTTTATAAATGTCTTGCTCTCTACACAAACTTTAAACCCCTTTTAACACTTAGGGACGAATTTGATAAGACCGAAGTTTTACTTTAAAAAATTCTTGCTCTCCATATAAACTTTGAACCCTCTTTTAACCCCCTTAGGGGTTGAATTTTTCTAAACGCTGAAAGCACTTTTTTATTTTAATAAGTAATCATTCTACTAACTTTTAAGTCTCTAGCTCAAACAAAGTGTTGCCCATACAAAGCTTACCCCCCTTTTTAACCCCTGAATTGAATGGAATGGAATATTTTCTTAAACGCTAATAGCACTTTACTTTTATTCTAATAAGTAATCTTTCTACAAAGTTTTAAGTCTCTGGCTCAAAACAAAAAGTTTCATCCATACAAACTTTGCACCCCTTTTTAACCCTTTAGGGGCGGAATTTTCCAAAACGCTGAAAGGACTATTTGTATTCTAATTAGTAATCTTTCTACAACGTTTTAAGTATCTGGCTCAAAACAAAGTTTCCTCCATACAAACTTTGCACCCCTTTTTAACCCCTTAGGGGCGGAATTTTACAAAACGCTGAAAGGACAATTTGTATTCTAATTAGTAATCTTCCTACAAAGTTTTAAGTCTGGCTCAAAACAAAGTTTCCTCCATACAAACTTTGCACCCCTTTTTAACCCCTTAGGGGCGGGATTTTCCAAAACACTGAAAGGACTTTATTTGTATTCTAATAAGTAATCTTTTTACAAAGTTTTAAGTCTCTGGCTCTAAACAAAAAGTTTCCTCCATACAAACATTGCACCCCTTTTTAACCCCTTAGGGGCGGAATTTTCCAAAACACTGAAAGGACTATTTGTATTCTAATTAGTAATCTTTCTACAACGTTTTAAGTCTCTGGCTCAAAACAAAGTTTCCTCCATACAAACTTTGCACCCCTTTTTAACCCCTTAGGGGCAGAATTTTACAAAACGCTGAAAGTGATTTATTTGTATTTTAATAAGTAATCTTTCTACAACATTTTAAGTCTAGCTCAAAAAAAAGTGCCTCTCATACAAACGTTGCACCCCTTTTTAACCCCCTTAGGGGTGGAATTTTCCAAAACGCTGAAAGTACTTTATTTGTATTGTAATAAGTAATCTTTTTACAAAGTTTTAAGTCTCTAGCTCAAGAAAAAAGTTTTCCCCATACAAACTTTGTACCCCGTCTTTACCCCCTTAGGGGTGGTATTTTCCAAAACGCTGAAAGTACTTTATTTTTATTTTAATAAGTAATCTTTCATTCATTGTGCCATCTATAAAGCAAAAAATAATTTCTTTAGGAAAGTTACCCAATATAGTTGTCCCATGTAACAAAATTGTGGTCAACCTATTAGAAAGGGACACAGTGCCTCTGTATTAGACATCCTGCTCGGCTCGCTTTTAGGCTGCGAGTGCTCAGTCCTGTTAGTAATAATAAGTCCATGGTTACTGGCCACTTCGCAAAAAAAATTACATTGTATGTCATTTGTTAGTAGGTATTTCTGCAGACAATGGTCATTTGTATGATAATGCGCCTAAAATAATTTTCATATCAATTATTTCTATAACACGATAACGAGTTCTACGCGGACGAAACCGTGGGCAATCCCTATAGTAATAAATAAGGGTAAGTTTCGTCTTTTTATCTCCATTAGATAACAAAATAACTATTTTCGATTGATATTAGTTTAAAACACGCTTTGCGGATTTTTTTATGGAATCTGGACGCAGGTTGACGTGGAGTCGAGGGCACGCCACTACCCCGCCATAGCGAATAACGGCACCGATCAGTGGGCCACTGATCGCTGCCGTTATTCGCTACGCGCTCATGCGCCTCACCCCATGCGTCACCTAACGAAACTAGACCTCTACCTACGCTTAGTTACTACGCACCGCAGTGTCAAGATATATTTGTGGGTTAGCATTGAGGTGAACTTAAAACAGCGTCACCTAACGAAACTAGACCTCTACCTACGCTTAAAAAAAAAACCATTTATTTCAGAACTTAGTCCATAGTTTTTGTTAGTACATTTGAAATCTTACGAGCTAGGTTAGTTACACAAGGAAATGAAAAACAAATAACGATAAATTAGAAAATATACAAAAGAAAAAGAAAAATGTGAGCTATTGAGAAAGCGAAGACAGTTCTATTTCGCTCTCCCAATAGCCACCTCAACCCAAGCCTTGGTGATTGGGCAGTCCAGCCTCTCGGCCACCACCCTGAGAAGACTGTTGCTGCTGCCGCGCACTCGCCTCAGCATGGACGCGACTCTTTTACGCCTTATGGCAAAAAAGTCATCCAGTCGCGCCTCCGCAAACATGCCAGATGCACTACAGTACTTCGGCAGCCGCAACAGCATTCTCAGGATGTTGTTGTACTGCACGCGTATCGCATTGTATGCCCTCTGCGTAAACCCCACCCACAGGCTGCACGTGTAGAATGTCTGACAGTAGGCTCTAAATAGTGTCAATTAGGATTGTTCATTTTTTTTCTTAAGTGCTATTTCGAAAACCATTTCGAGATATGAGGTATTCAAACAGTTTCCGACATTTACTTTATCAAAATAATGGATGATTAAAGATATTTCAGCATATATACGTGTGACCTTTGTTTGACCTTCTATGGACCTCCCTCGTGGCTGAATCAGAAAAGACTTTGGTCATTAAAAGATAAACACTTATCGAACCTGTGGTATTTACCGTCACTGTCAAGCTTCTGTCAAGCCACTCTATAAATAAACTGACTTTGAATATCGTTATTTGTGATTAATTTAATGGAAGACATGGAAAATTACATGAAATGTTATTAACCAACGTGTAAAAACGACCCCAAAAATAGCTCGAAAACGATAGTTCGCATCCGGGAAGACTTGCGTGAAAGGTGGTGTCGTGAAGCCTACGTGGAGTTTTATCAGTGTTATACACAATACTGCTGCGAGGATCACTTCGAAGTAAGTATAAAAAAACCACATGCATTCAATATTCAATTCATTCAGTTTTAAAAATATAAATTTTATAAATACAGAAAGGATATCTACTAGACACATTCTAAAAGCTAGCTTTACGGGCAGGTTCAGTAACAGAGTATTACACGCCTGTGTTATGTATGTGCGCGGTTTTCTCGTGGTCCCATTGATTTGTCCCATCAATGGGACCACGAGGGAGACTTGTTTCTTGTAGTCCCATTAAGTTCTATTGAAATGCACTTAAACATCCTGTATATGTATGTGCGCTCCCACTTTTCTTCCAACACTAGGTAGGGATATGTTCGTTAGGTGTATGATATCCTGGTATTTCGACAGTTTGTTTGCTCTGTTTGCTCTTCGGGCATCTAAGGATGCCTAACGAACCTAACCTACCTATCTTTACAACATATATGTGCAAATTATATAATATATACAGGAAGTGAAATGTTATTAATGAGACCACGAGAAACAAGCCTCCCTCATGATCCCATTGATTTGTCCCGTCAATGGAACGAGAAAACGGTGTGCATGTGCCCTCAAAAGGGGTAAGCAGAGCATGTGACATTATTTACACACATATTTAAGATTTCCCTAATATATTTTTTTCTTAGCTTATTTACATAACTTTTCATATTTAATTGTTCATATTGCAGCCTGAACAAGATGTGACAAACAGCAACTTTAAATCTGTGAAAAAAACAACCGACATTTAAACCTACAGCGAAGCTAAGAAATGTTGGAGCTACTTTACAGGAAGAGAAAATAAAACATGAGTTATTTAATTCAGAGCACTTTTTATTAATTTTGTAAATATATAAGATAAGATGAGCTTTTATTTCCTTATTACAGAGTTTTTGACCATATTTTATGCACTATTTTAAAAATAAAGTTTTATATTGTTTGTTTTTATTACTTTTCACTAATATTTCACTTTCCTATTCACTATTCTTAAAATATTCTTCTTCTTCCGCATAAGGACCGCCTAAAGCGGTGAAAGCCTCCTCGAAAGCTTTCCAGGTTTCCCTGTCTTTAGCTTTTCTTCCCCAATAGCATCCCGCTGTCTTTTTGATATCATCACTCCATCTTGAGAGTGGTCTTCCTTTTCTTCATGTGCCGTCCATGGGGTACCATTCTGTTGCTGTCTTTGACCACCGTCTTTAACTCTTAGTGTATGCCCTGCCCATTTCCATTTGAGTCGCAGCGCTTGTTTGACTACATCTGTGGCATTGGTTATTTTTCTGATTGACTTGTTTTTTACTCTATCTCTAAGTTTCAATCCCAGATAGCTTCTCTCCATTCCTCTCTGACATACCTTCAGTTTGTACAGCGTTTTTTTGGTTAGGGGCCAGGTTTGGCATGCATAAGTGAGACATGGGAGTAGGCAGGTGTTCATGGGTGAAAACTAAACCCATGAACACCATTTAGTAGGCATTTTACTTTTGAAAATTTCCTTCAGGGACCAATACTTACTCCATGTGAGTTTTATTCATCTATCAACTTCTTTTTCAGTGCTTGGTTTAAAGGAAATTAAGTGACCTAAATAAATGTAGTCTTCAACATATTCTACCGGTGAAGAATCTAGCATGATCTGTATAGGCTGTTTGTCATTACTTTTGTTTTGTCTTCGTTTACATGTAATGCCACTTTAGTTGCTAGTGACTATATATATAGGTTTCCCAAAACTGTTCCGCATGCTTAATGATGTTATTTATGTAACATGCATCAAAAGTTTCCCATACTAAGATAACATTCCTTGTTACTTCGAAACATGGGTCAGCAACACAAAACAGAGGCTTTTTCTTAACACATGGAAGCATGTGGTATTGTATTTGGGTTTTAAATTTATTGCAGAAATTTCAGAATGAGAAATGAACACGTTAGAATGACAATGACGACATTGACAGATGTCTACAAACCATCGATTGACATTTAAAACTTTTTTTTTTATATTGGGCGTGGTGCTATACATTGATTCAGCCACTACATGTAATTTACGAGAAGTCGTATCTCATATTTTCAAAAAATTATAAAAAATAAACGAAGCGACGAATTGCTAAAATGTTGAAATTAGTTTCTTGAATTACTCTATATTTTCGAAAAATAAAATAAAAATGGGGGGTTAAAAAAAATGAACAATCCTAATTTGACTGCTACACTTGCTTAGCTACTACGCACCGCAGTGTCAAGGTATATTTGTGGGTGAGCGTTGAGGTGAACTTAAAACAAGTTACGGAATAGGGGGCTGGTGGCATGGCATAGCGCGCAACGCGGCGCGCGCATACAGCGAGTTTGAAATGTATTAATATAGGCCCGGAATGCTTACGTATCAGTATTTAGTGTCGCCGTGATTTTATATTTATAAACTTTTGTTTGGTAACTGAGATCATTATCATGACCTGCTTATATTAACTTTACAAACTCTAATTCAATATTGGTTGTACTGCTTAGCCAGAAATCAATATCTAGACAAGTCGATTGTCTACACCTCTAACTTTTTTCAAGTATATTAAGTGGATCGATAATATCATAATTTTGCAATATCAGCGACTGTAATTCTTTATTTTCGGAATTATTAGCATTTTTTCGTTCACCAGAACGCAGATGTTCCAGACTTCTAAAAACAGATTATAGTAAAGAAATTAAAGTGTTATTGGATAGGTCACAGTTTTTTGTGACTCTATTTCTATATTTGCATAGTTCTTGGCAAAAAATTAAATATATCAATATAGCCGAAATCTAAACCTAAAAATTTTAATTATTTAACATGCCTCCAACGACATATCAAAAAAGAAAAAACTTTAATGCTATAGAAACCAATTTTTGTTCAGCCGCAGGTCTATATCCCTGATTTTACTCTCAAGGAGGGTTCGGCTAAGTTGTTACCACTGTAAACCTTTGCCGGAAAATCACTTTAGTTATATATGTGTATACTCTAATAATAACGAGATAATCTGTGTACCTAATTTCGACTTTAAAACGTGAGTGAACCGCATACATAGTTTTTAATATCATCGTGACTGTTCGACGTAGTCATAATAGGATGAAGGCATATAACCATATTTGCGATGTAGCCGCTAAGCGAAGTGGTATATTGAAATGAACCCCATAATCGATTTCGGCTCAATGCAAAAAGGCCCATTTGCAATGTACCTAGTCGTTATGAGAATGTGTTCATTTTGCGATACCTATAGGATTTCTTCTTACTAACCCAATCATAAAACATAGGGTTTTATTTATTTATTTCATAACTGAAAGTCAATGGTCAAGGAAACCTTGTGGATGTAACTAACTCTCCTCCAGCATACATTCACTGCCTATCTCGATCCGCCTTTCGTATTCGTATTATTTGTAAGAACTATATAAAACAGAGGTCTGCCTTACAACGGTTCGTCTAAGACAAGTTATTAGCAGGTAATGGTATGCGTTATTACGAGACAGGGTCTTTCTGACTGGATAGATGACAAATTTATATTTGAAGCGCGTACTAGTTAGGGTTCCGTACCTCAAAAGGAAAAAACGGAACCCTTATAGGATCACTCGTACGTCTGTCTGTCCGTCTGTCACAGCGATTTGCTCCGAACCTACTGGACCGATTTAGTTGAAATTTGGTATACATAATGTAAATTGGTGACCCAAAGATGGACGCGTAAAGAAAATTAATGAATTCTGAACAAGGGGGCCACTTTAGGGGGTAAACTGGAAAATTTAAAAACAAAGTTTCGCAAACTGTATTGTGTGACATATCAAATGAAAGGGATTGTTGTAAGCATCTCAGATGTATTTTTTATAATTTTAGCAAAAACAAATTTGAAGGAATTTAGTAAAAAGGACGAATTTTGACCATACCCCCCCTTATCTCCGAAACTACTAGGCTTAAAATTCTGAAAAAAATATGGAAACAAGTTCCTTGGCTAAGGATTACAGGAAAACCTATAAGAAGTTTGAATATTCAAAGTAACGGGAAAATTCTCAATATTTTACGGAACCCTCACCACGCGAGTTGAACTCGCACTTGTCCGGTTTTTATGGACGTTATTTCGTAAATGGCGTCGATTTTGAAATTTAATATTGTAAACATGAAAATTCTTGAAGGTATTTGTGCTAAATTGCAATTCAATTGGAACATACGGGTCAAACTGAGATGCACCTTTTTTGTAGACAGTTTAAATTACTTTTAGTACGCGGGCGTAGCCGCGGGCAAAAGCTCGTAATCCTTATAAACGTCAAAAATAAAGCAGCACGAAAATACGTGTAATATTTTCAGTTTGTATTATTCATAAACAAAATTTTGAAAACCTAAATTCGAAGCAGACCCAAGTATGACTAATGTCAAGATAATCAATGACTGCATTTTTTTCTTTTCATGGCGGTACATTTGGCCATGTATGGCCAAATGTACCGTCATGGCCAATGGCCCTGGTTTTTCCCTTGGCCGTAATGGCCAAGGGAAACACCTTCTGGCCGCCATGGCAACTAAGTTTCGCAACAAGTGGTGATGCAAGACTTTTTATTCTTTGTCCGCAACTAGTTGCCATACAAGACTTATTTTTCTTTCTACGCAACTAGTACGCCATGGCTACTGAGTTCCGCAACCAGTTGCGGTGGAGAATTTTTTATTCTTGGTATGCAACTTTCGTAATTGGTCAATCTATATTCAAACTATTTCAATGATGTAGTTATGGCCAAATGTGCCGTCATGAAAAGAAAAAAATGCAGTCATTGATCATCTTGACATTAGTCATAGTTGGGTCTGCTTCGAATTTAGGTTTTCAACATTTTGTGTATGAATAATACAAACTGAAGATATTACACGTATTTTCGTGCTGCTTTATTTTTGACGTTTATAAGGATTACTAGCTTTTGCCCGCGGCTTCGCCCGCGTACTAAAAGTAATTTAAACCGTCTACAAAAAAGATGCATCTCAGTTTGACCCGTATGTTCCAATTGAATTGCAATTTAGCACAAATACTTTCAAGAACTTTCATGTTCACAATATTAAATTTCAAAATCGACGCCATTTACGTAATAACGTCCATAAAAACCATAAAAACGATACCCATATTGATATTTAGACATTTCAACCCCAGCTCACCCCAACAGGGGAGATGGTATTTCACGTCAGCCACGTTGGATTTGAAAAATAAACCATAGAAACAATACCCATGTTAAATTATTTTATTATTCGTTTGTATCATAGAACCTGTACTAATTTTGCGGAGTCCCACACAAATTTCCATCCCCTATTTTAGGGGCTGGGGGAAAAAAAAACAAAAAAAGGCAGGTATTTTTCGTTGGTAACAGAGTCTGTGTACCGATTTTTAGCTTCCTACCTTGGAAACTGCGAAAAGTCCCATATAAAATTTCACCCCCTCTATTAAGGGGTTGGGTGTAGACATAAAAAAAAATGATGCCCGATGTTTTTGTTAGTCACAAATAGTCCGCATAACAATTTTTTACTTTCTACCTTGAAAATTGCGGAATGCTCCATACAAACTTTCACCCCCCATTTTACGTAAGTGGGGGGTTAGAAAGAGACAAAAAGTAGCCTATGTCACTCTCCATCCCTTCAACTATCTCCACTTAAAAAATCACGTCAATTCGTCGCCCCGTTTTGCCGTGAAAGACGGACAAACAAACAAAAAAAAAATATATATATATATATAAGAAATAAGTATAAGTAATAAGTAAATAAGTATAAGTATGAAAGTATGGATATGGAAGTATGGAAGTATGGATGGATAAGGGACTGAAAAAACCGTGACGTTGCCAACTCGAATGTCCCACGCTTATTTTTGAATTATGCTACTGGTTGCATATGAAGAAAAAGACATCCTTCTGTCGCAATTAATCTTTTTTAGAAATTCTTTGTACGCATCCAGTTGCGTAGAAAGAAAAATAAGTCTTGTATGGCAACTAGTTGCAGAAAAAGAATAAAAAGTCTTGCATCACAACTGGTTGCGAAACTTAGTTGTCATGGCAGCCGGAAGGGATGATAAAACTTAATCTAGTAAATTAAAACCTAATATGATACCTAGTACCTAACTAAGTTACTAACTCAACTAACTATAACTACAAATACCTTCCTAATATTTATACCTAGGTACTTTAAAAAGGACAAAATGAAACTAAAATTAAAAAAAATTAAAAACCCCCGACACAAAAAATATTTGAAATTAGATAAATATGTGACGATAATAATTTTAATTATAATACGTAAATTCTTTTGCTGCTGCTGGTCAACCTACCAACGGAGCCGCAGCTGACGCCCACTGGGCTTCATGATACAACATTCTTAACCTTCTCGCAAGTTATGGCACGGGAGAAAGTGACTGACAAAAAATGCCCCTAGCACGCGGTCTATAATATGTTATTAGTTACCATCAATACAAGCGAATTCACCGTGGTATATTTCCTTTGGCTATAGAAATAAGTCACATACTGCACACCTAATTCTTGGTCCAAACACACACAGCGCAGAAATAACTTCTTCGTCCAGCGATATAATTTTTCGGCACATAGATTCTAACTCCATACGGAGTCTTTTTAAGTTTTTTCTTAGAGCAATAACTGTGCGACCCAGTTCACATATTGTCATTTGGTTATAATTAAAAGCTAAGCCGTACCATCTTAGTTCATCGACAATGTATAAAATTTTATTTGCGATTATTTTCCGATTTTCGCGCGTGTTTAAAGAGTACATAATTATCAGACTAGGCGAAGTAAAAACGACTGTTCGCGGCTGAGGCAGTACGAAACTGTGATTGTTTGACAAGTAAGATGTACCTAAATAAATATCTTTTAATGGTTATTTCTATATGAATACTTCGTTTACGACCTGCGCATGCGTGAATATTTATCTAATCACGTAGACTTCATGCCAAAGAAGTAAAGTCTTAACAGTAGGGACTCTAGGGACTTCCGAGAAGGTACATAAATTCGGTAATGGTACCTTCGATGAGACGTTGAAATTTTAGTATGTTGTAAGAAAGTGTTCGTCATGCTGAACAAGAATATGTATATACAGGGTGTAATAAAAAAAATGGTTGTCAGTAAAGTCGGTTTACGGACGGTAACTATGGGTACTAGACAACGGATTAACATACTTATATAGATAAATACATACTTAAATAGATATTAAACATTCAAGACTCGAGAACAAACATTCGTATTCATCATACACATATCTGCCCCGACCGGGAATCGAACCTGGGACCTCAAGCTTCATAGTCAGGTTCTCTAACCTAACCACTAGGCTATTCGGTCGGCAAATACTTATATAATGTCTATTCGTACACATTACTCACACACATACAACAGGTCATCTTCTTAAGTTTTTTACCTATATATTTTTTTTTTTATTTAAACTTTATTGCACAAAATACTAAAAAATATGTACAAATGGCGAGCTTAATGCCAGATGGCATTTTCTACCAGCTAACCATTGGGCTAAACAGAGACTTATAACAGGTGCAAAGAAAAAAGTATGATAATTTCTGTTACGAATATAGGTACTTCAGGAGAGAGGAAAAAAAAACAAATGTATTATACACTACATATAGACATACATAAATAAAAATATATAAGATACATACAAAAAGATATACTACTACATATTCAATATATACTACCATTATGTGGATGGATTTTAGTCGAATTCTTGTTTAAGCAGATGCTTACGCAGCATATATGCTTGTTTCTCAGCGATAATTCTTTATCACGTCTACCAATTACGATAATTCTTTTTTAATTTGAAAGAAACGAATTGAACAAAAACCTCACAGGAATTTGAAGACAATAAATACATCCAAACAAAAGTAATTAAATTACAAACTTAATTAAGAAAAGTACTGTATTCCGTGAGTCAAAGTAGCTTTTTGGGTTCCGTAGCGGTAAAACGGAACCTTTATAGTTTCGTCATGTCCGTCTGTCCGTATGTCACAGGAATTTACTCAAAAACTATAAGGTGCATTTAAATAAACATTTGAGGATAGGTAATTCATCTATCCTCAAATTAGCCGCTACATAGTTTTGCAATTAAATGACAAAAATAAATTAGGGGAGCACTCCACACAGAAAACTGCAAGTCATTATTTTTTTCACTTTAAGCACATGAATCGATGGGCCTTTTAAAATAAATATAAGGTTTCTCAGCATTTTTTTTGATTAAGTTAATAGAGTCGGAGATAATCGCCCCGAAAGTCACTAAAATTGTGTCAACCCCCCTCCAATTTTTGGACGGTGTAATTAAAAAATATGAAAAAAATCATGAACATAGGGCTTATTAAATTCTTTAACCGAAAATTATTTTGAACAAGATCGGTTCAAAGGTTTTTGCGATATTGCTGAAAAACTGCCTTCCTTAAAGAAAAGGACGTAAGTGCTATAAGATTTCTGTGACAATACGACCTTTTCAATAGGCCCGAAACCCTTTGTTTTGCGTGATACGACACGCACTTGGCCGGTTTTAATTTTGATGTCGAGCACTGACATTTCATAGCTTGGGGTCTATTACAAATTCATACTTGAACTTTATGAGCTAAGTAGCACTAGACCGAGTTTACAGCAGGGATAGGATACCGGTATTCTCTCCATATACATACAAATTAAACCGGTATTATTTCGTTCTTTGGTTATGATATCATTTTTGATCCGACAGTCTAATAATACGAATATGTTACCTAAATACACGATAGAGTCCTACATTAAGAGCCTAAAATAATTCAAAATATTAGACTACTTCGGGGATTTTTGAAAAAACCGGTTCCGATCCCTGGTTTACAGTGAGTATCGAGTAAAGTTAAAGATTTGTATGAAAATTCTATACACCGCCCCTGGCGGTCACTCACAGAACTAAAAATCTAATTGGTACCACGAGTCCCTTATAAGTTTACTTTGCTCGCAACAGTTAATTCGGTCGTTCGTATAGTTGAATCGATTTTTCAATATTCAGCCTTATATCACAATCATTTATCGTTTTAATTTAAATGCTAGCGTTTGTCGGTTATGACATTACAGAATACGCGCATTGCCAACGTCGAAAAATTCCCCAACGCCAAAGTTTAAAGACTTTAAAGGAATCTACACCTTAAGCTAACGACATTAAGTATAACTTTAACAGTGTGCGCCGATTCTCCACTGAGTCTCTCGACCCAATATGGCGGAACTTGTGCCAATTATTTGCATTTTTAAATACAAAATACGCGACAATCCGAATTTTGCGGATATATGTTGTCGATTCAAAACCCTTATTTTTATAAGTTCTTTAATTTGAGATAGGTATCGATCGGATCTACGATAAATCTTGACGGAATAATACGTTATCGCGAGCCATTTTGCAAGTGAAATAGTTAACTACAGACGCTACGGTATTTTTCGATTCGAAATGTCAAATTTGTGTCTCATGGTACGAATTGGTCGTACGAATCGAAAGTTTAAATTACGCATCGAAAACTAGACGCTAGCAAGTAACGTTTTGTAGTTGTTTTCGGAGTATATCGTCACCATGAGTACGACGAATTTGACAGCTCGAACTTGCGAGAATCGAAATTTATTCGAAGCGCGTTAGCTCGATCGCGTCGGAAGTAAACTATTGTATGCTTTCGATGGAACTCACGGTAAGCGTACTGTTCGTTTCATTTCATTACGAAAAAATAATATGACAGGAATAGGTCGATTCATAGTTCGACATTCAAATTTCAAAGTAGACCCCCAAAACAGTGCGAAGCAAGTAAAACGTTCAAAATAACATACTAATAAATTTCCTCCAGGGGCATGTATGAATGTCCAAAGGTCAGAAAGTCCCGATTGAAATAAATTAATATCATCATACAAGAATGTATTTATTGACGTAGTAAATAAGTAACAATGACAAATGTCACGACCATAGAGCCAGGTATATATCATTCGTCCACATCCTCATAAGCTACGACATCTCCTCGATAAGTCGTCGTGGCTTCGTGGTGGTGCGCCCACTGCGCCTTGCTGGTGCTCCCTGCAAGACAGCCGTGGCCAGTGGGAGACCAGGTGTCTCAGCGCTGGCTAGTCGTGGATTGCCCGCTTGACTATGTGTGCCTGATGAACTTGGAACGATGCGCTCCATCACATTTGGATTTATATCAGGCGAGTCTTGAGTAGCCTGGCAGGAGGACCAAACTGATGATTGGGTTAGTGGAGGCGTTGGATGAGGTGACTCTGGCTGATTGCTAAGTGTGGGTGATGGTGATCGCTGTCTGATAGGTGTGGAAAAAGTTACTGAATGAGGCGTACTTGAGGATGGAGGCAATGGGTGAAAATGAGGTGCTGACGAAGGTAATGGAGGAAGATCAACAGCTGGACTGATTGGGTCTACTAAGCGGGAACGCACATGATCTGCGTGATATCTTCTCTCTACACCGTCTGAAGTGTTCACAGCGTAAGAATATCTGTGCGTACGTCTTGATATTGTAGCAGATACCCATCGGGATCCGTCTCGGGCGCGAACAAATACGCTGTCACCTGCTTTAAAAGATGGGGTTAGTTTCTCAGACTCAATGTTTGCCTGTATCTGTTTGTGTTGCAGTGTTCTTTTAGGGTTAGGCCGCGCGTTATCTAGAGCACAATGCAACCGACGCCCAAACAAAATTTCACCTGGGGTCTTACCGGCCACATCAAAATTTTATTTTCGATGGACAATTCGGTGCGTTTCCGTGCATAATGTTTTAGGGTGTCTGAATATGAATTTTCCCGCCAACCTGTCTTAATGTTCTCCGATATTTGTTTGAAGATAGGATCATTCTTTGACGCATCCCTTATTATTTCTTCTGTCAACGCTATATCTGACACACTGTTATGATTTAGTTGAGCTACTATTCTGTGTACTGTCAATTCTACACGGGACGGTCTCTCATCAGGGTTGGGCATTCTGGAAAGGTAGTCAGCTATAAAATTAAGTTGTCCTTTTGTGAAGACGATGTCATAGTCATAGCTACCAATGATCAAAGCCCAACGTATTAAGCGATTATTAACAAGCTTCGGTAAATTGCGCTGTGGGCCTAATACGTGAACCAAGGGTTTATGATCAGTGACGAGTGTGAATTTTGTGCCACGTAAGTATTGGTCAAACTTTTGGATGCCGAAAAATATGGCTAATGCTTCTCGATCAATGACTGAATATTTAGTTTCCGCTGATCTCAGCTTTCTTGAAGCAAAAACGATAGGTTGAATTTGATCATTCGCTTTATGGAATAATACGGCACCCACACCTTTTTCCGAGGCGTCACACGCTAAAAACAATGGGCGCTTCTCGTCAAAGGCCACAAGTGGTTTTGAATCACAAATCAGCATTTTTGTATTTTCAAATGCTGTATTTTCTTTATCTGTCCATCGCCACTTTTGGCGCGCGCCTGTTAGTGCGTGCAGGTCCGCGCAGACGCTGTGCAGGTGAGGTATGAATTTCGCGTAGAAATTTACGAGGCCAAGGAATGACCGTAGTTCTTGAGCGTTAGTAGGCGGTGTCGCTTTAGTTATTGCTTCAATCTTCGATTTAGTTGGTCGTATTCCTTCCTTACTGATTGTGTGTCCCAGGTACTCGATATCTGTTTGGAAGAATGAGCATTTTGTTAAATTGACTTTTAAGCCAGCCCGTTGTAGTTTGTCAAACACAGTAGACAGTGTTTCGAGATGTTCAGCGTCATCCTTCCCTGTTAAGGCAATATCATCGAAGTAAATCGCTACGTTTGGTATACTACCGAGTAGTTCATCAAGGTAGTGTTGAAAGATCGAGGGTGCTGTTGAAATTCCAAAAGGCATCCTATTGTATAGGTAATATCCTTTGTGAGTGGATATTGCGAGGTACTTCCTCGACTCTGGGGCGATCTCAAATTGCAAGTACGCATCTTTTAAGTCGATTTTCGAAAATTTTACTCCGTTTGCAAGGTTTTGACGTAACTGGTCAAATAGCGGGACTGGATGAGCGTGTGTTACCATGGCAGGATTAATAGTGCTGCGAAAGTCACCGCAAATTCTGATTTGGCCATTTGTTTTGACCACGTTGACTGTGGGTGTTGCCCATTCTAAGGGGGTCGTATTTGGATCAACTTTGGTAACTATTCCTTCGTCCACTAAACGCTGAAGCTCTCTTTCTATGTTTTTGCGCATAGCAAACTTAACAGGTCGGGCAGGGACGTGTTTAGGTACGGTGCCATGTTTAATATGGATGTTAACGGCGTAATTTTTTACTTTTCCTAGTTTGTTGTCAAAAAGAGGCGAGAAAGTGTCTAATACCTGTTTAAGTGTTCTGGTATCTCGTTGAGTAGGCTTAACCGAATAGACGGGTTCTGGAAATGCCATGTTGTACATCTCGCTCCACTGGAGACCAAAAAGCATGGGGTTGGCGTCTTCCATAACTACAACTGGCAAAATTTTCTGTCTGCCAAGGATTTCAACCGTTACGTCTGTAAGTCCCTTTGGTTTGAGTTTGAGGTTCCCATACGCACGTAGTTTCGGTGCCTTTGTTAAAGGGGGTGCTCCAATGCGTTTCCAAAATTCTGTGCTAATGATGGAATATACTGATCCCGGGTCCCAATCCAACGTACATCTGATACCGTTGAGTGTGACGTCAATGCGCTTGCTGTCCTTGTTCCTTTTGCGTTCAACCTTGCAGACATCGTCACTATCGCATGAGCTTCTACAAGCTTCTGATAAACACTCGTCGCTGTCAGTGTTCCTAATTTTATGTAATTTGTTTTCGTTTTTGATTGCTCGTTTCTTTCCTGACTTGGTGCTCGTCAAATATGCTCTACCAGTCTTGATACAGCAATCTTCAAAATGTCCTTGAATTTGACATTCCTTGCAAGTATGGTCTTTTGCCTTACAATCGCCCACCTTATGCCTGTCATATGCACCGCATCGACGGCACTGATCTAGACCAATCCTGCGTAAAAACGAACTCTGTTTGTTGTGATGCTCCATGTTGGTTTTTGTTCTGACTTTGTTTGTGGCAGCAGGTAAACCGACGTGAATGTCACCCTCAGCAAGCTCTCTAGACTGAGCTACTGCAAAGAATTTGGCAAATGTAACTTCTACAGTCTTCCCGTCATAATGTTCTTGTAGGTCGGGCCATTTCTGTTTCAGATCCACTTCTAGTTGCGGGTGGTTTATGCCGGTCGCAAAACGGTCACGCAGCAGACGTTCGAACAAGTCGTCCTTGTAGCCACAGTCGGTGGCGAGTTTCTTGAGCCTGTTAGCGTAATGTTCCATAGTCTCATTGCAGTCTCTTACGCAATTCCAAAACTCAGTTAAAGCTTTGAATTTTGTTGTTTTAGGTCGATGTAAGTCAAGTAGTTTAAACTTTACGTCTTTGTATGGACTGTTTTCAAAATCGGGTATGAGTGCTACTTTCAGATCGTGGAAGACTTCTGGAGTTAAGCAAGAGAATAAAAGTTCTTTCCTGAGGTCGTCTTCGCTTACATCCCAGATATCGCATTTTTTTTCAAAAAAATCTAAAAAATATTCTACCGACGTAGTAGCAGGGTTAAATGTATCGCACCTGAAATTTTTAATAATTGTGTGTTTGTTACAGTTGTTGGTGTTCGCCGAGCTGGTAGACTCCGTACCAGATGTTCCTGGTGTGGGGGCCGCCGCTGTCGGTCGCTGTTGTTGTAACACGAGTTGTTGCAAAACGTCTGATATTTGCTGTTGTTGCTCCCGTTGTATTTGTATAAATTCTTTAAATTGTTCCGCGTCCATTTTGACTACTTAATCGTCGTCGCCAATGAAATAAATTAATATCATCATACAAGAATGTATTTATTGACGTAGTAAATAAGTAACAATGACAAATGTCACGACCATAGAGCCAGGTATATATCACCGATGTCATAATGTCAATTATCGAAAAGTAGGTACGAGGGTAATAATGCCTTTGTGTCCAATAGACCAGGTGTCGCAATTGAAAGTTATGTACAATATTCGTAAATTTGTAAGTGTTGATCTTAGAATGAGACTCTGTGAAACTCTTATTCTGTCCAAACTTAATTATTGCCTTACTGCTTACGGCCCATGTCTACTTGCACGCTCACAGCGTCTCATTCAAAGAGTGCAAAATGCTTGCGCTAGATTTTTGTTTTCATGTACCTCCACGAGCACACGTTAGGCCCTTTTTAAACGACCTACGACGGCGAAACGATTACGAATGTGTTGAAGATGCCTGCTCGACAAGAGCTTATGTTTGCATGTCTGCTCTTTGACACTATACGGACCAAAACTCCATTGTATCTGTTCAAGAAACTTCGTTGGTCCTCAGAGGGTAGGAGTAATCACGGGATAAGAACTTCACGAGCCATTGTGTTGCAAGTGCCCCAACATCGGACGGCTGCATTTAGAGGGAGCTTTCGGTGTCGAGCAACGAAATGCTGGGATATTATTCCTCCTCCGATACGTGAACTAAAAAGCAAACCAGCATTCAAAGTCAAGTACCGCCTACATTTACTAAATAACCAAAAGAATTGTGTTGAGTGAGCCTTATAAACCGAGAATTCATAATTATGACAACCCCCCCCCCCACACCCACACACAGATACATACATACACTCATACACACAAAATACACACATTCTTCGTCTTTTAATCTGATGAGCGTTGCATGGTTTTGTTTGTTTGTTTTGTTTTAATTTTGTAATGCAAGGTCCTGGCAGAATACCAGCGGTGTGGCTTGCTACATCATAATGCTGAGCCAGCGCCATTTCTCTGCCACGACACATGGCTTCTTATTATTGTACTTTTTACATGCTTTCTTTAGATATGTATTTTTTATTTTACCTTTACTGTTTTAATTTTGTATTGTATTCATGCCATGTATGTTGTGGGAATGAATAAAGTTTCAAACAATCAATGTCTAATACTTGTCAAAAAGTCTGAATGTTATTATGAACTTGTGTTCGATATACCAGGTGTCACAATGTCTACTTGTCGAAAAGCCAGAATATTGCCCGAGAGTGAGACCCCACGGATACTCTATATCTCCGGGTGTCTTACAAGCGACCCCTGAGGGCCAAAGTCCCGAAGGTAAACTGGGAGGCAAGCGAGGTCGAAGGCTGAGCTTTTCGTAGGAATGAAAGGCCCAACGTACCCTTTTAGACAGCGCTCCATATGCGAGCCAGAGCGTCGAAGGCCCGAGGGCGAGACTCCACGGATACTTACTATCCACAGGTATCTTGCAAGCGATACCTGAGGCTTAAGTCTCAAAGGTGAGGGGTGAGGCAAGCGAGGCCGAAGGCCAAACTTTTCGTAGGAATGAAAGGCCCAAACCAACCCTTCAAAGAGCGGTGTTCTTCAGTTGAAGATATCGACACTGTAGGTTGTATCTGGCTTCTCCAGCTTAAAGCGCCACCAGAGAATAGGCACACTATACCGGATGTTGATCTTCCAGTTGTCTGGTCTCCTCCATGATCTGCGTCGCTGTAGCAGACCAAGTGTGACGGTGAGTTCTTCGAGAAAGTCAGGCCCTTATCTATCGTCCCTTTTAAATAGCGGAAGACGCGCTTGACAAGCATGACGTCCTCCTTAGTAGGTGCTGCAAGGTATCTGGATGCAACTCCAACAGCGTATGAGATGTCAGGTCTCATACCTACTGATAGGTAAGCTAAAGCACCAACAGCTTGTCTGTAAGGGAAGTTTGTCTTGATTCCTTCATCTACTCCCGTTTCATTTTCTTTAATGATTGGTGACGGTGCTGGCTTGCACTTGGACATGCCATATTTTTCTAGGACTTTCTTTGTGTATGCCTTTTGGCACAAGGATATGGTGCTATCCTTTCGCACGTTTATTTCCATTCCAAGGAAGTACGACGCAGGTTTGGTAGTAATTTTGAATCTTCCTCTAAGTTCATTCAAAAACTCTTCGACTGATTTTGTCGAGTTGTGCGCTACAAGCCCATCGTCTACGTAGAGAGCTACAATGACTTTTGATTGGTCTTTCGTTCGGACAAATAAACACGGATCTGCGTCACTCTGTTTAAATCCTGATTTTAACAGGAACTCTGCGATGCATGTGTTCCAGCAGCGTGGTGCCTGCTTTAAGCCATACAGACTGCGTTTTAACTTACAGACCCGTTTCGTTCCATCTCGATAGCCTTCGGGCTGTTTCATATAGATTTCTTCCTTTACTTCGCCGTTAAGGAAGGCGGTGGTTACGTCGAACTGGGTCAGTTTTAGGTTTTCGCGAACAGCCACTGCTAGTAGCGACCGCACAGTGCTCAGTCGAACCACTGGACTGAACGTCCTGTCATAGTCCACTCCTGGTATCTGGGAATAACCTTTAATGACCATTCTGGCATTGTACAGTCGCCCACACTCCTAACTGACCATTTGTGAACCTTATATCAGTGACATAAGGTTCACAAATGGTCACTTAGGAGTGTGGGCGACTGTACCTTTCGACGGAACCATCAGGGTTCATTTTTATTTTGTACACCTATTTGCTTGGTAGGGCTTTGCGTCCCTTAGGTAGATCGACTAGGTCCCAGGTGTGATTGTCCTTTAATGACGTCATCTCGTTTTTCATAGCTTCCTGCCACTTGTGTTTATCAGAAGATTCCATCGCTTCTTTGTAAGTGTCAGGTTCTTTGGGTTTGTGCAGGTTTTCAATCTCTTCAGCAGCTGCCATTATAAACTCGTCATATCGCTTAGGAGCTGAGATTGTTGACCTGTCTCTCAAAGATCTTGTTACGGTTTCCTCAGCATCAATATTGACAGGTTCATCATCATCGACATGGTTGGAACTGGAAAGGGACTCGTAGTGGGACTCGTAGTCGCTTCCGTTATTTACATGTTCCAGTTGTTCATCTAGTTCAACATCTTCAGTGCTGTTGACCAAATTTTGTTGCAACGAGGTGTCGAGATTTTCATTGTCAGTTTCGCTAATGCTGTCAAGTGGTGGGCCGTCTCCATCTTCAATATCGTCAAAGTGTATTGTTACTTGTTTTCGTTCAGGTTTTGACGTTTTCAAAGGTTTTGGAGGTTCATCGTTGAAGAGATCGGTGATATTATGTTTGTGTGTATCGTCGTAAAACATTGATTTCATCACGCGGATATCTTTTGATGTAACCACTTTATTTTTGGAAGGTAGTAGAATTTTGAACGCTTTTGAGGTTTCAGAGTATCCAATAAACATGCCAGGAATTGCTTTTGGTGCGAATTTGTGACCACTAGTGCCCTTGATAAGAACAAACGTTTTGGAGCAAAAGATATACAGGTGATTAATACACGGCTTTCTGCCAACCCAGGCTTCAAATGGCGTTTTGTTCTGAATGGCACTGTTCAGACTCCTGTTAGATAGGTAGTTTGCAGTCATGACAGCTTCGCCCCAGCATTTTAAAGGTGCTTTCGCATCGATGAGTAAGGCTCTTGCTTTCTCGATCAGAGTGCGATTTTTTCTTTCAGCTAATCCGTTTTGGTGCGAGGTGTAAGGCGCACTAAGCCTTCGTTGTATCCCGCAGCGTTTCAGGTAAGCGTCGAATTCTTTGTTGACATATTCGGTGCCATTATCCGATTGTAAGGCTTTTATTTTCTTCCCTGTGTGAGTTTCTGCCATCTGTTTGAACTCTTTGAATTTCTCTAAGACTTCGCTCTTGTTTTTCAGCATGTACACTCGACTGTAGCGACTGTAGTCATCAATAAAGGTGACGAAGCATTTATTTCCGCTTAATGTGGGCGTTCGGATAGGTCCACAAACATCGGTGTGAACGATTTCTATGAGTTCAGATGTACGATGTATTGTTTTCTCACGGGGAGCTGGTACTCGGTGCATTTTAGCTAGAATGCAGGTTTCACATTCCGGTAATGTTTCTGATGCATCGAAGTTCAAACCGAGTAGAGTTTGGTTTTGAAGTGCATGTTTTAAGTCATTGGCGTTCATGTGCCCAAGTTTTCTGTGCCAGTCATAGATGTTCATGTTTGCCGAGTCCGTTTTCTTTGAGGATGTCAGAGCTATGTCATCTTTATCATTGACCAGGTTGTTGCACTCATGCTTGCTTGGTTTGATGTGGTAGAGACCATCTTCTTGTTTGTGAGCAGTGAGAGTTATTCCAGCTTTTGGGTTGCTGACTGTCGCTTTGTTCTTTGTAAAGAGGACAGAACAGCCGGCATCTGTCATCTTGCTTACTGACAGTATGTTCGTGCACAGACTAGGTACGTACAGCGTATCCTTCAGGTGAGTGAGGGCTTCACCGTCTCCATTTTTTGCAATGAAAGAGACTGTACCTTTTCCTTCAATCTCTGCAGTGCAATCTTCAGTTGCAAAGTTAAGTTTTCTGGATGTTTTCTCGATATTTTTAAATAAGTCTCGTCGATAGGTCATGTGTGATGTGCAGCCGCTGTCCAGGATCCAAATATTGTTCGCAGGCTTCTTGTTGCGTGTAAGAAGGCACTGTGTAGCACGTACGCGTATAATGCTTCTTCTTCATATGAGGATTCAGGTTCGTCGATATTGGTCATGTTTTGGTTATGACGTGCTTCAAATTCTTCAAATATTTTGGTTTTAAGCTCTTCTGGCTTCGGAAGATTGTCGCACGATTCAATAGCAACTCTGAAGTTCTCATAATCAGGAGAGAGAATCATGATTGTTAACAAGTCGTCGTTGATGATAACGTCCATGTCGGCCAGTTTGTCCACTGTATCCATAAACTTGTTCAGGTGACTGCGTACGTCGTGTCCTTCTAGTTTCGTTAGGATCAGTTGTTTTAGTAGAGATGCCTTTCGTGCAGGTCCCTTACTGGCATAAGTATTTTTCAATTTGTCCCAAACATCTTTGGTAGTGCAGCAGTTTTTAATTTGTTTAAGCTCAGATGGAGCGATAATAAGGATGAGCTCAGATTTAGCTAATCTGTCCTTATCGACATCGTCGGCAGTTGCGTTCAAGGACAAGGGTGTCTCAACGTATTTCCAAAGTTTTTGTCTCACTAGGACGGCTTCTGCTTGTATCACCCATGTATCGTAGTTGTCTTTCGTGAGTGCGTCTATTTTAGCACTGGACATTTTGTACGGGTACTTACATTTGGTATTCTTGTAACATCGAAAGCTCTGCTACCATGTAAAGTTCAAAGATATGAACTTGTGTTTTTGTGGATCTTGACGATCACCATAATGTGACAAGAATAAAGCAGTTTATATTTAATGTTAGTGTTGTTTTATTTATAGTAAAAATACGTAAGACAATTTGTATATATCCGTAATTGACATATAAATTTTCTAACAGTGAAAAGTATCCATGGTAACCAAATCATAGAGTTGGTTCACCATACTTCACAAAACCGGAGACCAAAGTCCCGTTAGTGAGCGGCGAGGCAAGCGACACCAAAGGCCGAGCTTTTCGTTGGAATGAAAGGCCCAAAAAACCGTTTTAGAGAGCGCTTCCTATGCGAGCCCGAGCCCCACGCACACTGACTATCTCCAAGTGTCTTGAAAGCGAAATCTGAGTTCCAAAGTCCTGAAAGTGAGTGGCGAGGCAAGCTAGCCCGAAGGCCGAGCTTTTCGTATGAATGAAAGGCCCAATACATCGCTTCAGAGAGCGCTCTCTATGCGAGCCCGAGGGCCGAAGGCCCGAGAGCGAGCTCATGCGAACACTCACTATACCCGAGTATTCATAATAATATTTAGGCCTGATTATGGATAGTGGTTTCACCTGGGCACCTCAGGGGTCTATCGCAAGGTCACTAATATGCTGGGATCCTTTTACAGGTTTAAGAACTTTTTTCCAGTCAGCACGAAAACTCTGCTAATTCAAGCGTTGGTATTGCCTGTTATTGATTATGCTGATGTGTGTTACTCCAACATTACCCAGGAACTCCTAGTAAACTAGACAGGCTTCTGAATAACTGTATTCGTTTTGTTTTCGGCCTTCAAAAATATGACCACATATCCGCCTACCGTCGTCAACTAAACTGGCTTCCCATTCGCGAGCGCAGGTCTTTCAGGATTCTGTGCACACTTTATACCATCCTATTTGGCCCAGCTGCACCGGAATATCTTAAATCTAAATGTCAGTTTGTTACACCCCGTCCTGGTTGCGAGTTCCGTACATCCAGGAGTCTTAAACTCTCTGTCCTATCTCACCGTACTGGTTTCCTCTCAAATTCCTTCGCTGTTAAGACTATTCGTCTGTGGAATGATCTCCTTCTTACCGTCAGGCAAGCTCAGAGCAAATTGTCCTTTAAACGCAAGATGCGTAAGCATCTCTTTTCTACTATTTAAGATTGATGATCCTTGTGCTATCTTTGTAAGGGTACATATAATTGTATGTATCTAAGTATGTATAAGTAAGTTTATTCATGTAATTAATTGATTTGTGTTTCCATTCGAGTCTCAATATTCAGGATCCTGCACCACTAAAGTTTCTGTTTAGCCCAATGGTTGACTGGTAGAGAATGCCTGATAACATTCAGCCCGCCAATTGTACTTTTATTGGTGTATTTGTACAATAAAGTATAAAAAATACATAAAAATTGGTACCTACTCAATTCTCCGCGGAATTCCGTTGTATTCAAATTTTATACCCACATCTCTTGACGTTGGTGAACTATGTTAATACGACATAAGCATTAAATTCAACCTATCATACAACTTAAGATGACCTCTGAATTCATTGCAAATATATAGGAAGACGGAAATCAAGGTTGCTGGTTTTTCAATAACAACAGCGACATCGTCAGCGACTGAGTTCCCAACATATACATATTATGTCTAACAGATACTATCGGTTGAGATGAGATATCAACAATTTTTGGTTATTATATAGTCTGTAGCCACCTAGTACTATTTTAAATCCCGTGTTTTTTCATGTTTTATCTATATTTTTTATAATGTTTGAATAGAGTTCTTTTTATTTATTTATTTAATCTTTATTGCACAAAATACAAAAAAATATGTACAAATGGCGAGCTTAATGCCAGATGGCATTCTCTACCAGCTAACCATTGGGCTAAACAGAGACTTATAACAGGTGCAAAGAAAAAATTCTAATATTCTTTTTTCGAATAATCTTCCATGTACAGACTTTCAACCTTCTTCAGCTTTATTATATTTATATAGATATAGATAGATAGAAGAAAGATAGGTAGAAGATTTAGATGTTAATAAATTTCCTAAGGCATCGAATCTTCTATTCACTAAGCTTCTCTGCGTTGTTGAAAATGTATAACAAAAAAATAAAATACAAAAAGTGCATGCCAGTCGCTGGGTTTGAAGTTGAACTCGGGGATACCGACTCCGTAAGCTATGGGTCAAACCACTGGACTTACTAACAGTTGTATAGGTAATTTCACGAGAGTTGAGGTGAATGATTACACACACAGCTACATAAAGTACTGATTGCAAAAAAAGTGAATGAATGAAATGAGTGAGTGAAAGTAAATATATTTTTTTGTGTACCAAATGAAAGTCATATATGCATCTTCTTATGACATCGTAATCAAATTTATCAAAATTGTTTTTCGGTGATAATCTTGGTCGCTTCAGTCCCGTGTCGTGAACGTGGGTTCAGTTAATGCCGAGTTGGATGGTTCAGTTGATGACGGACAGTTTTTAGCTCCAGCTTCTTTTAGCACTCCCGTTACGATTCGCTGAATAGTCGATTTAGATACACCGGTTACTTCAGCCGTCACATTGTATATTTCTGTCGCAGGTAAATGTTGACCATCATTTCTTAAGTTTTGTCTAAAATTACAGAACACGTTAAATATAATTTCCCGACTTTGTCTAGGTATTTAAAGTTTTCCCACGACCTATTGTTTCAGCCATGTTTCCGTAGAATAAACACCTGTAGGTTTTCTTGTCTCTTGGAAAATCCGGTTGTCAATAAGTATGACAACGATGTAACGAGTGCCAGTTACTTCAATCATCTTTAAAGAGGTTTGATAATGAGATAACAAAGTAATGAACATATATGTGAATACAATTTTAATAGCTAAATAAATAAAGACAATGCAATTTGTTACCTACTTATTCTCTTTCGTTTCTACGATTAATATTATATATATTCATGTATATGTGACCTTTATTTGAATTGGTGTAAATAAAATTAATTAAAATGCTTTCTGTTTTGTTTAAAGTCGATGAATTGGTAGAAATATATTAATACTTAACAAAATAGTTTATAGGAACTTTTTGGTCTTTCTTGCCATTCACTGTTGAACTTGCTATCGGTACAATAATAGAACAGTAATGTCAAAACTTCGCTGTCATTACATGACAGTATTGTTGTGTGCGTGGCCTCAACTCTCGTGAAATTACCTATAAGAACACGATGAATTTTCGAATATCTTGACGACGTGTTACCATGGTAATGATACTGTTATAACCCCGTTCTTGCAACATATTATTATTAATAATAGTCTCTTGTCGCCTCAGAACCTATTTTCATCGCATATTTTTACGTTTTATCTATACATTGCTAAAAGTTTGAATGGGGTTGTTTTTACTTTCCAGTCAAGTTTATGGTTACTAATTTTCAAGTCTGTAGGCTCGTGGATTCAAGGAGTTCCCATACAAAGTTCAACCCCATTTTCTCCCCCCTTTGAACCCTAATTTGTCCCACTTACTATTAAATTTAAGCAAAATAAGTATCCAGTTTGGTTTTCACGGCCATTAATAAAAAACCGGACAAGTGCGAGTTCAACTCGCGTGGTGAGGGTTCCGTATATAATCTAAATTTCATAAGTGTTTTACCTGTAATCTTTAGGCAAGGAACTATTTTCCATATTTTTTTCAGAATTTTAGGCCTGTAGTTTCGGAGATAACGGGGGGAATGGTCCATTTTCGTATTTTATCATAAATTACTTCAAATCTGTTTTGCAAAAAATTATAAAAAAAATACATCTGAGATGCTTACAGCAACCCCTTTCATTTGATATGTAACACAATAAATACAGTTCGCGTTTTTTTTTTAATTATCCAGTTTACCCCCCCAAAAGTGCCCCCTTGTTCAGAATTCATTAATTTACTTACGCGTCCATCTTTGGGTCACCTATTTACATATGTTTACCACAACTCAATTGGTCCAGTAGTTTTGGAGCAAATCGGCTGTGACAGACGGACAGACAGACACACGAGTGATCCTATAAGGGTTCCGTTTTTTTCTTTCGAGGTACGGAACCCTAAAAACCGGACAAGTGCGAGTCGAACTCGCCCACCGAGGGTTCCGTACTGAATTACAAATGTATAGTTTTCAGATTTTTCCCTTACTTGTTTGTAGTATAAGACGATATTACTTGCCAAAGGCCGTGCCAGGATAAGCTTAGTGATTCTGCCCCCCTCGCGTTTGGACTTGTTATCTCTACATCAGTAATTAATTTGCAAAATTTGAGCACCCTAAACATTATAATTTTTGTTCTTCATTTTTTTTTGGCAATATGGCCGAAGACGACGAACATGAATATCAATCTTATGAATATGATCTTCAAGATTTGGCATTCCCGATCTGAATGTTCACATCCAGGTCTTCAGATCAACAAAATCATTTATTATGCATTACCCAATGACACTACAGGTTAATCACTAATATCGCTGAAATGTGTTGTATTTTTTTCGGTGATTGGTACAGTCAGCATCAAAAGTAGGCAAACGAAGACGTCAAAAGTCTTTATTGAAAGGAAATAAGAGCTTTTGAAGTTTTCGATTGTGTAGTTACTTTTGATGCTGACTGTACACTGTGTATGTGTGTGGTATTTTTGTAATTGGTGCGTGTAGGAGTGTACTAAGGTATTTAAGGTATCTTATTGTAAAGTTGTATTAAGGTATATTATAGTAAAATTGTAGTCCCTGGGCGACCGAGCTCTGCTCGGGTGAAAATACGGAGAAAACGAATTTTCCCGGACATGAGACCTAGCTAGATTGAATTCTTGCCCCCGTAAACCCGTATATTCCAAATTTCATCGATATCGTTAGACCCGTTTCCGAGAACTTGATTGCAAATATATATATATATACATCATCATCATCATCATCATCATCATATCAGCCGAAAGACGTCCACTGCTGGACATAGGCCTCCCCCAGAGAGTTCCAAATTGACCGGTCCTGCGCCACACGCATCCCGCGGACTCCCGCGACCTACTTCGAGAAAGAGGTCAATTGTCGAATCCGACTCGGCTGGGCAGCGTTCGGGAAGTTCCGGCACATCTTTTCGTCCAATATCCCGCAGTGTCTCAAGACGAGAGTCTTTGACCAGTGTGTGTTGCCAGTGATGACTGAAACTTGGTCGCTTACTATGGGCCTCATAAGAAGCCGCCAAAGGGCAATGGAGAGAGCTATGTTAGGAGTTTCTCTGCGTGATCGCATCAGAAATGAGGCTATCCGCAGCAGAACCAAGGTAACCAATATAGCCCTCCGAATTGCTAAACTTAAGTGGCAGTGGGCGGGGCACATTGCACGTAGAACCGATGCCCGTTGGGGCGGAAAGGTTCTCGAGTGGCGACTACGTACCGGAAGGCGCGGCGTGGGTAGGCCCCCCACAAGGTGGACTGATGACCTGGTATATACATAGGTAGGTATATACAAATATTGCTCGTTTAATAGTATAGGATTAAAATAATTACCGTCTTGTTCGGTCTGGCAGTGAATAGGGACCGATCGCACGCCGTCTCCGCCGTTTGTGGTCGCCAACACTTCCATCGAGTAGTTCGTGAACTTCTTCAGTCCGTGGAGGATGGTTTCGCTGCTCGCCGTGATCTTGGTGTCCTTTGTCTTCTCATCTATATAAGTGAGACGGATATAGTGTTTATCGACAGAACTTTGCGTAACTTCAGATTCTAAATGAAGATCTGATAGTCTCCTGACACATTCTGGATTGTCCCGATAGATAGGGAAATTAAATAACACTCAACTTAGACAACTAAAGAGACTTCAACTTTAACTCGTAACAATAATTGTAGCCAATAGTTTTGGAGGGGCTCTTTGCACTATTCAAGGGTAGGAGGAAGGATGACAATCACGTCATAAAATGTTCAAGAGTGGCATTAATAATATTATTACTGAGCTCGCGAAAACTCAGGCCTCAATCTTTCAAGTAGTCTGGATTTTCCCAAAGTCTGGTAAGGTGCAGGCAAATACTCACCGTACCAAGTGTCGCTCGGTCCATAGACCACCTTGTAGGCCTTGATGAGTCCGTTGGCGGCGGCGAGCGGAGGGGACACCCAGGACACGCGGATGGTCTGCGCGGTGAGCGTGGTGCACAGCACGTCCTGCGGGGGCGCGGAGGGCGCGCCCTCGGCCGTGTAGGCGCGCACTTCCTGCGACACGGGCCCCGAGCCCATCTTGTTGAAGGCCTGGGCCACTACTGCGTACTGGTGGAACGTTCTGGACACAAACGCGACGAGGGTTTTCTTTGATTGTCATTTTATTTGAGAAATCTGGCGTCGGATTTGACCCTGGCCTCATGTCAGGGTAGTACTTAACTATTCTTCTTAAGTGATAACAACGGCTAAAGAGAAACGAACCCTTATATGCATATGTGACATTTTACACGTAAAGGTACTCTATTATCGGTATTGAGTTATGGACACCAGCATATAGTAAAAAACCTGCTCTTTAATATGCAAAATAAAACAATCACCTAAGTCATACATATAAATAAATATTAGGAGACAATCTTACACAAATAATAGTACATTACTGCAGACGCCGGGAAAGAAGGCTTGCCGGGTGAGTAGGTATAGACGGCCGACCGTAGGGAGGCCGGATAGTGATACGAAGCCGGCAAGCCCTTTTCATGGCAAGGCATGTATAGTGCTTTTCTCAAACATATGCAATGAAATAAAACACTACACCACTCAAAATAGTACATTAATTTTCCCTCCAATCCTCCATACTTATTGTTTTTTTTTACGAAAGGCGTCCGTATTTCGCGTGTGTAGAGTTCGTTAGGGCCATTATACATAACCTTCTAGAATGAATAAAATAAAGAGGATTTTAAATATTGTCTATTCATTTCTATAATTAATAAAATAAAGAGTATTTTAAATATTGTCTATGGTCCCTGGTGACTTACGTACATAGATAATATTTTAAATTTATTCATCAAGACATTGAATCATACAGGTTTGTATTCTTAATAAAGATTCGTGTGTAATAGGCATTAACGCGGATATTTTTGGTCCGATAACCATTCTGCCACTAGAAAAAATAAAAAATAATAATTCAGCTGTTAGCCTGTAGATGAACACAGACGCCATGTTAACATTAAAATTAAAAAAAAATTACTTCCCGGCCTAGGCCTAGGCCTTCAATTTTGTATGAAATTGCTTACCAGTTCTCTCGAGTAGTTCCGCCCGAAACGTGATACTTTGAAGCCTGTTATAACCAGAGATCGGACAAATTTGCGTCATTTCTCGCAGTAATGTGGACATGACTCCAAAATTAATCAAAATATTATTCAATTATTTATTTCTTACTTAACATATAATTTGATTACTAGTCAATAAATACAAAAGTTTGTTAAAGTATAGATTTATTAAATACAATAATCAGTATTGTTTCCGTTATATCTATAGAACTAGAAAACTTCTTCAGAAATAATAATCATAGCAGGATATTTACCATGTAGTAGTTGTTGGGTATTATTTCTAGTGTAAATAATCGTTTCAGTTTAAAATCGTAACTTCTATATTATATAAAAATATTTACGAAAACGATAAGCACTTCAAATAACATTTTGCTAACAATCATAAGCACGTATAAATTAAAAAAAAATCTTCAAGAAATAATTAATTGATTAACATTTTGATTAATTTTGGAGTTATGTCCACATTATTGCGAGCAATGACGCAAAATTTGTCCGATCTCAGGTTATAACGCACGTAAGGACGACATTTCATTGCATGTTTGAGAAGAATAATGTTTCTATCACTGGCTAGATTACGATTGTGTTTTGTTCTGCCGTGAAAAATCCGGGCTCTGATTATTAAATCTACAATATCTCGGAATCTAGAATCGACAAAAGGGGCCTTTTTCAAAAAAAAAATACACATACGTATTCCCATATGGTGGTTAATATTGGTCATCACTTACTTCAGATTCATGATATCGAGGTGGTGCTCCTTGCCAGATTCCTTGGAGATGTCGACGGTCTCGAAAACGAATGACTTGTTGCTCGACGCCAGTTTGTACCCGACATAGTATCTGTAAGAACACAGGGGATTTAACAGAAAGTTCAGTAAAATAACGTATTGAACTTTTAGAGTATTAAGTATTTTTGACGACGTCATAGTATTTTCATAATGAAAAAAAGAAATCTGAAGGAACTCTTCGTTTCGGGAGCTCTTTAAATGGCTGTTAATCCAGGCACTCCGCTAGAGAGGGGCAGCGGCTCCTACTGCCCGTGCCTGGCTTGCCCTCGTAAACTCACCCCTGGAGTTCACCGTTCCAGTCTTGTGGTGGAGGCGGCTTCCACGTGACCCTGAGCGTGTGCTTGTCGTGGGCGTCGACCTTCACGTCCTGCGGCGGGCCGGTCGGGGCCTCCTCGGCGGTGATGATGGTGACCGTCTCCGAGGGCTCGGAGGTGCCCAGCTCGTTCTCGGCGACGATGCGGATGTGGTACGCGGTGGCGGGCCGCAGGCTGAACACGCCCGCTTCAGTCGAGTCGCCGGGGACCAGTACCCTGGAGAAGAAATAATGCTTCATGATACATATGATACAAGTAGACACTGAGATATGGCCCAGAAGAAGGTTGACTAACCATGGAAGCCAAAAAGATGCACACACATTGTGAATAAACACACTATGCATGTTCATGAACATTCGTGTACTCAAATGTTGAACAGAATAACCCGTACCTGTCAATATCCTTCTCCCAATTGCCCTTAGCGCGTTTGTACTCAATGAGGAACTTCTTGATGGGCGAGTTGCCATCGTACGGAGCGGCCCACGACAGTTGCACGGTGCGGCCGGACTTGTCCAGGACTTTGAGGCCGTAGGGCGCTTCGGGAACCTCTGTGGAACATACGAAGGTGTTAGAGAAGTTGCCATTTTTTGTGAGGATGGCTTTATTAACTCTAGTCTTGCTTTAACGCAGCCGGAGTAAGTAAAAGCTGTGTAAAAACCCGGTCAAGTGCGAGTCTGTCTCGCGCACTGAAGGTTCCGTACTAACTTTCATATACTATCTTAGCAATACTGTCCGAGTCTTACAGGCAGCGACATCTAGCGCGTAATTGCGTAAACTCGTATGTGCCGTGTGTCTGTGTACGACTGGTGCTACATTACTAATAACTTGCAACCTGTTATGTTGCTTTTAAGAGATAATTCTTTATCAAGTGAACCAATTTCGATAATTCTTTTTTTATTTTCAAATAGGTACTTTCAGAATACATTCATTCGAATTTGAACGAAAAAAATCTACACAGAAGTAATAAATTACAAACTTAATTAATAAATCATTTTAGAAGTTTAAAAAAAGTTATACTTTTCCGGTAATATTTACGTTAATATTAATCATATATATTATTTTCAAATTTTTGGTTTGGTTAACCTAGGAGATAGGTGGAAGAAAGGTCCCCCCCCCCCCCCCCCCCGTTTTATCCGTCCATTAAAAAAAAAATCTTTTAATGTTTAATTTTCTATACGCGTGAATATATACTAATCCAGCTTTGTTTACAAATATTTCAAATAGACAGCATTAGTAGTTTCTGAGATATTTAACGTTGTGATAGACAGACAGACAGACGGACGGAGTCGCACCATAAGGGTTCCATTTTCATCTTTTTGGTCCGGAAATCTAAAAAGGTGTGAAAACCTGCGTTAAATTAGTGTGAGTCTAGCTTTCCACTACAAACCGATAACAATAACAGTGAAGTCATCGATCGTCGCGACGATTTTGATAAAACGATGGCAGGAGATGAGATGATTCAAATGAATACTTGCATAAGATTCAGCGTTTCAGTTAAATTTCGCTGTGACTTCCTACAATTCTTTGACTCTTTCTTCTACTTGAATGCTTCTTACGAAGTTTATTGGAATGTCTGGAGCCCCGCAGTGAAAGGCCGCAAGAATCCCTATAAGGTTTGTATCGGTAACTGTGTGTCATGGTACACTTTTTCTAACTGACCTTGGATAATCATGTTGATGCTGGTGTCGTCGGAGCCGAAAGCGTTAGTGGCCACGCATGTGAAGAGTGCGCTGTCAGATCGCTCGGTCCTCCTGATGCTCAGGTCGGAAACCACTCCTCCGGGCAGGATCTCTTCGCGGATGGTGTAGCGAGGGTCGGATTTGGGTTCCAGGCGCTTGTTGTTCATGTTCCAGATGATTCCGATTGGCTGTGGAAGACATCAAAGTGTGGTAAGTAGGTATAGTGAGAAAAACTTTACACACGCAAGGTGAAATCCAATCTTATGTCAATGTCTTAAAGCCTTTATCAGGGAAAAACTTTTGTGACTATCTGTACCTAACCTGTTTTACCGGTATTGGAGTTATGGGAAGTGGAAAATAAAATAGGATAGTTTACCTTTTCTCCTTTCGCTTGGCATTGCAAGACCGCGGGCTCGCTTCGGCGGGCGGTTTGGTTCCTCATTTTAATTTCAAATTGAGGTGGAGCTGTGGAGAATCGAATAAAACCAATGTATAAGTACATACGCATTCAGGAATGGTACGTTCATCTATCATGCAAGTTTAACCGACTAAGTATTCGTCTTTTATGTTGTTTATCACTTTGGCACTCTTTGGCGGTTTCGGCTGATATATTGATGACGATGGTGATGTTGTTTAACTGTTACTTACCTTGTACACTGATCAGAATAACAGCTGACAATCCCGATCCGATCCCGTTGACGGCTTCGCACAGATAGTAGCCCTCATTTGTCTTCTGGATATTGGCAATCGAGAGAGCTCCATCCTCTACTTTTACGTTAGGGTTGTTTGGCTTAAGGTCTTTGTAATCGCCTGGCGTGTCCCCTGGATAATAATGAGATATGTAAATATAAGGTTCGTTTATTACGGTTTTGGTTACAAACTCAAACTCAAAACATTTATTGCCTGCCATTGCCACAATGGTGCCTTGAGGCTTAATTTAGGATTCTAGTTCATCAGACGATCGTAATTCGTTTCATAGAATTGACTACCTACGGCATGGTTCATCAAGCTGTTGTTGTTAATATTGCTTGGTAAGGTTGGGTGTTATCATAATTGTTTGTAGGATTTTCGTCTTAGTTTTACTTATGATAAACCAACGAAGCAAGTGTACTAAATCACATCATGTTGCGGTCTCAAATTCATCATCCACTTGACAGAGGTAGTAAAAGAACGATTACACAGAAGATACCGCTTGTTAATGTTGTATCAAACAATCCGTAATAATTTTGTCGAAAATTTCATTTTTGGTACAAGCTTTTATTGGCAACTGTACTTTTCTGTGTACCGTCATCAACTACTCGTTGATACGAATCTAACGAGCCCAAACTCAACGGGGTTACGTCTGTTAAGTCTTGAATTCCCATGGCCACCGTTTGTCTCGATCGTCTGATCAGTTCGTACGATCGAACGATCATCAAAAGTAATATTGAATTGTCATCAAAATTATACTCAAAACCCAAAATTTCTGCTCAATCGGTTGAAGATATCTCTGCTTCAAAATTGAGTTGCAAGATTCCACCCAAACAAACATAGTTTTGCAAGTTAAATAAAAGCTTGTAACAAAAGCCAAAATAGGATACATACCTTCAGCCCTCTTCCACGTAACCTGGGGCTTGGGGAAGCCATCGGCTTTGCATTCAACCTTAGCGTCCGAGCCCTGGGCGAAGGCTTTGTCAGTGGGCTCAATTATCCAGCGAGGGGGCACTGAAATCGCACCCACAGTTGTAGCTAACCGCGTACGTCGCTTAGTTATGTAATGACGCATGCAAGTATTCAGTGAGTTTTCGTAATGATATACAATTACTTTGTAAATTACCTACTTTACTACTTTACTTTTAAAAAGTTAATTTCTTTGCAAGTTACTTTGTGATCAGACATTCGTTTATCTTTCAACATGAATAAAAAAAATACTACTTCAAATGTAGATTCTAAATGACCAAAACTTTAATTCTTATCTTTTATGGGGGTATATTTTTATTGTTTATAAATGTGTTATTATAAACCCAGATAAATAAATATAGTAATCAGTAGGTTATATATGTTGTCTAGTTATTCGAAGGTTTATCGTTAATTTTGTACAATTTTACTGGATTTGTAACAACGACGTTGTGACATCAAGTGAGTGGTTTTTGACCACCAGAAAAGGTTGAATCATTGCAGTACACGCAATTAACTAGGTATAAAAAATCAGCAGAATTAATTGTAATATTCCTTCTCATTATATAAAAAAAAAACAAAATCAAAATCAAATAGGTATGTGTTGATATTTTTAATTTGATTACTGGAAGTAACCAAGCACTTGCAATGATTCAACCTAAGTTAGTGAAAGCTTCCATTCCGATAACTTTTCCTTTCATAATGGTTTAGCATATTTTTGTTAATTACTCTAGCTAACGCAAAGCAGCGTATAGCCAAGGCATTTGGCAACACATAAGATCAAACTACTTATTGATATATAACATATTTAAATATATAACATATTTTAACATATTTATATCGTCGTAGAAGCTTCTCGGTTTATCTTATCCTATGCACATGACGCAAATAAAAGGTTAATGAAACAGCTAGCTACAAATAAAATAAATAACTGGATATGTATAAAATAATAGGTACTAAACTCCATTATGAAAAGTAACGCGCACGCAAACAAAAAGCACTCTTATGGAAATACATCGTGTGACGTGAACGTGTTATTTTTTCAGAATTAATTTAATTACTTGTCAATCGAGAATTATTAGTATCCAACGGAAAATGCAAATTCATAATAAAAAATCATTCTTTAATGAATAAAAAATTAAATAATAACGTTCAACTAAAGTCTAATAAATTAAATGATGTGTACTGTTAAGCGGATGCCAATTTAAAAAATAGTATTCTGATATCAACAACATAATTCAACCACGTCAACGCAATTGTATTTCAATCGAGTAATAACAAAGCCAAGCAGTTAGCGCGAACCAAACCAAAATAATGCAATAGAATGAACAAACAGAGTATACAGAAGGAACCCGGGAAGAAGGAGGGAAATAATAAGAGATGCGAGGAGAGGAAGAGAGGTTCGTCGATGATAGCCGCAGCCGGTTCCTACTGACATCCAACGTCTGTCCTAGATGATCCACAACATCGCAGCCTGTGATCTCATATCTACATGTGCATCTTAGCCTCATTCATAAATGTCACGGATAGGTGAAATACAACCTATCAACATCGTATTTATACCGCTCTATAATTCGGACTATAAGCGAACGATATTATAACTATAAAGGTAGGCAAAGCTTCGTGCTAAGAATGCATATTGTACCGTGAACTTCGAGTGAGGTGGTATAGTTGGAGAAGCCAGCGGCATTCCGCGCGAGACAAGTGTAAGATCCACTGTTAGACCACCCCGCCGGGTCGATCAGAAGCAATGAGGCCCTCTGTCCTATCTTAGTGGCCGATACGGCAGCCTTCTCTTTCAAATATTGCCCTTCGAAGTACCACTGAATATCGAGGGGCTGGTCCCCCTCGGACACTAAACAAGTGACTTGAGTCGCCTGCCCCGCGAATAGCGGCGTCTCGAACGAGAATGGAACTATACGGGGCAGTACTGCAAACAACCATAGAAATGTGGGGTTAGATCGATCAGTGGCAGGCATGTTAGCGACTGTGAGAGTGACGACAAGAGCGGTGCCAGTGTGGAGGTCATTCGAAGGCACTGTTCCGTGATGTTAGTCCCTGTTTACCATCTCAGATATAGAATATTTTAGCACGTGCCATTTACGACGAGTGTGGCCGCGTGCTCGGCCCGCCCGGCAGCGTTCTGCACAATACACGTGTAGTTGCCTTGGTGGTTCGCGCTCACAGACGTGATGGTTAGCACGGACACGCGTGGACTGAGCTGCGTCGTCGTGATGTCTCGGTGCAGACTAGATTCTATAGTTTCACTGCTAAACGTCCACGAGATTTCTAGAGGCAGGTCACCCTTGGAAGCCAGGCAGTGCACGAGCACCGCGTCTCCCGGATTGATTGGCACCTCACCGAAACTGAACGGCACTATCAATGGTGGAACTAGGACAATACAAAACTTTTAATAAAGCGGAGTCTTAGAATGAAGAGGCAACGAGCAGAAACTTAGAATGTATATACTTCGGACCCTTGACTACGAGTTCGGTGGTGTGCGAGGCGACGCCGGCGGCATTAGTCGCGGTGCAGTTATAGAGCCCCGCGTGTTTGGCGTCTACGGATTCTATCGTGAGCACGCTGCTCCTCCGGTCGACGGTGGTGACGCGCGAGCCGGGGACGGCGTTGGCGGACCTATTGTTCACCGTCCACTCGATGCGGACGGGCTGGTCCCCGTGCGTTATTATACATTGGAGCGCAAAGTAATCACCGAGAAAGGCCGGCTCATCACCGGCGGCAAAAGGTGCGATCTTGGGAGGAACTGAAATGCAAACGTCATCTAGTAACTAAATGGAACTCTACCGGAAATGGAACTAACCGTAAACTATTAGGTCTGTGGAATGAGATGTGCGACCCGCGCGATTTTCTCCTATACAGACATAGGAACCAGCATGCTTTGCGTCCACAGATTCTATTATGAGCAGGCTACTGCGCTTAGAATTAGTCAGGACGTAATCGTTGTTCCTCTGCGATATAGGGTGGCCGTTGAACGTCCAAGAGATAGTAAGTGGGAGGTCGCCGAGGTTGGCGGTGCACGCCGCCTGCAAGTACTCGCCGACGTTCGCGGGCTTTTCTCCGAATGTAAATGGCAGAATGTTTGGAGGGACTGGAATACATCACCCATTATTCGTACTACACAATTCAAGTCGATAAGACAGAAAAGAACGGAAAAGGGTACTAAATCAATACTATAGTGAAAATGCCCTTACATCCAATATTTGACAGCTGTCATCCCAGTATAATTTATGTCATCATTGACGTTTTTTGTACCGGGATGACGGCCGTCAAATATCGGCTGTTAATTTTTTTTAATTATAATAAATTTAATAAAATAAAATCTAATGTCTTAACGTGAAGAAAAAATATGCACCGTTTATAATCAAGGTAGAGGTATGTGAGCTAATCCCAGCGTCGTTTTCTGCGGTACAAGTATAGTTGCCAGCGTGTTTGTGTGAGACTGAACCGATACTAAGGATCGCGCTTCGCTCCCCGATATGGAACACGGTCGCCCCCGACCTCGGCTTGATCGGTTCATCATCGAAGAGCCACCGGAGCTGCAGCGGGTGGTCGCCCTCAATAACCGAGCAAGGAGCCGTCACTACTTGGCCGGAATTCATGGCGACTTCCCCGAATGAGAAGGGTTGGACCACGGGAGGAACTGAACAGAAAGCAAGCGTCACTCGAGCTGATGGCGGTACCGATGACGTTGAGGATTGCCGTGTGGCTCGCGCTACCGGCGCGGTTGCTGGCCGTGCACGTGTAGTTGCCACTGTTGGCTCCCATCGCGGCCGGCATATCAAGGACGGAGACGCGAGCGCTCGGGGACGTCGTGACCACGCCCATCCTACGTGTAACGGCCTGCCCTTGGAAGCTCCACTTTATGTCCAGGGGCGTGTCGCCCTTCGACACGTAGCAGTCGAGGTGTACCGACTCCCCCGCGAACACGGCTTCGTCCAATTCGAAAGGTTTGATGTGAGGGACGACTGGCAAAAAAACGGTACAGTTAGTGGCGCTACTTATAAAGTGCATGCTGCAACAATTAACTAGCAATACCCTTAACGTGGAGCGATGTTGAGTATCTGTGCTCTCCCGCTCTGTTTTTCGCTATGCACGTGTAATTCCCACTGTGTTCTCCCGTCACAGCAGCTATAGAGAGGAAGGACGTCTGTTCCGCCATTTTCATCGTCTTGATACCCAAGTCATTAGTCAGATCTTGTCCTTCAAAGGTCCACGAAATCGTCATCGGTTTGTCACCTTTGCTCACGTGACAGGTCATTTGCACGGATTCTCCATAGTAAACTGACTCTTCGATCTCGAATGGCATTATGTGAGGAGGAACTAATTAAAAAGAAAAAAAAGGGCTATTGTTATGTCTAATCGTGCATTTTCTAGGAGTTGGGGGTCGTTGATGCGGTACCATGGATGTTGACGAGCGCCGAGTGGTGCGCGCGGCCGGCGCGGTTGCTAGCGGTGCATGTGTAGTTCCCGCTGTGCTGGCCCATGGCCGTCGGAATGCTCAGCACTGACGCTTTCTCCCCTAACTTTGTCGTCGTCACGCCCATATTATTGTGGTACGGAATCTCGCGATCGTTAAAGCTCCAAGTTATTTGTAGAGGACTGTCTCCCTTCGATACGTGGCAGGTGAGGTGGACCGACTCACCGGCGAAGATTTGCTCCTCGACTTCGAACGGGATTATGTGCGGTACCGCTTGAATATAAAATAACGATATAAAGTTTCCATGGACGGTAAGGAGGGAAAACAAGGAAAATAAGGATTGTTTAGTAGACAGCGGTTCCTGTCCGATTCTTAGCCACACTCGTGTAGTTTCCGGTATGTGCGTCAGTCACGTACGGCAACATCAGCACGGACGACCGGTCGCCTACTTCAGTGAAAGTCCTTAACTCTCGCGATAGTGACTCATCGTTAAACCTCCAAAAAATGCCCAGAGGAGTGTCTCCCTTCGATATGTGGCATATCATCTGGACGGACCCTCCAAAGAACAGAGACTGGTCCACTTCGAATGGTAAAATGTTCGGTGTGACTGTATGAAACAAATGAATAGGTAAAATAAACTAATGGCAAAATAAACAGTGGAAGAAAACAAGCATACGTTGCAGATGTGTAGGTGGAATGCGTGCAGATTCAATCGACACATCTAACATCGATGCGCTGCCATGATGAATAAAAAACCCAAACTGATGATGAAGAAATGAAACTAACCATGAACATTTAGGATAGTGGTATGATTAGTAGAGCCGGCGTTGTTGGCAGCTACGCATGTATAATTTCCACTATGGCTGGCGGTTGCGGCGGCAATTGATAAAAATGAGGTACGCGAAGTCATTTTAGTTGTCATGATGCCGAGTTCTGAAGTAGCATTCTCGTAACCATGGAAATGCCACTTGATGTTGAGAGGTAAGTCACCCTTGGAAACGTGACAGTTAAGTTGGACTGGCTCGCCAGCGAACACAGACTCGTCCGCCTCGAAGGGAACGATGTATGGTAATACTGTTAACCCAGAAGGCTGAGATTATTATTGAGGCAAGCGTGCAGCGTGCGTTTAGGCATGGACAGTGGATGGAACTGTGGATACCATGGACATTGACTGAGGCCGCGTGGACGGCTAGACCAGCGTGGTTGCCAACGTGGCACGTGTATTCGCCGCTGTGGCTCGCCGTCGCGCTAGATATACTCAGGAGCGACGTGCGCTCGCCGATCTTCATCGTAGATATTCCTTGGTGGGAGGACAGGTCTTCCCCATGAAAACTCCAATTGATCGTGAAGGGCGTATCACCCTTAGACACGTGGCACGTCAATTGCACAGATTCGCCGGCAAAGACTGGCTCTTCAGCCTCAAATGGGACAATATGCGGAGGAACTAGTGAGGGAAAGAACAAAAATTAACCAAAAGACAACAATGAATCTACAAAAGAGTGTGTACCCTGAACATTTAAGGTGGCGGTGTGGTTAGTGCTTGCTACGGTATTGGAGGCCGCGCAAGTGTAATTTCCAGAGTGTTTTTCAGTTACTGCCGGAATAGATAATACGGAGCTCCTATCGCCAAGTTTGGTTATGATGACTGCGTCCTGCCTTTGCAGTGGAAAATCGCGGAAATACCAAGTCAATGTTAACGGCATGTCTCCTTTGGGAACATGGCACATGACTTGAATGCTTTCTCCATAAAAAACTGCCTCATCAAATTCGAACGGTGATATGATAGGTGCCACTGTAACAAATTTGCCTATAAATATACTAGGAGCACATAATTTCAAGCGGGTATTCTTTTGCTTTGCTACTATTTGGCTATAAGGGGTGCAGAAGAGGACGTAACATAACATGACACATAAACTATCACGAGAAGAGCAACGATACCCTTGACATTGAGCGCAGCGTGACGCAGCGCTGGCGACAATATGCGTGAAAATGCCGAAGTGTTGGGCCGTCACAGTGGGTATTATAAGAAGTATAAGAACTGAGCCCCGGTCCCCAACATTCATGATGTTTACCCCGCTTAAGGAACTCACGTCTTCGCCACTAAACGCCCACTTGAAATCAAGCGGCCTCGCCTTTAGTAACGTGGCACATCACTTGAACCCCTCTCCGAAAAATACTGATTCGTCGAATTCAAAAGGAGCTATGATAGGTGCCACTGAAATAATGCAGTTTTATAAAGTTACGCAACATTTGGTAGATTTGCGTATACAATTATCTTCTTGTGAGAGGTGTTGTGATGTCCATTATTTATGACCCGCCAAAGTTACAATTGGAAGGAGGATGGGAAAAACAAGTCACTAATTCTACATACAGGCCTCAATGCAAGGACTGAGTAAAGGTATACCGTTTACGTATAGCTGTGCAGTGTGGTTTACGGAGCCGGCGTCATTTCGCACGACGCACGAGTAGGACCCTTGATTCTGGTGACTGACGGATTCGATGCTTAACTGGCTCGTACGTTTTGTATTTGTAAGGGTTATTCCTTTGTCGCCGGACTTTACGATAGTGTCATTGAAATACCATTCTATCTTCAAAGGCTGGTCACCCTTCAGCGCCGTGCAAGTAACTAATACCATATCTTGAGCATTGACTGGTTCCTCACCAAACTCAAAGGGCATTATCTGTGGAGGGACTAACAAAGGAAAGGAATCAGCAAGAAGCATTCTATAAACGAGCAGCGTAATAAATCTACACAAACTACCACTGAGTACCGTTTACATATTAGAGTTCGGCCGAGTGGTTAGTCGCAACGCAAGTATAGTTTCCCTGGTTTACGTGAGTGACCGCCTCTATGGTGAGTTGGCTGGTGCGCTTCGTGTTCGTGAGCACCACGCCGTTACTTCCCGTCTTGATGAGTTTTCCGTTAAAGTACCAATTTATCGCAAGAGGCATATCACCCTTGGTGACGGTGCATATAACCACGACGAGTTCCTGATCTTTGACAGGTTCGGTGCCGAAATCAAAGGGCATAATTTGTGGAGCAACTAAACAAAAGTAATGAAAAAACTAGGGACTAACATTCGATCAATGCATAGTTGAGATTTGAATAATTGTACCGTTGACGTGAAGCAGAGCGGAGTACGCTGCGGAGCCCGCATCGTTCTTTGCCACACATGTGTAATTCCCCCTATGGGTTTCCTGAATGGAGTCGATGCTTAGCATTGATATTTTCCGTCCACTACGCGCGATGATGACGCCGTCCCCGCTTCGCATTGGTTTGTCGTTGAACAACCAAGAAATCTCTATGGGCCTATCCCCTTTAGTGATGGTGCACGTTAGGGACACGGTGTCGCCCGCGTTAAATGTGTCCTCCCCGAAGTCGAACGGAGCCACTTGAGGGAGCACTGCCAAGGATATGAGGTCGTACGTAACATAAAGGTTAAAACAAATACATGTGACTGTAAAATAAATCGTGCGAACAAAAGCGAAGCTGTTTGCGTAAGTTGTATACCATTAACGTTGAGGACTGCGCTGTGGCTACTCTGGCCAGCCTCGTTCTCCGCGATGCAGGTGTAATTGCCGATGTGTTCGTGTTGAACGTTCTCTATACTCAAAACAGATATTCTTTTCCCGTTTCTGTTGATAAGGACTCCATTTCCGGAATTTAAGACTTGATTGTTGAGTTGCCAGTGTATCGTAAGAGGCAAATCCCCTTTCCCAACGGTACAGATCAAAGACGCTGTTTCGCCTGCATTCATGATCTCTTCTCCGAAATCGAATGGAGTCACTTGTGGTGCAACTAAGGGTAAAATTAGTGGTCTTGATTTGACAGAGATTGGGCACATAAGCAGAACTACTTAGAAACCAACAGAACTTGTTACAATGTGTCCTGAATGCCATGCGGGACTAGTGCCCTGCTGCATTTATCACGAATAAATTACGCTTTGCAGTTGGTCGCCTCTGAGGGCAGTCTTCACGCTTCACGACCCTGAATCACACCCTAATAGGGCGAGCCATATAAGTTAAGAAGTTGAGGGAAGTACATAAATGGTTTGAATTAAAAACAATATACATATGCAATACCGCAGAGCGCAGCAACTCGAGTAATTGGCGTGGCCCGCTTGGTTGGCGGCAAGACAGGTGAAAACGCCTGTGTATGAAAGCTACTGAGTCAATAGAGAGGCTACTCGGTTAATTCGGTCAGAGGTTTTCCATTGAGTAGCCAAGTAATGTCGACAGGAGAATCGCCTTTAGTTACCATACATTGGACGCCAACCGTGTCTCCAGCGTTAGCTGGCTCGTCACCCAACGTGAAAGAGTGGATTTTGGGCCTAAGTAAAACGAGTACCGATGTATGGAGAACCTAACGTTACACTATAAATACGCCAAGTAAGATAACGAAGTTGTTGCCACATAATTACTGGAAACTCGCATGTATTTTTCCGCTATGAGTTACAGTGATTGATAGCAGCATCGGCACCATATCAGCTCGGGCGATCGGTTGCCTACTTTAGTGAAAGTCCCTAATTTCCACGATAGCGCTTCTTTCTTAAATCATTGAAGAGTGTATTCGGTCGGATATGTCTCACATTATCAGAATAGTACTGTCTGAAGAATGATTGGCAAAATTATGGGTGTGACTGTATGCGTATAAAGAATACGAATGTACAAAGATAGGTAGAAATAAAACGAATGGCAAAATAAAAAGTTGAATAAAACAAGCTGACGCCTCAGATGTGCGGATGGAAAGCATGCTGATTCTATCGACACATCTGACAGTGATGCGCAGCCGACACGAAAATGGAAACCCATAATGATGATGAACAAATGAAACTGACCCTGAACATTTAGGATAGTGGTATGGTTAGTAGAGCCGGCGTTGTTGGCAGCTACGCATGTATAATTGCCACTATGGCCGGCGGTAGCGGCGGCGATCGATAGAAAAGAAGTGCGGGAGGTCATTTTGGTTGTCATGATGCCGAGTTCTGATGCAGCATTTTCGTAGCCGTGGAAATGCCACTTGATGTCGAGAGGTAAGTCGCCCTTCGAAACGGTACAGGCGAGCTGGACCAATTCGCCAGCGAACACAGACTCATCCGCCTCGAAGGGAACGATGTGAGGCAGCACTGATAATCCAGAAGGCCAAGATTATTATTAAGGCAAGCGTGCAGCGTGCGTTTAGGCAAGGGCAGTGGGCGGAACGGGGGATACCATGGACATTGACTGAGGCGGCGTGGACGGCTAGACCGGCGTGGTTGCCGACGTGGCACGAATATTCGCCGCTGTGGCTCGCCTGCGCGCTAGAAATACTCAGCAGCGACGTGCGCTCGCCGATCTTCATCGTAGATATTCCTTGGTGGGAGGATAGGTCTTCCCCGTGAAAACTCCATGTGATCGTGAGGGGCGTGTCGCCCTTAGACACGTGGCATGCCAATTGTACTGATTCGCCGGCAAAAACTGGCTCTTCAGCCTCAAATGGGACAATGTGCGGAGGAACTGGTGAGGGAAAGAACAAAAAATAAACCAAAAGACAACAATGAATCTACAAAAGAGTGTGTACCCTGAACATTTAAGGTGGCGGTGTGGTTAGTGCTTGCTACGGTATTGGAGGCCGCGCAAGTGTAATTTCCTGAGTGTTTGTCAGTTACTGCCGGTATAGATAGCAAGGTGCTTCTGTCTCCTAATCTGGTTATGATGACAGCGTCCTGCCTTCGCAGCGGAAGATCACGGAAATACCAAGTCAAAATTAATGGCATGTCCCCCTTGGGGACATGGCACATGACTTGAATGCTTTCTCCGTAAAAAACTGCTGCATCGAATTCAAATGGTGATATGATGGGTGCAACTGCAACAAACTTGCATATCTATACGAGGAGCATATTGTTTTAAGCGGCTACTTTGTCGCCACTATTTGGCTAGAAGGAATTAGGAAAGGTGTAAAACAAAACATGACACATAGTTATCACAAGAACTGCGACGATACCCTTGACATTGAGCGTAGCGTGATGATTAGCGCTGGCGACGACATTGGAAGCAGTGCACGTGAAAATGCCGGAGTGTTGGGCCGTCACAGTAGGTATTATAAGAGCTGAGCCACGGTCTCCAACATTCATGATGTTTACCCCGCTTAAAGAACTCACGTCTCCGCCACTAAACGTCCACTTGAAATCAAGCGGCCTGTCGCCTTTAGTAACATGACACATCACTTGGACGCCCTCTCCGAAAAATACAGATTCGTCGAATTCAAAAGGAGCTATCATCGGCGCCACTGAAATGATGCAACGTTAACGTGTGACCGTTCCCACGTCTGAACTCCTTTTTTTATAGATGAAGAGGATTATCTCTGATGACTATTATGACCCGCCAAAGTTACAAGTGGCAGGAGGATGGGGAAAATAAGGCTAGTGAGCCCACACACTACAAAGGTTTCAGTGCTCGGGACAGTCAAAAGATATACCGGTTACGTATAGTTGTGCAGTGTGGTTTACGGAGCCGGCGTCATTTCGCACGACGCACGAGTAGGACCCTTGGTTCCGGTGTCCGACAGACTCGATGCTCAGTTGACTTGTACGCTTCGAGTTCATGAGTGCAATTCCACCGTCGCTCGATTTTACTTGGGTATCATTAAAGTACCATTCTATTTTCAAGGGTAAATCTCCCTTAGTAACCGTGCAAGTAACGACGACCATTTCTTGTGCGTTAACCGGTTCCTCACCGAACTCAAAGGGCATGATCTGCGGAGGGACTAACAAAGGAAAGGATTTAGCAGAAAGTGTGTACGAAAAGGGGTAAATAATCTACTTGAGCTAACACTAAGTACCGTTTACATAGAGTTCGGCCGAGTGGTTAGTCGTGCCCGCTTGGTTGCTGACGGCGCACGTATAGTTCCCCTGATTTACGTGAGAGACCGCTTCTATGGTGAGTTGGCTGGTGCGCTTCGTGTTACTGAGCACCACACCGTTACTTCCCGACTTGACGAGTTTCCCGTTAAAGTACCAATTTATCGAAAGAGGCATATCGCCCTTGGTAACGGTGCATATAACCACGACGAGTTCCTGATCGTTGACAGGTTCGACGCCGAAATCAAATGGCATAAGTTGTGGAGCAACTAAATAAAAGTAATGCAAAAAATAAGGACTAAGTAACATTCGATCAATGGATAGTTGAGATTTAGATAATTGTACCGTTGACGTGAAGGTGAGCGGAGTGCGCTGCGGAGCCCGCATCGTTCTTTGCCACACACGTGTAATTCCCCCTATGGGCTCCCTGAATAGAGTCGATGCTTAATATTGATATTTTCCTTCCACTACGCGCGATTACGACGCCGTCGCCGTTTCGCATTGGTTTGTCGTTAAACAACCAAGACATCTCAATGGGCATATCTCCTTTAGTGATGGTGCACGTCAGGGACACGGTGTCGCCCGCGTTATACGTGTCCTCCCCGAAGTCGAACGGAGCCACTTGAGGGAGCACTGCCAAGGATGTGAGGTCATACGTAACATAAGGTTAAAAGAAATACATGTGACTGTAAAGTAAGTCGTGCGAACAAAAGCGAAGCGGTTTGCGTAAGTTGTATACCATTAACGTTGAGGACTGCGCTGTGGCTACTCTGGCCAGCCTCGTTCTCCGCGGTGCAGGTGTAATTACCGATGTGTTCGTGTTGAACGTTATCTATACTCAGAATGGATATTCTTTTCCCGTTTCTGTTGATAAGGACTCCATTTCCGGAATTCAAAACTTGATTGTTGAGCTGCCAGCGTATGTTTAGAGGTAAATCTCCCTTCCCCACGGTGCAGGTTAAAGAGACTGTTTCGCCTGCGTTCAAGATCTCTTCACCGAAATCGAATGGGGTCACTTGCGGAACAACTAGATGGAATTTATGTAAAATAGACTGGGTAAATATTGGATGGGTATAGGGGAATCGGAACTGAACTATGGCATACACATTGCAAAGCGTAAGAAATTTCTAAAAACGTTGATCGTGTACCATTGACAGCAAGTTCAGCAGAGTGGTTGGTGTGCCCGGCTGCATTTTGCGCGAAACATGTATATGTTCCTCTATGAATGGCTAACACAGATTCGATGGTGAGGCCACTCGCCTTCGCACTCATTTTCATGATCGAAATGCCAGGAGTCTCCGATATGGGCCTATCGTTTAAGCGCCACGTGATGTTAACGGGAACGTCGCCTTTGACGACCATACATTGCAATCCGACCGTGTCGCCCGCGTTTGCAGGCTCGTCTCCGAATGTGAAAGGGTTGATTTGGGGGAGTACTACAAAGGTTTGAATTTAACAAATTATTAACAATACTACCAGACAAGCAGAAGGGAGATGCAGGATGTTAGATCTATTTGGATACGTTTTTTTTTTCATTACCGTTTACAGCCAGTTCGGTAGAGTAATTTGCATGCCCCGCTTGGTTCGAGGCGAGACAGGTATAAACGCCTCTGTGTATGGATGCTACGGAGTCTATAGAAAGACTGCTGGCCTTGTGGCCGATCTTGGTGACTGTAATTCCTTGAATTCCTTTTAAAGGCTGCTCGTTTAATTGCCACGTTATATTTATAGGAGCGTCGCCTTTGGGGACCATACACTGAACACCAACCATTTCTCCCGCGTTGGCTGGATCGTCACCGAAGGTGAAAGGATGGATTTGAGGTAAAACTGTCACAGGGTGAATAATTTTCTATTTACTATTGACATACAAAAACTGAACTAAGAAACTACTCTAGTAGTAGATAGTAGTAGAGGAAAAAGAACCATTGACTTCCAAAGTAGCACTGTGATTGGAAGAACCAGCGGCGTTTTCGACGCGACAGAAGTATGTGCCTCTGTGAGTTCCATTCACGGAATCGATATTGAGGATCGACATCTTGCGACTCATGCTGCCTATAGCTATGCCTAGGCTTTTGCCGTGGAAGATCTGTCTTCCATTGAGGCTCCACGAGAAATTGGCTGGTAAGTCGCCTTTATTCATGACGCATTGGACTGAAGCGGTGTCGCCAGCGTTGGCAGGCTCTTCCCCAAACTCGAAAGGTAAGATTTGAGGGGGGACTGTGATAAAAAGCGAACGTTAAATGAAATCTAATAAAGGAAAAGCGAACCGTTGACGCTTAGGAGAGTGCTGTGATTCGTTTCCCCGGCCCGGTTTTTGATCTCGCAAGTGTAAGAGCCTCGGTGGACGGCGCTGACCAGCTCAATGTTTAGAATGGAAGTTTTCTTGCTGATAGTAGTTAAAACGATGCCAAGGTTATTGCGGGGTTTAATTTCCTCTCCATTGAAACGCCAGGTGAACAAAACAGGGAGGTCACCCTTGCTCATCACACAAGAAACGGACGCCGTCTCGCCTTCGTTCAGGATTTCCTCACCAAATTCGAACGGCGTGATCTGCGGTGGGACTGAGGAGCGTGTGAAAGTGAATTTCTAAGGGAAAAACTACTCACAAGGAGTCAAGCATTGCTCGATAACTGTACCATGGATGTTTAGCAATGCGCTGTGATTGGTGGAGCAAGCCCAGTTCGCCGCCACACAGTCTTAAGTCGTTTTCTTGTTTATTTATTTACAATGTAAATTCCAAGGTCATTGCGGTTTTTTGTCCATCGATTTTTTTAGTATTGGTCTCTTTTGGTTACAGCGCAGGTTCAAGGGTCTCCAGCATTGGCGGGCTCGTCCCCGAACATAAAGGGCTGTATTTGCGACAAGGGAGCTAGTTCTACCGTCGTTCGGTTGAGGAACGGGCGTGTGTGGCAAACGATGTAGCTTTGGCGGGCATAAACATCTCCGAAAATAACACTGTAAATTTATAACACTTTCGTTTCGGTGTAAAACCTGAAAGAAATTTGATTAGTACAACAATGCAAAAATAAGTCCGTTATAATATGTTTCAATTAGTTATCGTCAACCAGTTTAGTAAGAGTAGCATTATATTTATCGAAAATATTGACATTATGAACGCACATTATTACAACGTCCTTACTTTGCCATGAGAAGAGACACAGAGGTGCATATTGAGGAAATCCATGAGAATACTACCGATAAAATTTGTATATATTGCTGTATAATAATTAGGCAACTCTGTGATATGTTCTTCCGCTCATTATTGATGCTCGTATTATCTGGCTTAGCATGTTTCAAGGACTTGACTCTTTATTCTGCTTCCTGTTTCGTGTTTTAAATATTTCTAGCATTTGCTTAGTTTTCAATGAATCTTTTTAAGGTAAATACTGAGTGGTTGACTCTTCTTTTTTTTGTAATTGAATATACCAGAATTGACTGGACCACCAAATAATCGCAGTTAAATAAGCCGATATATTCTGTATCTACACATATTTTGTTGATATGGATTCTGTGTCATTATTATTAATTATTATCAGCTTATCTAACGTATGGCTGCTGAAAGTTGACCAGTAAAGCTGCACCTTCAAATTACCTTTGTGGCATTTCATCACATGAAACTCCAGTAAAATTTCACAATTAAGTAGTCCATGAACTAGAATTTAATTCAAAAAACCGGCCAAGTGCGTGTCGGACCACGCAAAACGAAGGGTTCCGTGCCTATTAAAAAGGTTGTATAGTCACAGAAATTTTACGGCACTTACGTCCTTTTCTTTGATGAAGGCAGTTTTTCAGCAATATCTCGAAAACCTCTGAACCGATCTTGTTCAAAACAATTTTCGGTGAATGAAATTAATAAGCCTTATGTCCATGAATTTTTCCATATTTTTAAAATACACCGTTCAAAAATTAGAGGGGGGGGACAGAATTTTAGTGACTTTCGGGGCGATTATCTCCGACCCTATTCACTCAATCAAAAAAAATGCAAAGAAACCTTATATTAATTTTGAAAGGCCTATCGATTGATGTGCCACACGGGGGGTCACAACGAAAAAAAATTTTTTGACTTTTAGTTTTATGTATGAAGTGCACCCCTAAAAAAATTTTTTTTTGTCATTTTAATTACAAAACTATGTAGCGGCTAACAAAATACACCTATCCTCAAAATTTTATTCAAATACACCTTATAGTTTTCGAGTAAAATGCCTGTGACATACGGACAGACGGACAGACGGACAGACGGACAGACGGACAGACGGACATGACGAAACTATAAGGGTTCCGTTTTTGCCATTTTGGCTACGGAACCCTAAAAAGTGCTGTTCTCCAATCCGACATTTCTTAATTCGGGTAACAAATTCAACTTTCAAGAGCCACATTTATTCCCATCGTCCAATTCCAGTTACACAAATATTCATTTAATCCCATAAGCTCTTAGCTGTCTCTCTTTATCCTGGCGAATTAGAAAGCGACAGCAACTGCCTTGGGATAAGAGTGCTTTTAGGTATATAAAAGAATACAAACGTATAAAAACCAGTAAATCAGCTAATCAAAATTTCGCGTCTGTAGCATTACACCAATGAATCATCGAACCAGGTGGTATCGTTTATATTATTTTACATACTTATCTAAAAGTACTCACTGTATTGAACATTTGTGTAGTCGTACAACTTACCCATGACTTGGAGCTCTAGGGTTCCTCTAGCGCTGTAGCCCTGCGAGTTCTTGGCGACGCAAGTGTAGGTGGCCTGGTCGCTGTTGCGTTCTACGTTCTCGATCACGAGGGTGCCATTGGGGAATACTTTCTGTTTTCGGTTGATTGGTAGGACTCTGGGAAGGAAAATGAAATGGGATGAATTACTAGATTTCATATAACCCTACTCTAGAGTCTAAAGGTCTCTGAATTAAAAATGTTGCATTAACTAGCAGAGAAGCAGAGAAAATATACGTATAATCTCGCGACTTATCATGTAACAAATCTAGGGGCCCAGTAGTGTTTGCTCAAAAGATCTCGTTTAGATTTACCTCTACGTTTACCTATGCGAAAGTAAATAAATAGGAAGCAGCTGTTTGTGAAAACATCAGATATGACTCTTTTTAGGGTTCCGTACCTCAAAAGGAAAAAAAGGAACCCTTATAGGATCACTCGTGCGTCTGTCTGTCCGTCTGTCACAGCCGATTTGCTCCGAAACTGCAGGACCGATTGAGTTGAAATTTGGTACACATATGTAAGTTGGTGACCCAAAGATGGACGCGTAAAGTAAATTAATGAATTCTGAACAAGGGGGCCACTTTTGGGGGCAAACTGGAAAATTAAAAAAAAAGTTTCGCAAACTGTATTGTGTGACATAACAAACGAAAAGGGTTGTTGTAAGCATCTCAGTTTTTTTTTTATAATTTTAGCAAAAACAGATTTGAAGTAATTTAGGAAAAAAGACGAAAATTGACCATTCCCGCCCCCTTATCTCCGAAACTACTAGGCTTAAAATTCTGAAAAAAAATATGGAAAATAGTTCCTTGCCTAAAGATTACAGAAAACCTATAAGAAGTTTGAGTATTCAAAGTAACGGGAAATATTAAAAAAATTAGATTATATACGGAACTCATCTTAAAAGATAATTTTTGTGAAGTTAAATACCTTTTCTAGCCAAATATTATTAAGTTTCACATGTCTTCTAACTTCAATTCAGTGCTCACATTGCCGAACGGCTTGTAATGGTTATTGTAGTTATTTACACTTGGCCTTAAAGTGGCAATAATCGCCCGCAACAGATATTCATCGCTTCCGCCTTCGGCTTACAAACACCTACGATCTGAGAAATTGTTTGTTTCACCGCCCTAGGTGAATAATGTAGCATGTATATGGCCATGTGAGCTGTAGAACTCGCCAACTTGCCTTTTTTTATTTTTTATTTCCAAAGTGACTCGACTCGACTGGCTGAGTGGGATGGCAGTGTCACTCACCGTCCGTCTCGCTCCCACACGATGGAATCGATCGGGTACCCGGCGACGGGGCAGTGCGCCACGAGCGTGTCGCTGGCCACGACGGGCCGCTTCTTCATCGGCCGCACGTACGGCAGCCCGTACACGTTCACGCGGGCTGAGTGGGATGGCAGTGTCACTCACCGTCCGTCTCGCTCCCACACGATGGAATCGATCGGGTACCCGGCGACGGGGCAGTGCGCCACGAGCGTGTCGCTGGCCACGACGGGCCGCTTCTTCATCGGCCGCACGTACGGCAGCCCGTACACGTTCACGCGGGCTGAGTGGGATGGCAGTGTCACTCACCGTCCGTCTCGCTCCCACACGATGGAATCGATCGGGTACCCGGCGACGGGGCAGTGCGCCACGAGCGTGTCGCTGGCCACGACGGGCCGCTTCTTCATCGGCCGCACGTACGGCAGCCCGTACACGTTCACGCGGGCTGAGTGGGATGGCAGTGTCACTCACCGTCCGTCTCGCTCCCACACGATGGAATCGATCGGGTACCCGGCGACGGGGCAGTGCGCCACGAGCGTGTCGCTGGCCACGACGGGCCGCTTCTTCATCGGCCGCACGTACGGCAGCCCGTACACGTTCACGCGGGCTGAGTGGGATGGCAGTGTCACTCACCGTCCGTCTCGCTCCCACACGATGGAATCGATCGGGTACCCGGCGACGGGGCAGTGCGCCACGAGCGTGTCGCTGGCCACGACGGGCCGCTTCTTCATCGGCCGCACGTACGGCAGCCCGTACACGTTCACGCGGGCTGAGTGGGATGGCAGTGTCACTCACCGTCCGTCTCGCTCCCACACGATGGAATCGATCGGGTACCCGGCGACGGGGCAGTGCGCCACGAGCGTGTCGCTGGCCACGACGGGCCGCTTCTTCATCGGCCGCACGTACGGCAGCCCGTACACGTTCACGCGGGCTGAGTGGGATGGCAGTGTCACTCACCGTCCGTCTCGCTCCCACACGATGGAATCGATCGGGTACCCGGCGACGGGGCAGTGCGCCACGAGCGTGTCGCTGGCCACGACGGGCCGCTTCTTCATCGGCCGCACGTACGGCAGCCCGTACACGTTCACGCGGGCTGAGTGGGATGGCAGTGTCACTCACCGTCCGTCTCGCTCCCACACGATGGAATCGATCGGGTACCCGGCGACGGGGCAGTGCGCCACGAGCGTGTCGCTGGCCACGACGGGCCGCTTCTTCATCGGCCGCACGTACGGCAGCCCGTACACGTTCACGCGGGCTGAGTGGGATGGCAGTGTCACTCACCGTCCGTCTCGCTCCCACACGATGGAATCGATCGGGTACCCGGCGACGGGGCAGTGCGCCACGAGCGTGTCGCTGGCCACGACGGGCCGCTTCTTCATCGGCCGCACGTACGGCAGCCCGTACACGTTCACGCGGGCTGAGTGGGATGGCAGTGTCACTCACCGTCCGTCTCGCTCCCACACGATGGAATCGATCGGGTACCCGGCGACGGGGCAGTGCGCCACGAGCGTGTCGCTGGCCACGACGGGCCGCTTCTTCATCGGCCGCACGTACGGCAGCCCGTACACGTTCACGCGGGCTGAGTGGGATGGCAGTGTCACTCACCGTCCGTCTCGCTCCCACACGATGGAATCGATCGGGTACCCGGCGACGGGGCAGTGCGCCACGAGCGTGTCGCTGGCCACGACGGGCCGCTTCTTCATCGGCCGCACGTACGGCAGCCCGTACACGTTCACGCGGGCTGAGTGGGATGGCAGTGTCACTCACCGTCCGTCTCGCTCCCACACGATGGAATCGATCGGGTACCCGGCGACGGGGCAGTGCGCCACGAGCGTGTCGCTGGCCACGACGGGCCGCTTCTTCATCGGCCGCACGTACGGCAGCCCGTACACGTTCACGCGGGCTGAGTGGGATGGCAGTGTCACTCACCGTCCGTCTCGCTCCCACACGATGGAATCGATCGGGTACCCGGCGACGGGGCAGTGCGCCACGAGCGTGTCGCTGGCCACGACGGGCCGCTTCTTCATCGGCCGCACGTACGGCAGCCCGTACACGTTCACGCGGGCTGAGTGGGATGGCAGTGTCACTCACCGTCCGTCTCGCTCCCACACGATGGAATCGATCGGGTACCCGGCGACGGGGCAGTGCGCCACGAGCGTGTCGCTGGCCACGACGGGCCGCTTCTTCATCGGCCGCACGTACGGCAGCCCGTACACGTTCACGCGGGCTGAGTGGGATGGCAGTGTCACTCACCGTCCGTCTCGCTCCCACACGATGGAATCGATCGGGTACCCGGCGACGGGGCAGTGCGCCACGAGCGTGTCGCTGGCCACGACGGGCCGCTTCTTCATCGGCCGCACGTACGGCAGCCCGTACACGTTCACGCGGGCTGAGTGGGATGGCAGTGTCACTCACCGTCCGTCTCGCTCCCACACGATGGAATCGATCGGGTACCCGGCGACGGGGCAGTGCGCCACGAGCGTGTCGCTGGCCACGACGGGCCGCTTCTTCATCGGCCGCACGTACGGCAGCCCGTACACGTTCACGCGGGCTGAGTGGGATGGCAGTGTCACTCACCGTCCGTCTCGCTCCCACACGATGGAATCGATCGGGTACCCGGCGACGGGGCAGTGCGCCACGAGCGTGTCGCTGGCCACGACGGGCCGCTTCTTCATCGGCCGCACGTACGGCAGCCCGTACACGTTCACGCGGGCTGAGTGGGATGGCAGTGTCACTCACCGTCCGTCTCGCTCCCACACGATGGAATCGATCGGGTACCCGGCGACGGGGCAGTGCGCCACGAGCGTGTCGCTGGCTACGACGGGCCGCTTCTTCATCGGCCGCACGTACGGCAGCCCGTACACGTTCACGCGGGCTGAGTGGGATGGCAGTGTCACTCACCGTCCGTCTCGCTCCCACACGATGGAATCGATCGGGTACCCGGCGACGGGGCAGTGCGCCACGAGCGTGTCGCTGGCCACGACGGGCCGCTTCTTCATCGGCCGCACGTACGGCAGCCCGTACACGTTCACGCGGGCTGAGTGGGATGGCAGTGTCACTCACCGTCCGTCTCGCTCCCACACGATGGAATCGATCGGGTACCCGGCGACGGGGCAGTGCGCCACGAGCGTGTCGCTGGCCACGACGGGCCGCTTCTTCATCGGCCGCACGTACGGCAGCCCGTACACGTTCACGCGGGCTGAGTGGGATGGCAGTGTCACTCACCGTCCGTCTCGCTCCCACACGATGGAATCGATCGGGTACCCGGCGACGGGGCAGTGCGCCACGAGCGTGTCGCTGGCCACGACGGGCCGCTTCTTCATCGGCCGCACGTACGGCAGCCCGTACACGTTCACGCGGGCTGAGTGGGATGGCAGTGTCACTCACCGTCCGTCTCGCTCCCACACGATGGAATCGATCGGGTACCCGGCGACGGGGCAGTGCGCCACGAGCGTGTTGCTGGCCACGACGGGCCGCTTCTTCATCGGCCGCACGTACGGCAGCCCGTACACGTTCACGCGGGCTGAGTGGGATGGCAGTGTCACTCACCGTCCGTCTCGCTCCCACACGATGGAATCGATCGGGTACCCGGCGACGGGGCAGTGCGCCACGAGCGTGTCGCTGGCCACGACGGGCCGCTTCTTCATCGGCCGCACGTACGGCAGCCCGTACACGTTCACGCGGGCTGAGTGGGATGGCAGTGTCACTCACCGTCCGTCTCGCTCCCACACGATGGAATCGATCGGGTACCCGGCGACGGGGCAGTGCGCCACGAGCGTGTCGCTGGCCACGACGGGCCGCTTCTTCATCGGCCGCACGTACGGCAGCCCGTACACGTTCACGCGGGCTGAGTGGGATGGCAGTGTCACTCACCGTCCGTCTCGCTCCCACACGATGGAATCGATCGGGTACCCGGCGACGGGGCAGTGCGCCACGAGCGTGTCGCTGGCCACGACGGGCCGCTTCTTCATCGGCCGCACGTACGGCAGCCCGTACACGTTCACGCGGGCTGAGTGGGATGGCAGTGTCACTCACCGTCCGTCTCGCTCCCACACGATGGAATCGATCGGGTACCCGGCGACGGGGCAGTGCGCCACGAGCGTGTCGCTGGCCACGACGGGCCGCTTCTTCATCGGCCGCACGTACGGCAGCCCGTACACGTTCACGCGGGCTGAGTGGGATGGCAGTGTCACTCACCGTCCGTCTCGCTCCCACACGATGGAATCGATCGGGTACCCGGCGACGGGGCAGTGCGCCACGAGCGTGTCGCTGGCTACGACGGGCCGCTTCTTCATCGGCCGCACGTACGGCAGCCCGTACACGTTCACGCGGGCTGAGTGGGATGGCAGTGTCACTCACCGTCCGTCTCGCTCCCACACGATGGAATCGATCGGGTACCCGGCGACGGGGCAGTGCGCCACGAGCGTGTCGCTGGCCACGACGGGCCGCTTCTTCATCGGCCGCACGTACGGCAGCCCGTACACGTTCACGCGGGCTGAGTGGGATGGCAGTGTCACTCACCGTCCGTCTCGCTCCCACACGATGGAATCGATCGGGTACCCGGCGACGGGGCAGTGCGCCACGAGCGTGTCGCTGGCCACGACGGGCCGCTTCTTCATCGGCCGCACGTACGGCAGCCCGTACACGTTCACGCGGGCTGAGTGGGATGGCAGTGTCACTCACCGTCCGTCTCGCTCCCACACGATGGAATCGATCGGGTACCCGGCGACGGGGCAGTGCGCCACGAGCGTGTCGCTGGCCACGACGGGCCGCTTCTTCATCGGCCGCACGTACGGCAGCCCGTACACGTTCACGCGGGCTGAGTGGGATGGCAGTGTCACTCACCGTCCGTCTCGCTCCCACACGATGGAATCGATCGGGTACCCGGCGACGGGGCAGTGCGCCACGAGCGTGTCGCTGGCCACGACGGGCCGCTTCTTCATCGGCCGCACGTACGGCAGCCCGTACACGTTCACGCGGGCTGAGTGGGATGGCAGTGTCACTCACCGTCCGTCTCGCTCCCACACGATGGAATCGATCGGGTACCCGGCGACGGGGCAGTGCGCCACGAGCGTGTCGCTGGCCACGACGGGCCGCTTCTTCATCGGCCGCACGTACGGCAGCCCGTACACGTTCACGCGGGCTGAGTGGGATGGCAGTGTCACTCACCGTCCGTCTCGCTCCCACACGATGGAATCGATCGGGTACCCGGCGACGGGGCAGTGCGCCACGAGCGTGTCGCTGGCCACGACGGGCCGCTTCTTCATCGGCCGCACGTACGGCAGCCCGTACACGTTCACGCGGGCTGAGTGGGATGGCAGTGTCACTCACCGTCCGTCTCGCTCCCACACGATGGAATCGATCGGGTACCCGGCGACGGGGCAGTGCGCCACGAGCGTGTCGCTGGCCACGACGGGCCGCTTCTTCATCGGCCGCACGTACGGCAGCCCGTACACGTTCACGCGGGCTGAGTGGGATGGCAGTGTCACTCACCGTCCGTCTCGCTCCCACACGATGGAATCGATCGGGTACCCGGCGACGGGGCAGTGCGCCACGAGCGTGTCGCTGGCCACGACGGGCCGCTTCTTCATCGGCCGCACGTACGGCAGCCCGTACACGTTCACGCGGGCTGAGTGGGATGGCAGTGTCACTCACCGTCCGTCTCGCTCCCACACGATGGAATCGATCGGGTACCCGGCGACGGGGCAGTGCGCCACGAGCGTGTCGCTGGCCACGACGGGCCGCTTCTTCATCGGCCGCACGTACGGCAGCCCGTACACGTTCACGCGGGCTGAGTGGGATGCGCTGCCCACCTGGGGAATGATATAAGTAGGTCACTTAGGTGATATAAGTAGGCTACTTACTCGCTTTCGTTTGAGGAAATAGTAAACGACCGGAAGGGTGATCACGTAACGTTTCGAACGCACGTTAGGACAACTCAACTGTCGTTTTCCCATACAAAAACGGACATTTAGATCTACCTGAAGTGCGTACAATGCGTTACGTGATCGACTTGCAGTTTAGGCTAGTTGACGACCGCCTTTGCCTAGTAGATAAAACTGAAATGTAATAAATATAGAGGCCTCGGCAGAGAGTACAACTTTGTACTCTTAGGCGTCGACACCCTCGGTCCGTGGGGTCCCAGTGCGCATAAGTTATTGCATAAATCGCGAAACGTCTGGTTGATGTAACTGATTACCGAAGAGCTGGAGGCTTTCTCGCGAAACGCATCAGCATTGTAATTTAGCTAGGAAATGCCGCCATCATCTTCGGTACAATGCCTCGAAGGCCTTTTTAGGGTTCCGTAGCCAAAATGGCAAAAACGGAACCCTTATAGTTTCGTCATGTCCGTCTGTCCGTCTGTCCGTCTGTCCGTCTGTCCGTATGTCACAGACATTTTACTCGAAAACTATAAGGTGTATTTGAATAAAATTTTGAGGATAGGTAGGGGGATAGCCGCTACATAGTTTTGGAATTAAAATGACAAAAAAAATTGTTTTTAGGGGTGCACTCCATACATAAAACTAAAAGTCAAAATTTTTTTTTTCATTGTGACCCCCCGTGTGGCACATCAATCGATAGGCCTTTCAAAATAAATATAAGGTTTCTTAGCATTTTTTTTGATTAAGTGAATAGGGTCGGAGATAATCGCCCCGAAAGTCACTAAAATTCTGTCCCCCCCCCTCTAATTTTTGAACGGTGTATTTTAAAAATATGGAAAAATTCATGGACATAGGGCTTATTAATTTCATTCACCGAAAATTGTTTTGAACAAGATCGGTTCAGAGGTTTTCGAGATATTGCTGAAAAATTGCCTTCCTCAAAGAAAAGGACGTAAGTGCCGTAAAATTTCTGTGACGATACGACCTTTTTAATAGGCACGGAACCCTTCGTTTTGCGTGGTCCGACACGCACTTGGCCGGTTTTTTGTATTTAACTTCATTTTAATTTTAGTTAATTTTAATCATCATCTTGTATTTACTTACAAAATATTTTTTTTCCATCAAATAGAGTACATATTTGTATTTGTGCAATTACCTTGCTTGAAGCAATGCAAGAGTACAGTCCTCCATCGTTAGTGTGCACAGAGGAGATATTGAGATGCGATTCAACGTTTCCATCAGCAGTCACAAATTGTCCGATTTGCAGGCGCTCTCCGCTGGACAGCTTCTCTCCGTCCAGAAGCCAGGCGATGTCGGGAGTCGGGTTGCCGGAGGCGACGCATTGCAGACGCAGGGAGGGGCCGGAGCGGAGAGTCTGCTCTTGGAAGTTCTTGCGGATTTGGGGTGGTTCGACTGGAATCACAAAAAATATTTGTTTGGTAGCAGTTCCGGCAGGCATTTGGATATGAATAGAGGGCTTATTAGATCTGCCTATAGTCATTGATGAGATAGGCGTCAGAGGCGTAATATTACTACATTGGGTGGGTGAGATGTGAAACCTCCCCATTATTCCGGCGCGTTGCAACACTCTCATAATTGACTAAATTGGAAAAATGCATTAGGCCCGTAAAATAAATATTAATTTATTTTGCTTCTGATACGACTTTATCGTGTAGGTACAGAGATAGTAGATAGTTATAGTTACCCAAGAATATATTTAAGGATGTTCTAGGCACTTAAATAAAGATGATACTTACATCGTCCTCCAAGTTTCAATTCAGCGCTAGCGCCCGCACTTTCTTGGTCATTTCTGATGAAGCACTGGTACATTCCCTTGTCTTCCTTCTTCACTGATTCAATCCTGTAATCAAGGTTATCAAAAACTTTTAGATGTGGTTAAAATAACTTTTACAATGCATGTGTTCGAAAAGAGCGTTTTCCGTACTAGTGATTTTTACTTTTTAATTTTTTTTTTTTTTAATTTTTATCTCCGTTGTCAGTCCGACAAGGAGTTTTTATTACTTGAGAAAAGTTTAACAAAATTTTCAATTACACTTTTTCTTTCATATAAAAGTTCAATAAATACATATTAATTTCTAAAATGTTTGATTAGTCATTTTAAATTTTAATTTTATCAATTAATTAATCAATTTTAAATATTCACTTAATATGTTTGGCTGAACGCATATTTTGCTTATGCCATTTGCGATAATACATGGCGACTATTTTCAGTGTAAATTTGTTAAAAATGTCGAGTGAAAGTGACTAATGAATGCTAATCAATTTAATAATATTTTATTATTGCGTTCTAATACTTTCAGTTCGTTTTTTTGAACTACGACGGTACAGTGTCTTTTTGTCGTGCAACATGATGACTTACTCAAAATTAATTGCGTACCACAAAACAATGATTTTAAGTGAATAACCTTAACAGCAAAAGATGGGGAGAAGTTGTTAAATGCAGCTTCAGGTAATAAGTACCCGACAACCTATAGCTACTATAGGTACAACCAGTTTACTCTAAGAATGGACCTCGCTGGAACCGACCGTCATCGACGCCAGCTCCATCGTTTGACTGAAGCATGCTGTCGGGTACTACACGGACAGAAAAACACCGAAGGAAGCAGGCATTCCGGATGACTGTACGTACGGATTTGTAAAAATACTGGTACCAAAATCAGATCAACCATATAAGATGGTCATCGAGATGGGCGAAGATTTTATAAGCTGTCCAAAACTTCAAGATAAAAAAAAACTATCAAAATCTTCTAGGAAAATTTTGCAATACGTCCTTTGATTAACACTTCCGAAAAACCATTTTAAAAATACGAACGAAAGGTTAACTACCTACTGAATATTGTTTTAAATAATTACCTGAGCAGAGGGTCGTGGTGATTCATGTCCTTGCCATCCTTAAGCCAGGTGATCGTCTTAACAGGGTTGCCTTCGTACTTGCAGGTGAACACCGCTGGTCTGCCGAAGTCGACGGTTTGTGTGGCTGGCTCCACGGTCGTTTTGAGGGGGGCGGTCACTGTCAGCACCGTTTCCACTGATTCACCTGAAAATTTGGTAAGAAACGTCGATTTATAGAGCTCGTAACACGACAAATAATACTTTAAGAATCATAATTTAGACAAATCTGACGATTTATGAGTTAAATCAGTTACACATTTTAAATACTACACATTTATCACTGAGATTAACACCTATATTTGAAAATGTATGAAACTTACCACCAACAGAGTTGTTGACCACGCAAAGGTATTTTCCAGAATCCTCAACTTTAGCTTCTTTGATGATAAGAGTTCCAGAGACTTGCTTCACACGGTCGTTCAACGTAACTGGCTGCTTCCTAGTCGTGCCGTCAATGAACTTGTACCACCTGAAACAAAACAGAACACGTTTAGATAACGAATTGGGATATTAAACTGATCTTGGACATTCAAAGATAAAATTGCTACGTATTATAGGAGTCGCAATGAGGGTTGAGGTTATGAGCTCACGAGCAGAAGCTGGTATCCACAGTTAAATTAGTTTTCCCTTTTTGTACCAATTAGCAACATGAAGGGTCGCCGATGTTTTACACATCACCCGACGCCGACGTCGTCTATTAATACGAATTCAACTGTTATCAATCGTGTACTAAAATCACAGTCATTTATCACATCATTCACTATCTTTTTTTGCCATCATCAGTTATATATCAGTTATATACCTATGTAACTGTAAGTGTATACCATTCCATTCACCTTAATTCTCGTTGCGATACCTATATGTTAAAGAGCAAAAATATTACAGATCCGTTGTCACTGTTACCTACCTGAAAACCAGCACTGGAAACCCTTGACTCAAACAAACAATCGACCCCTTTTGTCCGACATTCAACTCAGATTCTTACAATCGACCACCAGACAGCTTGGGAGGGATACTATTCGTAGGTTCTTAAAGAGAAATACATTTAAAGTTGACGTGAGAAGCTTTTACACCCTACCACCGAGACTTTGCTACTAAATTAAAATACAATAACCAAAGCGCGTGAACAAAGGACATTGACTGTGCGGGCTACGCGAAGCACAAAGTAAAGACGAAGCGTTTAAAAGCAAGAACACCCTGACACTTACCGGCAGGTGCCTACGCTGGTCTATATTTTGGCTGGGGATCTTAAGGTCGCGACCGGCCGCGATCGTCACGCCTTCATGTCACGCGGGCGGGGCGGCCGCCGCAACAGACTGCAATAACAACGCACATCAGTACATTGGAATGGGATGGTGAGGCTACGTGATGGATGAATGCGTGAGATGTCGGCGGCCGGCCGTGACAGGGTTCAGATCTCATAACAAACGAACGCATTTCTTTTGTTTCTCAGACCGAAAAACCCACTCTGTATTCTTAATGCCTACTCACCTAAATAAGGGCACAGGGTATGCGGCGACTTGGCAAGTTAAGTATGCAATGTTCCCCTGGGAAACGACGAATACCTAAAAGTGGGCGGGGGATAACTGGATACTTCGCAGGTGAGATAGGCAACCTCTGTTTCAGAAACTAAAAATATTTGACCACCTTCGAATTTGTGGCTTTTCTCGCTCCGTGGGGCGATTTTGTTCGTTGGTTCTGCAAGAGAGTAGGTAGATAAATTGAACGCACCTTGACAACGGCACGGGGAATCCTTGCGCTGGGCACAAGAGGGCAATCGATGTGTTTTGCGAAAAGTGCACTGCAGCCTTCGGTGTAGAAGTGATACTCGGTGCAACGCTGCCGATTGGTTCTAAAGAACGGTTTAAGAATCGTGACTTGCCTGTATAAAGGAGTAGGGAACGCCTGCGCCTGACACAGCAAAGCGAAATTTTGGTTTATCTCTTTGATGAACGTAAAACTTTTAGAGTCTCCGGAAAAAGTCGGCGCTTTAGCACCCACTGGTTCTGAGGAATGGAATATGTAACGCTTAGGAATAATACTTTGCCCTTGCCTTGCTTGAGATATGGAAACACTTGCCTGAATAACGGTACTGGGAAAGCTTGAGCTTGACATAACAGTGCGAAGCCTTGTCCGTGAGTCCTTAATAATGTGGTACTAAGCGCATCCGTCGAGAAGGTAGGAGCTTTGGATCCCACCGGTTCTGTTATTAAAAATAGATAGCTGGTAACGAAGTATGATACAAAGTACTTGCCTAAAGACGGGGGCGGGGTAACTTTGAGCCTGACAGAGAAGAGCGAAGCCTTGTCCAATCCGTTTCCTAAATATACTTCCCATTGATTCCGTTGAAAATGTTGGTGATTTAGCTCCCACCGGTTCTACAGAAGAAGTTATAAAAAGACGTACAACATAGTCTAAGTAATAATAGTTGAGAACTTGCCTGAAGATTGGTACAGGAAATGCTTGTGCTTGACAGAGAAGGGCAAAGCTTTCGTCCCCGTGTCTCTTTAGAGACGAGATATCAGATTCAGTGGAAAAGGAGGGAGCCTTGAAACCGACGGGCTCTGCATAAGAAGAACAACAGGCAATTAGCACCAATCGAGTTGATACAACTCGCAAATTTACCACATTTGGAATCGAACGAGAATGCTTAATAGTTTGATAGATACTACATACTCGTAGATGTAATTTATTGTCAAAACTGTGTACATAAGATCTCACGTCATACATTGAAAGGTATCAACAATTCGTTTAGTATTCGACACTTGCCTGAAGATCGGTATGGGAAAAGCCTGGGCTTGACACATCATTGCGAAAGCTTGACCTCTATGCCTCGTCACCGCCGATAGAGTGAAATCATTGGAAAATGTCGGCGGCTTGGAACCCACTGGCTCTGTGTAAGAAAATAGTCTACGTTAGCTTACCTAAACACTGGGGTAGGGGATGCCTGCGCTTGACACAGTAACGCGAAACTATTCCCAATTTCCCTTACAAATATACTGCCTTTCGAGTCAGTTGAAAAAGACGGGGCTTTTGCTCCAACGGGCTCTAAAAAAAGATTTAAATGAAGGTTAATACTTGGACCTACCTGAATGCGGTTTTAGGGTACCCCTGCGCCTAGCAAAGCATCGGGCCTACATACCCGGCTTCGATTTCGTAATCGAAAGTTGCCGCACTATTCTGGAACGCAGGAGCTCTTGCCGTAATAATCTCTGGGTGAAAAAATACCCTTGGAGAGACGAGCTCACCTGAACAGGGGAGAGGGGTGTGCCTGTGCCTGACATAAAAGAACAATCGCTTGTTCCGCCGCTTTTGTTAGTGTAGTGCTTTTAAATTCAGACGAAAATGTCGGCGCCTTCGACCCAACAGGTTCTGCCAATTAAACTTTATGTTAACGAGGATCTCTACCATTCTTACCTGAATATTGGGACGGGAAACGCTTGCGCTTGGCACAATAGAGCGAAATCTTGACCGGTTCTACGAGTAATTCCAGAGAACTGTACGTCATTTGAAAACGTAGGAGACTTTGAGCCAACGGGTTCTATAAGTGAAAGATTAAATATTGTTTATTCACCTGAAAAGCGGCACCGGAAAGGCTTGGGCCGGGCACAGAAGTGTCAGACTTTCGCCTATTTTCCTCATATACAATGATAATTTGTTATCAGTGGAAAATGTTGGTGACTTCGATCCGACGGGTTCTAAAATAACATTATATCTTAAAGAAACTGCTCAAACTTGAAGGAAAGCGTATTTGTGTTAATGCCTCACCTAAACAAAGGGACAGGGAACCCTTGGGCTGGAGCTGGACACGTGAGCGCAAAATCTTGACCGGAATAAATTTCAAACCACGCTAATTTGGATTCACTTGAGAAAGAAGGGTTTTAGAGCCGATAGGTTCTAAAACAACAAAGAGCTTAATAAAGAGGCGGGGTATCCTTGCGCCGGGCACAACAACGCAAAGCCTTCCTCTACATCCTTAACATACCACGCCATTTTGAAATCCTTAGAGAAAGTAGGGGCTTTTAGACCGACCGGCTATAAAACAAAAACCATATTTATATAGACTCACCTAAAAACTGGGACCGGGTATGCCTGAGCCAGACACAACAACGTGATGCTCGAATCCATTTTGAATTCCACGAACTCTATCGTTTTAGTGGGAACCTTCGGCGGGGCGCTATTTATCGGCTCTACAAGAAAATAGACATGCCAATCGTTTAAATTTACCTGGATAGAGGAACTGGGAAGGCTTGAGCGGGGCACAGCAGTGTCACACTCGAATTGACAGAAGTACTAAAGCCTCTAACACTGTCCAAGGTGGGAAACTTCGGAGGAACTCTCCCCACGGGCTCTAAACATGGACATTTATTCTATTGGATTCACAACATCGATACATGAGACTATGAATTACCTGAATTTTGGGACAGGGAAAGACTGTGCCGGGCATAGCAATGTCACTGTATTATTAGTTAATGCCTCTGTGATGTCAATCATTTTGGTAGCCACTTTGGGAGCAGCACTGCCCAACGGTTCTACGGAACGATTAACGGTTTAATATTTACCTGGAGAGAGGAACTGGGAAGGCTTGAGCGGGACACAGCAATGTCACGCTTGCATTGACGCATGTTTTAAAACCTCTACTATCGTCCAAAGTAGGAAATTTCGGAGGAACTCTCCCCACAGGCTCTAAACATGGACATTTTGCCTAGTCAATTATGTGACAAGATATAAGAAGTTACCTGAATATTGGAACAGGGAAAGCCTGAGCCGGACAAAGCAGCGTGACGGTATTATTCGATAGTTCTTCAGTAAGATCGGTCACTTTTATTGCCACTTATGGAGCGGCACTGCCCAACGGTTCTACAAAACGGTTAATTACTAGTTTAGGAAAGCATTTGAATACCTACCTGAACATTGGGGTTGGGAAAGCTTGCGCAGGGCATAAGAGCGTGATGCTTTCGCCTCCATTAGCGTCGAAGGCGCGAAGTTTATCACCAGTCGTGAATTTAGGTTGAACACGACCGACGGGCTCTAAGAATAGAGACATGTTTTACAACGCTCATTCATGTAATGATTACCTGAACATTGGGGCGGGGAACGCCTGCGCAGGGCATAAAAGTGTGATGCTATCACCTCCGTCAGCGTCGAAGGCGCGGCTTTTGTCACCAGTCGTAAACTTAGGCTGAACACGACCAACCGGCTCTAAGAATGTATAAACGCTTACTGACATGCTTCTAAATCAAATTACCTGAATAATGGGACGGGGAAAGCCTGAGCTGGGCATTGGATAGTCAGACTTGAGTTTAGAGTGGCGCTGAAGCTTCTCGAGCTATCCATCGAAGGGAATTTTGGTGAAACTCGTCCCACAGGCTCTATAGGGAGACAAACATACATCAAAGTACCTGAACAATGGAGTGGGGAACGCCTGTGCCGGACAGAGCAATGTAACCCATCTATTCGAAGAAAAGGTAAAGCTGCGCCCGGTTTCCATGGATGGGAACTTCGGAGATACCTTGCCCATCGGTTCTGTCCAAGAGAAAACGTTAGAGGCAGATTACCTAAATGCCGGCGGAGGGAACCCTTGTGCAGGACAGAGCAATGGGAGCCCGCTACCCATGTTTGCTATGAACGATCGGCTAACGTCTCCAGTTGCGAATTTTGGAGAAACTTTTCCCATGGGATCTATGAATTGAAACCATATCTTTATTACATGTCTCGTTGTTTGACGTGACTTACCTAAACATTAGGGCGGGGAACGCTTGAGCGGGACATAGAACCGACAGAGTTTGATTGCTTTAAAAATTGAACAGTCGACTCTTTTCTAGGCTCAGAAACTTTGGCGACATTTTTTCCATAGCAAAATATAATTATATTTTACCTACAGAGCGGGATCGGGAACGCTTGAGCAGGGCACAACAGAGTGATACTGCTGCTCATCTAATAGTCCACAAGGCGGCCCTTATCGAGATTGGGGAATTTCGGTGACACCTTTCCCAGGGGCTCTACGTACAAAATATGCATAACTCAGTAATTATGAGTGGCAAGTACCTGAAGAGTGGAACCGGGAACGCTTGAGCCGGGCATTGTAACGCGAGCGATACGTTTTCCTTGGCTCCAATCATGGTGCCCATCACTAAAGTGGCAAATTTCGGTGACACGCGTCCGACCGGTTCTATGGAGTGCGAAATGTCTAATTAAGTACCTGAACAGTGGAGTTGGGAACGCCTGTGCGGGGCATTGCAAAGCGTATGATTCGTTTTTCTTAACCTCGAACATTGTGCCGGTGAGCACAGTCGCAAACTTGGGAGGTACGCGGCCGACAGGTTCTAGAAATATTTATTGATAATAGAGTGTGCAGAATATTCTAAGTATACCTGAAGAGGGGTACTGGAAACGCTTGAGCGGAACATTGCAATGTAAACGCAGAAGCCAGCGTTATAATGTACATTGCGCCGACTTGTGCGGAGGACAGCTTGGGAGGCACGCGACCTACCGGCTCTGGGGACGTAAACTGTTAGATTTGAAGAGTCCTTACCGGTACATTGGTGCGGGGAAGGCCTGGGCAGCACACAGAACTGCCAGGTTGGAGCCCTGGCTAAACTGGAAACCGCTGGTGGTCTGTGCGCTAGGGAACTTGGGAGGCACCCGACCCACGGGCTCTGCGCATGTTGGGAGAAGGAGGCTTGAGAAGGGTTGGACCAGAACGTATTCAGAGTGGACTTTGATCGGCTAAGTTACCCCTACTGTACTATATACGCCTAATTTTGAAAACGCGAGTCAAGGCTCTGCAGGGTACCCTATCCCAACATTCAGGCAAGTCGTTTATAAAAGAAAGTTTTCAGACACAAGTATTTGTGTGTGTAAACTTCGCTATTCATAAAATCAATAATCTCAGGGTAGTATTGCGTGTCACTTTAAAAGTTTGGGTTGGCTATATCTCTTATATAAAGTTGTTGCTGAGATTATAGATTTTGCACATAAAACTATAAAGGAAAATTAACAGCAGAATATTTCCAGCAGTATTTTGAAATTATATTAAAATATGTACATGCTTATAACCGTGCTGAAAATGGAGGAATAGTTCAAAAATAATATAGTGGCATTACTGCCGTGTTAATAAAATGAGATATATATGTTGGAAATAATCCGCACTAACTTCTATAGATTTGAAAAACAAGTAATTAGGATAAAATAAGTCTTAATATCAACAATGTATAAAAAACTTTAAAAACATTTAGTATTAGTTGAAACTTGATGATAATTATAATAACGCCTCGTGGACAAGGTTTAAATTGAAACGGCATTGTTGTTATTAATGTAGCGCTACGAATTCATTACCCATTGTAATGTTAAGCAAAACATATGTACAGATGTTCAGCAATAGCTTTAAATATAATTTCGAATGAATTGACAGCGCTACCGCATATAAAAGGCAAGAAAACTCACCAGTAATGACGAGGCGTCCTTTCGTAGCCGAGAGTCGAGTTTCTCCGGTAAGCCTGTGCTTTGTGCGGCATTGGTACGACTTGTATCCATCCTCGGGTCCGACATCTCTAATATGTAATTCTCCAGATGGCAGTACTAAGTATTTTCCCTCTGAAAATTTAGAAAAGATTGTAGGGATCCGCATTATAGTCCAGTTTAGTAAAAATATTTGATTTAGAACTTTTATTTAACAGCTATGCGGCATAAGGCTGCTTTACTTACAAATTTCATAGCATGCAGGAAGGAGGATCGAAGGAAAAGGTAGGCCGTCAGGCCTATGGAGCCACAGGAGCCCAGTAGGAACAGTCCTATCCACAACTGGAGACCCTGATATTTGGAGACGGAAGCCAAGGACGGCAAACGTTCGTACCTAAGTCATGATCGGAGTCGAGATTGATTTCGACCTCTTCAGCGCCCTCGCTGATAATCCACGAGACTACGGTAACGTACTCCGACACAAAGCTCGGGATATGACACTTTAGAATAGCTGCATTCCCCTTCAAAACGTATTCCTCCATGAGGTTTACCGCATATGATTGAGACACAACTGGAACAATACGAGTATCATCAAGGCATGTTTTAAAATATTTATACTAATGTTCACCTGTCTATCCCATTTATTTTCAACATGAATACCCAATAAGATCTACGTCAAAGTCACTAGTCACTGCACATTATCAAGTAGAGGCAACGACTAACCAGACGTATAGACGCAAGGACGGGTATGTTTGATGGATAAATCGGGATTGGATAGGAACTCCATCAATCAAATACCTAAATTTGAAGAATTGTTGATATTGATTTCGATCTCCTGTTCGTCCTCAGAAACTATCCAAGACGCGACTGACACATATTCGGAAACGAAACTTGGAATCTGGCATTTGAGAATTGCGGCATTTCCGCGCAACACGTATTCTTCCCAGAATTTCACGTCGTAAGCTTGGGACACAACTGCAAAAGGAAAACGACTACCGATAAAAATAGCTCCTATTTACAAATAATTTAATGTGTTCACTACCATTATGCGGTAATAACCTTCGGATGATGAGTCATTGCCTATGAGACTTAGATCCATCGTGACTCATCTATGTTTTTTCATCTGTCAAGACTTTAAACATATTGATTTGTAAGTACTGCTACGCATTAGTAGTGAACGGGATCATCAAGCACTCCTTAATTATGCATCAACAGTTACAAAGTAAAACAACTATATCCATCAAAAGGATTAACGACCCCATTGTAGGCAAGAACACGGAATGGGAAATGGATTGTGCTAGGTAAGTGTCTACAGATGAAATGCTATCCTTTTTACCCAGATTAACGTCAGATTCTAACTTTATCTCCAATTCGTCTTTGTCCCCTTCGGAAATAATCCAGGAAGTGACCGTGACATATTCGGTGACAAAACTCGGAATGTGACACTTCAGAATGGCGGCATTTCCGCGCAGAACGTTCTCCTCCCAAAGATTGACGGTATACGACTGAGACACCACTAGAATAAATTAACAACTTATTAAATGCACAAGGAATATCCTTATAGCCTAAACCTCGTTGACTTGCTTCAAGTAGTTCAAGTAGGAGCCGGACAGGATTCTAGGATTGTTTTGTTAGTTTAAAATACCTAAGCTAGCTGAATCTTCTACACTAATTTCATTTTCATTTGTTTCGCCCTCGGAAATTATCCAAGAAGATACAGTCACGTACTCTGTGACGAAGCTCGGTAAGTGACACTTCAGGATGGCGGAGTTGCCACGCAGAACGTTTTCATCCATCAAGTTAATCGTGTACGCTTGAGAGACGACTGAAACAAAGTTATTCGACTTGTCACATTAATAAACAATGAACCAACGACCTAATTGGTCGGACAAACGACGATAAAGGGAAATAGGAGGATGGCACGCGACTAAATCTTAGATTAAAATACCCAAGTTATTTTCTTCGGTGTCGGCTTTAATCTCCAATTTGTAAGTTTCGCCTTCGGATATAATCCAAGAGGAGACACTTACGTATTCGGTGACGAAAGTGGAAATGTGACATTTTAGGATAACGGCGTTCCCACGCAACACGCTTTCTTCCATCAGATTGACCGTGTAAGCTTGGCTCACGACTGCAAATAATATCCAAAACATCCGGTTGTAACCGTGTTTTCGAAATAGGAAAGGATCTTAGGTGCTAAGCTGACGTATTAAATATAAAATACCCTCTTTATTATTAATGTCTCCTAATTTTATTTCAGATTCTTCGCCGCCTTCGGAAATTATCCAAGAAGCCACTGACACATATTCGGTCACAAAACTGGGAATGAGGCATTTCATAACTACGGAGTTCCCGCGCAAAACGTTCTCATCAACCAACTGGACCGTGTAAGCTTGGCTCACGACTGCAAAAAATATTCAAAGAAATCGTCTATCAATATTTCTTCGATATTGGATAGGATCTTAGGAGCTACACTGACATTAACTACAAAATACCCTCTTTGTTAGCAATATCTTCTAATTTAATTTCATTATCTTCTTCGCCTTCCGAAATTATCCAAGAAGATACCGAGACATATTCAGTCACAAAACTAGGGATGAGGCATTTCAGGATCACAGCGTTGCCACGTAGAACATTCTCTTCAACTAAATGGACCGTATATGCTTGCGATACCACTGTAATATTAAAACGACTACGTTAAACCTGGCGTAACTACAAGTGGTCAAAGAAAGGGTAGGATATGACGGACGTTTTCTTTCGTATCTAAACAAATAGTACCGTAAGTTGCATTCTGGGTATATTCCCCGCCGTCCGTATCATGCCAAGAAACTATTTGGACATGATCCGAGACAAATGAGGGGATGTGACATTTGAATACAGCGGCGTTCCCTCGAATCACGTACATGTCGTACACCTGAGACTCGTAGAACTGGTTGACGGCTGGAATGTGACGCGAGATATAGTTACAACTATTATACGGTCATGGCTAACGCTCGAGGATTTCGTGGAGAGCGGATAGGGACAATTGGGGTCGGGCGGGCGCTCTCGATTACCGTAATTGCCGTCAGAGCCGTTTAACGAAAACACAGAGAGGGACTTCTCGTCCGTTATCCATTCCACGACATTGACGTAATCCGCTACGAACGATGGGATTGAACACTTAACGATAGCCGAGTTCCCGCGGAGGACATCCTCGTCGATGACGCGAGGTTCGTAAGACTGATGCACCACTGTAAAACAGAATTACATTCATCCCTTCGAAGTACAAACATTTGGGAGGGATAAGGGTGTACATCTACTCGTAGGTTCTAACTACCCGATTTAACATCCGCGTGTTCCTCAGCGGTAACAGTTTCATTGTCCATAGTCCATGACACAACATGAACAAAGTCTGCGACAAACGAAGGCACGATGCACTTAAGAATGGCTGTGTTTCCCCGCAAGACGAACTCGTCGTTGACTCTAGCCTCATACACTTGGAGAACAGCTGTGCAAAACACCAAACATAGATTTAGGAAAGGAATTGTTTGTGTTTGAGGAGTGTTACCCTCGCTATGTCCAGGGAAGTAGGATCCTCCATCGCTGTCCGTCCACATCTCGACAGACACAAAATCAGATACGAAACTGGGGACTTCGCATTTCATTATGGCAGCATTTCCACGGATAACGTATTCGTTGTCCGCCTCGGCCTCGTAGGGTTGCGATATCACTGACAACATTATTTTACTTGTACAATGCTTTACAATACTAAAAGAATTCGGGATGGGATCGTGAGAAGTAAAAAAGCAAGACGTGAAAGGAGTACCCTCGCTGTGTGTATTGTTAATGGTGAGCGTTTGCCCGTCATCCATTATCCATGATTCCACATAGACGAAGTCGCTCACGAAAGAGGGTATCTTGCACTTGGCTATCGCGGCGTTGCCTCTAATCACGTACTCGTTTTCGGCTTCGGTCACGTAATACTGTGACACGACTGAAGAATAACAATTAGTCACCTAGATGGAAATGAGCGGGTAAAGGTGTGGGACAGGCGTTTAGTGCGTCGGGAAGCGGTTACTTCATTGTTTAGCGAGGTATTGTTACCGAGGTCATCAGAATGCGTAATCTCCGTTCCTTCTTCGTCGATCCACGCTTCTACCTTTACAAAATCGGCGACGAAAGAGGGAATGGAACATTTTAAGACGGCGGCGTTGCCTCTAATAACATATTCTGTGAGGATCTCAGCTTCGTAGAATTGGTTCACAACTGAAATAAGACGCGTTAGGTCTTAGAATACAACATATATATAGCCAACTATTGATTTTAGATTCGAAAGGCACCCATGAAAACAAAATGGACACCAAGAAGTTTATATAAGGCTTGCAGCATTATAATAATAATAGTTATATGTAGAAACTCCATTGCTTGTTTTAATTGGTTAGGAACGGGCAACAGGATACGAAGGCATGTATGTACATGTATTAGCGGTACCATTATTGTCTTTAGGATCCGTGTTGGCGAAAGAGTTCCCTTCTTCATCATGCCAAGAGACAACGTTTACAAAATCCGCTACGAACGAAGGTATGGAGCATTTAAGGATAGCAGAGTTTCCGCGGATGACATATTCGTTGTTCACTTCGGATTCGTACCGCTGTTGCACCACTGCGGGGTTAGAAATCCTTGAGGATTAGGAAGAAGGGGAGTAGAAGGCGAGAGAGTAACCGTAGTTGTTGCCAGGGAGGTAGTCTTCTTTATCGTCGACGTGCCAAGAGAGAACCTCAACGAAGTCGGCGACGAATGACGGGACCTGGCACTTCAGCACGATGCTGTTGCCCAATATGACGTATTCCTTGTTGACGTCCGTGTCGTAATGCTGGGCGACAACTAATATAACACATTGCCAATTGGTACCACAGATAGAGATAGACATGTAGACTCCCTATACATCATACTGATTACCTGTCGGGATACATTATTTGAATATCATCATGAATGCAATCACATGTTTATACATGTATAAACCGAAAATTAATAAACATTATTGTTTATTAGTTTTCGGTTTATAGTCTTTGAGATGTGTACTATTTGTACAATTCATGGCTATAAATTAATTCATATATATCAACCTGTAAGAAATATACCTAGCACATAATACACAAGACTATAAATTGACAATAAATTATTATGTTATCTGTAGATTGAGAATTCAGCCCAGTCAACCAATGTTTTTTTTTTATTGTTACAGCACATCGAAGCCCAAACTTTGAAACCATTCGTTAGAACAAAGCCATGCATTTATGAACAGTTATTAAACAAAATGTGAGATTGCTCTAAACGAATGTGCCTATAATAGTTATGATACAAGTGCGGAAAGTAGGGAATTGCGGAAAGTAGTAGTAACGAGTTGGGAATTACCTATCCGCACGTGTATCATACAACATTTTACAATCCATCATGCAAGTAATGCAAGCATCATGCAAGTGTTAACGTTGTCCCATATAAAGGCGCACTTTCAGAGCGAGTATGTAACAGTACATTGTGTTACAAGTACGGTAAGATATGAATTACGAACGAAAGTCTATTAGAAGCCCGACGCCAAACGCGGAGGGCCTTGATGACTCGAGTTTGTAACAATCTTACCGTACGTGTCGCATACAATGTTTTTCATCACATTTGCTAGGAAACCAACACATTTTTTACTAAATTGTTACTAATCGTAATAAAAACTACAAAATGTCAGTCGTCCATTTTATTGAATTGACGTGAGGCGCTTAGAGCAGAGACCCTTCGGCATACAGCCACAATTTAAAATCACATTTAAAATATTTTACACGGACACTAAATTGCTACATTTAAGTTTTTAAATCTTTAAATCATTCTGTTGATCATATTTTATTCGTGTTTTTACGTTTAAATTTATTTATAAATATGTTTTCAAACATCGTGTTTGTTTTAAAACCTCCTTGCTTTAAACTGACGTAAGAGTGACATATACAATTTAAGAAAAAAAACATTACGCCCATGGGCATAATAAAGGCTATTGCAGCTTTGTATGCCTGCGCGTTATGAAGCCCTTTACGAGCAAGTGTGATGGAATAGTACATTACTATAGAGGCCGGGAAACGAAGGGTTGCAGGCCAAGTAGATTTAGATACCGGATAGGGATTAGGGTGTTGCTTAAAAACCGAAAGTTTTAAATTTCAGTGAGACACCCTATTGTATTGTTCTAATACGTAAAAAAATAACATCTGTTTTTTATTTTTATTTTTGGATAAGATTTAGGGGTCGCTACCGAATTTTGAAATTCTTTAATGTTTGCATTTCGCCATAGTAAGGTTTTTTTTATATATTTAACATTTTACTTTTTTAATGAGCTACATTTAATGATAGGAAATGAATAATCTGGAAAACATCAAAAAAAACACAAAATTTCAGTCAGTAATTCAAAAATGAATTTTATTGTGCTAAATATGCTAAAAACGGACTTTGGCGATGGTTTCAAGACTTTATATTTGATTTCAAATAAGCGTCGAACATTTCGTGAACCAAAATCGTATTTTCTCGATTGTTTATTCCTTTTTTATCTAATGTAGCTCAATAAACTAGAAAAATGTAAAAATATAAAAAAAAACTTACTATGGAGAAACGCAACCTTAAGGAGTTTCAAAATTCGGTAGCGACCCCTAAATCTTATCCAAAAATAAAAATAAAAAACAAACGTAATTTTTTCACGTATTAGACCAATATAATAGGGTGACTCGCTTAAATTTCAAATTTTCGGTTTTTAAGCAACACCCTAATAGGGATACGCGGCCGGCAACCACGTTTCTAGCCGAGATTTTTATAGTACTTTTCTCAAAGTTGCAATGAAATAAAAATAAAAAGTAGTCAATCAAAATACGAACTATTGAGAAATCCGGCCAACAAAAAAAGAAACCTTTTTTCAATTTACGCGCCAATTTTATTAACTTGTTTCAAGTACCTAACCTTTTACCCGGTGACATTTCCATTAGTTCTAATGTTTTTTGATAAATCGATGAACGCCGGCTGCGCACACGAAATATCAACGTACATCCCAAACCTCTGGTTCTAGAGATTTCAATTTTGGCACGTAAGTTCCTTATAAGGTCTAGGGGTGCACTAAGAAAGGATTTTTTCAAAATTCATCCTCTAAGGGGGTGAAATGGGGGTCCAAAGTTTGTATTGGGAAACAAGATTAGATCGACTATTTTATTCGAAACTTCACAGGAGTATTCCTAACGATAAATGAGTAAATACGTGTTACGCAATTTTTCATCAATGTTTTCTTATGACGTTATCGCGTAAAATTATCGTCCGTAAACCGACTTTACAGACAACCATTTTTTATAATTTTTTGATGATTGAATGCCAAGACGCCGTGTCACAATTTGACGTTTAAAAACAAAAGAAGGTTGCTTTACAGGCCTAGGTGTGTTAGGCTGTATGAAATTCCTTTACATATCATCTTCACTCATCTCATCGCACCGGATACGTAGTATTTCCGGACCTAATTTGAAGTAAGTCATGTCCACATTTCATTGAAAGTTTGAGAACACGAAGATTCATGTCTAAAATGCCGTCAAAGCTTGGAGTGCAACCTATCTCTCAACATTGCATCCGTATCAGCAACCTTGAGCTGCACGCTGCCAACGCGTCACATTTGCAATACAACAGGTGGCTGTGACTGTTACATCAACAAATAGCATTGTTTAAACTCGGTTACTCAATTTGCGTGGAAGTACATTTGCATTTATTTACATGTCTGTCAACTTAAGCTTTTCACAGTAAAAACGAAGTTTTCCGTTAGTGAAGTGTCTGTTTTCATTATATGGAAATGTGTGGAAATTCTTGGCATTTAATTTTTTTTCCATTCAAAGATCTAACGATAGTAAATGTTACCATACTGAATTGGCCTATCTATCAGCTTAGTACACAAAAAAAATCAAGCATCTACCGCAATAATTCACGTCACCATAAATAAAAATCTCATCGTACTCGGCGATAGGTGACAAATTAAAAAAAAAGTCATAACTCCGAGAATACGAAAAATCGCGGAACATACATGGGGGTGATTCAGATAGCCCTCTAGGTCCTCTACCTCCCAGCTTCAGTATATCACTACTTCTTGGGACATCCTGTATAGCACCTCTTGAGCGTCTTTGAAAACGCAGTGGGAGTTATTTGAAATTAAGTACATGTCTGTTACGCAATATCTTGGTTACTCCCATCTATTGATATCTTAAAAAGAAATTTCAGATAAAAAATTAGTTACTTATTTGGAAAAACTAGTATGAATATGAGCTTACACTCACGGCCAGCATCACGCTTCGACTATAAGTCGGTCCTTCACCGCGAGCTAATTATTTAATTGACCGTTTGGCCCTCTAGGGCGGCGGCCTGTGACATGCCGTGACAGCCCAATAAAGTGCATCGGCAATTGTTAGTTTATTACTACTCAGAGGGCCTAACAAAGGGCACATTTTATGATACTCTGATACTGAAATTATATATTGTATACTGTTTTGAAAAAATATATATCGCCGAGTTTTTTACGCCGGTTCTTCTCGAAGCAGAGGTTTTCTTTCCGAACCGGTGGTAGTTTATCGACATTCATAGGTGCATGTAATATGCCTAAATTGAAGAATAAATCACCTTGAGATTGACTTTGACATCTTTGTAGCTAAATTGTTACAAGGGCATTTATGACTGAATTGAACACATTTAACATATTCCCCTGACTATCGTATCCAAATCACTAAACTCATTTCAGACAGGAATTATTGAATACAAAATATTGAATCTGAACTACCTAGGTACGAGTATACTACGCTAATAAGAAAGTATAACTGAATAATACCTAAGTACTTCTAATATGGATAAGCGATGCTTGGATTTGTCCACATCAATTCCACGTGTTGCAAACTTGCAATACATTTCCATCAATAACTATAGAACCAATATGCGTGAAATTTTCATATAAATATTGACACGTACCAAACAGTGTACCAGATGTCATGTATCACAGTTAGCTGTTCTTTTCTGTGAAGGTAGAGGAAACTATCGCATGCCAACTATAGGCCATCTCATCTGTCCACTGGGTTCTATGCCTTGCTCTCTTTATTAGGTACCGCGCCAAGCCACCCTTGCAGCAGGATGTATTAAGGTCTATATGATCTTGAGGACTATCAAAAAAAAACGGACAAGTGCGAGTTCAACTCGCGTGGTGAGGGTTCCGTAAAATTCCTATACTCTAAGCATCAGGCGCTCCATACAAAATACACAAAAATATTGAGAATTTTCCCGTTATAGGCAAGGAACTATTTTTCATATTTTTTTTTCAGAATTTTAAGCCTAGTAGTTTCGAAGATAAGGGAAGGGAATGGTCAATTTTCGTCTTTTTTTCCTAAATTACTTCAAATCTGTTTGTGCTAAAATTATTAAAAAAAAATATTTAAGATGCGTACAACAACCCCTTTCATTTGAACTGTCACACAATACAGTTTGCGAAACTTTATTTTTATTTTCCAGTTTACCCCCCAAAAGTGGTTCCCTTGTTCAGAATTCATTAATTTACTTTACGCATCGATCTTTGAGTCACCAATTTACATATGTTTACCAAATTTCAACTCAATCGGTCCAGTAGTTTCGGAGCAAATCGGCTGTGACAGACGGACAGAGTGATCCTATAAGGGTTCCGTTTTTTTCCTTTTGAGGTACGGAACCCTAAAAACATAGCTAACGATATAAACCCATCCACTGCGACATCGCATCATAATTCCTTGACTTTCTACCGGGCCTATCTCGTATGAAATGTAATATAATTCGTTTATCATGTCTTGGAAGCCGTATTAGGTTACAAACGAGATGGGTCATAAGTCAACGGACCAAGTATGTTTGAAGTGAGATATCTTGTTTGATAAATGGTCGGTTCCGTGTAGAGTTTAAACGCGTTGGTTACTGTAATATTAGCTTCTCTTTATTGATAAGGACCTTAGGCAGTGGTGTTAAGAGTTGTTTTTGTGTACATAGCGGTCTATGGGTAGGAAACTATTGTAGCGAACTGGTTGTCTAAACGTCTAAACAGAGTTACAGGAATGGTGTTACAGCGTTTTATGTTGTATACTAATGGCTCGTTTTATGGATGCATTCAGATGTGCAGAATGGCATTTAAGCGAGTATTGGCAGATGACCAAACAGACACTTTGCTTAAAAAAATCTTTATCAAGTTCCATACGCTTTTACGTGTGTTAGATTTACTGATTTATAAATATTGACAGTAAGTACCTATTATTATTATTTTTGCTTCTGTACTTCCACGTTATAGTTATCACTAATATCAAATCTCCTTTATTTCATCCCCTGTACGTTATAGCACAGACAAACCACGGGAAATACACAAAGAAAGTTTCAGATTGCAAGTTAGTATTAGTAATTTGAAACTTTATTATAGGTACCACACAAAGTGAGTTCCGGTTATTGACGCAAGTTTCTTATCTCGATTTTATAATAATGATGCGTGAAAATAGTTTGGTTGTGGTACCTATAATAAAGTTGTAAACGAACTATTTTCACGGCTATAAGTGGACGGCAACTATTACGGCCGTCTTGTTCCTATCGGGTACTTCATAAAACACTGTCCTCACTGAGGTTATCTGTGTCATATTCCTATCATCATATGCTAGAACAAGAAGTTTATAGCTACCGGCCACATACTGACATAAAATAATGATAACCAGTTTAAAAGACCGATCACACCAAAGCGTTGGCTCATCTTATCATTTTTCTACACATTTTGCTGCGTAAATTTCGCAATAGCTTATATTGAGACGATAGGGTGCGGTTGATCCTAAATGCGCGCAGTTGCTTAATGCGATAAACACCACGCTAATTGCAACGCGTTTGACGACAACTATTTTATATCACATTCAACTGCTACTTTGAAACTTAAAGCGTTGTCCGCTTGCGTCTAACGCTTCGACTGCCGCATAAAACAACCGCGCACAAATGCATTACGACATAAGGCGCGTCCAAACGTCCGAAGCGGCGGACGGCATATATCCATAAACTTTAAGATATAGCGGCATAGGGAACACAATGTTTCCTGTCTCGCTCTATTTTTATATCTTATACCCCGTATGCAGTCCGCAGTGCTCGGACTTTGCCCGCCTCTTAAGAAAACAAGTTGCATGTATTACCAGCTCGCACGTTGACGTCGCGTGAGTGGATGGAGCCGACAGGGTTGCGCGCGAGACACGCGTACACCTGCGCGTGCACCTCCTGGCGGTAGTCCTCGGCGCGGAACGGCGGGAACACTAGGTTGCCGTTCGGCAGGACCTGAGGAGATGCGAATGAACGGTAAAAATTGGTGGACGAATGTACAATACACACACTTTAGAACATTTTGCACTGTGCCCCTGCCTACATATAACGCGAGAGTCGCGAGGCGTTCAAACGATTGGGTATCACCCTAAGGATGGAACATTGGAATGGCGTCACTACAAATCGTTCAATCCAGAAGTGGGCCACCCTTACCGAGATGTCATGAGAAAGAGTGAAGGGCTTCTTCGTCAACTGAAAGTTCTATAACAGCGAAACTGTCGTGTCGGTACGCTAGTTGTAGTTGTATGGAGGCTTTTCCGAGCGAAGCGTCTCTGACTGTCATACCGACGCTGTGCTCGGAAGGGTTATCATGCTTTTCTGCAGTTCATGTTATGAAAAATAATATTTCTTCAATTCTATCACTCTGAAATCAATAAAGAAAGAGGCAAGGCTCTCCGCTATCAGGTATTACTGGCCATACTCTGTCCAAGTTATTCAACTATTCGCCCTAGGAAGATTCCAAAATCCAAGGGTATGTATTTTTAAAAAAACATTTATCTCCACTTATAATAAATCTTTAAATAAAAAAAAGAATCAGCCAGTATCATTCCAGACGTTACTTTGTCACGAATGATCTCAGCTTCCCATGAACGGAAAAACATGAAACATTTTTTATTAGGTACATTATTATTCTGGCTTCCTCTTAGGATATTATAGTTTTTATGCAACTGCGACAATTAATTAATTTTCCGAAATGTTAGACCTCTTTAAATTTTTCATTTATTTTTCTATTATAAATCGCCGCCACATCTGTAAGCTGTCAGTAACGTCAAAATGGCAGAATCGCTGTCTTTTACCTATTAATAATTTAGATCCGGACTACGATAGACATTCACGAAACGCATACCAATAAGGTAGAAGTACTAGTGCCCGACATGTCAACAGAAAATACTTATTTGAATCACGATATATATTATGCTCATTTAAGATGTATGATGATGCAACAGTTTCATACGGTTTGGGAGACGAGGTATTTACTCAAGTTACTGATATGGAATTCGTTTCATATGGTGATCTTATAAAAAATCCTGATAATATAAGAATTAGGTAATCAATCCGAATGTACGAGTAAATGGCAGGCGGTTATGCTGGCAGTCCCAATAGATGTCATTTCAGTACAAATGTCATGAATGACAGACTGACATTTATTGGAACTTGAAGATTTAACTCATTGTCCCAATTGATGGCAGCTGGTTTTAACAAATATGTTCATAACTTATAAATAAGTTATTTGTCTTGAAATTGTGATAAGAAATATTCAAGTCACTAACATTTAGTAACTTAAAAATGATGTCGTGATCAATCTTAGTTTATTATTCGCTAGTTAAATTATATTCGTCGAGTACTAGTACCGCGTCGGGCACTAGTACTTCTACCTTAAAGGTTCCGTTTTTACCTTTTTGGTCCGGAACCCTAAAAAGGCGTTTAGAGTAAGCTTAATCTATAAAATCATGTAACTCAGCCATAAGGAAGCCTTTTTTGTTTCAAACTATCCATACTAATATTATAAATGCGAAAGTAACTCTGTCTGTCTGTTACCTTTTCACGCCTAAACCGCTGAACTGATTGAGATGAAATTTGGTGCTGAGATACTTTGAATTCCGGGAAAGGACAAAGGATAGTTTTTATCCAAAAATTCATTACCTAAGGCGAAAGTTTGTAAGGTGCTACAAAATAAACTAGTTCCGCGCGGACGAAGTCGCGGGCAAAAGCTAGTGTAGGTATAATTTGATCAAACTGGAAATGGATTTAATCTAAGATCGAATGTCAAAGTGGCAATGCATGAACTCCGCGATAACGAAAGCACTAACAACTATTAACGGTAGGTACAGATTGCAGATTTTATAAACAAATAAAAAGTGCGTGTAATTTATCCTTAATTAAAATAAGGTCAAAATGTTATCTTTCGTATTCAGTACAAGTTAAAACGAAAACAAGTTTAATTAAACTAAACAAATTGTCTGGATAGGACTCGCGCCTAAAAATACACTCTAGGGCTAAGAAAAGCTGCTACAAATGTTAGGAAATACAGGTCCAAATGGAGTTCTCACGTTCCCGACTCATATTGGGTCAACTATTATTAGCGAATGGTTGCTCTTGCTATACGAGTATTTCGCTTCCTTGGAACGTTTGGTTTGCTTTTATTGACCGAACATGTGTTAGGGCTGAGACTATCTGGAGATTAATTTCAGTGGCGATTTCGCTTAGCTTGGAGTTTGTTACCACTATGATAGGTAATGTACAACAATAATTGAAGAGCGTTGGAATAAATGATCAAGTGATGACTTGACATAGGTCGTCGTCGGTCGAAGTCAACATTCAGCGTATGTAAGAACTAGGAGCTTGCTCGTATAGCCCAAGGAGTCACAATAATTTACAAACCGGACACGTACTACGGCAATAATGCCAGAAGCAACTAGTGCCAGGACAGGACTAAGGTCCGCCCTGTGCTTGTCAGAGACCAGTCACTTTTAAGTTTTTATCAGACGCATGCGACTCAGTAAACTTATGCGCGACTGTAGCAACTATCCGGTTCGAAGGACCATGTTAAAGGTTCTAATAGGCCCGTGGAGTTATTTTAATAAGTAAAATAGGGACTTGACGTGCAGCTATGTATTTTAAAGAAGAGGGAAACAATCGAGGACAATATTATTACCAAATAAAAACATAACATGTTTCTATATACATAATGAGGATCGCAACAGTAAGGTCGTCGTTTTGTCGGCAGCATTCGTTCGCGACAGTTACGATTAGGGTAAAGATCCACTAGAGCTATGCGAGGTAGCGAAGCGGTGTGCGAGGAACCAATGGCATTGATAGCCTCGCTCACGCGACCTTTCCTACTGGTGGATTTTAACTTAACGTGAACGAAGAAGTGCAAGCAAACAAGACATTATTCGACCGCATAAGGCGACGGTCAATAGTAAACTTTTCATTAGATATCAAATTTACTATGGACCGCCACCGCAGGCCGCGCCAGTGTGATGTAGGCCTTAGGCGGCCTAACTTGGCATTTAGTGCTCACCTGTCGTAAGCCGGGCACGTCGCCAACAGCGGTACCATCAGATCGGACCCAAATGACGTCGGGGGTGGGCGACCCGCGGGCCGCACACTCCACCACAGCGCCGGTCGTGTTGCTGAAGTCCACTCGGTTCGGGGGTTCTTTCATGAAGATCGGGCCTATCGTCTCGTCGTCGGCTAGCACTGATCCTGCGGAATAAAATACGTCATGTTATAATTGTGATATACAGTCTTCTACAAGATGGCAAGGACGGAAATAAGTGGCAGGACGCCAGTTAATTATATCCAGGTACGACGCGACGAGTATATATAGGATTAGATGGCTGGGAACTCTTTTAACCCTTCACCTTTTCACTACACTGCAAAAAGTGATATCGTGGCAAGGCACTCGACGAGTTTTCTCTACATGCCGGCTTTTACTTAGAACGGATACCTTAGCGCTACGAATATAGACGTTGTCAAAGAGTTAACCAGGGGCTCGATTCGAAACATCTCTTGCTTACATCGTTTTGCGCGCTCGTTTTGATACGTTAGCTCGACACGCCTGGAAGCGAGCACGCGAAACAGATTGAAGTGTGGGATCAAAACAATAGTGAGGGACAACCACCAGGCAATTGTATTTTGTGGGACTCATGATTTTAGGCTTTATCTCCATGATACGGTAAAAAAAATAATGATTCAACGAAGTACTTCTTGCCTGGTTAAGAACAAGCCCTCAGTTTATGCTAGCTATGACAGTTTTGTGACGGGAATAAATGTCGTACAATGAACATTTTCCAGCTGATGCCCACTTTAAACTGGAACTGTGTTAATAGGTCGCTAACTTATACGTATATGACTATCATCCCTTTCTAAATAAGCGAGAGGAACAGAGACTGACTTCATCGTAAAAAATCCTACCATGCAAGAATGCATACAAAGCTTATTTTTGCGCGTAGTCAAACGACCCATTGAGTAGCGAGACAAGAGTTGTCTGCTTCGTTGCAACTCAGAAGAAAAACGCAGTATCTGCCTATGAAAAGCATACATTGTTATGGCATTTGCTTTAGTCTGTGCCGCCCAGCACAGCACCCTTGCACTAGTTACATCTCGACCTACTTTGTAATGAAGCGGAGTTTTACTACCGAGTTGAACCTAGGAGTGCCATATTTGTGAACTAGCAACGAGATATTTTGTAAGTTACGAAACTTCCTATACTGTGGTGTATCCTTCATAATTTTGTATGGAAGCTTGCCTTAAGTTCCTGTCAACAAAATTTCCCGTGAATGCTCCTTCCTTTTGGGAATGTTCTGCTGATAGTCCAATTGTAGTTGAACCCTGTTGGTCGTGGAGGTTTGGTTCTATCTATGGTGACATGTCGACTAGTAGGTATATATATGCTTTGTAGGACTCCTAAAGATTGAATCTAATTCAACGGGATATATGTAGCAATGTACTAGTTGCAGAACATTCTCAAAATATCAGGGAAGTTCTCAGAAATTTCCGGAAACTTACATGAGAATTTAAAAATAAGTTTCCTTTAGAAAGTTTCTGCTGGGAATTTTTCATGGATGTATCATTATCATTAATTACATGTATAATCTATTATTCTTTAAGCAGACAAATTAAACAGCTGGTAATGTATGTATCCAGAGAGTTTTTGACGTTTTCAGTGTTTATAAAATTTAAGCTCTGAGAACTTTCCTTATTAGAATTTTCGCAACTTTGGAAACTTCTCCGCGGTGCATATATGTCGTATATAGATTGACTAGTATAACCACAAGTATAACTCTATGAAGAACAATACAATATCAAGGACTAAGCCAACTAACTATTGCGGTCATCTAACACAATATACATAAATATACTCACTAGAAACTAGGTTTCATCAAGAGCGACGTTAAACCCCATTCAAGAATATATCATATTGCTTCGAATTAAAGCAGAATTCCAAATAAAACAATGGTTATTCGAAGTTCAATATACAGAGCTTGCGAGATGTGTGACATACTAGGACGATTACTCGCAGTAATTAAGTCGTCGCGTTTATTAACGTTTTATTCATGTTTCCGGATCAAATTAGCCGTGTGGAGTTGTGTGGTGAAATCGGGGCAAAACAACTGTGTTAATTAGAGGGAGTTCTAGTATTTTATAAGAGATGGACTATACTAATACATAAAGCCTATATTATTCGAGCTAGAGTCCAATAATGAACTTAAATGTTATTTAGAGTTTATGTTCATGGTCTTGACCTGTATTAAAATATGACATTTTATCAATAAAGTTCTGAATCTGGATCTGAGACGGAGGGAGTTCTAGTATTAATGGGTTCGTGAAACTGACGAGATGAATAAGACTAATACATACTATATGATATTAATCGAGCTAGAGCCCGACAATTAACTTAAATTTATTGTGTATTTTACGGATTTTCAGCGAGCTTTTTAAGTCTGAAACTGATCTACCAGCGTTTTCAGGAGGAAACCATTATTGAGAAACTCCGAAAGGAAACTGTCAGTCTTACATTAAGCTGACAATCGTCTTACATTAACCTGGCAGCGCTCTAATTAGCAGTACCTAGATCAATTTCAATTTCATATCATTTGAAGTTTCATGATTTGCGTTCTCCGTTCAAGGCGATTGTTCGCTATTTTTGCCCTCGCTTTTTTAATCATGCTTATTAACATGGTTAATACCTACACATATATATACGTTTTAGGCTTACAATTTGTTTATCACGTAATTATCTTCCCCATATGTTGCGACGCCGTTAATTCTATTATCCAGGGCGTTAACTTAAATGGCGCATTCGGCAGGACCGTTACAACAATAACGGCTATGAAGCGTATTCTATATTAGGCCAATTGCCTCGCACCGCGTTAATCCGGTAAACCAATTAGGAAACAGTTTTAGTGTGTTTGGTTCGCGGCATCGACACGTCCAAGTTGTAAAAAGTAAATAATTGGTCTACCTTATATGTCTCACTGACTCGGTTCCTGCTGATACTACTTAAAATGTTACAAGTCTCAATGAAGAATGTAAAAGATTATACATACTAGCTTTTACCCGCGACTCCGTTGGCGTGGAACTCGTTTATATCGTTATAAAAACTATCCTATGTCCTTCCCCGGGGCTCCATTATCTCTATACCAAATTTCATCTAAATCGGTTCAGCGTTTAAGCGTGAAGAGGTAACAGACATAAAGACAGACAGACAGACAGACAGACACACTTTCGCATTTATAATATTAGTCGACGCAGTCGACGTTAAAGATTATACATAACTATACCTATTTACACTGTTGCACTATATCCCTTTGTAATCGGGGGAATAGTGTGTCTTACTATGTCGGTATCTTTAACATCGACTGTACCTATTAATTATTTTAAATGTATGATTATTGTAAGTATAATATAAATTGACATTAATGTAGTTTATAATGCAATGTAATATTATGAGATAAATAAATATCAATATCCATTAGTTTTGTGACAAACGGGTCGTATTTAATTCACCCGCATACTTCAATTCCTCTTGGGGTAACTAACGGAATAAATATTTGAATTTGGACATCATCAATACTGAAGTAATAAAGATAAGTAGGTATTTATATGTATGCAAATAGTTTTAATCTACAACAAAATTAAGTAATAGCTCACCCTAATATCCTAAACAACTTATTTCCCATTTAAATGTTCAAGGTTTAATGAATCAGTACTGTTATTGTAAGCACAACTAATTCTCTTCCATCCCTCTCCACTCGAGGACAAAAAATAGCAACAAAGGGAACTAAAAACGCGGGTGCGCCCGCGTCGAGCATCTCGAGTATCTCGACAGATGCGCGAAGCGCACGCCTCTGATTGGCTGGCGCGGGCGGCGCGGGACAGATGGTCCAAGTACCACGGACCGATCAGAAATGATTTACACACTTACTTATACTGAGATTGAATCATGCCAGGTATGGTGATAGTATGATGGCTCTATCTTTGTTCTGATTTTGTGTGTCCTCTCATCAATTTTAACCTTTTGAACGATGTGTCAGTCTAATACAATAGTAGACACTAGACACACACACACACACACACTCACATCATCGCGATACCAAATTAAAATTTATTTACCTAATTAATTTGGTATCGCGATTTGACGACCGGTTGGCCTAGTGGGTAGTGACGCTGCATACGAAGCTGAAGGTCCTGGGTTCGAATCCCGGTAAGGGCAAATGTGTGTCATGAACATGAATAATGTACCTAGTCTTGGATGTTTTCTGATTATATTTAAGTATTTATATCTATTAAATATATCGTCGTCAAGTACCCATAACACAAGCCTTATTGAGCTTACTATGCTTATTTATTACTATGAACGCCGCAACGCGAGTTTTTTGCGGCGCCGCAAGGCGGTTTTTGCGGCGGGCGCGCCGCGAAATTTTGTGTTGCGGCGCCGCACCGCAGACATGTGGATGTGGCCCAGGCCCTATGGGCTAGTTCGAATTGTGTAAGATTGTCCCATAGTATAAAAAAAAATCGTCTCAGTCACACGTAATATGTGTATCAACATCACACTTCACATCACATCACATCACACTAATATTATAAATGTGAAACAGTGTCTACATGGAAATCCATGTGGTCAAAGATACATAATGAAGTAACACCGACGGAAATTGTATTTATACAACTAACGTTAAAAACTTCAATAGTGCGATGCAGAGCTTCACACATTTCCAGGCATATTTTAGCCGTAGTAGGTAATTCTTCCGATTTTTCTATGCGTTTAAACTCTGCCAAACCATATGAGAACGTATAAAAAAGAGTTTGATGGAGTTTAGGTATCGTAGACAGAGTTCGAGAATTACCGATTTAAAAACACATCACCAGCGCCATCTTTTGGTATCCAGTGGCGATAAGGATTCTTCGCTATAAAAGCTAAGGCTTTGAGGACAGATTTAACCAAAATATGCGAACCGATTTTATTGAAACTTTCCAATATTGTTGTTTATACCTCAGAGTAGAACATAGCGTGCCGTTTTTTTAGATAATAATTACTTCAGAGGGTGGAATAAGGAACCAAAGATTGTATGGGAGTTATTTTTTTTTTTGAAATAGAAACTTGAAACTTCGTAGATTGATTTTATATCAAAATATTAGAAAACTAATTTCTGCGTTTTTGAAAATTCATTCCCTAAGGGGGTCAAAAGGCGTTTGAGAATTTGTATGAAAAAAAACGGTCACCCATCCAAATATTGACCTCACTCGACGTTGCTTAACTTTGGTGATTGTTGCGAAGTGTTCATCGCTATTAGACTACGTATTATAGGCAAGTAGTTTGTGAAGGTTACATTATCTTTTAATGATTTTTATAATTACAATATCAGTTTTTTTTAAATAAAACTGTACTGTTTACTAGAAGGCGACATTTATTTATTTATTTATTTATTTATTGAAGACACATATAAGCTTACAGTATTGCACCAAAACGCTTACACGGTAGCATTCAAATGAAAAAATATAAAACATAAAACATTCACATAGTTATCTTGGAGCAACAAATATTCAAATTAATAATATCTATAGTAACACAGTTAAGTCTACATATTATTTAGTTTAAGGCGGACATATTTATATAAGTCAGCTACTGTCTGAAAGCATCACGCGTGTGGACCAAGGTGGAAAAGTTCCATCTCACGACAAATATGCGAGTCCAGCTGTTTGATGATGTAGAGTCAGGTGCGTATGCTCAAAAATTTCTTGAGAAAGGCGACGGTCGATTAAAAACTGATGATGAAGGTATGATTCTATTCACCAACCAATTTTGTCATGTTGTGGATTCGGAAGACGAGCTTATTGCTCAAGTTTTTCCGAATCTGCAACAAAATATTCTGGATGTAAATTGGTTGTGTGAAAGAACCATACTGGCACCAAAAAATGAGATAGTATCAAAAATAAATAAAAAAATCTTGGAAAAAATATCAACCGAAATAACAGTTTACAACTCCATAGATACAGTATTGACATCCGACGACAGCACCAGTTACCCGGTTGAGTTCTTAAACTCTCTGGAGCTATCCGGGGTACCTTCCCACAAACTCGAATTAAAAGTAGGCGTACCCGTAATGTTAATGTGCAACTTAGATGCACCAAAATTGTGCAATGGAACAAGATTACGGGTCACTGAATTGGGAAAATATATAGTAAAGGGCACAATCTTAACTGGTGAAGCGAAAGGAGAAGATATACTCATACCCCGTATTCCAATTATACCTAATAACTTGCCATTTAACTTTAAACGACTACAGTTCCCTTTAAAAGTAGCGTTTTCAATGACAATTAACAAATCGCAGGGTCAAACCTTAAAAGTAGCGGGATTACATTTAGGCACGCCATGTTTTTCCCACGGGCAGTTGTATGTAGCTTGCTCACGTGTGTCTAAATCTAAAAATCTACATGTTTTAGCACAACGAAATAAATCATACAATATAGTTTATAGAAGTGTATTGGAAATATTGGAATAAGTAGCAGCGGCGAAGCGGCCAACTTATTTTTTTAGTTTCAGTATTTTTGTAAGCTTTTCGCTTATGTGCTTTAGTGTCTGACAATATACTAGACCGTAAGCAAAGTATTTTTTTTAGTTTTAATTATAAATAGCGTGAAAAAGAAAATAATCTCTAGAGGGGGTAAAATAACAACAATTTGTGTAGTGAAACGAATTCTACGCGGACGAAGTCGCGGGCAAAAGCTAGTTGAATTATATATCGTATTCGTTGTACCTACAAGCTACAACACTTCGGCAGGGTAGTAAAATATTTTACGTCACCCTAGGCCGTAATTGGGATTTTCTGCCCGCTACGCGAGGAGAAAATCTCACTTCCTGGCCAAGGCAAGACGTAAAACTTTAGACAAACCACGGGCGGTAATTCGTAAAGCCCCAGATCGCACAAACACCTGCGATCTGGGGCATTCACGAATTCACCGCCCCAGGTATGTAATGTACCTACTATAATTATATTTGATATCTATTTTGCACTACGCCCGTCGCGATCAATAAAGAATTGACAAACTCACCTGGTGATTGCAAAATAATAATTAAACGTTTATTTTGGTCATTACTTCTTATTGTACAACATAATGGTTTATTAATGTTATTAGGATGCGTGATGAGCGAGTGTTTGAATGAGTTATCAGGTGCCTTATCAGTTTAATATTGATTGCGATAGCATCCGTTGCATAGCGACATTAGCGACGATGATATCTGTGCGTACTTGTACAGCGATAGGCTATTGATTGACCTAGGTCAACCTAATGCACACAGATGTTGGTCATTGTCGGTCTAAGTTTAATTTTATTCAATATAATGTAATAAATACTATAGGCAAAACGCAAAAGATACATTAAGTGAGTTTCTAGTACCTAACACAGAAATCACAGTTTCATTTTTATTGATGAGAAGTATCGACATGTATGTAAAACTGGGTAAACAAAAAAATACATTGTAGCTAACGTAGTGTTTTAACTAGGGGTTGAAATCTAGGCCTTTAAACTAACCATAACACACTTTAGCTAGGACTTAACTATAATGTAAAGTCTTAATACTAGCTGAGCAGGTAGACAAGTATCTTTGTTCGAATATCGACCGTATCACTGCTTTCAATTTCAATCCCGTAAGTTTTATGGTTGAATGGATATAAATGAACAAGAATTGTGAATAGAGAATCCAGACAAAACATACAACAACCAAAGTCTTCCAATGTGTAGGGATATTACCGATTTACTTGATCTAAACTAGTCTTCATCAACGTTCGCCAGACCTAAAATAATATATTTAAGACATATTCTGATTACGAAATCTACAGGACGAGAAACTATATCCTAGAAAACTAAGTGTTTCAGAAGTTGGTTGCTTGGGACTTACAAATGTCGTTCTTTTAGTTAAAATATCTGTGAGAAATAAAGTTCTTTAAACCTAAATATTGCTATAGACGAGAACTCGTCCTCGTCTTTAACGAAATCAATTTCAATAAAATGAACTAGTACTGCGAGAAAAACTTCGATAAGAAACTTCATTATCGCTACCAGCAACTCCATTAGAACTATAAATGGTTAACGCCGCATTAGCCTGACAGCACTGATTATTGTGATTAGCATTAAAACAATGGGTGATCAGGATGCACTAAACAATGGGGTAGGTGTAAGGATTGGCAAGTCTAGTTATAACATTACTTACTTAATTAGTATTCGGCTACTGGGTGTTTTCTATGGTGCTTGCTTTATAGGTGGGAAAAAGTTGGGGTCACTAATAGATTAGGTAACTGATTATCATCATCATCATCCTGGCCGATTTCGACCACGGCGACTGGAAAAAGAGAAGAGTTCTGGCTAACTGGAGCGTCGTTCGTGAGCTCTCAGGTGACTGACGTAGCCTATCTTTTCAGAGAATGTGCGACCACATTCCCTACAGGTCAGCACCCCTCCGACAAAATTGTAGTGTATGGCCGCAGGTGGTCGAGCCTTCAACTCCTCGCGCTTAGCATCAAGTTCGTTACGTCTTCGTTCTTCGAATGCTAAAGACTTCGGAGTCCACTTGCCAGTACCAGTCATTTGCGCTGGACATATTATAGTGCTCGAGCGTACGCGCAGACACAGGAGCACTCACTCTTCCTCGCCCAACTTTACCCAGTGGAACGTGAAATCGCTACAACTAGAGATGGGTCCGGATGCAGCCTCTGACCGACATTAATTTCAGACCCCTAACGTCGCCCTAAGCCTTCGGCAAAGCTTTGCTGGCTTGCAAGGTCCACCGAGACCGTTCGCTAATCAGCTGTGGCTCGCCTTTCCAACCAAACCAGACTTTGTACACATCACGGGAGGTATCCGTTAAAGACCGTGACCTGACGGACACTGATCCCCCTCTACCAGGTTTAGTCCACGTGCCGACGTGGTTTACCAGAGCGTGGCCACTGCGTGTACAACAGTTTCTTGGAGCCACTGGTGAAAGATTTACAGGATATCATGGAGTTAGGTTCAGCACTAACGCAGCTCGGCAAAAACCACCACCAACAAATTCCTGCTACGCTCTAAAAAAGTTGGGGTCACTAATAGATTAGGTAACTGATTATAATTAACTGACTAACATTAAGTCCAAACTCCTGCATGGACAAATATAATTCTTCAAGAAAAAAACACTTTTCTCAAACATGCAATGAAATGTCGTCCTTACGTGCGTTATAACAGGCTTCAAAGTATCACGTTTCGGGCGGAACTAGTCGAGAGAACTGGTAAGCAATTTCATACAAAATTGAAGGCCTAGGCCGGGAAGTAATTTTTTTTAAATTTTAATATTAACATGGCGTCTGTGTTCATCTACAGGCTAAACATATGAATTATTATTTTTTATTTTTTCTAGTGGCAGAATGGTTATCGGACCAAAAATATCCGCGTTAATGCCTATTACACACGAACCTTTATTAAGAATACAAACCTGTATGTTTCAATGTCTTGATGAATAAATTTAAAATATTATCTGTGTACGTAAGTCACCAGAGACCATAGACAATATTTAAAATCCTCTTTATTTTATTCATTATAGAAGGTTATGTATAATGGCCCTAATAGGGTCTATTCGAACTCTACACACGCGAAATACGGACGCCTTTCGTAAAAAAAAACAATAAGTATGGAGGATTGGAAGGAAAATTTATGTACTATTTTGAGTGGTGTATTGTTTTATTTCATTGCATATGTTTGAGAAAAGCACTATACATGCCTGGCCGTGAAAAGGGCTTGCCGGCTTCATATCACTATCCGGCCTCCCTAGTCGGCCGTCTATACCTACTCACCCGGCAAGCCCTTCTTTCCCGGCGTCTGCAGTAATGTACTATTAATAAAACTATATGACATCAAGTTAGCGTTAAATATGGCACCGGCAGCTCTCATCCCTTGGGAGAGTGACGGAACATTCCGAATGGTAAACACGTAACTTTTCCAACGAGTGTTAGGAAAATTCAATTGTCATTTTCCCACACAAAAACGGACATATAGGTCTACCTGACGCAGGTACAATTCGTTACGTATTCCACTAGCTAGTATTAAATATCAGTGTTTTTAAGCTGCAAAGATACTTACAGTACAACTAAAAGTAATGAGTACCATCGACGACGGTCCGTCGTTCGTTGCCCATTATCCTACTTTTTCAAAACCTTAACAAGCTTCTGTTACATACTTCAAAGGTGTCGGTTCTTTCTTTCTTACAAAGTGAGAGATGAAAAGACCAATTTTTTTATACTAAGTTGAGTTTGACAGACTTCTATGATTAACATCATATCCTTTATTTTTCATCACACTTGCGAGCTGCAATAGCCTTTATTAAGCCCATGGGCGTAATGGTTTTTTTCTTAAATTGTATCGGTCACTCTTATTACGTCAGTTATAAAGCAAGGAGGTTTTAACTCAAACACGATGTTTGAAAACGTATTTATAAATAAATTTAAACGTAAAAACACGAATAAAATATGATTAACAGAATGATTTAAAGATTTAAAAACTTAAATGTAGCAATTTAGTGTCCGTGTAAAATATTTTTAATTGTGGTTTTAAATCGTGGCTGTATGCCGAAGGGTCTTTGCTCTAAGCGCCTCACGTCAAATTCAACAAAATGGACGACTGACATTTTGTAGTTTTTATTGCGATTAGTAACATTTAGTTAAAAATGTATTGGTTTCCTCGCAAATGTGATGAAAAACATTATAATATAATCATGCGATGCGATACGGTAAGATTGTTACAAACTCGAGCCATCAAAGCCGGCGTCGGGATTCTAATAGCCTCTCGTTCGTAATTCATATCTTACTGTACACTTGTAACACAATGTACTATTAATACATCTGCTCACTACCACATAACCTAACACTACACATCTAGTCCACAGAATAATTAATCAACTAAAGTTTGCTACAATAGTCGTTTCAATTTAATGCCACGCAGACGTCTACAGAGAGGCTTGACGGTTAAGTTCATCGCATACGCTCAAGTTCGCGATAAACTTCGCTATTCAGACCAACCAAACGAGCTCCACGGTCAGCAACCATGTATACGTAGGTACTTAAGTACTTATGCATTGCATACTGTCTTCCACGTACTAAAATTCACTTTTGCATTATTCATCACTGGCATAGAATTTACGCGCTTTTGTTTAAGATTTGGTCGTTGTAAAGTAACTGTTCTTTAAAATACGTTACCTAATCATTTGAATGTACAAAGCTGTTGATGCTTCGGTCACCGGTCAGTGTGGTAACAATGACGGCTAGACAATCGACATTTTTGGGCATTATGAATGCAATTCTGTTACTTAGTTACTTTGAGTTATTTATTTCATTTATATTATATGCAACATTCAATCCATTCCAATCCAATTTTCGTAACGTATTTAGTACACATACACATCGTCATTATTATTTTAATTTTTTCCCTGTTTTCGCGCATTGCTCAGCATAGCGCATTCTTCAAGTATAGTACATACCGAGAGCGTGGCTTGTCTAAAGTTTTACGTCTTGTTTTGGCTAGGAAGTGAGATTTTCTCCTCGCGTAGCGCGTAGAAAATCCCACTTACGGCCTAGGGTGACGTAAAAGTAATTACATATTATGTCGTTTTAAATTTATAGCTTTGCTTAGTTGTAGCCGGACTTAACCACATATATACATTGTAATAACTTCAGCAATGATTGGGCGTGAAAGTTGTCTTTATTCCAACTCATTAACTACTGCGCCCATACAGTTGATAACGAAGCTATAAAAATGATATTTGTAGTAAGGTAACGTTTGAAGCAGGAACAGGTAACTGATATGTTTGGTTGGATTCCGGCGAACCACAGCGCACGCGTGGCGTCGTCGGCGCGTGCTCGGCATTCCAACCACAGCTGGTTAATGAACGCAACGTAATGGGGGACGTTTGGACAGTCGTTTTGAAGATATGCATTTTTAAAAGGAGAACTTTGAAAAGGTGATCTTTTGTATGTAACGAGTAGTTTTGTAGCAAAGTGCATAGCTAACGCATCACAACTTTGAGGTGATTTTAGAAAGTGCGTATATCATGTACGGATAAGTAAGTTTAACGGGGTTCTTGTCTTGAACAGTCAAGTGTGTAAAAATATGGGTGCACACAACCATCGCTCTTAACTCAGCGGATTAAGGTTTCGGTATATATATATTTATGACAGGATTAAATCGATATATATTTTTGCACTTGACTGAAAGTGTAACTCATCATGAAGAGAGGTTCGAAGACGCGCGGGTTCTTAAAAAGCTACATTAAGAGAACGTGCGTTAATAACTATTCAAATCCATAATTGTTTAAAGAATCACACGATTAACAGCACGATCTTGATTTTATGTAGAGTTTATCATGTGCCTAGAAACAAAATAGCGTCTACCTTCTCTCAAGACAGTAACTTCGCACAAATTCTTGTCTTATCCGATTCCTATATTATCTGATAATTACCAGTATCCTATAATCATCTACTAACACACCCATAATGGAGCTATCTCAGCGAAGATCCAGATACCTCACTACCGATATACCAGAACTATCGAACTTTACTCATGAACTACTTAACAGTATATCAAACTAGCCTTGAAAACCAATTAATTAAAAACTAAAAAGTCCGTAAACAGCGAGACCTGCTTGTTAACATATATTTGGCCGTAATGAGATGTGACTGTTAATAGATTTAGTCGTAATTAAAGCTAGCACGTGCGTACGCGCATCGTAAACGTCGGTCGTTAACCCGCTACCGAATCTTATCGCGAGATAGGATCTTGCATCATAGAGCTTTAGTGATAACGGAAGTGTTAAGGTGGAAATGGTGGATTGTTTGAATAAGGAGACATTACTCAACACATTTAGAACTTGACTTGAGAGTCTCCCAGTTTATTAACCTACTTGCTTTTCAGGTACGCAGTATGCAGACTATTTTGTTTTCGTAAGTTTAAACTTTAAATTAAAATTAACAAACTGGAGCCGTAGCATGGTTGGCCTTATCACGCGACAAGTGACAAGATAAGAGCGCCGTCTCGTTCTATGGAACGGTGTCAGCCAGTGACGCACGCTCTATCCTATCACCTATCGCGTGACAAGGCCAACCATGCTACGGGGCCTGCTGTTTCGAATAACGATAGGTATCTATTTCATCTTGAGGTTAATAGTCTAATATGGCGGTAGAACAGCACCTCTTTATGTAAAGTTATATAAACATTTTTTAATTCTTAAAATATATGTTAATTAAGAACTTATTAGTATCAATTCACCGAATTGTTAACATGCTGCGTCGAGTGATACTTCATAGTTATATAACTTTCATATGACAAACGGAATACATCAAAGTCATAAAATAAATTCTTTAGAGCTGGTACACACGTACGTAACATTATGATAATGTCTATTTTAAACTGACCATTCCTAGCATGTACGTTAAATTATACTAACCTACTCGTAAATCCTTGATAGTGAAAGGAAAATGCACTTTCCATTTCAATCCATCCTTGACCTTGCACATTTCGAATGTGTTCGGTACGGAGGGCTTAGCTCCAAAGGAATTTTTAATTTTATATGTTTCGCTGTTGTTCTTCTGTTCACAGTCAGGATCATACGTATGTACACAATCTAGGACTTTATTGTGTAGAGATAAGTTGAAAAGTGTTTACATATTTATGATGCCGATTATACACCAAAGAAAGCCTAATGGGTTATTTCACCTTGTAGTAATCTACCGCCCACATCCAGACCCATGTTACGTGGGCTCCGTTTTCCATGTTGTCACGGCAACGCACCTACGTACTCGACCTTATGCACAATTGCATAACATCCAATATTCAAAAACGTCATTGAAACTCGCCTTAGATGAACCAGTATACACCTGACCTCTATTAAGCATTGTTAAATTGTTATTTATTACGAATCTGGTTAAGTTATAGGTATACTATTGTATGGACCACAACCTTAAAGTAGCTTTAGTGTGAGTTTACAGTAAGTCGGAATACGCTAGCGACAATCGACAACAGTTAAAGATTTGTATGAAAACTCTATACACCGCCCCTGGCGGTCACTCACAGAACTAAAAATCTAATCGGTACCCCGAGTCCCATATAAGTATACTTTTCTCGCAACAGTTAACTCGATTGTTCGTATAGTTTAATAGATTTTTCAATATTCAGCCTTAAATTACAAGCATTTATCGTTTCAATTTAAATGCTAGCGTTTGTCGGTTATGACATTACAGAATACGCGCATGGCCAACGTCGAAAAATTCCCCAACGCCAAAGTTTAAAGACTTTAAAGGAATCTATACCTTAAGCTTAACGACATTAAGTATAATTTTAACAGTGTGCGATGATCCTCATCTAAGTCTGTCGACCCAATATGGCGGAACGTGTGCCAATTATTTGCATTTTTAAATACAAAATACGCGACAATCCGAATTTTGCGGATATAAGTTGTCGATTCAAAACCCTTATTTTTATAAGTTCTTTAATTTGAGATAGGTATCGATCGGATCTACTGTAAATCTTGACGAAATAATACGTTATCACGCACCATTTTGGAAGTGAAATAGTAAACTACAGATACTACGGTATTTTTCGATTCGAAATGTCAAATTTGTGACTCACGCTACCGTTTGGTAATACGATTCGAAAGTTTAGATTACGCATCGAAAACTAGACGCTAGCGAGTAACGTTTTGTAGTTGTTTTCGTAGTATATCGGCACCATGAGTACGGCGCATTTGACAGCTCGAACTTGCGAGAATCGAAATCTAGTCGAAGCGCGTTAGCTCGATATCGAGAGAAGTTTACTATTGTAAGTATTCTATAGGCTCTCATGGTAAGCGTACAGAAGACCGCCCCGTAATGATGCTTGTTAGTCTGTGGTGTTGTTTCTGGATGTAGTGTTGAGAGTGAGAGACCTACATTTATCTCGAGCCTTTCAACACAACAAATCCACAAATCAATAAAGGGTCAGCAACGACGATGATGACTCACGTCGATTGGCTACGGTGTCCGCTTGCCATCAGGCATTCTTGGTACAAGGTGGTACAAGCTTTTATTGCCGACTGTACTTTTCTGTATACCGTCATCAAGTACTCATTGAGACGATTCTGACGAGCCCAAATTAACTCGATGGCCAACTTCCAGCTACATGTCATCATAATATTGCATTGTCATGCGATATACCTACATATGCATGCAAAATTTCATCTCAATCAGAAACCGGGAAGTGGATCAAATTTAACTTGCAAGATTTAATTACGGACACCGGGACAGGTGAAACTAAATAAAAGCTTGTAAAAATGGAAGAATAGTGAGGCGAATGGAAAGGTTGCGGAGCGCATATTTACCTGAATGTCGTGTAAGTGGATAATGTGGGATGGGGGTGAGCATACCTTCGTCTCCCACTCAAAATGGCGTATAAAAACTACAACTTAGAAAAGTTGAAAAACCTCCGATTTTTTAATTTCAAAGTCGAATATCTCAAAAACGGCTGAACCGATTTTGATGAAACATGGCTAAGAACACTCGGGTTAAAATGATCTATTACACAAAAAAAAATCGCATTCAAATCGGTCCATCCGTTTGGGAGCTACGATACCACAGACAGATACACAGACACACAGATACATAGATACACAGACACGTTAAACTTATAACTCCCCTCTCTTTGCGTTGGGGGTTAAAAATACCAGTTACTAGCACATAATTGACATAATACATTTATTTACTGGCAATGTGTATTATCCGCGCCGTGCGTACATTGGAAAATTGCCGTTAAATTAGTTTATTTGTCGCTTAGTTGTATTGAGCGAATGCAGTTGACGATATGATACGTGTCTAGAAACGCGCTCAGCTTTGATATATGTCGGTAATCCACAGAATAAATATTAATACTAACGTTACAGAAGGTCTTCTGAGCAGTCAACTAAACTAAAACGACATTTGGCAACTAGAAAACTCAAACTATGGCATCCCGTTCTACCGCATAGCACGTGCTCCTTCGTCTAGTTAGGGTGGTCACGTTTGCGTGTCGTCGACGATGGTACAATAGGTACAACCCCAGTGTCACTGTCAATCGCGTTCGGATGAATTGCAGCCCTTAAGTGTCTGAGACCAGAGTTTAGCCGTAGCGGCAAAGGCGACAGGTCTAGTATTCATGGCAGCGAGGTGCAGACAGTTCGCTCGTGTTAGGACTGCCCAAATTCCCAGCCTAAGTAGTCTCTGAAGTCAGCACGGCATAACAGAACTTATTTCCTTCTTCGAATCGGATTAAAGGATAACTAACGAAGGAACTGCACAACTTAATTCCACCTTCCCCGATCCATCACCGAACGACCAGGCGAGGCGTGGCGAGCGAATGCATCCTTGTCTTGTCAACGTACCCATATATTCGCACGAAGCGATTTGCCTCGTCTTTCCTAAAGCGAACTGCTAAGGAATGGAACCTCGCTCCCTTCATCTGTATTTCCTGAGAACTACGATCTAGGTGCCTCCAAAACAAGAGTGAATAGGCTATTACTCGTACTGAACCAGTGAGCTTCATCTTAGGCTCTGTCGTCGCTTGCCATCAGGTGAGACCAAGATCATTCACTGGACAGATCTACGAAATAAGGTCACGCATGCATTCCACCGTTGTTAATGTTTGGCTAGTGAGGAGAGGGCTTATGTCTGTGATTTACAACACTGGCGTACCTCCTCGTCACAATCTGGCCAGCGTATGTCCGGTCTCCCATCACAAATTGTTTTAAGGAATCTTGGGGTCGTGTTATACTGGGGACGCAGCCAGTGTTCTGGTGAATGAGAGAGCTGATCCCAAGTATTATAGCGATAGTGCATTGCCTCACTCCTTTACTAAATAAGCACGTGTAGAGGACAGTGCTCTAACGGACGGTCTCAGCCTGGCTTAGCCATGAGTTTTCTTATTTTTTTTCACGACGCATTGTCGAGATAATAAGTGGATCTTGGACTTAAAAAACCGGATAAGTGCGAGTCGGAGTCGCCCACCGAAGGTTTCGTACAAAATTACAAATGTCCTAACCAACCCTAAAAAACTGCACAAGACTTGCTAGTTGCTACTTATTTTTAACCGACTTCAAAAAAGGAGGAGGTTCTATGTTCCACCGTTTATTTTCGTCTTTATGTATTTTCATTTTCACCGATTTCTCTGTCAATTGTGGACCGATTTCCAAGTCTTTTTTTATTAGAATGAATATACTGCTGAGGTACCTTTGTAATCAAGTCAGAATCTGATGATGGGATCCCAGGATAATTGAGGGCAACCCTCAAATTTAACAGGCACGCGTGCGGTGATTTCGGTATTTTCTATTATAACTCGTGTAGGTATTTACCCTCGGAAATCGCAATTTTGGTGAAGTGAAACTGATGATGAAGATCACAGATGACTTATGGAACTCCTCAATGTAAAGCACGTCAAAGATTCTGACATGATTCCGTTAAAGTAGCAACTAATAGTAAAGTAAAGTAACACAAAATTACAGGATCTTGAAAATGGCCTGAATCGCTTCGAGAAAAGGATGGTACGGCCGTGCCTCTTTGTTTTGCTCGACTTGGCGGGGGTACTACCGTGCTGATATAAGTAGATATACGGAGAATTTTAATTTGAACATGTCAATTCGACCTATATATCTACGGCTGGGTTGATAAGTAACGATATCTGCTGTCCAGCAATCCAGCAATGTACAATTGTACATCGCATTGTCATTGTCAGGTGACAATTTTCGTGTTTGTATTTGTAATTGTAGTCTCATCTATTTTGTGAATTAGAAGTTGGAAATGGCTTCGTGATAGATTGGAATTAAGTGGTTCAGGTAGTCGCCACTCGCCATACAATTTCGAAACATTGTGGGTTTTCTGTTGCGTCAATGGCGACGTTTTTAACGTAGGTGGTATAGGTGCTGTAATCGTTCCTTGAGTTCTATCTTTAAAAAAATACTATACGGAACTTTATCGCGTGTTATTATAATATTTTTTTACCTCGACGTTCCGGACGTGTTCCAACATACTTGGTTCGAAGACTCTACAAGCTACAGCATCACTAATGATAAATAATAAGTAAACACAATATAAGTTCTAAACTGTGCATTCTTACAATATAATTCATTAAACTTTGAGTCACATTTGAAACACAGTGCTACGAGTTTATGCTGCGGTGCTATGAACTATGTGTACTGGAGATTATTTAAGTTAGCCGAATTGCATCAAATTTGTCCATTCAAAAAGCAACTCTAACGTCCAAGGTAGAAGATTCCAATTGCAATAACAGTTTTATAACAAGTCGGCCACATTAAATAATCTGAACCATAAATATTCCGTCGCCATCACCCGCGGCTTAAGCCAGTAAGAATATACTAAGTTCTGTAACACGTAATACCTTTTTCCTTTGATAAAGAGCTCAGACCGGTCATTCATAAACGCAACCAGTTCTTGTCCTTGCATTTAATCGAGCAAATTAAATAGAAGTTCATTTAATATAATCCGATCTTATGGCACTGAATACAAAAGAAGTAGTGACAGTGTTGGAATGATTTCATCAAGGTTTCCGTTAGCCTTTAAATTAGAAATAGGTACCTTCGTCGGCCAAAGCTAGATTCGACCAGTTTCAAAACAGTATCGCTTGCAATGCTATACATCTGGAATAGGGTGTTGCTTAAAAACCGAAAGTTTTGAAATTTCAGTGAGACACCCTATTGTATTGTTCTAATACGTAAAAAAATAACATCTGTTTTTTATTTTTATTTTTGGATAAGATTTAGGGGTCGCTACCGAATTTTGAATTTCTTTAATGTTTGCATTTCGCCATAGTAAGGTTTTTTTTATATATTTAACATTTTACTTTTTTAATGAGCTACATTTAATGATAGGAAATGAATAAACTGGAAAACATCAAAAAAAATCACTAAATTTCAGTCAGTAATTCAAAAATGAATTTTATTGTGCTAAATATGCTAAAAACGGACTTTGCCGATGATTTTAAGACTTTATATTTGATTTCAAATAAGCGTCGAACATTTCGTGAACCAAAATCGTATTTTCTCGATTGTTTATTCCTTCTTTATCAAATGTAGCTCAATAAACTAGAAAAATATTAAAATATTTAAAAATACTTACTATGGAGAAACGCAACCTTAAGGAGTTTCAAAATTCGGTAGCGACCCCTAAATCTTATCCAAAAATAAAAATAAAAAACAGACGTAATTTTTTCACGTATTAGACCAATATAATAGGGTGGCTCACTTAAATTTCAAATTTTCGGTTTTTAAGCAACACCCTAATCTGGAACCAAAATGCGCCTTTAAGGTGGTCGACTCTCACTTTGGCCGATAGTACCTATACCTATTATCTACGGAACCTATTTACGTTCCTTTATTTTGAATGTGTTACCTGTATGCTACACTTTGATACTAATATTCGCGTACAATTGCCACTTTTTGGCCAGTTCACTAAACTATTTGAGACACGATTTCAATTCTACGAAAACCCTATTACTTACGTTTCTAAAACCCCACCGACACCCAAGCCGTCAATGGTAAATAATCTGATGTGTAGTGTATTCTATGGAACATTAGTTTAGTTTAGAGCCGCTAAGAATAACAAACGAACAGTTTGAAATAACAATAAACATGGCCGTTATTTTGGTTTCTTTCGCTCCGGTTTGCTTCTGACGCAATGTAAACAGTCAAATGAGAACTGGCATGCTGTCCCGTTTGATTGTTAGCGTTTTGATATGGAATTACCTACTAATAAAATTAGCTTTTTAGGGTTCTGGACCTCAAAAGGAAAAAAACGGAACCCTTATTTATAGGATCACTCGTGCGTCTGTCTGTCCGTCTGTCATAGCCGATTTGCTCCGAAACTACGAGTAATGGACCGATTGAGTTGAAATTTAGTAAACATATGTAAATTGGTTTCAGTAAATTAATGAATTCTGAACAAGAGGGCCACTTTTGGGGGATAAACTGTTTTTTTTTAACTTTCGCAAACTGTATTGTGTGACTTATCAAATGAAAGGGGTTGTTGTAAGCATCTCAGTGTTTTTATATTATTTTAGCAAAAACAGATTTGAAGTAATAGGAAAAAGATGAATTTTGACCACCCCCCCCCCCCCTCCCCCCTTATCTTCGAAACTACTAGGCTTAAAATTCTAAAAAAATATGGAAAATAGTTCCTTGCCTAAAGGAAAACCTATAAGAAGTTTGACTATTCAAAGTAACGGGAAAATTCTCAATATTTTTGTGTATAATATACGGAACCCTCACCACGCGAGTTGAACTCGCACTAGTCCGGTTTTTTAATCTATAAAGGGATAAGCTAAACTAATATCATTTTTTATTTGGAAATCATTTAACAAATAAATTGTATCCTTAAATAGTCTTCCCTGTCGTATCCGACGACGGCGACACAGCTTTTCTGGTGAGCTCTACGTATTAATATAACAAAACAGTGTGTGCCCATCATCGGCGGTGCTACTGTGTCTGTATTAATATAACAAACCATAGTGTGTGCCCATCAGCGGCGGTGCTACTGTGTCTGTATATTAATATAACAAACCATAGTGTGTGCCCATCAGCGGCGGTGCTCCTGTGTCTGTATTAATATAACAAAACATAGTGTGTGCCCATCAGCGGCGGTGCTACTGTGTCTGTATTAATATGACAAACCATAGTGTGTGCCCATCAGCGGCGGTGCTACTGTGTCTGTATTAATATAACAAATCATAGTGTGTGCCCATCATCGGCGGTGCTACTGTGTCTGTATTAATATAACAAATCATAGTGTGTGCCCATCAGCGGCGGTGCTACTGTGTCTGTATTAATATAACAAACCATAGTGTGTGCCCATCAGCGGCGGTGCTACTGTGTCTGTATTAATATAACAAAACATAGTGTGTGCCCATCAGCGGCGGTGCTAATGTGTCTGTATTAATATAACAAACCATAGTGTGTGCCCATCAGCGGCGGTGCTACTGTGTCTGTATTAATATAACAAACCATAGTGTGTGCCCATCAGCGGCGGTGCTACTGTGTCTGTATTAATATAACAAAACATAGTGTGTGCCCATCAGCGGCGGTGCTACTGTGTCTGTATTAATATAACAAACCATAGTGTGTGCCCATCAGCGGCGGTGCTACTGTATCTGTATTAATATAACAAAACATAGTGTGTGCCCATCAGCGGCGGTGCTAATGTGTCTGTATTAATATAACAAACCATAGTGTGTGCCCATCAGCGGCGGTGCTACTGTGTCTGTATTAATATAACAAACCATAGTGTGTGCCCATCAGCGGCGGTGCTACTGTGTCTGTATTAATATAACAAAACATAGTGTGTGCCCATCAGCGGCGGTGCTAATGTGTCTGTATTAATATAACAAACCATAGTGTGTGCCCATCAGCGGCGGTGCTACTGTGTCTGTATTAATATAACAAACCATAGTGTGTGCCCATCAGCGGCGGTGCTACTGTGTCTGTATTAATATAACAAAACATAGTGTGTGCCCATCAGCGGCGGTGCTAATGTGTCTGTATTAATATAACAAACCATAGTGTGTGCCCATCAGCGGCGGTGCTAATGTGTCTGTATTAATATAACAAACCATAGTGTGTGCCCATCAGCGGCGGTGCTACTGTGTCTGTATTAATATAACAAAACATAGTGTGTGCCCATCAGCGGCGGTGCTACTGTGTCTGTATTAATATAACAAACCATAGTGTGTGCCCATCAGCGGCGGTGCTACTGTGTCTGTATTAATATAACAAAACATAGTGTGTGCCCATCAGCGGCGGTGCTACTTGTGTCTGATCGATGTTCATTTTATAATTTCAACCAACCATGCATTATTTAATTACTTCTTTTTGCAAATACTTTTCAGCCGAGGTCAGTTTCGAGGTCGACGACGTGACACCTAAACGGCAGGGAAGATAATATTGGGTATATTACCTTCCCTGCTTAATGGGTCTACCGATTATGTTGTTATGATAACGACAGCGAACATACTTATTATCTGAGGTAAATGTCCCAACAAGCTTGAGCTAGTGGTAAAAGACTTACTAGTTACTCAGACTCACGATTTTATCATTTTTAACACGGATATTGCGTACAGGGGAGTTTTTTCAAAGAGATTGTTATGATTGAATTAGGGCCTCAAATGGTATAACTTATTTACATCCTGGATGCACTTTAATATTTTTCACGAGCTCGTAATGACACTAATGACACGGTCTGCAACCAGCGTGCGAATCGGATTCAATGAACAAAACTAGACCTCCTAGCCCCTCTAAGAGGCTCTTAGAGGGGCTTAGTAAGAGCTCTACTTCTTACTCCAGAAAAAATAAGGTTTTGACAAAAAAGGGTTTTTAGTTTATTTCATTTTAAAACGTTATTCATGAGTCCAACTAACTTTCCACCCGGAAGTAATTATAAAGATTTAAATGAAGCATACATTGTCTTTTTTGGTATGATATACATCTTCAATAGTATAGAGCAAATGTAAATGAAAAAAAATAAAGAATGAAACATTTATTAATATTTTTTCCAACTTTTTAGGAGCTAATTAAGTTATAATTTTTTTGATGTGTGAAGACTGCCTGTTATCATACCAACCCCTAAGATCCTAATTAATGGCAAAAAAAAGCGAACACGTATATTGGAGGTATTTTTTTAACGTAGTCAACTGCAAGACGCATGCAACTGCAAAGGAGTCACATTCGCATATGCGTATTATCGACCCTTTAGTGATTGTGATATTTGTCAGAGAAGTGCCATCTCTGGCGACCTACGAGTAACCCACGACATTACACGCCTGTAGAGCATTCGAGTAGTGGTGTTATTATAGCAGCGAGTGCGGTCTTCTGTAAGGTGGAATGGAAGTAGGTACCCCAGTCGGGATGTTCCAAATACAAGTGAAATGAAATTCCGCTGTGCCCCCTTCCAAGTTTATTCTTTAAGTAGGTTATATTCGCAAAGGTTCATCGATAACAACTTTAAACTATCTGATATACACAGGCAATTAACGCTGGCCACTTGTATATCTCGTGAATCTGCAACTTCTGCAAGACCATGACCTCAGAGGCCAACGTTCCGCGTGTTTATGTTACGACCTAGCTCCGAACCTGCCTACGCGCATTCGCAAATAAACTGAATATACAAGGGGATCTAGGAACTCTTAAAAGATAAAGTTGTCGATTGCGAGCCACGACATGTCGATTTATAGAGACGTTGAATTAACGTTTTGTATGTTCAAATTGGCAATTAATCTAAAACTAGCTTCCGCCCCCGACTTCGTCTGCGTGGACCCGGGATAAAAACTATCCTATATTTTAATCCAGGCTTTATACTATCTACGTGCAAAATTGTATCCAAATCGGTTGAGCTGTTTAAGCGTGATTGAGTAACAAACATCCAAACATCTAAACATCCAAACATATAAACATCCAAACTTTCGCAAATATTAGTAGGATTAGTAGGATATGAACTTACTTTTTGCACGATTCATGTTTATTTGACTAAGGCCTGCAGCACACTGCCGCCGCATCCCGCAGCGACGGTTCGCAATGCGATGTTGTGTGCCAGTACCCCCGTTTGTAGATATATGAATTCCGCACGGAACTTCACACTGCACCGCACCTCCGCCCGGCGTTTGTACGCGGCTCCGCACGCCGCAGCGGGATGCGGCGGCACGGCAGTGTGATGACCGCCTTAATCGTGGTGATCCGATTCGGAGCAATGATTCCATTTTCAAAAACACCGCGTTTAATTGGTCGATATTTAGCACAAAGACGACCTTAATTGAGTTTTATTTAACGATCCTCTTTATGAATTTAAGAATTCTGTGCGAACATCAGTTGGATAGACGAGAACTAAAGAAAGATGTATTATTATCACCATAATACAACACAATCATTAATTTCCGAGCGTCTAGTCGCATTTAATTTCATACTTCTTCTATCCAGCATTACTTTCATTCTTTCTCATCCCAACAAATTGTAAACTAACTAGTCCTAGAATTAATTCAATTCTTGACTTTCTCGTCGCGATTTAATGACACGGCTGGAGTGACGTGTTTCAGTTCAGTGCCCGGGCCGTATCGACCCGTTACGTCACAGGGTGGCTACCCCTGGCAGCGCCGGCCGTATTTCGTACGACGCTCGTAAAGGCTTAGTCACTAATATGTTCCATGTTTTCAGGCCAGTTGGCTTTAGAACCAGTTGATTTAATAGGTGGGTAACCTAGGTTCACCTATAAGATGCCTTTATCTTCGACAACACTGTTTGTGATAAAAAAAAACGCCGAACATTAACGCGGTGGCTCCCTCCTCTGACTCTGGTAGCCGGGAGTATTTCTTGAATAGCGGTTTTCCTTTCGTTCTAGTAGACGTACGAATTCTTAGTATTATAGTGCTCTTTGTCCAACTTTTTTTTCTAAGTAACTTAATTATTTGTAGTGGTAAGAATTTCAATGGGAGATTTTGTTCCCTTGAATACTTTAAACGTGAGGCACTCAATAAATGCTTGAAAAAAAATTCCCGTTCGGGTGCCATCCATAAACACCATAGATGAATGAATTGAATGGCTACCCCAAGGCTACTCTGAGTTCATTAGGTGTTTATTCAACCATATCGCTGTCAACAGTTACATTACAATTTACAACCCATCTGTTGAGGACATCATGGGTAATGATCATACCATAACAAACCATACACTTTGTGAATGAAATGTACGCTCATTTGCTCAAGACTACTTCTAGATGGGTTAGCCGGAGTACAAAGGCAAGGTTAACAGTACAGGCTCCGTACTTATAGGTTATAGGTACATATTTCGTCGGGCATAGTTGAACGAAACACATGAGCTGTGGACTCCATTACGAAACGCGCTATTGTATTGAGATCAGATTGGAATCATATCTTTCCTTTTCCTCTTGCTCTCACTCTGGCACAAGTGATAACTAGAGTTAGGAATTTTGGTGGCATTGGGTGAACAAAGAGCAATGGAGTCCTTGTTATATTTTTTTTGATTGAATGAATGAATGAATAAATGATTGATAAATGATAAATCAATAATGCATTTAAAAATGTATTAGTTACATACAAGTAAATTGATTCATTAAATTAAAACATAACACATGTTTTGTTAAAATGTGTAATTTTGTCTCTATTTACAATCTCAATTTTCCGTTGGAATAAGTTTCAGTATACTACTGATACATCGTAAGGAGTACATTGGCATCGCATGGAACTGAAACTGTACGAAATAAGTTAGAACTTGTATTAAATAGAAGTCCGGACTTTGACGTAGTGAGAGACATGGTTGATTTTGGCAATCATGCTCAAATTCTGAGGGATGCTACGTTAACATCGGTGGATGTAGAGAGATCTTTCTCGACACACAAATGGATTTTTCACAAGTTGAGAAATCGTATAACGCCAGTGAATATGGAACATATTGCCATAGTGTATGCTTTTCATAATCTTGACAACCATTTAACATCAGATGAAGATAACATGCAAGATTTTGAAACTTTAATTCCAGTTGCAAGTTGTTTAAGGTCTTGAATACATAATCATTTTAGTTAAATAGTAAAATTTATTGACATGTAATATTTTGAAATCTACATAATATATGGCTTTATCATTCAGTTATACAATTATTCAAATAAAAAAAATACAATGGCGACCCCACTGCACTACTTGTGCTAAAATGCCACCAGAATCCTAACCCTAGTGATAACGCACAAACCAATAAGATTTTAATCTTATCTCATTTAATCAGCAGTGCTTTCCGGAATGAAACCCCTAGGAGTCGAAGAAACAGTAGGTACTTCTTTTTGATACTAATGTTGGACAATAATACAAAATATCAGGTCCTCACTTTAAACTTTAGACTTTCATTAGTCTACAAGTTAAAAAAGTTCGGTTAAAGATGTAGTCCCCTCTAGCTGGAAAATTCCAGCTCTTAATCTAACTAGAAGTATTTCGAATATTGCACTTCAGGCTAGGTTCAAGGCCGTTGCGCGAATTCTATTGCCGCAAATCGTGCAGCCATGAATCTAAAGCCTACCTCTCAATGACTAGAACATTAAAAAAAAACTTACCCATAAGGACCAGCGCTGCGAGGGCTGCCACATGAGCCACCGGCAACGCCATAGCACTGTCACTTGGACACTTTACAAACACTTCACTTCAGCTCAAGGGAAAATGTCGGAAACTAAACAGAAACAAAACTGGAGGAGCCGCGGTGCGGCCGGGCGCTGCCCGATCTGCAACAAACAACATAGATGTTATTAAATTGATAAATATAACAAGCATAGAGTATCAAATCAAGCACCAATGGAAACTTAACACTATCCATCTCTAAGAGGACTTGTATAGATGACATGGTTTTTGAAACGCACGGAAAAAACAGCTGTGATCGCCGAGGTGAGTTCATAAAAATTCAGGCTTTACCTATTTTGGTGAACACTAAAAACGTGTGAACTGTATAACTTAATATACGGTAGCCACCGTATTCTTTATCACATTACGACAGTAGGTATGTTTGGATTTTTACAACGACAAGGCGTGGTAACAGCCACTGAAACGTAAGAAAACTTTTTATTAACTATTAGAAATCCCTTCTAAATCGCTTACGCCTTGGCCACGACTTTGGTCTTAAGCCACCTGCGGCAGCGTTTTATCTGTTCATTGCTCGGTCGAGACGCGCAACGCACAATGAATTAGAAAAACCGATGCCGCAGGTCGCTTAAGACCAAAGTCGTGGCCAAGGCGTTAGACTTCGGCGGCTCGATCACCTGGAGCGAATGGGAAGCGATCGCGCGGTTAAAAGAGCCTACGAGGGTAGGCCTATGGGAAGACGTCCGGTGTGTCGCCCCAGATGTCGCTGGGTTGATGCAGATCTTTGCGAGCTCAAAGCTGGCGATTGGCGAGATACCAGTCAAGATCGGAATCAGTGGCGTGCATTCGTATTAGAGCCATTGGAGGCGGACACATTTCGGATCGTTGCGTTAGAGGAGTAAGTTACTAGTAAGAAATCCGTTTTCACTGGAGCTTTGCAACATTCATAAAGCCGTAATTCACCTGATTATCTCGGAACAGAGCTCGCGAAAGAACAGACTGTTCCGTAGCCAAGACTATGTATTATGAATACAAATGATGTCTACGAATTCACCAAGCGAATTAAACACTGCTTTTGGCACACTTAATTTCATGGTTGTGTAAGCCAAGACAGACAGTTCCGATTTGGCACTTACATGCTACATGCCGCCGGCTGAGTATGAATGTACAGATTAGTCTATAGCTTTCGGGACTAGCACGCCTGTATTACCTTATCTTTAAGGTCTAATTTCGACTACAACTGCTCCCCAAGTTCGCATTGGTATCGGCAAAGAATTTTCAACCTTCGCTTTGAATTTAGAGCTGTAGATGGAAAAAGGAAGGCAATTCGGGTTTCCGCAAACGCGGCATAACGTCACATTAATTATTTAGTCTGTTAGCTTATTTAGCTGGGAACTGGGCCGGGCTAATAATTTATTTATAGTATCAGGTTTTATGGCCGCTATATAGAGCAGAGGTAGGATGAATAAGAAACGTCCGAATAAATATAATGATCTCTTGTATAAATAAGTATGTAAATTAGCCACTGCTGGTATATTTATAACCTTCTTGCTTACAATCAATCCTTAATTTGTAAGCAAACGGGAGATTTTTTTTTTTCAGGATCTACGTTACCTATGCGGATGCGGCTTCAAACGCCGAAGCGGGATGCGATAGTAGTGTGTGATGCGCCTTAGTAAGTGTACGTAGGGGGTAATCTCCGGAACTATTCAACCTATTTTATTCTTTCACCCGCAAATTATTTTTCACCTCACTAGCTTGGAAAGCCCTTTTTTATTTTATTATTTAAAAACCGATAGCAAAACTGCATTTTCTCCACAAGAGTGCAAAGAATATTTGAAATCCGAACGTGTTATTAGTTACTTTTTTAAACATAATAACATGTAAAGCCTAGTCCAGACAGGCCAATTTTCGCCTATCTGATTAAATTGTCTGATCAAATCAGGTGTTGTGCAATCTGGACGCAAAAATAATTCTAATATTGAATTGTACTCAGTTAAAAACATATCTACTGCAAACAATTTTACTACGTGATTTTACCTACACTTAAAATCTGATTGTACATATTTCTGTTGTTTTTCTTATTACGTAGTATATTCGCTTTAGCGAGGTGAAAAGATTTGTGTTACACACGGGTGCAGTTATTTTATGTCGCGTGTGTTGCAAGACTTGCAAGTGTTGCAACTCTCGCTACGCACAGGATTCTATTTTTGAACCACTCGCTTCGCTCAGGATTCTATTCATTGTCTCTTTTGTACGATTTATCTTAAATATATTTTTTTACCAAAATAAATATCAAAACATTAATATTTATTCCGACTTTTCAGGAGCTATTAAGTTATAATTCTTTTTGATGTCTGATATTTTGATGGATTTTGCCTCTAGTAGGTAACTATTTAATTGATAATATATCCGTTAATATAAATTATTTCCAAATTTGTAATTTTTTCCGACAAGTTGTGAGTTCATTGACTCGACAAACCGCGGCGGGTAGCCAGTATATTATATTATATACGCTTACCAGTTACCATTCACTAGTATTAGCTCCACGCTTGTACTCGGAGCATACCCACTACCACTGCATTAATTAAAAAGTAGGTCGCACAATGAATATTTCACCACAGGTACAATTCCATTTCATTACGCTCGGCCAAACATGAACCCCAAGTGTGCAGTCACGCTACGTTGTTTATTTTGAGTACACGCCCTCCCCTTATTTTTGTGCTCTGTTAATGGACATCTTTAAAGTTGTGTTTTTTATGGCAGGATATTGCTTTTGTAAGTGTATTGCGTATATAGTTGCGTACTTAAGTACTTCCTTTTACAAACTTGGTTTAGGTTCTGTGGTAAATTTTAAATGCAGCTTTTTGTCTGCCCGTTCAACATAGGAGTTTATAGGTTTTTAAGGATCTGCAACGTCCATGTGTAGCAGGCGTCCATAGGCTACGGTAACCGTTCAGCATATCATAATCCTTGTTTTATACACCGATTCTAATGCAAAGTGCTAAACAAAATATTAAACTAGCAATTTATATATCCATTTGCGATGACATCACCTCAGTAATTTGTCAGCATCTTGGGTGCGTCCAATGGCTTTCATTTCAATTTCAAGACTATTTTTACAACGAGAGGAGGGTAAAGGAAGCAATAAATGACAACTATACACTTATATAGTGTACACGGAATAGCTTGATATTATTTTACGAATGGGCTTACTTTTGAGAACGAAACTAAAAAATAATAGTTTGGCTCTATAAAACTGCTTTTGGATAACCAGGAGCATTCCAAAAAATATACGGATGTATTCCATCATTCCGTCTCAAAACGCCCTTGAACTTAAAGATTCACTTCCGAACATTCAGAAGGGAAAAGTGGCCTGTTTGTACCATATCTAGCCGTGAATGTTATGGAAATATACGAGTCTACTATAGGTAATAAAGAATTACCTCCCTGCTATTGTACTATTACTTATTCCGTGCCTGCGAAGCAATAAAATGGCAACTTGAAATATGGATTCCAAATGTCGTGTTCCTTTCCTACACCTACTGTTTATTTTAGCTTAATGCATTTGGCGTGCGAAATGCGTGCTGTATCAGTCTATGAAAGAACAGAAATGAAAATATTTAGTACGGTTTTATAGGTTTTTTGCTGCAGATTTCTCAGTGTTACCTATCTGGAACGTTGGTGCAGGTTAAGAAGTTAAGTTTTTGCGGTTGATGCAAGCTTCCTTAAGGCGTAATAAGTGATTGAGAAATTGGGCAAAACTTCCGTTGGTTAAACGGAAACAAATTCAGGCTCAAATCTTGCCCTTGGTTTCAAGCTTGGTACCTATGATATTGCAATCAATTTCCTTTGGTACCGTTTGGTAACTAAAAGTTCGTAACCTAATTCGAAACGGGAAAAAAATCCCATTCGGTAACTGGCTTCAAAACGGGACTTTTCTATTACCGATTCGTAACCGCGGTTAAACCAGCTTCGAAAGAGGAAAAAAAAAACCCGTATTGTAACTGGTTACAATACAGGAATTTTAAATTACCGATTCGTAACCGCAGTTACAAACCAGCTTTGAAACGGGAAAAGAATCCCATTCGGTAACTGGCTTCAAAACGGGACTTTTCTATTACCGATTCGTAACCGCGGTTACGAAACAGCTTCGAAAGAGGAAAAAAAACCCGTATTGTAACTGGTTACAATACAGGAATTTTAAATTACCGATTCGTAACCGCAGTTACAAACCAGCTTTGAAACGGGAAAAAAATCCCATTCGGTAACTGGCTTCAAAACGGGACTTTTATATTACCGATTCGTAACCGCGGTTACGAACCAGCTTCGAAAGAGGAAAAAAAAACCCGTATTGTAACTGGTTACAATACAGGAATTTTAAATTACCGATTCGTAACCTACAAAATGGGAATCAGAAATTCTGTGTTCGTAGCCAGTTACAAAACTTGGTTACCAAACGGAACTACGTAGACCCATTACGTAACTGGCTATGAACAGAGAATTTCGGATTCCCATTTTGTAGCCAGTAACAAAACTTGGCTACCAAACGGTACTACGCAGGCCCATCCGGTAGCCAGCTACAAAATGGGAATCCAAAAATCCCTGTTCGTAGCCAGTTACAAAAGTTGGTTACCAAAAGGAACTACGCAGACCCATTACGTAACTGGCTATGAACAGGGAATTTCGGATTCCCATTTTGTAGCCAGTTACAAAACTTGGCTACCAAACGGTACTACGCAGGCCCATCCGGTAGCCAGCTACAAAATGGGAATCAGAAATTCTCTGTTCGTAGCCAGTTACAAAAGTTGGTTACCAAAAGGAACTACGCAGACCCATTACGTAACTGGCTATGAACAGGGAATTTCGGATTCCCATTTTGTAGCCAGTTACAAAACTTGGCTACCAAACGGTACTAAACGGTACTACGCAGGCCCATCCCGTAGCCAGCTACAAAATGGGAATCCAAAAATCCCTGTTCGTAGCCAGTTACGTAACTTGGCTACTAAACGGTACCAAAGGATCAATTTCACATTCTCAAAGTAGAAAAAGACGTCAAGTTAAAGGATATTTGCAATTTCTTCGAACCCGAAGACTTTAAACATCTCTCGGAGTACAAGTTACCGGCCGATTTATACTAAATCTCCCAAACTCATATAAAATGGCGGTTAACTAATAAACCCGGCTGCGCACGAGTGCCGACTGCGGAGTGACGGAAGGTTATTTTTGGGCATCCATTATCCAGGAATGGAGACGCGTTCCTGTTTATATTTCACAAGCTTCGTATACGTAGTTTTGGGTGGGATAACAAATTCCGTTGTTTGGGCAAGGATAATACAATTTCCAGCCCAAACGCTAATATTTGCACAGATATTTTTGACTTTCGTTTTGTTATACCTACCAGCTACCTGCCTGCAATAATCGGGCAGCACAAGGAGCTCACGGTCACACAACAAACATCTATATAATTGTCATGCGTGTCAGATATTTATGCTCACCTTGTCATATCAGATATTATTGCAGGCTAACTATACAGTTGGCCCATGATACATATTCGCATAGCGGATCGGATGCCACTAATAACCGGGTTAAAAGCCTGTGGAATTGTGGATCTCTTTAACACTAGAGAGAAGATGCTCATTATCTCTTTAACACTAGTAGGGAGTTGTAGTCTGAAATGCGAGGAAATTACCAGTCATTTGGAATGTAAAACGAAATATGTATTTACGAATCTAATATGTATATAGTTTGCGTTGCGGCTTTATTTACATTCCTTGCAATTCGCGCTAACCGGCGCACGAGACGCGAGACACTTCCTCATTTTCTCGCTGTACACTCACTAATAGCCTTAAACTGTGCTAACGACGTTACAACTATACTTGGAGAATGTGGTGCCAGCACGTAATGGCTCCTGGTTTCAGACCGTATTTTGCTGAGTGAACGAAATGTGCTGGTGAAGCGCCTAAACTCTGGTAAGATTATGATGAGTGGGTTTAGGACAATTTAACCAGTCGCATTTCTGGTCAACTCACTCCCAGTAATTAATATATGTTGGATAGGGACCCCTTTGAAAGTAATTTCCTGCTTCCATTCACTGCCTAAACGCGGAACGCCTCTCATAACACAAGACATACTTACTCGTACACACATCTCACAACATTCATAAGCTTTAAATCGATAAGCTCGTATATGTAGATAGTTAAGTTACATCTCATGAAAGTAGATTAATAACACACGTATTTGGAACTGGCGTGGCATCAAACATTAGTCAAAGGCAAGCCGGAGTGATTTCGATGATTTTTTTACGTTCCTTACCAAAATTGGTTCAGCGGAACTCTTATGCGATCATTCGGTGTCCGTCAGTCTGTCACAGGCAGTTTTTCTTCAAAAACTGTACCTAGAACACATTTTAGTTGACACAGGGTTGCTAATGCTAAGTTTTATGAATTACGTGGAATATGAATCTGCAGTCCAATCTTTACATCTACCTATGCCCTAAAGATATAATGATCTGAAGGGAACATATAGGAAAATATCGACTCGACGACAGGCTGTCTGGGAGAGGAAGTGGAGGCGGCGAATTCCGATCAACCCCCACCCCCTCCCTCGCAGTCTACGCAGAAAGACGTGGAACGAACCGAACTACCTATAGATATATTTAAGTTAAAATGTAGAGAACGATCATAAAGCATCTCGGCGTCGGACAATGGGATCGCAATTTGTGTAGAGAAGAATTTAGGTACTTGTATGAGTACGAGTATAGTACATATAATTCCTGGGCCGAACTATAGATACACGCGCGATTTCGACATTATAGTGTGTTAAGCTAATAGGTAAGTTCCACAGAGTCAAGGTAGAACCTTTGGCCCTCCTTTGCAGCGACATGGTTGGACAATCGTTGAGGGTTTAGTGGGTAGTCTGGACCTTTTGCCCAGGAGTCCCACACACACCCGTCCGGTCCGCCCTAACCGGGCGGACGGTGCGTCATTGCATTCTCTCAACGTAAAAAAAATGTAAGTTCCATAGTCACAAGCAAAGTCGTATCATCTCAATGCTACATTGCAACAACCTAAAGGAATGGAGTGGCTAGTGTTTATAAACATGTACAGTCGAGGAAAATGAAGGTTTGGCACATTTGAACTCTATTTGAATGACGCTAAGGTCCAAAAGTGCTAAACATTCAATCTCCTCGACTGTACATATAATATGTGCATGTTTATAACCACTGTAACGTATAGTTGGGAGCGCTAGGATACTTTGAAGCTACGTTTAATAGCTGTCAAAGGGTAAACATCCGCATAGCCACCATACCCAAGTATCATATTCACGATTCACAATATTATACAACTAAACGCCTTTACGTACAAGTCCTAACGGTTCTGTATATCTACTCTATATAAATGCCGAAGCAATTCATAGTAACCACATATGCACGACGTTACCATGATCTCGATTGTTTACTTACGTAATCCATATTATGTTATATAGGGGTGCTTTCAATTTCACCAAATATAGATGAGAAGTAAAAACCATCCCTAACAACAAAAAATCCATTTTCGATCAATCAAAAATCCGCGTTCAAATCCCACCGAAACCGACCGACCATTGTCGGGTGGAGGATGGGCAGAAGGATCTAACCATCCTGAATTTGTTGTGGCTATCAATATGAGTCCCTGCCAGAATCTAAGAGGGTGCAAACGTGAAGATAAAAAACTTAAAATAAAGGGGAAGAATGTCTATATACGAGTCGTCAAGATAATAATACCAAGGCTAAAATTCTCGCTTAGGCCAATACAGCCTGCTTGAATAAGGATGAACACACACACACACTGACAGTGCCGAAAAGTTAAAATTATGCTTTAGGTAACTCTTGAATTAACCTATTACTGTTTGGCCAAATCGACACAAAATTACATTCGTATTCGTAGGAGTAAGTACGAATAGGAACACGCTAACACCCATAAAAGTCTCCACAAAGTAAACAGCAGCTGATTTGAATCAATGTTAAGTTAGTATCGGAGCGGGTCGTCTACCTGCCAATGCCAACCGCAGCACAAAACCGCTTTCGGGACATTCTGCACCTGCTGTCGAAATGCCTTTTAAAAAACACGCCATGTGTTCAGGATTGTTTGCAGCATACGTTGAAAAAGGGAGCAATGAAATGAGAGATTTCTTTGTAGGTGAGGTTTTAGAATGTTTTTAACTTTGTTGGTGTTATATTTAAAACCTATATATCAGGGATAACCACGTAACGTTTCGAACGCGCGTTAGGATAACTCATCAAAGTCAAAGTCAAAGTGATTTATTCTTCAATTTAGGCATATTACATGCACCTATGAATGTCGATAAACTACCACCGGTTCGGAAAGTAAACCTCTGCCTCGAGAAGAACCGGCGTAAAAAACTCGGCGAGGTGTCATTTTTTCAAAACAGTATACAATATATAATTTCAGTATCAGAGTATTATAAAATTTTAAAATTACATTGCTACAGTAGAAAGTCTATTTATTTTACGACAGATTTCTAGTGCAGGATTTTATCGCTGCCAAATATCCCTATCCATGATGTAGTCGTTCTGTCGTCATCTGTCACTTTTCCATATTAAAAATTGACATTTAGATCTACCTTAACGTACGTACAATGCGTTACGTGAACGACCTGCTGTTAGACGATTACGTAAATGACTTTCAGTAGATAACAATGGTAATGCATCAGAGGAAGACGTACAGTGAGGTGAAGCCAAATAATCAAGAGAATCGCATAATTCAGTCGTTAACAAAAATATCAGGCAATCCACAAGTCACCGGTTCATGGAAGCCGGAAGGAAATAGGGTAGCGGCAAAGAAGATATCTGGGGACTCTGTGCCCCCGCCAAGTCGAGCAAAAGATAAAATATAGATGGCGAGAAAGCAGATTCCAAGTTGCTTCCAGCTACATATTATTGTGCTGTACTGTTCTGCATGTTCATAAATGTATATTTTGTGTAAGTATACAAGATTTTTGTATTTCTGTAGTAAGGTAGAAGTACTAGTGCCCGACGCGGTACTAGTACTCGACGAATATAATTTAACTAGCGAATAATAAACTAAGATTGATCACGACATCATTATTAAGTTACTAAATGTTAGTAGTGACTTCAATATTTCTTATCACAATTTCAAGACAAATAACTTATTTATAAGTTATGAACATATTTGTTAAAACCAGCTGCCATCAATTGGGACAATGAGTTAAACCTTCAAGTCCCAATAAATGTCTGTCATTCATGACATTTGTACTGAAATTACATCTATTGGGACTGCCAGCATAACCGCCTGCCATTTACTCGTACATTCGGATTGATTACCTAATTCTTATATTATCAGGATTTTTTATAAGATCACCATATGAAACGAATTCCATATCAGTAACTTGAGTAAATACCTCGTCTCCCAAACCGTATGAAACTGTTTAATACATCTTAAATGAGCATAATATCGTGATTCAAATAAGTATTTTCTGTTGACATGTCGGGCACTAGTACTTCTACCTTATTTGTTCTTATCTGAGGCTCTGTTTTGCGGTCCGTGGCGTAGCGTAGCCCCTGCGCTGTGACCACCACTCAGTTTTTATAGGTAGTGTTGATGGGTGATATTGTCCAATACAAACCGTGAATGATGTATGTTTTATCAGTACCTACATAGAGGATAAGTGACACTTTAATTTAATTGTGATCAGTTTATAATGCAGACGTAAATTTGGACGACGGGATGATACATGTAACTGTTTAAAAACTAGCGTTGTTAAGTCAAAACACACGTTAGAATGGAAATGTATCCATTTCGCAATTAGTGTCGCTTTGTTCCTAGCCTCCACATAAGTTTATGTATATGTGTGTATTTATCGCACTAACATAAAGAATTACGTGCCAGAGGAGTCTTGGCAATAGCGATCTTACATCCCGGTGTCATAGTTCATTAAGGGTCGCCACTTACGCAGCTATAACTATGTATGACTATAACCACACCTATATTTTAGTAGGTAGAGTAGAGGCCATTCTATATGAACGAATTGTTACCCCTGAGACATGCGTTTGGGCCACGTTTGGGCTCAGTCGGTGAGTGGGGGAAGGTCGACGTGCCAAAAGGGCGAGGGTGGTTCCCTACCGAATTCTAACGACCTTCGATGTTCCTTGCGCGTGTTATTAATGAAATTATTGAGCCTCGGGCTCGGGACAAACAAGATTGAGGAATTTTCAAAGATAACCATTTTTAACCCCCGACGCAAAGAGAGGGGTGTTATAAATTTAACGTGTCTGTGTGTCTGTCTGTGGTATTGTAGCTCCTAAATGGATGGACCGATTTGAATGCGGTTTTTTTGTGCCATAGATAATTTTAACCCGAGTGTTCTTAGCCATGTTTTATCAACATCGGTTCAGCCGTTTTTCAACTTTTCTAAGTTGTAGTTATGTACCTACAGTCCGCAACATTCATATTTGCGCAAACGTCAAAAATATATGTACAGGGCTTTATTATCGTTTATCATTGACCAACCCCCTGAGACCCAGAGTACGCTTTTGTGTTTTAGAATTAGCGACTTTTTGATATTCTGTGACTGTTCAGTTAACTTTAAAATTTGTGAAAATAAAAATTTTTGTAAAAAAAATTGTACGGCGTCTTAGGAGTTTACAAAATGTCCTTATTTTTGTACAGATATTAATGTCGCTGATGGTTCTTATGTTGTATACCTAACCACATTGTATAGAAATACCAAACCATAGGTACCTACAGGCAATATGTAGAGTCCGTTGCGAGACATTTTTCTTTACGTTAGTACCATAGAATATTGTTGTGCTGACTGTACCTTAATAGCAAGACTAGCAAGAGCGAGTCTAATTATTACCTAGTTAAGTTATTCCTAAAAATAGTACCGAGATAGAAATGAGAATTAACAAGCGCTATCCAAGGTAACGATTCGAGAAATATGCATACAGGTTTTCTAAACTTAGTAGCAGAAACTTGAACATCCTCCAAGTTGTTGTCGAAAGCGGTTTTAAAGTGGGAAGGGAGGATAGGCGAGCCGGTTTAGCCATATTTCAGCCATGGAAAATAGAAAACCTAGGACCTAGACCTTAATATATTTTAAAAAATTAACCCTATTGAGGCCAAGGGCCAAGCAACTAACGTTACGTGTGCTACGCCGCGCCGTAGCGTGCAGCAGCATTTTTCCGCCTTGTAGCGGCAATCGCTCGTAGAGACCAGACTCATATAATTGGGCTTGGGCTCATGGGCAATGAATGGGTTAAATTATTTGCAATCTCTTAGCGACAGAACTAGTTAGCCAAACAAACACGAAGTTTTCGAAATTTCTTATGGCAAGACAGCAAGTAATCTCTCTGCAGGTAAAATAAGTAAACGTAACATAACCAGAACCAGGAGATATATATAACTAGAGTGTCTCATAAGTAGTTTTGTGTACGATCTATAAAGCGAAAGTTCAGCGAACATGCCAGCCGGTGGAGATTGTTTATTTACTTATATAGCGCATGATAGTCCAGTTATGTAAATTACCTACCGATCTATCAAGGCGAGGCGGATTAATTTACTATTTTTATCTTTCCGGATTAAACTATATAAAATAAAACCGGCCAAGTGCGAGTCTGACTCGCGCACCGAGGGTTCCGTACGAAATATCATACAACACACCCGTCTTGCCCCACCCATTAATTTTGGAAAAATCTAAACAACGCATAGTATAGTAAAGTCATGAGCATGACATGAGTACCTACAGCGCCATTTATCGGTGCATTTTGTTACTAAATTGCGCGACCAAGGAACTCGGTATGTACAGTAAGGGAAATGTATTCACGTACCACCGTAGAACCCTGTCGTAATTGACCGGCCGCCGTCACTCAAACTCGAGCGGTATGTTACCTTATTGCGATAGGGTTCTACGGTGGTACGTTAATACATTTCCTTTACTGTATGTTGGTTTTTCAGCGATAATTCTTTATCAAGTGAATTAATTTCGATAATTCTTTTTTTATTTGCTAGAAGGTACTTTCAGAACACTTTCATAGGAATTTGAAGGCAAAAAATTAAACACAGAAGTATTAAATTACAAACAAAATTATATGATTTTTGAAGAATAAAAAAAAACTAAGCTAGATAGAGGTATCGTTATACTTTTCCGGTAATATTCACGTTAATATTAATAATATATATTATTTCCAAATTTTTTGCTTGGTTAACTTCGGAGATAAGGGGGGGAATGGTATTTTTTTCAACATTTTTCTTTATAAATCAAAATTTTACCATTGTAGAAAAAAAAAGAAAAATTGTTTTAGAATGTACAATTCAAGCCCTTTCATATGATACCCCACTTGGCCTACTAACTAGACTTTGAATTTTTGACCCCCCTCTTATTCGACCTTTTTTATACAAATTAAAAGTATATATTAAAAATTTTCATTTTCCATACACGAGGATTAGCTTTATTTACAACTATTCCAAATTTCAAATCGATAGCATTAGTAGTTCCTGAGATATTTGACTTTGTGACAGACAGACAGACGGACGGAGTCGCACCATAAGGGTTCCGTTTTTACCTTTTTGGTCCGGAACCCTAAAAACGAACCCGGAATTTTGTGACATTTCGGAACCTAAGTAATGGCCATAGGTAGTTAAATAAGGGCCATTTACATGGTGCAACAACTCGCATGCGAGTTTCATTAAGGGGCTCCCCGCGCTTTTTGTCGAGTTCTGACGAGTTTTGAGTTGTAACTCCTCCGTCAAAACTAGGTATATGTTTATGGCACAAACGCTTACAGGTTCTTCAATCTTTTAGGTAGGTATCTACATTTGCACCCGAGTTGTTTTGAAAATAATGAATATTGATTTTTTTATGATTTATTCAAATATGGTCCAAAAAAGCTCTGTTTTCATTATAAGTAGGTATGTTGTTTATGCACTTTTATATATGAAATCCTCATGTTACTGTTCCTTATTGACGTTTCTAACAACTCATCAGAGAATTTTATTTTAAATTCATTTTCTCAAAAGTTACGTCCAAAAAACTGGTTTTGAAGTAAATATGGGATACTATTTCGGTAAACCTCGTTGTTGTTAATGCGATAAGCCATAAAAAAACATGAAAAAACCGACAGTTACAGATCGAAGGTCATTGGGAGATGGGAGCCCCTTAAGTACAGTCGACCTCAAAGATATGTATATACATTTTCGCACCTTATTCTTATTCCAAATCCATTTTAATAAGGCGAAAAATGTATAAATTCTTTGACGTCGACTGTACCTACATTGCGGGGTTTGATTGAATTCGTCGTACCTATATCGGTAGCCCGCAGCCCCGCAATGTAATGAAAATGGCACACGAAGTTGTTGTACCATTTAAATGCGGCGTTAAAGTGTAAAATGACGTAATAGTATTTAAAATGATCCTCAGCGGTGGAACTCGCTACATGTGTCATCAAGGATTTCTTGAATGCATGAATCACCTTGATACAGTCATCGCTACCGCTATAAAGAAGCGATTTGTAAAAATAAAAGAATCAAAAATTATGCCTTTTAAGTAGGTGTCTACATTTCTAAACTTGATTTTAGAATAGAATAGAATAGAATAGAAGATAATTTATTTCAGTATAAGTATACAAAAACACAGTAAGTAATACAATTACAAAAAAAAAAGAAAAAAAATGAAGCAAACGAAGAACTTATCAGCTATATACTAATTACTAACTTATTTTAGGTCCTAAGAGATGTAGGAAACGATAAATTGCGAAATTTGCCCGACATGTCCCAATGTTACACTCTTCCACTGCGCTTGATTTCTTGATTAAGAGTCCAATTCCGCAAATTGATAGCATAGTTGGCATTCAATCTAGGCAATTTCAGTTTTTTGTTTCGAGTGTCGGCTCCACGATCTTTTGAAGCCCAAATTCACCGGATGCTATTATTGCTAAGAATGCTAAGTACTGTACCACCCCCTACTGACATTGTGTACATACGAATTTGTGCTTTGTGTATGCGATAGCTCACTCAGTTGCAGTACAAATTAATATCTAAATAAAAAAATTGATACGACGATTCGGCCAGGCTCGCAAGACAACATGGTTATCGATCGTGCCTGCGCAGTCCGGCCGGCTTTGATTACGGAAACAATTTTATAACACAAAAACACTGCAAAACATCCTTCGGGAGGCATCCATGGTCCTACCTGTGCGATAGGAGTGGTGTATCACAGGAGCGCACACAACACTTGAAAGCACAACACACACGAACGAACGACGGTAACAACCGGCCCGCCCGAGAGACCGACGCGGAGTGAAGTAGGTATTCGTTCGTCGGCCAATGACACGAGTAGAGAGGGATGGGCGAGCGTGTCGCTCGCACGCACAATACAGGCTATCTATTCACAAAACAATTATTCGTCTGGGAAAAATAATTTCTAGTATAAGTTGAGCTTCCGGTCCGTAATGATTGCGCGTTATCGAATAGTTCGTATACTGGTGCATTTGTAGCGACGCGCACTATAATCACTGTGAATATCAACCACAGGATGGGGTTATCCTTGCCGAAATATGCCGAAGCGTGGCGATTTTGGCCGACGGTAGGACTCTTGCGCGCGCAGGATTCAAAGCAAAATTCGTCGACCTTGCGTACTACCATTGAGCGGAGATGAATAAAATGTTACGCACATCCTTGTCATGTCGTCGTTACTAAAAGAATTTGTTTTTTTTTCACCTCAGCAGCTCAAACAAGCATATTTTGCTGCGTGAAAACAGTGAGCGAAATCCGATTTTGCACACTCCGTAAGTCAAAGTAGCGTTTTAATTTTGATGTCGAGAACTGACATTTCATAGTGTGGGGTCTATTACAAATCTTCTCTCTGCCTCTTGGCTCTGTCCCTTATTATTAAGTACCACATTCGAAAACACACTTTTTAAGTTTAAATTACTTACCAAAAAACCGGACAAGTGCGAGTTTAACTCGCGTGGTGAGGGGGATGGTCAATTTTCGTCTTATTTTCTAAAATACATCAAATGTATTTTTGCTAAAATTATAAAAAAAAATTATATATATCTGAGATGCTTACAACAAACCCTTTCATTTGATATGTCACACAATACAGTTTGCGAAACTTTTTTTTTTTATTTCCCAGTTTACCCCCCAAAAGTGGCCCCCTTGTTCAGAATTCATTAATTTATTGTACGCGACCATCTTTGGGTCACCAATTTACATATGTGTACCAAATTTAAACTCAATCGGTCCAGTAGTTTGTGCAAATCGGCTGTGACAGACGGACAGACAGACAACCAAGTGATCCTATAAGGGTTCCGTTTTTTTGAGGTACCGGAACCCTAAAAATGGATAAGTAGATAGATAAGTATAAGGAAAGTTTTAAATTGAAGAAAAAAACAAAACATCTCAGAATAAAGTCCGTTTTGCTTGTGCACCCTTGTATAACAAATAACTATTTTCATTTTATTCGGTATATTATTCTTCACTCTTTTAGTTTTAAATATAAAGCGACTAGGATCAATGAATTATCTATCTAATTAGGAAATATAGTGAAGATGGCAGTATTAAAATAACAATACGGCTACTTTTTAGTATACACGCCAGACACACATTTAGTATAAGCGCAACAGACGTTTAGTGTTGAATATTTCTAAATAGCTCGAAAATATGAGTGACATCTTAACAATAATACGGTTAGCTTTTAGTGTTGTGTTAGTGCCACGCGAGACTTGTATAGATTATGTATTAGAATGTGCTTTGGTCTGTCGCGCCATGTCTCGCCCCGCGCTCTCCCGTACGTAACGCTAGAAGTACCTACTAGCTGTGCTGAGGCTGAGGAGTCCTGTAGTGGGTAGCCGGGTATTTGTAGTTTTTATTGTAATATGCTCCCACTGCTGAGGTGAAAAGTTGTATGTGTTACTCGGGGGCAAAGTATTTGCGTCTCGTGCTTTTGAGTCCCTCGCTGCGCTCAAGACTCGCTACGCTCGTGATTCAATTTTAGAATCTTTCGCTTCCTCAGGACTCAAAATCAGCACTCGCAGCAAAAATAAACATTGCTCTTCTTGTTGCACAAATAACTATCCTGGGCCCGATAGACTGATATCGTCGTGGGGTATACTTAGTCGAACAAGATGTCATGAGTCATTATACTTTTTAAGTTTGTTGGTAATAATTAGTAAACTTTGTACCGGTTACTTTGCTTATTGCTAAATGTTAGATTTCTTTTTTTTGCAATGGTGGCAAACAATAGTGCGGCCCGCATGGTGGTACTTGGTATGCGGACGCTGTAGCATGTGAGATTGAGAGCTTACAAAACCTCATAATGTTGTTATCATCGTATCACTTATTTTGTAACAAAATATCGACCTTGTAGACATGGCAATAAGATTCAAATTGTAACGAATCTTTGCTAGTTTTCGTTACAAATTTCGACCATAACAGATGTAGCCTAATGGTTCAGGCATCGACTGTCAAGCGGCGGTCGTGGGTTCGAATCCCGGCTCGTACCAATGAGTTTTTCGGAACTTAAGTACGGAATATTTACCGTTGTTAGCTTTTCGGTGAAACCGCAATAAGATCTAGTTTTCCCTCTGGGTTAGGTCAGATGGCAGTCGCTTTCTCAAGACTAGTGCCTATGCCTAATTTTGAGATTAGGTGTCAAAAAGGACCCAGAGCGAGCTCCTATAGGGCACAACCGGGCATAACGCTTACGGATGAATTTATAAAATAGTGGGAGGCAGTAAAAAAAAGTGAAAATAATGTTAATAGTTTATTAAAAATAAAATTGTAGAGAGTAACATAATAGCACATTAACGATAAATATGGCAGTATTTTATAAATTTCCTATATAAAACTATGTAAACCGATAAAGAATCTTAAATATAATTATAACCTTACTATTTTCTAGTAATTGTTCATATTGACACTGTTGGGAAAAAATAGTTCAAAAAGTTGTAATTTATTCTGTTTTGAGGTACTTTTCACATTTTTTTTTATATTCTGTATATTTAAAAAAAATTAATAATTATAACCACATTTGAGGAACTACCTGGGCAGAAATTTTTAACATATGGCACAAAAATTAATTCGCAAAAATATCCACGTTTACAGAATAATATAAAAATATCCAAACATAAATTAAGTGATTATCATTTTACTTACACCTATTATGCACTTTGCTTATGATATATTAAATGGTGTTTATAATTTTACTCCTACAACGTTATTTATAACGTTTCATGATAATCTCAAAAGGTTTTCCTTACACTCAACATTTAATCTGCTTTTCCACTGCCAAGGCGAGGCGAGGATTGACTTGAAATTTACAGCTCACCTCGCCTCACCTGGTCGGTGGTAAACCTCTATTAGGGTTTGGTCTCCGTTGTCACCGCAGCGAGTAAATGTGTTATACCCAGTACGATGCCAGCGGGAAATCAACGCCTTACTTATCCCAATATATAGAAATCAACTACAAAAAAACTAGATATTCGGCACTTTTATAATAATCTTATTCATTTGACAACTGAACATAAAAACCTGACTCAGAAACAGGGATCGGAACCGGTTACCCTAATCAGGGTTTTCCATTGGCTAATTTTAGAAGTTGTTTTTAAAACCCTATTCATTGGTAACGTTATGATAAGGTAGGTAACCTTACTAATAGGGTAACCCTATTGTTATGGTAAGCTTATCGGATGTGGTAATGGTAACCATAAGTTAACCCCAAAAAAACCCTATGTCAATAGGGTCAACTTATGGTTACCTTACGGTTACCACATCCGATATGTTTACCATAACAATAGGGTCACCCTATCAGTAAGGTTACCTTATCATGAGGTTACCAATTTGATAGGGTTACCAAATCGATAGGCTTAAGCCTGAAAAGGGGTTTTCCGGTCCTTGCTCAGAAAGTGTCGACTTACGGCGTATATCTGTTCTTTATTGACACCGAAAGTCGTAGCAACTCGTGCCTGTGCCAAGTACGACTGTAGTTGTCATGGTACAAACGCCAACACAGTTAACTGACCATCCTGTATTTATATTGAACCTTGTTACAATGTACATAACATGCACGAACGGTCAGCTAACTGTGTGGGCGATAGTGCAACCTTCATGCTGTCAATCCAGCGTGAACTTTCATGATTTTAAGTAAGATTGTCGTACTCTTGTAGTAGAGAGGTGAGAGATGGCACGAGAGCGTCATTTGTATGTGACAAATGGCAGTCAAAATGTTACATAGCTTCCAAGAACTCTCGAGTTTTATTATGAGATTTGATTATTATATTTAGGTGTAAGTATGTCATAAATTGCCAGTGAATAAGACCACTAAAAACTGATTAGAAAATCCACCTACACATAGACACAGACAGTTAAGACTAGAAGGATAGAAACATGGCCAACAATGTATAAACAGGGTAAACCTTTCAGTAAATTAGATCTCATTTTTAATAACATAAACTAACGCCTATGTGCGCCCAAAAGGGAAGGCAAAGTACATTCAATTATCAATGCTAATTCATTTTGATAAAATTAAAATACCTAAGCCGATTTGTAGCGTCATATTTAAAATGAATACATAGTGTTTTGAACGCCCTGAGTAATGTAATAAGTTGATTGTGCCGATTTAAACTCAGTAGGCTTGTTACAAAGGCTATAACATTTTATCGTGTTAGTTGAAGAAATGGTTTACCCTATCATTTTTAATATTCCATTCGCACAAAAGATCAAGCTGATGAACGTTGTTCACTCAGCCGATCTGAAACCTATACCTACGACGTACAGTCAGCATCTAATAATAGTAGCAGCCGACGTAGCCAAATATATAATATCACATCCTTATATCACTCCTAAATTTTTGGCTACTTTTGATACTAACTATATGATGCTGCCTGTAGTACCTGTATACCAAAACAAAGCGCGCAAAAATACCTGTCACCTCCAACAATCTCATGCTATTGCAGGTAGTGTGGTGAATTAGAACTTGGCCAAGCCTTAAAGACTTAGGCCGTCAGGGCTCATGCGAGTGTTTTGACGTCAGGGCTTGTAAGACACTCGAGAATATGTAGTGTCCCTGTCCGTGTGGAACGATCTCCGGGCCTCCGGCCTACGAGATCGCGCTCGGAGGAGACGATTTGGCCCTTCAGCCCTACATGAACGTTTTAGCTTTAACGGCTCGAGTCTCCGCTCGGCCAAGCGCTATATCACAACATCGACAGGTGCCTGTCCCTCTCCACCTCGCGTCTCTCGGCTTAAGTGCGAGCGGGAGACTTAGGCGGTCTCCTGCGGGCCGGGCAGCTTCTCCCAGCTGGGCTCGACGCCCCAGATCTCGCGCGCGTACTCCGCGATAGTGCGGTCCGACGAGAACTTGCCAGAGGACGCTATGTTCTGGATCACCATCTCCGCCCATTTGGCCGGGTCCTGGGACAAATATATTAGGTTAGTTGATGTTGGATATCTCCTAAGATGTTCCACCCTAGGCAGCAATAATAATAAAATGGAAAATTAAAAGACAGTCTTACACAAATCGATCTACTCACACAGTAAGCCCGCGTTACAACTGTGTGCCAGTGTGCGTGTACTCACTTGGTACGCGTCGGAGACGCGCTGCTGCGCCTCCACGTACGCGTCGAAGTCGGCCAGGTGCAGGAAGCGGTCGTGGTGCAGCAGCACGTCGGCGAGGTGCGCGAAGCGGCCCGCGTTACAACTGTGTGCCAGTGTGCGTGTACTCACTTGGTACGCGTCGGAGACGCGCTGCTGCGCCTCCACGTACGCGTCGAAGTCGGCCAGGTGCAGGAAGCGGTCGTGGTGCAGCAGCACGTCGGCGAGGTGCGCGAAGCGGCCCGCGTTACAACTGTGTGCCAGTGTGCGTGTACTCACTTGGTACGCGTCGGAGACGCGCTGCTGCGCCTCCACGTACGCGTCGAAGTCGGCCAGGTGCAGGAAGCGGTCGTGGTGCAGCAGCACGTCGGCGAGGTGCGCGAAGCGGCCCGCGTTACAACTGTGTGCCAGTGTGCGTGTACTCACTTGGTACGCGTCGGAGACGCGCTGCTGCGCCTCCATGTACGCGTCGAAGTCGGCCAGGTGCAGGAAGCGGTCGTGGTGCAGCAGCACGTCGGCGAGGTGCGCGAAGCGGCCCGCGTTACAACTGTGTGCCAGTGTGCGTGTACTCACTTGGTACGCGTCGGAGACGCGCTGCTGCGCCTCCATGTACGCGTCGAAGTCGGCCAGGTGCAGGAAGCGGTCGTGGTGCAGCAGCACGTCGGCGAGGTGCGCGAAGCGGCCCGCGTTACAACTGTGTGCCAGTGTGCGTGTACTCACTTGGTACGCGTCGGAGACGCGCTGCTGCGCCTCCACGTACGCGTCGAAGTCGGCCAGGTGCAGGAAGCGGTCGTGGTGCAGCAGCACGTCGGCGAGGTGCGCGAAGCGGCCCGCGTTACAACTGTGTGCCAGTGTGCGTGTACTCACTTGGTACGCGTCGGAGACGCGCTGCTGCGCCTCCATGTACGCGTCGAAGTCGGCCAGGTGCAGGAAGCGGTCGTGGTGCAGCAGCACGTCGGCGAGGTGCGCGAAGCGGCCCGCGTTACAACTGTGTGCCAGTGTGCGTGTACTCACTTGGTACGCGTCGGAGACGCGCTGCTGCGCCTCCACGTACGCGTCGAAGTCGGCCAGGTGCAGGAAGCGGTCGTGGTGCAGCAGCACGTCGGCGAGGTGCGCGAAGCGGCCCGCGTTACAACTGTGTGCCAGTGTGCGTGTACTCACTTGGTACGCGTCGGAGACGCGCTGCTGCGCCTCCACGTACGCGTCGAAGTCGGCCAGGTGCAGGAAGCGGTCGTGGTGCAGCAGCACGTCGGCGAGGTGCGCGAAGCGGCCCGCGTTACAACTGTGTGCCAGTGTGCGTGTACTCACTTGGTACGCGTCGGAGACGCGCTGCTGCGCCTCCACGTACGCGTCGAAGTCGGCCAGGTGCAGGAAGCGGTCGTGGTGCAGCAGCACGTCGGCGAGGTGCGCGAAGCGGCCCGCGTTACAACTGTGTGCCAGTGTGCGTGTACTCACTTGGTACGCGTCGGAGACGCGCTGCTGCGCCTCCACGTACGCGTCGAAGTCGGCCAGGTGCAGGAAGCGGTCGTGGTGCAGCAGCACGTCGGCGAGGTGCGCGAAGCGGCCCGCGTTACAACTGTGTGCCAGTGTGCGTGTACTCACTTGGTACGCGTCGGAGACGCGCTGCTGCGCCTCCACGTACGCGTCGAAGTCGGCCAGGTGCAGGAAGCGGTCGTGGTGCAGCAGCACGTCGGCGAGGTGCGCGAAGCGGCCCGCGTTACAACTGTGTGCCAGTGTGCGTGTACTCACTTGGTACGCGTCGGAGACGCGCTGCTGCGCCTCCACGTACGCGTCGAAGTCGGCCAGGTGCAGGAAGCGGTCGTGGTGCAGCAGCACGTCGGCGAGGTGCGCGAAGCGGCCCGCGTTACAACTGTGTGCCAGTGTGCGTGTACTCACTTGGTACGCGTCGGAGACGCGCTGCTGCGCCTCCACGTACGCGTCGAAGTCGGCCAGGTGCAGGAAGCGGTCGTGGTGCAGCAGCACGTCGGCGAGGTGCGCGAAGCGGCCCGCGTTACAACTGTGTGCCAGTGTGCGTGTACTCACTTGGTACGCGTCGGAGACGCGCTGCTGCGCCTCCACGTACGCGTCGAAGTCGGCCAGGTGCAGGAAGCGGTCGTGGTGCAGCAGCACGTCGGCGAGGTGCGCGAAGCGGCCCGCGTTACAACTGTGTGCCAGTGTGCGTGTACTCACTTGGTACGCGTCGGAGACGCGCTGCTGCGCCTCCACGTACGCGTCGAAGTCGGCCAGGTGCAGGAAGCGGTCGTGGTGCAGCAGCACGTCGGCGAGGTGCGCGAAGCGGCCCGCGTTACAACTGTGTGCCAGTGTGCGTGTACTCACTTGGTACGCGTCGGAGACGCGCTGCTGCGCCTCCACGTACGCGTCGAAGTCGGCCAGGTGCAGGAAGCGGTCGTGGTGCAGCAGCACGTCGGCGAGGTGCGCGAAGCGGCCCGGCGCGCCCGGCGAGAAGAAGCCGCTGCGGATCTGCTCCACGCACTGACGGAGCTCTGGATTGCGCTCGTAGTATTCGTACGCGTTGTAGCTGTACATTCCAAAAATACTGATATTAGCTTAATCCCTCGACTCTTTCAGAACTCATTAGGTACTAACTTTTCACTAGCAATACACTAGCGCTCCGATAATAATAAACGGACGAATAGAAATAGAACAAGACAGCCCTTGTGATCTTTTTTCTGTGGATTTGTTTATTATTTTTTAAATTGTGAGTACTCTGCACGCCATAAGTGATTTTTTAGATGTAAGCAGCAGGAAACAATTTGGCAGAGGTCTCAGGACCAAACCACCTCACAAACTCGACATCGTTGACCCTCATTCCGAATATGAATAGGTTGTCCTCGCCGGCCTCCTCAGCCATCTCCACGTTAGCGCCGTCCATGGTGCCGATAGTGAGCGCTCCGTTCAACATGAACTTCATGATGCCCGTACCAGAGGCCTCAGGCCTCACAAACCACACTTACCCGCGCTTCTGCAAGTCGTCGACATCGTTGACCCTCATTCCGAATATGAAAAAGTTGTCCTCGCCGGCCTCCTCAGCCATCTCCACGTTAGCGCCGTCCATGGTGCCGATAGTGAGCGCTCCGTTCAACATGAACTTAATGATGCCCGTACCAGAGGCCTCAGGCCTCACAAACCACACTTACCCGCGCTTCTGCAAGTCGTCGACATCGTTGACCCTCATTCCAAATATGAATAGGTTGTCCTCGCCGGCCTCCTCAGCCATCTCCACGTTAGCGCCGTCCATGGTGCCGATAGTGAGGGCTCCGTTCAACATGAACTTCATGATGCCCGTACCAGAGGCCTCAGGCCTCACAAACCACACTTACCCGCGCTTCTGCAAGTCGTCGACATCGTTGACCCTCATTCCGAATATGAAAAAGTTGTCCTCGCCGGCCTCCTCAGCCATCTCCACGTTAGCGCCGTCCATGGTGCCGATAGTGAGCGCTCCGTTCAACATGAACTTCATGATGCCCGTACCAGAGGCCTCAGGCCTCACAAACCACACTTACCCGCGCTTCTGCAAGTCGTCGACATCGTTGACCCTCATTCCGAATATGAAAAAGTTGTCCTCGCCGGCCTCCTCAGCCATCTCCACGTTAGCGCCGTCCATGGTGCCGATAGTGAGCGCTCCGTTCAACATGAACTTCATGTTGCCCGTACCAGAAGCCTCGGTACCTGTGATGATTAAAAGAAAGCATTTCAAAGTAAGGTAAAGTACGCAACACATCTACACATTTTTCGGACATACGGCTGTTAGTCGGTGTCTTCAAAAAAAGCGAGCCGATATTCGATAAAGGTTCGTAATAACTGATCGAGCGGACGGGCGGAGAAGCAAAGGTCCAGCGCCCAGGAGATATGTTGATAGTGGTTATAGAAATATGTGGTGCAAGAAGTCATAAAGTCCACACTACAGGCAGCCGGTGAAAAGCGCTTTGACGACTGAACTAACGTATTATAGGTAAGACACCTGTAGGTCCACGTATCATTGTCTCTCTCTTTACACAAGGGTTAAAAAGAGACAGAGTTATAGTGGACCGGACGCAGATTACTGGGTCGTGCCTTATATTAACTGGAGCCACACCTGCAGATGACAAGACACGAGGAAACGACCAGGAGGAAGGGTCAAGTTACCAGCGGTGGAGATCTGCTCGCTGAGGTCGGCCGCCGGTATGATGCGCTCCGCGAGCGTCACGCGGTAGTTCTCCAGGTCAGCTTCAGCTTGTCCCCCACGTTGTTTACCTTATATTAACTGGAGCCACACCTGCAGATGACAAGACACGATGAAACGACCAGGAGGAAGGGTCAAGTTACCAGCGGTGGAGATCTGCACGCTGAGGTCGGCCGCCGGTATGATGCGCTCCGCGAGCGTCACGCGGTAGTTCTCCAGGTCAGCTTCAGCTTGTCCCCCACGTTGTTTACCTTATATTAACTGGAGCCACACCTGCAGATGACAAGACACGATGAAACGACCAGGAGGAAGGGTCAAGTTAGCAGCGGTGGAGATCTGCTCGCTGAGGTCGGCCGCCGGTATGATGCGCTCCGCGAGCGTCACGCGGTAGTTCTCCAGGTCAGCTTCAGCTTGTCCCCCACGTTGTTTACCTTATATTAACTGGAGCCACACCTGCAGATGACAAGACACGATGAAACGACCAGGAGGAAGGGTCAAGTTACCAGCGGTGGAGATCTGCTCGCTGAGGTCGGCCGCCGGTATGATGCGCTCCGCGAGCGTCACGCGGTAGTTCTCCAGGTCAGCTTCAGCTTGTCCCCCACGTTGTTTACCTTATATTAACTGGAGCCACACCTGCAGATGACAAGACACGATGAAACGACCAGGAGGAAGGGTCAAGTTACCAGCGGTGGAGATCTGCTCGCTGAGGTCGGCCGCCGGTATGATGCGCTCCGCGAGCGTCACGCGGTAGTTCTCCAGGTCAGCTTCAGCTTGTCCCCCACGTTGTTTACCTTATATTAACTGGAGCCACACCTGCAGATGACAAGACACGATGAAACGACCAGGAGGAAGGGTCAAGTTACCAGCGGTGGAGATCTGCTCGCTGAGGTCGGCCGCCGGTATGATGCGCTCCGCGAGCGTCACCCGGTAGTTCTCCAGGTCAGCTTCAGCTTGTCCCCCACGTTGTTTACCTTATATTAACTGGAGCCACACCTGCAGATGACAAGACACGATGAAACGACCAGGAGGAAGGGTCAAGTTACCAGCGGTGGAGATCTGCTCGCTGAGGTCGGCCGCCGGTATGATGCGCTCCGCGAGCGTCACGCGGTAGTTCTCCAGGTCAGCTTCAGCTTGTCCCCCACGTTGTTTACCTTATATTAACTGGAGCCACACCTGCAGATGACAAGACACGATGAAACGACCAGGAGGAAGGGTCAAGTTACCAGCGGTGGAGATCTGCTCGCTGAGGTCGGCCGCCGGTATGATGCGCTCCGCGAGCGTCACGCGGTAGTTCTCCAGGTCAGCTTCAGCTTGTCCCCCACGTTGTTTACCTTATATTAACTGGAGCCACACCTGCAGATGACAAGACACGATGAAACGACCAGGAGGAAGGGTCAAGTTACCAGCGGTGGAGATCTGCTCGCTGAGGTCGGCCGCCGGTATGATGCGCTCCGCGAGCGTCACGCGGTAGTTCTCCAGGTCAGCTTCAGCTTGTCCCCTACGTTGTTTACCTTATATTAACTGGAGCCACACCTGCAGATGACAAGACACGATGAAACGACCAGGAGGAAGGGTCAAGTTACCAGCGGTGGAGATCTGCTCGCTGAGGTCGGCCGCCGGTATGATGCGCTCCGCGAGCGTCACGCGGTAGTTCTCCAGGTCAGCTTCAGCTTGTCCCCCACGTTGTTTACCTTATATTAACTGGAGCCACACCTGCAGATGACAAGACACGATGAAACGACCAGGAGGAAGGGTCAAGTTACCAGCGGTGGAGATCTGCTCGCTGAGGTCGGCCGCCGGTATGATGCGCTCCGCGAGCGTCACGCGGTAGTTCTCCAGGTAGATCAGCTTCAGCTTGTCCCCCACGTCGGGGTCGTTGTTCACCTGAGCACGAGGACAAGGTTCTCATTTAGTTAATCCAGTTATATTATAAATTATAATGAGCTTCGCGGTGTTCTCGACGTGCTCTCTTATTGGCGGTTCTTAGCACAATCAGATTGATTCATTTACCACATACGACAAAGCAAATCTACGATCTCATAGATAGTTGACCTGGCATGTATATAGTCATTTATTTCCGACTGAGCGGCCTTTTGAGACCTACGGACGAACTTAATCGTGCCGTTATCAAACTTAAAAAAACGGAGTAATCCTTGGTACATGTTGTGATGCGGGTTCTGAACCCACACCCATATCCTCCAGCCTTTAGGGCCTTAGGGAGGTTTCCAGACTAACTCAGGGGCACTACGAGAGGATCAAGGGTTCATTAAATGCAAACGCCGAGTGTCAAGGTAACAAAGTGGGTCTTACGCCCGTTTATTTACAATACTTAATGAATGTGATATTCTAGCGCTATTTATGAGACCTAGGTATGCTACGGTAACACGGTCGCGGACCTATCCTGAGGGACTACGGGATATTAGTGGTATCGGTTAATTTGGAAGCTCAAGGCGGACGTGGGCGTGCCAATACCGCCGCCTTAAAAGCTACGGGAACCTGGAACCCCTGGCGAATGAGGGCGAGCCACAACCACCGCCGCGGGGATGATTCCAGGGTGAGTTTAGTCCAAGGCTGGTGAGGACGTGCCAAAACCACCTGCCTAAAAGACTCGGGAGTCGGGAAGGAGGAAGGGAGGGGCAGTGCTATCCGGAGCGGGCTCCGAAGAACACTACTGGCGTCGTATGCGCGCTCTCGCTTTTATGCCCGCGCGGCGGCCGGTCGGTGTGACGCCACTACTCTGCCCCGCGCGCCGCCCGCGCAGCCCGCAGTACTTTTCCACGGCGCGCCGCCGTGGTGTGTGTGACGTAGGCATCGTCACATGCCCCCTCCGCGGCTGGAGATTTTTACCTGTGGGAAAAATCACCGTTAGAATATGGGCTATTAAGTCGACCCATAAACCCCCTTTTTTTTAATATTATATATATTCTTTTCTTTTAATCATCTTTTTTTTGTTTTTTTTAGCTTTTTTTTACCTTTTTTTTTCGGTATCATTTTTTTATATATATATTTTTTTTTGAATATAATTTTCTTTTCTTATGTACTTATATTATGTTCGCCCTTATTCCCTTGCGTCATGGTTCATATCGGCATGTGCCCCGGTTGTATTCGTTTGTTTTTCCTAGGTACGGTTGGCGGGATCGGAAAGTTTGTTGTTACTATTTCCTACTGTATTTGTTACACATTTGGGTTTATATTCGCACGCGCATCCTGGCCGCGGCCGATTGTTGACATGCCGGTTGCAGTTGTATTTTCCTTTGAAGTTCGGTTCGCCGCCGTATTTCTTTAGCTTTACGTGCGGTGTCGGTAATACGTTTCGGATATTCGGGTTACGGTGTGTACTATACGGCGGGGTTAATCTGCGTTCGGTTCCGTACTTGCGTCGTGTAACATTAGACGACTTCGATACAATCTGGAGTCTGTTGTCTATTATTTGATTGTGTTCCGGGTTCTTCGGGTAGTACCTCTGTTTGATTGGTTCCTTGTGTTTTAATTTAATTTTATGTTCGGTCCACGTGTTCCCTTTATGTCTTGTTTCGCATAACTCGAATTCTTCCTTCAGTATTGTCTCGAGTTGTTCCTTCTGTGCCATCGTTAGGGTTTTTCCCGTCTGTTCTGTTGTAGCACTTGACTTTACCGGGTGATCGCCCTCCTGACATGGGTTGTTTGGTGTCCCTGAGACGTCTCGGTTCCCTGTCGCTCGTCGTTCTTTTCTTGTGTAGTTGGCTCCTCGGCGTGTGACGGCTCGCCCGCCCACGTTATTGCCATTCCTACTCGTCTGAGGATGTCCATCCCCACAATCGTGTGTGTAGCTGATGGTAACACCCGCACCCAATGTCTTATCGTGGTTCCCTTCATTTCTATATCCACTAATACACTCTTGTTTATCTCTGTTTTCGCTCCGTCGGCCAGAACGATCTCCTTTTGTGCCTGTTTTTCTAAAGCGCCTTGTGCTTTACAGGCGTTATATACTTGCTCATTGACAAATGTATTCGTGGACCCTGTGTCCACCAAGCAGCTGTGTGTATTTCCCATTATTTGTGCTTCGACATAAAACCGGTTTTCTTCGCGATCCCGAACTCTTACGGACCCCAGGAACTCTCTTTTCCCCCCGGTTTCTTCTGAATGTGATGTGGTCTGCCTCCACCTCCCTTGCGGGTTTGCGCGTCCCTCGTTCCTATATTTACCCTCGTACGAGTATGTAGCTCGGTTTCTATCGGTTGGCGTTTCGATGCCCTCGTATTCGGTTGCCAACCGTACTAATCCGCCAAGGTCCTTATAGTCCTGCTTTTATTATATATAATTTATACTTTATTAACATGTTTTCATGTATACGGTGCAGCTTTTCTTTTTCATTTAACCTTCCATATCTTCTCATTATCGTCTGCAAATCGGTCAAATAATCGGTGAAACTTTCTCGAAACTGTTGCTTTCTCGCAACTATGCTCACGATTAGGTTCTCTGCATAATTACTAGGGAAGTAGTACAGCTTGAAGAGTTCCAGGAATTCTTCCCACGTTTTCCAGTAATGTACGTTATTTCTGTACCATAGTAACGCTTTACCTTGTAGGATGCGTGGTAGCGCGGGCAGGATCTCCTCCTTTTCTATACCGCTGGCCGAGGTCAGCTCTTCTAATCGCTCTATGAACTCCACGGCGCTATCGGATGTCGTGTAGGACAAGTTCCACTCCCTAATAAGCTTGTTGAGATTTGCCTTACTTTTTCCCTCGTCACTTGCCATGTTTTGAGGTTGGTTTTCCGGCGGTGTCCTATGTTCCTCTGAGCTGATGATGGACTCTACGAGTAACTTCCGTATTTGTTCCACAGTCAAGCCCTCTGTCGGTATGTCCCTTTTCTCCGCCTCTTCGATTAGTCCTGGCTTTTTAAGGAGATATATCCAGGCTGTCGGCATTTGTTTGCGTCTGTTCGGCGCTACCGGATCTCTGGAGAATGTTATTCGTCGTGATTCGGTTCACGGTAGTCTTCTATTAAGTTCGACGGTATTGTACGGTCGTTGAAGCGGCGATAAACTTATATGTTGGTGAAACGGTAGTAACGTGTACGGCGGCAGATTATAGGGAATTTAGCACGGCGGTAAATTATACGGTGTTTAAATCGGCGGTGAAATGTACGGAATTTACAATAGCGGACGAGACGCGTCGCGCTAGGTATGCTAGATACTATCACACTCCCTTGATCCCTCTTGAGCTAGAAATACTATAAAGTGAGTTTTTAAGTTGGGCGCCAAATGTGATGCGGGTTCTGAACCCACACCCATATCCTCCAGCCTTTAGGGCCTTAGGGAGGTTTCCAGACTAACTCAGGGGCACTACGAGAGGATCAAGGGTTCATTAAATGCAAACGCCGAGTGTCAAGGTAACAAAGTGGGTCTTACGCCCGTTTATTTACAAAACTTAATGAATGTGATATTCTAGCGCTATTTATGAGACCTAGGTATGCTACGGTAACACGGTCGCGGACCTATCCTGAGGTACTACGGGATATTAGTGGTATCGGTTAATTTGGAAGCTCAAGGCGGACGTGGGCGTGCCAATACCGCCGCCTTAAAAGCTACGGGAACCTGGAACCCCTGGCGAATGAGGGCGAGCCACAACCACCGCCGCGGGGATGATTCCAGGGTGAGTTTAGTCCAAGGCTGGTGAGGACGTGCCAAAACCACCTGCCTAAAAGACTCGGGAGTCGGGAAGGAGGAAGGGAGGGGCAGTGCTATCCGGAGCGGGCTCCGAAGAACACTACTGGCGTCGTATGCGCGCTCTCGCTTTTATGCCCGCGCGGCGGCCGGTCGGTGTGACGTCACTACTCTGCCCCGCGCGCCGCCCGCGCAGCCCGCAGTACTTTTCCACGGCGCGCCGCCGTGGTGTGTGTGACGTAGGCATCGTCACAATGTAACAGGTACAGTAAACAGTAGATGGTAAAACAAATTAAAAACATTTTTCAGGAATTAGACGAAAAAAGCATGAATTAGGAATTGATAGAGATTAAGAGCAGCCTTTGTTTTTCATTCAGACACTAGGTAGGTAAAGTAGAGTGTTAACTCACCGTGTTACCGACGGCACAGGCCAACGCGATAATCTGCTTGGCGATGTAGTAGCCCGGCGCCGCCTTGCCCCCGATCATGACGGTGCGCGGCGTCACCGCCGCCGAGGGGTCCCTCTTGATCCGGTTGTACAACGTGATCACGTGCAGAATGTTCAACAGTTGACGCTTGTACTCGTGAATACGCTTTACTTGCACGTCGAACATGGACGCAGGGTTAATCTTAACCCCAGTGTCACGCTCGATCAAAGAAGCCAGCTTCAACTTGTTCTCCTGCTTGACTTTCATTACGGCCCGCTGGAAACCAGGGTCCTTCGCCCAACGCTTCAAGTCTTGCAGCTTCTCAAGATGAACAGTCCAATCTTCACCGATCTTCTCACAGATCAAATCAGTTAAACCAGGATTGCAGAGCAGCAGCCAACGACGGGGAGTGATTCCGTTAGTCTTGTTCTGGAACTTCTCGGGCCACATTTCGAAGAAATCCCGGAAGATAGTCGCTTTGAGAATCTCTGAGTGTATAGCGGCGACGCCGTTGACGGCGTGAGCGCCCACCACGCAGAGGTGCGCCATGTTGACGCGCTTCTCGCCCTCCTCCTCGATCAAGGACATGCGGCGGAGACGGTCGGCGTCGCCCGGCCAGCGTTTCCCCACCTCCTGGAGATGGAGGAAGTTGATGTGGTAAATCAGTTCCATGTGTCTCGGCAGGCAGTTCTCTAACATAGACACAGGCCATCTTTCTAAGGCCTCAGGCAGGACGGTGTGGTTCGTATACGCGCAGCACTTATTGACCAGCTTCCAGGCCTCGTCGTAAGGGAGATTCTCTTGGTCAATCAGGATCCTTAGCAGCTCAGGGATCGCTAATGCGGGGTGCGTGTCGTTGAGTTGGATGGCGACCTTTTCTGGGAGGCTATCGAAGGTGGTCCTCACGGCCTCTCGGGAGCCGAACTTGGAGGACTTGTACCGGCGGAGGATATCTTGGAGAGTGGCCGCGCACATGAAGTACTCTTGGCGGAGACGGAGCTCCTTGCCCTCGAAGAAGTTGTCGTTGGGGTAGAGGACGCGGGTGATGTTTTCGGCTACGTTACGGTCAAGTACGGCTTGGATGTAGTCACCGGAGTTGACTGCGGAGAAAAACAAAACGTTAAAGGTCTTAGCGTCGCCAAATTGAAGTGAGCCCTGGAACTTTTGGTAGCATGCCGTATTATAATGTGTTAATTGACCATGTAACAACATAAGTCATGACATCTAATATAACGTTTTATTTTTAGACTTTGACTTTGACTTCGAAAATGATAATTTTGGGTATAATTTATTGCGCCTCCATAGATTCAAGAACCACGGCACGCTACCAAAATTCCCAAGCCTAGTAATTAGTTTATTTAGCGGATTTGTTTCCTTTCAGACAAAATATTTGATGTGACGTGAAGAATGCAGATTAAAGACAAAGTCAAAGTGATTTATTCTTCAATTTAGGCATATATATTACATGCACCTATGAATGTCGATAAACTACCACCGGTTCGGAAAGAAAACCTCTGCCTCGAGAAGAACCGGCGTAAAAAACTCGGCGAGGTGTTATTTTTTCAAAACAGTATACAATATATCATTTCAGTATCAGAGTATTATACATTTTTAATATTACATTGTAAGCCTATTTATTTTGCGATAGATTTCTAGTGCAGGATTTTATCGCTGCCGAATATCCCTATCCATGACGTAATCGTTTATCTTATAATATGCTTTTGAAATAAGTGTCTGTTTTACGACAGATTTGAATTTAGAGTCAGTAAGTTCGGTAATGTGTTTTGGAATTTTATTGTAGAATTTTATACAATTTCCCAAGAACGACTTTTTCGCTTGCAGTGCCTGTAAAAAGTTGTTTTGAGCTTCCCTGCGCTTCTGGTAACCTTGGGCCTATCAGTGTTTGTTGAGTAGTTGTATAAATTCTTCCTAACATACATTATTATTTCAAATACGACGGCAGTGTTAGAATATCTGTTTCCTTGAAGAATTCTCTTAATGACTCACGCGACCCGAGGTTATAAATTGCTCTAACAGCCCTTTTTTGTAAAATAAATACATTCTCAATCTGCCGCTGATCCCCATAAAATAAGACCATAAGTAATTATACTGTTAAAGTAAGCGAAGTAAACTAACCGTGCCGTTGCTACATTGGTAAGCTGCCTTATTCTCCTGACTGCAAAAACAGCGGAGCTCAACCTACTTCCTATTGCAGTTATGTGGAAACCCCACTGCAGTTTAGAGTCTAACGTCATACCTAAGAATACAGTTGACTTCACAAATTCTATGGTTTCACCATTTAGTTTAATATTTGAGGCTAAGTTTACATTTGAGTTCGGTAATGTGAACACTAAGTTATTGGCAGCAAACCAGTCAGATATCATGGACAGGGTATTATTTGGTTCAATGAGTTCAGTATTTTTACTATTATCCTTGAACAGTAACGAGGTGTCATAGGCGAATATGACAATGCCTGATCTTCGGCTTACCATATATGGTAGATCGTTTACATAAACAAGGAACAGGAATGGACCTAAAATAGATCCTTGAGGTACTGCCGTCTCCACCACTGTCTCTGACGAAATGGCCCCGTTTATCGCTACCTTTTGATTCCTTTGTGTTAAATATGACTCAATGAGATCCAATGCATTCCTCTAATACCATAAAATTTAAGTTTACAAATTAAGGTACTATGATCTACACAATCAAATGCCTTGGAAAGGTCACAGAAGACTCCAATGGCGTCCTGCGACTCTTCCCAAGACTGCAGAATGAATTTAATCAAACTTGCACCAGCATCAGTAGTTGACCTACCCTTTGTGAAGCCGAACTGCTGTGCGTGCAAAATCTTGTTATAATTAAAGTGAGAAATCAATTGCGTTAGCATTATTTTTTCAAATATTTTGCTAAACGCGGGTAGGATAGATACGGGACGATGATCAGAAGGATTATCTCTATGGCCTGATTTGAAAATAGGAACTACTTTACTGCATTTCATTAAATCTGGAAAAATGCCATTGTCTATACAACTATTAAAAATAAAAGCTAGAGTAGGTGCAACAACATTTTTATTAATTTAAAAGATTTCAGTATATCTAGAGGAGAAAGATGATGAAAATTGAAAATACCTACGTTCTCTAACTTTACATTCTCACTCAGAAAGGATTCAGCTAATGTACTAGACGATTGCAAACTTTTTGTTGTCACGAACGGAATTTTGGAAAAGAAATTGTTAAATTCATTGGCTACTTTTCCTGCGTCAAACTAATGAATCGGGAAATTGTTCTTTGGAATGCCGACTCGACGTATCTATAGTAATAGGACTAATAGGTAGGTACATTGTTGTTGCGCCTAAAAACGGAAGTGGAATGGAATCCTATGGAATTCAATATGATATACATATATATAGGTTATACGTATACGCGGGCTGGATTTCCGCAACTCGACATCATAAATGCGTCTATTTTGCGTATGGATGTGCACTACTGTTATTCGTGCCAACCCAGTTCCACCAGGAAGCCTAGCAGACCCTTTATGTTGCCGACGGCCTCCGGCAGTGACCCCGGCGGTTCCGAGGTGCTTTGCCCGGTATGCTGCCGCCCCAGGGCACGTCAGGATGACGTGGGCGGCTGTCTCCTCCTCTACTCGTATATGATAAATAATATCTAATATCTAGATACCATACATGGCCGATATAGACAAGTCCCTTACGGGCAACGAAAAGGAAATAGCGGATTTCGTTAAGTATCTTGGTTTTTTTTTACTACTATGGGGGTGGTTGGCGTGACAGCCCTGCACCCTGAAATCACCAAAACAAAATATGCAGTCATAGCGCGACGTTAGTTCACATTTGTTCAGGGATTGAAATCGTTAGGATCTTCCTAATTTTACCTTACAAAAAACCGGACAAGTCGCGTGGTGAGGGTTCCGTAAAATATGGAGAATTTTCCCGTTACTTTGAATACTCAAACTTCTTATAGGTTTTCCTGTAATCTTTAGGCAAGGAACTATTTTCTACTATAACATATACATCTAACTATTCCTAAATTACTTCAAATCTGTTTTTGCTAAAATTATAAAAATAAAAATGAGATGCTTACAACTACCCCTTTCATTTTATATATCACACAATACAGTTTGCCAGTTTACCCCCATAAAGTGGCCCCCTTGTTCAGAATTCATTAATTTACTTTACGCGTCCATCTTTGGGTCACCAATTTACATATGTGTACCAAATTTCAACTCAATCGGTCCAGTAGTTTCGGAGCAAATTGGCTGTGACAGACGGACAGACAGACAACCGAGTGATCCTATAAGGGTTCCGTTTTTTTCCTTTTGAGGTACCGGAACCCTAAAAATCGGCCAAGTGCGAGTCGGACTCGCGCACTAAGGGTTCCGTATCATGTCACGTTACGTGGACTTCCAAAGAGGTTGAAAGCCCACGTAACAGGTTTAAGGACTAACTAAATGAAAAAGAATAGGTCTGGGTCGGGGTTATTTATTTTAAACTTATTTTTGATAATGTAGGCATAATTTTTGGTAATGTACTTATTTTTGACGCGCCGGGGTGATGGTGGGGGAAAGAGCCATGCCTACGCGTATTTTACTTATTCTCCCAGTAAAATGATAAATAATATAAAAACCTGAATACGTATTCCATATTATTCAATGACTATTTTTAATTTTATAGTTTTTTTTAATCGATAAACATCGAAAGGTCTTATAAATTAACAACACTATATAAGTGATTGTTCTAGCTAGCTAGTTTCATATTTATTAAATAATCACTAGCTTCCGCTCGCAACTTCGTCTGCGTAGATCCCCGGGAAAAAACAATCCTACATTTTAATAAAGGCTATAAACTATCTTCGTGCAATATTTCATCCAAATCGGTTCAGCCGTTTAAGCCGGATTGAGTAACAAACATCTAATTAATAAATTATGCGCAAAAAGGCGGCGTCTTTGCTTATTAGGACGAGGCCCAGCATTTTGAAAATGATTGCTGATCATGTTTGTTGCCCTATAGTTAAGCAAGTTAAATCTAATTTAGTTTTTAAGTTCTGACATACAGCCTTGGTCAAAAGTATTGAGCACTCATGCGTTTTTCATACCAAAGTCCAACTTTACAAGGTTTATTTATATATTTTATAATAGAAAGTTGTGTATCTATCGGAAAAATTCGTCATATTTATTGGCGTTAAGGGAAATTCCGTGAAAAAAATTATACACCTTTATTGCAAAACCCGACTCTTTCTAGCTTCAGTTTTTACACGCAAATAGCAATTTCGAAATGATATATATTAATGATTTTCACATGTTCAAACACTTATTATATTTTACGTCTTCATGTATTTATGAAATTGAAAAATAATACTTGTAAATAAATAATAATCGAAAATTTATGACCCCAACTAACCCCGATGATATTCGTATAATAATAAATTTCTTAAAAAACACTAATAGCACAGGTATTTATGGAATATCAACAAAAATTATCAAAGTAGTCACACCCATTATATCAACACCAATTAGTTTTATCATTAACTTGTGTATTGAAAAGGGTATATATTTCCTCAGAAGTTGAAAATATCGATTATCAAACCACTCTTCAAGAAAGGCGACAAAAATGACGTGAATAACTATCGACCCGTAGCTTTAATATCAGTTTTTTCAAAGGTAATTGAAAAGGTCATTTATAATAGTATTAACTCATTCTTTGAAAAAAAAAATATTTGCTAAAGAACAAAATGGTTTTCGAAGAAAAACATCAATAAATTTTTGAACTACTACAAACAATTATGAAAAACATTGATAATAGGGTACCCGTTTGTGCAATTTACATGGACATGACGAAAGGCTTCGACTTCGTCGACCACAGCTTATTGTTAAATAAGTCCACGATTTGATCAAATCTTATTTAAGCAACAGGAAACAAATTACTCAAATAAATAGAATCTGCCTAGAGTCCAAGACAGAAATTACGTATTCTTCAGATGCTAGAGAACTAACGTGCACACACGCAACGTTCCACAAGCGAGCGTTTTGGGGCCATTACTATCTCTTATATATATAAATGACTTCCCACAAGCTATTGACTATCCTATGGTGTTTTTTGGTGATGACAGCACAGTAATCGTCACAGGAGAAAACTCGGGACACATATGAATTAAACATAAATGGAACACTTGAATTAGTAATTGACTGGTGAAATAAAAATAATTTGAAAATCAACACATCTAAGACAAAGGTTATGAATTTTAAATAGAAAACTAACAAGTTTCCGCATTTAGCGGTGACATATCAAAATGAAAATATCGACGAAACTGACATAGCACATTTCTTAGGATTACGGTTAGATAGTAAGTTGACATGGAAAAGCCAAATTGATATAATATGTAATAAACTTAACAAATATTTACACACACTATATAATCTTAGGAAAGCAGTTAACCAAGCTACAGTTTTTACGGCATATCATACATATGTTACTTCAACATTAAGATATGGGGTTATATTTTGGGGGAACTCATCGGAAAGAGAAATAGTATTTAGAGGACAAAAAAATTTATAAGGGCCGTATGTGGCGTCCAAGTTTCAGACTCCTGTAAACCACTATTCCAGAAGTTGAAGATATTGACATTGCCGTGTCTATACATATATGAAGTGGTTGTATACATGTATGTACGTTAAACTTAATCTTAACCAATTTCCTAGTTTCAATAGTGTACGACAGCGAGGGAAAATAGACAACAGATCCTTTAAAACTTCCCTACTGTCAAAAAGTGTATTTGGTATGGCGCCTAGAGTTTACAATAAGTTACCAAGATCAATCTTAGACATAGACAACGTTAAGAATTAAAAAAAAGCCTATTTAAATTTTTGGCACTAAAAGCATACTATTCCATACAAGAATATTTAATAGACATAGACATATAATATAACATAACAGCATAGGTATACATTTTGAAAATCTTAATTTTTATTATTATTTTACTATATTATTATTTTATTTTGCGTAATTTGACAAAAGCATGATGCATGATTAATATGATTATTTAATAATTTTGTTTAATATATTCTCATTGTTTGTGTCATACATAAGTTATGACTATTTGTATGCCTTATGGCGAAGACATAGTGAGACCTGTAAATGTTCATAACATCTTTTTGACCTTCATATCTATATAACCGTTTGAGCTAGCTTCATGAAATTTGGGCTTCTAGATGTCCTTATGGATATTATTAAACACACGTAGTTTTATCTGTTTAAGTTAAAGAGGTTTTGAGGTACAGAAGGGTCAAAAGTGGCACCGAGTGGTTCGTGTAATATTACACTCGGCGCTGGCTAGCCAGTTCCTTTGCTTGAACTTGGCTTGACACGCTACGGCGTGTCTAGATACTTTATACAACATATTTTTGCATACATAAATGACTACGGCTTCGTTTATGTATGCGAAAAACAACCTTAAGTCGAAATACTAAAAGTTATATGCTGCGACAACCTATAACCGCCCGAGTAGGAATTATACGACAAATAAACACAAGTACTGTGAGGAACATCACAAGTTACTTAAATTGTCTTGTAACACATACCATTTTATCAATAAGGGACTGCCTGTGGACAAATCAGCTATCAAATATTGGATGTAAGGGCATTTTCACAATAGGTACTTACAGAACTTGAGGTTGAAGTCAATGGGGCTCTTGGCGGACCAGAGGCGGAGAGTGTTGACGACGTTGTTGTTGTAGCCGGGGATCGGGTTGTCGTACGGCATGGCGAACACAACCTGCGACAAGCGACACACGTCAGCGACTATATTATGCATATGCGCACTCACAGAATCCTACTAATATTATACACGTGAAAGTTTGGATGGATGTATGGATGGATGTACGTTCCACTTAATCTCAAAAACTGCTGAACGAATTTTGATGAAACTTTCCAGTTAAGTTGCTTCTATATCAGAATAGGACATAGGGTATAATTTATGTCAAATTTCATACCTTTTAGGGACGAAAAAGGGGGTGAAACTTTGTATGGAGACCAAATGATTTTGCTCGTTGCATTCATCAGGCGCTGGGTTTCAAAATGTATGGGAAAACTAAAATCCGACTCGCACTTAACCAAAATTCTAATTGATATTAGGTATTTAATAACACTTAGTAAATGAAAAACTATGTCTGTCTACGTGTCCCATTTTCTCGCCTAAATGGCTATATTGGCTATATCGATTTATGAGGATGAAGGTAAGATAGTTCTTATACCAAAACTCACATTTTAAGGAGATGAAATAGGAAATTAAAGTGTATGAGGAAGCGTATTATACGCGGACGAAGTCGCGAGCGGAAAGCTAGTACTTAAATAAGATGGAAGCGGCGTGTTAGCTAGTTACTTAGCGATCCTGCGTAGCCAGCCCCACACAATCATAACGGAATGTGAATGTCTACATGTAAATACTACTGCAAAACGCTTCTTATTGGTCAAAGCTTTTAATTCCATTGCGATTTCAACGGTTGCAATTTTTATGACGAAAAGTAACTCAAAACTTGCGGTCTAATTTCCAATGCCAAAAAAATGTCACGTAAGTCTATTCTTTATCAATATAGGAGCCAATTTCAGGGGTTTTCAAGTATGAAATGATATGTGAATAGTCTTGGTACATGCTCTAGTCCAGGCAATGAACTGACAACTTGTATGGAAAAAATGTCAAATTTGGAAATAATTTATAATAGCAACTTTTTTTTAAATTTAACGGATATATTATCAATTAAATAGTTACCTAGAGGCAAAATCCAACAAAAAATCAGACATCAAAAAATAAATAACTTAATTAGCTGATGAAACGTCGGAATAAATATTAATAAATGTTTTAATCTTTATCTTGGTTCATTAACATTAAAATATTCAAAAAAAGACTATGCATGCTTAATTCAAATCTATATAATTACTTCCGGGTGGAAAGTTTGTTGGATTTTTGACTAAAGCATCTTAGAATAACGTTTTAAAATGAAATAAACAAAAAAAACGCTATTATAAATTAATGTTTTTCGAAATTCTTGCATAACTAAACGTGAGCTTGACCCACTTTTGACGGAAATTGACATTAACTTTTTAATTGGAAAATGGAGGCCCTGTTCAAATGAACTTGACGTTCCCACCAAAAATTTAAATGTGAAAATGGGAGCCAATTTCAATATTAAGAATATGCGTGGTTGTCAACTTCGCCGATAAAAGAATTGAGATCTAAATGGGTCCAAGTTGAGTAGATAATCCTAAAATAACAAGTATTCTTAAGAACATACAATTTCGTATTTTTTCTACTAGGTACAACAACATCTGCTTTGTGTTCAAATTTAAGAAGTTATACTTATATATAGCAAATAACTTAGGAGAAATTGATGCTGAAGATTTGACTTGGCTAGTTTTTACATACAAGATATCTGATAATTGGCTAATCAACTTATGATCTTTGTGTTATACGTAAGTACCTAACTGTTTATACGAGTATATTGTAAGATGATATCTTACTCTTCGAAAAATTTGGCTTGCTAGTAAAAGCTTAATTTTACGTTATTTATGTTGGTTCTAGTTCTAGTGAATATGACTTTCAATAGAAAAAATTACAAATTTTGTAGTCCGGAGTGTTTGGATGCACTAAAAAAACTTTTTTGCTAAATTTGGAGGACTGGACGAATTGAACTCACTATAGTTATTAAACTATGTGGAGTATTTTAACTTTGAGATAAAATTGTAATACTTAGAAAGCTACAAAACATAATAAGTTATTATTACTAAATACTAGTTAGTTTTTTAGGGTTTTATTCTCACTTTGTTGTCCATCTGTCTGTCTGTCAAGACCCTTTATCTCGGGAACGCGTATAGAGTTGAAATTAAAACCATATACTCAGGTCTACGGCCCCTTGAAGATGTGAAAAAGTCGAACTTCTAAGTAAACACGGAGGAATTTTACGGGACCCTCACCACGCGAGTTGAACTCGCACTTGTCTGGTTTTTTTTATATGCAGTCAAATTATGAGACATTTTTTGGTTTTAAAAAGTGGTAAAACCTACGGCCTCACGTCGTTCACGCCAATCGGACCTGCACGGTTTTTATTTGGCGGCCGATATACCTTCATAGTGACAGTGTTGCTTGGAGAAATTAACCGACTTTTTTGTGTGCAATACTTCGACAGTCCATTTGGCATTGTATCAAATGCAAAAAATACATTGGCTAATCAACTAATTCACTACTTGGCACAAACTCTCACAAACTACAATGAAGCGACTGCGTGAATTTTACTTTGAACCATAGATTGCTTAGGTTAGGAACCGTCCGTAATTGCGTTAAAATACAGATTTTGTCCGAGTTGTTTACAGCTTTCATTCCATACATCCATACAACTACATGCGTTCACCTGTCGCGCAGAATCCATAAGGGTAAAAAAAGGTGTACTTAATTACAAAGATGCATATGTTGACCTCTAATTTCATACAGTTGCTATGAGTCTAGGGACCAAGATCGCCGACAAAAAGGTGTTTGTCAGTGCTCCGTGGAGGATTGTCGTCTTTCGGATGCAAATTAGACGTATCGCCTGCAAAAGAATGAAGGAATGACGACCTATGTCATTCCGACATACATTCGACTGGCGTACAGACGACAGTCCTTCACGTCATGAAGTTCACGAACCGTAGACTTGAAATTTTAGCCTTGATCTACACGATCCCCGTCAGAGACAGTCGTCCAAAAATTATTATAGTAGGTAGCAACATTATAAGCTGAGAATATGCACTGAAACGAGCGTAACACGTAAATATTATGTTTACGATGAAAACATAATGTGCATGTGCGTAAGTAAATCTAGTGTTAGGTACGTACAAATGCACATCAAGATAATCTGGATGACCTATTGAGATTTAACCTTGTTAAATAGATATATAATTATATATTTACATAGAATTAAAGGCTAACTACAATTTTTTTCCTTAATATGTAGATTGCATTGCTTTACAGGTAACTTCTCTTGGTTAATTACGTATCTAGATAATTATGTGGGTGATTTTCACGTAGCGTTTTTTAATCGCTCAATGGTTGTATTTACCACCTTTGTAATATATTTTGATTATGAATTAAAATTAAAATCACTAAAAAATATGATACCTAGCAAAGGTATCGTGGATAGATTTTGATTTTGTAAGATTAAACTCGGTTAACTACTGAACAGTTAATATGGGGGGTACATTTATTTGAGAATCACCCATTTACGCACTTGAAGAATCTCTACGCGCGCAGCTAAGTGAACGGCTGGTATAATTGTATGATTGGACGAATATTCAGCGTTTTTTACCCGACTGGCGAAGAAAAGGAGGGTTATGTTTTTCGAGCGTATGTATATATGTATGTATGTGTGTATGTCTTATTCTTTGGTATGCCCTGCAGCCTAAACCGTTTGACGGATTTCGACATCGTGGTGTCGTTGGATTCCTCTTAATCGTGGGAGTGACATAGGCTATAATATTTGCAAAAAAGCAGTTAGGTTTTTCGAAAAATCTTTTGATTTCACTTGTTTTGGGGTTTTTTGTTATCCGTCATTGTCGTCGCCAGCAAATACCTACTATTAAAAGAGATGAATATCAGAGTCCAGTTTAGATGAAGACGTAACAAGACAATACCGGTACTGAGTCTTTTTTGATTAAAGTTTCCGCGGTATGTTTTACCTCTGCTGACATAATCTTGAGCCGACAATGACGTTAGAACCGAGCGGTTCAAACGCCAGGAGATTCACCCGATTGTAGGTAATATAAAAATTAAGGCTTGGCATTAATAGATTAGCACTTTGCTACTAGAGTGGTCAACGAGTTTTAATCTGAAAATTTTAATGTAAAATTGCTGTGTTTACTCATAACTAGAGTTACAGAGGATGCCGACGTCTTTCAAAATAAGCAGGGCCTCCTATCGTATTACTAAGCTAATTGGTACTTATTTAAGTCTGTTTTCTATTCCATTTAAACAATGATCATATCAATTGATAAGAAAGTGTGACCCCCAACCCCGGCAGAAACTATACCGATTCATGGTTTCAGTCAGTCAATAACAATTCATTAATTCACCTTTAAAGATCAATAAAATCCAGAACAAACTACTGATTAGACGATATCTAATACAAGCGTAATTAAGCATAGTAACTGATAAATGTTATCTCATTTCAATAAACAGTAGATGAAGCTACGCGGGCAAAGTACTCAAATTATCCTAAGCACGATTCTAATAGTCTAATGTCAAGAGAATAAGGATGATGTAGATCATCTAGAGCGTGTTATTTTGCGTAGCTACTTCTGCGCTGACTGTACATTCGCGGTTCACAACGACGAGTTGAGAGGTCGTTGTCTTTCAGTATAAATAGCCGAACGAGTGTGTGTATATCTTGAAGATTGGTTTTGTCCGAAATGTCTTTTAATATCTGAAGGTCGGGGCGTCCTCTGGCTGGAGTATGCCAGTGCCAGACTGAGTGTGCAATTTACGGAGTAAAATGGTTTTTTTGTTGTTCTAAGCTAAGACAGCTGTCAACGTCATTTTAAACGTAGATTGACTCCAGAATGTTTGATGCAATCCGAACGGGCTTAGTCAGCAATTAACTTTTGAAGTTACAATTTTTTTGTGCGGCTGCATCTCACTGAAGGCTCCCGTATCCTTAACAATTAAGAACAAGACAGACAATATACACTACGACCTCTATAACCCGACCGAACCCCGAAAATGTACCCCCCGTTCGGACTAGGGAGCGTTCGGATTATAGTATACAGAGAATTTATACTTAGGGTATTTTTATTGAATAAAATAAACAATATTGTGTAACAAGTGGAATTAGAAGATTTTTCAAAAAACCCAACTGTTTTTTTGCAGTTATTATAGCCTATGTCACTCCCACGATTAAGAGGAATCCAACGACACCTCATATGTCGAAATCCGTCAAACGGTTTAGGCTGCAGGGCGTGTCAAAGAATAAGACATACACACATACATAGATACATACGCTCGAAAAACATAACCCTCCTTTCCTTCGGCAGTCGGGTAATTAAAATAACAACACAAAATGCCGTACGAATAACAAAAACAAAAGCGCATGTCACCTGTTCGACATTGAGTGAGGCGAGTGAAGAATTATGTAGGCGTAGTAGGCGGGGGAGGGCGTTCGGATTACGGCGGGGTTCGGATTAGAGGGTGTCGGATTCAAGAGGTCGCGGTGTCTAAGGTAAATGAGCTAGTGACCGACCTGCGTGTCGACCCACTTCCTGCCCTGCGGGGTGTCCACGACGCGCCCGTAGAAGTTGACGGGCAGCATGAACTCGGGGCGCGCCTTCTCCCACGGGTTGCCGAAGCGCAGCCAGTCGTCGGGCTCCTCCTGCTGCTCGCCGTTCTCGATCTTCTGCGCGAAGATGCCGTACTCGTACCTTAAACCTGTGGAGGGATAACGTGGATTAAATAGCTCTACTTTTTCGGCTCATTTCCACCCGTATGCTACTACTGCTACTTCATAGTGAACTGCAGCTATAGCGCCAATCAGCATTGTACATTTTTTATTATATGCCACTTTCTTAGGGGTCCGATCGTAAGACTGGGGAAACGCTTAAAAGAACTTTTGTGTTAATGTTGCTATAATTCGTTTCGTTTAATAGAATTTTAGCGCTTAAGTAAATGGCAGACGTCACCAAGAGGATACTTTTGAAATCATAAACATCGTAACATATGTTTAATAATTTACTTTAAAAAACAAAGTTTTAACCGCCTTCAAATCAGTAGCCAAATTGGTTCAAGTTTGCCTATAAAATTTGAAGAATTCCCTCGGTTTCTCCAGGATCCCATCACCAGAACTGGATTTTGGTGACAACGGGACCAATCTGGAAGTATATGCTTTCAAACAAAGAAAGAATTTTTCAAATCGGTTCATAATATATTAAAATTACCGAGTTATCGCGTATCAAACACAAAAAAAAACAAACAATCTAATTGAGAACCTCATCATTTTTTGAAGTCGGTTAAAATCCGAAGCTTCTTCTTCCGAAGAAGAAGAAGAAAATCTAAAAGAAATGCGATCACGGTCGATTTGAAGAATTCCTAGTTAACAATCTAGAATGCCTACTTGTTATCACATTCGTATGTAGCTGTAGCACGCAGGTGCTCAGCAGAGGTCAAGGGTTGTACACGATTGTACCATGTGACTCACAAAAGCTCACAACACAAGATAAATATCACGCGTGGACTCATCAGCTCATCACACATGCAACCCTGGTTAATAAGACAGCAGCTTGCCTGAAGAACTCAGATCGCAATTCATAGTACGAGCCGAAATATGTAGAAATTTTACCTTTCCCAAGCCACACAAAAAAAACTGCGAGCAGTCTTTCACCCTAGATAAGCAAGCGAGTTTACCTACATTTTTTTTTGCATGGAAATGAGACAATTTTCTTTAGCCATTAGTTACAAATCGAACTTTGTATCGAGATTGTGGCTATATCAGACCCATTCAAATCATTCAGGTACAATTGAAAATGATGTCATGCATATTGCGATTTCTGATTGAAGTTACAAATGTTACAATGCAAACGAGGAAGCCTGCCATGATGCCATCATTGATTTTGTCATCAATCAACACAGGAACGAAAGACCCTAGTAGTATTTTGGACGGTCGCCACTAAACAACAATGAAAAGGATAAACGCCTAGAAAGTCTTCATGTCGTTATTTGTCCACGATCGCCGAGGTAACGTCTCAAAACCAACGTGCGAATCACAACGACGTCAGCGGAATATAAGAATCAGGTTGACCCCCCCCCCTAGGCCAGTTTAAGACTAGGTCGATTTGTGTAAAGTCTTCCAAAGACTTTTTATTTGTTTATTGTGGTAAGAAACACCGTGGAGTCAACAAATGCCTACAGATGTTCAGTCTCAATTTGGAGAAACATGCAATTAAATTGGCGCGGCGCCAGCAACTGTTGTCAACCGACTCAATTAGTATAATACGAGCGAATGTCGACTAGTTCAGTACTTCAGAAGCGCGACTGTTAGTCTTATTTTGATTTATGGTATCTTTATGTTGAGGCCCTTTTTACAAGCTTTTATATAGTTTCATCTGACAGTTTTAATATAACAAGCTGGTGATTTTTAGTAGCACTTTTTCTCACCAGTAAATATGACATAATTCGTATTTGCTAAAGCGAATTCCAGATTTTTTTTATCAACATCATCATCATCATCATCATCTTCAACATATTATTTTGTTTTTCTTTCTTTCATATCAGCCGAAAGATGTCCACTGCTGGACATAAGCCTCCCCCACAATAACCGGTCCTGCGCCACCCCCGCCCAGCGGGGACTCCCGCGATTTTTTTATACTGAGGTTCTATTCTACTATTGTTAATATTGATATGTAAGTATTGGACTGATACCTTGTGCTTGACTATTCATTTATTTATCGTATGGCAATTACAAAACACTAAGCTTTTATATTATGACGTACGTGGAATTGTTCACTGCACGATCAAATTAAGTATCTACTTCGTAATGGCCTCAATCAATTTAATTTGAAGTTTCTCCAGCAGTGAGTGAAGTAGTTTTTTGCTAGCTTGGTTGAATTTGATACTGCTAAAAGGTATTATGCATCTAAAAACTATGATATGATAAAAATATATTCTGATTAATTCAAAGCATTTAAATTTTAGTTTTTCTTGCATTCAGCTCATATAGGTCAAAATTATTGTTAATTTTTAGATTATTAACAGAATGCAAGTATTAAATGCAGACAAACTGTTAAATAAGTTTTGCAGGGAAATGTAATAGATTAAGTTTTGTATCCCATTGCTTTGTAAAATTAAAAAATAAAATATATAATTGACAGTTACAGCATGCAGCAGCAATCATTACATCAAGTATCATTCACAGAATACAAACTTTCCGACATCTGCACTCTGCACTGCACTGTATCTGTTATATTACTTTTTAAACTCTTTGATTAATTGATTGATGATGATGATTGATGAAAAATAAATTTGATTGGGAACAAAATAGTTGAAAAAAATGTGCAAAAAACTCACCATAACCATATGCAGCCAATCCCAGTGTGGCCATGCTATCCAAGAAGCAAGCTGCCAGCCTGCCCAAGCCCCCGTTCCCGAGGCCAGCATCCTCCTCCAGCTCTTCCAACTCCTCAATGTCCAGGCCGAGCTGATACAGGGCCTCGTCCACAGTACCCTGGATGCCCAGGTTGATCATGGTGTTTTGGAGTGAGCGGCCCATGTAGTACTCCAGCGATAGATAGTAGACTCGCTGTTGAGGAAATTAGGAAGTCCATTGGTTCTACTGTCAGGTCATCCTTGAGAATATTAATGATATGTCTTGCATGTGAAATATTCCTGATCATGGATATTTTTTGTATAAAACAGTTAACAATCCAATACTAGCCAGTTAACACAATCATTGGATGTAACTGCTATGGCCATAAACTTGGTAATTTGGCAATTTGATACCAGATTCCGAGAGTAGAGGGAGAAAAAAACACATTTTATTGTGAAATTCTAAGATCATCATCAAATCAGACGAAAGATGTCCACTGCTGGACATAGGCCTCCCCCAAAGAGTGCCACAATGACCGGTCCTGCGCCACCCGCATCCAGCGGACTCCAGCAATTTTTACCAGGTCATCACATCAGTCCACCTTGTACCCACGCTGCGCCAATTCAAAGATAGTCTCATCAAATAAAAAAAACTATCTAAATAAGTAGAAAGAAGACCATATTTTATGATCATTATCATTCTTAATATTCTCTACATCCAGGCACGGGCTTCCATTCATAGGAAAAGCATAGGGAAACACTCCATATAAAAAGTGTTCAATTGAATCCATTTATTTGATTGACACTGATCTTGATGATCACTTTTTTTAATTATATTTCATGTCCCTGTTATTTAATGAGTACTAGAGGATAACAACAACACGGCTATAGAATTAATTACATCATTATTTGGGGCCCTGTACAATAAAATGTAAACTTTTATATCACACCAATGTCATTTTAAGAGTGTACATATGGGTAGCTGTCGCTAGCTGTACACTGTACTGTACACCTCAGGTAGTAAACACAAGATTGACTTTTCAAAAAAAAAATACCTTGGGGTCCTTCTCATAGTAATGCTGTTGCGTGCGGATCCAGCGGGAGACGAGGTGGTCGCGAACAGTGTGCGCCAGGGCGAAATAGTAGTCCCTCGGCGTCGCCACATTACGATCCTTCACCAGCGTGTAATGAACATGCCGGTTGAAGGCTTTCTTCACCTCCGTCACATTCTCCACAGCCACGATCCCCCTCACGGAGATCTGCTTACGCTTATCGTGATCCGACTGTACGCTCATCTTGACTTGACTAGTTCAGTTAAAAATCGTGCGCCCAAGACGATTCCCTGTGCGCGACTGACTGAGCTGAGCTAGCCTGCGCTGCGGTATCGGTCACCTTGAGAAGGTCAAGTCAAACCTAGTGTAGTGTTATACATGAGGGGCTACCGCGAAATGAACTTCGTTTTCGTTCGTGTATCTCCGTCTCTGTCGCACTTGCTGGTTCGAGTGACAAAGAGGGAGATACACGAACGAAAACGAATATCGTTTCGCGGTAGGCCCTATGTATCGTATCGGCCCGGCTTTTGACGTCTGTCGCAGCGACTATAGAATTTAGTATAGATAGTCATCTTGTCATGAATGGTAACTGAAACCGGTTTTCATTAAATCTTGTTATCAACTGGAATTTTCGGTGAGAATAATAGATATGTATGCTTTTTTACTGCTTTAAAATCTTAACTAAATGATAATAAGGCAAGGGAATTGCAATGAAAGTTGACTCTTTCCACGTTTTAGTTTTAATTTTTCTTTTCACGTAATTGTGATCGTGTGGAATAACGTAAAAATGAACAGAATAACAACATTAAACTTCTAACCGTGCTTGATTGTATTTTTTACTACAATCGTAATTAAAATAAATAATACTCAATGAAGCATGTTTAGGTATGCCCAATAAATGAGTTTTAATTATAAATGTACAGATGATGATCTGAAAAAAAAAATAACACGCGCACACGCGTTGCGATAAATGAAACGCAACTTGATTTGAGTGACGGAACCAAGACGGAACGGAAATGACAATCAGCTGTATGTCAGTGTCAGTCGGCATGTTTGAGACAAATGAAAAAACCGGACAAGTGCGAGTTCAACTCGCGTGGTGAGGGTTCCGTTTATAATCTAAATGTTTTAATTCGACAAACTATTGAGAATTTTCCCGTTACTTTGAATACTCAAACTTCTTATAGGTTTTTCTGTAATCATTAGGCAAAGAACTATTTTCCATATTTTTTAGGGTTCCGTAGCCAAAATGGCAAAAACGGAACCCTTATAGTTTCGTCATGTCCGTCTGTCCGTATGTCACAGGCATTTTACTCGAAAACTATAAGGTGTATTTGAATAAAGTTTTGAGGATAGGTGTATTTTGTTAGCCGCTACATAGTTTTGTAATTAAATTGACAAAAAAAAAAATTTTAGGGGTGCACTCCATACATAAAACTAAAAGTCAATTTTTTTTTTCATTGCGACCCCCCGTATGGCACATCAATCGATAGGCCTTTCAAAATAAATATAAGGTTTCTTAGCATTTTTTTTGATTATGTGAATAGGGTCGGAGATAATCGCCCCGAAAGTCACCAAAATTCTGTCCCCCCGCCCTCTAATTTTTGAACGGTGTATTTTAAAAATATGGATAAATTCATGGACATAGGGCTTATTAATTTCATTCACCGAAAATTGTTTTGAACAAGATCGGTTCAGAGGTTTTCGAGATATTGCTGAAAAACTGCCTTCCTCAAAGAAAAGGACGTAAGTGCCGTAAAATTTCTGTGACGATACGACCTTTTTAATAGGCACGGAACCCTTCGTTTTGCGTGGTCCGACACGCACTTGGCTGGTTTTTTCAGAATTGCTTAGTAGTTTCGGAGATAGGGGGGGAGGTAAATTTTCGTCTTTTTTCCTAAATTACTTCAATCTGTTTTTGCTACAATTATAAAAAAATATAACTGAGATACAACAACCGCTTTAATTTGACATGTCACACAATACAGTTTGCGATTTTTTTTTTAATTTTCTAGTTTACCCCCAAAAATGACCCCCTTGTTCAGAATTCATTAATTTACTTTACGCGTCCATCTTTGGGTCACCAATCTACATATGTTAACCAAGTTTCAACTCGATCGGTCCAGTAGGTAGTTTCGGAGCAAATCGGCTGTAACAGACGGACAGACAGACGCACGAGTGATCCTTTAAGGGTTCCGTTTTTTTCCTTTTGAGGTACGGACCCTAAAACAAAACAAAATAGAATCGATGCATAAGGCCTCTCTCAGGCTGGCGCGGCCTGGCCGCGGCGGTCGATAGTAAACTTGTCATTAGCTGTCTAATTGACTATTGACCGCCACCGCAGGCTGCCAGTGTGTTGCAGGCCTAAGAATATAATTAATGTATAAAAGGAGATAAACTTGTTTTTTTACACTTTAATGTCAATATTGAAATTATATCATATAGTTTATTAATAATTTAATAACTGATTTGAAGCGGAAATACCTATACAGTTTTCACTTGTACAACTTTTACGCAAAGAACAACGCGCTCTTTTTTTAAACAAATATACACCGTGCAGTCGAATACATCCGTGAAAAAACACCTTACAATATGCGTCCTTCTACTGTAGTTTTGTCGCAACAATCGACAGAGATGAAATGCTATATTTGAAATAAGACAGCCATACATTACCTTTCATTCTAACTATAGCAGCATCTCGGTCGGTTGTTTTGATAAATTGCTACGTTTGCAATGCGCTTTAGGATTACATACAAACGAGCAATCAAAGGTATCTACGAAATCTGGATGACTTGTGTAATTATATTCTAAGCAACCTTGATACTTTTATGCTGATACATGTACTGTACATATTTAGGTATTTGGGGCGGCAAAACAACCGATTGGGGGTACTCGTCGCTCGAGCTACTTATAAAGGCAAGGGCGTATGTAATCTGAGATTTTTGTGCACACAATTTTACATCTGACCTAGGCCAGGAAATGGACTTTTCACGCCACTGCTCGGAAATGTGGCAAAAGATGGTCAGAATTCAGGCTTCAAAGCTGGGGTTAGTTGGACGTCGCACGAACAGGCCATCTATGACTTCAAACTGTCCAACAATGTTATTGTTGGACAGTTTGAACAGCAATCGACCAATCACAGGGTACCGCGCGCGGTCGGCCGGCGTGCGTGCGCCCGTTCCTCCTCCTCCGCGCCGGGCGCGAGGCAAGCGAGCCTGTTTAGTATTATGATCTTCAATTAGATACTTAATTTTGATTTTAAATTATAATTATTTGCAATTTCCTCGCAGTAGGCGTGAAAAGCACTATGTTAAGCCTCGGCCGAAAGGGCAATAGCTGGACTCGTACTTTCGAGGGCCTCCGCTACGCGTCGGCCCTCGAACTAACTCGTCCATCTATTGCTTACTTTCTAGCCTCTTCAACAATGTACTATTATTGTGAGCATGCAAAGTGATTGAGATTTTACGACCAGAACGGAGATAAACAAATTTTGCGCACACAAAAGGACGTTATTTAGTAGGACGTATACCTACTGTTCAAACAAATCATATACTTTCATTCGAGTTAAGTATTTAATTTTATATACATATAGGTGTACGCGGGCTGGGTTTCCGCAACTCGACGTCATGAATGCGCCGACGTATTTTGCGTGTTAAAAAACAGCATCATTTTATTTCATTATGGAAAATAAATGTTTTACTAAGATACTAACAGGATACCGATTATATATATTACAGCATTCGCTTCTTTGTTACAGAAAATATTTCTAATAGAATTTTGAATTAATTTAAATTTTATTTGGATTTCAACACCTATTTTAAGCGCACTTTGGTAAAGTGTACTATCGCCCAAGGGTACGGGTACACACCTTTAGGATCATTTTCGAGCGCTCGCCACGCATGTGCAGACGATTTTGAACAGTAAGTGTGAACCCGTACCCTTGGGCGATAGTACATTACAATGCTTATAAGTTATAAGTAAATCTAGGTTTGTACACATTTTCAAATTATCTACGTATGGAAAACAAGCAATTAAGTAGTTATTGTTACAAGATATACAATTCAATAAGCACTAGATGATCGTTTACAAAGAGAATACTTTCACTTGTGTACCTTAAACAATAGGTAGTACCTACATTACTGCAGAGGCCGCGAAAGAGGGGATTGCCTGACAAGTAGTTGAAGAATGAAATTTAGAATTTTACTTGTTTTTAGGGTTCCGTACCTAAAAAGGAAAAAAACGGAAACCTTATAGGATCACTCGTGCGTCTGTCTGTCCGTCTGTCACAGCCGATTTGCTCCGAAACTACTGGACCGATTGAGTTGAAATTTGGTAAACATATGTAAATTGGTGACTCAAAGATGGACGCGTAAAGTAAATTAATGAATTCTGAACATGGGGCCACTTTTGGGGGTAAACTTAAAAATTAAAAAGAAAAGTTTGGCGAACTGAATTGTGTGACATATCAAATGAAAGGGGTTGTTGTAAGCATCTCAGATATATATTTTTTTATAATTTTCAGTTTTTTTTACAGTTTTCAAACACAGATTTGAAGTAACCCCCTTATCTTCGAAACTACTAGGCTTAAAATTCTGAAAAAAATATGGATAATAGTTCCTTGCCTAAAGATTAGGTTTTTTTTCTAGTAATTATAAAATTTCCGAGCATTTTTTTGAGAAAAGCACTATTACAGCACTTGGCAGGCAATCCCTTCCTTCCCGGACTTTGTAGTAATGTACGGTCGACGCCAAAAATACGTTTACACTATTCGCCTTATTGCAATGGAATAAGGTGCAAAAGTGTAAACGTATTTTTGGCGTCGACTGTACTATATAAAGTGCTCGAAATGTCATGTCGAATGTGAAACATACAACTCTAATGTTAAGAGAACTAGGACTGTCATGTGTAGTCAGTTATGAGTTTTTTTTTAATGTAATCTCACTGAACTAAAACGCCATATAATGCGACTCGAAATAGCCCTGGCACATCTACCAATGTTGTGGGCTATCTTATAAATTTAAACCGATCTCTGATAATACTTAAACAAATATTCAAAGTTAGAAATTCATTTTTTTCCTTCAACTGAGACGGTTGACGATCCCAAGAATTGACTTAACCATAATGTGTACCTAGTCTTGCCATTAGAGACAATTAGCTATAATTTCAGGCACTTATTTCTTCGGTTATCACAAGCTGCAGATCAAGTAAAAAGCAGGCAAAATCCGCGACATTACATTATATTTATCAACTTAGAAGAAAACTTCTGTCCATTTTTCAGATCTACTATTTCAGCTTCACCCGTGATGGCCGTGATCAATATCAACACATCTTTATGTTCAAAGGTGAACTGACAGCTATCTGCCGGTTGGCCATGTAAGTATCCCCGGTTCAGTAAACATCCATTAGACTTTAGTTATGTCAAAAAAATATAACTAAAATTAGATTTGATATTTGGTCTCCGGTTTTGTCGTCGTTCTCGTTGCGCGGGGGCACGGCTAAAATGCGAAATAATGTCATCACATTATCTTATTCCAAGAGTGCGCATCAAGGCGATCATTGTTAAAGCTCCGCTCCCGTCAACAGTTAGACACGTCCTTCCAATCGTCAGTGGCGGGCTCGTGCGAGGACGGGCACACGAACAGGGTGGCCGGGAACAGGTCGCCGCGCACGCGCACGGCGCGCGCCAGCGCCGGCGCCGCGCGCTGCTCCAGCTCCCCGACCAGCACGCCGTTGGCGAACACCGACCATTCGCCGGGACCGTTCAGGATCCGGAAGGTGTTCTGTCGGGATAGGAATATTTTTAGAAAGCTAGGCGTCGCCCGCTTCGGGTCCCGCACGATGTAAACACAATCTCTTTATACCGGGCCGACGCGCGTCAAACACGAGCAGCGTATCGCCCCTCGTCCTTAAACGACAGTTTAGCGTCACAAGCTAGGAGCAGCAACGCCCCCGTCTTCACTGGCGAATCCTGGGGCTGAGAGCTCGAGCCCCCCAAGAGCGAGTGTAACACCATAGGGGTCGAGCCCTCCCCGAGCCGGGATCCACCACTACCGATGGTCGGCGACCCACCTCAGTCCCGGGGATGAGCGTGGCGGTCCGCTGCCTGCGCTCGTCGCCCCAGGCGCCGAGCCGCGAGTTGAGCACGACGAGTTGCCGCTCGCGGTGCGCCTGGTCGTGCGCGCGCACGTTCACGTGCAGGGGCACGTTGGGCGCCGGCCAGTCGCGCGCCGCGTCCATCAGGTTGATGGTGAACGACTGGAGGATGGGACGGAGTCTGAAAGACACGTTAAATAAACATTTCATTATTACACTGTCAGTTGATAGGCTGTCACGAAAGGCCAACTTCGTTCGGTCGTGTATTTCTCACTTGCACATTGCTCTTCTGGTGAACGGAAGTCGGTCGTTACAAGTTTAAAGATGATTACGCATCTTTATGGGCGACCACCTACCAATGTCGCCTTAATGTGCAAGGTTCTTGGTTGTTTGTAACGGTGGCTTTAAGATTCCAGATAACAATTGACCTCAAGACTTTGGTGCCGGTTAATGTATACGGCCCAATAATCAGCGTCCACTATATCTCTGGGTGGTCTATTGTTTGCCCGACATTCATATACTATAATAATCATTTGCCCGAACTTCACCTGCCCGAATTTCATTTGCCCGAATGTTTCGTTTAGCATAAAAGTTATTTGACATACTCTTGTTTACCCGAATATTGGATGTCATAATGATACGAATGCTATCCGTAGTGTTTACAATAATATTATTTAATTAATATGCTGGTAAACAATGAGTATGGCATACGAAATTATAAAGGGCAAATGAAATTCAGGCAAGTAAGAGTATAACATATCTCTGTCTCTTTTTAACTCATGCAAAAAGAGAGAGAGAAAGATAGATGGTCGCCGATTATCGGGCCATACATTAACCGGCACTAAGGCTTTTACAACCTTTGTTGCTATGTAGGCCTAGGTGTGCATCAATTTTATATTCATTGAATAAATCACCTTATGTTTCTGACTGTGCTACCCCTTCTCAAAAACGTAAAGGGATGTATGGACACAAGATAGTAGATATACTTATTAATAAGCCAACGGAATAGGTAAACAGGTATCAAAATCAATTTGTAATAATAATATTACCTTCCTTGTATGACTAGTTGGTATCCTGAAGGGATTCCTTTGGGTAATAGTGCTGTGATGTTAGGTCGCCAACTAGGTTCATCTTCCGAAGCTGGGGCGTCTAAACTAGGTCTCAGTGGTACCTGCAACATTCATTTGAGCATTTTTAGTCCATGGTTCACGGTAAGTACAATTTGGTTCAACGGGACACTTAATTGTCGGAGTGCGTGTCATTAGGTACAGTCACATCGATTGGGCAGCATTCGGTTCTTGGATGGGTGACCTATGACCGTTTTGAACGGTAACTGGTTACTAAGGCACGATAAGCTTTTCACCTCGGTTGTTGTCTGTGACAACATATGACTTCAGGTGGCTTGAGGACTTCTAAGGGTCGAGTTGCCCACTCGGTTGGAACTAGTGGAAGGTCAGATGACAATCACTTCCGCAAAAGCACGCATTGACGTTTATTTCGGACAATTTTACACATCCATATTACGTATACTATCAGTATGTCAACTAACAATTAAATCATTTAATAAATAATATCATTGACGTTTAATTATTAAAGTCTGATGAGGTATTCTAATGGTAATAAGGGTGTAGACTAAGATTTTTTTACGATGCCTTTCGAACCAGTTTCTGGAGAGGAACAAATGTTTGTATGGGAGCAACTACAACTAAAGAACATAAATACCCAAAAATTTGAGACAAAGATCTTAATCTATTTGTGGTCCGCGAGCTAGCAACAGATTTTCGTGACCAATCAACTCCCGTGCCATAACTTGTGAGAAGGTTCAGAATGTTGTAAGTATCGTGAAACCCCGTGTACGTAAGCTGCGGCTCCGTTGGTGGGTTCACCAGCATCAGCAACCTCACAAACATGTAAAAAAAAATATGCGTATTCCTCCCGATTCTTTTTATCATCAAATGATAGTTAATGATAGTTAGGGCATCAGCTGATGAGTTTTCCACCGCGATAGAACCAGCTGACGCATTGATATGTTTATAGTAGCATATAAACTGTCATCTGACAAAATTTCAGTTGAGAGGAATAACTGTTTTTTTTTTACATGGTCGTATGACCAGCTGACGGATATTCCACCACTGTACAGTCAGCTGACGATTGTTTTTCGTCATACTATTGGATTAACTATATTTGATGATAAAATGAATCGGAAGGAATAGGCAAATTATGTTTTTTACATGTTTGGGAGGCTGCTGCTGGTCAACCCACCAACGGAGCCGCAGCTGACGTCCACGGGGCTTCATGATACAACATTCTTAACCTTCTCACAAGTTATGGCACGGGAGTAAGTGACTGACAAAAAAAAGGAAGTAGCTCGCGGTCTATAGGCGGCAGCCGAAAGGCTTCATACTAATTTACTAAAAATTACGACGTCACAGTTTGCTACTTATGCTGATCGTTGTATGGAAAATCAAGTAAATCACTGTTTCGGCCGCGATATACTGCGTTTAGGTCCATAGTTGTGATACGATTTTGTTTCTATGAAAGCGTAAGAATTCTATTAGTAACTTTAAACGTGCATTCACCGCCCAAAAAAGAGCTATACGTACCATAGCAAGAATTCCTCCATGGGAAAGTTGTAGGGAACATTTCTCCAGACTACAAATACTCACTGTGCCCAGTCTTTACATATTAGTATTACTAACAGACGTCATCAAGCATCGTAGTCGATACGAGACGGAAAGTGAAATGGAGTTGCGTGAGTCCTCCAGAACAAAGAATCTCACTCCGATCATGACACCGCGACTGGCAGTTGTGGCGCATACTGCTAGGGTGCAATCGGTAAGATTGTTCAACAAGATGCCTACTGAGTTAAAAACAATAAGAAGCTCCACAATATTTAATAACAAGCTAAAAACATATTTATTAAAAAAATGCTGTTATGACATAAATGATTTTTAACTACTATTATTTTTATTGTTACATTTTACTGTAATTTAATTTTAGTATCATTGCCTATTTTTATTATTCGACATATTACGGAGTATCTTATTGTGATTTAATTGTGTGACTTTTTATTGTAATTTTATTGTTTGACTAGTTATTGTAATTTATTTATTTTTTATTAATTGATTGACTTATGTTATGAATTATGTTTTATTAATTATTATTTTACATTCAAACACAATAAAAATTGTTAATGAATTAAATAAACTGAAACTAAATTTACTTTTGGACAATAAAAAAATACGCATGCATATATTTTCTAAACTTTCCAGGTCCATATCTTATTATGATTTTAATTACTTATTAGAATAAATTGATGGTTTACTATCAATTTAGCAACACTACGCTATCAATTTTAACATGAGTCTACACCCCTATGGTCCGTCAGAATAGAATAGAAAGACGTTTATTCCAATGACAAAAGAAACTAATGGACAGGGTGTATTTATCTGTTAGACGTAAACTTCTCCAAAATAGCACTGTCTCATTTTAACCAAGCACCATTTGGCTATTAAAAAAGAGATGGTAGTATAACAGTCAGAACCGAACATTAATCATCAAATGTCAAATGTTGCCCAAAATCGCCATATTTGTTGCCACGAAATGTCAGTTCCCGTCAGTTTAGTGGGTACATCATCTGTCAACGACACATGTAAACAAATCAAAATATTAAAATATCGTTCTAAATAAAATTATAAACTGCACAAGGCTGAAAGAACACGGATAAGTGGAATGTGGTGACCATGCCCAGCTGCAGCATTATTGGATGTGGCTTACGAAAAGGCCCAAATCGGCAAAGTTTATCCTTGCACCGGTACGTAAATGTATTTTTATTGAAATATTGGATAATTTAAGCATTATCGAGAGCTGAGCATTTGCATTATGTTGTAATGTGTACACATATTAAGATTCGTTATACGTTGTAATAGGATTTAGCTTTATTTTCGATATTTTTGTACTGAAAGTTACCTTTGAGTGGCAGTTAGGGTTGTTCTTGAAAATATCGATAATTAATGGCGATGCGTCATTCGCAATACCGAATTTTCTAGTTCTAGAACCAGTGAGCTCTGAGCCAGTATCTTGAATTTACAAAACCTGAAAAGTCTGGGTTGTCAAGATTGGTAAAATTTTATAGTAGGTACCTTGAAACTAAACAAGATTCATTGATTCGCTAATATAGCTATTATTTTTGAATTACACAGAATTAATTTGAATTATACAGAAGATGTTATTGAATCTTACAGTAGGTACACATTTAGGGTTATGCATGGTGCAGCTCAAGAGGAAAATCTAATACTGCTTGTTGTTATTGACTGCATGTAATAAATACATTCGTAATAACCATGATATTTAGCAGAATAGCAAAGAATTATTTTCCTCGTATAAATCATGGAATTCCGCTAAGTAATACCTGATACAATCAATAATTGAAAAAAAACTACACTTTCAATTAGCTCATATAAAATAATGTACTTATAACCTTTATGTTCTGAGATCTGTCTATTTTATCGATAAACATGTTCGCTGTATTATCGATAGCGGGACAGCACTACATCCGCCATGTTTGTCACCCATACTGGACACACTCATTTTGTTGATACTTCACGTCCTTTAGTTTCTTTGGTCATTGGTTTATTCGGATAACACATCATTCATTACACATACATTCACATAGCACACCCAGAGTACGCCTTAAGAAGTCTCGGGCCGTTCGAGATGATGTCTAAAACTGATGATCTCTATTGACGTAGGTAATCTCTATAGAAAAAGACTTAGTCAGTATTTGTAAGCTGCCATCATTGACGTATAATTAGCTGCCATATATGTCACGCCACTGACAGATCTAATTTAAAAGAAAATCAGCACGGTTAGCACAAGCAAGACGGCGCGCGAGCTGTCTTTCGGCAGTATAGACTATCCGTTATCCGTCCCTTTCTAAGTGATCTAATTAGAAAGAGACGGATAGTCTGTCTCACCGCGAGATAGTTCGCGCGCCGTCTTGTGCTAACCGTGCAGTGATACTACCAAACTACTATATCGATTGCTACCAACCACTCGTTGCATCTCGAACGCTGGGAGTCCACATATCTCGACCGTGAGACTTTGAGAATACGGAAATTGGTTTTCGATCGACATCCGCCGTTTTTTTTCGAGATAGGTATAGTCTACTAGACATTAGACATCATCTCGATCGGCCCTCAGGCTTGTCACCATCATCGTTCCTATGTATATATATATATGCGCAAAGGAGAGATTCAACGTGGCGTCCCTGACGCCAGCCACCTGTATGAAGGCAGCGCCGACGGGCGAGGGGCTCCGGTGTGGGTAGCTGCAGTAGTGCTCCCCGTCCACCGCGAATAGGCTCTCTGTCTCGTCCACAACCACTTCCATCGTGAAAGGATGCTTACCTCTACCGCGTGCGGCGCCAGCATCGGGTACAACTCAGCCTTCTGTACATTCAACGTGGCGTCCCTGACGCCAGCCACCTGTATGAAGGCAGCGCCGACGGGCGAGGGGCTCCGGTGTGTGTAGCTGCAGTAGTGCTCCCCTTCCACCACGAATAGGCTCTCTGTCTCGTCCACGACCACTTCTATCGTGAAAGGATGCTTACCTCTACCGCGTGCGGCGCCAGCATCGGGTACAACTCAGCCTTCTGTACATTCAACGTGGCGTCCCTGACGCCAGCCACCTGTATGAAGGCAGCGCCGACGGGCGAGGGGCTCCGGTGTGTGTAGCTGCAGTAGTGCTCCCCTTCCACCACGAATAGGCTCTCTGTCTCGTCCACGACCACTTCTATCGTGAAAGGATGCTTACCTCTACCGCGTGCGGCGCCAGCATCGGGTACAACTCAGCCTTCTGTACATTCAACGTGGCGTCCCTGACGCCAGCCACCTGTATGAAGGCAGCGCCGACGGGCGAGGGGCTCCGGTGTGGGTAGCTGCAGTAGTGCTCCCCGTCCACCGCGAATAGGCTCTCTGTCTCGTCCACGACCACTTCTATCGTGAAAGGCCGGCCCATTTTGAAGGGGAATGACCTGGAAAATGTAGGGGAACTTTATGTCACTTTTTGGTTCTATTGTGATGCGACGTCACTCCTAGAATTGTTAAATTTAATGGCTATGGTATGGACACATCGCTCGTTAAACGACTGATGAGCCCACAAATTTTCTGCAATGTGTGCTTTCCGATATGTGGAGTAGACCTAATATGTACGAGGTGGATCCATGATCTGGTGAAGGTTACGATTGCGGTAAAGGACCATATGTTCTACCGATCCTTGGAGTGACCTACATATGTCTAACTTAGAAGTCTTTTGGCTGATATAATATTGTTATTTAGGTATTATTAATTTCCTGTTTTGCCAGTAACAGATCTATTGCTAGGCACCCTGACTGGCTGATGGTCCATAAAATCGCACTGGGGGACATGGAGGGGACCTGTATACCTGTAATGCTAATGATTTTTAGGGTTCCGATACCTCAAAAGGAAAAAACGGAACCCTTAGGTATAGGATCACTCGGTTGTCTGTCTGTCCGTCTGTCACAGCCGATTTGCTCCGAAACTACTGGACCGATTGAGTTGAAATTTGGTACACATATGTAAATTGGTAACCTAAAGTTGGACGCGTAAAGTAAATTAATGAATTTTGAACAAGTGGCCCCCTTGTTCAAAATTCATCAATTTACTTTAAAAACAAAGTTTTAACCGACTTTAAATCAGTACCCATATCACTTCAAGTGGGCCTATAAAATTAGAAGAGTTCCTTAGATTTCTCCAGGATCCCATTATCAGATCTAGACTTGATGACCATGGGACCACCTGAGAAGAATATCCTTTCTAACAAAAAAGAATTTCCCAAATTGGTCCAAGCGTTTTCGAGTTATCGGGAAACATACATAAAAAGTCTTTGATGAATTGAGAACCTCCTCCTTTTTTGAATTCGGTTAAAAATACACCGCAGTTCACGACACCGGCTAATTGTGCTGATTCTACCGCGGCAGATAGAATCTAACACTACTCCCTTAATTATAGTAGGTACTTAGTTAACGCGTAGGTAACTAGTGCTAAATGCCCAGGAATTGCGGTCAAGGGTCATTCGTTTATGGAGATAACGTCAATGAAGTCTATAATGAATTGTGTGCTACAAGTTAGTATATCTAAGAATGTAACTAAGGTTTATTCTTTATTGTTTTAATTAATTTTAGAGACTTTCGAGGCGATTATCTCCGACTCTATTCACTTAATCAAAAAAATGCTAAGAAACCTTATATTTATTTTGAAAGGCCTATCGATTGATGTGCCACACGGGGGGTCACAATGAAAAAAAAAATTGACTTTTAGTTTTATGTATGGAGTGCACCCCTAAATAATTTTTTTTAGTCATTTTAATTACAAAACTATGTAGCGGCTAACAAAATACACCTATCCTGAAAATTTTATTCAAATACACCATATAGTTTTCGAGTAAAATGCCTGTGACTTGACATACGGACATGACGAAACTATAGGGGTTCCGTTTTTCCCATTTTGGCTACGGAACCCTAAAAACATCAAAATGGTTCGTAAAATCACGTAGCGTCCTATAGCACAACTATACAGCGCTGTGCGCTCGCGGCAAATGGATGCAAGTGAGGAGGGCACGGCCGGCCATCGCTCGACGGGAGCGAAGCCATGTTTTGTCTATCGTAAGCCTACAGAGCATTTGTTACTATGGACCCGCTCTTACGTTTGTACCTGCTCACCCCTACTAGTGGCGTCGCAATGGTGTCGGAGGGGTCCGACGGGTGTGCGGGGGCCGACTTGAGGGTAACTTCGCAGACGCAAACTTATGTGTCACGTATCCTACATTAAATATCCTTACCTAAACGCTGTGGTCTCCTCTTGTCCCCACTTCTCGTGTCGCCGCGTGTTCCGTACCACGTAGCACTGCGGGACGCGCACGTTGAAGTGGACAGCGATGTCCCCTCCATTGTAGTTTGGGTTTCCGTATCCTATGTTCAATGTGAACCTGAAAGAAATAAGTAGGGCAAGTTATGGTACCGACCAAAAACCTTAATAAATAAATGAATATAAAGAGACACTATAAATCGATTTAGCCCCATAGCACAGAATAAATAATAGCACTACGTAAGGTTCTCTGGTAACAAATCCCCTGTTTAGATATGCCAAACGAGCCTAAACGTGGCCATCCCTTTCTATCGCATGCAACGCGCTGCGATTGAACGCGTGCGTACCGTAGCAGCGCTAACATACCGGCCGGCATACTTGTAGCGGCGCGACGAAATCACGGTGTGAGCTACCCCTGCCAATAGTAAGTTCAATGAAGCTTGGGTACATCCGGCGTGATTTTGTATGGCAGGCATGTGTAATTACCATGGTAAGTCATCCGTGGGTGTGCCGGTGCAGACGATGTGTGTCCCGATCGCCAGCGGCTCGTCGAGGGTTTGGTTGAACTTGACATCCTTCGCTTCCGACAACTGACACTGAAACATGATTTCACGTTTAAGTTCTTATAAGTAATGTAAAGGTGTTTGAACTATACCTAATAAACTGTATGTTTTACGACGTGTACCTAGTCACCTATTTGCGATTCGTAAATGCAGCATAAAGCCGTTAGGTGCGGCGTTTTTGTTTACTCGTATACTTTTGCCACGTCCCGTGATAAAATTTACCTTCCGCGTGGCAAGTCGACCGATATCGATAAGTTCAATCTTTGTATACATACCCAACGGTGACGCATAATATGGGTACCTCAAGGTTTATTTATATACTTAACCATGCCAAATTACAGCTTTCTAGTAGTAAGGGTCACTGAGCTAAGCCGAAGACGGACCATGGCGAAACTATAAGGGTTCCTTGTTGACTACGGAACCCTAAAAAAGGGGAGGTTCTATGTCTAAATCCACATAACAAACGGAATAGTTAGGCCAAGGCATTTCATTAGTCGCAGTAAAATGTCTCATAAAAGTGAAGACGGCCTCGAACACACCCAGAAGTCATTTGGCTAGTTACGTCGGACTTCAAAACGAAGGAAGTTCTCTATGTATTTGACTGCATTGTGTGTAGTTAAATATATCTAGCCGCTTTTAAATTAATTCTTTATTTATAGGCATTCATAGGCACAGGATGCAAGTATGCGTTAGAGCCGTTAGAGGAAGAAATAAATACATACATACCTCCATCGCAGTTTCTAGTTATAAAGACATTGTAACAAATGTTTATGAGTAGGTAAATAAAGTATTACTTACTAATAAGTATTACCTATACATTCCAACATTTCCAACGTGTAAACGCGTCCTGATCTGCGGCCATGATGGCCCGTTGTGTAGAGGAGCAGGATACATTGACGTGACATAGCGAAAGGCAAACTGCAGCAGCGGTAGGTCAAATAGGTAGTTAATCTGGTGGAAATCACGTTCTTCGGACGCCACGCCTGCTGGTCGTGTGAATTTCAAAGGCGTTTTCTGAGTTTCTGCTCGGCTCTCGATGCAGAATGTAAGTTTTTTTTTGTAGAGGATCGGGAATCACTGGGCTTAATTCAAGTGGCTTTCCGTATTTTCATTTATACCTAGGTAAAGTTATTCATGTAAGTGCTTGCTTACACGTTCGTCTCCAATTATGCAAAAAGGAGTTAAATTGTGACAACACTGCCAATTAAGTGTGGTAGTTACAATTTAAACATTGAACTATATTGCAAGTAGGTTCTTTGACATACATACGACACGTAGGTAAATCTTTGTGACCTCAAGCGTCATGCAGTGAGATCATCAAATCATCGGGCACCTGCCTATTAATTTTGACGTTTCGATTTTGTGTTATTAAGAACACGTCCTTGGTATAATTAGAGCTCGCGATTCTTAATAAGGTAACAACTTACGGGTAAGCGAAGCGGATATCAGAATAAAGGGTCTGCTAGACGGTCGCCAACAAGCCCCTCCGACCGAGCGACCTTGGTCGGCACCGACCGTGTAGTGTAGACAGTTGTTTGCAGCAATATTTCATACTACAACGGAGGGGCTTGTTGGCGACCGTCTAGCAGACCCTTTATGCTGGTTGGTCTGGGGCGATGCGCTCAGCAAACGAATGACAGTCCTGATAAGGAACAAACGACGACGAATATGTAACGCGGCTAGAATGTATGATTAGGCTACGATTGAAGTATTGGAGGAAATGATGCTTATAGTTTGCATGCCATTGCCATTCGAACGAAGTTGGCGGTATCCAGTATACTAGCTTATGCCCGCGGCTTCGCCCGCGTAGGTACTAAAAGTAATTTTAATCGTCTACAAAAAAGGTGCATCTCAGTTTGACCAATATGTTCCAATTGAATTGCAATTTGGCACAAATACTTTGAAGAATTTTCATGTCCACAATGTTAAATTTCAAAATCGATGCCATTTTCGTAATTAACGTCCCAAATAACCATAAAAACGACGCCCATATTGATATTTAGACATTTCAACCCCATCGCACCCCAACATGGTAGATGGTAGGTATTTCACGTTCGCCACGTTGGATTTTAAAATCGTTGTTGTTTTCGTAATCACCCGATAAACCATGGAAACAATAGGTACCCATGTTGATTTTCAGACATTGTCACCACATTTCCCCCTTTTAGGGGTTAAATTCTCAAAAAACCTGAAACACGTGTTTACTCATTTATCGCTAGGAATACACCTGTGAAGTTTCGAATGAAATAGTCTTACTTATTTTGTTTCCCCATACAAACTTTAGACCCTCATTTCACCCGCTTAGGAGGTGAATTTTGAAAAATCCTTTCTTAGTGCACCCCTAGACCTTATCAGGAACCTACGTGCCAAATTTGAAATCTCCAGATCCATCGGTTTGGGTTGTGCGTTGATAGATCAGTCAATCAGTCAGTCAGTCAGTCAATCAGTCAGTCAGTAAGTTTCTTCTTTTATATATTTAGATAAGTGGTCTGTGGGCTCATATGACCACAAAGGGTGGATAAGATAGCCAGGATACTTATGTACAATTTTAAAATCACCAATTGCACTCTAAAACAATGAAGTCTTTAGGTAGAAAATATTAGACCTAGTTAAATCTAGAGAGTAGGTAAAGCGAGAGTTTGCGTGACGCGTGAATCGAGTGATACGAAACGATCAAGATAGATACGTGTTTCAATATCCTTGACTGTACGTACCAGACTATGAATAAGTACTGGTTAATGTGATAAATCGGTAATAATCCCGTAATCAATTTTTCTCTTATTTAATATCCTAATTGTAGTAGTCTCCATACAATTTAATGATCTTTAAGATAAAGAAAATTTCACTTTGTAATTAATACTCTACGAACTGTATCATCAAGAAAGAGTTGCCAGCTACATCGACATAAGAAATCTAAGAGCCTCAATTAAAATCACCTTGCTCACCGGGCACGGGTACAAAGCATATCTCCACAGATTCATAATTTATAGCCTGGATTAAAATATAGGATAGTTATTACCCCGCGACTTCGTCTGCGTGGAGCAGACGAAGTCGCGGGCGGAAGCTAGTAACTAATATAGTTACTTATTTATTTATTGGTATTCAGGATAACAACAGCCGTAAATATACCGTTTACATTTGTTTGCTTACATAATAGGAGGCCAATAACAGATATCCGTTAATTACATAAGAAAAAAAAACAGAGTTTATTCAATTTACCTAAGATAAGCAATGTGGAAGCAAACAAAAGAATCATCGATTAAATCATTCACAAAGTTAATTAACAAAATAATAAATATTCTCAAAAATAATAAATATAACAACAAGTTCGATACAGCAAAGTTTGCCCACTCGCGGGATCTTTACTATAAAACAGTACAGCCAAGTACCTCGCATTACACCTTCGCACGATTTGTGCGAGGCCGTACATCCACGCACAGGCGTTATTTCGCGCATGCTTGTGTGTGTGTGTCTATTCCTAATCATAAGGCAGCCTAAATCATCACTTATCACGGTTCAAAGATAAATTCAGCAAAGTTCTCCCACACTAAGTGAACAAACGCTATTGGAAATGAAATCGCCAATATTAGCTCCGCGGAGAATTAAATACGATGACGATGACATCAGCATCACAAATATTCTTTCAACTTCGCCGGGAATAAAAACAGAAGTCAGTATCGGATAAGTATAGCGTGCGACTACTAACGTAACGGGCTACTGTGATGATGAATCTATTTTTGCAGGCCATTTGGTTTCCCGCGCTCTTGAATTTACGATTCACTTCTGTTTAACGAGGTGCACCATGTTAATATTCTAGTTAATTCGGAATATCCAGCGACGCAAATGTTAAAATATGAATCGCAAGAGCGGGCGGGCGGGCTGAGGTCGCTGGTATAGAGGCCTATCTAATGAGACGACAGCTATATACGTTGGTGCAGGCGGGCATGTCTCCCCCTCGAGGGTGCCCGCCTTGTCGGGGCGGGGGGGCTTAGTAACCGTGGACTGCAACCCACGGCGAAGCTAAGAGGCACCCAGGGCCGGCCTGTGTGGGGCCTGCTGGCTGGCCCGAGGAGAGCGCTCCTAGCGGGCTGTGCATTGCCCGCTTAGGATGCGTTGGGCAGGGACCGCCGCAGAAAAGGAGTACCTCCTTATCTTCTGCGGCCGAGGCGGGATCGCAGGGGGAGAGGCGTGTTGGTATAACGGTGCGCCACTCTCCCTACCCCCTGCGAACTTCGCGGGGCCGTTCCACGGAAGCGGCATTGGTGGGGCCGCAGAGGAAGAGGAATGCCGGTATTACGGTGCGCCGCTTTCCCTATCCTCTGCGGCCGAGGCGTGGTCGGTGGCGGAACCACATACCTGATCCGCCACCGGGTGCTGGAATTTCCCGCACCCATGATCTCCTCGTAGCGGACTCAGGGGGGTCCGCTACTGAACGTGTGGAGATGGAGGAGGCAGGCGCGCCAAAACATCTGGCGTGCCTCTCGTGGAGGGCCTTCGGGCGTCCGCGAGGGAGCCGCTTGTGGGTGGCTGCCGCCGGCGGGGTCGCGGATGTGTGCGCAAGCGTTCCCGTGACCTCGCCACATGGCGGCGAGGCGGCAAGTGGGGGGGTTTTTAGTGGGTATACCGTGAGTCTCATCAGCTTATACGGGAGTCCCACATAACCACTCGGGTCACCCCCTGCACCCGGGTGGTATGCGTAACGCATTTTCCCCCCCTAAACAAAAAAAAAAAAAAAGGCGGGCATGTCTCGCCCGTATGTCTGATGACAGAGTGGGTCTTTTACTGCGAACTGGAGAATGGGAAGAGAAAACTAGGCGGTTAGTTGTTGCGGTACAAAGATGTGCTGAAAAGTCACATGAAGAGGACTAATATGCAGCCGTCCGAATGGGAGGTATTGGCTAAGGGCCGATCACAGTACAGTGGAGGCAGTGTGATCACAGAGGTGAACGATTTCGAAGTCAGACGGCGCGCAGAGCTCGACACGAAGCGCGATGAGGTAAAGGACAGACCACCTGAGGGCGCACCAGCGACGCTCTCGGCAGTGATTAGCAGTCGCTGAGGCCGAATACGGCTAGGAGTAGGTGATTATTCATCATCCGCAAACGGTTTGTTAGTGTCATCGATCTCAGTTTTGTGCCGCCATAACCTGGAGTCATAACTTTATTTACGAATCATTATTGTTGGTTGTCTAAGCGCATATGCAGTATGGAAAGTAATCTTATAGGTACTTTTCATCTACCTAATTTATCAATAAATAGGTCAATTAGGTCATGTTAGGAAAGCGTCCTTACCATACCATTGTTTATAATAGTTCGGTATAATATTTTCCTGTTATATAATAGTTATTTACGATACAAGTGCAGAAAGTAGGAAATTCGCAACGAGTGGTGATAAATTAAAACACGACCGAAGGGAGTGTTTTAAATCGACACGAGTTTGCGAATTGCGAGTTTCAACGTAGCTCGTAGGTATGCAGTGCGAAAGTGCTCATTTCCGCACTCGTCTCGCAATGTCATTCTTCACTCGTCCCGAGTCTTGCCACACGCCTACGGCTCGTGGCAAGATATCTCGGTACTCGTCACGTAATGACATACTTTCCGCACTAGCATCGAAATGTACTATTATATAGTTATTAGGGAACAATATAATCGTTCCAACTAGGTAGGTACTTATCGGGAACAGGAAAAACGAATTACTAACCTAGAACCTGTGCCGATCAGTTCATGACCACAATGCACAATAAATGAGTCATACCTAATATAATAGGTAAGTACAAGGTAAGTAGGTACCTACTTACGTCCGGTCCGGAATAAGGCACTAACCTTTAAACGTTAACTGTATTTGGACATATCCAGCCAGTGTAGGCCACTAATCTGTGTTTACCCGATGATTAGGTACCTACTTACCTGCTGAACGCGACTTGTAGGTATTAGTGAGCAACTGCTACTGTGGGAAAAACGATTCTTTACCTCATTTTTTACTCTGCATGACACAACGAGGATTTCCTTTTATAATGAGGCCAAGGTAACCTACGGGCTCTATTGTTGGTTTATTTATTAATCAAGAAACATTGATGAATAAATAAAGTAATGAAGGTTTACAAGTTACGTGCTTAATATTTCATTTATATCATCCTATCATAGAAACATTATGACTATTATGAGACATTCGTGTTTCCCGAAAAAAGCGAGCAAAGTAGAGTGAGTAGGTAGGTATACGGTACCTCCGCAAAATGATCTAGACAAGCCTTTAATGTCTTGTAATAAAACGTGTGGGATAATTTCCAATGCAAATGATATTGATAAACGCTATACCTATACTATCTTAATACCAATGCAATGCATAACTAAAATGACGCTAATTTTTAAATTTAAATGATTAAATTATTCAATTAAAACCAGTTTATTTTATTTTCCACTCGCGACATCCACAACTGAAATGTGAAAAGTATTCTATTTACCAAAGTAACCGGCACGTATTCATCAACAGTTTCAGGAGTTTCACTTTCCGCACGAGCGCGACAAAACGCATCGCAACCGCACACCATCACAACACAGCCAGTACTTTTTTTATTCTACTATTAAATTTTATTCACAAATATTGTACCGCGTGTAGTAGTCGATCGATTCAGTAATTCACTCGTTCGCTCGAGTCGGTCGGATGCGAGTCTAGTCGCTCACACACTAAAAAACTAAAATACCCGATACCCGTTCGGTGGCTCACAGTCACAGCTGACCGCGAACGATGCGATGACTAATCAATCATAATGTCACCTGCGCTGCGTTTGTTATGATTTAGCGTAGGTATTCATGTTATATGCTCAGTATAATTATTCTACAGGAATGTATAGGGTAAACATACCAGTTTTCGGCCGTTTATCCGACTTGCTGACTTATGCCTTAAATTTCATCGTAATGCTGTGCACCTACAGTGTTATTTTTTTTATTATAGCATTCTATGATAGTCTAGTTTATTAAAATGACATGTATGTGGACAAATACCTTGTTGATAATTTATAAAAAAATATTATTTCCAAAACTAGCAAAAACACCGGTTATCGGCCGTCTGGTTCAGATTTCGGCCTCCTGAGCACCCTTTATCGGCCGCCTAATTTACGGCAGAAAAATGGCTCGTATCATTGAGGACTTAGGGTTGATTATTATTTGAAAGAAAAACAATTGATTATTTCACTAAAAGCGGTTTATTTGCTTTATAAATCAATCTGATTAGCTTTAATATTAACATGCTACACATGATTAGAAGTAAAAACAGATTGGTGGCTGTTAACAGGTTTGACTTTTACTAGTTATCGGCCCTATTATATCCTACGGCCGGAAACAGTTCTCATAATTACCAGTTGTCGGCCGTCATTTTTACCTATGGCCGAAAAAAGGTTAAATTATAACTATTTTTCGGCCGCTAAAAAGTAGATGTTTCAAATGTGCGTATCTTTAAAAATTTATGGTTTACTGACGGCCGGAATCTAGTTACAAATTCACTAAGATCATGCTATTTACAAGTATAATGCTCTCTATGCTAATGGTACTAAGGTTTTCACAATATAAACTAAAATAATGCACTCATATAAAACTAGTTTTCGGCCCCGCGGCCGTAAACTAAATTTTGATGTAAATCGTCTACGTGTTCACCGGCCACCAAAAATATCGTAAAATATATGAGTTTGATTAGGTTTAGCAATTTAATATTAAAATTTTAAATTTTTTATACACACGAACCAAAAGTAAACACCAAATAACCAACAAAAACATTATAACATTCACCTTTGAAAGTCAGTCCACTTGATTTTTTTTTTGCAAATTTTCGCACGCGTCCGCACAGCAGATTTTCAAATGGCGGCTGAGACTTTGATTCGCCGTCGACAAGGTCAAACTTGCTACTTACGAATCGTGAAGCTCGCTCGTTTCAAAATGGCGCGAAATTTGAACGCATGGACGTTTTATACCGCTATTATTCAAAAAAATGTGCAAAGCGGCCGAAAACACGTAGTGGCCGGCAAACCGGTATGTTTACCCTACCTAGTGTCTGATTTTATATGTAAACCAACAGTACCATCTATCGTATTTAAAGCAAAAATTAAATAATTTGTCATGTTTTGAACAGACATTCTAATTATGTATTTCCACACAAACAAAACAAATGCCTACATTTCATTTGAACAGTCCACTAAACTAGTTAGGTATAGGTACGTGCAAGGGCATTAATTCTTTTTTTCCCTTTTGGGAATTTAATTATAAAGTTAAAGTAGGTATTTAAATATCTATTATTGAATCTATTTCATTGCCTTGAATCGATTGTTGCTTATTTTTCTACCTATTAAAATTTTCTTCCTTTGTTTACGTTTATGTGCGTATAGATAGATAAGAACTATATAGATTCAAGTCTAATACAAAACAATTGCCTATCACAGTTGATTAGCTATTTCCACATGAATGGTCTATTGAAATGTTCAAATCTACTCAAGTAACTCGGCATTTTAAAATTATAAACCTAAAACTAACCTCAAAATCGTACGCATCCTCAGCGAAGTCGAATTCCGCATATTCACTAGGAAGGTAGCCTTCCTCGACATTATAATCCATCTTGAAGCAATTCACACATTTCACTGAGTGCACTGGCATAAGTTAATCGACAGTCGACACTCTTAACAACGACATAGTTTAACACTGTTGGTTATATTCTACATACACACTACCACTACACACCAATTTTATACACGAACTAGTATTTTGCCTAAGGCGCGGCGCGCGAGCGCGCCGCGGTACCGGTGTCGTATTGGTCTTTTGACTTTTAACTCTGACTGTAATTGGTTTAGTATTTCCAAGGAAAAGGGAGGTGAAAAACTGCTATGGGAAGCGAAAAGCGGAAGGTATTTTTACAAGTCAGATCTTGCACTCGTACGTCTTGCTTGTGAAACAGTGCGGGGGGTGTTGAACTTTTGACTTGTAACTCTGACTGTAATTGGTTGAGTATTTCCAAGGAAAAGTGAGTTGAAAAACTGCTATGGGAAGCGAAAAGCGGAAGAGAGATTTGTTACCTAGGCTTTGCAGTCGGTCCGTCTTGCTTGTGAAACAGTGCGGGGGGTGTGTCCGCGTGGGCTCGCCCTTCGGGCCTTCGGCCCTCGGGCTCGCGTAGAGAGCGAGCTCTGAAGGGACGCTTCGGGCCTTCGGCCCTACGCGGAGCTCGGCCTTCGGCCTCGCACGCCTTGCCGCGAACCTGAGGGCCTTTGGCCCTCAGGTTCGCTTGTAAGACACTCGGGGATAGGGTTTCTGAGAGCGCGCTCTGAAGGGACGCTTCGGGCCTTCGGCCCTACGCGGAGCTCGGCCTTCGGCCTCGCATGTAAGACACTCGGGAATAGTAAAGTGTCCGCGTGGGCTCGCCCTTCGGGCCTTCGGCCCTCGGGCTCGCGTAGAGAGCGCGCTCTGATGGGACGCTTCGGGCCTTCGGCCCTACGCGGAGCTCGGCCTGCGGCCTCGCGGGCGTCGCCGCTCACCTTCGGGCCTTCGGCCCTCAGGTTCGCTTGTAAGACACTCGGGAATAGTAAAGTGTCCGCGTGGGCTCGCCCTCGGGCTCGCGTAGAGAGCGAGCTCTGAAGGGACGCTTCGGGCCTTCGGCCCTACGCGGAGCTCGGCCTTCGGCCTCGCATGTAAGACACTCGGGGATAGTAAAGTGTCCGCGTGGGCTCGCCCTTCGGGCCTTCGGCCCTCGGGCTCGCGTAGAGAGCGCGCTCTGATGGGACGCTTCGGGCCTTCGGCCCTACGCGGAGCTCGGCCTGCGGCCTCGCGGGCCTCGCCGCTCACCTTCGGGCCTTCGGCCCTCAGGTTCGCTTGTAAGACACACGGGAATAGTAAAGTGTCCGCGTGGGCTCGCCCTTCGGGCCTTCGGCCCTCGGGCTCGCGTAGAGAGGGCGCTCTGATGGGACGCTTCGGGCCTTCGGCCCTACGCGGAGCTCGGCCTGCGGCCTCGCGGGCCTCGCCGCTCACCTTCGGGCCTTCGGCCCTCAGGTTCGCTTGTAAGACACACGGGAATAGTAAAGTGTCCGCGTGGGCTCGCCCTTCGGGCCTTCGGCCCTCGGGCTCGCGTAGAGAGCGCGCTCTGATGGGACGCTTCGGGCCTTCGGCCCTACGCGGAGCTCGGCCTGCGGCCTCGCGGGCCTCGCCGCTCACCTTCGGGCCTTCGGCCCTCAGGTTCGCTTGTAAGACACTCGGGAATAGTAAAGTTTCCGCGTGGGCTCGCCCTTCGGGCCTTCGGCCCTCGGGCTCGCGTAGAGAGCGCGCTCTAATGGGACGCTTCGGGCCTTCGGCCCTACGCGGAGCTCGGCCTTCGGCCTCGCATGCCTCGCCGCTCACCTTCGGGCCTTTGGCCCTCAGGTTCGCTTGTAAGACACTCGGGGCAAAGGAATACTTGCACAACCCTAAACTCTCGGAGCTCGGCCTCCGGCCTCGCAAAATTAGTGGGGGGGGACACGCCTGGACACTCGGGGTGGGGCTCCGGGCCTTTGGCCCGTCGCCGGGCTCGGCCTGCGGCCTCGCAGCCTGAAGCTCGCCCTTCGGGCTCGCATAACATAGCAATAATATAGGATTTTGGGTGGTTTTACCCTCCTGCAGCTCGGCCTTCGGCCTCGCCCAAAATTACTGGGGAGGGGGGCGCTTAGACACTCTAAAGGGAGGCTCCGGGCCTCCGGCCCTCCGCCGGGCTCGGCCTGCGGCCTCGCACCCTGAAGCTCGCCCTTCGGGCTCGCAAAAATTACTCCAAATTTGTTTTGCCCATAGCGGCCGCCATTTTGAATTTTTTTAATTTTTTTTTTCTTTTTATAATTCTTGGGCCCCCCAAGTCCCCGCATGCCAAATCTCAGCGCGCTCCGACCAATTTGAAATTTCGAAAAAAAAAAAGTTTTTTTTTTTGACAAAAAAAAAATGTTTTTGAAACACCCTTGGGAACCTCTATGACATTTGGTCGGGACCTCTATTCAAAAGTCCTACCGTTTGGCTGTAAAAAAAAACCGAAAAAATTCCCCATACAAATTTTTTTTTAGAGCTAGAAAAAAAATTTTTTGGATTTCGGAATCTGGGGACCCATAGCACCCTACGTGCCAAATTTCAGCTCGCTAGGACCATTTTGAAATTTTTTCAAAAAAAAACTTTTTTTTTTTTCAATTTTTTTTACGTCATCAAAATCTGCACGCGGTTCCCTATGACATTTGGTCGAGCACCCCTGACCTAGGTCTCACCGTTTAGCCGGGCCGTAGTGCAACTTTTTAACCAGAGCCAAATCTCAAAATGTCAGATTTTTCTGGGGGTCACATCGGCAGGATCTACACTTGCCCCATACATGACCAAGGTCCAAGTATACTCCTTCATGGAGAACAACCATATGAATGAGAAATGAGTGGTTTAGCAGCTTTATAGTATATTAATAATTGGTCGCAGTCGCAATGCAGGTCGACCGGTATTCACGAAGGCATCTTTCGTCTCGTTTTATTACGCGCCGATAACAAGGACAAACGATTAGGTATCGATTAGAGAAGTCTGGATATATTATGCTCTAATTCGGTACGTACATCTTGTGTTGAAAGGGGGGCGTATCGAATGCGACATTGTTTTTTAATTTAATACCTATTTATCGCAAGATCGTCACGGATGTCAGTTCCGTTTGTATTTGCAACTTTGTTTAATTACCGTATCGCTTAAGATTATACAATCTTGTATAAAACTATATCATTACTGTCATTAGTAAAGTATAAGATGAGTATAAGTAATGAAGAAATAATGATTATAGTTTAGCGTTCCATTAGTTATACATATGTAGACGTCAGTCAAGTGAGAAGAATTTATTACAAGATTAGTCCAAACAATTTTGACTACACTTTTAGGATTCTAATTGGATTCATGAATTAATTGTGTATAAAAATAAAACAACGTGTTTGCTTGTTGTAGAAACTTTATTTTCACATCCGATTTCATATTTGATTGTCTCTCTTTATCGAGTGTACATTTGCCTATCCATATTTTTCTCTAACATGTAGTCATCATCATATCAGCCAAAAGACGTCCACTGCTGGACATAGGCCTCCCCCAGAGAGTGCCAAAGTGACCATCCTGCGCCACCCTCATCGAGCGTACCTACTCCCGCGACCTTTACTAGGTCATCAGTTCACCTTATGCCTGATGGGGGCCTACCCACGCCGCGCCTTCCGATACGTCGTCGCCACTCCAGAAAATTTCCGCCCCAACGGCCATCGGTTCTACGTGGAATGTGCCCCGCCCACTGCCGCTTAAGTTTAGCGATTCGGAGGGCTATATCGGTTACCTTGGTTCTGCTGCGGAGCTTCATTTCTGATACGATCACGCAGAGAAACTCCAAACATAGCCCTCTCCATTGCCCTTTGGGTGACTTTGAGCCTTCTTGGAGGCCCATACTTAGTAAGTTCAGTGCCATATATCATCACTGGCAGCACACACATAACATGTAGTATTAGAATATATTCCGTGTGGCTGCTGCAGGTACCTTCGGTCATCTTTTTCTGCAACAAAATGGTTTCGTCAGTAATTTAAATTAAGTTAATACTTACATTAGGTAAATATGACAGCGTCCTGTAGCCCGGGGATTAGAATACGGCTACGGTATCCCCTACCTGTCGCACAAGGCGACTAAAAGGGGTCCTCGGGGTGGTACACGGATGTAGTTGGGGGCGGCAATCGAAAAAAGGTAGGAACCAATGAGGCAGCACGCTAGGGCGGCAATGTGCGTTCCGTAGGAGATCCCAGAGCCGTCCGAAATGCGTCGAGGAGGACCATCGGAGGGTTTTTAGTCGGTGCCAGTCCGACATAACCTCCGCGCTATCCCCGTGGCACGGAGGTCAATCTCATTAAAAAAAAAATGTAAATATGACAAAATATTGATGACTGTTTACCTCTCTCACTTCAAAGACATCTTTTTCTTCATAGGAGGAGCCTGAAAAAGTTTCAAATTAATAGGCTAGCGTATGGTCAACCAATTTGATTTCTGGCCCTATATTTGTACAATTGTTAGCTGTTGGTTCTCCGAATAATAAATAAATAAATAATGGCAGCGGTAAGTGTAAGGTGCGATCCGTCGAGGATGTGTTTCCCCAGTTGGGCTGCTCCGAATATGAACCAGATGACATTCCGCTGTGCGCTACCTCACCTAATGTGTCCTGCCTCCCTTAAGTAGTTTCGTATAGTCTACATTTTTTGAACTGAGCTCTTCCTATGTCAAAACAATGCCAATCAAATCAAACAATACCATTATGTAGTCGGCGTGTGCCATAATTTGCCAAAAATGGTTAACGCCACCTAAAATGTTCATTAAATATTGAACTCTATCATCCTAGTCAAAGATTCAAAATAAATAACAACTTAGAAAAGTTGAAAAACCCCCGATTTTTTCATTTCAAAGGTCAACCATCACAAAAACGGCTGAACCGATTTTGTTGAAACGTAGCTAAGAACCATCTCGATTACGTCAGCTTTCGGGCAAAAAAGTGTGTGTCTGCCTGTGGCATCGTAGCTCCTAATTCTCCTAAACAAATGGCCCGATTTTAATGCGCTTTTTTTTGGTCCGAAAGCTTACGTGATCGAGAATATTGAGATGGTTCTTAGCTACGTTTCATCAAAATCGGTACAGGCGTTTTGTGATATTGAAATTTAAAAATAAAAAATCGGGGGTTTTTTTAACTTTTATAAGTTGTAATTATTTGCAAAATATGTCACGCGCTGACCACAAACAATGACCATTCATGAACTGAGTTTAAAAAACGTAGACTATAAGTAGCAAGTTCAGACAAGTGCGGGCGTGCGTGCGTGCGTGCGTGCGTGCGTGCGTGCGTGTGTGTGCGTGCGTGCGCGTGTACCAGCGCGGGGTGGTGGCGGCGCACGTGCTGCAGCAGCTTGGCGCGCGTGGCGTACTGGCGCGGGCACGCCGCGCACGCCGCCGGCGCCAGCGCCACGCGCCCGCCCTCGATCGACACGCCGGCACCCGACACCGAGGATCCTGCACAGAAACCGGTCATCAATACGGTACTTCCAATACAAATCTTTATTGTACGACTGTGTCTCCGACAGTAGCCGTAACTGGTCATGCACTATGTTTTCACTCTAGGTGGTACAGACAATCCTCTCTGCAGAGCCTGCACGGAAGAGGAAGAGACAGCCGCCCGCGTCATCCTGACGTGCCCTGGGGCGGCAGCATACCGCGCAAAGCACCTCGGAACCGCCGGGGCCGCTACCGAAGGCCGTCGGCAACATAAAGGGTCTGCTAGGCTTCCTGATGGAACTGGGTTGGCACGAATAACAGTAGAGCCAATAACCCATACGCAAAATAGGCGCAATTATGACGTCGAGTTGCGGAAACCTAGCCTGCGTACACCTATAACTGTGTAAGTAGAGTGGACAAAGTTGTCATGGTAGTACAAAGTATCCACAGCTACCCGTTACGGGTATACAATAAATTCTTTTTCTTCAAGCATTTTAATATGTATTGGAAGGAAGTTTATACTTTTACCACAGTGATGTATGCGCTTTTATTGTACATTGAGTTATTTACTCTAGGAAAAGAAATGGTATGCTTGTACTACATTCGTAGTGTTAAGCAAAGAACATTTAATTATGAAGCATTCCGTGTGGTTTTTAACAAACAAACATAACTCCAATATGTAAATGCCAGTCAAAGTAAAAAATAAAGAAAAGACGATTACTAATAAATTAATTAACAAAACTTTCAAACATAGTCAGAAAGCATCAAACTTGAACTTATTTTGTCTATATAAAAGATTTTTAAATACATAAAGATAAAAAATGAATGCTGCGCGCTGTTTGACCAGAGAAAAAAAAGTGTGACGACACAATTATAAATAAAATAAATAAAAAGTATTTATTTCAAACAGGTTGATCCATAGGATGTTAGTAACAAATGACTTAAGACTAAACTATTATATACTTCCCTCCCTTAGAGCATACTTAACAGGAGTAGCCTTATGCCGTATTTGCGTACAAAAATGTCTACCGAATTTTGCGGGGGGGAGCATCTTATTAGAATATTGAAACTCAATTGTATATGAAAGCTTGAAGTGGTTGAACGTTTATAATATCAAGTGCTTACAGCAACATGCGGGCATTTTTATGACCAGTGTTCTCTTGCGAGGCGATTTTATGATCGATTGTGAAATTGTCTTTGTATGATTTTTTGCACATTGTGCAAAGTTTTCTACAGAGGGGTAAGTTACTGAAAGGCTATTCCAGTTATGTATGCTCTAAGTTCCCTGCCTACAAACTTCATACTAACAGAACAGAGCGTTTTTAACGTTCCATAAAAATATGCTGATTTGACTAACAGTCAAATACCGTATTGTATTGAAGAATAATGCAGGCAAAACTGCTGATACAAGTATGCCGACGAGCTCGTAAGACAACGGACTAAATTGCCAATGGAGCTGCGCCACCGCCGCGCTGTTCTCGTGTCTGATCTGGACAGCCGCACTGGCATTGATGCAACTGCACAAAGGGTCTACTAACCAGGATGATGGGTCTTCACGTGTCTGTCCCGCTTGGCGGCGGTGCGGTACACCTTGGGGCACGCCACGCACGGGTAGTGCCGCACTCGCTTCTCTAAAGGCACCGCCGCGCTGTTCTCGTGTCTGATCTGGACAGCCGCACTGGCATTGATGCAACTGCACAAAGGGTCTACTAACCAGGATGATGGGTCTTCACGTGTCTGTCCCGCTTGGCGGCGGTGCGGTACACCTTGGGGCACGCCACGCACGGGTAGTGCCGCACTCGCTTCTCTAAAGGCACCGCCGCGCTGTTCTCGTGTCTGATCTGGACAGCCGCACTGGCATTGATGCAACTGCACAAAGGGTCTACTAACCAGGATGATGGGTCTTCACGTGTCTGTCCCGCTTGGCGGCGGTGCGGTACACCTTGGGGCACGCCACGCACGGGTAGTGCCGCACTCGCTTCTCTAAAGGCACCGCCGCGCTGTTCTCGTGTCTGATCTGGACAGCCGCACTGGCATTGATGCAACTGCACAAAGGGTCTACTAACCAGGATGATGGGTCTTCACGTGTCTGTCCCGCTTGGCGGCGGTGCGGTACACCTTGGGGCACGCCACGCACGGGTAGTGCCGCACTCGCTTCTCTAAAGGCACCGCCGCGCTGTTCTCGTGTCTGATCTGGACAGCCGCACTGGCATTGATGCAACTGCACAAAGGGTCTACTAACCAGGATGATGGGTCTTCACGTGTCTGTCCCGCTTGGCGGCGGTGCGGTACACCTTGGGGCACGCCACGCACGGGTAGTGCCGCACTCGCTTCTCTAAAGGCACCGCCGCGCTGTTCTCGTGTCTGATCTGGACAGCCGCACTGGCATTGATGCAACTGCACAAAGGGTCTACTAACCAGGATGATGGGTCTTCACGTGTCTGTCCCGCTTGGCGGCGGTGCGGTACACCTTGGGGCACGCCACGCACGGGTAGTGCCGCACTCGCTTCTCTAAAGGCACCGCCGCGCTGTTCTCGTGTCTGATCTGGACAGCCGCACTGGCATTGATGCAACTGCACAAAGGGTCTACTAACCAGGATGATGGGTCTTCACGTGTCTGTCCCGCTTGGCGGCGGTGCGGTACACCTTGGGGCACGCCACGCACGGGTAGTGCCGCACTCGCTTCTCTAAAGGCACCGCCGCGCTGTTCTCGTGTCTGATCTGGACAGCCGCACTGGCATTGATGCAACTGCACAAAGGGTCTACTAACCAGGATGATGGGTCTTCACGTGTCTGTCCCGCTTGGCGGCGGTGCGGTACACCTTGGGGCACGCCACGCACGGGTAGTGCCGCACTCGCTTCTCTAAAGGCACCGCCGCGCTGTTCTCGTGTCTGATCTGGACAGCCGCACTGGCATTGATGCAACTGCACAAAGGGTCTACTAACCAGGATGATGGGTCTTCACGTGTCTGTCCCGCTTGGCGGCGGTGCGGTACACCTTGGGGCACGCCACGCACGGGTAGTGCCGCACTCGCTTCTCTAAAGGCACCGCCGCGCTGTTCTCGTGTCTGATCTGGACAGCCGCACTGGCATTGATGCAACTGCACAAAGGGTCTACTAACCAGGATGATGGGTCTTCACGTGTCTGTCCCGCTTGGCGGCGGTGCGGTACACCTTGGGGCACGCCACGCACGGGTAGTGCCGCACTCGCTTCTCTAATGGCACCGCCGTGCTGGTTTTGTGGACTCGCCAGAGGTGGTTCACAAGCATGCCGCGTCGCTAAGGACAAATATTGATGAAGTTACATTTATGTACCTACTTAATATATTGACATATAATTACCTATAAGTGCTTATAAAACATAAACAAAAATTATAATACGCAAAATTGCCCGCCGCCCTCAATCCTAACGGAATCTATCGTTCCCAGGACGCTCGCCGCATTTCCTAGTTGTATGGCCTTTGGGCGAAGTACGACCACCCTGATATTGCTGATGAGACCTCGGCCGGTTTATGTTACTAAATACCATTAACATTATCTAGATACTGAAAACCAACAACTTAGTTACCGGTCATAATGCATTCAAATTTATTATAAACGAAGACATTTCAAAACTAATGCCCTCGTCCAGATGGGTTCACAAACTTCAATGACTCGAGTTTTTAATTTCTTTGCCACCCGTTTTAGACCTAATGTTTTTCATAACAAGGCGACTGCATAAACATTAATCATAATATAATAATGATTATCCTAAGGCCTTAGCCTACTAAAAAGACCTATCCTCTTAAATAGACTTTAAATAATTTCTAATTGGAACAGGGAAAAGAGGGCCACATATGTTTGGTTTTGTGAATATTTGTAGAAGTACCTTGAACTTGTGGTTGCACTTCTCACATTCATATTGCAATTCATCTTCTTTTGGACTCTGTAAAAAAGGAATACATGTATTAATTCCAGAAACGAAAATACACTTGAGCATTCCTCGTTGACGTTTTTTTTTTCTTATAAGATAGACAAACTTGATCGTTAAACCTTCACATTACATTAACACAAATCATCACATTGTTTATTGAAATTATTAATTAGTTTACCACAAATTGAATAACCAATGCTCCATGGTTCGCGAGGAACGAGGAAATTCACGAGCATGTAAAAACGCCAATAGTAGCATCCGAAGTGGCGCGCTATAAGGAACAACACATATACTCGTAGTAGGGCAGTTTCAGGTGATAATGTGGACACGCTGGACAAAAGCACCAATTTTTTTTCAGGTACTTGTTAGGTTAGGTTAGGTTATATAGCTTTAAGTTTTTGATAGGAACCAACTTCTCCGTCAGCCATGTTTAATTTTATGGCGGCCATTTTGAATTATACATAGTTAATTATTAATATCTCGAGTTCTAAATCACTTAGAATCACAAACTTAGTGTCTAAATATACATATGTATTTGGGGTCAAGGAATTCAACTTGATATTTTTTAGAGTCGAGTTCCCAAAGGATATCACGCAAAACCCTGTTCCTAAGCTTCAGCTGTCCAACCACAAACAGTTAAAATTTTCACAGAAGTTGTATTTCCATTGCTAATTTGACATACATTCATAAACATAAAGATGTTCTAAAATTTAAACAGTGCTCTCATATATGAAACGAAAGTTTATGGCGTGCTTTTGCTCGCCCATTACAATCGGTCTATCTCTAGAACCGGATTGGGTAGACACTTGAAATTTCCGCAAATTATGTATTACTATAGCTGCTATAATAACAAATAATAAAATTATAATAAAGTTAACAGTTTAGCTATTACTGACACGAAGACAGACGGACGCCCAGCGGAGACTTCGTAACGGAGTTCCGTTAATATCCTTTGGGAACTTGACCTTAAAAAATATTTAGTTGTATTCCCTGACCCCAAATATGTATATTTAGACACCAAGTTGGTGATTCAAAGTGATTTAGAACTCAAGATATTAATAATATACCTATAATTCAAAATGACCGCCATTAAAAAAAATGGTCGACGGAGGAGTTGGTTCCTATCAAAAACTTAAAGCTATTGGACCTAACCAGTACCTGAAAAAAATTGGTGCTTTTGTCCAGCGTGTCCACATTTACGACAATTTGTTCGAGCACTCTGCCCTACTAGTTAATAGCTCGCCTTACCCATCTCTACAATCCATTGTCCTCTGGATTGCTCGATAATGTCAATGTGTTTAAGAGACTTTAACGTAACCATATTCTTTAAGTAGTGAACGGGGCATTGGCCTCTAAATCTACGACCCGCTATCCAATTCAACTAATCAGATTATAGTCTGGAGAATGATTGCAGATTTTAACTAGGAAAAAACCGGCCAAGTGCGTGTCGGACCACGCAAAACGAAGGGTTCCGTGCCTATTAAAAAGGTCGTATCGTCATAGAAATCTTACGGCACTTACGTCCTTTTCTTTGAGGAAGGCAGTTTTTCAGCAATATCTCGGAAACCTTTCATCCGATCTTGTTCAAAACAATTTTCGGTGAATGAAATTAAGAAGCTCTATGTCCATGAATTTTTCCATATTTTTAAAATACACCGTTCAAAAATTAGAGGGGGGGGACAGAATTTTAGTGACTTTCGGGGCGATTATCTCCGACCCTATTCACTTAATAAAAAAAATGCTAAGAAACCTTATATTTATTTTGAACGATTGATGTGCCACACGGGGGGTCACAATGAAAAAAAATTTTTTGACTTTTAGTTTTATATTTTTTTTTAGTAATTTTAATTACAAAACTAGGTAGCGGCTAACAAAATACACCTATCCTGAAAATTTTATTCAAATACACCTTATAGTTTTCGAGTAAAATGCCTGTGACATACGGACAGACGGACAGACGGACAGACGGACATGACGAAACTATAAGGGTTCCGTTTTTGCCATTTTGGCTACGGAACCCTAAAAACATGGAATAAGGGCATATCCCGACTAGTCCCACCTTCTGTTTCCTCTGGCCGGCCGCCAAGTGGGCGTGGTCCACGTGTATGTGCAGCGCCAGCTTGTCCTTGTGCTGGAACGCGCGCCCGCACTCGCAGCGGAACCTGCGGCCCGTGCATGCCCTGGGCGGAGCGACGATGGTACGGTCAAGGACTTTCATTGTTGGGCCATTTTAAGTGTCAACTAATTTTGGTTTTCTATGAAGCTATGAGATGTCCAGTATAAAGTGACCTCTAAATGGATCAACAATTCAAGTAAATGACTGTACAATAAACAAATTGACTTCACTGTACGACCTGTACGTACAAGTACGAGAACATGTCAATTACTGTAAGCCACTGTAAGACTAACGGCAAATTATTGTTGTAGCAGTAACGTCAGCTAACGAAAATTATAAATTTCAGATCGAAGGGGAAAATTAAGAAATATGTTGTCCAAGCCGAATTGGAACCAGCGACTTTCTGGTATACACGGCCAGGCGCTGACTAACTGAGCTATCGGAACCGTATCGGCAAATGTTGTATATTATACTGTTGTCATCTGCTAGTGCGAATGATTAATTTAGTCTACTTAGTTAGTTCCCCGCTTACAATTATAAAGCGCCGTGAATTACTAAATATTTTTACATACACGAATTCTAGATTGTTTTGAAGACGTGTTTTGGCACTACTTGTTTGATTCCTGCCGTTATTAATTTCATAGACTGATATTATATATTTTGATGTCCACTAAGCAATAACTTACTTCCTACTGAACTACTGAAACACAGGTAAATACCTAGTAGTATATATTTAGAGACTTTTAATGATATAGGAGGATTTTATTGTTTTATTTAGTAAATATTATGTGTAAGCTTCCGCCCGCGACTTCGTCTGCGTGAACCAGGAATAAAAACTATCCTATATTTTAATCCAGGCTATAAACTATCTTCATGCAAAATTTCATCCAAATCGGTTGAGCTGTTTGAGCGTGATAGAGTAACAAACATCTAAACATCCAAACTTTCGCATTTATAATATTAGTATTGACAGTCAATGGACACCAATTTTCTAATTACTAAGTCCTGTTTTAATGTAAGTAACAAATAACAATATGTGGACCTTGGTCTGAAATAAATCATTTGAATTTGAATAATGACGGTTTGCAAGTTTATATTTAAAAAAAAACTGGTCAAGCGCGAGTTCAACTCGCGTGGTGAGGGTTCCGTAAAATTACTATTCTCTAAGCATTAGGCGCTCCATACAAAATACACAAAAATATTGAGAATTTTCCCGTTACTTTGAATATACTATCTTTAGGCAAGGAACTATTTTCCATATTTTTCAGAATTTTAAGCCTAGTAGTTTCGGAGATAAGTGGGGGGGGGGGGGGTTGATCAATTTTCGCCTTATTTCCTACATTACTTCAAATCTATTTTTGCTAAAAAAAAAAAAAAAACTGAGATGATTGCAACAACCCCTTTCATTTGATATGTCACACAATACAGTTTGAGAAACTTTTTTCTTTTAATTTTCCAGTTTACCCCCCAAAAGTGGCCCACTTGTTCAGAATTCATTAATTTACTTTACGCGTCCATCTTTGGGTCACCAATTTACATATGTGTGCCAAATTTCAACTCAATCGGTCCAGTACTTTCGGAGCAAATCGGCTGTGACAGACGGACAGACAGACAACCGAGTGATCCTATAAGGGTTCCGTTTTTTTCCTTTTGAGGTACCGGAACCCTAAAAATAGTTAAATTGAACCTCTTTTTGCCTGAAACACAGGGAATCCTAGGTCAAGCTTAGCTTAATATTAAATTTGAGCATATAGTCATATGTCTGTAAAATAAGTTTTCAATAAATTATTCTTATTCTTATATAAGTTTATTACAAGTACATTCAAAATATGTACTTGAAGGCCTGTGACAGAAAGACGGACAGCGAACAGTCAGTAGTAGGGTCCATCGGCATCTCTTTAGTTATGGAACCCGGAAAAAAGGCTCCTTTTTTATTGTGTATCCTCATTGATCCTGTCTATTTATTACGTAGTCCAGCCAGACCTGATGACTTGTCTCATTAAACTGTATCACAAGTATACATCTCGCAGTCTGTAGGTACTCACTTGACGTGTTCACGTTGTCGTCCTCGGATGACGGCCTGGTTGCAGTATCTACAGGTCAGGAAAACAGTCTCCGTGTTTTCCGTTTTCACCTGACAAATAATAGCACATTACCAAACGTCGGACTATAGGGTGCAGTTTGAGGGCAAGGTAAGGTTTACAAAAAAAATCTTAACTTACGAGTATTATAATGTACCTAGTGTTTGTAACATAGTTAATTAAATAAGTTACCCGTTATCATAATATACCTACAAATGACTACAGACTATTCAATCTTATTTTTATTTAAAATTTAAAGGATATAAAAAAAATACCTTACTAACGTACAGCCTTAGAGCCGTGTTAGAACTTGACATTGCCCAGTTAACTCATTTGTGTTTTGTTCCTTTCTCACAGCTGCAATTGTCTGAGTGACGGATAAAGCCAAACGAACTTTTTCGCCATTTTGACTTATGGGTCATTCTTCTTTTTTACCTACAATTGCTTGTCCTCATTTTACCATACGTCATTAGTTAGAGTTATTTACTTCAAATACTCACCTCCTTTTTAATGCACGGCACCACATCCATGCTGAAATCGATGCCGACCGCCAATTCGATATCGTCTTTAAGCCCCAGCGAATACGGATTAAAGTCCTCCGACCGCGAGCTACCCGATATGTCGAGGTTGGGCATCCGATCCGTGTCGAACAAATTGGTGGAGAAGTCGAGGTTGTTGGTGAGGGTCTGCAGACTCTCGTCCGAGGGCGGGCGGCTGTCGTCGGCCGCGTCGCCCATCGAGTGCGCCGACGCCGAGGGCTTGGAGGGTTCTCTGGGAACATTATTCATTTCAGACTAATATTGAGTGCGCAAAGAGGGCCCCGGGCTCCTTTACGGCACTACCGGGAAAAAACGCTAGGAGGATGATTATCAGTGCGCACTTTTAAACGGTATTGTGAGCATTTGGAATAGGATTTGAGACTATATTTCTCGATCACTTGCTCTTACACGTTCTTATTTTATTTTTAAATTTGTGCCAAAATAAACGACTTCACTCGAACCCGTTCCGAGAGCTTAAATAATGTGTGAAAGCTATCAAGGGCGCACGGCGTGCGTGCGTGTAAGGGTCATATTCCACTTGTCCAAGATATTTATCCAATGTGCATTGCGTTTTGGATCTTGGACAAGTGGAATACCAACCTAAAGGCCTGAGAGTAAATTTTGTCAAACGTTGAAGGTAGTTATTTACTTGTTTTTTTTTATGGAATTTACTCCTAAAGTTTCGGTCCGATACTATATTAAAGAATTCTTAACTGTACTAGGTGCAGTAGAAAGTAATACTTACAGTACGCCATTCGTAGTTTGTGGCTCATAATTTTTCTCTTCTCTCTGTTTCTTAGTGCAATGGCGCGCTACGTGCCGCCGCAAACTGCAATGTATACAACAATACGAAGGTTTACACACAGTTACTCACTAATGCCCTTTGTTATGTACTCAATGTTGTTTATGGAGGTTTCAGCTAATATAGACCTTATAACTTAGGGATTATGCACTAGCTGCCCGCTTCATCATGATCGTGACAAAGGACCGTGCGCGCGCACGGCAACATGGCTTTTTATAAAGTCGAGGGTCTCAGGTAGACAAATCACAAAACATTTCGCGGTGCGCAATTTTTGCAAACGAACATCTCATTGGAGCCTACCACAGAACACTAAATACTATACGTAGAACGTAGAATGAATATCAAGCGCGATTTCTATCGGGACCGGTGTCGCCACCTCACGGCGATCAGGTGACGTTGGCGCGAAAGCTAAGAGCGCATGCTCAAACTACTGGCGTTCGTGCCACGCCCACATCGCCTTTCTACAGTATTTATTGTTCTGTGGAGTCTACACTATATTCATCATCATCATCATCATCATATCAGCCGAAAGACGTCCACTGCTGGACATAGGCCTCCCCCAGAGAGTTCCAAATTGACCGGTCCTGCGCCACACGCATCCAGCGGACTCCCGCGACCACACTATATTACAAATAAAGAAAGCAAAACGGCGGCGTAAAACATAGCCCATGTCCAAATGTCCACCCATAAAGTCCATTTCTATATATAGTGGGCAAAGATTTTTCCAATCGTATGAGTAGTTATCATATCAGCCGAAAGACGTCCACTGCTGGACGTAGGCCTCCCCCAAAAGAGTGCCACAATGACCGGCCCTGCGCCACCCGCATCCAGCGGACTCCCGCGACTTTTACCAAAGAAAAAGTAAAAGGAAAGGAAGGGCAGGGAAAGGTTCTCGAGTGGCGACCACGCAAGGTGGACTGATGACCTGGTAAAGGTCGCGGGATGAGTAGTATTACACACAAACTTACATTGGAAAGACATCAAATCACCTTTTTAGGGTTCGGGTACCTCAAAAGGAAAAAACGGAACCCTTATAGGATCACTCGGTTGTCTGTCTGTCCGTCTGTCACAGCCGATTTGCTCCGAAACTACTGGACCGATTGAGTTGAAATTTGGTAAACACATATGTAAATTGGTGACCCAAAGATGGACGCGTAAAGTAAATTAATGAATTCTGAACTAGGGGGCCACTTTTGGGGGGTGGTAACCTGGCAAAATTAAAAAAAAAAAGTTTTGCAAACTGTATTGTGTAATATATCAAATGAAAGGGGTTGTTGTAAGTTCATAGTGTATCGGTGAGCACAATAACGAGCGCAACAGACGCGGCATTGAGCCGAGTGTGGATAGCCTGGCTTTTTAATACATCAGCGGTGGCAAACAAGCACCCGGCCTGCCTAATGGTAAGCATACACTCTAGCCTATGGACGCTTGCGACTACAGAAGAACAACCGCGTTGCCGGCCCATTCATTTGAGGACTCACGTGAACAATCTGCAGAAGGACCGGGTACAGTGGCTACAGCGGTACCGGCGGGCTTTCGGCTTCTCTTCCTGGGGACAGCGAAACAATAATTAAGGAAAAAATTACAATTTGTACCAACACTACGGTCTGCTTCACAGATAGATCAAGAATGAAATCAACAAAGCTAGCGGGAGCGGGTATAGTTATACCAGAACTGTGTAAAAGAGTATCTATCCCATTGGGGAGGTATGCCAGCTGTGCAGGACGACGTGGCTCAATCTTAGCATAAGTTTAATTTATTAATTTATAATTCCTTTAGTAAGTAAGTCTGTAATTATCCTTTAGTAAGTAAGTTTTTCTCTAATTAGTGTAAATAAAGCTTGGTGTTGATTATTTAATAAATACTAATAGGATTCCTATTGGGCAAAAGGGATCCTATTAGACTCGCGCGTGCGATGTCGCCCGTTGACGGACTCACGGGCGACTGCGGGGGGAAAGCGAGTGTATGCGCCCCGACAGGGGGGGGAACCTGATACGCATACGCTCGCTTGCCTAAAACCCCGCACCCGAGAAGGGACACATCGCACGCGCTGAATCACATATGTAAATAAAAGGTAAATAGAGCAAGAATAGTATTAAAATAAGTAATAAATTTATATCAAATAAAGATAAGGGTGGGGCAGACTGGACAAGGTGGGGATAGAGTCAGAAGTAGGGATAGGGATAGGGCAGGGGTGGGGGTACGGCCCGATGGTATAAAAATGGCGGCCGACCCCCGCTCAGCATTCAGTTTTCTTCAGAACTCGACTCAACCACTTCTCCAGCCTGCTCCGCCCACCCATAGTCAAGCAGCAACCAGTGTTTCTCTGATTTCGACCTCCCCGTAGTAAACCCAGTCATAGGTGTACGTCCCGTACATGCTGGTCCCGTCGAACCGGATTTCAAGAAATGGCAGTCACAAGGTCGAAATCAGGGAAGCGAACCCTCGGCCAGCTCCTCATGGAAAATCTGGCAAACGTCTCGACAACTGAAGAAACAGCCACGACGAGTCAAGACACCGCGTCATCGCGGGAAACCCCACAGTCAAGCCTACACCCCGCGATGCCGCCGACTCAAGAAGTCCCGCCGTCAAGCTCGTCACCCATAGTGCCGTCGCCGCAGGAAGCCCCACAGTCAAGTCCACACCCTGCAGCGACGCCGCGGCAAGAAACCCCACAGTCAAGCCCACATCTTGCCGCGCCGCCACCGACCAAGTCGGTCAAATCAACGTCAAGCCACCGCGTCCGCCGTCTCGCACAAGCGCGAGAGGAAGCTCTCAAGATACAGCTTGAACTCGCGCACGCACGCATCGCCGCCATAGAAGCCGAAGACAGCGACGAGGAAGACGTCGAGTCAGTAATGTCTACAGTCAGACAAGAAAACCGTGTAACAGAATGGTTGAAATCCAGTCACAGGCAAGTCCTAGCCATTTCCAACGTGCCACACATCGAAGAGTCCGAGCCTGCAACCCCACAGTTCGTCACGCAGACTCGGGAAGGGGAAGTTTCAGCGAGCAGAGGACAGGACGCCAGTGCCGCGCGTCCCGCCGTCCCCGCTCCTCCCCCCGCCGGGGGAAACCACGCCCCAACATTCGCAGCGCCGCCGCGCACCCACGAAGTGAATGCCTATCCGCCGCCACTGCCGTATACGCAAGAAGATAACGCCGTAGCAGTGAAAAATCAACAGATCAACCTAAGTGATCTCGCCTCCGCCATCGCCGCCCGCGCCGGCAACACATCTATGTCAAGATTTCACGCCGAATTGCCGCCGTTCAGCGGGTCGCATCAAGAATGGCTGTCATTTAAAGCCGCCTTCGCCGAAACCGCCTCAAACTACAACGAGGCGGACAACATAGCAAGATTGAGACGGTGTCTCAAAGGACGTGCGAAGGAGGCAGTCGACAATCTTCTCATCTACAACGCACGCGCCGACGAAGTAATGAGAAGCCTAGAAGCCCGTTTCGGCCGCCCCGACGCCATCGCCCTCGCCGAGGCCTTCCAAGGCCCCCGAAGACCGGCCCGTCATCACGGGCTGAGAAGACTGCAGCCACCAGAGGGCAAAGCCCTGATATGGCATCCTCCACACCCAATAATGGGTGTGAGAGACGACTCGAGCGCGCTCAGCATTCAGTTTTCTTCAGAACTCGACTCAACCACTTCTCCAGCCTGCTCCGCCCACCCATAGTCAAGCAGCAACCAGTGTTTCTCTGATTTCGACCTCCCCGTAGTAAACCCAGTCATAGGTGTACGTCCCGTACACCAGCGTTTTTCAAGCTGTGTGCGCGATAATGAGGCAATGCAGCAGACTGGAAGAATTAGTGATCTATATACGGACAGTCAGACAGCATTAACGGCACTAGGAAAGGCAACGGTAACATCCGCCTTAAGTAGAGAATGTAAGGAAGCGCTCAACAAGATAGGAGTATACCCAGGTGTCACGGTGGCGTGAGCTGGCAAGGGAGGGCGCGGGAAGGGAATTCATAGGCCCAGAACCAGTCCTTCCTTTCTCGGCTCAAGTCACAAAGGGGGTCATAGAAAGGCTAAAAGAACAAGACGGGGAGTGAGAATGGAAGCACAAGTGAAGCACCTGGATGTAGACAGACAAAGATGATGATAGGAGGTATATGGATAACAGAAGAACCAGGTATCTGTTGAAACTGGGTAAGAGCAATCTGAGGCCGATTTCGACCGGCGTGAAATCGGCGTGGCGTAATTGCGTTTTTTTCAGAACAGTGTTAATTATTCTATGCATTTTATTTAACTATTTTTAATTCCAACGCCGAATAAGGAGTCGTTAAAGCACAATGTCAACTCTGTAATGTTCTACATTAAAGATTTTGCTTTTATTCGCTTCGCAATTAAATAAAAACTGGACGTGCGAGTTCAACTCTGGTGAGGGTTCCGTAAAATATTGAGAATTTTCCCGTTACTTTGAATACTCAAACTTCTTATAGGTTTTCCTGTAATATTTAGGCAAGGAACTATTTTCCATATTTTTTTCAGAATTTTAAGCCTAGTAGTTTCGGAGATAAGGGAGGGGAATGGTCAATTTTCATCTTTTTTCCTAAATTACTTCAAATCTGTTTTTGCTAAAATTATAAAAAAAATGTATCTGAGATGCTTACAACAACCCCTTTCATTTAATATGTCACACACACAATACAGTTTGCGAAACTTTTTTTTTTAATTTTCCAGTTTACCCCCCAAAAGTGGCCTCCTTGTTCAGAATTCATTAATTTACTTTACGCGTCCCTCTTTGGGTCACCAATTTACATATGTGTACCAAATTTCAACTCAATCGGTCCAGTAGTTTCGGAGCAAATCGGCTGTGACAGACGGACAGACAGACGCACGAGTGATCCTATAAGGGTTTCGTTTTTTTCCTTTTGAGGTACGGAACCCTAAAAATTGGCAATTCTGCAGTATATGACTGTATACATCCATGATTATAACATTCTTGCGAACATGCAAGCCATTGCAGATGATATCGTCGGCTAAAGTCACAAACCCCTAAGTTACATTTTTTAATCATGCTTTGCCACTGTTATCGGTCCTTTGTGACGTCATCACAGTGTGGGATTACCGATCAGTTTTGAGCACCTCTGTTTTATAATTTATATCAATACTCTGATGCCTTCTTAATCCTCTGATGAAACCCCCAGTTGCCTATGTCTCACGTTAGAATTTTTTTATTGCACGGTCATTGACCTCTTCATAACCAGTTTGTATTTTTATTTCCAAAATTAACGGCAATAATAACTTAATTTCTCTTGCATTGCATTTTAGAAAGTATACTTTATTATTGGTAAAAAATACAGCGTATTATAACAATAATAAATAGGGCGCAAGACCTTCTTAAAAATTTTCACATTATTATTTTTTACTTAATAGTTTATCAATTGGGGGGTTCATTTTTTATGCTATAGGATTAAGAATAAGTATACCTATACGCCCTGAAAATTTCAAGTTTTTATCTTACACGATAACGGACTTATTGCATCTCTAAGTTTTTGAGCCGTTTCTATGGGAATAAGGTTGTCACATTAGAGATCCAAATAAAACCAGACAAGTGCGAGTTCAACTCTCGTGTTAAGGGTTCCGTAAAATATTGAGAATTTTCCCGTTACTTTGAATACTCAAACTTCTTATGGGTTTTGCTGTACGTAATCTTTAGGCAAGGAACTATTTTCCATATTTTTTTCAGAATTTTAAGCCTAGTAGTTTCGGAGATAAGGGGGGGGGGGTCAAAATTCGTATTTTTTCTTAAATTACATCAAATCTGTTTTTGCTAAAATTATAAAAATGATCCTATAAGGGTTCCGTTTTTTCCTTTTGAAGTACCGGAACCCTAAAAATAACTATAATTAATTTAAATAAATACCCCACTTAGTCAAAATGCCTAAAGGTATTTTAAAAAATAGGGTTGATATCAAATCGGCATGTTAATTACTTATGTTCTCTAATTTTTAGTGTTAAATAAAGCTGCAATTTTGCGCAACTTTAACTACTTGAACTTGAAGAAGAGCTTGAAATGTAACCAGGAAAACGTTCAGTTAAGTAACATTAAATGAGTTATTTATTCTTCATCAGAATAGACAAGCCTTTCGTCTGTGCTAAGACTTAGATAGTCATCATCGTCAGTAAGTAATGTGGTGAATGGCTCGGTAGCTTTTAAAAGTGATAGAACTTTTTTTGGTATCGGTGTTCGTTTTTGTTTATTGTGGCGGTCTTTTAGCGCAGTGTAGGAGATTTAGTATAATATGAACTCTTTCAGTAATGTCTAAATCTGTTGGCCTAGTTTTCACTCCATAAGATTTCGCTGTTGCAACCAAAAGTTTAAAAATATCAAGTCGCGTCGCGATCTTCTGAGTAACATCTCCTCGCACTAATGAAGATGCTCCCGGAGGTTGAGGAGCGTCTTCATTTGCCGCTCGCCGACCAACAAGGGGGTTGGCGCCCTCTTGCCCCCCTTGCATTAAGTCCCCCGGTCGAGGCCCGGAAGGACATCCCCCAGCAGAATGGGTCAGCTTCTGCTGAGGCAAAGCAGCGCCATGGGTCTTTGCCGGCTCCATGACGCCTCACCCCCACTCCTCGAGATATCATGTGTAGGCATGAGGTTTTAGCAACAGCTTAACGAGGGCGGACCCCTTCCCAATGCCAGATGATATCCTTCATCGGAGAATACAACACAAACAAAAATGCTGAGAAAATGTTTTATTTCATACACAAAAACATCTCGCAATTGATACATTGAACATTATGTACCGAAGACAAGGCAAATTTATTTTATCGTTTTGTAATCTATACTGGATTTATCGAATATTATGGTGAGAAGGTGACAACCCTGACAGAAATATTTAAAAATTCATATCTCCGATATCGTTAACGATATGGGTTCTATTTTTTTACTATTCGTAGCTCTAATTATTCAAAAACGTTTAGTAAAAAAAGCAAACACCCCTTTTGACTGATTGTCAAAAAAAAATAAGAAATCTGTTTTTGAGAAAACAAATTGTAACGTCCTTTACAGACGTTATTTTTATTTTTTGTTAAATGATAACAGTAGGTTAAAGTTAGTCTAATATCCCTATATTAAAATTTTTATTAAATAAGCGACGGCTATTGAGAAGTTAAGTATTTATGGTTTTTATGACTTTCTATGGATGTTTCTCGATTTATTTTATTACTCGAAAATTATGCGAGATAGGACAGTGGGAGTTCGACTATATTCTGTAATTTGAAAAGGTGAATGCAATGCGAAGAAAAACGGCTGTGATTCAAATTGAGGCAAAATCACACACTGGTCAACGTCATGAACAAAATAGAAAAAAAGAACAAGATATGTATAAAAAAATCAAATGGACATCTTGTAATTATATGTTTAAGTACTACTGCTGCAAATCTTTACTTATTTTATTACGCTTATTGTGATGTTAACCTTGATGTAAATTAAATAAGATTTTTTTGTGCCTCCTGTAAAATTGGATCGGATTGAGTTAAAAGGTTTGCGACTTTAGCCGATAAGTAAATGTGCATTCGTTCCTCTAATCCTTGAGCACGTGGCCTAATTTCACCTAACAATCTATAATCATAATCAACTGGGGCATATTCCAGTAACTAAAAGTTTTTTAACTCATTCTATTAAGAAATCTGTTCCCCCTGGGTCTGCGTATACCACAAAGGGCAGATTCCATGGTTGCCCCACTACATTTAAGAAATGCTCTACCCGTAAATGTGACAACTATCGAGCTACTTATCTCTCTTATATCCCTTGCTGGTAAAGTTCTATTGTATATTCTAAACAAACGTCTGGAGTACTACAGAAGCGAAGAAATCGCAATAGAGCCAGCGGGCTTTGTTAAGGGTAGAGGCATAAAAGAGCAGATCCTAAATATCAATCAGTTAATCCAGAAGAGCAGAGAATTTAACATACTCATGGCCTTATGCTTCATCGATTACGCCAAAACGTTCGACTGCATAGATTAGCGAAAAATGATTGAAGTTCTTGAAGAAATGGGTATTATACCTGAACATCAGTCTTTTTTGGTGAAAAACCTATACTTGAACGGCAAATCTCGTGTCCGACTGGAAGACATGGAGTCCAAACCCTTAAAGATCAATCGAGGCTTAAGGCAGGGTTGCATACTGTCCCGCTTTGTTCCCGTGGCTTCACCTTATAGCGCAGAAGCGGCACATAGAGGGGTAAACCATAGGCCTCATTAGCCGACATGGGAGTCCCACATAACCACCAGGGTCCGGCAAAAAAGGGTTGCATACTGTCCCCGCAACTATTCGTCTTGGTCGGCGAATACAAAATGCGCAGACTGCGCAGAATGCTTGAGAACTGCGGGGCGGCATCCGTGTTGGTGAATAACAATTTGTAATTCGCCGAGACTGAGCTACACTTCTAATGAAAGTCGAATTGATCAGTGCACAATATGGCGGTATCCCCTTGGATCGCATAATGGTTTTTAGACTAATGCAGTTTCGCATAATTGGTTTGGCATAATTATTTGTGGCATAATAGTACTTTCGCATAGTAATATTCTGGCCTATTGTTTTTCTGGTTGAACTAATCTGTATTGGCCGAATATACACTACGCATACTATTGTTTGGGCTAATAATTATTTGTTGTATCTGTCATTATCCATAATTTCAGTTATATTGTTACGGGCGCATTGAACCTGTAAAAAGTTCGCGCCTAAGCAACACGGAATAGGGGGTCCGCAAAGCGGACCTCCGTCGACATCGCCTTAGATCCTAAATATATACACAAAAATAGCAATATAGCAATTTTATTACTATGAGCCTTTTGTACATAACTTTTTTTAGGACATTACTGTTATGCATTTTGATATGTTGCCAATTGATTAGTATGCCTATTTGTGCTTATGCTTTTTGACATTAGTCTTCATGAAGATTATGCTTTCAGTTTTGTATGCTTTTTAATGTTATGCGTAGATAATTATGCGAAATGTGACTTATGCATATCTTATTTTCGGCGTAAAGTAATTATGCGTAACCATATTAGTATTAATGATTTTATGCCTCTCAATAGTAAACCCAATATGGCCTCCACGTAGAAGAAAACTTTGTATATTTAGGCTCACAGACCTCCAACGACGGAGACTGTATGAAAAAGGTCATCAGAATATCGAAAATTGCTAAGACAGTAGTAAAGCGCTTGGAAAATATATGGAGGAACAAGAACATCTACCTCAAAACCAGAGTCAGGCTTATGCGCACCTTTATAATAAAACTACTAAAAATAGATACATCAGAAATGTGGTGCTGGCGTAGAATGTTGGTCATCATAAGTGCGCCGTTGTATCCATAAGGATACAACGGCGCACTTATGTGGCGATACTCAAAGAGCTCCGTATCATCACCCAGCTTTCAACTGCATGCTTCCAGATAATGATGATATTCTTTGGCCACATGGCCCGCTGAGACCGGTCCAGCTTGGAGAAGATTGGTTGGCTGCGTTGAAGGAAAGAGGAGTAGAGACTGATCACCCATACGACGGATTGATGCAATCCGCGATGCCACGGGTTTGGCGAATGTTTTTCAAGAACTGCGCTCTTGGTGGTCACGACCCTTATCCTCGAGGAATTGACAAAGAAGAAAGAAAATCAAGATAGAAGAGAATTCGATATATCTTTTAACTTTTTTTGGTGCAATTAAATTTCAGAAAATGTTAAAACTAATTTATTTCACAATGAGAATTTACGCTTCATAGTTATTTGTCTATACACCGAAAAAAAAGTGCCACGCCGATTTTACGCCGCCACCGATCAAAATCCCACCGGACACCGCCACCGATGATTTTGCCATCGGCGCACACCTCTACCGTGTACCTAAAGCATATCGAATTTTGACATTTCGTCAACCAATATTAATAAGGTATGAAATGAATGAATTAAAACGTGCAACGGGTATAGTCAATAGAAAAACATTGTGCTTTCTGACGTCTGTCAAATAACACGTCAACCCTCAAATCAAAATGCATCCCAAATAAATTCGACCCGCCAACACATGTACATATTTTTATTTTTCTACCTAAAACCCGGGATATTCATACGCGGCCCGACACAGAAGCCACCGAAGCCGTTACTCACCGAATGACACACATCCACGTGCCGCTGCAGCAGCGCCGCCGTAGACATGGACCGTTGGCACTCGTGGCACCACCATTGACGATGTTTCGCCGTCAGTTCTATAATATTAAGGTAGGCAATGTTGCAGCATTTGGCGGTACTGTGAACATGTTTGTTAAGACCAACTTTATAGATGGAAAATGAAATAAAAGTAATAGAGACAAGAATGTTTTCTGATGTTTCTTTTACAAGCTTAGTCTTCAATTCGACGAGTAATCCCTAATTTATCGTTGGCATGTTCATTAGAAGCAAAATTATAAATGTGAAGTGGAATAATATAGACACGGGTGTTTTCTGAAAAGGTTTATTTTGTTCCTGAGTGGTTGGTTTCTTTTATGTCCCACAACATTTAAAAGTACTACTACTACTTGTATTTTATCCATTGCAGTTTCAGATTTAGATTTTCGCCATATGGTAATCAGGAGTCGGGCGCTTCGTGGATTGATCGATCTATAGGTATATCAATATTGACGGTTCGCTGTTATGTCGGCGAAGACTTCTTTGTTGAAAGATATGTTTTAAGTTATATTTTAAACGTAACGATAAAAACCAGACATTTTCTGCGGATGTTTTTTAATACCTGATTATAACGAGTTTGTTGGCCAGAGTGCTACCGTGCAGAAAACGAGGTATTCAACCCGTATTTGTTCTCGAGTTACCTATTAGAATGCGTCAGACCAATAGGAGTTTTCCGGAATTTCTATTCGAGTTCTGTGTATTCACCAGACTGCAGGGATGTTGCAGATATTTGATTCCGCTTCCACAACCTCGGAAGTTCCGCATCAATCAAAAATCGAACCGGAAGTTTTTGCGGATGCGGATGTAGTACTAGTCGCGACAAGAAAGAGGTTCAGCGCGACGCGTGTCGGGTATTCTTGCCACTAGCCGAACCAATCTTTATCTGTAATATGCTGATTTGCCTCATTCGCTCGTGACAAGAACATACGCGCTTGTTTTGCTTTGTTCGCTACGATTGTAACTCAGTGTTGTTTGACAATAACACTGAAAGTGTTTGACCATGAAAATCTACAAAATCGCATCCGCAACACCCATAGAACAGAGATGTGCGAGGTATCGGAGCGGTGTGCGAGAAAAAAACCACTAATAACATCATCTAGCCATATCGGAAATCAGAATTCTATTGATAAAACACATTACCTATATATTCCTATTGTTGGGTTAAACGCACACCGCTCTGCTACCTCGCACAACTCTCGTGAATACTCACCCTAATAGGCGCCCGGGTTATTCCGAGTGTCAATCGCATAACATGCATCCTCCTGAAACTACGTTCCGCAATTATAGGTAAAGTAAAGTACCTACATTTAAATGACCACCTTACTAACCCGCATCAAGGTCCACAACCGGTTGTTCCACTGGCAGCTTGTGAACATCCACATACTCCTTGCTATAACCCAGCATAAGGGGTACCCGCGCGGGTATGGTCCGCGTGGTGGCCGCATACAGCCCACGGTCCTCTTGGTACAACCAGACGTTGGCTGTACTTTGGTCGCCGAGCGGTAATAAGCTCAACCAGCTTGACTTATCTGTTGAAAGGATATGTTTTTTCGATAAAAGTTGGCAATGAAACGGAGGTCGAGTTTTTATTGTATTTAAATGATTTAAACCATGCACAAAAAAATTACGCTTGCTTCAGGAAACTTTAAATTCAACGATTAAAAAATCACTCAGTCCCTGGAATAGAACTAGATAGGTAGGTAATGTAACATTTCGGAAGACTGGTAAACTGGTATTTTAGAATTAAGAATTTTGGGAAGAAGGAAATTAGCTTTTACCTTAACAGGTAAATAGTAGCCAAATTCAAAAGCACATTTTTATCGTTGTCCTATAGTACAATATTACGATAGCATTTTGGTGGAAAGAAGTAGGTGCGGTCGGTCAACTAATGGGAAAGCGCTTACCCTTGTCAGATACATCTATATGTATGTCAGTGCCTTCCTCTGATTTCAGCAGGAACACCGGTAGGCCGGAGTTTGTGTACTCCAACTTTAAAGTCTCTACTTCCTCGGGTGACAGATTCCGTTTGATTCCTGAAATAACATGAACTGTGAGCCTGTGAAATTCGACCTTACAAGTACAGTGAAATGATAAGCTTCAAACAATCTGGCACAATCTTTTTCTTACACTAGTTTGTGTATCTCTTTACAACCGATTTGAAATGATTGTGAGGGTGTGTTATCTGTATTTTGCGTCGCAGCTGAAGCGCCGCGGGGAGCACCGCTTCCGCCCGCACGGGCGCGATGCGGTCCGCTATGTGCACTGGAAGTTGTATATAGACTGGCTGATGATGATGATTACCTTCGGCCGGCCCGAAGCGCACCCGGGCCGGCAGCACGCGGCGCGGCGCCACGGCCCCGCGCCGCAGCTGAAGCGCCGCGGGGAGCACCGCCTCCGCCCGCACGGGCGCGATGCGGTCCGCTATGTGCACTGGAAGTTGTATATAGACTGGCTGATGATGATGATTACCTTCGGCCGGCCCGAAGCGCACCCGGGCCGGCAGCACGCGGCGCGGCGCCACGGCCCCGCGCCGCAGCTGAAGCGCCGCGGGGAGCACCGCCTCCGCCCGCACGGGCGCGATGCGGTCCGCTATGTGCACTGGAAGTTGTATATAGACTGGCTGATGATGATGATTACCTTCGGCCGGCCCGAAGCGCACCCGGGCCGGCAGCACGCGGCGCGGCGCCACGGCCCCGCGCCGCAGCTGAAGCGCCGCGGGGAGCACCGCCTCCGCCCGCACGGGCGCGATGCGGTCCGCTATGTGCACTGGAAGTTGTATATAGACTGGCTGATGATGATGATTACCTTCGGCCGGCCCGAAGCGCACCCGGGCCGGCAGCACGCGGCGCGGCGCCACGGCCCCGCGCCGCAGCTGAAGCGCCGCGGGGAGCACCGCCTCCGCCCGCACGGGCGCGATGCGGTCCGCTATGTGCACTGGAAGTTGTATATAGACTGGCTGATGATGATGATTACCTTCGGCCGGCCCGAAGCGCACCCGGGCCGGCAGCACGCGGCGCGGCGCCACGGCCCCGCGCCGCAGCTGAAGCGCCGCGGGGAGCACCGCCTCCGCCCGCACGGGCGCGATGCGGTCCGCTATGTGCACTGGAAGTTGTATATAGACTGGCTGATGATGATGATTACCTTCGGCCGGCCCGAAGCGCACCCGGGCCGGCAGCACGCGGCGCGGCGCCACGGCCCCGCGCCGCAGCTGAAGCGCCGCGGGGAGCACCGCCTCCGCCCGCACGGGCGCGATGCGGTCCGCTATGTGCACTGGAAGTTGTATATAGACTGGCTGATGATGATGATTACCTTCGGCCGGCCCGAAGCGCACCCGGGCCGGCAGCACGCGGCGCGGCGCCACGGCCCCGCGCCGCAGCTGAAGCGCCGCGGGGAGCACCGCCTCCGCCCGCACGGGCGCGATGCGGTCCGCTATGTGCACTGGAAGTTGTATATAGACTGGCTGATGATGATGATTACCTTCGGCCGGCCCGAAGCGCACCCGGGCCGGCAGCACGCGGCGCGGCGCCACGGCCCCGCGCCGCAGCTGAAGCGCCGCGGGGAGCACCGCCTCCGCCCGCACGGGCGCGATGCGGTCCGCTATGTGCACTGGAAGTTGTATATAGACTGGCTGATGATGATGATTACCTTCGGCCGGCCCGAAGCGCACCCGGGCCGGCAGCACGCGGCGCGGCGCCACGGCCCCGCGCCGCAGCTGAAGCGCCGCGGGGAGCACCGCCTCCGCCCGCACGGGCGCGATGCGGTCCGCTATGTGCACTGGAAGTTGTATATAGACTGGCTGATGATGATGATTACCTTCGGCCGGCCCGAAGCGCACCCGGGCCGGCAGCACGCGGCGCGGCGCCACGGCCCCGCGCCGCAGCTGAAGCGCCGCGGGGAGCACCGCCTCCGCCCGCACGGGCGCGATGCGGTCCGCTATGTGCACTGGAAGTTGTATATAGACTGGCTGATGATGATGATTACCTTCGGCCGGCCCGAAGCGCACCCGGGCCGGCAGCACGCGGCGCGGCGCCACGGCCCCGCGCCGCAGCTGAAGCGCCGCGGGGAGCACCGCCTCCGCCCGCACGGGCGCGATGCGGTCCGCTATGTGCACTGGAAGTTGTATATAGACTGGCTGATGATGATGATTACCTTCGGCCGGCCCGAAGCGCACCCGGGCCGGCAGCACGCGGCGCGGCGCCACGGCCCCGCGCCGCAGCTGAAGCGCCGCGGGGAGCACCGCCTCCGCCCGCACGGGCGCGATGCGGTCCGCTATGTGCACTGGAAGTTGTATATAGACTGGCTGATGATGATGATTACCTTCGGCCGGCCCGAAGCGCACCCGGGCCGGCAGCACGCGGCGCGGCGCCACGGCCCCGCGCCGCAGCTGAAGCGCCGCGGGGAGCACCGCCTCCGCCCGCACGGGCGCGATGCGGTCCGCTATGTGCACTGGAAGTTGTATATAGACTGGCTGATGATGATGATTACCTTCGGCCGGCCCGAAGCGCACCCGGGCCGGCAGCACGCGGCGCGGCGCCACGGCCCCGCGCCGCAGCTGAAGCACCGCGGGGAGCACCGCCTCCGCCCGCACGGGCGCGATGCGGTCCGCTATGTGCACTGGAAGTTGTATATAGACTGGCTGATGATGATGATTACCTTCGGCCGGCCCGAAGCGCACCCGGGCCGGCAGCACGCGGCGCGGCGCCACGGCCCCGCGCCGCAGCTGAAGCACCGCGGGGAGCACCGCCTCCGCCCGCACGGGCGCAATGCGGTCCGCTATGTGCACTGTAAGTTATAGAAATATACAACCTACTAATTGTGACAGGCGAAGAGACTATGAAGCATTAGGCATTAGTGGGCTAACACAACTGACGGACGCGACCCGAGACGAGAACTTCTATTCGATCTTCGTCTTTCTAATTTGCACATGTGCAGTGCGAGTGAGACAGGAGTAAAATGGGATCCGGTACGGAAGCAGGCATTTATGCAAATTACTATAGTAGATAGTAGTGTGAGCATGGGTAGTTTGGCAACCGTCTTCCAGGCGGAGGCATACGCCATAATTGCCTATGTACAGGATAATATAGACAGGCAAGCCAGAAGACAGACTATCCATATACTCAGTGACAGTCAAGCGGCCCTTAAAGCGCTTACGGCGCCGAAAGTAGGGTCTAGACTGTCCAAGCTCTGTACAAGGGTGGAAAGCACAATAAGGTGTAACTAGTTTCGATACCAGGGCACGAGGGCTTCATCGGCTTGCAAGAAGGGGGTCTACAAATCACTTAGCTCCAGAACCATTTGTGGGACTCTCGCAGGGCCTTTAAAGCCTACGCCAAAACCAAACACCAACACGAGTGGAGGAATAAGGCTAGCTTAAGGAACTCTAAGCTCTTCATAGAAGAAGTCAACTGACCAAAAATTCTGGAAATCCAGCACAAAGCAACTCAGAATTTTATCTGGGATGTTCACAGGCCACTTCGGGGTCAAGGATCTCTTGACGTGAATGTGTGGCGAGGAGGATGAGTCTATGGAACACTTCCTGTGTGAATGGCATGCCCTTGCCAGACAAAGAAAGAATTCGTTTGGTAACGGCTATCCATAACATAAAGGAACACCTTCAGTATGCGGGCCCTCATATTTCAAGAGTGTTGGCAATGTTCTATACTCTGTGTATCAGACATTGCTATTTACCTGTGGACTTGATGAAAACGATTGTTATACCGGTGGTTAAAAATAAAACTGGAGACTTAGCGGACTCAAATAATTATAGGCCTATTTCCCTCGCAACTATTATAGCCAAAGTGTTTGACAGTATGCTTAACGCACAGTTAAACAAGTACGTGCGTCTTAATCACAATCAGTTTGGGTTTCGACCCGGGTTATCTACTGAGAGCGCTATACTGTGCCTTAAGCATACTGTAAAATATTACATAGATAGGAGGACGCCGGTCTATGCTGGATTTCTAGATCTGTCTAAGGCTTTTGACCTGGTCTCCTACGATGTGCTGTGGAAGAAGCTGGAAGCCATTGAAATACCTTCAGAGACAGTGCGGATACTCAGGTACTGGTATGGGGGGCAGGTCAACAGCGTTAGATGGGCTGGCTCTATGTCCGACCCGTACAGGTTGGAGTGTGGAGTGAGGCAGGGGGGGCTGACCTCGCCCACGCTCTTTAATCTGTACATGGATGGACTTCTCGAGGCGCTGGGTAAAATGCATGTCGGCTGTCATATCGACTCCGTGTGTGTAAATAATATCAGCTATGCAGACGACATGGTTTTACTTAGCGCGTCGGCCTGTGGATTACGCAAGCTACTCCTTGTATGTGAGAAGTACGCTAATGAACATGGGCTGAAATATAATGTAGCTAAAAGTCATTATATGATTTTTGAACCCGGTAGTAAACGCGTACATGAAGTGCCGCCCATAAACCTGAACGGTACTGCACTTGAGAGGGTATGTAGTTTTAAATATCTAGGTCATATTGTCACTGCTGACCTAAAGGACAATATGGACATAGAACGGGAACGGAGGGCCCTGTCAGTGAGGGCCAATATGATATCCCGTAAGTTCGCGCGGTGTACGAGGGAGGTTAAAATTACCCTATTCAGGGCATACTGTACCTCCCTATATACGTGTTCCCTGTGGAGAAATTACACGCAACGGGCCTACGGGGCCCTCCGGATCCAATTTAACAACGCGTTCCGGGTGCTGGTGGGGCTGCCTCGCTTCTGCAGCGCATCAGGGATGTTCGCAGAAGCGCGCGTCGACTGCTTCTACGCAACTATGCGCAAGCGGTGCGCATCCCTGGTGCGCCGGGCGCGGGCCAGCCCCAACCCCATCCTGCGTTTGATAGCAGGCAGATTTGATTCTCCGTATATAAGGCACTGTTGTGAAATGCATGTCTCCAACAGTGCCTATCTGTATTAATATTAATTTTGATATAGGTGCTAAATTGTGTAATTTTAAACTTTTACTGTATGAGTCTTGTGTAACTCGAAATAAATGCTTTCATTCATTCATTCATTCAAAGGAATTCAAGGTACTCCCGCTGAGCTGAATCATCCGGTTTGTAGAAATGATGGAGCGAGTTTGAGAGTAGGCATAAAGGAGAGGACAAATGCACAAAAGATCCCACCCCCGACTATCACCCAGATAAGATAAGATAAGAGACAGAAGACACCAAGTCGCAAAAGCGTTGCAACGCGACTTAGCAGCAACAAACAATTGCTAAATTAAATCCATCTTGCTGTACATTTTATCTTTGTGGATTACAAAACCGTTAAGATAATTTCACTTAACTTATTACAATATTTATTGAAGTCAATCTTTAAACGATTTCCACACATACAACTATGTGTTCAACTAAAGGTTATAAAACAAATAGCACTGTATGTAATTAACACTTACCAAATGTTTGCACAGTTTTCTTTTTCTGCTCACCAATACATGAGCCCTGAACATCATTGATTTTAGTTTGATTGCAAGACGGAAATGTGTCAGGATCAACTTTTGGGTCCATTTTAAGTTCAACTAGATTCTCCCGACTGGATATAACAGTATTTTCATTGAGTACTTGAATTTCAGTATTTATCTTCTGCGGCTCGGTGGTTATGTCATAATACTGGTTGTTTACAGTAGCTGCACTGGTGCTTGCTTGTTCATGGGTATCTGGAATAAGTATTTTACAAGTTATGTACAACTGGTCAGTGCTACTGTACGGATGCGAGACATGGTTCATAAGGAATGACAACACCAGTTGTTTGCAAGTGTATGTGAACAAATGCTTGCGGCGAATTCTTGGTGTATTCTGGCTAAGAACTATATCTAACGTGAGACTGTGGCAGATGACTGACCAGAAGCCCATAAGCCGAGAAATACTGGAAAGGAAATGGTGATGGATTGGACACGCGCTTTGGCGGTCGGATAACCACTTGTCCAAGCTGGGCTGGGAAGTCCTCGGACATGGAGGCGAACTTTAAATAATGTCGACAAAGTATTACAGTGAATAAAACATGGAAAGTGAATGAGGTCTCAACCCCTTTTTTTACTTTAGGAATTAGGCCCCTTAAAATGTTTTGTCAAGCAATGTCTATAGACGTCACATATGTAGGCTTAACAATGATTTAATTGACGTTGCGGGCCAATAATGTTAATAGTGCCATTATGTTGGAAGAACATAATTTAGCATAGCAACTAACAGTCTCTCATCATATTCCTCTCTGTTCCAACTTACCAATAAGTAACTGTAATTGTTTGCCCTGTAGAACTTGTATAAAATATTGTTCACTTTGGGGATCTTGCTCCTGAAACATACAGCACTGTTTAGAACAGTATCTCTCATCCTCACTATGGTCTCTCTACAGTTCCACTTATATGGTTTTTTGCAATTTATATTATATCTATTCTCATATAAGTTGTTTACAAAATTCGCGGGATATTTCTTTGCCATCAGAAAACAAAGATATTGTAATTAATGTGCAGGCCGGGCTTCAAAGAAATGCTTCTCAGATGCTTCTTCCACTTATATGTTGCATTTTGCACACATCAAAGAGAGGGGTGCGATAAGTTTAACATATGTGCCTGTCTGGGCTGTCTGTGGCATTTGTAGCTCCAAAACGGAAAAGCTGATTTGATGGTATGTTTCTTAGCTGTTTGTGTTTAGCTGTGTGATTTAGTTTAGCTATTTAATAGGTGGATCAATCACATTCAAGACAGCATATGATGGCGGTACACTTTGGACACCCTTTACCTCACCACTTGAGATTTTCATCATCATCATCGGCCTGTAATCACTGTCTGCTGAGTGTAAGCCTCTCTTCGAGTACACTACTTATCCCAGTCCTGTGCTAGTCTCATCCAGAAATTTTAACTCAAATTGACTTATATCATAAAAATATAATGAGCGTACAAACTGTCCACTATAAAGAATTTACACTAAATCGACATTGACATTCCGAAATAGTTATTGGATATTCTTACATTTAGTAGCATGTGGAGTGGTATAGCATCTGCTTTTATAGATCCTTCACTATTGGTTGGCTTTACTTGCAGGAAATACAGTATGTTGCTCGCTTGAGATTCCATTGGATTGGACACGGGTGTGCTGTAATTACCTGAAATCCAAAAAAATACGTAAACGCACACGCTGCAATATATAACTGCATTCCAAGCAAAATAAAAATCTTTGATTCTTTAAAATCGAACAAGTAAAAGAAAATGTTTTAAATTCAAACTAGGTAATATTCAAAATCACTGAAAACACTGTAATGAATGATATGTAATATTGTATTTAAATTGTGACTTGTAAAATGCTATCTATATTAACTTTTCTACTTGATATCCCGCGAGGGAGAATCCAAATAACCGATCACTGGTAATGATATTAATATGTTGCATGCTAAAAACCTTAAAATATCGGGTGTATATTGTATTTAAATAGTGACTTGTATTCTTCAAAGAAATCATAATATTCTTAAGAAAATCATACCTTGAGATTTATTTTCCATAGCACTAATTCACATAATTTTTAGTAAAACAATAATACATTAATAAACGTGAATACGATATATCCGAAAAAGTAATATCATCTGAATCCCACCAAAAACATAAATGTAAAAAAGGAGAGCCAAGTTCAATACAAAAATTATGCTTGGCTGTGGGCTTCGCCGCAAAAAGAATGGAGATCTAAATGAGTGCCAAGTTATGCAAAATCCAAATATGTATTTATAGGAACAAAATAACATTATGAACAAGTATTAAACTCTATTTCTTTGCTTTATTGGATACCTATAACAATTGCTGTTATTTCAAAATGTGAGATCTTAAAGTAGGTTAGATTTGACTTGGCCAGTTTTCTTTACATCAGTCATATTATAAAGTTATTCAACATATATATATCATCATCATCATCATCATATCAGCCGAAAGACGTCCACTGCTGGACATAGGCCTCCCCCAGAGAGTTCCAAATTGACCGGTCCTGCGCTACCCGCATCCAGCGGACTCGCGCGACCTTTACCAGGTCATCAGTCCACCTTGTGGTGTGTATATATATATATATACACACCACATATACCTATAGCTAGGTATAGTATAATTTCTGATGAACTGAATTTATCAGTTACCGCTAGTAGGTAACTTAATATTTAATTTTTTACACATATTGTTATATATTGACATGTAATATTAAGAATATTATCAATAAATGAATATGCATATGAATATATATATATATTATATATTTAATTCTGATAAAAACTGGCCAAAACAAATCTAACCTACTAGATCTCACATTTTTAAATAACAGCAATTGTTACAGGTATCCCTTTAATTCTCTTAAGAAGCAAAAACAGTCCAATTTATTATGGAATAGTTACTTTCTTAGTTACCATTTTCAAGATTAGGACATGATACTATTTAAGGCCTCTCACAGACTGCCGCGGCCATGGCCGCGGCCTAGCCGCGGCGGTCAATAGTATACTTGTCATTAGCTGTCAAATTGACTAATAGACCGCCACGCCACCACAGGCCGCGCCAGTCTGTGGGAGGCCTCAAAGAGGTTTGACTTGACTCATTCACGACTCATTTGACAATGATATTTTTGTTGCCATATAAAAAAATGCTATATAAAAAAGGCTCATCTTTGAGGCGAAACGAAAACAAACTTCATTCGTGTATCTCCGTCTCTGTCGCTCGAACTAGCAAGTGCGACAGAGACGCGGTAGCCCCTCAGTCAGACCTCAGATTTTATTTATTTATTATTCGAAGAACCAACAGCTAACAATCTGTCGGAGGGTACTCTCGAACACCTATTTTTTTATTGTAACCGTATTGTCACTCCCTTGTACGATATCCTACCCCCAGAAATCCCCCGTCCCGTTAACATTAAATTCCTTCTTACTTTGGTTTACTCCCCCTTTGTTTATGTTCTGTGTAAGTTTATTAAAATTAACAACTTGTTTTTGTAGTAGTTTGTTTAACAATATAAATGTTTGTTTTGTCCTTTGTTTTAGATTCTCATCTGAGTGTACCTGGCAACTCTAAAATCACCGGTCAAATTATTAAAAATATTTGCCTTTTCAAACCTTGACGTTGGCCGAATCATCGACAACACCGATGTGGCCATAGCAAAAAAGATTGATTGATTGATAGCGTAAGGGTGAAAATTTATAAATTTGAATTTGGAATGTTCTGCATCGCGCTATCGAAATTTTTTAACGAGAGTATATATACCCTGAGTAGCTTCATAGGGTGGATGGACGGGGAGGAGGATCCTGGTTACGGACCGCTCTCGGCCCAAAACCTCTACTTCTAGCGCCAGGCTGTGTTCTGTTCGGCCGGAGGCCGACATCCATTGCGCGCTCCGCGCGCACTACACGGCGCCCCCGGCGCCACACCCTGTGCTCGGCCGGAGGCCGACATTCATTGCGCGTTCCGCGCGCACTACACGGCGCCCCGGCACCACACCCTGTGATCGGCCGGAGGCCGACATTCAAGGCGCGCTCCGCGCGAACTACAAGGCGCCCCCGGCGCCACACCCTGTGCTCGGCCGGAGGCCGACATTCATTGCGCGCGGCGCGCGCACTACACGTCGCCCCGGCGCCACACCCTGTGCTCGGCCGGAGGCCGACATTCATTGCGCGCTCCGCGCGCACTACACGGCGCCCCGGCGCCACACCCTGTGCTCGGCCGGAGGCCGACACTAATTGCGCGCGCAGCGCGCTCTACACGGCGCCCCCGGCGCCACACCCTGTGCTCGGCCGGAGGCCGACACTAATTGCGCGCGCAGCGCGCTCTACACGGCGCCCCCGGCGCCACACCCTGTGCTCGGCCGGAGGCCGACACTAATTGCGCGCGCAGCGCGCTCTACACGGCGCCCCCGGCGTCACCCTGTGCTCGGCCGGAGGCCGACATTCAAGGCGCTCCGCGCGAACTACACGGCGCCCCCGGCGCAACACCCTGTGCTCGGCCGGAGGCCGACATTCAAGGCGCGCTCCGCGCGAACTACACGGCGCCCCCAGCGCCACACCCTGTGCTCGGCCGGAGGCCGACATTCAACCACAACCTGTGCTCGGCCAGAGGCCGACATTCATTGCGCGCGCAGCGCGCTCTACACGGCGCCCCCAGCGTCACACCCTGTACTCGGTCGGAGGCCGACATTCAACCACAACCTGTGCTCGGCCGGAGGCCGATATTCTATGCGAGCGGAGCGCGCACTACACGGCGCCCCCGGCGCAACACCCTGTGCTCGGCCGGAGGCCGACATTCATTGCGCGCGGAGCGCGCCCTACACGGCGCCCCCGGCGCCGGCGCCACAACCTGTGCTCGGCCTGAGGCCGATATTCATTGCGCGCGGAGCGCACCCTACACGGCGCCCTCGGCGCCACACCCTGTGCTCGGCCGGAGGCCGACATTCATTGCGCGCTCCGCGCGCACTACACGGCGCCCCGGCGCCACACCCTGTGCTCGGCCGGAGGCCGACATTCATTGCAAGCGGAGCGCGCACTACACGGCGCCCCCGGCGCCACACCCTGTGCTCGGCCGGAGGCCGACATTCAAGGCGCTCCGCGCGAACTACACGGCGCCCCCGGCGCAACACCCTGTGCTCGGCCGGAGGCCGACATTCATTGCGCGCGGAGCACGCACTACACGGCGCCCCCGGCGCCACACCCTGTGCTCGGCCGGAGGCCGACATTCATTGCGCGACATTAATTTTGTTTCTAATTTGATACTTCTGTGTTTAATTTTTTTCCTTCAAATTCGTATGAAAGTGTTCTGAAAGTACCTTCTAGCAAATAAAAAAAAGAATTATCGAAATGAATTCACTTGATAAAGAATTATCGCTGAAAAACCAACATACAGTAAGGGAAATGTATTAACGTACCACCGTAGAACTCTATCGCAATAAGGTGACATACCACTCGAGTTTGAGTGACGGCGGCCTGTCAATTGCGAAAGGGTTCTAGTGGTACGTGAATACATTTCCCTTACTGTACATACCGAGTTCCTAGGTCGTACGGAACCCTCGGTGCGCGAGTCAGACTCGCACTTGACCGGTTTTTTCACCTTATCGCAATGGAATAAACAAAAGTGATAACTTACTTTTGCTCTTGACTGTACCTACCGCGAATGTGCACGGGTGGCACATGGGTGGGTGTGCATAGATGAAATAGCTAGCTACACATTACGTGAGTCCGATACGGAACCCTCGGTGCGCGAGTAGTATTTGGCTGGTTTTTTTCTTTTAGTTACGAAACATTAAAACCATTGATAAAGCGTCATTAATTTACGTCAGGGTTGAATGATGCATGATCCATGCGGGTGTTGTTCCGATCTCATTTAAAAAAAAATTGTAAAGTAATATCATATCTTAGGTTAGTAAATTATATGGGAAGGGCAAGGAGGATTAGCAATAAGGGTTAATTCTCCCAGTAACCTAGCTAAAGTAACTATACCTACCTATAGGTAATTGCGTTTTATAAATATGTCGGGTATAAAGCGTTCGTTCCTTACTAAGTTACTACTTAGCAAGTATATGTTAGTGCGATGAAGAAGGTCCAAGATCGAACAGCCTGGAGCCCAGTGTTGACGAGGGTCTCACCTTTAGGCAACCTTTAGGCCAGTTCGGAAACCTACCCTACCCTACCTATATTGGTTCGATTTGTGTAAAAATCTCCCCTAATATTTATTATTTATTTATTTATAATAGACCGTTTGCTAAGGGGAATCCTAGTATGGAGAGTAGTATGGCGATTGGCCACATTTAGTGTTTAGCAGTAACACAATAGTTTCAGAGAGGTATACAATTTTGAGTACAGCAATGGCATTTGGTATGGTATGGGTATTATACACGTCCACCTGAGTCCAAAACGCCCGGTAGCCAGTTTGTACTCCGCGACAGTTGGGGGGGAGGGGGGGTCAAAGTGCAGAGCTCCCGGCGCTCAGTTTTTTTTTCTGGCGGATTAGTTTGCACATTTGAGTCAAGTTTGGTGTCGTTAGCAGGTAACTAGATGATGCCTAATTCATTTCCCATACCAGTTTTTTAGAGTTCCGTAGCAAAATATGACGCAATACTTAAAAATATAAACTTTTAGTAGTAACGAAATGCAAACAAACCCTCATATTTTCATATTTTTTGTATGAAACTTGGTTTATAAAAAATACTCTCCGAAAGCCTATTTAATGCAGATTCTAAAAACATTAACAATAAACATAAATTTGACTACTTTCAATGTAAAATAAAATATTGAAATTACTGCGACGTTCGTCAGCGCAGCGTAGGAGACGGTAAAAAGTCACGAAAAACAAGTATTACTAACAAAAAAAATTAGCCAAATGCGAGTCTGACTCTCGCACCGAGCGTTCCGTACAAAGTTTTCCTCATCCCATCCCATCTTAACTGGTAGGGCCCGGTTAAGTTAAGTTTGAACCTAGTACGTATGGCGCCGCATACAAATGAGGTCCAAACTTAACGTAAACGGGTTGTCCTCATACAATTATTGAAAACACAATTTTTTATGATTTAATTAGAAATGTATAGTTTTTAGATTATTCCCTGTACTTGTAGTATAAGACGATATAACTTACTTGCAAAATAAGAAAAAATAGAGGCGGGTAGTGTCAATAAGGACATATAACAATTGTGAAAAGAAAAAAAAAATTGGGTTTTCTTTTGACATCATTGAGTATTGAGGGATCAAACTTATGCCTCTGCGCTCTCTTCTGAAAACGACTGTCGGTAATCAGGTATATTAGGTTTAAACATTCAGTTTTTCTTAAATTCCTGGCGGGTAGTGTCAATATGAGGAATTGACCTATGTAAATAAGTAATCAGAATCTAGAAAAACGTTTCTGTTTCTTAGAAATACAACGTCAAAAATCCGGTTTTTCGCTTATTCCTGACGAATTTCAGTAACGCCCTCTTAAGCCTAATATGATATGACACACTTTTCGAGCATGGGAAGTGAAAAGTAATTTATTTTGCGTAAAACGTGGTACAGAAGAAGATGGTATAAATATATCACTGAGAAACACACATTTCACCAGGAACTGGCATGCAAAAACTTGAACACACGAAATATAAATTAATCTTAATAAATATGATGTCAATTAAAATTCAAATTCCCTTAATTAAGTCTTAAGTAATACAAATTTCTAGTTTTGTAAAGGCGGTATGTCGATCTCTAATAGTTTGGTTGGGCTTTTGTGTTTTCTAATCAGGATCACCAGGTACTCCAGATCTTCGATTATCCTAGTTTTTATAGTTTTCCCTTTATGTGGCCATTAAACCCTAACTCTGTGCCAAATTTCAGCTCTCTGAGTTTATGGGAATTACTAGTTCTATTCTGATGATCATGAGTGAGTGAGTGTCATAAATGCGAAACTTTGCTTTCGCTTAACTTCGGAACTAAATGACCTACGGACTTGAAATTTTGGATTTTAAGTATGTGATTATAGCTTACTGGATGACGAAAATTTCTGCGTTCTGGTCTTATCCAGAGGTTCTCAAATAGGGGCCTGAAAATGCGGCGAAATGGTTCCAGCAAAGGATGGTACGGCAGTGTTTGCTTCGCGCTCGATTTGGCGGGGGCACTGCCGTGCCCTCCGATTATGTTGACATGTAATTTAATTTCATCATCATCATCATCATATCAGCCGAAAGAGACATCCACTGCTGGACATAGAGGCCTCCCCCAAAGAGTGCCAAAGTGACCGGTCCTGCTCCACCCGCATCCAGCGGGTCCTTTTTACCAGGTCATCAGTTCACCTTGTGGGGGGCCAGCCCACGCCGCGCCTTCCAGTACGTGGTCGCCAGCGCCACTCGAGAATATTGGTGCACACATGGCACACAGAGGATCCCGTGGGTTCCGTACCTTCCGGCAGGGGTAGCGTGGGTGAAGAAATCAAACTCAGGAACTCAATATATGCACCGATATATTGCAAATAATATACGGAGCAAATACAGTCGTCTAATTGATAAAACTTATTAATAGTATCTTTGATTATTATAGATTAGGACGACACAAGTAATGTACATCGAGCACGATCGGAGCGAAAGAGGAAGTGACAGTTCGTGCATAGATAATAACTAGACAGGCATCGGCACACTACACATTCCGATATATAAGTTTAAGGTGCATACACACATCACAACTCTAATACTTCCCCTTATGCACATTAGACTTATGTAAATTACTACTACAATAGAGCTTTACATAACACACATACATATAGGCTATGGCTAACAGACGCATTCATATAGATTACACATTTCAAATAGCATCCAAGATCATTCTACATTATCACAGTAACAATTCATTAATACTAACAAGGCTTAACACACAAATCATGCCTAAACACGCTATGTTGTCTAGAATTTAAACACTTTGTTAGTACATCTGCAAACATTTTCTCTGTACATAAATATTTAACAGTCATGAATCCATTCTGCACTAAATCTTTGATAAAATGGAAGCGCACATCAATGTGTTTAGTTCTCTTGTGACTAACATCTTTATTTTCAATAATTTTATGAGCGCTTTGGTTGTCATTATACACAATGATATGCACCTTTACATTGGGGACTATTTCTGTTAAAAGTTGCTTTATGAAACAAAGATCCTTAGATACATCAGCAATAGCCATATATTCCGATTCGGTGGAGCTTAGTGCGACAGACTGCTGTTTTCTAGATTCCCAATTTATTAAATTCGATCCTAATTTAATTGCAAAGCCTGTATATGATTTCCTATCAAAACAATCATTGGCCCAGTCGGCATCAGTATAAGCACCTAAAATCAATTCCTTACTTTTTACAAAATGTAAACCGTAATTAATTGTACCCGCCAGATACCTCAGCAAACGTTTAGCAGCTAACCAATGAGTTTTTCCAAAGCAGTTATTAAACTGACTTAATTGGCTACAGGCAAATGATATGTCGGGACGACTGCAAATAGATAGATACATTATTGAGCCTATCAACTCTCTATACTTATACTGCTCGTCTTCCAGACATTCATTTTCCTTTGACAACTTATTATTGGGAGTCATTGGAGTGGATACGGGCTTACAGTCCAGCATGTTAAATCTTTTCAGGATATTCTTTATATAAACAGACTGATCTAAAGTTAATATTCTGTTTTTCCTATCCCTAGTAACACGAATGCCTAAATAGCTTTGTATTGGACCCAGATCTTTAATGTCAAATTCTGATTCCAATACTTGTAATAATTTACGTTTACACTGGCTATCCTTGTTGTAAAACAAATAACAATCATCCACATACAGTGCGATAATAACAAAATCATTTTGAGACTTAATATAATATACACAAGGTTCACTTTTACTTTGAATAAAATCATTGTCACATAAGACCTTATGTATACGGGCATTCCACATGCGACTAGACTGTTTAAGTCCGTATATGCTCTTTTGTAACAAGCAAACCTTATCATTATTTATACTAAAACCTTCAGGCTGCTCCATGTAAATGGTTTCATTCAAGTTACCATTTAGGAAAGCCGTAGTTACATCTACATGGTCAATATTTAAATCAAATTCATTTGCTAGACTGAACAATATTCTAATGGTTGAGTGACGTACAACAGGACTGTATGTATCATGAAAATCTACGCCTTCTTTTTGAGTGAAACCTCTCGCAACTAAACGAGCTTTATGGCGCACAAAATTACCTGCTGCATCACTTTTCACTTTATATACCCATTTACACTTGATAATATTAGTATTTTTCGGCCAGCTTCCATACTTTATTTACTATTAAAGACTCATACTCGTCTTTCATAGCCTTCTGCCACTCGGTGGCGTCAGGACTAGACATGGCCTCTTTGTATGAAGTTGGTTCAGAGCCATCATTGACCATCAGCGACCAATCAGGATCACAATACCTCTTAGGTGGAACAGACCGAGTACTGCGCACAGGACGTCCCGCAGACGTCGGTGACGGGGCAGGCATCTGCGTCACAGCTTCCCCTGGAGCGAAGCCCGCGCCCGGTGACCTGTCCGCTTCATCGGCAGGACAGTCAGCGAGAGAATCGCTCTCGCTCACCGTGCAGTAGTCGTCGTCGTCTCCCGAACCTGAAAATGTCAAAGAATAATCGTGTTCATTTCTGATGTAACTGAAATCGTTGCTCTCATTCGCAACATTATTTGTATTATCATTTGTGGTACTATCATTCCCAACCAAATTATTTGTGTTGTCGTTTATGGTACTATCATTCCCAACCAAATTATTGGTGCCCTTCATGCTACTCTCATTCGCATGGGTTAAGTCACCAACAGTACTCTCATTCCTACAAGTTTGAATAGTGCTACTCTCTTTCACACATGTTAAATGACTAACAGTACTATCATTCCTGTCAGCACCAAATACGTCCATTGCAGTACTCTCCTTCCTGCAAACTGGAATAGTGCTACTCTCATTCACACAACAATCATCACTATCTATGACATTAAATTGATTTAAAAATCCAAAATTAAAATTCACATTATCAATGTCATTTTGATTAAAATTGTAAAACTTTCGCTCTAAGATTCAACATCTCTAGATATAATAATTTTTCTAGGGTCATTACAGTCAGCCAATCTGTAACCTTTTGACGTTTCGGAATACCCGACAAACACATATGGCTTACTTTTTACATCCAGCTTCCTACGCTTTTCTTTCGGTACCTTAGCATAAGCCATGCAGCCAAAAACACGAAGATGACTGAGGTCCACCTTCGACCCAGTCCACATCTCCTCCGGAATCCGACCACCCAAGGCTGCTGTGGGAGACCTGTTTTTAAGATACATAGCAGTCGTCACAGCCTCGCCCCAGAAGCGCCGGTCCAGACCTGAATGCTGCAGCATACACCTGACTTTATTCATCAAAGTACGATGTGATCGTTCTGCGACAGAATTTTGCTGCGGACAGTAAGGTACAGTAGTTTGATGCAAAATACCCTTTCGTTTAAAAAAACTGAGAAAGTTGTTTATTCACAAATTCGGCTCCGTTGTCTGAGCGCACCGTTACAACTGGCAAACCCATCTGTCTTTCAACCATAGTAACAAATTCAATAAAACGTTCACTAACCTCACTTTTCCGTTTTAATAAGTAACCGAAGGATTTTCTTGAGTAGTGGTCCGTTATGGTGAGAATATACTTTGCGCCCCCCAGGCTGACTGGAAGCGGGCCACACACATCAGTATGTAATAGGGCTAGGGGCTTGTCAACTACCCTGCTTGGTCCCTTCGGGAACGGTTTGGAAGGCAGCTTGCCCTCCAAGCATGGGACACATTTGGTAATTTCCTGCTCATCCTGTAACAGAGAAAGATTAGGCACCCTATCCCTAATGCTCTGTAGAGCCCTATTATTGATATGTCCTAGACGTGTGTGCCACAAATCCACATCAGAGACTGCGGAATTCGTGGCTTCTTGCCTCTGCAAGAACCTTGAATTCTCCCTATTGCACAAATGCTCACTCTTACAATTTGTCATACTAAGTTTGTACATACCATTCAGTAATACAGCAGAACCTATTTGCTTGCCATTATAACAGATAACGCCACCAGCCCTGTTAAATGTCACCACATAACCATGCTCTATTAATTTGCTAACTGATATTAAATTTGTGGACAGCTCGGGAACATATAAAACATTACAAAGTCTGAGCTTTTCATCTAAGTTTAAATACATGTCACCAGTACCAACACAGTTCAACTCGTCACTATTTGCAACTTTAACTTTACTGACATAGGGTCTTAAATTTAAAAAATTGTGCTTACTATTGACCATGTGACTCGTTGACCCCGAATCGAGGTAAAAATTGTCTTTTACATGAACTAACATTGCTGAAGCAGACAAAGCTTGATCCACATTCTGCTTTCTATCACGTTTCCGCTTGAAGCAGTTCCGCTGAAGATGACCGGTCTTCTTGCAGTAATGACATCGGGCCCTGACGTCTTTCTTCGTAGCTGCAAATGCTGTGTTGTCATCAGTAGATCTTCTCGTCTCTTCTTGTAGCAGTCTTGCCCGCACCACTTCACTGGTGAGTGTGCTAGTCATGTTGGCTGTTTCTAAGTTTGATACTAATGAGTCATATTCTGAAGGTAGGCCGCTCAAGAGTATTTCAGCAACCTCCTTGTCTTCAATACTTTTCCCAATGTCTCCTAATTGTTGAACTGTTGTTATGACTGACTCTATATACTCAGCCATACTGGTGAAGTTAGCGTATTCCACACGGTGTAATTGCCTGAGCAGCAGGACTCGCCGTACCAAGCCGGAGTCCTCGAATACGTCTGAGAGGTTCTTCCACGCCTCTTGAGCTGTTTGTGCGGTTCTTACGTACTGATACATTGTGGGTTTTACCGCCAGACATATACGGGCAAGGGCGCGCTGGTCACGTACATCGCCCGCCGTTGCTCCATCTTCCACCAATTTCCAAAGTCCATCATGCATTAGCGACATGCGCACGGCAAATTTCCACGCATAATAATTACGAGGGCCTTCTAATCGTTCAAAATGAGCACTGAACGAGCTATTTCCTGACGAAGTTGCCTCCTCCTGAGCCATATTTATAGGTTATGTGAGTGACTCTTACTTGTTTAATTGATCCTGGTTTTCTCCCTGCTTCTTCACAATGATTCCTGGGCCAGGATAACCTATTGGTGCACACATGGCACACAGAGGATCCCGTGGGTTCCGTACCTTCCGGCAGGGGTAGCGTGGGTGAAGAAATCAAACTCAGGAACTCAATATATGCACCGATATATTGCAAATAATATACGGAGCAAATACAGTCGTCTAATTGATAAAACTTATTAATAGTATCTTTGATTATTATAGATTAGGACGACACAAGTAATGTACATCGAGCACGATCGGAGCGAAAGAGGAAGTGACAGTTCGTGCATAGATAATAACTAGACAGGCATCGGCACACTACACATTCCGATATATAAGTTTAAGGTGCATACACACATCACAACTCTAATAGAGAACCTTTCCGCCCCAACGGCCATCGGTTCTACGTTCAATTTGCCCCGCCCACTGCCACTTAAGTTAGCGATTCGGAGGGCTTACCTTGGTTCTGCTGCTGCGGATAGCCTCATTTCTGATACGATCTCGCAGAGAAACTCCCAACATAGCCCTCTCCATTGCCCTTTGGATGACTTTGAGCCTTCTTATGAGGACCATTGTAAGCAACCATGTTTCAGTGCCATATGTGATCTGGCAACACACACTGGTCAAAGACTCTCATCTTAAGACACTGCGGAATATTGGACGAAAAGATGTGTAGTAGCTTCCCGAACGCTGCCTAGCCGAGTCGGATTCGACGACTGACCTCTTTCTCGAAGTTGGACCTACCTAACTGGACAGTGTGTCCTATGTATACATAGTCGTGCGTAAAGTGTCCGATTGTAATGGGAGTTGGTCATTTGACATGGGCATTTGACATGATCTTTGTGTTATCCATGTTCATTCTTAGACCAACTCGCTCGGAACCTTTGCTGAGGTCATCGAGCATCGTATGTACTTAAGTCGTCCATGGTGGCCATGGGGGTCCAGGGTGTCAAGACTACTATATCGTCAGCAAAACGAAGGTGAGTTATGTACGCGCCGTTGATGTTGATGCCTAGCCTTCTCCAGTCCTGAGTCTTGAAAACATCCTCTAGTGCAGCGGTGAACAGTTTTGGAGAAATAACATCTCCTTGCCTGACTCCACGCTGCAGCGGAATAGGTTTCGAGTTCCGGTCCTGGAGTCGGACTGACATAGTGGCTTAGTGGCGTTCTCGTACAAACACTTCAGTACTTTGATATAGCGGTAGCGGTAGTCAACTTGGCAACGCTGGAGAAACTGTAGTACAGCCCAGGTTTCGATCGAATCGAAGGCTTTCTCGTAGTAAACGACGCTAAGCAGAGGGGCAGGTTATACTCCTCAGTAAGTAATTTAATTTAATTATCAATAGGTAAACCCATTAGGTTACCTACATATGTGTGTTCTATATCTATGCAAACAAAATAATGGTTTTTCTTATTCACAGCAGTTGTCGAATTTTTTAGATAGTAGGTATGCGTGAAGTAATATACAAAACATGAGAAATAAGTATGCAGATACCTACTTAGGTAACAAAATGGATTATTCATAAAGATCTAAATCTTGATTTTTTTGTCTTCAACTTTGATCACATTAAAGTTTTTCCCTTAAAGGAATCATTTTACACACATCTCCCCTACGTGTATGGTTTTAGCCATTTTACCAGCCTTCGAGCCACCGGGCACCAATAGCGGGGAAGGTGCTAAAAGCAATTGGACGAGACGCCCACGCACACAAATAAACTTTTTCGAAGTTCGGATTTGGATATACGTAAGTATCATGGTTAAATGTGTGTGTAATTGACTAATTGTGTACACTTTTAAATACGTATAGTCAGTTATATAACGTGAATCAAACCACACGATGAGCGGGAAAGCCATTGTTTAATAACATGGCTAGTATTTAGTTTTCAAAATATAATCATGGATTCAGACGAAACCAGTATAAGTATGACCTCCTATTACGCGTATTTGTACATCTTGGGATCAAGTTACACGATACTCGAGTGAGTTGTGTTGGTAAGAGTTGCACATCGCATTGCATCAAAAAAAGTAATGTACAGTCCACCTACTCATTCGCTCAATGTCATAGACAGTGCCGGTTGCAAATAACACGGGTTCTCTACACCAGGAACACAACACCACACAACTAAGTAGACAGTAAGTAGTGTACGTACCTACTTATCTAAGTATACCGTACACCAACTCCAATGTGTCATGAAACCATGAATCTGACAACGTATTTATGATCTGCGCGAAATCTGTATGTCAAGGTGCCCACTGATATCAAGCCTGGTATAAATGAGGTACAAGGATAATAGGTATATCATTCATACGCAATAATCCGGTCGCAGTCGCGAAATGGTCGCCGCGGTGGTTGTGTGTGTGGTGCTGGTGATAGGCGCAAGCGCCGGTGAGTCGCTACAGCTAATACGCTTACCGTGAGTTGCCATCGAAAGCATACAATACAATAGTTAACTTCCGTCGCAATCGAGCTAACGCGCTTCGAATAGATTTCGATTCTCGCAAGTTCGAGCTGTCAAATTCGTCGTACTCATGGTGCCGATATACCACAAAGTACTTTGTTATATACTGAAATAGAGAACAATCTCTGGGCCTAAAAACGGAAACCCTGTAATTTACGCCATCTATTATCTTAGGTTGACATGTACCCCACGTCAATGTCAAAATGCATGCGTGTGTGGGTGTGTACGTATATAGGCGTATGTGTGCTCTCACACATGCTCATACTTAAATAACTACGATATTTAAAAAAGGTATTTTTCCAAAAAAAGCTAACTTCACTTATGCGCCCAAGTGTTCGGCAGATTTGATATTTTTCAAAATATGGGTAAAAAGTGGAGTTAGCTTTTTTGAAACTTATTATTTCACAAATATATCATTCCTTTGTCAATGACAAAATAATCGTTTTAATCGAAGGGATAATTATATTTAAAAATAAACAATAATTCATATCTATATTTATTCTGCAAGATCTTTACATTACAACTAATAAATAATAAAATATCAATGGTGACATGAATACATAGCAACAATAAAAACGTAATAACACACGGCACTTCTAAAACTGAAGCAAAGTTAGCGCGTGTTAATTGCACTTACGGATAATTAATTACACAACACTAGAATCACGATAGAATGATTAATTACAATACAATTATTTAAATAGATTGTTATGAGTTATGTTACGACATGGAAAATCTTAGAAAACCACAAGTGACACTGACAACAAATTTGTCTTTTTAAATTCCATAGACAATTGAATAGAGTTTGACGGCCTATACACGGTGAGTAAATACTGACAATCTACCATAGCTGTCTCACTCTGTAACATGCGATAGAGTGAGACAGCTATGGTGGCTTGTCAGTGTTTACTCACCGTGTATGGGCCCCGCCTCTGAATAGGTCGGATATTAAAACTATTAACAAGCCAAATACTCCAAAAGAATTGTATAGTTAAAGGAAATTAATAAATTACACAAGTATTTTAGTTTTTCTAAATTATTGTCCGATATTATTAGTATAATTAATTAGTTTCTGTTTTTTTGTAGGTGACGCATTGCTTACATCTATTAACAGAGGTTGACATCTATGAATTATAATGTGACTAAATTGGAAATCACCAGATATTCATAGTAGGTCCCTATACTTAATGTCCTTCTTTATTTAGTAAACTTACTGTTCTGTCATTAGTGTCATTACCGTGCTCGTAGTACTAAGATTAGCCGCCCTGCGATATACTCCGAAAACAACTACAAAACGTTACTCGCTAGCGTCTAGTTTTCGATGCGTAATCTAAACTTTCGATTCGTACGACCAATTCGTACCATGAGACACAAATTTGACATTTCGAATCGAAAAATACCGTAGCATCTGTAGTTTACTATTTCACTTGCAAAATGGTGCGCGATAACGTATTATTCCGTCAAGATTTACCGTAGATCCAATCGATACCTATCTCAAATGAAAGAACTTATAAAAATAAGGATTTTGAATCGACAAAATATATCCGCAAAATTCGGATTGTCGCGTATTTTATATTTAAAAATGCAAATAATTGGCACACGTTCCGCCACTGGGTCGACAGACTCAGTGGAGAATCATTGCACTGTTAAAATTATACTTAATGTCGTTAAGCTTAAGGTATAGATTCCTTTAGTCTTCAAACTTTGGGTTTTGGGGAATTTTTCGACGTTGGAAATGCGCGTATTCTGTAATGTCATAACCGACAAACGCTAGCATTTAAATTAAAACGATAAATGCTTGTGATATAAGGCTCAGGGCCTACCGCGAAACGAAATTCGTTTTCGTTCGTGTATCTCCGTCTCTGTCGCTCGAACTAGCAAGTGCGACAGAGACGGAGATACACGAACGAAAACGAATTTCGTTTCGCGGTAGCCCCTCTGAATATTGAAAAATCGATAAAAATATACGAACGATCGAGTTAACTGTTGCGAGCAAGTAAACTTATAAGGGACTTGTGGTACCAATTAGATTTTTAGTCCTGTGAGTGACCGCCAGGGGCGGTGTATAATGTTTTATACACCGCCCCTTATAATGTTTTCATACAAATCTTTAACTTTACTCGATACTCACGTAGCGTATCCCGACTCACTGTAAACTCAGACTAAGAGCTAGTCAGAATCGCAATCACTTTCAAACTGTCTTTGAGGTTTTCACCCTAAGATTCGTAGCAGCTAAGTACCTAATACCCCTGCTAGCATAACTTGACTCTACTCTACTCGCGCGCGTTATAGACTATCGGTCACTTTTTGACAGCATTAATCAGAAAGTGAGGGACAGTTTATCTCTACGTGTAGAGTCGAGAGTCAAGTTATGCTAGCAGGGCTGGGTGCTATAGGTACGCGTGAACGGAGTTCGTACTTTACCTACCTACACTACACCGGATGTTTATGAACAAGCTTGTCAAGGCAGTCCCCGCGTCGAAAGCAAGTCGCTAACCGAAGTCGCCCAAACACAAATATACAGCGTTGCTTAGGAATTTTTATATACTTCTGTAAGTATATAAAAAATCCTAAGCAACGTTGTATGTTTGTGTTTGGGCTTTTTCGTAGTCGCCTGATACATGGCCCTAATTACGGTAGGTATAAAGGATCAGTTAAGTCTGACCTCCAGTTACGCAAAATTGTTAAGTAATTTATGCTAGGAAGAATAAGAGAAGTAGGAGCACGCGAGACGCTCAACTCCTCTCTCACGCCAATGTGTTGCTGCGTCCCTCTCGTCAATTCCTAAAATAAAAGTAAAGTATCTCTCAACAGTAGGTAATTAAGCTATATAGCCATAGCTTCAGAGTTAGACATTTTAAAGCACAGCGCATGTAGTGATTGTGTTGTGACTAATGTTGTCCTCCCAAACGCGACTAATTAAGTAGAAAGAGATTCTCGTGCCGGAGTAGCGTGGCCAGTTGTGCCAGACCTTTGATAAGAACTTTCCTTGGCACAGTTACCGATTGTTTCGCCACCGCAATCGAATCCATTTTACAAGTACAATTGCCGGTTTGACAGCTCGGATTTCCTATAATTTCCTAAAGGGTATCTTTTATGGTGGATTGCAATGTGAACTTTAAGTAATTGTCGTAAGGTCGGACGGTCTTTTTCACGAGGTGCCGCTTCACTTGACTACTGCCACGAGAGCAAGGTAGTTATTTACACACCGTTAGGTAGGTAGGTATCTACTCGCGACGCCGCAGCGCAGACAAACCAACATAAATCTGACCTATAGCTTTGACTGCGTATTTATAATTGTTATTTTATTACTTACCTTCTTGTACCGACTTTATACCTACTTGGTTTGCCGTTGAGGAGTTTTCGGCCACAGCTTACACTCTTTTGGACACAGTAAAATATTACATACTCGACATCGTCTCGACAAGTCGTATCTGAAATCTGATGTATGTAGATAATTGAGACAAATAAAATTAGCTACTGCCCCCCCCTGCCCGTACCTCGCTACGCCCATGAATACTTGTTGATACCTTCAATGTTAGCAATACTGTTGACACAATCAATGTTCGTAGCAATAGGTATCAGTATCACCCACAAAAGGGTGTCGATAATTTGAATTAAGGTGTCAAATTCTGGGACGTTTTACGCCTAGTGGCACCACACTTGCATGGGGTTGCGTGTTCGCGTTGCATCGTTGCCTCTCTTTCATTTGCCGTAGGAAAGAAAAAGATGCAACACGAATATTTGGGCAAATACCATTAGATAAAGCCTTCAAGATTACGAGTCTTATAATCCTAGTCAGGGAACAGTTATGCATACTTGCTAACTATTATACTTATTGTCTCTTTTTCAGTTGTAAGCTTGGGCGATGACCTCACACCAAAACTTAGATTTTATTACAGGTGAGTTACACTTGTTTTGCTACTAACATATAATAGAAACACATACTCGTATTTTCCATTTGCAATGTTACGATTCGAAATAGTGTTTAGTAAATGGTCAAAGCCTTAGCAACCCGCGCGGCGCCGACATGTCGCGATAGGCTGACTATGTATAATATTTATATACTGTTCTGTGGTATCTAAGAACAGAACTCGTACTACTCGGACTTAACTACCTCATCAGATGAACTCGTATTATGGCTCGCAAGGCCGAAACTGAGGGCCTACCGCGAAACAAAATTCGTTTTCATTCGTGTATCTCCGTCTCTATCGCTCGAACGAGCAAGTGCGACAGAGACGGAGATACACGAACAAAAACGAATTTCGTTTCGCGGTAGGCCCTCTGGTTTCAGAACTAACTATGGGAAGAGACGTACATACTACATACACGATTATAGAGACGTACAGCTTTTTGCCTTTTATGTCTTATGATTAAAGGTTGTTTAGTTAACGTAAGTATCATGACATTAATGAACCTCCAGGTCTTTATGTTTTACGTTTGTTGGTACTCTATGTGTACCCCATATACAATTTCATCTAAATAAATTAAAAAAAAAACTTGACAATTGTTACCTGAGGGCCTACCGCGAAACGAAATTGTTTTCGTTCGTGTATCTCCGTCTTTGTCACTCGAACTAGCAAGTGCGACAGAGACGGAGATACACGAACGAAAACGAATATCGTTTCGCGGTAGGCCCTCTGAAAATAGACGACTCTATTTCCTGAGAATAGAGATTTTTATTTGCATACAGGTTACGGAATACACCTATATAAAGCGTACACTTGGCACAATATCATTGATCAAGAACGCCGAGGACCGAAAATATTTATTTTACAGCAGATTTTTCCTCACTTGCATAAATACCATAAATCTACATTGAACTACGAAAGGGCGGTATATAAAATTTCCTATATAAAATCTTATCATTTTTACTTCAACTGCAATCGCAAACAATCTATCTGGTTAGCTACAATATCAAAATAAATAGGTAACCACAAAATCGCAAACAATTTTATGTATCAGTATATTTTATTCGACTAAAGTTATCGATCGCGTTCCAGATGTCAGTTGCATCCGAAGTCGTTTGTAAAACCTTTACTTTATTACGCTCCATTACGCTCTCAAACGATGAACGTTTTATTTCCATTAAATTCTTGTACACATTATTTATGAGGTTTCGCTCGGCGCTGCGTATAGTGTTAGCCATTTTAACGGATTTTTTATGGGATATTCAAAACAAGGATTATTTAAATAAACCGCCACAACGACACTGACAACAATGACAACCTATCATAAAAATTATTGCCAGTGTAAGAAATTAGTTCCAATGAAATTCCGCAACATGAAGCTTTATATGTAAAATGTAATTTTTTTAAATAAATAAATGAATTAAATAAAAAAAATAATAACTTACATTTAAGTAACATTTTGAGAATAAACAAAGATTTATAAAAAGGATCAATATCGATCAGATACTTATTATAAAAACTAGGGACTCGTCTGAAAAAGGTATGCCGACAGTAATTTTTACAGGCAAAGCTGATATTAAATAAAGGTCTAGGACGTAGATAAGGCATGATGCGGGCAATTAAATGTAACCAATTCCAAGAGGTTTGGACAGTGTATCACACCTTTAAGTATTTTAAACCAGAACATCACTCAACACTGTCTCCAATTGAAGGGAACGTACATATTGAATGGAAGGAACACAAAAATGCTTCGCAGCTGACGACGAATGCTCGAAATAATTACCTGTTCTATAACACAGTGATTTTAGGAAAACATTTTGGATTCGCTCTAGTCGGTCAATATGGACTGAGGTGTCCAAACAACACTACCAAACTCAAGGATACTTCTAACGAAAGAATAAAATAATACCTAGTTTATAAGTATTTGGGCACCTGAAACATCCCTAACTTTTTATAAGCTCGCTTACATAAATTATTAAGATGGTCAAATAGGGCCCAGCGTTTGTCTCTAGTTGTCAACACAACGAGTCCTCAAATCAATAAAGGGTCTGCAACGCGCTTGTGATTCTTCTGGTGTTGCAAAGCGTCCGGTCTCTGCCGTGTGCTTACCATCAGGCAGACGGTATGCTTGTTTGCCACCGTCGGTACAATACAGACTTTATGTATGAATGCAGCGGGCTGGAGCATTACACGGAGCTGCCGCTGGACACGGCGGAACGCATCCTCGCTACCTCTTGGTACAACAGCTCGCGAATAACGCTCATCTTCGTGCATGGCTTCACGGGTAATAACTCCACCACAAATAACACCAGAGCTGCCCAGCTAGCACGATACGTTTTATCGTTATGTTTTACGTGACGTCTCAGTACATTTTCGCCGTAAAACGTGACGTTAACACCTATCGTGCTAGGGCCTCTGTGCGTGGTTAACAGGCGCTGAGCGACGAAAAGTCCACCGATTGCATTGCTGGCCTCGCTCTCGTACCTAATCGCCTCCTATTGGTGCATTTTTTCCCCGTTCAACGCCTCGCCACCGCGCACAGCTCCGGTGGACATTAAGTAGTATTTAGTTTTCCTTCAAAATGTATAATCATATTTCATCAGCCACTTGTCACTATCCGATTGAGTTGAAATTTGAGACACTTATATAAGTTTGGTGAAAACGCAATGTTATGGCACGAACGAGCTGTTCTGATGACGGGGACAGAAGGTGGCTATTTAAACTTATAAACTACCAAGTACTTAAACTACGTCTTCGTCTGCGTTGACCCGGGATAAAAACTATCCTACATTTTAATCCAGGCTATAAACTATCTTTGTGCAAAATTTCATCCAAATCGGTTGAGCCGTTTAACCGTGAATGAGTAACAAACATCCAAACATCTAACCGTCTAAACATCCAAACTTAAGTAGGATAACATAAACCGGCGTGTTTTAAAAGTAGAGTCAGCAATAAAAGCTTAAGTACCTACTCACTCAATCACTGCACTGCACTCATATTAGTAACTTGTTTGTGTTGTCTATGTAGGATCTATAATAGATGAAGTAAACATTCCCTGGTAACCTTTCCAGGTAAACCAACTGGTCCGGCAATCACTGCAGTAACGGGCGCATTCCTGCAGCGCGGAGACTGTAACGTTGGGCTGCTCAACTGGGAGGGGCTGGCAGCCGCCGTGGCTCCGAGTCTGGCTGATTCGTATCTCAACTGGGCCGCGCCCAACGCAAGGAAGGTACTGCAGTGAGAACCGACAGGTTATGGACGGGATCGTGGCTCTGCTCATCTGGGAGCTGCTGCCATGGCTCCGAATCTGGGTGATTCCTAAACTTAACTGCTACTACTACTACTTAGTAAAACGGCATGGTGGTGACTGCTATAGCGATAACGATATTTCGGCGCAGAGACTGCAACGTGATGTTGCTCGCTGGTGGCCCATTTTATCGACATCTTTTGCCTTAGCCTTTGTGTGACATGTCAACATCAGATAGTGATCCGAAGTAATTAATACAATATTGGTTTTAGAGCAGCCGCACATGAGTCATTAGTGGCCGCCATAAGTTGCGGACGAGTTATTTCATACATTTGGTCTAGCAAGGTCGTACAGATTGAGTAAAACCAAAGTCTTCTTTCTTGTTGTCAACAGTTATTGGACTTCCGTGCATATAAAAATGTTTTGATTGCATGAAATCATATAAGGGGAGACGCCGCCGTTTAAGTATACGGGTTAAGAGTCCAACCAAAAAGTAAGCTTTATATAGCCTCTTAAAAAAACATTTATATTAATTAATTGATTGCTGATAGGCAGTGTAACGTGCAGGGCAAAATTCTAAATTATTTTACCCTTCCCGTCACAATGCCAACTACTGTCCTAGGGTAGTCCCAACGGCCTTCCAATACCCTCAGAATGCTTTTCTTACTTCCTCTCACTCGTCTCAGCAGCGCGGCGATCCTCTTGCGTATGATGGCATAGAAGCCATCAGTGCGCGCTTCGGCAAACATGCCTAACGCATTGCACCGAAGAGGCAGCTTGAACAGCATCCTGAAGATATTGTTGAATTGGACACGTAACGCTTTGTATCGTTCATTGAAATAATGAGAAAACCTGTAGTATTCAGGTTTTAATAAACACAAAATTGTACATTGTTTCACATTATACACGGAGAAATCTTGAATGACAGTAACATGACAAGCAGGAGTAAAGTTAGAGGTTGGCTAGGAAGGAGGTTGCAACTCGCAGCAAATAGATCATATCACGTCATTCTCCCACACTATAGTCTTGAAGATGTCGAGGCAGGTTTCGAGGTCTGCTCGATCTTCTAAGAACTGGAGGTGAAGCTTCTACGCTTGGTGGAGTGGTGCTTGAAGCAGGAAACCGTTGCGTAGTATCTAGGGCTTGTGCAGGGGAAGGGAAAGGTTGTGGCGAAATAGGAGAGTGAGAGTTTGTTGTTTGAGACTGCACAGGTGGACTAGCGGGGCCAGAGTTGGTCGTTTCTTCTGCACGAATCGGTGAGCTTGGTGGGGTCATATATTCTTCTTCTATCGTGGGCCCCGTCATTAATTCTTCTAGTCTTTCACCGGTATTTTCCCCGATAGGGGCTAGGTGTCGATTTGATACTGTTGTCTCTCGTCCATCTTGTAATCGGACAAACGAGTAGTCGGGGTTTGACTGTATTAGTTCGACCTCCTCTACCAAGGGCTGATATTTGTTCTTACGATCGAATCTTTTCATTAGCACTTGACCTGAACTTGTGAGCCATGTTGGTATCGTATTCCCATTGGGAGATCGGCGAGTGTGCATGAACATTCTTTCATGCGGAGTACAGTTTGTCGCAGTACACAGCAAAGAGCGAATAGAATGCAGGGCCACTGACAAGTATTGTTCCCAGTGTTCAATCGGTGCATTATGAGTTCCACAAGCTAATTGTACTGCTTTCCATACAGTTGAATTCAATTTTTCGACCTGACCGTTACATCGTGGATTGTATGCAGTGGTGTTGCTTGTAGCTATCCCTTTAGAGTGTAGGTAATCTCTAAGATCAGTTGACAGGAATTGCGTGCCGCGGTCTGAATGAATATATGCGGGCATGCCAAAGATCATGAACAGGCTGTTTAGATGCTTGATCACAGTTTTAGCACTCATATCGCTGCACGGGAAGGCAAAAGGAAATCGAGAGTATTCGTCTATAACCGTGAGAATGTATTTGTTGTTAGACTTCGATGGGAGAGGGCCTTTGAAATCTACGCTTAAGCGTTCTAATGCTGATGTCGCCTTTATGAGTTTCGGTGAGGGAGTTGGGTTGTTGAAATACCTCGGTTTGACCTCAGCGCAGAGACGGCAATCCCGCGTCATCGTCCTGACTTCGTCGATTGAATAGGGAAGATTCTTACTCTTCAGCCAGTGGTACATTCTTGCCACTTCTGGATGACAAAGGGATGCGTGAAGAGATTGGAGTTTAGATGAGGTATTCGTGGTGCAGGCACATATGCGCGAAAGGGCATCCGCAGCTTCATTGTCTTTCCCGGGTCTGTATACTATGTCGTAATTATATGGCGCTAACTCAAGCCGCCATCTTTGGATTTTTTCGTTTTTGATTTTACTGGCGTGTTTGGCATTGAGCATAAATGAAACTGACCTTTGATCCGTTATAAGATTAAATTGTTTCCCTATTAAGAAATGCCTCCACTTTTTTAGCGATTCTACGATGGCGTACGCTTCTTTTTCAACGGCTGAGTGATTGAGTTCACTGTGGTTTAAGGTTCTTGAGAAGAATGCCACAGGTCGTGAATCTTGGGTCAATGTAGCAGCAATTGTGTGTTCGGACGCATCTGTTTCAACGGTGAAGGGCATATTATCATCAATAGCATGAACGGAGGACTTGGCGATTGTGGATTTTAAACCTTCGAAACAATCTTTAGCTTCTTCACTTAGAGGAAAGGAGTCAGTATGAGCCAGAATATGGATTCTTTCGGAAAAGTTAGGTATCCATTTGGAGTAGTGGGCGAACATGCCCAATGTCCTCCTAAGGTACGCTAGATCATTTGGCGGTGGCATTTTAAGAAAGGGCTGTAGTCGATCACTATCAGGCTTGATGACATGGTCTTGTATTGTATACCCAAGTAAATTGATGATGCGTTGGCTGAATTTGCTTTTAGTCTTGTTGAGCGTCAGACCGTATTTATCAGCCGCCCGTGAAAATCGTTCCAAATTTATGTCGTGTTCTTGTTGGGTGTTGCCACAAATAGTTATATCATCAAGGTAAGCGTATGCACCGGAGAGATCTTCTTTCCTGATGAGCCAATCGTCGGTTTTTTGGAAACTGGCCACCCCGTTAGTTACGCCAAATGGAATGCGGCGAAATTGATACAAGTTACCACACGCTTCAAAAGCTGTGAAAGGTTTCTCGTGGGAGAGGATGGGGACCTAATGATAGGCGCTTTGGAGATCGATGGTACTGAAGACCGCATACTTAGAGACTTTTGTTACCATTTCTTCCATGTTAGGTAGCGGGTATGCGTCTAGCTGAGTGTACCTATTGACGGTTTGGGAGTAGTCAATTACTAAACGCTTTTTGTGATTTGCATTTTTAGTCACGAGTACGTACTTGTGCCCTCCAGGGAGAATGGCTCTCTTCGATGATGCCGTCTGCTAGCAGTTTCTTTACTTCATCCGCAATGAATGCCTGGTCCTCAGGGCTGTGTCTACGAGATCGAATTGCTATGGGCTTGCAGTGAGGGGACACATTGGCAAAGAGCGGTACAGCCGGTACTGAAGCCTCTGCAACACTGCATACTTTGAACGCATCTTTAGGGCCACCAAAGGCGAACTCCAAAGTCGAATGGAGCGCTAGCAGGTCATGGCCTATGATGAATGAGGTCGGCGCAAAGGTTCTTGACTATCAATAAATTGATCTTTTCGTAACAGTGGTCACCTAAATGTACGTTCTGACAGGTTGAACCACTGACTTGCGAAGTATGAGATAAAGAAGCCATTGAGACTGTCTGGGTACAAGGGCTTCGCTTCAGACGGCAGAGGTTGGCGAAGTATTCATTGATGAAGCTAATCGAGCTCCCAGTATCAACCAGAGCTTGAGCTTTGATGCTTTTGATGACAGCAGGAATAATGGCCTTTCGAAGAGAGGCCGGCGAAGCAGCAATGATGGCAGAGCAATGTTCACATTCTTCTGGTGAGGTAATTGATGCACTAGTGTTGGGCTTCGATCGGCATACCTTGATAAAGTGACCTTTCTTGTTACAGGATTTGCAGACAGTGTCTCTTGCCGGGCAGTTCCTCCTGGCATGCAGTGGTCCACCACAGTACCAGCATTTGCGAGTGGAGGAGGCGTTAGTGGCATTTGATGTCGTAGCGCCAGTTGTAGTAACAGTCTCGGGAGCAGTATCGTTGTTTCGCGTTTCAGATGCTAGAGGCATGGCGTTGATAATGGGGTTGATAAAGGTTTGTGAATTTATTTCCGCCATTTCCATTGACAGGGCTGTATTGTAAGTTTGATCCAGTGTTAATGATAAGCTCTCTAGAAGTCTCGAGCGTATTTTGCCAGACGTCATGCCTGCGATAAATGCGCCGCGGATGGTGTCGTTTTGTTAGCTTCTGCATCAACTGTGGTGAAATCGCAGTCTTTTGCGAGTTGTTTGAGGGATTGCATGTATATATCTATAGTCTCACCAGCCTGCTGCTTTCTCGTGGTTAGTAAGTGTCTGGCATAGATGATATTATTGGGCTTGACGTATAATTTATCAAGCGCAGCAATCGCGGAGTCATATGTTTCGTACTCACTAACATGGGCGTAAACCTTCGGCGAGATGTGGTTGATCAAAAGCTGGAGTTTAGTTTGAGGCCATTTTGCGGCAGAATCTTTATCCGCAGCTGATGGTTCTGACTGAGCCAAAAAGTTGACGAATGTTTTTTTCCAATGTAGACATTCTTTTGCAGTTTTACTGGACGGGTCTTCGTCGAACCGTTCTGGTCTTAGGTACTTATCCATTTATGTTTATTAAATTGAAATAATGAGAACACCTGTAGTATTCAGGTTTTAATAAACATAAAATTGTACATTGTTTCACATTATACACGGAGAAATCTTGAATGACAGTGACATGACAAGCAGGAGTAAAGTTAGAGGTTGGCTAGGAAGGAGGTTGCAACTCGCAGCAAATAGATCATATCACGTCAACAAACTGGAAAGACTTACAACAGGCTTTAAAGAGCTTGATATCCCTCGTACACCGTGCAAATCTACGGATGAGCATGTTGCCCTTGATTGCTAAAGGCTCTTCTCTCTCTTTCGATATCCAGTCCAGGTCATTACATTAGGCAAATCTGCTACCGCATTTATATCACGCTGCAATGGTTCTCAGTCGGAATCGACGTTGATGTCCAGACAGAGTTTTAAATCGTCTGCGAACATAGACATTTCCCAATGCTGACAATCCTCAGCAAGTCATTTGCCATTATTAAAAACTGAGTAGGACCTAACGTGTAACGAGCGTGGTGGCCACTAGGGCTGTAATGTGCGAGCACTTTTAACCCTTCATAACACATTGAGGATGTTTTGTTGGACAGTTGGGCGTGCGTCTGGCGTCGACGCTGGCGCGGCTGGCGGCGGCAGGGCTGGATCTGGAGCGGACACAGCTAGTGGGGCACTCGCTGGGTGCGCACGTGCTCGGGCTCGCCGGCAACGCATTGCGTCAGCAAAGCATCTTGCTTCCCTGGTACCGACTTTTGTTCGTTACACTTTTTCTGTCTCACTTCGATAAATATGTGATCTGAGATATGTTTCGTAGGAGTGCATAGATCGGTTCCCCAAACTCGGTAATTGAATTATTAATTCGTTTAAAAATTGCCACCATTTAGTATTTTTATTGACCGGTTTGCCGGTTTCATTTATAAATAATAAATAATAAAAATTATTTATTCAGTCACATAAAGGTTTTACAATAATCAGTTTATGGTACCTCTTTTTAAGTATAAAATACCTGTGCTAAGAGGCACCGCTCTTCCATAGTTGTTATTGGACATGTGGAGAATAATAATTTAAGAGTAATTAAAATTAAAACAAACTCAAATGAAATAAATGAACATTCTTATATGTTAACAAAATCAGAATGTCTTATCCTAAGTTACAATTTATAGTACCTATACAGGTAGGTTATGTGGGTACGAGTATAATTTATGTGTTTGTATGCATCTATATTTGAAAAATGTTTTGTAATAAATTTTCTATATCATAATAACTTTTAGGTTTCAACCAATCATATATATATATTTTGCATTCATAATAAGGTAAGTGATAAATGTTTAAGTGCTTATTTAGGGTGTTATATAAATTGGCAGATCTACTAACAAATTGTCTACTGGCAAATGTTGTATTAATAGAAATGGTTGGTATTACATTTTTATTCCGTCTTCGGTTTTGTGTGAGTGGTGAATATACAATTGACTTGTGTTGTCTTAGGATAGTAAATAAAACGTATAATTTCCTGACTGATAAAACGTCGGCGAGTAAGAACAGGTCTGCAGTGGGATATCTAAAAGGCTTGAAATGCATAACTTTCAATATGAATCTCTGGGCTCTTTCGAGTTCTAAAAATTTTGATTTAGTTGCTCCTCCCCACACCGGTATGCAGTATGTAAGAATTGATTGAACAAGTGCTTGATATATCTGCTTTAGAAGTATTTTACTGGCGATATGTCTAAGGTTTTTAAAAATCCATGATAGCTTTCTGAGTCGGGTCATAATCAGTTCTGTATGTAAGTGCCATGTTAGGCGTTGATCAATTAGTACACCTAGATATTTAGTACTTTCAACCTTAGTAATAACAGAACAAGAACAGTCTACTGTGTTAATACCGTTACTCTTATTACATGTATGTATTTTGATTCTAAAGTGGCATCCTGGTTGCGAACTATTGTAGTTTGTGAAGCATATATAATTAGTTTTAGTAGTATTTAAAGTCAGTAGATGAGAGTTTAACCAAGAAGTAACTCTAGATAGTCCCTGTTCCGCGGATTTGTTTACGTCTTCCCATGTATCCCCAGAGAAAACAATGGCAGTATCATCAGCATAAGAAAAAATACTACCGTTATAAATTTGCATGTCACAGAGTTGGTTGATATATACTAAAAATAAAGTTGGTCCTAAAACACTTCCCTGGGGCACGCCAAAATTTATGTTCAATTCATTACTGATGTGGTTTCCTATTTTTACTTTTTGTGTACGGTTTTGGAGATAATCTTTTAGTAAGTTTAGCGGGATGTCTCTAAAGCCTATGTTTTCTAAAGTATTGATGAGACATGGAACAGAAACGGTGTCAAACGCCTTTTTAAGGTCTAAGAAAACTGTTAGGCATTTTTTATTTTTGTCTATTTTATCTACAATTACAGATGTAAGTGCCGTAACTGCATCTTCGGTTGATAAACCTTTTCTGAAACCATATTGTGAGTTTGATAATATGCCAAATTTGCTGAGATAATTTAGAATGCGGTTATTGATAAGCTTTTCTACTATCTTTGAAAGAGCCGGTAAAACTGAAATTGGTCTATAATTGGACATGTCGTCTCTACTCCCGCTCTTATACACAGGAGTGATGATTGCTTTTTTAAGTGCATTTGGAAACCTTCCACTTTTAAAACAAATATTCACTAGATGTGTGATAATGGGTACAACCATATCACAAGCCATTTTCAAAAACTTTGCTGAGATATTATCCCAACCAGGCGCACTATCCGCTTTAAGACTCATTAAAATCATGTGAACTTCTTTAGGATCAGTTTCTAGGAGTACAAAAGACGATTGGGTTGATTTTACTGATTTATTGACCCTAGGAGGTTGATTTGTGTTATTAGACAAAATATTTTCGGCTAAAGATTTCCCAATACCAGCAAAAAAGTTATTAACAGCATTAACAGATTCAAGTGAGGTGTTTCTGGTGTCTAGTAATTCATTATTTTCAGTCTTATTAGGTTTACGGCTTGTAATAGTGTTAATAGATTTCCATAAGTGTTTTGGGCTTTTACCAGCTTTCATTAATTGTTCTTTGTCGTATGCACGTTTCAATTTCTTAATTAAATTATTGCAATAATTACGGTATCTCCTGTATGTTATTTTCAGTGTTACGTTATCGGGATCAGAACGTAGTTTTATCTGCATATTATTTCTATTCCTGATACAACGCAATATTCCTAACGTTATCCAGGGTTTCATAATGCGATTTCTTCTAGGAATAAGAGTAGTGATGGTATTTTCTGAAATACATTTTCTTATTTTACTTATTAAGAGATCAGCTAGTATGTTAGGGTCTGTTACACTGTATAGGTCTGAAAAATTTTCTTTTGATAAGCTACATAGTGCATTTTCAAAGTTTATGACAGTTTTTGTTTTGCAACAATTATTATTTATATTGGTTATTTTGGATAATTTAAGGATTACCATAGAATGGTCTGTAATAGTCGTAATTTATAATCGATATTAGTCCAGGCAAACGTCTATTCTATTCCATTCTATTCAATGAACTGACAACTTGTATGGAAAAAATGTCTCGCAAAGGTTTTCGCAATTTTTGCTTTATCTGTGCTATAAGACGTTGCTGTACCAAATTTCAAGATTCTGAGCACCTACACGGGAAGTTTGCGGCATAAACGGCTGTATCTTTTGATTGCGTTGGCTTAGAAATTTGATTTTTTCACAGCTCCTGTGGACAGTAGACCTGAGTATTAATATAAATTTTAGCTTGATACCGCCACGCGTTCCTGAGAAAAAGGGTCTTGACAGACGGACAACAAAGTGATCCTATAAGGGTTCCGTTTTTTCCTTTCGAGGTACGGAACCCTAAAAAGTGACTTTGGAAAATTTTTGCTTACGGTTCGATTTTGTTCAAAATCGATCTCACAGTCCAAAAGGTGAAATGAATCTGAGGTCAGAATTGAAAAAAAAACCGGACAAGTGCGAGTGCAACTCGCGTGGTGAGGGTTCCGTAAAATATCGAGAATTTTCCCGTTACTTTGAATACTCAAACTAACACACAGAACAGGACACTAAACAGGAAAACCTATAAGAGGTTTTCCTGTAATCTTTAGGCAAGGAACTATTTTCCATATTTTTTTCAGAATTTTAAGCCCAGTAGTTTCGGAGATAAGGGGGGAACGGTCAAAATTCGTCTTTTTTCCTAAATTACTTCAAATCTGTTTTTGCTAAAATTATAAAAAAATATATATCTGAGATGCTTACAACAACCCCTTTCATTTAATATGTCACACACACAATACAGTTTGCGTAACTTTTTTATTTTATTTTCCAGTTTACCCCCCAAAAGTGGCCTCTTTGTTCAGAATTTATTAATTTACTTTACGCGTCCCTCTTTTGGTCACCAATTTACATAAGTGTACCAAATTTCAACTCAATCAGTCCAGTAGTTTCGGAGCAAATCGGCTGTGACAGACGGACAGACAGACGCACGAGTGATCCTTTAAGGGTTCCGTTTTTTTTCCTTTTGAGGTACGGAACCCTAAAAAGGAACCTGACGCTGTATGTATAAAACAGCGCTGGACTAAAAAGCTAGACTTTTCTAGGATAACGGCCCTGGACCCCGCGAGCGTGGCTTTCGAGGGCAAGCCTTTATCCGGCCGTCTGCACCCCGGCTCAGCCGCTGTGGTGGTCGCGCTCCACTCGGACCCCAGCAAGTACGGTTGCCGGCGCCCCGTGGGCTCCGCCGACTTCTGGCCCAACTTCCGACCCGGGAACGTGCGCCAGCCTGGATGCCCTGACAAAACGGGGCAACGGTTTTCACCCGAAGGTAAGTCTTCACAACTATGTTGTAATGGGTTCTTTTTTCCACGCTATGTCGGATTGTCCGTGCCGTGATAAGAATTTTAGATAAGGGTTTAGTTAGCTATTTAGGCTGCATTTCCAACAGGGATTGTTTGCTAAGCTACGTTTCCTTTAATTGACATTAAGTAGTTGCCGCTTGGCAGCTTTACATGCTTGTCTCCTTCTCTTGCATTACACTCTTAACATTGGTCTTGGTCGTAGCTCCGGGCAGTGGCTTGCTTCACAATCCTCGTTGCGTATCATTGCCTTCCGTACCATATTCGGAAAGGTCCGCCCAGTGCTAATTTTATCCATTCCATCCATTAGATGCACAACCCACAATATTTTGCTGCTATGTCTTAAGGTTGACTGGTAGAGAATACCATATGGCATTAGGTCCACCTTTTGTGTGAAAAGTTTTTCTTTTATGCATTAAAGTACTACTTAAATAAATATTTAATTCAGATCTGTGCAGCCACAACCGCAGCTGGCAGCTGCTGGTGGAAGCGGTGAGTCGGCCCGGCGCGGTGCTGGGCAGCCGCGCCCGCACCTTCCGCGAGTGGAAGAACTACTCCTGCTCTCAGAGGAATGCCACCACACTGGACTTGGACGCTTACGGGAAGACAGTGTAAGTTACTTACTTACTAAGTATCAGATGTAGTGACGATCTCCTATCGATAGTGAAAGAACTTACTTGCCGTACACTTATAGGCAGCATACTAGCTTCTGTCCGCGACCTCGTCATATATGTTAAATGCCTAAACTTGATACTTTAAAAAAAAACTTTATTTTGATTATTGTTTTTATAGAAGCATTAGCATACGTCGGTCGTGACCCTATTACAGCGTGTACCCTGTGAACAGCGCCATCTATTACAACAATATGTAACTAAATAATTGTCTTCGAAAAACTACATCTAACATAAGAATTGTATCACAAAGTCACTAATAATAATTTTATTAATTAATTTAATACGTGACGGACATGTTTACAAATATAATAAAACATATTGAAGTTACATCTAGCGCATCTAGTGACTAATAAATATATATTACATTTGGCAATGCTCATCCTAATAATATTTTTCACGAATTTTAGCAAGTACACCTATTTAGCGCCATCTAGTGAACAAAATGAAAAATCAGAAATAAATAAAATAGTATTTTGTAAAATCGTTACACAATAAGGGCTCTTAAAGTCGAGTACTGTTTAAGCCACGAGGCTTGCCGAGTGGCCTGAGTAAGGTACGAGAATTTAAGGGCTAATGGTGTAGTGTAACTATTGTATACAATACTTTTTATACGAGTCAACTGAAATAATTAAACAAACTTGAAATGAAAATCTGAGCTCTGTTGAAACGATGTGCAAGTCAAAGGTGCCCGGCTCAACGTCGTCAACGGCGGCCGTCGTCTTTTGTACTGCAAATATATCTTGACGCCGCAATTCGTAGTATCCGAGCGTAGGTAGAGGTCTATAGTTTCGTTAGGTGTGATGCGTGGGGTGAGGCGCATAAGCGCGTAGCGAATAACAGTCCTGTAGCCAACGTGACGTGCAATTGGTCAAATTATTTTAGTTCAGTAAAAGCGCCACGTGATTTGTCGAATTTATTTTAGTTGTCTAAAGCGTTGTCTTATATTTGCTTAAACCAATCAGAGGGTTCTATATTTTAAAACTAAACTTAACAGCCCGTGGGAGGTAAAACGGCTATAACTGCTGACAAAATAAGTAATAACGCCATTGACGAGCAAGTGTGATGAAAAAGTTATTTATTTACATATTATGTTAAGTTTTCTTTTAACCCTTTTCCAGGCAGAGGCGTTATATCGACCAGATTTTAGTTTTCCCATACATTTTGAGACCCAGCGCCTGATAAGGCAACGAGCATAAATATTTTGTCTACCTACATACAAAGTTTTATCCTTTTTTTCGTCCCTAAAAGGGATGAAATTTGACAAAATAATTATAGCCTATGTCCTATTCTGATGTATAACTGGAAAGTTTCATAAATTCGTCCAGTAGTTTTTGAAATTAGGTAAGTGGAAGTACATCCAAACTTTCACGTTTATATTTTACCGACAATAGAAGCAATACACTTTTTCAAATAGAAGTGTTATAGAGTACCAAAGGTAGTTATGGTGTTCTTGAATAATCGACGGAACTCCTCAAATATCATCGGCTCACATATATAGCGATTATTTGGGTATTACCTATTGCTATGTACCTACCTACAATGCTGAGCGTAAAGAAAGCCATTCATGTGGTAAAGTGGAAAAGCAATGTGAAAATTCAGAATGAGCATATATAGTATATGTGGCATGTGGCACGGTAAAGTACCTTCACTAAATAGAAGTCGGCGCTTTATTGAGAGACATAATATTTTGGTTTATAAAACATGTTGTTCAAAATTGTTGCAGTGTACCAGGAAACTACTACTTCATCACGAGCGCGGAGCCGCCATACGGGCTGGGTGGGCTCGGTCTCTAGCCAGCCACTCGAATCATCAACTACAAACTCGATATTCTTTCATTTCGTACAGGGTGTATTCCTTCATTTCCGATAACTCAGGCATATAGCCGTGTAAACTCACAGAATCGACGTAGGGTAGTAGGTACAGTCGAGTTCTCCAAGATCTATACAGACAACCTTTCAAAACTACCTATACACAGGCTTTATTATTACTGACATAAGACACATGTGTAGATATTTTTGAAAGGTTGTCTGTATAGATATTGGAGAACTCGACTGTACACTAGGTACTTAGTTTTTCAAAAGTATTTACTTATTTTCATACAAGTTAATGTACAAGGACTGACAAACTGCGAATGATACGTACCTACCTACGTCAAGAAACCACACGCACACATACAAGGCCATGACAGATAGACGATTTGGTGCAGTGGTTGCCCATACAACCATTTTTGATAACATAATTGGTTAACGATGTGCACACTTTGTGTCGACACGGGTAACATTTTTGGTGGCAGTTCCGTCGCGACGACTAAAAGTGGGGAAGATTTGTTACATGATAATAGTTACACTTAAGTAACCCAGTTGCGACACAAAGTCCACATCGTGTGTCGCGGTTGCGTCTACTTTAATGAAAGTTTCATTCACTCATTCATTAGATCTCGTTCTTTTGATTGGCATGTCTTGACACCTGAGTACCTGACTTCTGTTTTCTTTTAATAAAAACAAAACAAATAAACATATGACAGTTAATTTAAGTTTTTTTCAATAACAAGCAAGTGAATTAAGTTTTTGGAAGAGAGATAGTTAGCAACGCGCCTTCGAAACTGTGAAAGATGATTAAAATAATTACATGTAAGTGCTAATAGAAATATTTTTTAAAGTAAAGGATTGTTACTTTTTGAAAGTTAAGGATTGTTACTTTTGTTGTATTATTAACTTTAAGGTGGTCAATATAAAGAAATTCTGGATTTATTAATATCTAATGGGGATTCATCCATATGGAAAATCTCTTTCACATCGTAGCAATACTGTGTCGACATTGAGTCGACTTTTTTAGATTTTTAAAAATTGGAGGCGATGATCTTATTTACTGATATGGATTCTCAAACTTTTTTTCAAGGATGCCTTTATTAATCTTGGCATTTTCATTGAAACTGGACATTTCTGAGTTAATAAATATTGTGGTGATCACTGCTGTAGCTGTACCTACGATGGACACTCATGAGCACTATATCCATTACTTACACTTTAAACTTCTTTTATTATTGTTTTTCTGTTGTTTTTAGGGTTCCGTAGCCAAAATGGCAAAAACGGAACCCTTATAGTTTCGTCATGTCCGTCTGTCCGTCTGTCCGTCTGTCCGTCTGTCCGTCTGTCCGTCTGTCCGTATGTCACAGGCATTTTACTCGAAAACTATAAGGTGTATTTGAATAAAATTTTGAGGATAGGTGTATTTTGTTAGCCGCTACATAGTTTTGTAATTAAAATGACAAAAAAAAATTTTTTTAGGGGTGCACTACATACATAAAACTAAAAGTCAAAATTTTTTTTTTAATTGTGACCCCCCGTGTGGTACATCAATCGATAGGCCTTTCAAAATAAATATAAGGTTTCTTAGCATTTTTTTCGATTAAGTGAATAGGGTCGGAGATAATCGCCCCGAAAGTCACTAAAATTCTGTCCCCCCCCCTCTAATTTTTGAACGGTGTATTTTAAAAATATGGAAAAATTCATGGACATAGGACTTATTAATTTCATTCACCGAAAATTGTTTTGAACAAGATCGGTTCAGAGGTTTTCGAGATATTGCTGAAAAACTGCCTTCCTCAAAGAAAAGGACGTAAGTGCCGTACAATTTCTGTGACGATACGACCTTTTTAATAGGCACGGAACCCTTCGTTTTGCGTGGTCCGACACGCACTTGGCCGGTTTTTTTTCTTTCCTATTTCTTTTTTTGTGTCCTTTTTTATTTTGTTTGCTGGATGTTGCAAAATGATGTATCTATCTATATCAGTCTCTGAGTTGTTTTTTAGGGATCCGTACCCAACGAGTAAAAACGGGACCCTATTACTAAGACTTCGCTGTCCGTCTTTCTGTCACCAGGTTGTATCTCAAGAACCGTGATAGCTGGGTATTTCTCAAATAATGTGATTGACTTGTCACAACCATGTGCAAAAGTTAACGCTACTAATGCTTAATTTTTCTTTTTTTATACACGGATCAAAATGTTGACTAAATAAGCTATTATATAAATAAGTATTACAATATTTAACTGCTGGGATATTCTTAACTTTTGCACATGGTGGTGACAAGTGACGTTAACAATTTGAGAATGACCCAGCTAGAGAGTTGAAATTTTCACAGATTATGTATTTCTGTTGCCGCTATAACAACAAATACTAAAAAACCGGCCAAGTGCGAGTCGGACTGGGGCTCCCATACAACAGACATGATTTTTTTGCCGTTTTTATAGATAACTAGCTTTTGCCCGCGGCTTCGCCCGCGTACTAAGAGTAATGTTAACCGTCTACAAAAAAGGTGCATCTCAGTTTCAGTCTTTTATATATTTAGATCGACTCTACATAGACTCTGCATATCGAACATAGACTCTACATATCGACTATAAATATCGAATCTACATATCAACTCTACATATCGACTACATATCGACTCTACATATCGACTCTACATATTGACTCTACATATCGACTCTACATATCGACTCTACATATCGACTCTACATATCGGCTCTACATATCGACTCTACATATCTGGACCCCCATATAAAATTTCACCCCCTCTTTTAAGGGGTTGGGTGCAGATTTCCAAAAAAAAATGATGCACGAATTTTTTGTTAGTCACAAATAGTCCGCATTCCAATTTTTAGCTTTCTACCTTGAAAATCGCGGAATGCTCCATACAAACTTCCACCCCCCATTTTGGGGAAGTGGGGGGTTAGAAAGAGACAAAAAGTAGCCTATGTCACTCTCCATCCCTTCAACTATATCCATTAAAAAAATCAAGACAATTCGACGCCCCGTTTTGCCGTGAAAGACGGACAAACAAACAAACAAACACATACACTTTCCCATTTATAATATTAGTATGGTACAGAACCCTTCGTGCGCGAGTTCGACTCGCACTTGGCCGGTTTTTACTAGTTTACGAGAGTTTACCGAGTTTTCGATAAAATGTTAAACATAACTACACTTAGAAAAGTTGAAAAACCCCCGACATGTTCATTTCAAAGTTCAATATCTCAAAAACGGCTGAACCGATTTTGTTAAAACGTAGCTAAGAACCATTTCGATCGCGTCGGCTTTCGGGCAAAAAAAAACCGCATTAAAATAGGTTCATTCGTTTCGGAGCTACGATGCCACAGACAGACACACTGATAAGTCAAACTTATAACACCCTTCTTTTTGCATCGGAGGTTAAAAAGGATTTTGCTATTTTGCTAATGTTGAAATTGGAACGCAAAACTACAGCGCCTGATAAAAGTGTGCGGGCAACTGTCAACGCACGCTTAACTGCCATGAGATTTTATTGAGTGAGATTCTCTCTCTCATATACTTACGTAAGCATTTAGCAACGGTCAAAGCAAATGTATTTTTCTATCTTAGTAAAGTAAATCCTTTTATTATATACAAAAACTCGTATTATTTCTTCAGCTAATAATAATTAATTCTAAGTCCTTAACGTACCGCACTATACTTTGAGAACCAGTGGCACCATTATGATGTATCATTTGATTGAGCCCACTAGTTACTTACAGTTTGGTCCCAACGTTTTTTTTGGGACCAAATAGTGGTTACTGTTGACATTGTGTACGTACATTTTGTTCCGGAACAAGTGGTCACAGTCGCAAACTCTACACTATGTTCCCAAAAATTACCCTATGATAGTCGCAACGTGTAGAAACTGTGTATTTACCCCTCGTAAACCGCAATTTTGGTGAAGTGGAACTGATGATGAAGACCACAGATGACTTATGGAACTCTTCAAGGTAAAGTACGTCAAAGATTCTGACATGATTCCGTTGAAGTAACAACTAATGAAGTTGAATTCTGAAATCCTTGAGGAATCAACGGAACACGTCAAATATCATCAGCCCACATATAGCGACTTGGATTTCTTCTGTAATAATCAACGCATTTGCTCTCGGGCAGCAGTTGTGGTAAATTGGAAACGAAATGTGGAAATTTCCACGTGTTGGCTGCAGTGGCTGCATCTGCAGTGCGTGTGTGGTTTGGCGAAGTACTGGAATTTAAGTCGGTGTAAACTTTGTTTTAAAAGTAATTTATTCAGAGTGAAGACGTACAATGTGCACGGACAATGTGATCCTAGGATCCTACTTACTAATATTATAAATGCGAAAGTTTGGATGTTTAGATGTTTGTTACTCAATCACGCTTAAACGGCTGAACCGACTGGGATGAAATTTTGCACGAAGATATTTTACCTATAGCCTGGGTTACTGGGGTCTCGGGTCTACGCAGACCAAGTCGCGGGCGGAAGCTAGTCAAAAATATGTGGACACGACTGTGTTTTTGAAGCTTTGGACCCGTAGTAGTTAGGGAGGCGAGGTAGCTAAATGGCGTAATTCAACGGCGCCGTCGAGACCTATCAAAATCGAAAGATAAAATAATTTCGAAAAGAAAAGCTCGTATGGCAAAAACCATTTTAGCGGTGGGTTTGGCGTGTACGGTTTTTCAAAAATGTTAAAAAAAACAGTTACTTGGGCATTCTCGAGCGCGTCAGATATTCATACTACGTATGCCCCGAGTGCCTCTGATAACAACGGTATACTAATCTGCCGGTTTGCGTGGTGGGGGTAGGCATATAAAGTAGTCAAAAATGCAAAAAAAAAAAAAAATACTCGAGCGCGTCAGATTTTCGGAAGGGGTGTTAAGTAGGCCCCAAGAAAGCTTCCTTTAAAAAAACTGACGATTTCGGCGTGACGATAAGTTACGATGAATTTTTGAAAATGCAAAAAAAAAAAGTTATTTTGAAATACTCGAGCGCGTCAGATTTTCATAGGGGAGGTTTATCTCGGTATCCTGAAAGCATATTTTTTTAATCTGACAAAAATGTTGGTGGGTTCTCTTAATCTGACCGAAAAAGGTTTTTTGGTTTCTTTTTTTTCCTTTCTTTCTCCTTGATAAAACGGGGAATTTAAGAATGACAATAAAGCGATAGATACAACCAACGTAAATGTAGATGAAATGTAGTACGAAGTGTATTATTTATTGTATAAAAAAATGAAATGATATAAACATTGGATTATAATTGTATTGTTATGCTTATGTATGATCTTTACATTTTTGCTCAATACAATTCATCTTCTTCTTCTAAAACATATATTTAAAGGCGGTACTAAGATCACGAATTTCACGAACACGGCCGGTACGTGGCACGTACCTGCGTTCGCGCACGGATTCACGTGACACGCCAAGGTACGTGACACGCCAAAGTACGTACCTGCGTTCGTGTGCACCGCACCCGTCTGAACGGAACGATACACCCGGGCCGCCGCTGGTTAGAGTTAAAATTAAAACTAATTATTACTTAGTACGGGTCGAAAGGCTTTTTTTCTATGTGGATTTAAGTTTAAATTATATTTTTTGCGTAGTTTGAGTTATAAGGTATATTTTACTTAAATATACCTAACAATTATAAAGGCGTTATTCTGTTTTCTGTATAACCAGCTATTGTGATTTTACTTAAAGTTAGACTTATATTAATTATACAATTAACAGACTGCGTATTTTACCTACGTATAGCGTTATCATATCAGTAAATACTTATCGTTAAATTAAGAGAAGAGCTTTTTTTCTGCTATTCATGAAAAGAATGAATATCAAAGTTTACTGTCTAGGGATATAACATAGTCAAAATGTTAACATGCAAGGCAATCCTAATCCCAAGAAACAAAAGAGCAAATTTCTGCGAATCTTCGGTACGTATGATGACGGTAAATCCAGGCAAACAACACGTGCATGGACTTAACAAGAAAACAACAAACAAAAAAGTACACAGCTGCAGTTCTTATCGGTTTCGGTTCGGCACATTACAAAGTAGATAGAGATAGTGCTATATTGTTGTTCGACTGCTTCATTGTATGATTAACAAGGTAAAAAAAGTTTTTCGTTAAATGGATTGTCGCTATATAGAGTTTAATTACACTACACCTATATATATTCTACCATGAAAGTAAAGAACAAAACCCGCAGACGACATTTTATTTTACATCTCTATAAAAATATTTTGGGTTCTCTCAAGGTTTAAAAATTATTGAGTCATTCATTTTTATTTACCTACCAGGGTGGTATTTTTGTAGATAAGTGGAGTTGCACGTGCAGAATTGCAGATAAAGATACTCGTAATAAAGGTTTGCCAGCGACATAATTAAACAAACAATACTCATAAGCAGCTTTCGGCTTTACCTGGTATACCAAGTTTTTGTTCGTGAAGTTCAAAGAAGTGACTGTTGGTTTCCATTTATTTATTACTCACTAAATATTTAAAAGTCCATGCTCCTAAATATTAATGAATGAAACGGAATAAAGAGCTACGAATAAAAACTCACGATACAATTTCATTCCTTATCTTCGCTCAACGTCGCTGGCGGACCGGATCCGCGTGTACTTAAGGTACGTGAACCCGTGTCACGGATCTACACGTGACACGTGACACAATTACACGTAGCCTAATTTAACGTGACGAACGGGCCTTAAAACCGTTGCCGTGTAACACGAGAACGGGCGCACGGCTCCCGTGTCACGAAACACGTACACGACCACGAGCCCTACTTGATATGTTAGTGTATGGCTTACTACATATAAAATATCATAGATCAGGAGAACCCAGGTATAATTTTAAATCAAAACTATAGAGTTCATATAAGAAAAAAATGTACAATTATTGCGACAAAATGTTAACAACAAAAGTTCTTACTCGTCAACAGATGTGTCAGCAGCGTCGGTTGAAGTTGTAGGAATATCAGCTGCGCAATCCACCGAGGCAGGAATTTCCGGATCAATGTTTGACTCGACAGCGCAAAGCTGTTCAGTGGTTTTAGAAAAATCTGCCGGGATTTTGATCGCTGTAAACCACTTGTAGCATTGCGCATGGTATGCAGCATCTCCCGATGCATCATCGGGAAGTTTCAGATTGTCATACGTCGTACGTGATTTTCTGACGCTCGGTTTGTTTTGGCGATATTCAAACACTGTCTTACACTTTTTCAAAGTTTCTGTAGTATACGTCGCAAATTTAGCAGTCAATAGTTCCGAACAAAACACACACTTCCTTTCATTATCACTCATCACGAAAATCTTACCACAAAAGTCGATAAACTACAAAAACATATTGAATAAACTGTGAGCTCGAAATACGCAAGTGCCGGACACGGACACGTGTGCCGGATGCCGGCTGACTGAGGAATGGCCGAGGAACTGTACATGTTAATAATACTTTTGTACAGATACGTGTAACTTTTTCCACGAAAATTGTCGAGAAGCTTTAGAAAAAGTGGAGAGAGGCTTTGGAGTGCACACCTAAAAAAATTTTTTTTTAGTAATTTAATTACAAAACTATGTAGCGGCTAACAAAATACAGCTATCCTCAAAATTTTATTCAAATACACCTTATAGTTTTCGAGTAAAATGCCTGTGACATACGGACAGACGGACAGACGGACATGACGAAACTATAAGGGTTCCATATTTTGCCATTTTGGCTACGGAACCCAAAAAACGTACATATAATAGACAAATAATAGAGTCCAAAAGAAGTAGGCCACTTTCTTTGTAGCTCTTAAAATATGTATAAAAAATTCACGAACATACACATAATATAACATACCTACATACATATATAAATATATATGCGTTTATGAGCGTATGTCGGTTGCGTTTATGAGCGTAAAAAAAATTTGAGCTATAATAAAAGTCACATAATTTAATCATCGTTATTTCATATCAATTTTTTTTAACACCCTCAGTTTTCGAGATATACTCAAAAAACCGGGAGTTTGAGTTTTTATGATGCTTCAAGTCAAAAAGTTTTAACTTTGGACAAAAATGTAAAGAGACCTTTTTTGTGTAAAATAAAATTACCTTTTTTGTTTATAAGTTTTTTTGTAAAATGTATCGTTCGCGACTTATATGCCGCAACGCGTTCTTAGGAAGACGAAATGGCTCCTCCACACTTCCGGTCATGCGGAAACCGGCAGATTTTGTATTTTTAGTAAGTTTTAGATTATATTCTTCGAAATAAAAAATAAAAAAATCGCGCTCGAGAATGCCGGATTAACGTTTTTTTTTTACAAGTTCGCGCCCCTATAACTCGGCGGCGTCAAGGACTTATCGTCAGATTAGTTAAATTTAGTCTTTAAACACTAAAATCAACCCCCAATATCTTAATCTGACGCGCTCGAGTATTTCAGACTATCAATTTTTTTTTACTAATCTGATCGTCTATCCTAGGCGCGCGTCACTACATATAGAGCTAAATACTTTACAAGGTTGTTCTATTAGGTCTAAGGTATCTCTCATATCTTAAACTGCCACGCTCGAGTATTGCAGAAAATTCCCCTATTCGCCTCCCTAACTATAGGTAGGCACATGTATTTATGAACTCGACTGCACCTGTTACAGAGTTTATACTTACAATATAAATAATATAATAGGTATGGGAAGATGAGAAGGCGGACATCGTGACTCCAAACCGGAGTTTGTTGTCAGGATAGTTAAGAAAAAAGACACAATTCACTTATTATTTATTGGTTTATTTCAAACACAAAATGAAAGACTGACAGTTAATCGGGCCCAAAATGCGTTTGGATACTACCCTGAGTGCTCAGATTCCCAAACCATCATGAAATTAGTTCAGACAACATTAAACAAAACATAAAAAAAATGTTACTAACAGCAATTCACTTCATAAAGTTTTACCTAGAATCTACGAATTAATACTCAGCTTGCGTAGCTCACATGTTGAACGTCCGACACTGGTTCCATCACAGAGATTTCATTACATTTGAAGATTACTTAAAACATAGAAATATTCTATCTCCTCTAGCAATGTAAATTGATGCATGATTTAATGCTCACTTAAATAAGGCCCATCTACTTGTGCCGGCAAAATACACCCCCCGGAGTGGTTTGATCCTAAACCGTTCAACTAGCATTCATCACCTTACACGTTCCATGCGGACCTCTGTACAATCTGTCAGAATAAGGTAATATTTTATAGGCACAAGATTTGCATCCACGTAAAACTATGATAACAGTCCACTTAAGTGTGATATCTTAACCACTATTCATGCTGTCACGCTGCAGAGCGGAGTCCAATCTTAATTATACAATTTAAACCTTACAAATAATAGTAAAAATCGAAGTATTTTATTATGACAATAAAGCTTCAACTGTCGGCAACCCGCTAGGCGGGTTCTCTGTTCGTAGGCAGTTGCCGTTACAACGAAACGCGGTATCGGTTACGCGCGTCACTATGAAAGGGGTGGCAGTGAATGTGTTCATTTTTTCTCTGCACGGCTGATTAGTAAAGCAGCCTTTAGACCTGTTTAAATTTAGCGCGCTAACTTAGCGAGGAGTTAAACTATCTCGCTCTAAGAATAAAACGGTATAAAGCGGCCTTTATACCGGTCTAAATTTAGCGCTCTAACTTAGCCGTGAATTAAACTATCTCGCTCTAAGAATGAAACAGTATAAAGCGGCCTTTAGACCGGTCTAAATTTAGCGCGCTAACTTAGCGAGGAGTTAAACTATCTCGCTCTAAGAATAAAACGGCATAAAGCGGCCTTTAGACCGGTCTAAATTTAGCGCGCTAACTTAGCGAGGAGTTAAACTATCTCGCTCTAAGAATAAAACGGTATAAAGCGGCCTTTATACCGGTCTAAATTTAGCGCGCTAACTTAGCCGTGAGTTAAACTATCTCGCTCTAAGAATGAAACAGTATAAAGCGGCCTTTAGACCGGTCTAAATTTAGCGCGCTAACTTAGCGAGGAGTTAAACTATCTCGCTCTAAGAATGAGATAGTATAAAGCTGCCTTTAGACCTTGCTAAATGCAGTGCACTAATTGCATTCACATTCGCTGATTAGAGCGAGATGGTTTATCTCCTCTCTTCAAGTTAGTCTAAAGACCGCTTAACTCTCCTCCTCCAGTTAGCGCACTAAATTTAGACAGGTCTAAACGCCGCTAAAGCGCTGCGTGGACAGTAGCAAATAAATACTCTTATGCAACAAAAACTCCATAGAGATTTCATACGACATAGCATCATGTGCAGCGAATGAGTTAGACAAGGCTGGGTTATGACATTGGCAGCTTGTTTTCGTTATTTAGGTATATCTGCCGCGTGTTGGTAAATTTACTTTAACATCTGGCCTTATATGCAAATCTTAAATTCGACAAAGGTAAATGTTGTGATCTAGTGCCTCATACAATTCTCATTTAGGGAACGAAATCAGTGGATTTAAATTCAAAATAGCTAGGCCCATACGAGTGACTTTTCATCTAAAAGTAGAATCCACAATTAGGCGAACTAGAAACGTGGCCATAGTTTAGCCAGTGCTGTTCATATCAATATTATTAACCCTTTGAACGCCAAGAATGTCTAAAGGTGTCGTGTATTGTCGTGCCCATACCGCCAAGAACGCCTTTAAGTGTTGCGACAACCGCTGTCAAAACAACCATCAATCGTTCTTACAAGGTTCATATTCACACTCTTTTGGAAAAAAGGTTGGCGTATCAGCGACACGTAGTGTGAGAAAGCCTTTAATAATAACATGATTATGAACAGAGGCGTCTCTAGCCCATGTGGCGCCCGGGTGCAAGCATTATCCTAGCGCCCTCTAGTACCTCCCCCCCTAGCACGCGCTAGCCGTGAGTGGCGCCCCGCCAAATGGCGCTCGGGCGCCCCTTAGGACCGTGCGCCCGGGTGCATAGCATCCCCTGCACTATAGGTAGAGCCGCCCCTGGATATGACCAGCACTAGCCAAAAATGGCCATATTTGTGCATTTTCACCTGTCAGTTTAGTTCGCCTACCTGTGGATTCTATTTTAAGTGGCATATTGATATATTTACCTATCACATGATGTGATAGACATGACTCTAAAAAGTCACCCTTATCGGCTGGGCTGAACTGGTTTTCCATCGGAAGAATAATATAAGTACATACTATATTTAGTTTATTAGCTAAGCTCAGTATCGAATAAGACAAGACAAAAACATATAACAATAAAACTAGAGATCCTGTGCATACTATGAACTGCTGCGCACTCACGATGCGCAAATAGTAGGTATCAAGTTCTTGGGGCTAACTCTGTGTATAGACATACTTGATCCTTAGTAAGTATTAAATGCTACAAAAACAGTTGAAAAGCGTAATCTAGGCTCGCCAACTACAATGCACGTGACTCCTGGTATAACACGGTCAAAACATATGTGGATCTCACAGCATCAACTCATGAGCGCCGTAAAGAAGTCACGAAAACAGGAGGTGTTATAAACGCGTTTATATCCGACATAAAAGAATCGTTCCTCCTACCACTAGCACAGAATAAATAATAGTACTTACCTATATAAGTTCCCAACTACGGTAGCCTAGTGGGTACACTGGGTACCAAACAGACAAAAAGTATGATTACTGAAATATCCTCCGGTACACTCCAAACAAGGAGTGTAAGTGATGTCAGGGGCGGTTCACTCTTTGAGTTCGTCGCGCCGCACAAAAACGTGTCGGCCTTTAGGCGGTCTATCAGTGGTTGCCGACTTGCCGCGCGCTGTTACGGGATGCACGCGTTCGCGCTTTGCATTGCATCATTGGCCTCGTAAAATAAGTATGCCGCGTCGTCTATTTATATTGGTTGAAAATATTTTTTCTTTACATTATGTTTATGTATGTAGGTAACCCAGAGTTGTGTGTCTTCGTCTTACATTTTGCAGAAACAGGCAGTTTTGATGTCATAACCTAAAGGCAAACTACACAGCTTTTGTGTAGTTGGGTTATCATAAGTAAATAAAGAATAATCATACCAACAATTTAATAGGTCGAGCTGGCGGTAACCCTAGCTCTAAGGCTCCGCCTCCGAAAGAGCGCGTTGCAAGCGATAGAAAGAAATGGCCACATTTAGGCACGTTTGGCGTACCTAAACAGGGAATTTGTTAACAGAGAACCTTCTGTACATAGTACTAGTACTATTACCTATTCTGTGGTGATGTCCGCACTGGCAGTCTAGTGGTTCAGGCATGCGGCTGTCAAGCGGCGGTCATGGGGTCGAATCCCGGCGCGTACCAATCAGTTTTTCGGAACTTAAGTATGTACGGAATATTTACCGTTAGCTTTTCCGTGGAGGAAAACATCGTAAAGGTCTAGTTTTTCCTCTGGGTTGGAAGGTCAGATTGCAGTTGTTTTCATAAAACTAGTGCCTATGCCAAATCTTGGGATTAGGTATCAAAGCGGATCGCGGGCTCCTTTAGGGCACAACCGGGAATAACGCTAGGAGGATTATGATGACCTATAGAAGGTCCCCTGTCTAACAAAACTCGTGTTTGACAGCTAGAAAACTCAAAGCATGCCGTTCCGCTTTACCACATAGGACATGCTCTTTCGTCTGGTTTTGTTGGTCGGGTTTAGACCAGGGACCGGAACCGGTTACCCTAATCAGAGTTTTCCATAGGCTAATTTTAGAAGTTGTTTTTAAAACCCTATCCATAATGGTAACCTTACTGATATGGTAACCCTATTGTTATGGTAAGCATATCGGACGTGGTAACCATAAGTTAACCTTACAAATACCCTATCTTAATAGGGTTAACTTATGCTTACCACATCCGATATGCTTACCATAACAATAGGGTTACCCTTTCAGTAAGGTTATCTTATCGTAAGATAAAACATTGATAGGGTTACCAAATCGATAGGCTTAAGCCTGAAAAGGGGTCTTCCTGTCTTTGGTTTAGCCAGTGTCAAGAGGGGCTTGTCGCTAGCTAGTAAGGTGTTGATTTTTTGTCGGTCATAAACGCTATCACGTAAGTTAGTGAGGTGTGCATATATTCTGACAGTGTTATAAAACTCGTTTAACACTAAGTGCAAGCTTTCCAGGTCGTTTGACGGCGCGTACTCGTATAATCGAGCAACATTTTCACGGCCGTATGTGTTCGCCATAAAAAAACTTGCTCGTCTATATATAGTCTATAATAAGCCCAGGCAAACATCGAAAGACATACGACGAATATTACTCTCACTGTTTTATGCAATATGTAGAAACGGAATGAATATATTAATGTTTTTATCACCGTTTGCCTTGGAGCAGGGCTTCCCAACCTTTTTTACGAGTCTCCCCGGATAGTAATAAATTACTGCCACTAGGTACGTTTTTTTTATAATAGTGGTTGTGAAACCCTAGCCTTTACAGAACCACAGGGATGTATTGCAATAACAACGGGTTGTTAACATTGTGTCCAAATATACAAAAATACTATTACATAAGCTGTATAAAATCCTGATCTATATTATATTACGTCACAGCGCCCTTACTCTATGAAACCACTGATCTGGTATTATGTACACATAATTTTGATTTTATTAACACAATCATGTTATAGCAGTAATAATTAATAATAATCATTTCTAATATCGGTTAAGATTTGCAATTTCAATGGTAATTATTAACTAATTCAGCGCGTATATGCGTAGGGTGAATCAACTTTTATGATAGTTACTCCTTTTCTAAGACAATATTAAAATTTACCTGTTGAATTGACGGTAACAAAAATCACACATGTAACACGCATGAAAACCTTTTATATTCCTGGAAAAACCTGGTAACGCAGTGGAAAAGACACGTTTTTCATACAAAACCTAGGGACAACGGCGTCTACTGCATTACCCATTATTGCATACCCACTATAGTAATAATATGTTCTCCAATATGCTCGGAAATGTGCGCCTTACTTTAGCAAAAATAGTACGTGAAGTTCTTCGTTACTGACGAGCGCAAATTTAAAAAGTCAAAAGTCATTATTGTACAGTTTTAGCGGCCAGGAAAAGTATGAAATTCCATTACTGTATACTTTTTTACCTTTTAATCATATGTTTTGACTAAGACAAATCACTACAAACAGCCAAATGCTCGTAAGTTTAAAGGCCTAGCAATTTGTCATAAAAGCTTGCTATAGTTAGACTGGTTAGTAATGTATGGCTTTCTCTTTCCAACTATTGCAACTTGGTGTGACAAATTGCACCCGTTGGTAGTGTCTTAGTTTTACCAAGTTTATTTTTTCTTCTAATAGACTAAACGGTTACGTTTGCAAGAGATCGAAGTGACGTTATAAAAAATGTCTCATATAGTATTAACTGAAGAAAATATAATATTCAAAACGAACTAAAATGCGTTTAGATTTCAATAATTACATAAAACATTGTGATCGATTCTAATGTTTCTAATTTTTTATATATGTCAATTGAAACTGGCACCATGATTCATGCCGTGTACATAGTTTAAAAAAATATGTTGGGCGGGAACTTGATAGGTTATTGACATACTCGCTGTTTTAAAATTATTGAAAATATTATTTGATTTCCTCGCATTTTTGGAGAAAAGCACTATATCTACCTCGGCGGGAATTGCAATTCGTGGATTCGTCTCATCCACAAATTGCTATTTCCCGGCCTCTGCAATAATGTACTATTAATTTAGGATTATCAGGACTAAAAGATCCCAATAATCTGATTTAATAACAGACTACATGGCTTAATAAACAAATATGGAGTTTGTATAAAATGTTATATTTTGTGAGAAAATTCGGAAAACACTCCCTGTTAAAGTTTAAAAGTTGATTCACCCGTATGATGCTTTGTACGTACGCACGATCAACTCGTTCAGTGTGCATTACACCTATGTTGCGTCAATCCTCTCGGAGTATTTCTTGCTAACTGCCACTGAATAAGTTAAAATCATGCGTAATGTGGCCATAGATTGCAGACGGCGGCCTTTACCGCAATCAGGCGGAAAAAATATGAATATTATATTCCGCTCCGCTGGCCGCAGGTGCGGCGCCCGTAGTCGTGACAGATTACTGATTACATTCCTATTTTCCAGTAGAATATTGTCCATGGTTGTTTTGCCAACGTGCCTTTCACCCTATGGTCATAGATCAAATGAACGAGATATTTCGCTAAGAAACGGTCAGATCACGCCAGAATGAGTACAGTCATCAGCATTCATATCTGCTGCAACAAAGCGCGCATAAATATCTGAGATAACTCTATTCCTAAGGCCGTTAGGACGTGTCTGATATTTTTGCCCGCTTTGTTACGGCAGTGGCCCGTTTCACGAAGCTTCAATTTCTAAACTGGCAAAACTAAGACCCTCAATCAACAGGGGTTTAAAAAAATACCTGGTTAAGGTTAACTAAAGTGATGCTTAAGTCAAGTCTAACCTGTCGGTTTTGTTACTAAATGTATGCGACTGACATTGACTGTCGGCTTTGTTACTATCCGTAACTACCCGTTTAAGGGACATAAATTAATGAATATGCCCAATAACGACTGGTCATTTGACCAGTGTTGCCGGTTTAGGCTTGTAAAATTGTAACTTTTAGCTTCGAGAAACGAGCCACAGACACTGATGCGGTTTTGATGCTTTGTGCCAGATTCGAATAACTCCAGATTCGCAGAACGCCAAGTTCACATAATGCCAGATATTCAGATTCGCAGTATTTGCACGATGCCAGATTTCAGATTCGATGAATGTCAGATTCGCAAAACGCTAGATTCGCAGAACGCCAGATTCGCAGACCGCCAGATTCGCAGAATGCCAGATGAATTTTTCACAGTTTCCTTTCCTGTCCCCATTATTGCTAGATTTTGATTGCCGTTTTCAGTTATACGGCGTTAGGTTTCACCGCTACGTGGCTCAAAATACAAATCTGAATTTACAGGAAAATGGTAAATAATGGTGTCAAGAAACGAATCTGGCATTGTGCGAAACTGGCAATCTGCGAATCTGGCATTCTGCGATTGTGGCGTTCTACGAATTTGGCGTTCTGCGAACCTGGTACTATGCGAATCTCAAATCTGGCATCGTGGGAATCTGGCATTCTGCGAATCTGGTATACCGCGAATCTGAAAATCTGGCATTATGCGAATATGGCGTTTTTCGAATCTGACACAAAGCGTCAAAAGCATTGATGCTGGTCACTGTATGTTTGCTTGGTCTGTTGTACACTTGCACTCCAGCGTGCGGGACCGCAGTGCGGGGCCGGCCGCCTAGTCCTGCATCTCCTCGGGCAGCTCGTGCGGGTTGAGGATGCCGGGCACGGACAGCTGCACGCGGCGCTTCTCGTCCTGCGCCTGGCGCAGCGCGAACAGCCGCTCCTCCAGGTACAGGTCGCTGTCGTCCTCGCCCGTGTACTCCTGAATACACGTAAATACATTAGCTTACTAACCGAAGGTGGACGGAAGCGATCGCTTTTTACTTGCAGTCCTTCAGCTGAATTTAAGCTTGCTAGTTATAAAACTTAACAAGGATCCGTTGGAGGCTCCAAAGCGCCCGATAAATCTCATTTAATTCCTCCCTCAAAATTCAGCTAACTCGTAAATGCCAACAGCGTAAAAAACACTTGGAAATTACTTTTGTTACGTCGCTACTAACGTGTGTATGACAATGTATACACAGCTTTCATATGGAATTAGTAGAAAGAGGTAGCAATATTTTGGTACAACCGATAGTCATGAAGGTTACTTTTTCAGCTAATGACTTCTTTTCTTTACTTTTAAGTTTAATTAATTAGGTAATATAACTACTGAAATACTAAACATAACATCGAATTTACTTCTTTTTTCCTCGCAATTCCGTTGATAATTGTCGAACTTATAAAGTCAAAATCAAATCGTTTAATGCAATAAAAATGACAAGTCATATTTATTATGACAATGCAAAAATTAATAAATATAAATTACAATAGTAACTTGCTCGCGATAATAAATAAGAACGCCTGTATTAATTTTTATTTAATTTTAATTGTACTTACTTTGAATAATGGTCTAAATTCTAATAGAATTTCGATTAATTTTATTTAAATTAATTCGTAGTTTGTAATTTTAATTTTAACTAACTACTTAATGGCATAATATTTGGTTTTATGAATAAATTGAATATAAATAATACTCAATACTCATATCAAACAAAATTCCATCCTTCTGTCACTCCCATAAACCTCGGGATAAATATTAGCCAGAGTTCTTTTCTGGTACTTGATCTATCTGTCTACTTCCGTCTAGGTTCGGAGATTTAAGCGTCAAATATATCAAACAGACATACAGCGTTCACTATTGCATTTATAATATTAGAACAAAATGTTAGTACAAATGTATAATCAAGGCTGCTCACTCTTATCTGAACTAAGAAGTCTCTCAAGTGATCCTTGAAGGCTGGAATATCTTGGTCCAAGTTGAACAGCCCTTGGACAGTTATCTTTATTTGGTTATCCGTCAAATGAGAAAATGCAGTTTTCAAAAGATTCGCCACATAGTCCTGGAAACAAAGAATTAATTTATTAGAATACGATAAAATAGAAAAACTTAATTCAACATCACATTGCATGACATGATAATTAAAGATACAGTATGTGAAACATAAGATTAGACTTAACACAACCACTTCTTTGACTACAAGTTAATTGGAAAACCAATTGATTATTTCATCTTTTCATTGCCAGGTATTTAGTAACATACCATATAACATACGCCGACGTCGTGTCGCGTGCATGGTGAGGCCCGCGCCGTGCGACGTGTCCGTCACCAACTGACACGTGCATGTCTAGTGCTCACCTGTATGTAGAGCACGTTGTCCGGGGTGGGCCCGAGCGGCACGGTGACGCGGCCCGCCTCCACGAGCGAGAAGATGTACGCGAGGATGGTCGCGTGCATGGTGAGGCCCGCGCCGTGCGACGTGTCCGTCACCAACTGACACGTGCATGTCTAGTGCTCACCTGTATGTAGAGCACGTTGTCCGGGGTGGGCCCGAGCGGCACGGTGACGCGGCCCGCCTCCACGAGCGAGAAGATGTACGCGAGGATGGTCGCGTGCATGGTGAGGCCCGCGCCGTGCGACGTGTCCGTCACCAACTGACACGTGCATGTCTAGTGCTCACCTGTATGTAGAGCACGTTGTCCGGGGTGGGCCCGAGCGGCACGGTGACGCGGCCCGCCTCCACGAGCGAGAAGATGTACGCGAGGATGGTCGCGTGCATGGTGAGGCCCGCGCCGTGCGACGTGTCCGTCACCAACTGACACGTGCATGTCTAGTGCTCACCTGTATGTAGAGCACGTTGTCCGGGGTGGGCCCGAGCGGCACGGTGACGCGGCCCGCCTCCACGAGCGAGAAGATGTACGCGAGGATGGTCGCGTGCATGGTGAGGCCCGCGCCGTGCGACGTGTCCGTCACCAACTGACACGTGCATGTCTAGTGCTCACCTGTATGTAGAGCACGTTGTCCGGGGTGGGCCCGAGCGGCACGGTGACGCGGCCCGCCTCCACGAGCGAGAAGATGTACGCGAGGATGGTCGCGTGCATGGTGAGGCCCGCGCCGTGCGACGTGTCCGTCACCACGCTGAACACGTGCTCCAGGATGTCGCACAGATACGTCTGGTAGAAGCTCTGCGCCGCCTGCGGGTGGGTTAGAGTTCAGTATCAGTTGGCGAGAAATAGGTAACATTGGAACGAGTTGGAGGCCTTTGCCAATAGGCACACCAAACTCAATGTTTTTTTATGAAAACATGAGAAACGTAATGTGTAAATATTTTTTTGGATTAAAGGGTTATGTAATAATAATGGTTGATGTGGCCCGCAATGCGGTGTGCGGGAGATTTCTGTAGCGCAAATCGGAAAAAAAATGTTGTAAGATTTATGAAGAAATTATGTAAAGCATGTTTCAACCTTTTTTCGTGTAACTTAGCACTGCTCAGTGCTATCGAAAATGGACTCTGTAACAGTAACGAAAAAAAAAACCCAAGTCAGGGGCGGTTCACTCTTTGATTTCGTCGCGCCGCACAAAAACATGCCGGCCGGCCGCCTTTAGGCGGTCTATCAGTGGTTGCCGCGCGCTGTTACGGGACGCACGTGTTCGCACAACGCATTGCATCGTCATTCGCTTCGTAAATTAAATATGCCGCGTGGTCTATTTATATTGGTTGATAATAATATTTCTTTACATTATGTTTAGTATGTAGGCGACCCAGAGTTGTGTGTCTTCGTCATACATTTTGCAGAAACAGGTAGTTTTGATATCATAACCTAAAGGCAAATTACACAGCTTTTGTGTAGCTAAGTAAGTAAATCCATATCCATACTAATATTATAAATGGGAAAGTGTATGTGTTTGTATGTTTGTTTGTTTGTTTGTCCGTCTTTCACGGCAAAACGGGGCGTCGAATTGACGTGATTTTTTAAGTGGAGATAGTTGAAGGGATGGAGAGTGACATAGGCTACTTTTTGTCTCTTTCTAACCCCCCACTTCCCCAAAATGGGGGGTGGAAGTTTGTATGGAGCATTCCGCAATTTTGAAGGTAGAAAGCTAAAAATTGGTATGCAGACTATTTGTGACTAACAAAAAAATCGTGCATCATTTTTTTTGGAAATCTGCACCCCTTAAAAGAGGGGGTGAAATTTTATATGGGGGTCCAGATATGTAGTCGATATGTAGAGCCAATATGTAGAGTCGATATGTAGAGTCGATATGTAGAGTCGATATATAGAGTCGATATGTAGAGTCGATATGTAGAGTCGATATGTAGAGTCGACACCTATCTAAGTACACGGTGGGCATCTATCTTAATATGTAGAGTCGATATGTAGTCAATATGTAGAGTTGATATGTAGATGCGATATTTATATGTAGTCGATATGTAGAGTCGATTATGTAGAGTCGATATGTAGATTCGATATGTAGAGTCTATGTTCGATATGCAGAGTCAATGTAGAGTCGATCTAAATATACATATAAGACTGAAACTGAGATGCACCTTTTTTGTAGACGGTTAACATGACTCTTAGTACGCGGGCGAAGCCGCGGGCAAAAGCTAGTAAAGAATAATCGTAATATCGTTAGTAAAGTACACTATTATACTAATGTACCTATAATTTAATAGGTCGAGCTGGCGGTAACCCTAGCTCTAAGGCTCCGCCTCCGAAAGAGCGCGTTGCATACGATAGAAAGAAATGGCAACATTTAGGCACGTTTGGCGTACCTAAACACGGAATTAGTTAATAGAGAACCTTCTGTACGTCGTACCCACTTATTCTGTACCCAAGTGCGAGTTGGACTCGCCCACCGTGGATTCCTTACATTATTACAAATGTATAGTTTCCAAATTTCATAGTTCTAGGTCAACGGAAAGTACCCTATATGGTTGTTTATCGTTTGCCCGAATTTAATTTTCCATAATTTAATTTTCCATAAAGTTTTATTTTCTATAAGATTAATTTGACACATTATTATTTTCCATAATGCTGTATGCCCGAATCATTCATATGCCATAAACTTTATTTGTCATAATTTTATATGCAATAATTGACTTGACAGAATATTACGAGGGACGGCTGAAAAGAAATCTACCTAAGTATGAAACAAAAGACTGTCATGTATGTATTTTTTTTATTTTTCAATATAGTCCCCTGCTAGTGAAATACACTTATTACATTTGTCAAATATTGACATTAACCCATGAAAAAAAAAATCTTTCGGTTTCTCGTCAAAAAAGTCACTAACTGCAGCCTTCATTTCGTCATCGGTCAGAAATCGTCTTCCTCGGAGATCTTTTTTGAGGTGTCTAAATAAAAAATAGTCGCATGGGGCTAGGTCTGGACTGTAAGGTGGATGGTTAACGGCATCGAACCCTAATTCCTTCATGGTAAGCATTGTTGTGCGGGCGGTATGCACAGGTGCATTATCGTGTAAAATCAGGATCCCTTTGCTAAGTTTACCCCTCCTCTTTTCTTTTATCGCGTCTCGTAACTGATGCAGTAAGCTGGAATAATATTCAGCATTCATTGTCCTTTTTTTTGGTAAATAATCTATTAGTAAAATTCCTTCTGTATCCCAAAATACGGTAGCCATAAGTTTGCCTGCCGACGGCCTGACCTTAAACTTCCGAGGAGGCTTCTCATCCTTGAATTTCCACTGCAAAGACTCTTGTTTGCTTTCGGGGTCCCACTGTCGAATCCAGGTCTCATCACACGTCACCATTTTAGAAACAATTTCTTCCTCATTACCTCGACTCATTTCCAAAAACTCCTCACAACATTTGACACGTCGGTCCTTGTCAAACGCCGTTAACATTCTGGGGACCCAACGTGCACTCACCTTGGACATATTCAGATGCACATGAATTATCTCATTGACTCTTTCTTTACTGATGCCCACATCTCTAGCAATCTCCCACTGCTTCACTCGTCGGTCTTCTAAAATTATTTTTTTAACTTTGGCTACATTTTCGTTTGTAACGGCAGAAACCGGCCTTCCACTACGAGCGTCATCTTCCAAGCTCTCACGACCGAGTTTAAATTGTTTAGACCAAAACTTTATAGTAAATTCGGAAGGGCACGAACTACCGAACACACACATCATACGTTCTCGGATCTGTGAGGGAGTATTTCCTTCTTTTGTTAGAAATTTAATCACTGCACGATGTTCAATTTTAGCGATATTCATTTTTTCAACCGATATGTCGCAAACATTCGAGAATTGTAGAAAAATGGAACGGAAAAAACAAATGAACGTCAAATAATTCAAAAAAAGAATAACCAAAGAACAAGAATGCATTTCAGCCAGTATCATTTTCGCATATTTTTTTAACCAAGGAGATTACTTTTCAGCCGCCCCTCGTATTTTGCCATAAATAACTACATTTCTGCGCGCCGTTCGAATGTTGCGAGTGCTCGGTTCTGGCGCATCGCCGGCCGCTACCGCGGCACACTCGCTTCACTCGCCCGAAGTTTAACCTAAAACTCCTTCTCGCTTCGCTCGTCGTCGTGCCTACACTTAGGAGTTAAGTTGGACCGAAGGCACCTTAGGAGTTAAGTTGGACCGAAGGCACCTTAGGAGTTAAGTTGGACCGAAGGCGGTGAGAATCACCTACATCCAGGATTTTAAGCCAAATCCTAAAAAGTTAAGTTTTTTTTTGGAAATGATTTTTTTGCATATGAATATTATGGATTATAAAGTTTCTGGCAAATGATATTATGGCATATGATATTTGGAAAATAACAATTCTGTCTTATGAATATTATGGTAAATAACAGTTATGGCACATGAAATTATGGTAAACAAAATTATGGCCTGTGAATATGATGGCAAATGAAGGAATACCACCCTATAAATTTTGATTCCCTTGAGTATCGAAATATACGTTTTTTACGGCAAAAACAGCCGTATCTTTTTTTTACGTTAACTTAGAAGTTTGATTTTTTCACAGCTTCACGGGACTGTAGAACTGAGTATATGGTTTTAATATCAACTCGATACCTCAAGGCGTTCCCGAGATAAAGTGTCTGACAGACAGACAGACTGACGGACAACAAAGTGATCCGTTTTTTCTTTTGAGGTACGGAACCCTAATTAAAATTTCAGCTCTGTCAGTGTCAAAGCATTCAAAAGGTTATTAGCCGTGTCTACAGCGGACGCATGCCTCGGCCGAGCACGCCTCGCCCGAGCGTGCGCGCTCAGTGTATAGACGTGCCTCGGCGAGCCATGCTGTTCGGCAAACAGGTCCGCATGCTCGGCCGCGCACCTCGCTCGAGTTGAGCGGTGTCGGCTTTTTGGCCGAGATCAAAGGGGCCGCGGCCAACGTACAGCCGTGGCTACACCGGAGGCATGCGGCCGAGCAAGCGTTTGTAGACATGGCTGATGAGATGGCATATGCGATCATTCAAACCAAGGTCAAGGCTCTTGCCCTTAAAAATCTTAAGTAGAGGTTTAAATACATGAGAACCCTTATTAGTTTTGTCTCCCCGGATTCACAACACTTCAAGGACTGACTTACTCCGAATGATCCTACCCGCGTTTAGCAAAATATTTGAAAAAATAATGCTAACGCAATTGATTTCTCACTTTAATTATAACAAGATTTTGCACGCACAGCAGTTCGGCTTCACAAAGGGTAGGTCAACTACTGATGCTGGTGCAAGTTTGATTAAATTCATTCTGCAGTCTTGGGAAGAGTCGCAGGACGCCATTGGAGTCTTCTGTGACCTTTCCAAGGCATTTGATTGTGTAGATCATAGTACCTTAATTTGTAAACTTAAATTTTATGGCATTAGAGGACATGCATTAGATCTCATTGAGTCATATACACATAACACAAAGGAATCAAAAGGTAGCGATAAACGGGGCCATTTCGTCAGAGACAGCGGTGGAGATGGGAGTACCTCAAGGATCTATTTTAGGTCCATTCCTGTTCCTTGTTTATGTAAATGATCTACCATATATGGTAAGCCGAAGATCAGGCATTGTCATGTTCGCCGATGACACCTCGTTACTGTTCAAGGTTAATAGGAAAGATACTGAACTCATTGAACCAAATAACACCCTGTCCATGATATCTGACTGGTTTGCTGCCAATAACTTAGTGTTGAATCCGAAAAAAACGAAATGTATAAAATTCACACTAGCGAACTCAAATGTAAACTTAGCCTCAAATATTAAACTTAATGGTGAGACCATAGAATTTGTAAAGTCAACTGTATTCTTAGGTATTACGTTAGACTCTAAACTGCAATGGGGTTCCCACATAACTGCGATAGGAAGTAGGTTGAGCTCCGCTGTTTTTGCAGTCAGGAGAATAAGGCAGCTTACCAATGTAGCAACGGCACGGTTAGTTTACTTCGCTTACTTTAACAGTATAATTACTTATGGTCTTATTTTATGGGGATCAGCGGCAGATATTGAGACTGTATTTATTTTACAAAAAAGGGCTGTTAGAGCAATTTATAACCTCGGGTCGCGTGAGTCATTAAGAGAATTTTTCAAGGAAACTGATATTCTAACACTGCCGTCGCTATACGTATTTGAAATAATAATGTATGTTAGGAAGAATTTATACAACTACCCAACAAACACTGATAGGCCCAAGGTTACCAGAAGCACAGGGAAGCTCAAAACAACTTTTTACAGGCTAGTAAATTTTATAATACTCTGATACTGATATGATATTGTATACTGTTTTGAAAAAATGACACCTCGCCGAGTTTTTTACGCCGGTTCTTCTCGAGGCAGAGGTTTACTTTCCGAACCGGTGGTAGTTTATCGACATTCATAGGTGCATGTAATATGCCTAAATTGAAGAATAAATCACTTTGACTTTGACTTTGATGTTTATGTATAAAAGTAATATGTGGTGAACGGTGTTGGTCACACATACTGTATTTATGTATAAATAAGGCTAATTAATATTAAGATTTCCTTGTAGCGACTGTTTACCTAAATAAAAAGAAAAAAACCGGCCAAGTGCGTGTCGGACCACGCAAAACGAAGGGTTCCGTGCCTATTAAAAAGGTCGTATCGTCACAGAAATTTTACGGCACTTACGTCTTTTTCTTTGAGGAAGGCAGTTTTTCAGCAATATCTCGAAAACCTCTGAACCGATCTCGTTCAAAACAATTTTCGGTGAATGAAATTAATAAGCCCTATGTCCATGAATTTTTCCATATTTTTAAAATACACCGTTCAAAAATTAGACAGGGGGACAGAATTTTAGTGACTTTCGGGGCGATTATCTCCGACTCTATTCACTTAATCAAAAAAAATGCTAAGAAACCTTATATTTATTTTGAAAGGCCTATCGATTGATGTGCCACACGGGGGGTCACAATGAAAAATTTTTTTTTGACTTTTAGTTTTATGTATGGAGTGCACCCCTAAAAAAATTTTTTTTTGTCATTTTCAGAGCTTGTTAAAATGCGCAGTGAGATTGAGCAAATACAGCAACAGGGTGCCACTAAAAAAGAGCTAGACCTATTGAAAAAAGAACTTGCCAATCTAAAATCAGCGTCGTTAGTGAACAATTATTATGAAAATGTCAACAACAAACGAGGCGCGTGTTTAGCCAACAGTTTCGAATATCAGAGTGGCCCCATGGGGTTGCTGCACTCTTGCAATGAAAGTTTATCACCTAAGGAAAATGGGCATTCTTCTGTTGCAATGTGTCCCGAAATCAGAAATAGTGTTGACAATAATAAACTGCAGGAGGGTAGAGAAATAATCCAGCCGGCGACGCAATTCCGACCGTTACCGGCGTTACCAATACCATGCGTTTCACTAACCACTAATGACCCTGACCCTCTAGCTCCTACTATTAGCAACCGTAAAGATAACAAACAGAAGCTGCAAGAATCAGGTACCAGCTGTTTATCGCACACCCGACAAAGCGATGTACCGGCAGCGGCGGTGATGGTGGGACACACGGGCGCCGCGACCATCGAACGAATATTGCCAAAGACGTTACAATATTCGGATGTGGCGAAAAAAGGGGAATGGAAACCTCAGGCTCCGAATGAGGAATGGAAAATCAATCAAAGAAATAGACTAAAAAATAAATTTATTGAAAATCGTGGAAAAGCGACAATACAGCCTAATACAAAGTTCAAAGCAGCAGATATTAAAGTTCCTATCTTTATCTACGACGTAGCGAAGGACACGGCCATGAGTGACATTTCGGAATATATAACGAGCAAAACAAATGTCGCAGTTACTCTTGAGAAAATTAATATGAGAAGGCAGAAAGATTACAACGCGTTTAAAGTCTACGTGCCCAAGCATAAACAACAACTATTCCTGCAAGACGACTTCTGGCCTGATGGTATTGCGTTTCGACGCTTTGTTAATTTCAAGAATAATAAGAATGCAAGTAGCCGTGGTGATCTTGGAGAACAAAACATAAATGTATAACACAATGGGGCATACATCTAAGTTTATTAGTTTTAATTGCAAAAACGTTGTACGGTCAGTGGAATGTGTGCGTAAGTTATGTCGCACAGCTGATCTGATTTGTTTACAAGAAACTTGGCTTATGGAACATAACCTCTCTTTCCTTGGAACCATAGACGATGACTTTGCATTCACTGGTAAGACTGCGGTCGATTCATCTACTAAAATACATAAGGGACGGCCGTTCGGTGGAACGGCAATTCTGTGGAACCGAACTTCCTTCCCGTGTGTATCGGTGATTAAGTGTAACAGTGCGCGTCTAACGGCTATCAAACTATTGGTAAATGATCGCTCGGTGATTGTAATGTCAGTGTATATGCCAACAGACTCAACAGAAAATCTAATAGAATTTTCTCAATGTTTGGGTGAAATATACTCGATTATAGAGAGTAATGATGTGGAATCGGTGTTTGTGCTCGGAGACTTTAACGCCCACACCGGTGAGTTATTCTCTAATGAACTGTTAAACTTTTGTGGTGAACAATGCTGGCAGTGCGTAGATATGGAGATGTTACCCACGGACACGTACACATACATCAGTGAGGTGCACGGGTGCAAGCGCTGGCTGGACCATTGTGTCGTGACTAATGCAGCGCGCCCCGCGGTACTTAATGTCTCAGTGTTACATAACGTTTACTGGTCTGATCATTACCCATTGTTAGTGGAATGCGATTACGATTTAGTTAAACCTAAAGTTTCTACTCCAAAATTTACTCACAGTAAAGTAATTTGGGGAGAAAGAGACTCTGTGCAAATCGAAAACTTTGGTAATTATTGTAACTCGAAACTTAGTAATATAAACTTTCCCACTGAATTGTGTGACTGTGCTGATAAAATGTGTTCTAACAGTATGCACAAACAGGTGCTGCAAGATATGTACCTCAATATTATATCTGTTCTAAAGGTGGGCGCTGAAGTTAGTCATAATAGCACCAGTCGTAAAAAACACAGGCACATAACAGGCTGGAATAGATATGTCAGCGACGCTCACCGCGAGGCTCGGTTTTGGTATCTTTGGTGGTTGTCGTACGGTAAACCGACATATGGGTTTGTTTGTGATAAAATGAACGAATCAAAAAAGGTGTTTAAATCTAAACTGAAATACTGCCAAGAGCACGAACAAGATATCAAAATGGACATTTTAGCTAAGAACCATTCGGATAGAGACTTTAACAAATTTTGGAAAAACACCAATAAGTTTAACATAAAGTCGAGTCTCCCAGTGAGCGTAGCTGGAATACACGAGCCGAGCGGCATCGCCAACGCTTTTAAAGACTACTTTACAGTTACGTCACCACTACCCCAGTCAACGGAGACGCTCGATACTGAGGACCAACCCGAGACTCCTACAATCAGATTCACGGTTAAACAAGTGGCTTTAAAGATTAAAAACATGGTGAAAGGGAAATCCCCAGGACACGATGGCCTCAGTGTCGAACATCTAAAGTTTGCTGGAAGTCATCTGCCTAGAGTTCTTTCGCTTTTTTTCAATCTATGTATTAGCCATAGCTACTTGCCTAAGGATTTAATGCATACCGTCGTAGTTCCTATTGTAAAGAATAAAACGGGGGACGCTTCTGACTTGTCTAATTACAGGCCCATATCGCTTGCTACGATTGTGGCTAAGGTGCTGGATGGTCTGCTTGACGACATACTGGGAAAACATCTAAATCTACATGACGCTCAGTTTGGCTTCAGGCCAGGCTTATCTACTGAAAGCGCAGTATTGTGTCTCAAGCAGACTGTACAGTACTACACCACACGTAAGACACCGGTATTCGCTTGCTTTTTGGACCTGTCAAAAGCGTTTGACATGGTGGCGTATGACAAGCTGTGGCATAAGTTACGGGAGAATACTAGCGTACCCTGTGAGGTCACGTCACTATTTAAATACTGGTATGGCCACCAGGCGAATACCGTTAAATGGGCTGGTGTGCACTCTGACGTGTATAGGATGAACTGCGGAGTAAGACAAGGAGGGTTAAGTTCACCCAAGCTGTTCAACCTATACATGAACCAGCTGATCGAGGAGCTCAGCAACACTTATGTCGGATGTCACGTTGACGGGGTCAGTGTTAATAACCTTAGCTACGCAGATGACATGGTGTTGTTGAGCCCCTCGGTAGGTGCACTTCAGCGATTGGTGTACATATGTGAGACATATGCCGATGCCCATGGGCTAAAGTACAATACTTTGAAAAGTGAGTTACTTCAATTTAAAGCAGGTAAAAAATCATATAAAATGACAGCCGTCACTCTTTGTGGTAACACCTTAAAAGTAGTACAAAAGTTTAAGTACCTAGGCCACTGGGTAACGGAAAGTATGTCAGATAACGATGACATAGAGAGGGAACGTAGGGCATTGTGTGTTCGTTGTAACATGCTGGCCCGCAGATTTGCACGCTGTAGTAATGAAGTAAAGCTAACACTTTTCAAAGCATTTTGTCAAACATTCTATACGTGCAATCTGTGGTCCAGTTTTACGCAGCGGGCATACAATGCTCTGCGCGTGCAATACAACAACGCGTTTAGAGTGCTGTTTGGACTGCCGCGTTACTGCAGCGCATCGACAATGTTTGCCGAGGCGCACATCGATAGCTTCGATGCCATAATGAGGAAGAGGTGCGCGTCGCTACAAAACCGCCTTCGCCACAGCTCAAACAGCATTCTGAACGTGTTGGCGCAGCGCTGGGACTCGCCGCTGCTCGCGCGCTGGACGCGGCTGCACGCGCCTGTGGTTGCCGTACCACGCCGCTTTTAATTTAAGTATTTTTTTTTTTTTTTTGAATGTCACTAACATAGATATATAAATTCATTATGACTAACATTCTATATGGATAATTTTTTCCGAAATAAAAACTTTGAATTTGAATTTGAATTTGAATTTTAATTACAAAACTATATAGCGGCCATCAAAATACACCTATCCTCAAAATTTTATTCAAATACACCTTATAGTTTTCGAGTAAAATGCCTGTGACATACGGACAGACGGACAGACGGACAGACGGACATGACGAAACTATAAGGGTTCCGTTTTTGCCATTTTGGCTACGGAACCCTAAAAAACCCTGAAAGAGAACTTTAGTTGAAATTCAAGCCAATGAATTCTGACAAAGCCTTTAGGAGTGGAGTCTTGCTTGATCTCTTAGAAATCGAGCCTTGAAGGAAAAAAACATTTGGAACATGATTGCTTTGTTTTAAAAAATTTAAACTCAATTTACAAAGTTGTTTTTTGTAAAATGAGTAAAATTTTTAACTCTCTTTGAGAACAAGTCCGGCTAAAAGGTTTGTTGAAAGAAAGCTGTCAAGTTAGAGTAAATTGATCGTTTGCTTTTGATGACTTTTACTTAGCTAAAGCATTAACATTAGTACGTTAACAGGACACGAGGGGACTATTAAGCCTCCTCGTGTCCTGTTAACGTACGGCCCAATAATCCGTGTCCAGTATATCAGATTAGTGACGCTGCCTACGAAGCTGAAGGTCCGGGGTTCGATTCCCAGTAAGGGCAAATATTTGTTTGATGAGCATGAATATTTGTTTCTGAATCTTGGATGTTTTCTATGCATTTATATCTATTATATGCATCGTCGTCTAGTACCTATAACACAAGCCTTATTGAGCTTACTGTAGGCCTAGTTCGATTTGTGTGAGTATCTCCCCTAATATTTATTATTATTTACTAGCTTCCGCCCGCGACTTCGTCTGCGTGGACCCGGGATAAAAACTATCCTATATTTTAATCCAGACTATAAACTATGTTCGTGCAAAATTTCATCCAAATTGGTTGAGCCGTTTAAGCGTCATTGAGTAACAAACATCTAAACATCTGAACTTTCGGATTTATAATATTAGTAGGATTATTACCTGTGAATGCTGCTCCACATTCTGCAGCAACCGGTGCAGGATCTGTAGCCCCGTGTCCGCAACATTGCGCATCGTGTGCTTGAACGCCCAGATTATAGAGTCCAACACCAGCTTAAATTGTGCTGGTGGTATGCTCAGGAATGCTTTGAAACAGTTTGTGTTCACCGCTTGCAGCAGCAGGAAGAACTCCGTCCTGTGGTCTGGATACTCCTCGAAATCCTTGTTTATCATCTCCAGTGTACATTCGAAAACTGCGTCAAATATCTTGGGCACTTCAGATGTAATGTGTCCTCCCAGTTTGTATACTATGGCAGCCATGCACGATAATACTTCAGGTTCTCTCGCATCCGCAACAACAGTCCTTTGGTAATCCAATAGAACAGCGTCTAGAAGGGGTGGAATGAAGTTCTCCAATACCATAGTGTTGTCTGTTGAGCGAGAGACCCAGCCAGAGATTAGATTCAGTGTTTCCTTTTTGATGATTCGCATGTTTTTGATGAGGGGCTGCTTTGTGACTGCCACCCCATTCAGGGCGATCGCTTGACTTATGTTCTCTGACATCACTTTGTAAACATTCAGCATGTCTAAATATATTCGGCCCAGCTGGACGACGTATGGGTGTCCCAGCGCGCGACACGCGCGCACGTTGGTTTTTAGGATGCTGACTAACTGTTTAACAGCCTCAGGGTCTTTTAAAATATCCACATTATGAGATGCCTGGGAAATGATGTCGTCCCAAACTTGGTTGGGAAGACACATGTACTTCTCAATTAGCTGTTCTTGGGCGACTTGGTCCAGTTGAGCGCTAATCATGTAACCAACAGCCTCATAGAATGTATGAACTTGAAGAGTTTGCAAGTCACAAATAATGGAACTGATTGTGCTCAAAATCTCTTCAATAAATGGGCATGCTTCGCCAACCTGCGTGGTTACGAAGTGGCGACGACATTTCAACGCGATTTTGATAAATGTATCACAAGCCATGTCTTGCACGCCATCATGGGTTTCATGCATGAATTCAAAAAGTTTATTTACAACAGTTTTCAGGAACTTCCAATGAGCTCTGAGGAAACGAGGGTATTGTCCCACAACATACATAATGTTGCTAGCAATTATAGCCTTATTGTCTTTGCCCTTTTTCTGCTCACACAGACCCAGGAGTTCTTTAATCACCACTACCAAAAAGCGCTTCTCATCCTCTTCCATCATTGCACCTGATGTGGAACCAATGGCCCAGCACAATGTATTCAGATTTTTCCAAGACCACTCAGAGCCATGCACTTGATTCTGCAATTTCTCTGTCATTATGCGTTCCGTGTCCTGGTAATCTAAATGGGTAAGGTACACTAATGTTTCCCTCATGTTCTTATACAAATTAATTGAATCCGTGTCCTTCATGAATTCTCTCACTACTTCTCCATTTTCATTCTCAACCACCAACACCTCCTCTGGCTTGGCCATCCTAGAGATCATGATGTAACGCATGCTACTCAGTACATCAGCATAGAGAGCTTTTCTGCCCATACTTTTGCCCAGAACTAGATTTGATTGAGAGCAAGGGGCAATTTTGTACAGATCAGCAGCTAGAGAATTCCAAAATTCAAGACAAATCTTGAAAATCTCTACTTCTTCCACTTCTGATATCAAGACAAGATAGCGGAGGGCATTCATTAAAGTGTTGGTCAAGCCTCGCCTTTCAATAAGTTGGCAATGCTCCTTCAAGTAGGTGCAAAGGAAAAGAGCAAGATTTTGAATAAACACTTGTTCCTGATCACGTCCTGCAGCATATGCATCCCGAATGTTGGTTGTGAGAGGCAGCATCACCTCCAGCTGGTCCATCGTCTGCACCAGCAGAGCCACAAACTGGTCCTCGTAGTTACTCACAGTCACACCGGCTATCTCAGTCAAGCAACTCAAAGTCACATTTCTGAACAGTGGTACACTCAAGAACTTAAATATTAGAGTGCTTATCAGTTTCATTTCAAAAATATAACCCAAAGGGATCCAATTCAAAAATCTCAATAAAGTGTGAAGCGTGGCTTCCACCAGTGGGGCATTTTGTGAATTCTCAAGTACAAATTGACAAAGTTGGAATATTTGGCTAAATTCAGAACACATGGTATCTTTAAGATGTTTTGTTTTGGTCTGGGTGAGCTGGCCAGTGCTGAACACAAACACTTCCTCACTGAGCAGCTTCAGAATCACCATGTTGTTTTGGCAAAGGCTTTCATTGGTTTTTGAAGCACCCACAATATCACTAATGAATGTTTCCCAGTTGTGAGGCCATTCCCTTTTCAGAACTTGAATCAATATCAAATTGAGCTTTTTCAAAAACACTTTGTTGCTTTCCATAGTCACAGGATCAGAAGAGTTTTTTATGATGAGACCCACAATGTACTTTTTTATTCCTTCACATTGATTTCTTGGTAGCACTTTCCATCTGGTTTGAATGACTTGTTCTAATATTTGTAAGGCATAGTATTTTGTTTCCTGGTTCTGTGAGAATTCCAGAATTGTATCAACCCGGGTCCATGCATCGGGATGTTCCTTTAATGTAGTCAGGATATCCTGCGCAATGCGCTGCTGCTCCCCCACGGTTGAGTACAGGCATCCCACAATGTTATCCAGTAAAGTTATGTCTAGCTTTTGGTTAAAATCCAAAAGTTTGGATGCTTGTTGCTCTATAGTTGTCATTGTGATTTTGAAAAAAATGTTTTCTTTGTTCCTCTTGTTGATAATCAAATTCAGGTTGATTTATTCACATTCATTCCTCACCTCGTGCCACACTGAAATAAATAAATCAAGATTTTAGAGCGCAAAATCTTATAACCTCTTTATACTATCAATAAATTTATTATGTGGTTTGAGTGGTTTTACATACAGTTAACGGCAACATTGTAAAAAATATATATTTTACACTAAACAATACCTCTAATCTTGTAAAAACTGTTCTGTGGCGGAATAAGAAAATAAGGAGCACACACCCTGTATGACATACTACAAATGAGTTTCGGGAAGTGAATATTAGATTTTCGGAAGCGGATGAAAATAGTTTTTCATATTCTAGTTGAAGAAACCATGGAAATATAATCGTAAATATCTTACCTAGAAAATAATTTGCGGCGCAATCAGTCTAACGCACTTCCATACACACTTCATAGTCCGTTGTTTTCATGAAGCTTGAAGAAGCGTACGTACATGTTGCAATTTCTTTGTCTATGGTCACATCTTTATACACTAAACTCTCAACGAAACCTTAAAAAATTGGGCATTTGCATCAAAAATATTTCATAAAATTTATATTATATTATGTTTATATTTATGGTGCCCCTAATAAACTATATTTATAACATTATTATACTGCCGTGTGACATGGCTTTACTGGTGATTGACCGGAGCATAGCTGTCGCTGATATCGCTATATAGCATGGACCTAAGATACTCGGGACAAGCTATGGTAATAATAATACCACGTCCGAGCAAGATGGTAGCATACAAATCTCGCTAAGTGTGACAGAAAAAGAAATATCATTCGTTGTCCTTGTCATAGTTCGACTTTTTTATGTTTGCCACAACTGATTTAGAATGAAGTTATGGCCAATAAATCACTACCCACCCAAATTAAGTAGGTTGTTTATGGTAAGCGATCAGCCATTTTAAGACCTGTTCTTAATTTAGCTGCATAGAAGCCTTTCGGTCCCTCATTGTGGCATCACGTATAGCCTGTCCCGAGTATCATAGGTCCAATCAATGCTATATAGCGACAAAATTGAGTGTTCAACGATCCATTGGCGGCCAATACACGGTGAGTAAATACTCAGCGTGTATGGGCTGCCATGTGGCCGCCACTCATTTTACATTAAGGCCTCTCACAGACGGGCGCGGCCTGCGATGGCGGTCAATAGAAAACTTGACAATTTAAGTTTACTATTGACCGCCGCGCCGGCCAGGCCGCGCCAGTCTATGGGAGGCCTAAAGTCGGCATCACGCACTACCGCAAAACGACAATTAACTTCTTTCGCGTATCTCCGTCTCTGTCACACTTGCTAGTTCGAGCGACAGAGGGGGAGAAATAAAATTATTGTGAGTTGATTGTGAGGGTTACGCCATTTGTATATTTGAAAAACACAAATACATGAGGGGTTTGGACGCATAACGTCCACTCGCAACACGTCCCTCCACCAAAATTACGTCCCATTCGCAAAACGTCTTCTCTGCAAATGGTCCCTTATGTAAAATACCCCATTTGCAAACCGTTCCTTTCTCAAAAGGTCCCACCCTTTTCGCAAAAGTCCCTTCTGAGAAAGCCCCTTTCGCTAAAAGTCCCTACTGCATAACGTCTGCCAAATGATCCATTCGCAAAATGTCCCGTCTGGAAAAAGCTTGTTTAAGTAGAGACTAGGAGTCTTCTCATGGGATAAGAGATGGCCAATAATGGAAATCATTTTGCGAAAGGGTCGTTTTGCGAACGGGCCATTTTGCGAAAGGGACGTGTTGCGAACGGGTCATTTTGCGAAAGGGACGTCTTGCAAACGGAACTTTATTTATGTGAAGGGACGTTTTACGAACGGGACCTTTTGCAGAAGGGTCGTTTTGCGTAAGGGACATTTACGAAAGGGACATTCTGCGAGTGGGACGTTATGCGTCCTAACCGTAGCTGGGCAGAAGTCCGTTAATCCGTTAATTAACGAAGTTAACTTTTCGAGTAACGGATTAACTTTTAAGTTAACTTTAAAAATCTGTAACGGACTTGTTAACTTCCGTTAACTTTCCTTAAGTCCGTTAATCGTTAATACCTAAGTACCTCCACACACCAAGGCCGCGCGCCGCCGCGCCCCGCGCCGCGCCGATCACGTTCCGTTCCGACTAGTTTGCGTTAGGTTTGTATGCAGTGCAACTTTACATAGCGCGTATCGTTGCGAGCTTGTACTACTGAAGAGTCTAATATTGCTTACCCCGTGCGCCGTATTAATTTTGTTCTTACGAGAGTATGACAGAGTCGATCACGGCAACCTGAGCAGTTGTCATATAAGATACACGGGTGCGAGCGAGACAAATATAACAACTTATTGCTTACTATTCGAGACCAAGCGGTCACACGACACGACGACACAACGATGCGATGAGTCGATGTCGCAGTGTTTTGTTTTCGCCGGTAGCAGTGCTACCTAACTGCGCCGTGGGAACTCAGAATTATACCTAAACTTTGCGCGCCGCAAACGGTACATCCGCCAGTGGGTCGGCGCACGCGCTCACGGCCGGACGCTGCTTACGCGCACAAGAAAAGTTATTCACCAATTCTTTAAAAATGAGTTCGTAATGTTTTTTACGGAACACCTAATACCTATTTCAAATACTTACGTGATACATTTAGGCCTGCTTGAGTTTCGGTAATTTTGTATACCTACCCCGAGCCTCCGACAAGTTTAGGTACTCCGCCACTCCGTTGTTTGTATTGATTTCATGTTTATATTTATCCCTGTCTAGCAGCAATTATAATAGTTTACTTAGTAAGATTTACGGGGAGCATGCATTGCACAGCCTAAGAAAGGGCGTAAACATCGTCGTTGCTATGGGAACTTATAACCTTTTGGAAGTGCTTGGAATGCACTCGTGAGGATGAAACACGTACCTAATCAGAATATTTTAAAACAACTTATGCCTAGTGACTAATTCCAAGTTTGCAATGCTACTTTTAAACTATTATACAATATGTCGTTATTTATATACTTACGTTATAAATAACGAAGATAGGAAGGTACCTACCTACCTACTAAACTTTATTTCGTACTGTCGTCGGGATACACCTACTTACTTAAAAAATGAAGTTACCTACACAACAAGTTTCGTTTTGTTATACCTATGTGGTAGCTAGTAAATTAATAGGTACAGTCGAGTTCTCCAATATCTATACAGACAACCTTTCAAAAATATCTATACATGTGTCTTATGTCAGTAATAATAAAGCCTGTGTACAAATATTTTTGAAAGGTTGTCTGTATAGATATTGGAGAACTCGAATGTACCTACATTCAGACTGTCGTAACCATAGACAGGGTGAGAGATACTTGACATTACATTTTATTTAACATGCTGCGTTGATATGCCTGTATATAGCTAAGTTCAGATACTGGCAGAATCTTCGGAAATACATACAAGTCTTTTGAAAAATGAAAATTGAAAAACGATAACAATTAAATTAATCTAATCAGTGAAGTGCATGGAATGTGTGGTTCTGCACGAATAATAAAACGTCCTAGCCGACACAATGTTTTTTTTTAATACTACGACGGTGGCAAACATGCATACGGTCTACCTGATGGTATAAGCAGACACCGTAGCCTTTGGACGATTGCGATTCCAGAAGAATAACAAGCGCGTTGCCGACCCTTTATTGATTTGAGGATTTGTTGTGACAGCTGAACGGAGATTTTTTTATTTATTTAGGTTCAATAACAATTGTTAATATCAGTACATTCATGACTTCATTCATTTTGCATTGTAAAGATAGATGTCACAATCACATATAGGTCACACCACATGCTTTATAATTTATACAAAAACCTTAGAATTTTAAAAAGCAGGTTCTTAAAAAAAATTGTATTTTTATTAGAACGTTACGACGTCTGTTACTTAGATACATACAGCAGGGCAATTGCGTAACTCTTCATACGCGTACATATCACCTACCAGACTGACAAAATATAATTGTCATGCCATAAATCTCAACATTAACATTAAAATTGATATGTAAGTATCTAAGTACGAATTAGAGCAGCCTCGGGTTGAGGCACGCACGGATCACCTATTTTGCTCAAATTCGTACGCGCTCACGCGCTGAACATTTAGAGAAGGAAAAATATTCGTGAAACATTACATCAAGGTGAAGCAATTGTAGTTGGTTACACATCATTATAAAAATATTTCAAAAAATATTAATCATAACTTCATTTCTAAGCGGTGTCAACCCTAGCGTCTATTGGCTGGCAAGTGCGGGCAACAACCGGCGCGTTCAAGGTCGCTCCATTGTTAAATTTAGTAGGCATGGAAAGCGGTAGGTATGCGCTTTTTTATTCAGAGTCGAGTATCTGTTCGTTAGAACTATTATATAATCTGTGCCGGTAGTTTTTTTTTTGTTTGATAATTTTTAGACTCGTTCATGTAAGTTTTTGTTTGTGGCGGTGTTTAAGTAGTGGACGTGAAAAACTGTAAGCTAAAATTCATGAGCCATGGAGTTGGCAGAGTTGGAATCCAACTCCCCGGACGTAAATCCGTGGCCGCATTTAAGTAATTGCGTTAATTTTGTGGCGAAATCAGGTAACTAATTAATTTTTGAATGCATACTGTGCTTGCCAAAAATTTCACAAATTAAGGCAGATGCTAGCGAATTATATTTTTATTGGCTATGCTACGAGTATTATTGATTAGTAATGATTACCATGTTAATTAGTAGATTAGTCTTTAATAAAATCAAAATGTATGATTCTTTCTACTAGTTTTATTTAACCTATTGCGTATATTTACTATTTCGAGTTAACGATTAATAGGCGTCTCTAGCCCATGTAGCGCCCGGGTGCAAGCATTACCTTAGTGCCCTCTAGCCCCCACCCCCCTCCCCCTGGCGCGCGCCAGCCACGAGTGGCGCCCCCTAGGAAGGTGCACCGCACCCCCTGCACTATAGGTAGAGCCACCCCGTAGATTAACGATTAACTTCCGTTAAAACTTTTGAAAAGTAACGTTTAACGGAGTTAACTTTTCATTTAACGGATTAACGAAGTTAACTTTTTGATTAACGGTTCCCAGCTCTGGTCCTAACCGTAAAAGGGAGTAAAATAGTTACTTACACTACACATGGTGTTACTTTCCCGCACGAGTGCGGAAATGGGCACTTTCCGTGCATATATTGAAACTTTAAAGACCCATATGTACTGTAAAACGTTGTACCTACGATACACGTGCGAATAGGTAATTCGCAACTCGTGTCGATTTAAAACACTCCATTCGGTCGTGTTTTAATTTATCACCACTCGTTGCGAATTTCCTGTTTTCTGCACTTGTATCGTAAAATACTTTTTTAGCAAGTAGGTAAGTAAGTAACTAGTTCCAAATTCGTTGAGCCATTTACGAGGGTGGTTTGATAAGTAACTAGTTTCGGCCACTAATAGATGGCGTTTGCGGTAACTGTCTATTTATTCTTAAAGTTTGATGACTAAATATAATTAATCTATGGCATCAAGTCATCTCCGGCGGGAATTTTAGATTTCACAGCTGTTGGAAAAAAAGTAATCGAAGTAGATCGGTGAAATTGAGAAAATTGGAATTCGTGGTGTAAATCAATTCTTTTTTTTGGAAGGTAAAACAGAAAAAGAAATTCATGAAAGGATTTCTCCTACGTTGGGCAATTCTTGTCCTTCATACGAAACAGTTCGGCTTTGGATAAAATGAGTTTAAGCGTGGCAGGACAAGCATTGAAGATGCACCGTGACCTGGTGCTCCAAAATCAGCGGTTTTACCAGAAGTCATTGATAAAATCCATAATTTAGTTTTAGCTGACAGACGATTAAAAATACGGTAGTAGCTGAAGTCTCAAACATCTCGGAAAGGGAAAAACTATCACTGGGACATATTATGCCTCGCTTTTAGACCAGTTAAAGGTAGCGATAGCTGAAAAACGTCCAGGGTTGGCCAAGAAAAAGGTGATGTTTCACCATGACAATGCTCCGGTGCACACATGTCGGCTTGCTGAACAAAAATTGGCGGATTTACGGTATTAAATACGTCCACATCCTGCTTATTCGCCAGATTTAGCTCCTTCAGACTATCACCTATTCCCAAAGCTCAAAAACTTTCTGTCGGGGCGAAAATTTCAGTCTAATGAAGAGGTGATACTGGAAGTAAATGCATATTTTGAAGACCTGCACGGCTATGACAAGACGGCGCGCGACCTCTCTCGATTTTTCTCGCACTATATCTCTCTTTCTAAGTTTTCTAATAAGATAGAGACGGCTAGTGCGAGAAAAATCGAGAGATCTCGCGCGCCGTCTTGTGATAGCCGTGCTGGAAGAAACCCATTTCCGTGAAGGCATCGAGAAGTTGCAGAAGCGTTGGGATAAGTGCTTTGATCTTCGGGGGGATTAGGTAGAAAAATAAAATGCATACAACACCTATACAAGTTTTTTATCATATCAAACCAAATTACTTTTCAAACCACCCTCGTAGGTGTCAACTAATTTTGGTTTTCTATGAAGCCATGAAGTGTCCAGTAATAAAGTGAGCTCTAAATGGCTCAACAATTAAAGTTCAAAACATCTAACAAAAATGATCGTGTACCTATCAGACGTGACTCCGGACATCATGGGTATTCAGTTCATTGGAAAGACAGGGTACCTATAACAAACAACGAGTACTAGAAATTACACAGCTGCCCAGTCTCTTTGCGCTGTTGAAGCATAAATATCGTTCGGCCGATGTTGCGTTACAAAGAATGTGCCAAGCGGGACATGCACGCTTGCCGGTGACAGGGGAAATGGCGTAAATTGATGTCAGAAGGTCGTACATGACAAAGCCTGGTTTAAAATTCTCGTGAATAAACGAGCCATGAGGCACCAGCATAGCACCTGTTCCTCGCGAGTAAGTTTCACTAGGCAATGAACTGACAACTTGTATGGCAAAAATGTCAAATTTGGAAATAATTTATAATAGCAGATTTTTTTAATGCAACGGATATATTATCAATTAAATAGTTACCAAGAGGCAAAATCCAACAAAAAATCAGACATCAAAAAATAAGTAACTTAATTAGCTGTTGAAAAGTCGGAATAAATATTAATAAATGTTTTAATCTGTATTTTGGTTCATTTACATGTGCTTTAAAATATTCAATATAAATCAAACAAAAAAAGACAACGAATGCTTAATTTAAATCTAGGTATACACTTACTTCCAGGTGGAAAGTTTGTTGGATTCTTGATTAAAGCATCTTAGAATAACGTTTTAAAATGAAATAAACAAAAAAAAACGCTATTATAAATTATTGTTTTTCGAAACCTTATTTTGCCATTGCCAGACTTGCGGTCGTGCGTACCCACGGAACAGAAAAAACAGTATTTAAATTTATTGTTCTGTGTGCGTACCGCTTCTGTATCGGTCATAAATAAGAGACATTGTCCCTTAACACTGTTATTATAATCTGTACTGAGACTGAAAGGCCTTGGATATGGACTCCTGTTTTACTTAAAGGACTAACAACCGACAATAACGAGGTGTAACAATACGCCCATTTCAATACATGTTTATGATGGTGACTGCCCTATATATGTACATATGTAGTAAGTACAGTAACAGTTCCTTATACAAGTATGCACACTTATATAAAGTAAATGTAAATAAAGTAGGTATGTAATTAGTTAGATACGTTAACGCGCATTCAAAATACGCATTCATTTAAACGCTAGGTGGTATCTAATTATATGACGGTAACAATTTCATTACGTTTTCGCTACCTCGGAAACATTATCTATTTAAACGGGTTTCGGTATATAAAAATAGAGATAATGTTTTATTAGCAGTAGTAGACGTTCCCGCGGCTTCGCTCATATATTTTACTAGGCAATGATGTACCTAATATAAAAAAGAGGTAGATAGGTATGTTGTCTATCTATACTAAATGACATTCCGTATTTAATAATGGCCACCAAATCTGACAGCTAACGTTTCCATTGACGACTCGAAACTGCAGAGGCGAGTTGTGTGAAATGACACAATTTTAGTGTGCCACTTTCGGAGCGCTTATAACCTATCTACTTTCCTCTTTATATATTACATCATTGTAACCAGGTATACTAGTAACTTATACTTTAAATCTAGGAAAATGTTGTTGCTATAATTTAAGAACTTCTTTCTGTTTTATTTATTTATTTCACGACATATACAAGCCTAAAATGTAAATGATTGAATAAATAAATAAATAAATAAATAAATAACAGTAAAGAATTATCAATATCAACAAAAAATAAAACGGTCAAGTGCGAGTCTGACTCGCGCACCTAGGGTTCCGTACAAAATTTCCGTACATTAATTTTGGAAAAATCTTAACAACGCATAGTGTAGTTAAGTCATGAGTACCTACAGCGCTATTTATTATCGGTGCTGTCGCGATGCGCGATCAAGGAACTCTGTATGTATGTTGGTTTTTAGGGTTCCGTAGCCAAAATGGCAAAAACGGAACCCTTATAGTTTCGTCATGTCCGTCTGTCCGTCTGTCCGTCTGTCCGTCTGTCCGTCTGTCCGTCTGTCCGTCTGTCCGTCTGTCACAGGCATTTTACTCGAAAACTATAAGGTGTATTTGAATAAAATTTTGAGGATAGGTGTATTTTGTTAGCCGCTACAAAGTTTTGTAATTAAAATTACTAAAAAAAAATTTTTTAGGGGTGTACTCCATACATAAAACTAAAAGTCAAAAAAATTTTTTTCATCGTGAGCCCACGTGTGGCACATGAATCGATAGGCCTTTCAAAATAAATATAAGGTTTCTCAGGATTTTTTTTGATTAAGTGAATACAGTCAGAGATAATCGCCCCGAAAGTCACTAAAATTCTGTCCCCCCCCCCTCTAATTTTTGAACGGTGTATTCTAAAAATATGAAAAAATTCATGGACACAGCGCTTATTAAGTTCATTCACCGAAAATTGTTTTGAACAAGATCGGATGAAAGGTTTCCGAGATATTGCTGAAAAACGGCCTTCCTCAAAGAAAAGGACGTAAGTGCCGTAAGATTTCTATGACGATATGACCTTTTTAATAGGCACGGAACCCTTCGTTTTGCGTGGTCCGACACGCACTTGGCCGGTTTTTAATTTAATTTTGCTAGAAGGTACTTTCACAATACATTCATACGAATTTGAAGGAAAAAAATTAAACAGAAGTATTAAATTACAAACAAAATTAACAAATTATTTTTGAAGATTTAAAAAAAGAGTACGCTATATATGTAGATACTTAAACTTAAAATGAATATAATTAATTGTTTTCTTAAACATTTGCATGCTGCTATGGCTGAATACTGGAACTATGTTTAAAATATTGTAACACCTTTGTACTTACGTATTCTTGCAAATAAACATTTCTATTCTATTCTATTCTATTCTATTCTATAGATATCGGTAGACTTTTCCGGTAACATTTGCGTTTATATTAAACATATATATTAATTTCATATTTTTCGCTTGGTTAACTTCGGAGATAAAGGTGGGGGGGATGGTATTTTTTTTCAACATTTTTTTTATAAATCAAAATTTTACCACTAGAAAAAAAAAAGAAAAACTGTTTTAGAATGTGCAATTTAAGCCCTTTCATATGATACCCCACTTGGCCAAATGGCCACTTGGCTAACTAGACTTTGAATTTTTGCCCTCCCTCTTATCCGTCCTTTTTTTATAGAAATTAAAAATATATATTAAAATTTTTCATTCTCCATACACGTGAATTAGCTTTGTTTACAACTATTCCAAATTTCAAATTGATAGCATTAGTAGTTCCTGAGATATTTGACATACAGACAGACATACAGACGGACGGAGTCGCACCATTAGGGTTTTGTTTTTACCTTTTTGGTCCGGAACCCTAAAAATTAATTAGATACATACAAAAAATTTAAAATAGAATGTCATAGTTTTCAAATCTAGTCCAGATACGCATTAAGAAATGCGAAGCATTTCCTGCCAAAACCACCTACACTGTCCGCAAATACGTCGCAGTGGATGCGTAATAGCGCAGTGGACGCGCTCTCCGCTCCGTGCGGCGCGTGCGCATCAGGCTCCCCGCGAACAGGCGCTGCGGGCGCCGCGCGGGCAGCGCGCTTAGGCCCGGACTCGGCCCGGAGGACAGGGTAGCAAAACTGGACGTGCAGCCCCAGGCGTTCCAAAAAACAAGGGTTATTTACTGTATTGTTGAGGACACCATAATAGTGCATCAACAATTAACAGCTTCCGTATTAACTCGAGAGTCTCAAGCCCTACCATTCCTAGGACAAAAAGAGAAGGGTATAGGAGAGTTTTCGAGTGCGACGAGTATTCCAGCTGTTCGAGGAGACTGGTGGCTACATCAGGAGGCATGGATCCGGGAGACGATGCTGTTCTTCCGGTACAGACGACCGGTACATTGTGACGACTTCTTTGCAGAATCGTTTTTCCAAAGCTGTTGAGCTCCAGCAGCAGCTTCGAGCAGCTCGCAGAGGAATTTGTTGCTCCGTAGAGCCGCTACCGGCCCCCAATTGTATGCACAGCACCGGATTGCCAGAAGAGGATTTCGCACTCGGCACGAGAATTGGACGTTCGCCCAATGGAGGAATGTCCTCTTTTCTGACGAGACGAGGCCCGACGAGGGTGTGCCTTTACACCAACGATAGGCGCAGGATGGTGTACAGGAGACAGAGGGAGCGGTACACAGAAGCCTGCACCGTAGAAACCGTCGGCTACGGGGGTTGTATCCTGCATGTTCTGGGGCGGCATTTCCGTCGACGGGAAGACCGAACTTGTATGCGTTTTGCGCACTGGAGGTGGCCGTGGCCAGGGATCCCTGACTGCTCAACGCTACATATCGGAGACCCTGGATCCACATGTGGTCCCCTATGCTGATTTTTAGGGTTTCGGTACCTCAAAAGGAGAAAACGGAACCCTTATAAGATCACTCGGTTGTCTGTCTGTCCGTCTGTCACAGCCGATTTGCTCCGAAACTACTGGACCGATTGAGTTGAAATTTGGTACACATAATTAAGTAAATTGGTGACCCAAACATAAAGAAACGCGTAAAGTAAATTAATGAATTCTGAACAAAGGGGCCACTTTTGGGGGTAAACTGGAAAATTAAAAAAAAAGTGTCGCTTTCTGTTTTGTGTGACATATCAAATGAAAGGGGTTGTTGTAAGAATCACAGATTTTTTTTTAATAATTTTAGCAAAACATAGATTTAAAGTAATTTAGGAAATAAGACGAAAATTGACCCCCCCCCCCCTTATCTCCGAACTACTAGGCTTAAAATTCTGAATAAAATATGGAAAATAGTTCCTTGCCTAAAGATTACAGGAAAACCTATAAGAACTTTGAGTATTCAAAGTAACGGGAAAATTCTCAATATTTTTGAGTATTTTGTATGGAGCGCCTAATGCTTAGAGAATAGGAATTTTACGAAACCCTCACCACGCGAGTTGAACTCGCACTTGTCCGGTTTTTATTGGACATGGCTTCCAGTTTATGCACGACAACGCCCGCAGCCATACAGCGTTCATTGTTCGGGACTACCTGCACGCTGCTGGTATCACCGTTATGGATTGGCCAGCGAGGAGTCCTGACTTGAATCCCATCATCCCACCTTTGGGATCAACTGAAAAAGCCGGTGCGGTCGCGTGATCCTGCTCCTGCCACTCTCGATGAGCTTCATGATATCATGATGCCGTCATCGAGGAGTGGAACAACATCCTCAAGAGAGTATCGTGACAGAGATGCAACGGATATCCGGCCACTATCCGGTATCCGGCCACAATTTTACTAGTCGCTCGAATACCGAATAGTGGCTTAGTATCCGGGCTATCCGGCCGGATCCCGGATAGTAATTTAACACAGAAGAACATTGATAAGGACGTAACAAGGGTAGGTAAAAAAAGGGAGAATACATAACAAACATAAAGTAATCAATTATTATTAAGGTCAGTTTAAAAACTAGCGCATGTTTCTATCAAAACATACCTACAGCGAGTAAAGCCGGCTGTAGATACACATTGGGCCAACGTTGGCGTGTGAGCAGGATACTATAACCAATTTTTTTGAAAATTGGCCAATTAATTGGTGAACGCCTGGACTCCAGAGTCCGAGGGTTTCGACATCAAAAGCCGCAAAAACATGCCAGTCTGTGAGGCCGATGTATTTGCGCCACTTTGCTGCCTCGGCCGCAGCTGCAGCTGCCCCGCCTGCTCTCAAAGATGTAGTGCTAAGGCGGGACGGCGCCAGGGCATCAACGCATGTGGCGTAACAAATATGGGGCCGTCCCAGTTTCCAAGGCAGGGTCATACCGTCTGGCCTCTTGCCGTCGTCTCGTGCCAAACCCGCGGTGGTTCTAGTACGGCTCGCACGTTGGCGCTGACGAAGGACCGACGGATGATGTCATTGAGGCAGGCGTGGTGAGTCAGGCGACCAGAAATCTTCGCGTAAGATAGCCTATGGTGTCCCAGGCTGCTCACCAGGATTCTACAGGAGCAACGATGTGGAGAAAGTAGACCAACGGCCAATCTGAGGGTGTTGCAGTCGAGGAATGCCCCATTATTTGTTGCGGGAAGACCATGGAGCCATGAGCCGGACTCACTTTCCGACACAGCCAGTAGTCTTGGTTTTTAGGGTTCCGTACCTCGAAAGGAAAAAACGGAACCCTTATAAGATCACTTTGTTGTCCGTCCGTCCGTCTGTCAAGACCCTTTTTCTCAGGAACGCGTGAAGTTATCAAGCTAAATTTATATCAAATACTCAGGTCTACTGTCCCTTGGAGCTGTAAAAAAATCAAACTTCTAACCCAACGCAATCAAAAGATACAGCCGTTTATGCCGCAAATTTCCGCAAATTTTTGAAACTCGCAAGGGATACAAAACCTACAGGGTAGGTACCTAGGTACTTCCCGTGAACTCAGTCTTGAAATTTGGTACGAAGCAACGTCTTATAGCAAAGATGAAAGAAAAATTGCGAAAACCGTAAACTTTTAGTTACATCATAATAATAAAAATATTTTTAATAATTTACTTATATAACTACAGGTTTGTACGGAACCCTCGATACGCGAGTCCGACTCGCACTTGGCCGGTTTTTTTTTGCATTTGTGCATTTGTTTACATTAGTCAGTTTATGGATTCTATTTTAACCCTGGAAGTAGGCGATCCCCTAAGGGTGTGAAATGGAGTGCGGAAGTTTGTATGGAGGCACGATACAAACGACTCCCACGCGGATGAACTCACGGGCAAAGGCTAGAACCTATTTAAGAAAACTAGCTGCCCGCGCGGTTCCGCCGCGTATACAAAGTCCCTAGGCGGAGCGACGGGATAAAATATTATAGCACATAATCCCGTAGGTCCATTCAACATATATAACATAGGTACTGAAGAAAGGATTTTTAGAATAGGATGGGTATAGTTTCTGAGACTATCCCCAACATACAAACTTACATTTTACAGACATTACACCTGTTTATTATTAGTATCAGCACAGATCAAAGAATACTGTATCGGGGACCGTTAATGGTTTAAAAGAATATTTTACCGGTTATAGTTGCATTTGACTATTTATACCGCTAAATAGTTTAATACTGGTTTATGTTTTCCAGTATTAAGTCTTATCGGTTTGACTAATTACAATTTATACCTACCTGTAATCGAAATATAATTATCTGAACCTGAAATAATTTGGATGGTATTCAAGTCAAGTCAATAAAATCGCCAATGGGAGTCCCCGGTATCCGAAAAGAAATTTTAGTAGGTACTTAAGCGAGTTTTATGTTCTACAACTTTACTTCAAATTTGAAGCCTATCGACGTCTACGGTATTGTGCTAAGTAAGGTAAATAAAGCCGTCTAAATGGGGTCCACGACAATTAATGGGTTTAAACCTCATTCTTCTCACAACATCTCGAATATGGGAAAATAAGTTAGTATATAAACTTTTTGAAGTAAATATAAACATGGCGAATAATATTGACATCTCTATGTCAATAAAAAAAATCCACAGTTGACACAATACGTCTGTCAGTTTTTGTAAACATTGTAAAAGATAGTTTATTTTCTATTTTCTTAATTTTCTTAGCGTTGTATCCATATGTAGCCGACTCAACATTTATAATTTCTTATGCTGAAGAACTTACTACAGGTTTGAGTTCGATTCTTGTTTATTTATTTTACATTGTCATCTCAAGTCAAAACAGGCCCCGTAGCATGGTTGGCCTTGTCACGCGATAGGTGATAGGATAGAGCGTGCGTCACTGGCTGACACCGTTCGATAGAACGAGACGACGCTGTTATCTTGTCACTTGTCGCGTGATAAGGCCAACCATAATACGGCTCCAGGAGTAATGTCACGTGGTCAGCGCACAGTAGTTTCTTTAAATTAAAATTTTAGTACTTTTTCGATAAAAAATTAAATACGGAACCCTAAAAGCGAAGCATGATACGAATCGAATGACATATCATTTATCAAAATCGGACCATAACTGTAGATCTGATGGCATGTACAAAAATCGGGTTGTTAGGCGAGTGTCATGTTCGGCTTTAGTCATGATCTATAATTAGTCATGTTCCGCTTTAGTCATATTCTGCTCTAGTCATATTCTGCTTACGTCATGTTCTGGTTAAGTCATATTATTGTTTGGTCATAATTACAGTTCGCATTTGGCCATATTATGCTTGAGCCATGTTGTGATTTGGTCATGTTCTCCTTTAGTCATGTTCTTGTTCAGTCATATAAGTGGTATCTGGAAAGACCGGAAGCACTCATTACATCAACAAAAATAACAAATAAAATTGTATTTTCAAGACATTATTTTTGAACTCGGATTTTGGTTTGAACTTGGATTTTATATATACTAGCTGTTTTCCACTATTACATCCGACATAGTCCTCTCTTCTCGCAAATTCGGTTGCAATAGCCTATGTCCTTCTTCAGACCTCTAACTATAGGTAACATAACAAATTTCATCTAAATTAAAGCGATTTTAGGGTCAAGAAGTAACATACAGACAAACACACTTTCGGATAATATATGGAGAACTATTAAATATTTAATTAAAAACTAAGTCACACAGTTTGTGTTTTAATTATTTAACGATGGAAACACTCGGGAAAAATCCCGATTTTTTAGGGTTCTGTAGTAAACATAGGAACGCTTATAGTTTCGTCATGTCCGTCCGGCCGTTCGTCCGTCTGTATGTCACAGCTTTTTAACTCAGTAACTACCAGTAAGAATAAGGCGAAAGCAGATTATGGCGAAAACAGAATATGGCGAAAGCAGAATATGACGAAAGCAGAATATGACGAAAGCAGAAAATGGCGAAAGCAGAATATGGCTAAAACAGAATATGGCAAAAAGAGAACGTGATCATGACTTAACCAGAACATGACGTAAGCAGAATATGACTAGAGCAGAATATGACTAGAGCAGAACATGACTAATTATAAATCATGACTAAAGCAGAACATGACACCCACCTAACAACCCCAAAAATCGCCCTCGCGTAATATATATATATATAGATAGATAGATAATTTGATCCGTTAAAAGTAGGTATAACTGTTAAAATTGGGACCTACCCAAATTAACTACAACTATAATGTTATTTACATAGGTATAGTTCTAATGAATGTATGCATGGTTTTGTTAAATACTTCAAGCATGACTTGAGTTCGTTATTTACGCGGGCTCATTAAAGTTTCTAGGTATAAGAACATCCGCCGCTGTACCGAGAACAACATCCAGGTGTACTTTTTGAAAATGGAGACTTCAGTTAAATTTCTAGCGATCTTTTCGGTTATATTACAACTATCAAGTGCCTATAATATAAAACGTGTCCATAAAGGTAATATCATAAATAGTTAATGTATACTTACTGTGTCTGTATTCTCTGTATGAGCGACTAAGAAATATCGACAAAATTGTGTTAATTTTTTTTAGCTCCTACCATAATTAAACACTTTCATGTTAACCTAGGTAATTGATAATTTTGTAGGTGAAACATGGCTGAATAAAATAGATTTCTCCAATGCATTTGAACGTGACTTCAAAAATTACACTGGTTACGGAACTGAGTGGATTTTCTTCCCGGACGGAGAAGGCACCCCTCACTTCGTTAATTTGTCCATACCCGTTTTACAGTTGCGTAGTAGGCAGGTGAAGGACATTACATACAGATTTTACACCAGGTTAGTGCTTTCCTTACCCTGCCCTATTCAGTGTACCATAGTGTATAGATCGTATCATCGCTTGAAATATGATAATGATTATAGGTAATATGCGTAAACCTGGGCCTACAAATCAGGGATCGGATACCGGTATTTTCTACATACAAATTAAACCGGTATTATTTCGTTCTTTGTTTACGATATCATTTTTGACCGGGCAGTCTAATAAAACGAATATGTTACCTAAATACACGATAGAGTCCTACATTAAGAGCCTAAAATAATTCAAAATATTTGACTACTAAGGGGATTTTTGAAAAAACCGATTCCGATCCCTGCTACAAATATATTGATGATCACAATATAAGGTATCTAATTCTAAGCATTTGTCCTAGTAAACTCATAGCGAATAAATCATTTTAGTTACATACCTACAATATACGACATTACATGATTGGACTCTTCATAGTGCCATTGTGAAGAATTTTGACTTTCCTTTGAATTGTTCTCAGGGGCATATCCGACTTCATAGTTCTAGGCCAGTCAGCAGAACCACCCAACGGTACAAACATAAGAGAACTGTTGGCAAACAAGACTGTCAAAGTGGTTACACATGGTTGGATGTCGTCGGCTGATGATAGCGTTGTAATGAGCATCAAGGACTCTTACTTGAAACATCAAGATGTAGCCGTTATAGGTGTTGACTGGAGTGAGACAGCAAATGACTTGCTTTATCCGTCAGTTGCGGGTGAGACGAAGGATGTCGGATCTCTAGTTGGAGAGTTTTTGGATGCATTCTACAAACTTTACAACGTACCTGGCGACCGGCTGCACTTGATCGGACACAGCCTTGGCGCGCACGTCATGGGTATTGCTGCATCGATGTCTAATGTGACTATATCAAGAATCACCGGTAACTGTGCTTTTTAGATTCCCTCTAAAAATACATTTAAAATCTATTTATTAAAAAACCGGAGTGTCGGCACAATTTTTGTGATTTTCGGGGCGATTATCTCCACCCGGAAGTAATTATGTAGATTTAATTAAGCATTCATTGTCTTTTTTGTTTGATTTATATTGAATATTTTAAAGCAAATGTAAATGAACCAAAATAAAGATTAAAACATTTATTAATATTTATTCTGACTTTTCAGCAGCCAATTAAGTTATTTATTTTTTGATGTCTGATTTTTTGTTGGATTTTGATTGGAACTATTTAATTGATAATATATCCGTTACATTTTAAAAAATCTGCTATTATAAATTATTTCCAAATTTGACATTTTTTCCATATAGCCTTTTGCGTATAGTTGATCCATACCATAGGCTGCAGGTGTAAAATTATTGGCAGAATGCCTTGAAAAGCCCCCCTGTTTGTCATCTGTCTGATACACTCGTTTCTTTTTTGGTAGGTAGGTATATTAGTAATTAAGAAAATTGCTGCCTTTGATCATCATCATAATCATACTTACTAACTTCTCAGTATTTTTAACAAATTTGTTCCTCAGGTCTTGATCCAGCACGACCTTTATTTGAGCTCCCGATGAAACCGACATCATTGTCACTAGACTTCTCAGACGCAGAGTTCGTGGATGTGATCCACTCATGCGCCGGTGTCCTAGGTGTAGAAAACTCTATCGGTCATGTAGATTTTTACCCAAATAGTGGTGCACCGCCTCAACCGGGATGTGGCAGCATATTTTACCTCCTGGGTAACAATTTTATATTTCTTTCAATTGAATTAATCTCAATCAAAAAGTTAACAAGTACATAAGAGATAATATTTAATTTGTGTAATTTTCAGAGGCATGTAGCCATGGGAGATCCCACATTTACTTTGCCGAATCTATTGGTAATCCTACTGGTTTTCCTGCTTGCCGGAACGTAAACTGGACGGATTATTTAAACAATAAGGAATGCCATAATGAGACATACATGGGAGAGAACGTCGATCGTAATGCAACAGGGCAATATTACCTAAAAACGAATGCAAAAGAACCTTACGCTAGAAATAATAATTGATGCAAATACTTACACCCAACTATTTAATTCATCCAGTTATTATTTTGATTCAGTAGGTAATATTATTTAATAAAGGTCACTAACAATCACTCAAATCTACACTTATATTGTAACGCTTTATTTTTTACCTAACTCTTTGTGTCACAGATTTTTGTTTATTACAAATATTACAATAAATATTTAATTTTTACGGTATAGTTTATGACTTATATACCTATGGCTAATAAAATGAAAAATTACATTTTTTTTCCATATTTAGCCTGAAGGAGTTGTTTTATGAGGTGGTTAATAGGGGTAACCACCGTAAAACAAATACTCAGTACCTATTATTTGCAAAAATATATACAAAAATATTGATATGCAACAAATAACAATGTGAATATTTTACACTTATTATAAATAAACAAGCATTTTTTACAATGTTTAATACAATTCAGAGCAATAAACAGTTATTTGTATTTATTTACCTTCTCGCGCTCCGTCTTGTGATAGACGTGCAGAGGGCCTACCGCGAAACGATATTCGTTTTCGTTCGTGTATCTCCCTCTTTGTCGCTCGAACTAGCAAGTGCAACAGAGACGGAGATACACGAACGCAAACGAATTTCGTTTCGCGGTAGGCCCTCAGTCTAACTATAGCAAGTTGTTATGATAAATTACTAGGCCTTTAAATTTACGAGCATTTGGCTGTTTGTAGTGATTTGTCTTGGTCAAAACATATGATTAAAAGGTAAAAAAGTATACAGTAAAGGAATTTCATACATTTTCCTGGCCGCTAAAATTGTACAATAATGACTTTTAACTTTTTAAATTTGCGCTTGTCAGTAACGAGGAACTTCACGTACTATTTTTGCTACAGTAAGGCGCACATTTCCGAGCATATTGCAGAAAATAATTTTAGTACCGTAAATTGCTATAGAGCTACATCGTTAGTCTGGCTAACCAAATCTTACCCAAATGTTTGGCGGGAAATTCAAAAAATATTGGGCTGGTCACACTTTGTGTAATAGGAATTATAGTTTTGATACTAGAAAATATTTTTGATTTTATGTGAACCCGTAAGGTACCTAAAAAATAAGTTAATTAATGTACGTTGACGTGCACTCAAAGTCAGCTCACATAATTTCTACCACTATATACAATACAGTCAACGACAAACGCATATGTTTACGCTGTCTCACCGTAAGTATTATCAATATCATTGTAGCAAGTCGAAAAATTAAATGCAGTGTAAATAAGATTTAGCTCGATAATAAGTACTATGCCAAATATCAACTCAAAGCGCGGAGTGGGTCAAGTTGAACTTACTACATTTGCATGTTTCTTTCTTGCTTGCTTGCTTACAGGGAACACCGGAATAGGTAAAACCACGTGAAAATACTATTCACGTACCTGATGAAAATTATAGGCAAATGTTAGAACTGGTACATAAAGTATCAAAATATTTATACAGCACCAACCTACTAAGTTGTTTACGACCTGTAAACACTGCAGTTTTTCGTTATACAACGCTTCACATCTGGTTCTCACATTGTCGTAATTAACTATTTACGAGCTTAAACAATAGTTTGCGGACCTCACTCGGTATATTGTTAATATTATTTAAAATAAAATATAAACCGTGAACCATTTGAATGAATGACATAAATTCATAACTGACTTTTAGCCTTTTTTTTAATCATAGACAATTGGTGATACCACAAGGAAATATCTGTCAACAAAATTTGGTTAGCCAGACTATATCATGCCTAGACTTTGTAGTTGCTCATGCAGTACGTCACATTACCGCTAGATGGCTCTGTTATAAATAATAGGTCCAAAGAATAGGTGGTTAGTATAGACCACGTATAGACATCACTCACCAAGCCACACACGCTCGCGGACACACACACAGCACAGACACAGCCACATACACAAACACAGCATAGACAGCGTGACGATAAAACCTATCGCGCTGGCTGCAAGAAGGTCTTTACTTAAGCCTGCAACACACTGGCGCGGCCTCGCCGCGGGGGTCAATAGTAAATTTGACAACTAATGACATGTTTACTATTGACCACCGCGGTCAGGCAGCAGCAGTCTGTGAGAGGCTTTACTATTGACCGCCGCGGCCAGGCCGCGCCAGTCTGAGTAGAGGCCTTAAGTTTTTCACCTTTATTCACCAGATAAATTGCCTTGAGTGTAATGACTTTAACGTGGTTTTAGTTCCTTTTCTATACTATCTGTGGACTTTTTTGACGTTTGGTTTGATTTCAAGGTTAGGTTGTTGTTTTTCTAATAGAATTCGATGATACCTAATATATTACAGACTTATTTACTGTTGTAAATCGTTCTCCAAAGAAAAATCAAGCCACTAATAATTTAAACTAAAACAGTCCCTATTGTGTCTAACCTGAGAAAGTAGTATATGTATAATAACATATAATTATAATTCGCTGTTATCAATATGGCTAACAGAAAAAGGAACGTTAATTACATCAAACCGGAGGATCCCGAGTTCTTAAAAGTTATAAAGAGGCAGGCAGGTTACGACGACAGGAACCGGAAATTTGACCCTGTTGAAAACGCTGAGGAAGATTTCGTAGATGACACGGAAAGTGAGGAACCCCAAGTCGTTGTCTTGAAAGAGGGAGACCTCACAGCGGAAGAGGCCGAGGCAGAGAGGAAACGCTTAGAAAAAGAAGCGGCAGAAACTAAAGCGGACCTTAGACAAAGAGTTATCTTCAAACATAAGTCCAAGAAAGCTCCTGATGAGAAAAAAGGAAAAGAGGCTAGCAAGAAGAGCTCTACTGATTTGAAAAAGCAAAGTCAATTGTTATCTTTCAATGATGGTGAAGACGATGATGATGAAAGTAGTTAACAGTAAAAAAACACAGTGTGATGGACTTAATATCATTTACTACTAATAGTTTGACATCAGGTTTCTTCCCATTACAGGAGTTGTTTTGATCAAATAACAAAAGCATTAAAATCTTTGAATGCCATGTTACTACACATACATTTATTTTAATATTAAGCAAATAGATATAAAATATTAAGAATGGCAAATAAATAATGAAGCACTCATTATTTCATCCTCATTTTTATTTTGGAAATAATTACACCATACATAATAATAACAATTATATCTCCAGTTTTTATTGACTGAATCATTGTCTAATTCACATTCCATTGTCCTGATTAAATTTGTATATATATTAAATTCATGAGACTTGAATCCGTGTTTACTCAGTGTAAAAATGAAACCACTGAATTTCAGCCATAGTCAGACATCCCAATGTATATAATTGGTGATTAACCCCTTGTATGCGTTAGATACAGATCCGTGCAAAGCATTTGAACCCATTTTACATATCAGTCATGATTTGATTGCAAAATTTTGACATCCTCTTACGAGGGGTTAAGACATGGTTGAAACCAGGGATCAGATACCGGTATTTTCGCCATACAAAAATACTGGTTTTATTTAGTTCTTTGGTTTATAATATAATTTTTGATCAGGCTGTCTAATAATACGAAAATGTTACCTAAATAAATGATAGAGTCCTACATTAAGAGCCTAAAATAATTCAAAATATTAGACTACTTCGGGGACTTTTGAAAAAACCGGTTCCGATCCCTGGTTGAAACACTATTGCCAGTCAGTTATGCTTGCTAATTCAATAATAAAACTGATTGCTTAATCATTAAAAGTGGCAACCATATATTTATAATGGTGTGGTAAGGTATTTACCATAAACTGGATTCTAATATCTATAAAATAACTCACAATAAAACTGTACTCTACTGAAAAGTTCATTCAACAAGTCAACATACCAATCAGAAAAGTGCCAATAGAGTAAAAAAAATTGCATCTCACTTGAGTAGTAAAAGTCATAAAACTAATAAAAAATGCAGATAGACTGGTTCATCATTCATACACTATGAGTACTATGACATGGAAATACTTCTTCCATTCTCTTCTAAACTCTTTCTTTTTTTTAATTTAGCACTGGGCCCATTTGCCGTGGTCGTTGGGTCATGCCTGTAGTTCTGCTTAAACACATCAGCATCATTGGCATATTCCAGCAACTTCCGTAGTAAAAACTTTCTCTCATCCTTGACTATTAGAATACTCTCCTGAATTTTTGCAACTTCGTCACAAAGTGCCGCATTTTCCTGGAATTATGGTATCAATGAACATTCAGAGGTTGGTTATTTATTTATGCACTACAAGTGTTAAGAAATAATATAAAATATTCCTAAAAAATAATGGATTTATGGACATTTATTTGAGCGCAATACTTACTAGAATCAAACTCTTTATTCTCCTTTTCATAAATTTGTATTTTTTACGGTAGTGATTATTCTGTTTTTCTAGTAGAATGTTGTTCATTGTTGAACCACTTTATTGGTAATTGCTATGTCCGTTAAAATTATATACGCAAAATTATGGGGCTATGTTGTGTTGTCACTGTTGTCTTTTTTTTTTTAAGTAATCCACAGAGTACAGAATGAGAACAAAAAAAAAGGGCAAATTTGACGCTTGAACTTAGGAAGCCTACTCACTATTGATATCATATTCTCCCAGAAATAAATAAATAAGATATAAATGATTAAGTAAGTTCAATTCTGCCAACATATCAAGGTAACATTCCAAATACAGTATAAACGGCAACTGATGTCAGTGCATTGCAATATTTGCAATTAAATATTTAACCTGTGGGTGGAATGCAGGCCGGTGTTTCATTTGGTTGTTTATTTATTTTAATCGAATACATTTGTTTTAATAGTGCAATATAATGCGCAGCAATAATGTCCGAATTATCAGAGTATAAAAAAGTATTTCCCATCGATAGTATACAGAAAGTATACGATTTGTTTGAAGAGCAACTACGCAGTGACAATGAACCTGATTTGGCTCTATTTTCGATTATCGTCGGTGCGGTTGAGAATAACTTGACTAACGTTAAAAACTGTGATAAAGATGTGAATATAATCAATGTGTTGACGAATAAGCTTGCCAAGATAAAGTTTCCATGCGTGGAGTGGGAGGAGGTGAAGGGGCTGCACGCGCAGTTCGTGTCACTGATGCGCAGCGGCGTGGACGCGAAGCTGCTGAGCGGGGAGTTCGCGACGCGCGAGCTGGTGAAGCGAGTGGCCGACGTGGTGTGGAACTCGCTGACGCGGAGCTACTACAAAGACCGCGCGCATCTGCAGTCCATCTACAGCTTCCTCACGGGCAACAAGCTGGACTGCTTCGGCGTGGCCTTCGCGGTGACCGCGGGCTGCCAGGTGCTGGGCAAGCGGGACGTGCACCTGGCATTGTCTGAGGATCATGCTTGGGTAGTGTTTGGGAAAGACGGGACAGACACTGCAGAGGTAAGTTTTTCTTGTTATAACTACTTAATTAATCAATAAAAATCACCTGTCCAGTCTGGATGAAATGCATATAGGTAAGTGTTTGACTCAACTAAGATAATAGGGTTTAGATTTGTTGTACTTGTCACATATTAGCTGGGTGTATTACCAGGCCTAATCCACTGTCAATTTGTCGTGAAACGAAGTTTGTCCTTGGTAACCTCCTATGGGGGTCTAGCTAGGGATGTACAGCTACAGTGCATCGCACACAATGATGTTTCATATATGTACATTCTGTTTTACGTAGTATCAACATAATTTCATTGATCACACCTAGGGGCACAAAATTGGTTTCACCAAAAAAACTGGGTAAACCCGGTTTACCACCAATTGTAAAAACCAGGTTTAAGATTTATAAAAACTGGCTTTTCGAATTTTTCGGTGTTACACTTTTGTATTATATAGTATAATTATTTTGGTGATTAATACGTTATGAACCAAGGCTTCCAATCCATCACTACTACAATACCGGGATCTGCGGTATTGTAGTAGTAATAAATCCCGGGATTGGAAGCTCTATTATGGACCGTCGATTTGGAGGTTCATATTTTATTTGTAGATAGTACATACTCATAAATAGAAAGCTATTTATGAATTTCCAGGTTCCGGAAGTGTATGGTTCATATGATATATTTTTTAAAAGTTTCCATACAAACTGGAAAATAACACGCAATTGTCATGTGAATTTATCCGTAAAGTCAGTTCTGGCGGTTCGCCGGCTGCTGCCGCGGCACGCTCGCTTCGCTCGCTCAGCTCACGCGCTGTAGGGTCGCAGTTCTTACTAATACTCCTCACTTCGCTCGTCGTCGTACATACACCGACCTGCCTTAGAGTAGAATAGGTAGGTAATCAGATGGGTCACTATCAAATTTACCTTATCGCTAAAGGACAATATAGCTGACATGTCTGGATTGTGTTATGTCTTTGTAACTACATAGACATGAATGCTAAATGCCTCTTTGGCAAAACGTCTGGATCTTAGAACGTAACAATTTAAAATGATCTAGCAGCAAAACATCTTTATCTTCGAATGTCTTTATTTCTTAATAGACACAAATGCTAAATGGTTCGGTAGCAACACGTTTGTATCTTAGAACGTCTTAATTACTAAACAGACATGAACGCTAAACAGTCAAGAAGCAAAAAGTCTGGATTGTGTAATGTTTTTATTTCTAAATGGAATAACCGCCAAGCGACCCATTAGCAAAACGTCTGGATTTCAAATGTTAAGTATACATAGAAAAATCCAAATATAAGATAACACAAGTTAGCAGTAAAGGAATTACTTCAAATTTTATTTTTAAGTGTGATAGGATAAACCAATGTTTTTAGGGGGTATGCGTTACTAACAAATAAAAATGACAGAATATCCATATTAGGTATATTAATATTATACCTCTAAATATTATACTCTACCTAGAGACAATTATTGAGCATGAAACGTAATTTTGATTATTTAGTATGAACACCAAAATTATTTATGTAAAAATAAAAATATTTTTACGTAAAAAAACATGACACTAAATTTAATACAAATACGCTTTGACGCTTAACGGAACGTGAAATGACAAATTAGATGACTGACATAACAATTTGCGTGTTATTTTTCAATTTGTAAGGAAACTGTTAAGTCTACGTCCAGGTACACCAGGAATCCTCGTCGGGTCCAGACTTCAGGAGTTGTAAGAAAACACGTCCTTACACAACACCATTTATTCGAGAAGAAAAATAATAATATCTACCCTCCACCTACAAAGATAACTACTTAAAACTACCCCATACATTACACCCTCCCACTTAATTAGAACTAATAAAATACAATGAAGTTCACTGAACCTATTATAAACTATACACTATTCATAAAAAAATACTATTTTAAACTACCTAATCAATTTCAAAACCATATCTACTGGGCGGTTTGGTGGGCCGTGGTCTCAAGAGGGTTCCGGTTTCTGACGACCCCTCCTGTAAGGGGGGATCCGTTCCCTGGTCATAAGATGTTGCTGCTGGCGCAGCGACGGAGTCCCCGCCCGGCACTGAGGATGGCTCATTCGGAAACGGCAATTCCAAAAAACAATCCCATCTACATTTTATTTGATCAACATGTCGTTTCATAGGTGGACCGTTTTCTCTAGATATCACGTAATTACGGGACCCTACTTTTTTATCGACTTGCCCGCTAATCCACTTCCTACCTTCCCTGAATTCTCTTGTCCATACCCTATCCCCGACACTGAACTGCCGCGCCGCGCCCCCCGCGCACCGCACCTGTCGGTGCTGTTCTTCTCGCGCACGGATTTCTACCTCCCGTGCGTCTTTCAATAACTCTAGTCTCGTACGCAAAATTCTATGTTGAAGCAGCATAGCGGGTGAAACCCCTGTACTACTGTGTTCAACATTCCTGTACATCATTAAATACGACTGTAAGGCTGAGTCTACATTATGGCCGTCTCTCAAAGCTTTTTTAATTGCCCGTTTGCATAATTTGACCGCTCCTTCTGCAGCTCCATTAGACGATGGATGATAGGCCGCTGAATATGTGGCCTTAATTCCATTATGAACTAGGAAGTTTGGATACTCTTTACTCGTAAAAGGCGGCTCATTATCCGAAACTATCTCCAGTGGCAAGCCAAATCGTGCAAACGTCTCCTCCAACACTTTTCTGACGGCCGAAGCCGTTGTTCTTTGCATTGCATTTCCATCCATTTAGTACTAACATCTATTAGGACCAGATACATTTTCCCACCCAGGGGCCCCAAAAAATCTAAATGTAACCTGGACCAAGGTTGGGGTATGTACGGCCACGGCTGCGGCGCCGTGCGCGGGGGTGCTGCCCCCTCCGTCGCGCAAGTGGCACACTCGTGACAGGTGCGTTCTATATCGGCGTCGATTCTAGGCCACCATCGTAACTGCGCGCGACACTTTTCATCTTGACTATCCCCATGTGACCAGTATGCAATTCTTTCAATACCTCTTTCTGCAATATTTTAGGTATCACCAATCTGTAACCCCAAACTACACAGCCCCTGTCTAAATACAACTCTGTCTTTCGCTGACTGTACGGTTTTAAGGAACCGTCCGCCTGTTCATGTTTCGGCCAACCTGATTGTAAATTCAAAACCACTTTTTGCAACGCGTCATCACTAAATGTACTTTCATTCACAATTTTTCTAGTAATTGGGAGAAAGTTCTGAATAAAATTTACATAAGTCACTTCCTTTCTTTCTTTAGCCTGTTCCCCAGTTGGCAGTCGTGACAACGCATCGGCAGCATTCCTATCACTGGGCACATACTCGATATCATAGTTGTACCCCGACAGTAATACCGCCCAGCGTTGCATTCGACTAGCTGCCATAATCGGAATGCCAACTTTATTGCCAAATATGGTAACTAACGGCTTGTGATCGGTTCGTAAAATAAACTTTCTTCCGTACAGATATTGATGAAATTTCTTTATTCCGAAAATGATCGCTAAAGCTTCCTTATCTATCTGTGAATACCCGCGTTCCGCTTTGTTTAGCGATCGCGAGGCAAACGCCACCGGACGTTCCCGAAATCCTTCCGCGTCTTTGTCGTGCGCGCCCTCTGAACATAAGTGAGATATTACTGCCCCTACCCCTACACTACTCGCATCAGTAGTCAAAATAAGTGGTAACTCTGGCGAATAGTGCGCAAGTACCTCGCTCGATACCAGCTTATCCTTAACTAGGTTAAAAGCTTGGTCACACGACTCATTCCACCAATATCTTACATCTTTCCTAAGTAGATACCTAAGTACAAAGGAGCCAACAACGAACTAATGTTTGGGATAAATTTCGCGTAATACATAACTAGTCCTAAAAATGATCGTAACTCAGTCGTATTACGGGGAACGGGTACTTTTTCAATCGCCTCAAATTTATCGGGACATGTATGCACACCCTTTTTGCTAATAACGAAACCCAAATAAGTTACGGAGTCCGCAAAAAATGAACATTTACTTCGTTTTACTTTTAACCCATATTTCTGCAACCGCTTAAATACTTCCGTCAGAGTGGTCAAATGTTCTTGATCGTGAGATCCGGTAATGATGACGTCATCCAAGAAAACGCCTACGCGCGGCATGTCGGCAAACAATTGCTCCAACTTGCGCTGGAAAATTCCTGGGCTGGAGGCTAGCCCATAAATTAATCGGTTATACCTAAATAAACCCTTATGAGTATTAATTACCGCGTATTTTTTTGAATCATCATCCAGTTCAAATTGCGCGTACGCTTGTGACAAGTCCAACTTGGTAAATTTTTGTCCCCCGTGTAACTTAGTAAGCAAGTCGTCAACTCTGGGCAAAGGGAAACGATCCACCTCGAGACATTTATTTAAAGTAAGTTTAAAATCACCGCATACCCGAATGGTTCCGTCCTTTTTCATTACCGGAACAATAGGCGTTGCCCAGTCGGATGTGTGCACGGGCTCGAGCACTCCGTCGCGCACCAGCTGATCCAGCGCGTGCTCCACCGGCTCGCGCAGCGCGTACGCCAGGGGGCGCGCGCGCAGGAATACCGGCCGCGCGTCCGGCCGCAGGTGGAACCCCACCTTGCCGCCCGTGATACGACCCAGGCCCTCTCCAAACACGTCGCGATAACTACAACTAAACATATCCAAATTAAATGCCTCACCCTTAATATTATTACAATGTACAAAAGGCACTTTTATACCCAATTCTCCTAACCATTGTCGCCCTAATAAACTTGTCTTACCACTTTTTACAATATACAAATCTAGGTATTTACTTCTATCTTCATATGTGACTAAGGGGGTTATTTTTCCCACTGGCACGACTAGCTCGCCGGTATAATATCTCAAGCTTAAGTCACAGTCTAATATTTCCAAGTCTGTAAATAACCTCTTATAACACTCAAAATTAATACAGGATACCGAACTTCCAGTGTCCATTTCCATTCTTAAGCACTTACCATTCACACATACGTCTATAGTGTAAATAGTTTAAGACGCTCAGAGTCTATAGCAAAGTTATTTACCTCGTCACTGTCGCTGGATGAGTCTACGCCGGAAACCTTGTTTTCCATGTTGTTTACTGCCGTCGCCGAGCCACCTTTCATTCGTGGGCATACGCGCTTTAAATAGCCTTCCTTATTGCAAACTCGACAAACATACATTTTAAACTTGCAGCTTTCTGCTGCATGCTGACCACCGCAGGCTCTGCAAAATCCTTTGGTAAACTCGCCAATACCCGGGTGCCTCGTCCGCCAGCCTCCTCCGCTACCCGCTCCGCTCACAGCGTTTGTACCGGCGCCGCGCCCGGCCGTGCTAGCGTGCGCCGAGCCGCGCGACGAGCCCTCGTACGGCGCGCGCCCGCCGGCACGCCCTCGCCCCGAACTCCGAATCTGATGTAACGGCGTGGTCATCTCCCCGGATGTACCGAGACCATCTCCACGGTTGATCGCACGCTGTTCCATTAGCGCCGCATCCGCCTCCGCCATCTCCATCGCCACCGCGATCTTAAACGCCCTCTCGAATTTAATGTTGTCTTCAGTAAACAATCGCTGTCGTATGCTGTCCCGCGTCAACCCACATACGAACTGATCCCGTAAGTTTTCTTGCAAACTGTCACCCTCAAATTTACAATCCTTTGACAACTTTTTAAGTACTGTTGCGTATTCTCCTACACTTTCAACACTACTTTGCACCCGTTGCCTAAACTTGAAACGTTCTGCTAACAAACTTGGCCTTGGTTGTAAATGTTCTTTCATAATTGCCACCAAATCTTTAAATGTCTTTGTGGACGGTTTCACTGGCATACACAAATTAGCCATTAAAGAATACGCCTCGCTACCTATTACTGTAATTAAAGTCGCCACTTTCACTTTATCATCCACCGCGTTTGCAATAAAAGATTGTTCCAAGCGATCTATATAATAATCCCAACTGTCCTTATCTAACTCGAACGGTCCGATTTTGCCCACCGCCATTTTCACTATACACCGGTTATTTGTCCAACAAACACACGCAAGCAAGTTCCGTTATCGTCGCCACTGTTAAGTCTACGTCCAGGTACACCAGGAATCCTCGTCGGGTCCAGACTTCAGGAGTTGTAAGAAAACACGTCCGTACACAACACCATTTATTCGAGAAGAAAAATAATAATATCTACCCTCCACCTACAAAGATAACTACTTAAAACTACCCCATACATTACAGAAACTTAAAAAAAAATCTCATGAACTTTAAATTTCTGGAACCTGAGCCTGAACCACAGATTACATAATAGCCTGAACATTCATGATCATGACTAAAACTACAGGGTGGACCATAACTCTTTTTACATTTCAAACTAAAATAAAATGAAAACTAATTATATCAGATGAAAACCGTTTATTAATTATGAAAACACATGAATAGGGATTTTATTTATTAAAAATTACGTCATCCATATGTGATCCTTCATTATTTTGGCATTGCCGTAACCTGGAGCGAAAATTTTCAGTGACGGCCTGACAAGTGTTCCGAGAAATGTTTTGCATTTCCTCGCGAATACGTTGCTTCAATTCTTCAACAGACACTGGGTTGGTCTCAAAAACTTTACTTTTAAGGTATCCCCAAAGAAAAAAATCCATTGGGGACAGGTCCGGGCTGCGAGGAGGCCAGTTAATGTCACCTCTTTTGGATATTACTTTTTGGCCGAAAATTTCTCGAACTGCACTCAATGAGTTATTGGAGGTGTGACATGTTGCCCCGTCTTGCTGAAACCACGATTGTTTATTAAAACCATCAAAATCCTGTAGCGTAGGAGCAAAAAAGTTTTGTAACATGACAATATACCGCTCTGTATTCACTGTAACATTGCGTCCTCTTTGATCTTCAAAGAAGTAGGGTCCAATAATGCCTCTTGCTGACAAAGCTGCCCATACAGTAACCTTAGGTGAATGCAGGGGTTTTTGATGCTTCAATTTCGGATTGGTTTCACTCCAATACCTGCAATTTTGCCTGTTGACATCCCCGTTTAGGTGGAAGTGTGCCTCGTCTGAGAAAAAAATGTTGGTAAAGCTGGTAAACCTCTCTAGCATTTCGTTGGCAAACTGCAGCCTGGTAGCGTGATCTTGAGGCTTTAATGCCGGATTTTGTACGGATGAAAACGTAAATCTTTATGAAGAATGCGGATTAAAGATGTTCTGGGCACATTTAAGACGCTAGACCGCTTTCGAGTAGAGAGCCTGGGTTGTTCACGAACAGACGCTCTTACACGTTCCATATTTTCGGGATCTCTTGATGTCCTAGGTCGGCCGGATCGTGGTTGTTTTAACGTTGAACCTGTCTCTTCAAATTTCTTTACCCAACTTTTAATCAATTGAATCGATGGAGCTTCACTTTTATGCCGTATATTGTAATGATTGCAATATTTTCGTTGCGATAATGTTATAGAATCGTTTGTTTTTATAATATTCGCGTACGCAGAACGCACGTTGTACTCCGGTGAAGGACGCCATGGCACTAAATTCCCATTGGCCGCTCTTGCATTTCGTAACCCCGCCGCCTTACCCCGCCACCGCTCCCCGACGCAGCTACCGATTCAAAAGTTAACGGACTTTTGGTCCACCCTGTATTTACAAAAAAAATATGAACCTCCAAATCATCCTCCATAATGTAAAGTTTATCCCAGAAGTCAGCTCTTAAGGTGCGTACGAATTTGAGCGGCTCAGCCTGAGGCATGCTCGCCCCGCGCGGCGAGCTGCTCGTTCACCCAGTGTGTATAAAAAAATTGAATCCCACGAAAAACATTCTGTAAAAAACTAGCCAAGTCTCGATGGAACTGCTTGTTTATCTCTAAAAGGTAATGAAATCTAGACAAAGTCGTACAAAGTCTAAGGTTCCTTACTGCGATTTCTTTATTATTACCCGACTGCGCGACGCAAAGGAGGGTAATGTGTTTATAAGCCTATATATGTATGTATGTATGTATGTTTGTTCCTATGTGGCACTCCAGAGACCAAACGCGTGAACCGATTTTGATAATTCTTACGTCAATCGCACCGTCTTACTCTTGCGTGTGTCACTAAAGACATGACAGTAATCAAAATTCAATATGGCGCCAACCAGATGCCAAAATTAAGAAAAAAAAAAGTTAACGAAATATGTCGAGTGGGTTATCACTGAATAGGTATTTATAGGTTTCTTTTACAGTTTTTCATTTAGAGTGACCATTTAAAATCTATAACGTTATAAAGTTATAGTAATTCTGTTCAGTATTAATACTGCACTGCGCGACGCAAAGGAGGCCAATGTGACTAATGACTATCCTATAATATAAATAAAAATATTATAATGAAGCCTATATGTACGTACATATTTAGTTAAGTATGTATGTATGCAAGTATAAAAAGTTGACATACAATATGTCAAGTGGTGTCATATCGTTATGTAAGTACCTATTTAAATTAGATTTAAACTAGTGTTAAATAAAAAAAGATAATTTAGAAAATAAAAAAAACCCGACTGCAAAAGTTCTTTAAAAAAACAAGTTCAGTAGTCGAGAACATTTGTGACGGTTTTTGGGAAAAGGTCCCACTTTGTCGATATGGAGTTAAGAGTAGTTCCTAATACTACAGATCATACGCTATCTTTTGGTGAAAGATTCATTTCTCTAGGTGCTATAGTTATTTTTTTTAAATTCTGCAAAGTTGCAGAAGTGAAAAAGTGACAATTGAGAAAATGTTGGTTAAAGTTTGGGATGGCAGAAAACACACTTCTACTTTGAACTTATGGAGTGGTTGGTATTAAATGAATGGGCATACTTTAGGGATTTCAAATTAGTTAAAATCATGTATGTAACCTTAGTATTTTGAATGTTATGGAGGCTTGATATATGATGTATCAGGGTCACCAGGTACTCCAGATCTTATATATTATCCTAGTTTTTATAGTTTTCCCTTTATGTGGCCATTAAACCCTAATTCTGTACCAAATTTCAGCTCTCTGAGTTTATGGGAAGTACTAGTTCTATTCTGATGATCATGAGTGAGTGAGTGTCATAAATGCGAAACTTTGCTTTCGCTTAACTTCGGAACTAAATGACCTACAGACTTGAAATTTTGGATTTTAAGTATTTGATTGTAGCTTACTGGATGACTCTTCATTCTCTTATTCCTCTTATCCAGAGGTTCTCAAATAGGAGCCTGAAAATGCGGCGAATTGGTTCCAGTAAAGGATGGTACGGCAGTGTTTGCTTCGCGCTCGACTTGGCGGTGGCACTGCCGTGCCCCCCGATAATGAGAGACTGTGTTAATAGCTAAAAATCTGCTAAATCTGCTAATCTAAAGTAAAATGAAAATTTTCACATCTTCCACTGGTCCGTATCTAGCAACTCATCTCCAATTTGGACCTGCTGTTAGTTATAACTCTTCTTCTCATTCTTTGAATTGTCTTCCTTTTATTAATTTTACACTCATCTCTGTGATGTTTTCGACACTATACTTTCCTGTTAAGGTAACATGGCATGGAAAAGGCAATGAGGACAAGAGGGGACGCTCTGTGGGCGACGGAGTGCTGGCTCGTTCCTGGCTGTATTTGGCTGGCAAACCTGTTGTGTGCACAAGGTTGATGGAGCTGGCGGCGCTGACGTCATCCATCAACATCACACTCACACCAACTGTTGATGTCCATGAGGTGGCCCAAATGCAACACAAGTTGCTCTGGCTCCTCTATGACAATGGTTTGTACTTTGTTGTGATATATTGAGGCACCATATTAATTTGCGTAGCAGGATAATATGGCAAGCTGGGTGTAAAGCTTTCTTCCTTCAATAGCAAGTATGTATGCGAGAATGATGAATGCTTTATTGGACGTAAACATGATCATGCTACAAGAATTGTACCAGTGATGTGGGGCGGCATAAACTAGATGGATATTGGTATTTTTATAAACCATTATGATACTGTTCTCAATGGTAATAATTAATAAAGTGTAATGGCAGACCGGGTTCGAAACTCTACGCTGCGCTCAAAAACATGCATTGCTGACGTTGGAGCCAAGACCGCCAAGCTGAAATGGGAATGGGCCGGCCACGTCTGCCGCATGCATCCCCAAAGGTGGGCTAGACTAGCCACGGACTGGGTGCCGCACGATGGAAGGCGACGACGTGGCAGGCCGAGACGGAGATGGCGGGATGACCTGGACATATTTCACAACGATTGGCCAGAGATTTCTCAGAATCGGGACGTGTGGAAATCAAGAGGGGAGGCCTTTGCCCAGCAGTGGGACACTATAGGCTTGAGAAAAAAAAAATAGGCAGATGAAATTAATTCCAAGCTTAATATCAAATCCTTATGACAATTTGCCTTGTGGCATAAGTAAGGTGTGAGAATTTAGAGCTACTTGTGTAACTATTGTATACAATAAGTACTTTTTCTATGAGTCAACTGAAATAATTAAATAAACTTGGTATCTATTGAAAATCTAAGCTCTGCTGAAACGAAGCGCGTTTCTAGTCTTTTGTTCTATGACCAAGGAGACATTCTATTGGTCAAATTCATTATAATTGTCTAAACAGTATCTAAATATATCACACATAGCAAGTTTATGCATGATGCAGTCACATCACTCATTTTGGCTGCTTGTCACTTTAAAGTTCATGAGAGAATTTTTCAGAAGCAATTATTTAGTGATACAAACGTTGGAGCCTCAGATCTATGTCATACAGATGTTTTCACTTTGCAGGATGCCTGGACATGTATCCCATGGCACTGGGCAACCTCGGTGACCTGGACGAGTACATGAAACTGTCAAACTGTACAGACCAGTTAGAAAGCACATCGCTGCCCGAAGACACGAATCCCAAAAGTGAATGTAGACCTGACTCAGCTGCCTTATATACCCAAGCCATTCGTTGCTCCAGAACTCACTATGAAGACCGCCATGTATACCCCTACACGTTCCAAGGAGGGTATTACCACCGGCATAAGATGTACAAGGAAGCCTTTCACGCATGGGCCTGCGCTGGCGATGTGATTCGACAGTATGTACTTTTTTATTAGGTCCCAACTGGTACCATGAAATACAAAGCGGTGTTATAGGTATTTAAATACTATTTATTTATATTATAACTAACAATTTATATTTATTTTAAGAGATAATTGTAACATTGTTAACCAATAAACAGTTTCCGCTTTGAGTTATTTAACTTTGTTCTTTTGCAGTTACAATTATTCACGGGATGATGAAGAAATCTATAAAGAATTTTCAGAAATCGCCAACGAGTTAATACCTCAGTTGATGAAGGTTGAAAGTTCGGGGCATTCGGCGCGGTCGATTCTTAAAGATCCAGAATGTTTTGCTTCCCTTTTAAGGTGAATGAAATGCAATGACGGTCAGACCGGATGTCTAGTTAACATTTTTGGACACGTGTCACAACGTAAAAAAGCTTTAGAGACTAATTAAAATGGTAGACTTAATCATATAAAACATGATGAGTAACTAACTATTTGCAGCGTAGTTTGCGTTAAAAGTTCCCTTGTGACACGTAACTAAAATTGGTTTGAATCCATGACACGACATTACATGAGTGTATAGTGTAGTATTTTTTTTATATGGGTATCCTTTTGCAGGTTTTACGACGGAATCTGTAAATGGGAGGAGGGCAGTCAAACTCCCATCCTACATATAGGCTGGGCGAAACCCCTAGTCAGCACCATATCGAAATTCGACGCCGAAGTCAGAGCGCAAGTGCACATTATATGCAGCGTCGAAGATTCTGAAAAATCAGAGTCTGAAAACAAGGTATCTTTTATAATATGATGTTTTCGAACTGAAAATATATCTTATGACAATACATCATTGATCTCTTAAGCTGCGTACGAATTAGAGCGGCTCAGCTTGAGGCATGCTCGCCCCGCGCGGCGAGCTGCTCGCGCGCCAAATAGTTCCACATAAACATGCGCGGGCGAGGCAGCGTGCTCGCGGCGAGCCGACATTCAAAATGGCGTCGACACGATGACAGCTGATTGATTTCGGGACCCACCACACCTCTTACTTTTCATGTATTTGTATAAATAATTGTTCCAAATTTACTAACAAACGATTACAAACGCACGACCCAACCACTTGCTCAAATTCGTACGCGCCTAGCGCACAAAAAAGTTCGATCTTGTCGCTCTGTCCGCGACATGCAGATACACACGTCTAAGTTACGCGAGGCACGCACACTGAGGCGCTTTTGAGCACGGTCAAAAGTCCGCCGCTGGCCGGCTCGCCGCGCGCTGCCCGCGAGCTGCTCGCGTAATTTGAACAAAATAGGCGAGCCGTGCGTGCCTCATCCTCAACCCGAGACTGCTCTAATTCGTACGCACCTATAAGCATCTTAAACACATTGACTGATCCTGACTTACCTTTAAAGACGGTCTGCAATACGTACCTACAGAATCTACAGATGCTACCATTCAAAGGTTACAGTTCGTCGTAGCCGCAGGCCGGGTATTGCAGCGGTTTTATTACTGAACTAGCTTTTGCCCGCGGCTTCGCCCGCGTATTAAAAGTAATTTTAACCGTCTACAAAATAGGTGCATCTCAGTTTGACCTGTATGTTCCAATTGAATTGCAATTTGGCACAAATACACTCAAGAGCAAAAGTTTCGGGTACACTTTGTATAGAATTTCAGTATATACTTTCAAGAATTTTCATGTCCACAATGTTAAATTTCTAAATCGATGTCACTTTCGTAATTAACGTCCCAAAAAACCATAAATATGACACCCATATTGATATTTAGATTTTAGACATTTCAACCCCATCGCACCCCAACAGGGGAGATGGTATTTCACGTCCGCCAAGTTGGATTTTAAAATCAGCGACCCAATAATTAATTGTAATCAGCGACCAGCGACCCAATAAAATATAGAAACAATACCCATGTTGATTTTCAGACATTGTCACCACATTTCCCCCTTTTAGGGGTTGGAATTCTCAAAAAATCTTAAACACGTGTTTACTCATTTATCGCTAGGAATACTCCTGTGAAGTTTCGAATGAAATAGTCTTTCGAATGAAGTTTCGAAGGAACCAGAACTCCCAAAATACCATAAAAACGACACCCATATTGATATTTTGGACATTTCAACCCCATCGCATCCCAACCAGGGGAGGTGGTATTTCACGTCCGCCATGTTGGATTTTAAAATCGTTGTTGCTTTCGTAATCAGCGACCCGATAAACCATAGAAACGACACCCATGTCGATTTTCAGACTTTGTGACCACATTCCCCCTTTTTAGGGGTTGTATTCTCAAAAAAACTGAAACACGTGTTTACTCATTTATTGTTAGGAATACTGCTGTGAAGTTTCGAATGAAATAGTCTAACTAATCTTGTTTCTCCGTACAAACGTTGGACCCCCATTTCACCCCCTTGGGGGTTGAATTTTGAAAAATCCTTTCTTAGTGCACCCCTAAACTTTATAAAAAACCTATGAGCCCAATTTGGAATCTCTAGAACCAGCGGTTTGGGCTTTGCGTTGATAGATCAGTCAGTCAGTCAGTCAGTTTCTTCTTTTATATATTTAGATATATGTCCACGATATTAAATTCCAAAAATCGATGCCTTTTTCGTAATTAACGTCCCAAAAAACCATAAAATGACACCTATATTGATATTTAGACATTTCAACCCCATCGCACCTCAACAGGGGAGATGATATTTCACGTCCCCCACGTTGGATTTTAAAATCTTTGTTATTTTCGTAATCAGTGACCAGCGACCCGATAAAGCATAGAAACAATACCCATGTTGATTTTCAGACATTGTCACCACTTTTCCCCTTTTTAGGGGTTGAATTTTCAAAAAAACCTGAAAGATGTGTTTATTCCTGGGAAGTTTCGAATGAAATACTCTTACTTAATTTGTTTCCCCATACAATATTTGGATCCCCATTTCACCCGCTTAGGGGGTGAATTTTGAAAAAATCTTTCTTAGTGCACCCCTAGACCTTACAAGGAACCTACGTGCCAAATTTGGAATCTCTAGATCCAGCGGTTCGGGTTGTGCGGTGATATGTCAGTCAGTCAGTCAGTCAACCAGTTTCTTCTTTTATATAATTATCGGCTCTACATTAGCTACTCTACATATCGACTCTAGATAACGACTCTACATATCAACTCTACAAATCGACTCTACATATCGACTCTACATATTTAGATAGATGTCCACAATATTCAATTTCAAAATCGATGCCGTTTTCGTAATAACGTCCATAAAACCATAAAAACGACACCCATATTTATATTTAGACATTTCAATCATAATTATCCTATTTCCTCGCTTTTTTTTGGCCGGAAGGGATTACATGTCTGGTATTACTAGAGGGTCTTTAATACACTCGGTTGGCGATCCCTTCTCTCCCGGCCCATGTAGTAATGTAGTATGAATTGTTTGAAGGAGGAGGAGAACAAATGGAACAACAACTCTGAGACAGCTTCGCTCACCGTCCGCGAGCAGCTGACGGCGGCCGTGAACAGCCGGCCGCGCGTCACGCTGCACAGCCACAAGATGGCCGCGCTGCAGCCGCTGCTGCTGGCCGAGCGGCTCAACACGCACGCGCTGCAGCTGCAGCTCACCGCGCCCGCCAAGCGCGGCGACGACGACGACGCCGCCTCCAACCGCGCCAAGCGCGCGCGCCGGGAGCGCTGAGCGCCCGCTGGACAGACGCCTCATCTGGACAGTGAATAACAAGTATGATAGTGCATCCAGCCAGTGACAGTGCTAATTAATAAATCAAGGTTTGTTTATGTATGATGCATGTTACACAACAGCTATTCTCTTTGAGGGTCGTTCTTCTTTTTTACCGACAATGATCCGAGGTTTTTCTGTTTTTTTGGTTTTTGAACTATCGAAAATTGTGGTTTTGAAGTGCGATTTTTAAAAAAATGCACAGGTTTCTTCATTAGAACTAATTAAAGTTTCCTTTCTGGCCAATATAAATATTTATTTACGGTTGGTTTCTAAAAAAAAACATGTGACAAAGTGGACTCTTTCAGTGGGGACAACATTTTGATTTACCACTCTGTCACGGCATTCTACGAAAAAAAAAACATTAAAAAAAAATGCTAGTTAGAGAAAGTGAAATATTAAACATCACTAATTAATAAAATAATATGGACGTTCATTCGAACATTATAAAACCGTAAACATCATTACTCAAATGAGATGCCGTAATAAGACGAGGGACAGGCTATTGTCGGTCGAAAAGAAGAACGACCCTTGAGCGCTCCGCTCATTAATCTTACCAGTTCCAACATGTTGTTTTTAGTTCCTTCTTTTCTTGCATTTACATAGACATAGGCGCTTTACACAGAAGCGTCACATCTCGCAGCACCGCGGCGGTGAGACAGTCTGAGTATTATAAATGGGTAACCGATCCATGTTTTTTAGTCACTAGTAATGCTACCTTAAAAATATGTATGGAAATATTCTAAACTGACTTTTTTTGACTAGTTAAGACTAGTATTTATGATTGCTAAGAAAGTAAACTAGAATCACAATGAAAATTAAACAATAAAATACTTAAATCGTAACCACTAAGAATCACATTTTTAGGGTTCCGTAGCCAAAATGGCAAAAACGGAACCCTTATAGTTTCGTCATGTCCGTCTGTCCGTCTGTCCGTCTGTCCGTATGTCACAGGCATTTTACTCGAATACTATAAGGTGTATTTGAATAAAATTTTGAGGATAGGTGTATTTTGTTAGCCGCTACAAAGTTTTGTAATTAAAATTACTAAAAAAAAATTTTTCAGGGGTGCACTCCATACATAAAACTAAAAGTCAAAAATTTTTTTTTCATAGTGACCCCCCGTGTGGCACATCAATCGATAGGCCTTTCAAAATAAATATAAGGTTTCTTAACATTTTTTTTGATTAAGTGAATAGGGTCGGAGATAATCGCCCCGAAAGTCACTAAAATTCTGTCCCCCCCCCTCTAATTTTTGAACGGTGTATTTTAAAAATATGAAAAATTTCATGGACACAGCGCTTATTAAGTTCATTCACCGAAAATTGTTTTGAACAAGATCGGATGAAAGGTTTCCGAGATATTGCTGAAAAACTGCCTTCCTCAAAGAAAAGGACGTAAGTGCCGTAAGATTTCTATGACGATACCTTTTTAATAGGCACGGAACCCTTCGTTTTGCGTGGTCCGACACGCACTTGGCCGGTTTTTTATTTCAATTCAGTCCAGGGAGACTCATGCACGGTCTCAGGAGTGACTATTATTGAAACCAAGGCAGAACAATAACTAAAGCATAGAAGCCACGTTAAAATAGGTAGCAGAGACGTTATACCTGTCCTTAACTTTCTTACGACGTACTAACGCGTCAGAAAGAGATGTATATGCATTTGCTAGGGATGTACTGTGTCGACTTTTTATCGATAAATTATACAACCAAACCAAACTATATTGTACTTATTTATTTATAGTTTAATAAATAATATTTACACTGCGAAAAAAGGGTGCCCTTCAGTCGTCGTAAAAACAAAATGCATAATTTTAAGTAGCATACGTCTGGAAATCATAACTAACTATTATCATAATATGTATATTTGACGACCAATTAAACCTAGTTGATAGTAAAAACAAAATGATTACCAAGTTGGCTAACCGGTCGTCAAATAAATAAATATAAAATAATAGATAAATGACAAATGTTTGAATCTACCGAGAAACGAAAACGAACTTCGTTTGTGTATATCCGTCTCTGTCGCACTTGCTAGTTCGAGCGACAGAGAGGGAGATACACGAACGAAGTTCTTTTTAGTTTTGCGGTATCCCTACTGTATCAGACAAATATAATGTGCGAAAAGCATCTGCTTTGAGTCGTCTCCATTTAAATTCTTCATTAACTATAAAAGAATCCGGAGTTAATTGTCTTGAACAGAATAGTCAACTATGGATTTTCCATGTCTAATTTATTTTTTTAACATGTCGTAACCATTTTTTTTATATCTTCGTCCTTTGGAAAAATAGAATTAAAAAGTCGAGTTTTGTTAGAAAAATACACAAATGCAACAGTAAGTTGTAAATCTTCAATACACGTGGCAACCAGAAAGCCACTTTGTTGTCATTCTTCAGCAACTTCTAATTCCTATGATCCAGCACATATTTTTGCTGAGGCTAAGGTTACATTTGAGTTCGCTAGTGTGAATTTTATACATTTTGTATTTTTCGGATTCAACACTAAGTTATTGGCATCAAACCAGTCAGATATCATGGACAGGGTATTATTTGGTTCAATGAGTTCAGTATCTTTCCTATTAACATTGAACAGTAACAAGGTGTCAACGGCGAACATGACAATGCCTGATCTTTGGCTTCCATATATGGTAGATCATTTACATAAACAAGGAACAGGAATGGCCTAGAATAGATCCTTGAGGTACTCCCATCTCCACCACTGTCTCTGACGAAATGGCCCCATTTATTACCTTTTGATTCCTTTGTGTTAAATTTGACTCAATGAGATCTACCCAACTAACATTTGGGTGTCAGCTAAGGGTATTATTATAACCTTAACCTTTATAAGTGAGTTATAATGTTCTCAGTTGGAACTAATAGTGTTATAAAGGAGTTAGGAAAAATAATTAACTCCTAAAGTGTTATAAGAGTGTTATTCAAAGCAATTACACTTAAGATCTTAAAGCTTTAACCTGTTTTTAACACTTAAACACTTACAAGAGTGCTAGCTGACGCTCGTTAACTCTTAAGGTGTTATATCTACTATAAGGTACAGGCAGAGACTTTATAACAGAATTAACTCTCTTGTAAGTATTGAAATTTTTTCTAACGCTTAAGGTGTTAGGCAGATACACTTTAAAGACACTGTAAGAGTGTTTGACTAAAGGTGTTGTAACTCAATAAGCGTTATAGTTGAGTTAACTGACGCCTAAAGCTTTAAGGTAAGTTCGCCATTGTTTTGGTTAACTCTAACCTACAAATTGATTAGGTTATTCAATATTTGACATCAAAATACTTCATTATTTATGTTACTCTTGCCATTCTATGGATGCCACTTAATTTAACATGCCACTGGCCAAGAAACAAGAATAGAAAATGATAAAAACTTTAGATGTTTTTTTTATTCTTCATAACTTTTGTTAGAAATCTTTAATAAATCCTGGGCGCGTTAAAAGTGAGATGGGAAACATGGTATACACTTACCGTAAAATCACAAGGGCAGGTTGTTTTCACTTAATGTCACACACACTTCCAATTAAATTCACTTTCAATTAGTACGACTCCATAACTGTCAAATATTAATACCTATACTAACTATCTGCGCCTTTTTGTCGGTAGACTATATTTGTCTCATAATTTTATGGTAAAGAAAAGAGTAAGATGCTCAATTGAAACTGGGTGAGAGCTAGAGTGTTATAAGACTCTCAGCTAACACCTTAACCTGTAATTCGTGGGCCTCTTTCGTGGTTATAAGGGTGTTAGAGCACGCTATAACACCTTTTTTACAGGCATTCTTAACACCTTAACACTTGGCTGGAACCGATATAAGAATTATATAAGGGTTATTTTAACGCTAGTGTGCTAGTTGGGTAATGAATGTCCTCTAATGCCATAAAATTTTAGTTTACAAATAATAATAATAATAATAAATATTAGCGGACAATCTTACACAAATCGACCTAGTCCCAAACTAAGCAAAGCTTATGAAGCAAATGAAGGTACTATGTATGATCTACATAATCAAAAGCCGAACTGCTGTGTGTCATCACTATGTAAATAAACATAACCTCTTGTAATCCGCAGAAAATGTCTTATTTACATGCCGATTTTGGATGAATAATTGAACTTGATGATATTTACATAAACTTCTAATAGTGATTATTAATTTGAGATTGGATCGTTACATTAATAACATCAAAATGTATCGAAACTTACCGGTGAAAGGTTAAGGGTTCCCGGACATTTTCTTTTCGTCCTTTATGGGACGTGCAACCTTCAATAGCACAAGACATTTGCTTATTTCCAACAATGGACTATCAAAAACATAAATTTAACTGTATTTAAATCATTCACGGCGGAATAATACAAAAAATAATTCATTTTCTCCGAGACGAACCGTATGTTTACACCAAATATGAAAGGTACTATAATGCGACCAAGTTAAGTGGTGACGTTATGACACTTACCACCAAACAATGATGATATATTTAAATTTGCTGGACTCAATTGCATCCAAAAGAGATCCATTTGACATTTCCCGAGTTCATTTTAGTGACAATGACAACGGATTGTGGTTCTTAGGCTAGCTATAGATTTACGCAAGTGAATAAGATAGCTGTTGCCAGTTGCCAAGCTCTTATTTTAACGTGACTTATATGATTTAGTTATTGTTCTGAGAACCAAGATGTCCATATGATAGGTTGGTAGATGTGACATCACTGGTCGCGCGTTCGGCTGGCACTGGCAAACAAACGACGACGGGCTACTGTCCAACTTTGCAGCGTTCGCCACGACTCGTTAAATATTATTGTGTATGATTTGGCCATAGTTTTGTGAATAAAACATGTATTACTTAATTTAATATTATTTTCTCGCAATTTTACTCTGTTTCTTGCGGAAAAAAATTACGTGATATTCTTCCCTCTCCCCAAAGTAAGATTAGATGAGATTCGGCTCGACCCCCTTGCCCCCGTTGAATGTCTCACGTAATGAATGGACGCCCCTTAATACAAATTTAAATTGGCATGCAGATATTGCAGATATATAGCTAAAAGCCGGCTCGCCGCCGGCCGGGCCTGCTGCAGCGTGTGTCGGCTCGCGCGTGCCACGCTCGGAACGCTCCTAGCGCGCGCGCAATATCCTGGTTATACCAAATGCTCACTCGGTACGAGGAGGCTGACCTATTTGCTGATCGCTTTACTCAATTATGTCGTATTGCTAAGCAGTTCCTTGACAATTTTAATTAATTAATATTTATTATTTTAGTATATTGTATAATTTTTAATGTATAATTTCGAATGCTCTTAAATTGATGATATTTTTATTTTTGACATGTATTGTTTTTCTACTATGTAATATTTTATCGTGTAAGTGTTTTGGTCTTAATGCTGTAAACTTACATTGATTTTAAATGAATAAATAAATAAATAAAAGTAGTAAAATAAAACCAAACAAACGTTCGATTTGATGCTCTCACACAGACACGTCGCTACAATGTAAGGGCATGTTTCTGGTTGGCTGTTGACTATCGAAGGCGACTGTCGAACCGAGTAAAAAAGCCGGCACGGTGATTCCGACCACTATGACAAATTCCGATGCCAGTTGAAGTTGTAAATGGGAGAAGATATTTTTGAGAAAAATTCCAACTTATAAAAGTGGCGGTACCTACTACTAAGTCATGCCTTATACCTTCAATGGTTCCATTGCATAACGCAGCAAATTATGACATGCAACAACATTCGTCTCTTTCGCTCCAAAACGAGTATTATACGAGACGAGAGCTTTGTGTTCTAATTCTAACTCTTAGGCTGGTTTTAGTTTCGCGCTGACCGTCGGTGCGGAGCGATCCGCATCGGACTAATATTTATTAAGTTCAGGGAGCGTTTTAGCTGCGCTGACGGGTCGGCGCGGATGACCGTCCGCGCGGACCGCTCCGTCATACATTTTGGTCGTGCGGATCAAAACCAGCCTTATGGATAAGTGAGAAGTAGTATTTCTTATAGTTATAGGTGAACAAAACTTTTGCCGTATTTAAATATTGGCTGTATTTAAATACGGCAAAAGACGACCGCTTTAGCCTAGTTGGTAGTGACCCTGCCTACGAAGCAAGAGGTCCTGGGCTCGAATCCCGGTAAGGGCATTTATTTGTGTGATGAGCACGAATAATTGTTCCCGAGTCATGGATGTTTTCTATTTATTTAAGTATGTATTTATCTATATAAGTATGTTTATCGTCGTCTAGTACCCATAGTACAAGCTTTGCTTAGTTTGGGACTAGGTCGATTTGTGTAAGATTGTCCGCAAATATTTTTTTTATTTTTTTATTTATTTAAATTCCTAATATGTTCCCGCTACCTGGATTATATTAAAATTTATTTTATTTATTTTTATTCTTGTTAGGTACGGACTTGGGAGAGATATGTATTCATATAATTTTCACTACATGTTTGACATGGTGACAAATGTGTGAAAACTCAGTTTCCCACGTCTCTGGTTTATATTCATCCTAAAATATCCACCAAAAGTTTGATTATGAATATTTTAGTGTGCAGCCTGTGCAGGTCGAAATTATATCAGGACAATATTTTTGGTCATCGCACAACTAAAGTTCCGTTGTGACACCGGAGTGAAAGCGTTTATTCGCGTAGTACATAACAGTTAAACATCGTAATATGCAAGGATGATTCAAAATATCAGAACACGCTTTAAACGTATCGACAATAAAGTATGTTCAGATGTTTGTAACACAGTGCAAAAGCAAAAGACCCTTAGAATCATAGTCTTGGTTGACCGAATTCCATCAAAGCAGTCCATTGAAAAAGCAACTCTACCGTTCAAGGTATTCCAATTCTAATGACAGTTTTATAAAAAGACGACCACATTAAATAATCTCAACCATACGCATTGTGTTCTATTCGAATAACGCTCACACGCTATTAATTCAAGCCCAATTTGCATTACAATCATTGTGACACGTCTACTTGGTTGTGTTGTGATGGTGACACGTAACCAAAAAAGTTGTCCAGAACCTGGAGACATATTTCAATGGTAACGTTATGCCCCAATGTCTTTACTTTAGGAAACAGAAGGGCTAAGTAGGTATATTTTGTTTTTAACCCGTGGAACGACCCTTGTACAAGAACGCTGAATTGCAAATTCAATTCTAAGTATGGTCAGGTATGTCGCACGAGGCGTTCCACGGGTTAATCCACCCTGGTTGCCAATTTGCACATCATGAAATAACTATTAATACATTCTGAAAAGTACCTAGCACTAATGAACGCTCCTCCAGTCGAATTTGAATATTATAAATTAAGATTTTTTGAAACTGTAATACTAAATAACAATAAAATATTTGTAAGATCCAGTACTTAGATCAGTATAATTAAATAAAAATAGTATCGTAGCGTTTACATCTTTTGTGATTATCACTCTAATATTTGATTGTGACATTATATTTATCCGATTAAATGACTACAAATGTACAAAATCATGAAATGTGAGTGGAACGAGTATTATGATGTTTCTGAATTGAAATAATAAAAAAAAACCTATACCTATATAGACTGTACCTATAGAGACGTGTAATTGCGTTGGTTCAAGCTGTAGTTGTGCGGTGCGGGAAGGGTAAATGGTCAGCGAAACAGGCCCTAGATTTATCTCTGACTTAACATAATCACACACCGCCCGCACCGTGCAGGCGCGGCACCTCAGTGAAAAGCTATATTTAATTTAAATAATTCCTTTGGTATATTAGATAATCATATGTATGAATCTTCAAGCGTTGCTTGAACTGTTGAAATGTACAAAACACGATACAAATAATACTTCAGAGGGTATTGTAATGTTAAAATTAAATACAAAGTATATTATTTTAAGTATTTTCTCTGTATACAATGTAGTATTTGATAGATTCTAGATGTAATAATGTAATCTGTTGAATCTGTTATGATATGACGTCGACTATAATGCTAAAGCTAGGGAAGCAAGTATACAGAGTGTTTTACATTTACCGCTATATGCACCTGTGTTCATCTAAAGGTGCGTACGAATTTGAGCAGCCTCGGGTTGAGGCAGGCTGTGCGCGAGCAGCCCGCGAGCAGCGCGCGGCGAGCCGCCCAGTGGCGGTCTTTTGACCGTGCTCAAAGGCGCCTCAGTGTGCGTGCCTCGCGTACTTGGACGTGTATCTGAGCATGCCGCGGACAGAGCGACAAGATCGAAATTGTTTGTGCGCTAGGCGCGTACGAATTTGAGTAAGTGGCTGAGCCGTGCGTGTGTAATAGTTTGTTAGTAAATTTGGAACAATTATTGATACAAATACATGAAAAGCAAAAGGTGTGAGTCCCGAAATCAATCAGCTGTTATCGTCTCGGCGCCATTTTGAATGTCGGCTCACCGCGAGCACACTGCCTCACCCGCGCCCCGCGCATGTTTATGTGGAACTATTTGGCGCGCGAGCAGCTCGCCGCGCGGGTCGAGCATGCCTGAGCCGCTCAAATTCGTACGCAGCTTAAGGCGCGTCATGCACTGCCGCCGCGGCGTGTGGAGCCGCGTACAAATTTCGCCGGACGAAGGTGCGGTGCAGTGTGAAGTACCGTGCGGAGTTTATATACAAACTGAGGTACGGCGTACAACGTTGCGAACCGTTGCTCCGCACGCCGCAGCGGCAATGTGATGACCTGATGACCGCCTTATATTGATTGAAAAGTATACCCCAGAGGGCCTACCGCGAAAGGCATTCGAAGTTTTCCCTCTCTGTCAGACTTGCGAGTTCGTACTTAAGTGGCCTGCTGGGCCCTATTCCACAAAGCTTTACAAGAGTACAAGTCAACTAAATTTGAGTTGTAGGCAAAATATTGTATCACATAATCTACATTCCATAGTAAAATTTACAAATTTGTCATATGTTATTGTAAATTGAAGTTGTAAGTTTTCATACAGAGCTCTGGTCGTGCCAACATAAAAATAATTAGAAACATTATAAGTACCTATGGGGATCAGGTTCAAATTAGAAAAACACTTCTTCTATAAGAGGGACACTCCGGGGACATCATTTGCGTGCGCGTCTAATTGTTATTAAACGCGTTATTTGGCTCTCTTTTAGTAATTTCTTGCTTGAGAAATAAAATGTATTTTTTGAACTTATGTTGTATTGTATGGGTAAGTCGCCAGAGTAGCTGGCCACCGTTCAATAGCTGGCCCCCTCATACTAAAAATTAACTCTGTTCCCCTACAAACAGAATTCAATTTAGTATGACGTGGTCAGTAATTGGCTAGCTACTAATGATCTAACCCTATCTGATCTGTTTTCATTTTCATTGTCGTTTGATAAATAAATAGACGAACATGTTAAAACAAAGTGTTGCATAATTTAAATATGGACATAATTGAAAACTTTTTTTGACTCGAAACATCACGAGCTTATAACAGAGATACAGTTCCATTCCAGAGGCCCTACCACGAATCGAAAACGAACTTCGTTCGTGTAACTCTCTCTCTCTCTCTCTCGCTCTCTCGCTCTCTCTCTCTGTCGCTCGAATAAGCAAGTACTTATTATCTGTGATTTCTTTTATGCTTTGAATAATGAAATGAATCATTAGCTGTACGTAAACTTAACATTCATAATATTTTGTCTGTGATAAAACACTCTGTATTAGGTATGTACAGAACGCTTTTGAGGTTTTTAAAACCCGTGCAATAAATATTATGAAGACTTAAGGAAACTTTGAACACAAACTATACGCCTTCCCTAACATAGTCAAGAGTAATTTCATTCATAATTATAGGGAAACCTCCTGAAGCCGACCATACAAGTATAATATAATACTGATTTTGAATCCATAATATAAGTAATCAAAATCTACTTTCCTTTTGAACAAGTTTTAAAAAGGTGTCGAAAATATCAATAATGTAACTTAATCCTATGAGGTTACAGTTGTAATTTGAATGCAATATTTAAGCATCCGTCATTGTCATTGAATTGAAATAGCAACTGTATAGTTTGTTTTAGTTAAAATGACGACTAGAGTCTGGCTAATGAAAGCTGAGGGCCTACCGCGAAACGATATTCGTTTTCGTTCGTGTATCCCCCTCTTTGTCGCTCGAACTAGCAAGTGCGACAGAGACGGAGATACACGAACGAAATATCGTTTCGCGGTAGCCCCTCTGAACCTGAAAAATAGCGGCAAATTCAAAAAAATCATGACAGGGTCACTCACACAGCCGCAATTTTCTCAGAGAAATTTAAATTTGACATACGACATGACACCTCATAGACACACATAGAGACAAAGTGTTGCCAATCAAATAACTACTAGGTTCAGACTCTATGCTCTTAACATAGGATTTTACAACTTCTTTTGTTGTTAAGTAAAGGAAAAGATAACAAAGAGACGTCATAAAACTGACCGAAGTGTGTCATGTGGACTGGAGTACATACATAGTTACTGTTTATGCTTAATTGTTTTACAAACCTATTTGAAGATAACAATTAAACGATATATGTCGGTAATAGTTGGTTTTAAGTACTTTTCATCATTTAAATTTAAAAAAACTATACTATTTATAAGGAGATAGTGTACCTAATTTTATAGGCGCCAGGAGGATAGAGTAACGTAGATTTAATGTGAAATGTGTTTCAGTGTGTAGACGGCTGTATTAGTTACATAGTGATTTTGGTATATTTGTATGCATTGCATTTGTATTAATATAACTTTCTTCTAAAAGGAGTACGAGTACCTAGTTCTATTGCATTGTGTTTGCTTATAGCAGGTGATCAAATTTACTTTGAATGTACCTATATTTAGAGTTTGTATGTTCTGTATATCGTGAGGCGATTTTGATAAGGACTTTAATAATTGATAATATTGTGTTCGGTAGTTGAACTTCGTAGTATAGTCAAGACCTAGTGCCTGCCTACGTTAAGGTGCGTACGAATTAGAGCAGCCTCGGGTTGAGGCACGCACGGCTCGCTTGTTTTACTCAAATTCGTACGCGCTCACGCGCTGTGCGCGAGCAGCGCGCGGCGAGCCGGCCAGTGGCGGTCTTTTGACCGTGCTCAAAGTGTGCGTGCCTCAGGTAATTTGGACGTGTATCCGAGCGTGCCGAGAGCAGAACGACAAGTTCTAACTTGTTTGTGGGCGCCGCGCGTACAAATTTGATCAAGTTGCTGAGCGTGCGTGTGTTTGTTGGTAAATAATAAAAGATTAACTTTGAGTACTCAAAGAAGATTAAGTGATTAAAATGTGGAACAATGAGAAGTTACTTGACATTCAATGAAAATTCACTTTTTCATGCGCCTGATTTTCAAATGTAATTTGGTGAAGTAAATGAGTACCACATGAATTACGATTTTTGTACAACTGCTTCATCCACCACCGTGGCGATTTCTTCTTTTTTTTGATGATAATTCGGTGAATTATGATAAACGCAGCCGTGGCTGTCACCGTGTCCGACGCCATTTTGAACAACGCACAAATGTCGGCTCGCCGCGAGCACGCTGCCTCACCCGCGCATGTTTATGTGGAACTATTTGGCGCGCGAGCAGCTCGCTGTGCGGGGCGAGCATGCCTCAGGCTGAGCCGCTCTAATTCGTATATGCACCTTTACAGTGGCGTGCCATTATAACCGTAGGCAAGCAGCACATCATTTTTCTTACTCTTGCTTCAATTGCTGAAGAAAAGAGTTCTCAACAATGTTCGGATACACCACGCCGCTACAATGTTATCAATATCTATACGTTCTCACGTCCTCGATATAAAATTCTTGTCCGCATATTTTTTTCACCTTGTCCGGTCCGTATACATATTTTGAGTGTTGACTGGGGTATAATCTGCTTTCTCACGGTGTATATACTGCTGAAGCTGTGAATGTGATAAGGGGCATGGTGAATACAGGAATATATACAACATTATTGTCGCCATCAGCACAGCTATCACGCACGGCCCGCGAGCTGTGTCGCGGCGACATAGACTATCCGTCTCTTTCTAAAAGTTCTAATTAGTAAAAGACGGGTAGTCTATCTCGCCGCGACACAGCTCGCGCGCCGTCCTGCGCCGCTATCACAAGACGGCGCGCGAGCTCTCTCGATTTTTCTCGCACTATACCTCTCTTTCTAAGTTTTCTAATAAGAGAGAGACGGATAGTGTGAGAAAAATCGAGAGAGCTCGCGCGCCGCCTTTTGATAGCCGTGCTGTGATGCCTGTGATAGTGATAGCTCTGCTGAGTCCTCTATTTGGGGTTATATGAGTCACAACTCTTGACTTAACTAGCGCATCGCTACTGTCGAACAACTATAACTTTGACAGTCTGTTTATAATTGCTAGGAATCTAGTGGTTAAATATAACTACGGAGGAACTCGGTCTATAAATATAATTATACTAACTTGGAAGTTGGTCGATGTCAAAGAGCTATAAATTTCGAGTATTATGCCCTCGGGCTCGCATAGAGAGCGCTGCGCTGGGATGCCTCAGTCCTTCGGTCCTACGCGGGGCTCGGCTTTGGGCCTCGCGTGACCTGCCACACTTAGTCCTTCGGTCCTACGCGGGACTCGGCCTTGAGCCTCGCGTGGCCCGCCACACTTAGTCCTTCGATACTACGCGAGACTCGGAGTTGAAAATTTCCGGAAAAAATCCCGTCTCCAAACGGCTCGTTTTTTTTCGGATTTTTACGGAAAAAAAAACCATGAAATTTTCCGCTTTAATTTTACCGAAAAAAACGTTTTAAACAGGTTTCAATCGGTTATTTTTCTTAATACTGGTGGATAGGTGAATGATTATAGACTTACTTTTCCATTGACATCGGTGTCAGTTCAGTTCAGTTGTCACAGTTGTGTCATTACGATTATCAGTCGGATTAATTTCTAATTAAATACGGTACTTAAATTTTTATAGTACTTACCTAGTACTCGTATTGAAAAACAGTTCTTACTGATCTTCAAAACTGCGTAATAATGCCGCGTGCAAAGAGCGGTGTTTGGAGACATTGGGAAACAACCGAGGGCAACATCAGCGACCTGATAGCCGAAACAATTGAAATATATGGTGATAGTGATGACATAAGTCATCTGTGGTCTTCATCATCAGTTCCACTTTACCAAATTTGTGATTTCCGGATATAAATACCTACACTAGTCATAATAAAAAATACCGAAATTACTACATGCGTGGCTTCTATGTTTGAGGAGTTCCCTCAATTCCTCATGGTTCCCATCATCCAACTGAAGTTTTGATAACAATGAGACCAACCTGGAAGCATATTCTTTCAAATAAAAAAATATAGTTGTACGAATCGGTTGGACGGAGTTCTGAGGTAACATAAAAAAAATACAACCGAACTGAGAACTTCCTCCTTTTTTTTGAAGTTGGTTAAAAAGTATATTTATGGCCTCGAGTGTACTGCCTATTCGAAAGAAAGAAAGAATTCATTTATTCAAGTAGGATTCATTGAACCACTTGCATCGTCATCGGCTACATATAGACATATTCACGTTCTATAAAATATACTTAGAATTGTATGGATTTTACACTACATTTGTTTTAAAATAAGAGCCTATCTAGTACATGGAGAATAATTCAGTTCCTATCATAAGAAATAACAAGGGCTGTTTGTGGTTACGAGTGTTTTTATTTTTTAACTTTTTGTGTTGAGTAAGTAGTAATTAAATAACATATTCTTCTGCAGTTGAAAGCGTCCAAGGCTACAGTGTCTGCTTACCATCAGACAGGCCGTGTGCCTATTTGGCACAAAACATTCACAAAAAGTTAGGGAAAGAAGATAAACACTAGAGCTACAATAGCGTCCTAGTTACATTATTTATAGTATGGTAGACCGTGTATGGTTGATGAGTATATTTTTTGCGGCGTTCTCGTCCCTGTCAAACTCGCTGTGGCACACGGGGCACGTTCCCCAGCGCAGTCGACGGTCCATGCCGATTTTTACAAATTCACCCGTTCTCTCCTTGCACGTGGAACACGCCTGCGAAGTATAAGACTCTTCCACAATCTCCACATGTATGTTGGCTTTTGCTCGCAGTCTCTTCAATAGCGAGTCGTGCTTGAATTTACGGCCCGAAAACGAGGCCCTGTTCATGAATTTACTGCCGGCTCCGTACAACACCAACACCTTTTCAATCCCGCCACCATCAAACACATCCTTTACTATTCGTTCCTGACACTGGGCCGAGCGCATATATTTATCCAGGCCGAAACGAGTCAATTTTGAATATTGTTCGTACGGAATCTGCATTGCCTCGAACCACTTTATGCGAAAGGCGGTATATTCGATGACGTGGTCCGTGTTTTTCGACGACACCGGGAAAGAAAACGATGACCGCTCCTGCTGCATTGCGTCCAGAATAGGGTTCAATATCTTGTTTCGTACGCGTTCGCGTTTCCACTCTAGCGTGTGCGACCGTACATATTTTTTGGTTATTCTCTTGTATGCCAACATTTTCGATTCAACGGAGGCAATGGGGACTCTTGACCCTGGATCTACGGCCACTATTCTATCATACTGGAATCTGGTTCGTTTGTTGGGTGGTGGTTTCTCTCGAACTATACGATTCATGGACACGCTCACGCTGACGCCATCCGTTTGGAGGCAACATCCAAACTTTGAGGGTAGATTTAGCCATGGAGCCCACAATTGGCGGATATGGTCTGTAATGTTGGGCCACTCGCTAGGTACAGTCTCGGGAGCCACCCTCCGCAGCAGCTCGTGCCACCCGCGCGAAGTGTACGTGACGTGTTTCAGTCCGTGCGACGGTTGGGGAAACAGTCTAAAGCTGTGCACTTTCATGGCGTCCTGTATGCGCATCCATTCAGAGATTGTGCTCCACCATCGAGTACGCCGCAAAAAATATACTCATCAACCATACACGGTCTACCACCTGTAGGCCACGATATCCGCCGAGAAAGGATATCGTAACCTCGTGAATGAAAAAAAACTCAAACGCAATAAGGTTGAAATTTATATTTCAATTACTTTGTGTTTGGGACTTAGGAGGTTATAGTATTAACTGTTTTACTAGATACTTCTATTTAAATTAATTTTGTGCTTAATGATAATATTGTAACATTCAGAGGGCCAACCGCGAAAGGCATTCGAAGTTTTCCCTCTCTGTCAGACTTGCGAGTTCGTACGTAAGTGCAACAGAGAGGGAAAACATCGAATGCTGTTGGCGGTAGGCCCCCAGTTATTGTTGTAGTTGTTAGTACCTACTCGATTACGACAGGTATCTCTATCACCTCTATAATCGAATACCTATAACGTTTATATAATTTATATTGTATTTGTGGCAGTTAAAAATGTGAAATGAATTCTGCGTACCTAGTTTATTTAAGTTTGCAGTATGACTGCATTTTACGAAGAAATTGTGATTGTATCTGCATTTATAGCTATACATGTGTTAATACTTCTTTATTAATTCTAGCGTTTTGTTGCGGCTGTAGATTGTAGTGCATAATTAGGAGGGAGCTAGGTCAACATAATAAACCGTATTTTGCAAATATTTTTGTGTTTTATTTGCGACCAGTACGTCTAGCACAACTTGCCGCTTAGTCGCTTCGCGCGCGACTAAGCGTCTCCTATCTCACTCGCACCGTACAAGTTAGAAAAAGGAGGGTTGATTTTTCTCGACTCGCGTCGCGGCGCGGCGTCAGTTGTGCTAGCCCCGCTGTGCAACTAAGTTGCCTGCTTGTCAATACTGCGAATTCTCAAGTATATACTTAAAGGGTGGCAGCGCGCATGTCTCCCTCCTCAAAAACCGCTGCCAACAAGTGAAATTAAAAGTTTTTACAAAAAAACCCAACTGCTTTTTTGCAAATGAGTGAGAAGAGATCGATTATATAGAATACGTTCAATTTATTAGGGCCTATCTGCCTTTTTCTGTAATCTGTGGGCCTCTCACAGACTGGTGCGGCCCGGCCTGGCCGCGGCGGTTAATAGTAAACTTGTCATTAGCTGTCAAATTTACTATGGACCGCCACCGCAGGCCGCGCCAGTGTGTTGCAGGCCCTCAGTATAATAACTAAAGCATAGAAGCCACGTTAAAGTAAGAGCTTGGCAACAGCTATCTTACTCACTTGCGTAAAACTATAGTCGATCTAAGAGTGAATGAAACCACAATCCGTATTCTGTTTCACATGTTCGTAGGTTGTCACTAAAATGAACTCGGGAAATGTCAAATGGACCTCTTTTGGATACACTTGAACCCAGCAAAATTAAATATGTCATCTTTGTTTGGTAGTAAGTGTCATAACGTCACAACGTAACTTGGTCGCATTATAGTACCTTTCATATTTGGTGTAAACAAAGATACGGCCCCTCTCGGAGAAAATTAATTATTTTTTGTATTAATCCACCGTGAATGATTTAAATACAGTTAAATTTATGTTTTTGATAGTTCATTGTTGTAAATAAGCAAATTCCTTGTGCCATTGAAGGTTCACGTCCGACACAGAACGAAAAGAAAATGTCCAGGAACCCTGTACCTTTCACCGGTACGTTTCCATAGATTTTGATGTTATTAGTGTAACGATCTAAGCTAAAATTAATAATCACTATTAGAAGTTTATGTAAATATCATCATGTTCAATTATTCATGCAAAATCGGCATGTAAATAAGACTTATTCTGTGGATTACAAGAGGTTATGTTTATTTGCATAGTGATGTGTATTTTTTATCGATTTCGGAACAATAACTTATCGACATTGTCATGGATGTATTTATTAGTATATGGAAAAATATGTGTTGGAACATAGGAATTAGAAGTTGCTGAAGAATGACAACAAAGTGGCTTTCTGGTTGTCCCATGTACCTATTGAAGATTTACAATTTACTGTTGCATTTGTGTATTTTTCTAATAAAATAATAATAATAGTTGGGTATGATTTCCAGACGTATGCTACTTAAAATCATGCATTTTGTTTTTACGACGACTGAAAGGCACCCTTTTTTCGCAGTGTAAATATTATTTATTAAACTAAATAAATAAGTACAATATAGTTTGGTTTGGTTGTATAATTTATCGATAAAAAGTCGACACAGTACATCCCTAGCAAAGGAACAAACATGTGACAACCTCTCGATAGCGCACAGCGCGACACATATTAGTAATCTGTGCAGCGCGATGCAGAATACGTCAGATTTGACAGCTGTCAGGAGTGACGCCACAAGCACAAGTGCAATCGCTGCGGTCTTTGGTAATGGTAAGACGCAATCAAAGAGAATATAACATTAACATTACGTTAAAAAAAGACGTAATATAATCCGTGAAATCTGTGGACTTGTAGATATATTATAGATTTCTACAGTGATAAAGCGATGGTCGCGTGAGATTCGGCTGCGGGCGGGTTGTGCGAATTGCGTGGCTACGGGACAGTGCCCGTCTTGCGAGCCGTTAATGGAACCAATTTCCGACCGACTTCTATTTGATGGCCCTGACGCAAAGGCCGAAAACTCCTCTGAACTGTCATCTTTGCGGGATACTTTACAAATAGCTGGTCGGTCAAATTTTAATATGTTTATATATATTTCATTTGTCTGTTCGTCCCTTCTTCTATGGGTGAAAGCTATTAGCATACATTCCTTACACTCGTCCAGTGTATGTTAACAAATTCACATACAGCTTTAAATCTCTATCTGCATATATGTATATGCTGGTGTATGCAGATTTCTTTACATTGTTTTTCTTCAATAAGAAGCACGTAGTCAAAAATATAAAATTTGTATAACATACAAATTTCCCAGAAACTCTATATTAATAAATAATCATTTTTAGAGTACCAGAGACAGAGGACATCTGAAAAATTAAGGGTAGAGAAAGAATTATTTCCAGAATGTATTCAGGCCCCTGCTAAATACTTCAATAAGAGGAAGAGCTTGAATGTATCTAAGAGGGGCAAAGAAAATAGAAATACCACCATATTTGCTGGGGAAGAGACTACATCATCAGAGGAGTTCATCATGAATAAATCTAGAAGTTATGTCCAGGAATGGTTAAACAAACAGCCGAATACTTCCTTTGGTCCAAATCTCCGATCACCCTTCTCAGATTTGAAAGTAAATACTCATCACAAGCAGGGAACACGTTCCACTCCAGTAAAAGACACTCAAAAAGAGAATGTTACAAAATTACCGACCAGGCAATCAAATCGGAAAAGATCTAGAATAAAACAGACACCGTTAGCAACAAGTCAGAGAAGTCTTGAGAACTATATGAAACCGCTGGAAAAAGAAAATACCAGGAAAGCATGGGGCGCTAAAAGAATAAAGCAAGAATTTGACACCAAGCATGTCCAATCCAAAGTGGGTGGAAAGGAGCCCAGCCCTGAGAATGAACTTGAGATGGACTGCTTAACTATAGAGGACACTCAAGAGCAAATAGTTGATAAGGACAAGTTGGCGCTTGACAGAGTGTATAAAGCCAACCTTAATGAAATCTCTGAAACTGTGGTAGTAATAGGTGACACTGAAGAATTACCACAGAAAACATCTCATGTGCCTTTTTTGAAAAAGGGTTACCTTTCTGAAAGTTGTGCTAAATGTAAAGAGACTTTAAATAGTCAAGATAATTCACCTAATAATATAGTAAAGTGTAGTGATGTCTCTATTACTGTTGAAAATAAAAGTTTCATAGCTACTATTAGTATAGGTGATATTAATCCTGGTAAAAAAACAAACACAGCGGTTCAAACAGATGTGGAAGAACCCTTCCTGGGTTTCAAGCAGCAAGCACAAACGGAAACCACATCTCTGATTGCTAAAATGAAGGAATACATTGTTACTGAGGACATAACAAAAGAAGGTGAAGTGCCAGAGACTGATTCTCAAAAGACTTCATGTACTGATGTTATTTTGGAAAAGGAAGAAAATGAGGCTGATGGAAAAAAGGTCCAGGAAGACAATTTCCTGCCTGAATTCGGCCATAGCAGTGAACAGTAAGTTTAGTCACGTTTTTTAAAGTCCAGTAGCCAAAATGGCAAAAACGGAACCCTTATAGTTCCGTCATGTCCATATGTATGAGTAAATAGAATAAAAAAAAAACAAGTGCGAGTCGAATTCGCGCACGAAGGGATCTATAAAAACGAGCAAAAAAAATCACGTTTCTTGTATGGGAGCCCCTTAAATATTTATTTTATTCTGTTTTTTAGTATTCGTTATTATAGTGGCAACATCAATACATCATCTGTGAAAATTTCAACTGTCTGACTATCACGGTTCATGAGATACAGGCTGGTGACAGACGGACAGACAGACAGACGGACGGACAGCGAAGTCTTAGTAATAAGGTCCCGTTTTTACCCTTTGGGTACGGAACCCTAAAATCAACTTGGGTCAACATGCTACTTTATTTATATAAAAAATACTAAGAACCCATCTAAATCAAAGTTAGTTAAATATTTTTCTATTATTATACCTACTTCTTTCACCGTTTTGGTAAAACTTACAGCGCTGTGTGATATTCAGTTTAGCAACAACCTGAGGTTACCAAAGTGCCAAGGCAAGCGTCATTTCGCGGGCACTAGGCCTGATTTTATTTTGCACTACGAAGTTCCATGATAGCTATATTCTTATTATTATTTTTATTTCAGGGAATTTGGTGTCCTCTATGCACTGGATAGAGCTGGTTTCCAAAACAATAGACCCAGGGCCCGCGGAGCCACCCCTGACAGCCACAACTCCTCAGACAAGGAGAACTGCGACCCTAATAGGAGGAAGATACGAAACGCGAAGAAGAAAAAAAATAAATAACCTCAGTATTTTAAAGATGTTATAAGTGAAATTAAACTATTTTTATATTTATAGTTTTTGGTTTAATTTTAATCCTAATTATGTCCTTGCGACTCTTAAGCACTATGACAATAGTGCTTAAGAGTCGCAATGACGCTCTATCTACTCTCCAAACAAACGTAGTTTGGTTCTCATTTTAAAACAACATGCAGAATAACATGGAACTTTTTTTACACAATGGAATCCGCCATTTCTAGGTAGGATGGAACCTTGTAACCGAGTAGACCGTTTTTCATACATAATTAATTCTCATACATTATTCCCATTCAAGCGACCTTAGAGCATACATAACTGGAGTAGCCTTATGTCGTATTTGCGTACAAAAATGTCTGCCGAATTTTGCAGGGGCGGGGAGGAGCATCTTAATAGGATATTGAAACTCAATTGTATATGGAATTGAAAGCTTGAAGTGGTTGAACGTTTATAATATCAAATGCAATTTTGTGTGACCATTAATTGATTGTGAAATTGTCTTTGTATGATTTTTTGCACATTGTGCAAGGTTTTCTACAGAGTGGTAAGTTACTGAAACTACTGAAAGGCTACTCCAGTTATGTATGCTCTAAGGCGGCAGCTGAGTCATTTAATTGTTTTAGCCAGAAGTGGTTTGTATGGTGGCCGGGCGTATAATGTACGGTCGTCGGTGCCTGGCTGTGAATGGGTTAAGAAGCGAGCCTGGGGGCCTACCGCCAACGGCATTCGAAGTTTTCCCTCTCTGTTGCACTTACGTACGAACTCGCAAGTCTGACAGAGAGGGAAAACTTCGAATGCCTTTCGCGGTAGGCCCCCTGCAGACCTACCGCCAACGGCATTCGAAGTTTTCCCTCTCTGTCATACTTACGAATTCGTACATAAGTGCGACAGAGAGGGAAAACTTCGAAAGCCGTTCGCGGTAGGCCCTCTGTATTGCTTGCTATAATCTTAGTTGTGTTCGGCGGCTTCAAGTGAAATAGTTTGATTTTAGTGTTTGTTCTAAATTGAGCGACAATTTTTCTAAAAGACGTTCTCTTCCTGCTATGAACTTTGATCCTCATGTTCTTCAGCTGAAACCTGCTCGAGTTTGCATTCGTGATCGAGAAGCTTCTGATCTATTACCACGAACTTCGAAATTCGAAGTTCGGGTATCTCCATCTCTATCGCACTTACGTTACGCGAATGACAGGGATGCAGATATACGAACTTCGAGTTTCGAAGTTCGTGGCAGCGCCGCAGGGCACGGGAATAATCAGAGAACGATTCGTCCGATCGTTGCTTACCTACAAGCCAATGGCGAGATATAATTTCATTCTTACGCTTTACGTCTTTCTCTAGCTGTGACATTGCTTGACGCGAACAAACGCGTGTAGACTGAGTCGCCTTAGATAAGTGATAGCGATATTCCCGACCACATACTGTAAAGCAATTCGCAGGTAGCTTGTGAGGTAAAAACATAAATAAAACGGTTTCATATGAAAGTATCACTGTATTGAAAATTGAGCTAGGAATGTTATGGGATCACCACCAGCCAGAAGATCCGCCACCGGACTTCCAGCCACCACCGCCGCCGCCTCCAGACTTCCACCCGGATCCACCGCTGGACCAGCCGGAACCGCCGCTGGGCCAGCCGCCACCGCCGCCGCTAGACCAGCCGGAGGACCCGCCGCCGCTCTTCCAGCCGCCGCCGCCGCCGCCGCCGCTTGACCAACCGCCGCCGCCTGTTCAATAATGTGACATTAGTAACCAATATTGAGCACTGTATAAATTATGACGAGACAGAAAGGAAACAACTTCTCATCTACACTAGAAACAATACCGTCTACTTATAGATGCATACAGGGCACGGGAATATGACATGTGACATGTCAATCACACACACCTCGGCTCGTGCACTTGTCTTTTGTCGCTTCGTATTGTATTGTAGGTATTGTAATTTTTTCTTGTAAAATTGTTTCTATGTTCATCTACCAAATCTGTTTCACATATTTGTATTTTGTACTCTAGAGGAGTACCTAATCACGTAACGTTTTGAACGCGCGTTAGGTAGATCCAACTGTCATTTTTGCATATAAAATTTAGATGTTTAGATCTACCTGACGCGCGTACAATGCGTTACGATATCATTATTGATAATGATAAATGATAATGCATGCATCTAAGCTAAGATGCATTGCATTATCAATCCTAGGATTAAGGTGAATTCAGTTCAGTAACTCGACTGTACCTATTTTGTTGATAAAGAAAAACTTTACGTAGGTACCTATCTTCCTAGTATCTACTTACTGGGTTGTGCAATTAGAGATACTTCTAACTAACTGCTGCGTTCATACTTAAATAAACATCAATACCCAAGTTAAAACATAAATCAAATAAAACCTTGAATCATCGTCGTTAAATCGTAAAACATCGGTAGTTTAATTGTAAATGTATTCTGTATTCGGAGTAATTTGCCGAGGTTGCGAAACAGCAGGTCACCGAGGGAATGGATGATGACCCGCCGTTTGGCGGACAACCGTTCTCTAAGTACCTATACATACTTATTCATATGTTATTTACTTAGGTGCCTAAACGCCTATTTGTTATGTTTAGTATATTATTTCGATTATGTGCGAAGGCGTCTGCAAATTGCCCTGAGAGCAAAAATACTAAGAATACCTATTCATTCACCTCATCTTTAACCATATAAATGGTAGCGTATCCGTAGAACTATCATATAATCTGTGGCGTATCTTTAGATGCATACTTTTGGTTAACTTTTTGCATTTACTTTAAGACGTCTTAGACGTCGACCGAGGGTATTTTTTTATTCTTCCAAAGTTAACGTTTTCTGGATTGCATAAGGCAGCCGAGGCGGAGGCTCGTCGCGCCGCTGCCGCTGCCGCTGGCGTCCAGACCGCGGGTTAATAGTTCTATCCCGTTTTTTCATTAATCTCTCTCATCTCTCAGCTCTTCAACTCTCACAACTCATCAGCTCGACATCATCAACTCATCACATTCAGCTATCTATTTCCACGCTATTGTAGGCACTAGTTTTTACGGAAGCGATTACGATGTGACCTTCCATCCAGCCCAGTGGGATAAACTTGAACGCTGTGTTTAGGGTTCCGTACCTCAAAAGACAAAAACGGAACCGTTATAGGATCACTTTGTTGTCCGTCTGTCTGTCTGTCTGTCTGTCAGTCTGTCAAGGCCCTTTATCTCGGGAACGCGTGGAGGTATCGAGTTGACATTAAAATCAAACTTCTAAGCGAACGTAAAAAAAAGATACGGCCGTTTACGTTGCAAAAACGTATATTTCGACACTCTCAAGGGAACCAAAATATATAGGTACTTTCCGTTGACCTAGAACTATGAAATTTGGAAAGTAGGTAATATCGTCTTATACTACAAGTACAGGGAAAAATCTGGGAACTATACATTTGTCATTTTGTTCCGTACAAAATGAAAAAACCTTCGGTGGGCGAATCCGACTCGCACTTGTCCGGTTATTTTTAAACTAAAAAGTAAGTACTATACCGCCATATACTTTTAGGTACTATTTCTATGCAAGAAACAAAATGAGCCTGCCATACGCCAAACCTACTATTTACTATAGTTTAAACAAGCATAAACAGTTCAAGAACTGTAAGTTCTGTAAACTACGGAAACGTAACTGAAAGAAAACATACAAAAGGTAGTCTTTTATGTATCCCGAGCACAGTTTCGAATCGATACACACCTCATTTATCAAAACCCAAAGTACGAGTTCAACTCGCGTGGTGAGGGTTCCGTATATAATACACAAAAATATTGAGAATTTTCCCGTTACTTTGATGAATACTCAAACTTCTTATAGGTTTTCCTGTAATCTTTAGGCAAGGAACCAATTTCCATATTTTTTTCAGAATTTTAATCCTAGTCGTTTCGGAGATAAGGGGGGGGGGGGGGGGGGGGGTCAATTTTTGTCTTTTTTCCTAAATTACTTTAAATCTGTTTTTGCTAAAATTATTAAAAAAAATATCTGAGATGCTTACTACGACCCCTTTCAATTGATATGTCACACAATATATAGTTTGCGAAACTTTTTTTGAAATTATGCAGTTTACCCCCCCAAAAGTGGCCCCCTTGTTCAGAATTTATTAATTTACTTTACGCGTTCATCTTTGGGTCACCAATTTACATATGTTTACCAAGTATCAACTCAATCGGTCCAATAGTTTCGGAGCAAATTGGCTGTGACAGACGAACAGACAGACGCACGAGTGATCCTATAAGGGTTCTGTTTTTTTCCTTTTGAGGTACGGAACCCTAAAAAATTGGTTCTGTAGGTATCTTAAACGCTCTGGAGCCGTAGCATGGTTGGCCTTATCACGCTACAAGTGACAAGATAAGTGCGTCGTCTCGTTCTATCGAACGGTGTCAGCCAGTGACGCACGCTATATCCTATCGCCTATCGCGTGACAAGGCCAACCATGCTACGGGGCCTGGTGGAACACACGTAAGTACAAACATATCCCTTCCTTGCGGCTCTGCTGTAGTCGGGCAAAAAATAGAGTATGGCCATGGTCTCCTATAAATCACGCCGTACGCTGTGTCACAATGCTTACTATTGGAGATGTACGTTGTGGCTTGTGGCCGACGATCACGACGGCACCATGAGTACGACGAATTTGACAGCTCGAACTTGCGAGAATCGAAATTTATTCGAGGCGCGTTTGTTCGATCGCGTCGGAAGTAGAGTAATGTGTATTTTCGATGGCTACTCATGTATGTGTGTTTACATCTCCATAGTAAACATTGCGACGCAGCGTACGGCGTGATTTATACTTAGGAGAACATAGCCTATAAAGACCTTAGTCGAAGTATTGGGAAGCTATAGGTACGTTTAATGGTGCTGATGGACATGTTACTTACCGTAACCGCCGCCGCCGCCGCCGCCGCCGCTGGTGATGATCTTGATGATCTTCACCTCTGCAATAATAAGAAGAAAAACGCGTGTTTTATGTAGGGTAATGCTACGTAGGTTTAAATTAATAACATACCTATTTAAACTTTTTGGCTTTGTTTCTGTTAACATTGAATAATGTGACGTTTTTCACGAAACATTATATAATCTGTGAAGAAACTACGTTCTAGTAGAAGCACAGATTATATAATAGGGATTAGAACGTTTTTAGGTCTTTGAATTGGTCCGTTAAATTGAATTTACACCTACAATTTGGTTTAATGGTTTTGGGCGAAAACTTACGGCCACCGCCGCCGCTTCCACCGGACCAGCCGCCGCCGCCGCCGCCGCCGCCAGATTTCCAGCCGCCACCGCCGCCGCTTGGCCAGCCGCCGCCGCCGCCGCCACCGCTGGACCAGCCGCCGCCGCCGCCGCCGCTGGACCAGCCGCCACCGCCGCCGCCGCTAGACCAGCCGCTGCTGCCGCCGCCGATGTACCCGGCGTGAGCGACTACGGCCAAAGCCAACAAACATACGAATACCTGAAACAGAGGTCACAGTGTCAATTTAGGGATTTTCTGAATATAGGTAGGTATTAATCAGCTGTTTTCTATTGGGCCTTACTTTTACAAGCCAAAGCCATTAAGCCACTTGTAATTAACTACCTACTTAATAAACTACACATAATACCTACTTTACTTACAAGCTATGCTTAGTTTGGGTCTAGGTCGATTTGTGTTAGACTAAATAATATTGTCACCCAATAAGTATGTATTGTACCTAATTAAAAGTTTTGCGATTTTCGCCCACTCACTTCAAATTTGCCAAGCATTTGTAAATTCGATGACGATGTTGACGATCTAAATATTAGGGGACTAATGGGACTATGCAATAGCAAGAAACAAAAACTTTAATTATTCGTAGTTGATTTCGAGATAAACTCTTAATGATAAAATAAAAAGACGAATTATTCTCAACCTTATTTGAAAGTGCAAGCATACGTGCAACTCAAGAACTTCCTACCAAAAAAACCGGCCAAGTACGTGTCGGACCACGCAAAACGAAGGGTTCCGTGCCTATTAAAAAGGTCGTATCGTCACAGAAATCTTACGGCACTTACGTCCTTTTCTTTAAGGAAGGCAGTTTTTCAGCACTATCTCGAAAACCTTTGAACCGATCTTGTTCAAAACAATTTTCGGTGAATGAACTAAATAAGCCAGGTCCATGATTTTTTTCATGTTTTTAAAATACACCGTTCAAAAATTAGAGAGGGGGGGGGGGGACAGAATTTTAGTGACTTTCGGGGCGATTATCTCCGATTATATTCACTTAATCAAAAAAATTGCTGTGAAACTTTATATTTATTTTGAAAGGCCTATTGATTGAAGTGGTCACACGTGGGCTTACAATGAAAAAAAAATTGACTTAGTTTTATGTATTAAAATTTTTTTTTTAGTCATTTTAATTACAAATCTGTAGCGGCTAACAAAATACACCTATCCTCAAAACTATATTCAAATACAAAATAGTTTTCGAGTAAACTGCCTGTGACATACGGACAGACGGACATGATGAAACTATAGGTAAGGGTTCCGTTTTTGCCATTTTGGCTACGGAACCCTAAAAATACATACAATATTTCCGTGTTGCATTAAGTTTGAATAGGTACTACTTAATTGAGGAAATTAGCTGCCTCTCGTTCAGTATTTAAGAACTTTTTATTACCGGTTATTAAGAATTCAAAAGCCTAGTTTCCTCATAAAAAGCATGCTCTCACACTCTTAGATAATTTTTAAAGCAATGCTCAGTTGCGGTGATATATTATCTCACCGAAAAAATTGAAAGTAATTACGGAGATGAAAGGCAGATCTCAGAGCGAAGGTGACTCGTTAATATAATATACGTATGTTAGTATATGTTTGTTACCTTCATGATTGAAGCTGGGCGATGAGTGCTTGTCTGGGGGTCGGTGGTCTGGCGTTATATACTAGGCATCTCCCACTTTCGACGAGGTCTGCCTGTCCGTTCACAAGACGCTTTGCAGTGGACTGCGAGCTATCCCCTTGTATGATATGACCTCTACATTTATAACGACTACGCGTGTGTTGAGGTCAGACTTATAACGGTGGGTCTTTAGTGTGGTCGGTAAACTTTGTGAATAGCTTTGCACACGGAGAGGAAGCGAATCCGCGCCGCTGATGCAACCCATTGTGCCTTGCTCCCAGCCCGTCATCTCTGATGCCTTGAGCATAGTACCTATGGGTCTACAAAGACATGCGCTCGTCAGCGCGTAGAACAGACCCCTAGATTCATAATAACTATACGCACAAGAGGTCAAAGTTATAATGGTATAACTTTAACCGCCCTGGATTGCCGTCGGTTGTGTCTCGTCATGTTAATTGGCCATGTTTTTTGAAGAGGTCCTTTTTTCGGAAATCGGCTTAAAGATCGGAAATTGCACCTCTTTTATTTTTATTCCTTGTTATTTATTCGAAATACCCTTTTAAGTGATCGAGTATATGCGAGAGATGACATGGACATAGTTAAACGAAAAGGACTCAATCCACGAAACAGCCAGAAGTGGAGTCAATACCTATGCCACAGTGGTCCTTAGGGTCTAGCTAGACTATCTATCAGCAAAAAACCGGACAAGTGCGAGTTCAACTCGCGTGGTGAGGGTTCCGTAAAATATTGAGAATTTTCCCGTTACTTTGAATACTCAAACTTCTTATAGGTTTTCCTGTAATCTTTAGGCAAGGAACTATTTTCCATATTTATTTCAGAATTTTAATCCCAGTAGTTTCGGAGATAAGGGGGGGGGGGGGGGGATGGTCAATTTTCGTCTTTTTTGAATGAATGAATGAATGAATGAATGGTTTATTCATAATTAATACATGGTTACATAAGATCTTAAATATCTATACATATTTCGTCCCATAATATATTCAGCCAGGTCAGGCATATGAAAACTTAGGTCAGTGATTTAAACACTCAGTCTATTCCAGTCATTAAGTAATTATAGCATAATAGTCATCTAATAGTAAATATTAAATTATTTCATTGCACACTAAATTAAATTGATTTATATAAATAACATTGATAGAATTCTAATTAAATTACTTAAATAACAATAACAGTCAGATATCATTTACCATTATATGTCACATGCTTCGTCAAATCTATAATCCAAAAATTCCTTAATACTATAGAAACATTTGTCAGCTAACATTTTGTGCAACTTTATTTTAAATTCATGAACAGGCAGTATTCTAAGTGCGGCAGGTAGTTTATTGAAGATACTGACGCACATATTATGAGCACTTTTTTTCCTAAATTACTTCAAATCTGTTTTTGCTAAAATTATTAAAAAAATATCTGACATGCTCACAACAACCCCTTTCATTTGATATGTCACACCACACATTACAGTTTGCGAAACTTTTTTTTTATTTTCCAGTTTATCCCACAAAAGTGGCCCCCTTGTTCAGAATTCATTAATTTACTTTACGCGTTCATCTTTGGGTCACCAATTTACATATGTTTACCAAATTTCAACTCAATCAGTTCAGTAGTTTCGGAGCAAATCGGCTGTGACAGACGGACAGACAGACGCACGAGGGTCCGGGTAAGTCCGGGAGGGTAAGGGTTCCGTTGTTTTCCTTTTCAGGTACGGAACCCTAAAAATAAATTATCGAAATTAATTCACTAGATAGGTAAAGAATAATCGCTGAAAAACCAACATACTACCGTACCCAACGGGTAAAAACGGGACCCTATTACTAAGACTTCGCTGTCCGTCCGTCCGTCCGTCTGTCTGTCACCAGGCTGTATTTAAAGAACCGTGATAGCTAGACTTCCCCCCCCCTCTTATCTCCGAAACTACTAGGCTTAAAATTCTAAAAAAATATGAAAAACCTATAAGAAGTTTGAGTATTCAAAGTAACGGGAAAATTCTCAATATTTTACGGAACCCTCACCACGCGAGTTGAACTCGCACTTGCCCGGTTTTTTAATTACTAGTAGGTACTTTCAGAATAATTTCATACAAATTTAAAGGAATAAAATTAAACATAGAAATATATTAAATTACAAATTTACAAAATTAATTAACAAATAAATTTTGATGAATATAAAATATTACGCTAGATAGAAGTCTCGTTATACTTTTCCGGTAATATTTTTCAACATTGTCCTTTATAAATGAAAATTTTACCACTAGAAAAAAAAAGAAAAACTGTTTTAGAATGTTCAATTCAATTCCTTTCATACGATACCCCACTTGGCCTACTAACTACACTTTGAATTTTTACCTCGACTCTTATCCGTCCTTTGTTATAGAAATTGTTTTTTTTTTTTTTTTTTCATTTTCCATACACGTGGATTAGCTTTGTTTATGACTATTTCAAATTGATAGCTTTATTAGTTCCTGAGATATTTGACTTTGTGACAGATAGACAGACGGACGGAGTCGCATCAATAGGGTTCCGTTTTTAGGGTTCCTTAGCCAAAATGGCAAAAACGGAACTTTTAGTTTTATGTATGGAGTGAATCCCTAAAAAAATTTTTTTAGTCATTTTAATTACAAAACTATGTAACGGCTAACAGAATACTTACACTTATCCTCAAAATTTTATTCAAATACACCTTATAGTTTTCGAGTAAAATGCCTGTGACATACGGACATGACGAAACTAATAGGGTTCCGTTTTCGCCATTTTGGCTACGGAACGCTAAAAATTGTCCCAAGCTTCACATTCAGATAATCTCTCACCCCTTGAAGGACATTCAGAGGGCATCTAACTTGTGGATTCGTTTTTCACCACGAAGGCACGTTTTCTTGTTAAAATTGCACACTGCACAGCGATCAACTATTAACTAGTTATTAACAAGCCCTAGCACAACACAATTAAATTATCGGTGTATTTTGGTTAAGTTAGGTTCAGTTCCAGACCGCTTGTACCATTAATAGTTTAGAACAAGGTAGGTCGATTTGCCCAAGATTGTCTCTAGATATTTTATTTAATCTCATTATTTTCCAAATGTCGTAACGTGTAGCGTGCAATTACAGCATCTATACACTCCTTACCTGCGGCTTAATGGCACAAGTAACAAGTTAGCAGGAAAAAACGGTTCCGTGAAAGGAGCTGATGGTTACTTAATAGCTAAATTTGCCACTCGCGAGCACATCTGAGGTGGTGGCGTGAACTATCCAAAACATGAGGCTAATGAAAGCAACTTGCGACATGCAGATCCAACGCAACTGTTTGTCAACTAAAACATTAAGATCAGACCGTCGCCGTCGCTTAGCTCGCTATACCTAGTTTAACATGGTCGCCGTTATGTCTGACTTAAATTATACACATAGCTAGTGTCACTAGCACTCGCGATCGTGCTAGCTATAATTATGTAAGGATGTTCTTGGATAAAGTTTGGTCTGTTGGCCTAGTGACAAAAAAAAACCATTTTTTTTTGTTTCTAGCATAGGCTAGGCTAGCACTTAATATCTCGGAACCACAATAGCGTGTGTTCCGCTGCTGGGCCTAGGCCTCTTCCCAAAACCTCTATGGGCTTAAGGGCTAAAGACTGTAAGCGATAAAATCTGGGCATACCTGATCTAAGTAAGTAGTATATTTTTCTACCAACTGCTTCTTAAGACACAGCACTTTTTTAAATAATCCATAGATACTATAAAATAAAAATACAATCATATCAAAATGTATGAGCATGTATGAGTTTTTGCGTTATTATATTATACATTATACATTCCAACATACTTATTATTTTTTGTACATCAAATTCTGACAATGGTCATTCACTTTCTACTACAATACCATTATCGTATTGACATTATAAAAAAAGTGTTTTACACTTTTTAGAATCATCTGACTAAAAAGTTACATTAGTTGACTGGTTTCTACTCGGGGTAGCCAGCTCACTTCAAGCACTGAATCGTTTTTGTATGGAAGACAATTATTTAACAAATATCAGCCAAGAAGAAAATGAGCTAAAAAGTGGTAAATATTTCCTAGCTGCCCCAAACGTCAATTAAAAAATGTTGTTTTTTTTAATGTGAAAAGATAATTTAATAAAGCATCAAATAGCTCGTCCAACACTTACAAAAAACCTAATATATCAATAATTTTGAGGCAGAAACCTACCAGACTGTCAGAATTTGCTATACAAAAAATAATAAGTAGATGTTGGAATGTATAACACGAAAACTCATACATATGCTCATACATGTAGATATGATTGTATTTTTATTTTATAGTATTACTAGCTTTTGCCCACGGCTTCGCCCGCGTACTAAGAGTAATGTTAACCGTCTACAAAAAAGGTGCATCTCAGTTTCAGTCTTTTATATATTTAGATCGACTCTACATATCGAACATAGACTACATATCAAATCTACATATCGACTCTACATATTTAGATAGATGTCCACTGTGTACTTAGATAGGTGTCGACTCTACATATCGACTACATATCGACTCTACATATCGGCTCTACATATCGACTCTACATATCTGGACCCCCATATAGAATTTCACCCCTTCTTTTAAGGGGTTAAGTGCAGATTTCCAAAAAAAAATGATGCACGATTTTTTTGTTAGTCACAAATAGTCCGCATACCAATTTTTAGCTTTCTACCTTGAAAATTGCGGAATGCTCCATAGTCCATACAAACTTCCACCCCCCATTTTGGGGAAGTGGGGGGTTAGAAAGAGACAAAAAGTAGCCTATGTCACTCTCCATCCCTTCAACTATCTCCACTTAAAAAATCACGTCAATTCGACGCCCCGTTTTGCCGTGAAAGACGGACAAACAAACAAACAAACACATACACTTTCCCATTTATAATATTAGTATGGATTTCTATGGGTTATTTAAAAAAAGTGATGTTTATAAGCAGATATGCAAATATACTAGGTAGATCTGCTGGGCGATCACGTATGGCATTTAGGGAGTGCTATCTCAATTCAATTAAATTTTTGTTATATGGCTCCATCAAAGCCTTGATGATTCCGCCAATGTCGAGTTTGGATAAGACACGGCCAGTATTTAAGAGTGCAATCTCGGTATTCCGAGATCTCGAAAAATACCTTGCCACGCCACCGCCGATATAAACTCGAATATGAATATAAACGCTGCAAGCGCTCTGGAGCCGTAGCATGGTTGGCCTTATCACGCGACAAGTGACAAGATACGAGCGAGCGTCGTCTCGTTCTATCGAACGGTGTCAGCCAGTGACGCACGCTCTATCCTATCACCTATCGCGTGACAAGGCCAACCATGCTACGGCTCCTGCTCATCCCGGCGCTAGAGTGGAAGGGGAAAGGGAGTAGATAACGATGACGATGATGATAATGTCAGTTTGTAAGAAATCGTTAACGCTAAAACACCTCTTCTCTTAAGAGAGAGAGATTATCGAGTTCTTCATTTATGAAGAACTCGATGATAATTGATATTTAAACTCATAAGGCAAGAAATAAATCTCTTCGAATCAGGCGGGGCAAAAGGGCAGCGTCTGCAGTTAGCATATCAATGCTTGTCATATGTCGTACCAACTTGCGTAGAAGCAGAACGGGCCTTTTCTGCTGCTGGATATATTACAAGGAGAATCTGAAGCCAGTTGTCTGATACGACTCAAGACATGTTGTGTTTTTAGGGTTCCGTACCCAACGGGTAAAAACGGGACCCTATTACTAAGACTTCGCTGTCCGTCCGTCCGTCCGTCTTTCTGTCACCGGGCTGTATCTCAAGAACCGTGATAGCTAGAGAGTTGAAATTTTCACAGATTATGTATTTCTGTTGCCGCTATAACAACAAATACAAAAAAACCGGCCAATTGCGAGTCGGACTGGGGCTCCCATACAACCGACATGATTTTTTTGCCGTTTTCATAGACCCTTCGTGCGCGAGTCCGACTCGCACTTGGCCGGTTTTTTAAGTTTTTTTTTTTAAACTAACCCATACGTTTATTTTTTATATTATTTCATCCTTAGACTAATATTTTTTGCCGATATTGATTATAATATGTATATACAAAATCATTCTAAGATTTGGGGGTCTCGCAAAATACCGAGATCTCGCAAGATTAGGCGCCTTAAATCTTGCAAATATCGAGATTGAAGAATATGCTGCAAGATTGCACTCCCTAAACGCATTTGATTGTACGCGCGTCAGGTAGATTTAAATGTTACTTTTTATATGAAAAAACCGGTCAAGTGCGAGTCTGACTCGCGCACCGAGGGTTCCGTACGAAATATCATACAACACACACTTGCGCCACCAAGGAACTCGGTATGTACAGTAAGGGAAATGTATTCACGTACCACCGTAGAACGCAATTGACAGGCCGCCGTCACTCGAACTCGAGTGTTAGGTATGTCACCATATTGCGATATAGCCGAGGCAAAATACGGTTTCGAAAAACATTAATTTATAATAGCGTTTTTTTTGTTTATTTCATTTTAAAACATTATTCTAAGATGCTTTATTCAAGAATCCAACAAACTTTCCACCCGGAAGTAATTATATAGATTTAAATTAAACATTCATTGTCTTTTTTATTTTATTTATATTCAATATTGTAAAGCAAATGTAAATGAACCTAAATAAAGATAAAAAAAATATAAATATTTATCCGGACTTTTTAGGAGCTAATTAAATATTGTTTTTTTGATGTCTGATTTTTTGTTGGATTTTGCCTCTAGGTAACAATTTAATTGATAATATATCCGTTACATTAAAAAAATTTGCTATTATAAATTATTTCCAAATATGTCATTTTTTCCATACAAGTTGTCAGTTCATTGCGTGGACTAATAGGGTTCTACGGTGGCACGTTAATACTGTATGTTGGTTTTTCAGCGATAATTCTTTATCAAGTTAATTAATTTCGATAATTCTTTTTTTATTTGCTAGAAGGTACTTTCAGAACACTTTCATACGAATTTGAAAGAAAAAAATTAAACACAGAAGTATTAAATTACAAACAAAATTTACATATATTTTTGAAGAATAAAAAAAAATACGCTAGATAGAGGTCTCGTTATACTTTTCCGGTAATACTCACGTTAAATATGCAATATAATATACAAATTTTTCGCTTGGATAACTTCGGAGATAAGGGGGGAATGGTAATTTTTTTCAACATTTTTCTTTATAAATCAAAATTTTACCACTGTAGAAAAAAAGAAAAACTGTTTTAGAATATTACAATTCAATCCCTTTCATATGATACAACACTTGGCCTACTAACTAGACTGAATTTTTGCCCCCCCCCTTTTATCCGCCCTTTTTTATACAAATTAAAAGGATATATTAAAATTTTTCATTTTTCACACACGAGGATTAGCTTTGTTTACAACTATTCAAAGTTTCAAATCGATACCATTAGTAGTTCCTGAGATATTTGACTTTGTGACAGACAGACAGACGGACGGAGTCGCACCACCATAAGGGTTCCGTTTTTACAATTTTGGTCCGGAACCCTGAAAATGACAGCTGGATCTACCTAACACGCGTTCAAAACGTTACGTGATTACCCCCCAGCCCCCCTATTCTGTAACTTGTTTAAGCTCACCACAACGCTCACCCACAAATATATCTTGACACCGCGATGCGTAGTAACTAAGCGGAGGTAGAGGTCTAGTTTCGTAGCGGGTGACCGGCGGGGTGAACCGCATTTGCGCGTAGCGAATAACAGCCCAGGTATGCCCAGATTTTATCGCGTACAGTCTTTAGTTACACAAGTAGAACATATTTTCAAAAGATACCGTAATAACAGCTTTTTACGACTAGGTAAGAGAGATAATTTATTACAATCGTATTAGATTAGACGAATTGTACCTTCTTTCTAAGTCGTAGTCGGATAGAAAGAAGTTCCATATCACTATCAGCACCTATCAGCCTTCTGTCAAATGGAGTCGTTCAACTCCGGCAACGAAGGTTTTTACGTTCATTTTAATTTAATCCCATATTACAGCAACCAGCGGCAAACAAACTTTTAAAATTATGGCTTGTTAAATACTCCTGCCGGAAAATGGTCTTGCGGCAAGGCTAAGATGATTGTGAGTTTTTAGGGTTCCGATACCTCAAAAGGAAAAAACGGAATCCTTATAGGATCACTCGGTTGTCTGTCTGTCCGTCTGTCACAGCCGATTTTCTTCGAAACTACTGGACCGATTGAGTTGAAATTTGGTACACTTATGTAAATTGGTGACCCAAAGATGGACGCGTAATGTAAATTAATGAATTCTGAACATGGGGGGCACCTTTGGGGACTAAACTGGAAAAAAAAAAAAAAAGTTTCGCAAACTGTATTGTGTGACATATCAAATGAAAGGGGTTGTTGTAAGCATGTCAGATATATTTTTTTTATAATTTTAGCAAAAACAGATTTGAAGTACCTAATTTAGGAAAAAAGACGAAAATTGACCATTCCTCCCCCCTTATCTCCGAAACTACTAGGATTAAAATTCTGAAAAAAATATGAAAAATAGTTCCTTGCCTAAAGATTACAGGAAGACCTATAAGAAGTTTGAGTATTCAAAAACACTTATGAAATTTAGATTATATATAAACCCTCCCTCACCACGCGAGTTGAACTCGCACTTGTCCGGTTTTTTTTTATTAGGTCCACGTTCATACCTATCTCTCGACGTGATTGCGTCAATAATTAAGCTAAATTAACCAGCTTTAGCGCGCGTATAACGCTTAGCATTGAGGTTAAAGGTAAGTCGGTGAGTTCGTTTTCATCTTAACCTTGTGTGTCGGTAGGTAAACACGCATGCATCAAAACAAAAACATGGTCGACCTGCGCGCAGTCTAAATTAACTACTTCTAAAGTCTAAACTAGTGGGTATAGTGGCTCTGCGGCAAGAAAACTCGCGATTTTTTTTTCAAAAAAATTTAAGAATTTATATTAGGTAGGTAACTGAGTCGACAAAAAGTTCTATAGGTATAATAATTGAACCTGCTCACAAAATTTCACGAGAATCGTTTGAGAAATGCGACCTGTTGTTTCGTATGTTCCGGGCATCCGGACATACGAAAGGATTTTGACTTTTTGACCCAAGCTGAAATGGAAAACTTCCTTCGCTTCGCTCGCTCGTTCAATTAAGTGCTGTCCAAATGAAGGCCTTCAGAACTAACCACTAAATTCAAAATGTACCAATATTTACCATCGCATCAAGAAATAATGCTTTTCGAGTTCTAATTAATACATACTAGAAATCAGCTGCTGACTGTACATTCGCTTAATATTTGAGGAGTTCCGTTGATTCCGATTCCTCACGGCGGTATAACAGTATTAACCATTTGAACGCCAAGAACACCCTAAAGGAAAGGTGTTGCCCGTGTTATGGCGTACACTGTCAAAGTCACCTTCATGATTTCGACTAAGGTAATATTCACACTGTTATGGAAAAATGTTGGCATGTCAGTGTCACTTTAGTACGCCAAGAACGGCGTCCAAAAGGTTACGCCGTCGAATTAGGAACCTGCATTTAGTTTTTAAATCAGATAGAGCACAGTACTAAGTGTAAAAAAAACCGGTCAAGTGCGAGTCTGCCTCGCGTACCGAGGGTTCCGTACAAAATTGCATACAACTTTCCCGTCTTGCCTCGCCCATTCATTTAGAAAAATCTTAACAACGCATTGTGCCTATAGCTAAGTCATGAATACCTATACAGCGCCATTTATCATTATTTTTGTTACTAACTTGCGCGACCGAAGAACTCGGTATGTTGGTTTTTCAGCGATAATTCTTTATCAAGTGAATTCATTTCGATAATTCTCTTTTTATTGGTTTTTTTTTTTCAACATTATCCTGTATAAATCAAAATTTTATCACCGTAAAAAAAAGAAAAACTGTTTTAGAATATGTAATTCAAGCCCTTTCATATAATACCCTATTTGACCTACTAACTACACTGAATTTATGCTCTCCCTCTTATCTGTCCTTTTTTATAGAAATTAAAAAAAAAAAACCATACATGTGGATTAACAACTTTGTTAACAACTATAATCCAAATTACAAATTGATAGCATTAGTAGTTCCTGAGATATTTGACTTTGTGACAGACAGACAGACAGACGGACGGAGTCGCACCATAAGGTTTTTGCCTTTTTGGTCCGGAACCCTAAAAAGGTAAGTTTAGGAATAGTAGTTAGCAAATTATATATGCATTATTATAATTGTGTAAGATGGGCAGATAATGCAGTTCCGGAGAGTGAGCAGTGTTTTTCGACATTGACTGCTTAATCTGCGGACTGAGTTTCGCAACTCGCTGTTGGGACACGGTAAGTAGGTATGTGCTGTCGAGAGAAGAGCAACCCTCAAGCAAGAGATGTCATGCCTAAGCATAAAACCGCGCGCGAACTGATTCGCTTAATTCCTTTTGTGTGTTCCTGACTGACTTAGTTCCTGCGGGGCTAGCGCAACTGACGCCGCACCGCGACGCGAGTCGAGAAAGCTCAACCCCCTTTTTCTAATTTGTACGGTGCGAGTGAGATAGGGGACGCTTAGTCGCGCGAGAAGCGACTGAGCAGCAAGTTGTGCTAGACGTGCTGTTGACCTAATGGCAGTCTTCCTAACGAATTTCTAGATTAAAGTTTTTTTTCTATGATGTACCTACAATACAATCAAGGGCACCAATATGTATAGGTACCTACACTTTTTCATATGTGAACAATAAAGTGCTAGAATATAAGTATACATGTTTATGATGCTGACTGTACCACACACCAATGGGTGAATCCACTTTTTTCTTTCACTAAGTAGTTGCCATGTTTACGTCTCCTGGGTAACTTTTAATTCAGTGATTTTGTGGGGTATCTAGATTTTTTTAACAGCCCATATTTGAGAGCCGTCATACCGGTACAATAAACGTCAATGATGATATAAATTGTACTGGGATGACAGCTGTCAAATATTGGATGTAAGGGCATTTTCACTATAAGTCCACCAATTTTTCTTTTTATGGTTCCGGTACCTCAAAAGGAAAAAAACTGAACCCTTATACTCTTATAGGATCACTCGGTTGTCTGTCTGTCCGTCTGTCACAGCCGATTTGCTCCGAAACTACTGGACCGATTGAGTTGAAATTTGGTACAGATATGTAAATTGGTGACCCAAAGATGGACGCGTAAAGTAAATTAATGAATTCTGAACAAGGGGGCTTCTTTTGGGAGGGGGTAAACTGCATAATTTCAAAAAAAGTTTCGCAAACTATATATTGTGTGACATATCAAATGAAAGGGGTCGTAGTAAGCATCTCAGTTTTTTTTATAATTTTAGTAAAAACAGATTTAAAGTAATTTAGGAAAAAATACGAATTTTGACAATTCCGCCCCCCCACCCCTATAAGAAGTTTGAGTGTTCAAAGTAACGGGAAAATTCCCAATATTTTACGGAACCCTCACCACGCGAGTTGAACTCGCACTTTTTTATGGGTTATCTTCTGTCATATTGTTAACAACAAGGAATAGTTGATTAATCCAAACACGATTTCACCTTGAGCTTAAATTATGTCTAACGTAAGTAACCCAACTCACAAAACATTAGGTAGTTCATTACATTTTATACATATTAAGATAATTTTACAATATTCAGAGTAGGTACAGATGTAGTGCACAAATTATTTCCATCGTGTTTTATCGGAAAAGTTCGTATTTATTGTGCTCTCTCAATTAGCTTCAGTATCCATCATACCACCGTAGGGGCAGGTCGTATTCAGCAGCAGTTTACGTACATAACAATACAATACAATACAAATACTCTTTATTGCACACTATACGACACCCACGTGAACAGAGGTGCTACCTATTCGCATCAAAATCATAACATGCATTTACTTAATCGCCGCAAATAATAATATGACCGTGTGTTCAAATCATCAAAACAATTCTAAAGCTTGACCTTACGATGTTGCCACATTTATTTGGAAGCCACAAGTTAATAATTACTCTTCACCCGCCCCACGGCCTTCGCTCTAAATTACATATCTTGAACTTTTGCGTGCATTTATATATTTCCAATCACTCGTACTTTTATAATGGCAACTAAGTATAAAGCCTAATTACGCTGTGACTTTATGCAAGATGGAGCTTCGGTCAGGTTTTTGCGGCCGGTTCTTTGTTATAGCATTATCTAGATTACCTAATAGTGACAGTGCTTCAGTGTAGGTACCTATCAGTCTATTATTGAACATTATCTTCTACGACAGTTTATTCAACCTGTGGGTCGCGACCGCCTGCGGGTTCGCATAGGCGCTTGAAGGGGGTTGCATTGCAGCACTTGCAACTAGGTACAGTCGACGCCAAAAATACCACAAAAAATACCATAAATAATATACACTTTTGCACCTTATTCCATTGCAATAAGGCGAATATTGTAAACGTATTTTTGGCGTCGACTGTACAGTAAGGGAAATGTATGCACGTACCACCGTAGAACCCTATCGCAATAAGGTGACATATCTATCGCTCGAGTTTGAGTGACGGCGTTCTACTGTGGTACGTGAATAAGTACATTTCCCTTACTGTATGTACCTAGTTATGTTGTTAAAGTTATGTAAACTAGTAAGTAATTTAATACATTTAAATGAACACCCCAGTAATTCCCGAAAGTTTAATCCGGTAAGAACTAATTAATTTTTCATGACGTGTTCGACCGACACCACCGAAACACCATTCACCGCTCACCGTTCTTACGACATTATCATATGAAGGTTGCCGTGAAACCCGATAAATTGCGTAAAAGTATTATTAAGTTTTTTGAATATAGTTCTTATTTCAAAAAGTAATTATTTTGATTTATCGGGTTTTACCAGGCAACCCTCGATTATATTAGATAAAAGTCCAAAACCTGACAAGCAAATAAAGATTAATAAGAATGCCTGACTTGTATTTTTACGGTGGAAGAGTTTCGAGACATTTTATTACATGGAATGTTTTTATAAATTAAATAGTCATTCATTTCAGATTTGCATCCACATGTTTACACAATTAATAGTACATAACTGCAGACGCTGGGAAAGAAGGGCTTGCCGGGTGAGTAGGTATAGACGGATAGTGATACGAAGCCGGCAAGCCCTTTTCACGGCCAGGCAGTGGTTTTCTCAAACATATGCAATGAAATAAAACAATACACCACTCACAATAGTACATTAATTTTCCCTCCAATCCCTCCATACTTAATGTTTTTTTTTTACGAAAGTCGTCCGTATTTCGCGTGTGTAGTGTTTGAATAGACCCTATTAGGGCCATTATACATAACCTGATAATAAGAATCTTAATTTCTATAATCAATACAATAAATGCAGAGGATTCTAAATATTGTCTATGGTCTCTGGTGACTTACGTATAGATAATATTTTAATTTATTCATCAACACATTGAATCATACAGATTTGTTTTCTTAATAAAGGTTCGTGTGTAATAGGCATTAACGCTGATATTTTGGTCCGATAACCATTCAGCCACTAGAAAAAATAAAAAATATATAAATCAGCTGTTTAGCCTGTTGATGAACACAGACGCCATGTTAACATTAAAATTTAAAAAAAAATACTTCCCGGCCTAGGCCTTCAATTTTGCATGAAATTCCTTTACAGTTCTCTCGAGTTGTTCCGCCCGAAACATATACTTTGAAGCCTGTTATAACGCACGTAAGGACGACATTTCATTGCATGTTTGAGAAAAATAAGTTATTAAAAAAATAATACCCATTCAAAAAATTACATAACGGTGTTAGAAAACATTATTTTACATCTAGTGTTAGTACTTAAACATTATGATGACGTGGAGCGCAATGCAGTGGTTTAGGTAAGCCCCATTCCACCTGCCGGCAAACATTGCTAGGATGCTGTTGGTGCTGGCACAGATTATATAATAGTTCTAACGAACAGATACTCGACTCTGAATAAAAACGCGCATACCTACCGCTTTCCATGCCTACTAAATTTAACAATGGAGCAACCTTGAACGCGCCGGTCGTTGCCCGCACTCCCCGGCCAATAGACGCTAGGGTTGACACCGCTTAGAAATGATGTTATAATTAATAGTTGAGTGAAATAAAAAACAGTTTATTCTTTGAAATATTTTTTATAATGATGTGTAACCAACTACAATTGCTTCACCTTGATGTAATGTTGCACGAATTTTTATCCTTCTCTAAATGTTTAGCGCGTGAGCGCGTTGAGCAAAATAGGTGAACCGTGCGTGCCTCAACCAGAGGCTGCTCTAATTCGTACGCACCTTAACGATAGTTTAAATTTATTGTAGTTTTATTAGAACATCACACGTTCGTTACTCAGATACTTACATGTCAATTTTAATGTTAAAGTTGAGATTTATGGCATGACAATTATATTTTGGCAGTCTGGTAGGTGATATGTACGGGCACGCGTATGAAGAGTTACGCAATTGCCCTGCTGTATGTATCTACGTAACAGACGTCGTAACGTTTTAATTAATAAAAATACAAGTTTATTTAAAGAACCTACTTTATAATTATTTTAAATTCAAAGGTTTTTGTATAAATTATAACGCATGTGGTGTTTACCTATAAGTGATTGTGACATCTATCTTTACAATGCAAAATGAATGAAATCATGAATGTACTGATGTTAACAATTAGTTGGTGAACCTAAATAAAAAAAATAAAAATCTGCGTTCAGCTGCCACAACAAATCCTCAAATCAATAAAGGGTCGGCAACGCGCTTGTGATTCTTCTGGAATCGCAATCGTCCAAAGGCTACGGTGTCTGTCTGCCACCGTCGTAGTATTAAAAAAAAAACATTGTGTCGGCTAGGACGTTTTATTATTCGTGCAGAACCACACATTCCATGCACTTCACTGATTAGATTAATTTAATTGTTATTCAATATTCATTTTTCTAAAGACTTTGCGGAGATTCTGCCTGTATCTGAACTCCATAGCTACATACCTACATACAGGCATATCAACGCAGCATGTTAAATAAAATGTAATGTCAAGTATCTCTCACCCTGTCTATGGTTACGACAGTCTGAATGTAGGTACCTATTAATTTACCAGCTACCTACCACATAGGTTTAACAAAACGAAACTTGTTGTGTAGGTAACTTAATTTTTTTAAGTTTAGTAGGTTTATCCCGACGACAGTAGTATATAAATAACGACATATTGTATAATAGTTTAAAAGTAGCATTGCAAACTTGGAATTAGTCACTAGGCATAAGTTGTTTTAAAATATTCTGATTAGATACGTGTTTCATCCTCGCGAGTGCATTCCAAGCACTTCCAAAAGGTTATAAGTCCCCATAGCAACGACGATGTTTACGCCCTTTCTTAGGCCGTGCAATGCATGCACCCCGCAAATCTTACTAAGTAAACTATTATACTAATTGCTGCTAGACAGGGATAAATATAAACATGAAATCAATACAAACAACGGAGTGGCGGAGTACCTAAACTTGTCGGAGGCTCGGGGTAGGTACCTGGTTTCAAATCTTCTCTTTGCCGGTAAAGAGATGGGATTCGACGACGGTTGCACTGGTTTTAAAATATTCACGATTCTCCCAGTTTCGCCATCCAAAAGTTCGCCGGAGTGCCTACAAGTCGTGTGATAATGAAAATATATATATATATATATGACTAAACTCACCCCAATAAGTTCACTTCACTTTTCTTCATAAAAATTGACCGGCCAGTCGTTTGACATTTGCAGTAGCTTAGTGTCGTTGACGAGTTCTAACGGCGTTCTGACGGCTCCTCATCGCCGCCGACGCAAACCGGAGATGACCGAAGATCTCCGAATGTAAACTTTCCCACCCCAGTGCGAGACAGATATACAAAATAGTGTGTGTATAAATAGGATGGCGAGTGACATGACTGAATGTATAGTTTGCATGTTGGTAACATAAATTACGCTCAGAAACCGATAAAGATTTGGCAATAAAATGAAACAGTACCTATACAAAATTACCGAAACTCAGGCAGGCCTTAAAAATGTATTACGTATTTGAAAGTATTTGAAATAGGTATTAGGTGTTCCGTAAAAAACATTACGAACTCATTTTTAAAGAATTGGTGAATAACTTTTCTTGTACGCGTAAGCAGCGTCCGGCCGTGAGCGCGTGCGTCAACCCACTGGCGGATGTACCGATTGCGGCGCGCAAAGTTTAGGTATAATTCTGAGTTCCCACGGCGCAGTTAGGTAGCACTGGTGCTGGCCTTCACCCTCCAAAGTAGCGATTTATGGTTTTTTTTTCCATTACGTTATATATAATGGTCTGGTCGGCAGTCCGCCAATTTCGCTCGTCTGGAAGCAGCTTATACGACTTGTTTATATATTTTTTAGTATTTTAAAGGTATAGCCGTTTTAACTTTTTCAAGTTTGGACCTCCACAAGTCATATAAAGTATTTAATGTTCTACAGAAAGCAAAATCAGTCCCTTTTTACCCGACTGCTTAAGGAAAGGAGGGTTATGTTTTTTGAGCGTATCTATGTATGTGTGTATGTCTTATTCTGTGGCACGCGCTGCAGCCTAAACCGTTTCACGGATTTCGAAATATGAGGTGTCGTTGGATTCCTATTATAGTACAGTCATTATAGATTTTGACCCGTGAATAATTAGTTCTTGGAGTTTTTTTTTGTAGGTACGACCTACGAAAAAAAAATCCAAGAACTAATTATTCACGGGTAGGGTCGGTTGTTTGGATATAATGACTGTACTATTAATCGTGGGAGTGACATAGGCAAAACTGCCGTGCTTCGATAATAGCAGTAACTTAAGTTAATGTCTACCTGATTCTGATTCAAATAAAGTAAACAATAGAATAATATTCCGAATACAGTTATTGCTGTTATCGTAAGCATGGCAGAAAAGGCAAGGCATATTTGCAAAAAAGCAGTTGGGTTTTTTGAAAATTCTTTTAATTCCACTTGTTCTAGGCATATTTTTACTGTTTTCCAATTCAGAATAGTGGTCTGAATCCAGGGATTCAGTTTTCGTTGCGATGCCCCTTCTTACACCATGTATATTTATTAAATCATTAATACGGCAAGTTCGAATACCTCGATTGAATTCAGGTAGTTGTTATGATTCTATAATCTATAAGAAAAAAACAGCTGACGATATGCCGAGGGAAAACAGATCATACATTTAAATACGCGATAGATGCTCCGCTCCGGTCTGGCTCCTGCGTTAAAAACTTCAGGGCTACGCGCGCATGCGCCTCACCCCACGCGTCACGCCTAACGAAACTAGACCTCTACCTACGCTTAGTTACTACGAATCGCGGTCTCAAGATATATATTTGTGGGTGAGCTTAAAACAAGTTACAGAATAGGGGGGCACGGCATCAGCTGACGAGTTTTCCACCGCGATAGAACCACAGCTGACGCGTTTATATATTTATAATAGCATATAAACTGACACTACTACTAAATTCAGTTGAGAGGATTTTTTTTACGTGTTCGTGTGATAGCTGACGGACTTTGCACCACTGTATTGGATTAACTATCATTTGATGATAAAATGAATCGAGAGGAAATGGCAATTTTGGGAGGCTTGTTGGTTGGTTACGTGGTTGGTTGACTACCAACCGACGGAGCCGCAGCTGACGTCCACGGGGTTTCATGATACAACATTCTGAACCTTCTCACAGAAAGTGACTGACAAAAAATGCTCCTAGCTCGCGGTCTATATAATGTTCATGCTAGACCCCGTCTTGTCGCACTGCACTGACATTGCTTTTCCGTAGAGCGTGAATGTCTTTTTTATCGACCGTCTCGATATCGACGTTTATATAATGCAACAAAGCGATTGAATTTTCGCCTTTTAAATCTTTGCTCAATCTCAATGAAAACGTCTTGAGAGTTGAGACAGTAAGTACAATAAGTAGACCTCATTGGTCTTAAGTGAAGCGAATAACCTAAGGTACACCCGAGACTTTTTCTTATTTTTTTATCATATATATTTATATCCGATAGTACCTATTGACTCCTTAATCAGTGACATATAACTCTAAGTAGGTACTACACTATCGACATTTAGATAGTTGTTTAAAAAAACATTTACGCTCTACGCAAAAGCAATATCGGTGCGACATATAACGGGGTCTATTCATGACGAAACCGCTGGTTGTTTTTTTTCTTAAATGTATCTAAGTAGGTACTTAAGTAAAATTGTTCGGGCTTATTCAATCAATGACCTTCTTGCGATACAATAACATACCTACCTACAATCCATACTAATCCATACTAATATTATAAATGGGAAAGTGTATGTGTTTGTTTGTTTGTTTGTTTGTTTGTTTGTTTGTTTGTCCGTCTTTCACGGCCTAACGGGGCGACGAATTGACGTGATTTTTTAAGTGGAGATAGTTGAAGGGATGGAGAGTGACATAGGCTACTTTTTGTCTCATTCTAACCCCCCACTTCCCTAAAATGGGGGGTGGAAGTTTGTATGGAGCATTCCGCAATTTTCAAGGTAGAAAGCTAAAAATTGGTATGTGGAATATTTGTGACTAACAAAAAAATCGTGCATCATTATTTTTTTTGGAAATCTGTACCCAACCCCTTAAAAGAGGGGGTGAAATTTTATATGGGACTTTTCGCAGTTTTCAAGGTAGGAAGCTAAAAATCGGTACACAGACTCTGTTACCAACGAAAAATACCTGCCTTTTTTTTGTTAATTTTCCCTCAGCCCCTAAAATAGGGGATGGAAATTTGTGTGAGACTCCGAAAAATTAGTACCTACAGGTTCTATGATACTAACGAATAATAAAATAATCTAACATGGGTATCGTTTCTATGGTTTATTTTTCAAATCCAACGTGGCTGACGTAAAATACCATCTCCCCTGTTGGGGTGAGCTGGGGTTGAAATGTCTAAATATCAATATGGGTGTCGTTTTTATGGTTTTTATGGACGTTATTACGAAAATGGCGTCGATTTTGAAATTTAATATTGTGGACATCTATCTTAATATGTAGAGTCGTTTTGTAGAGTCGATATGTAGAGTCGATATTCAGTAGCCATATAAATATCATAATACATTAAAATATCATTTCATAATATAAGACATACGAACGAACTGCCGCATCCATGTTCACCAGGGTCTATTAGTTTCGTAGATCGTTAACATCTGTTTATGCATGAATTGCTATCGATGGCTAATGTGTACGATCGCGCGCTGCATTCGTTGCCTAACAAATATAATTCTACCCACTTCCTTTTTTTTTCCTTACTGTACTCTTACTGCAACAAGTAACTATGTATAAAATATAAAATTAACACCGTCTGCAAGTTTAGTTTTTAGTTTTTACCATACTTATTTACTACAGGAAATGTTAATTAATTTTAATTTCTCATGTAAGTGAATTTGTTAATTCTTTATGAGAAAGAAATAAAGTTCTTAAACCAGATATGTAGAGTCGATATGTAGAGTCGATATGTAGAGTTGATATGTAGAGTCGATATGTAGAGTCGATATGTAGAGTCGATATGTATAGTCTATATGTAGTCGATATGTAGAGTCGATATGTAGAGTCGATTTGTAAAGTTGATATGTAGAGTCGTTATCTAGATTCGATAGGTAGTCGATATGTAGAGTCTATGTAGAGCCGATAATTACCGCACAGCCCAAACCGCTGGATCTAGAGATTCCAAATTTGGCACGTAGGTTCCTTAAGGGTGCACTAAGAAAGGATTTTTCAAAATTCACCCCCTAAGTGGGTGAAATGGTGGTCCAGAGTTTGTATGGGGAAACAAATTAAGTAAGAGTATTTCATTCAAAACTTCACAGGAGTATTACCAGCGATAAATGAGTAAGCATGGCATTAAGCTCGCCATTTCCACATATATTTTTGTATTTTGTGCAATAAATTTTAAATAAATAAATAAATATATATTTCAGGTTTTTTGAGAATTCAACCCCTAAAAGGGGAAAATGTGTTGGGACGTTAATTATGTAGAGTCGATATGTATAGCCTATATGTAGTCGATATGTAGAGTCGATATGTAGAGCCGATGAGTAAAGTTGATATGTAGAGTCGATTTGTAAAGTTGATATGTAGAGTCGTTATCTAGAGTCGAAAGATAGTCGATATGTACAGTCGATCTGAAGAGTCTATGTAGAGCTGATAATTAAATAAAAGAAGAAACTGGCTGACTGACTGACTGACATATCACCGCACAGCCCAAACCGCTGGATCTAGAGATTCCAAATTTGGCACGTAGGTTCCTTAAGGGTGCACTAAGAAAGGATTTTTCAAAATTCACCGCCTAAGTGGGTGAAATGGGGGTCCAGAGTTTGTATGGGGAAACAAATTAAGTAAGAGTATTTCATTCAAAACTTAACAGGAGTATTCCCAGCGATAAATGAGTAAGCATGGCATTAAGCTCGCCATTTGTACATATTTTTTTGTATTTTGTGCAATAAAGTTTAAATAAATAAATAAATATATATTTCAGGTTTTTTGAGAATTCAACCCCTAAAAGGGGAAAATGTGTTGACAATGTCTGAAAATCAACATGGGTATTGTTTCTATGGTTTATCGGGTCGCTGGTCGCTGATTACGAAAACAAGGATTTTAAAATCCAACGTGGCGGACGTGTAATACCATCTCCCCTGTTGGGGTGCGATGGGGTTGAAATGTCTAAATATCAATATGGGTGTCGTTTTTATGGTTTTTTGGGACGTTAATTATGAAAATCGCATCGATTTTGAAATTTAACATTGTAGACATGAAAATTCTTGAAAGTATTTGTGCCAAATTGCAATTCAATTGGAACATAGGGGTCAAACTGAGATGCACCTTTTTTATAGACGGTTAAAATTACTTTTAGTACGCGGGCGAAGCCGCGGGCAAAAGCTAGTATTATTATAAATACGAAAGTGTGTCCGTCTGTCTGCATGTCTGTTCTGTTACCTCTTCACGCTTAAACCGCTGAACCGATTTAGATGAAATTTGGTAGAGATAATTTGAGTGCCGATACCGGGGAAGGACATTTTTATCCTGGAAATCATCCCCTAAGGGTGTGAAATGGGTGGTAATTGTATTGTATGCCTATTCCCTTTGTAGACTCTTGACTCCAACAAAAAATAGGCTTTGAAACGCAATATCACGCAAACGCATCCCTGAATCGAAAAATAGTGATTCAAAACCATTACCAAGAAAAAAATTACATCCCCACTTTAAGGGTCCCTTGTTGACTACGGACAGAGATGTACAAAATGGTTTTAAAAAAGCATTTAAATACAAAATGCAAAATACTTTTCAGATTTACTATTTCAAATGCAAAATACCAAATAGTTTTGCCTTTTGTATTTCAAATGCTAAATGCAAAATAGGTATTTTCAAAATACTTTTTCAAAATAAAATACCTTTTGACCAAATCAAATGATATTTTTATTCATTTTAGATATTTATCATGAGAAATAGAATAGAGATACAATGCCGAGCCAAATGGCACCTTATGCATGACATTTTGGTCATATTTATCAGTACGCGTATCAATAAATTCTGTTATGTTATTAGTAATAATAATACTCACTTAAAATAATGTAAAAAACTAGATTAACGAAAAGAGCCATTTTGTGAATTGGGTGGCCATTTATTTCAGTTGATTGTGCATCTAGTTCTTATTTTATTATTATTACACTTTTCTTTTATTAATAACAATTGGACTGGTATTGTTAAAACTTGAAAAAAAAAAACATCAATTTTTATTTAATACGCTTTTTAACAATACGTTATCTAAATTATCTTGTTGTAGTACAGTACATAGCCGTTACAGTATTGTAGGGATAACAACAACACTTCAATATCATAAAAGTAGGTAATCAAATTAAAGCAGTAACCACTTCACCAGCACCAGCAAACAATAAATCCGTGAAATCGAATCGTCGGGGTCAGCGGCGTTGCGTTTTTATAGACATAGATATTGTTCGTCGTTTTCGTTTGACATTGACAATTTGACACTAGTCAGATATAAGGCGCGCACTCTGACCAAAGAAGAAAAAACGGGCACCCATGGCTAGCAGGCGCCTCTATCGGTCAAATTCGGCAATGCAAGCGTCATTCGTTCATTTCATTTTGTTTGACTGGTAATTAATGTTGGCTAAACTTATCACAAAGTATTTTGCATTTTGAAATGAATATTAAAAATGCAAAATACATCTCGAAAGGTATTTCAAATAAAATACAAAATGGTTTTTACTAAAAGTCATTTAAATGCAAAATACAAAATAGGTATTTTGCATTTTGTATTTGCATTTTAAATAGAAGTATTTCAAATAAATCGCATCTCTGACTACGGAACCCTAAAAAGACGTAGGTATTAATAGGTATCGTATTTGTCTAAATTCTAAAGTCAGTTCCCGAAATCCTAGTTAGGGGTGTTAGAACTCTCGTAATGTTAGTTTGACATGCTCGTCAGCTAGCAGTTCGTAAAACGTAAGACATCGCCTCCGTCCGTGTAATGTCACGTCATCGTCATGTGATTGTGATTCGCAACACGACGCTGCGGCCACACAAAGCGCGGAGAGATGGCCGCAGTGCTTTATTTTCAACAGACTTCCAAAAGCAGATTAAACTCAATAGGAATCTCAACGCCAAATAAAGTTTTTGGGACGGTGACCCTGTTTAAACCGCATTTAATGACCCTATTCTCAATCTCATTGGCGCTTCGCGGTTTCTGCATTTTACTTTGCGGTACGTGGTCCCGCTGCGAATTTGGCCACAGCCTTAAACACCAACTGCAACATCTCACGGCCGGATTACGAATTGCACATAAGCGATATCCTATGTCGCGCCGTATTTTATTTCAGCTACTTAATTATACTGCAGGTTGCACCACAACACAACTTACGGAGATCAGTTTACAAATCTCATTCAAGCTCAAGGAAGGTCAGAGGAATTTAGTTTGATGAAAATGTTTGTCTAATACTAAAACATGCTAATGGGTCAATCGACTTTTTCTTGTTATTATTCTGTCCCGGTAAGCCAAGAGACAACAGTGATAGAGTTTCTTAGGAAAAATACTATAAATTGGGCTCCTATCATGGTAAGGTAAGGAGTTGCCCCACCACGGAATCGGTTTACCGATATAACAAAAACTCGTGTATAGTGGATTTAAACCCCATAAAATCATAGTTTTAAAGAGTGACCCAGGGGACGTAACCATGGCAACGAGCAACAAAAAATAGTTTATTGGCTCTAATTACACATTTTTGTGATCATCTGATCATGAATCATTATCCTTTTAACTTTACCAGTCCCGCTATTATGTAACTTGTTATATTATAACCTAACCTCAGCGTTCAGCCACAAGCCACAAATATATCTTGACGCCGTGCTTCGTAGTAATCAAGCGTTATTCAGAGGTCTAGTTTCACTAGGCGTTACGGGTAAGGTGAGGTGCATTAGCGCGTTTCGAATAACAGCCCTACTTTTTGTTACTGTTACTATCTTACTACGCATCGCAGAGTCAATATACAGGATGTTCGGCACATGAACCGTCAACATTTTTTGGGGTATTGGGGTTATGGGGACTATGAGTCACGGTTATGGAGATATGATTTTTTTCTCAAATTACCCAAAACGTTGTAGCTTTTTAGGGTTCCGGACCAAAAAGGTAAAGAACTACTAATGCTATCGATTTGAAATTTGAAATAGTTGTAAACAAAGCTAATCCTTCTACAATGGTAAAATTTTGATTTATAAAGAAAAATGTAAAAAAAATACCATTCCCCCCCTTATCTCCGAAGTTAACCAAGCGAAAAATTTGCAAATAATATATATGATTAATATTAACGTGCATATTACCGGAAAAGTATAACGAGACCTCTATCTAGCGTTTTTTTTATTCTTCAAAAATCATATGTTAATTTTGTTTGTAATTTAAATACTTCTGTGTTTAATTTTTTTCCTTCAAATTCGTATGAAAGTGTTCTGAAAGTACTTTCTAGCAAATAAAAAAAGAATTATCGAAATGAATTCACTTTATAAAGAATTATCGCTGAAAAACCAACATACAGTAAGGGAAATGTATTAACGTACCACCGTAGAACTCTATCGCAATAAGGTGACATACCACTCGAGTTTGAGTGACGGCGGCCTGTCAATTGCGACAGGGTTCTACGGTGCACGGTGGTACATACATTTCCCTTACTGTACATACCGAGTCCGAGTTCCTTGGTCGCGCAAGTTAGTAACAATATGCACCGATAAATGGCGCTGTAGGTACCTACCTAGCTACCTACTCATGACTTAACTACACTATGCGTTGTTAAGATTCTTCCGCAATTAATGGGTGGGGCAAGACGGGTGCGTTGTATGATATTTCGTACGGAACCCTCGGTGCGCGAGTCAGACTCGCACTTGACCGGTTTTTTTTATTATATTATCTGTAAAAGCACCATTTTTTATTGTATTTATTTGGTAATGCATGCTTTGTCAGCGCAGCGTCAGCTGCCTGTCTAAAATAGGATACTAATACTAAATGTTGTGTCGTAAAGATCCACGCATAAAATAACAATTAATTAATATTAAGTATGCAGTTTCAAAACTAAATAACCGTTTAAACATACTGAGATTACATACTCGTAAATCTATTAGCTGCGTAAATGTATTTGTGCTCGACCGATCGAACAGTTCGTAGAATAAAGCTTGGATGAAGCGAATGCAATTCTAGCCAGGCAGGCAAGTATATATGTACCTAATGTACAAACCATTACCTACCTACCTCTGTGTAGAATATTAAAGGCTCATCATCGGCGTCTAAGATATAGGTAAATTGGACCTTGCAAATCAAGAGCGAATAGGTAGGTAGGTTTAATATTTTCGTTTGAAGTAAGTATAGGTACATGTGTGTACATACAGTCTCCAGCCAGGGCAAAGGGCTAGAAGGCGCATGGAGGGCGCTAAGGTATGATTGCCCACGGGCGCTACAAGGGCTTGAGACGCCTGTGCTGATCCGCACATTGCAGTCAACAGCCAGGGCAAAGGGCTAGAGGGCGCATGGAGGGCGCTATGGTATATATGATTGCACACGGGCGCTACAAGGGCTTGAGACGCCTGTGCTGATCCGCACATTGCAGTCAACAGCCAGGGCAAAGGGCTAGAGGGCGCATGGAGGGCGCTATGGTATATATGATTGCACACGGGCGCTACAAGGGCTTGAGACGCCTGTGCTGCTCCGCACATTGCAGTCACCAGCTAGGGCAAAGGGCTAGAGGGCGCGTGGAGGGCGCTAGGGTATACATGATTGCACACGGGCGCTACAAGGGCTTGAGACGCCTGTGCTGATCCGCACATTGCAGTCACCAGACAGGGCAAATGGCTAGAGGGCGCATGGAGGGCGCTAGGGTATATATGATTGCACGCACACGGGCGCTACATGGGCTTGAGACGCCTGTGCTGAGCCGCACATTGCGGTCACCAGCCAGGGCAAAAGGCTAGAGGGCGCATGGAGGGCGCTAGGATATATATGATTGCACACGGGCGCTACAAGGGCTTGAGACGCCTGTCCTGATCCGCACATTGCACTCTCCACCTCAATATATTGATTTAAACTTTCACGGGACCCGTGACCATGGGATGTGGTGACACAAGTTAAATATACGCGATTAGGTCCCGTTTAGTAACAATAATCCTCTACCCCATCGTTACTTACCACCAGGTTGTGATCAAGTGCTTGACTATTGTCTATTTGCTATTAATCTGTAAAAAGACAAACAATTTAGTAGATGGTCAGTGATTTGTAGGTAGTTACATAATTAAAGATCGAGTCTGCTTAGATTAAGCTAGATTAACATTTAGTGCAGTAATTTACATAAAGATTACAACATGACTAGTTGACTACACAGATTTGTGCTGATTTCTTATCTCGCAAGATGTGCGTTGTATGTATAAGTAAAGTGCAGCCTCTATTCGTAAACTGTCTCGTCAGAGAGATCTTCACTAGTAATTAGAGCTCTAGATTGGTAAGAACAAAGGGTAATTGGAAGTCAGTCACACTGGTCCGCCAATACTTAGTGGGCACAGCCAAGTATAGATTCCTAAAGTGCAGTGCGTACTGTCTAACCAGTCAATAGCGTCGGGGGGCAAGACGGGGTGATAAGTAAGACAGCAACCAAACAGACAGTTCAAAGAATGCAATTGGTTGTGTATTGATGCAAAATAAGCAGCCTGTTGCTTTTGCATCCAAAAGTTTGAGTACAACTGAATGTGAGTATGGGCAGATCGATAAAGAATTTCTTGCAATACTGTTTGCTTGTAAAAAATTCCATTACTATATATATGGTAGGCATACTGTAGTTCAAACAGATCATCAACCTTTGGTTGCATTAATGCAGAAAGAAATTTATTCTAATTGCATCCCAAAGATTGCGAAAAATTAGAATAAAATTGAGTATATATGAAATTGATGTGCAATATATTAAAGGTTCACAGATGCTAATAGCAGATGCAATCAGCAGAGCATCCTCCAAAGCTGATACTGGCACCTTAGAACAATCATTAGATCGGGTTGTCCACACTGTCAATGTATGTGACAGCTTTCTGTCTGAGATAACTGAAGCCACAACTAAAGACTTATTACTGTCTAAATTAATACAGAACTATAATCATGGTTGGCCTAAAAACATTAATGATGTCTCAGACATAGTCAAACCCTATTGGAAGTTACAAAATAACATTGTAGTTGAAAACGGTATAGTTTATTTGAATCATAGAATCATAGTTCCTCTCTCTCTACAGAAAGTTGTCATGCAGAAGGTGCACTCTTCACATTTTGGTATTACCAAAACATTAGGTAGAGCCAAATCACTGTTCTATTGGTATAATATGAAGACTGAAATCACAGACTTCATCAGTAAATGCCGTTTATGTGAAAAATATAGTGCGAATAAAACAAAGGAGCTCATGCTATTAGATGAAACCAAGTCAGAACTTCCTTACATGAAAGTAGGATGTGATTTTCTAAACTATGCTAATGAAAATTATTTTATTAGCATAGTTTAGTGGGAGACTATTATTCTAAATGGTTCGATTTAATTAAGGTTAGTTCCATGACGGCTGGGTCAGTAATTAAAATATTAAAACAACTATTTGCTACTCATGGTATACCCAATATTGTCAGAGCCGACAATATGCCATTTAATTCTAGTGAGTTCAAAAACTTTGCAAAATTATATAAGTTTTCTGTAATCACATCCAGCCCATTGTATCCAAAATCAAATGGTTTTATTGAAAAGTGTGTGGGCATTGCAAAAAATATGCTTAAAAAATGCAAGGATGAAAATTTGGACATAGATTTAATGTTATTAGAGTACAGGAATAGCCCAGTGTTAAGCTCACCATATTCTCCTTCGCAGTTGTTACTAAGCCGCTTAACTAGATCGATTTTGCCTATACACGCTGAACTGCTTGTTCCGAAAGTTGTAAATGATTTTCACAAGTTCCAAAGCAAAAGAGATGTAATAAATAAAACTAATTATGATAAGACTGCAAAACGGTATAACTATTTGTTAGAAAAAGGGCAAGATGTGGTGTATCGCAGAGACAATGTGTGGCTACCAGTTAAAATTGTTGATCTTCACAGTTCCCCAAGGTCCTACTTAATAAAGAATGAATTTGGTACTATATTAAGAAGGAACTCTTCACAGCTAAAGCCTTCATTTAAATCAATAAAATTATCTAGACAAAGGGTTACTCCACTGGCAAATGAGAATAGAATATTCAGAGATTTACCTGGGAATGCAGAATTAGTTGATCAATCATCACAGGACTCACCTGGAGATTCAGGACAGATTGAACAACCTGAACAATCTTTGAGCAACTGTGAAAATCCTCAAGGTAGACCAAAAACGGCTATTAAACCTCCAGATTATCTTAAAGATTATAAGATAGTGTTTTAAGATTATAAGAGGGAAGATGTATCATACATACTTAGTTTACTTAAGTACGTTTTGGAACGCTCGAAGAAAGGACGGCGCGTCACGTGACCGATTGCATCAGATTGTCAACTAGAGAGTAAAATAAAACACGCTATAATTTGTAACAAAGTGGTTTTAATTATTAATATCAATTTCACTCGATACAATTATGGCGACATAACTGACCGCTAGTGCCTGATGATGCGCCGACCGTGACCGACTAGACAAAAGCTATCCTTATTTTTGTAATAACAAAAAACTGTTTTTTCTCATGCTCCTTAATATTTTTGCGTTTTAGTTGGTTCATTTGTTCATTTGTTGCCTTAATATAAGTATAACCACCTCAAATTTGGTGTTAATTTATTCCTATCGATCAACTATCACACCAACAGGTAAGTAGATACTTGTTTAGCTTCAAATAAGTACGGCATTCGTTATTTTTTTACAATTTGCCGAATACCGTTAGACACGCGCACGCGGGGGCAAGATAGGGTCGCGGGTAAAAGGATACAAAAAGAAAAGGGTTACCAAAGCTAAAGCTCGTAAATCGACAGCTAGCTTTTGGTCTACAGCTTTTTGTTAAATTCTTAAAATATGCACCATGTTCCCGTCTTGCCCCATATGGGTACCCCATCTTACCCTATTTACCTGGGGGGCAAGATGGGGGAGATAGCAACTTTTGCGTTTTTTAGGGTTCCGTAATTCCGTACCCAAAGGGTAAAAACGTGACTCTATTACTAAGACTTCGTTGTCCGTCTGTCTGTCTGTCCGTCGGTGATAGTTACAGTTACAGTTGATTTTTTTACAGATGATGTATTTCTGTTGCCGCTATAACAACAAATACAAAAAAACAGAATAAAATAAATATTTAAAGTCAAAGTCAAAAACATTTATTGCAAGTCACATTACAGTCAAAGAGATGGAATTAAGAATGGTATACATGTGACGCCCTGCAAGGGCACAGCAACATAGTTAAGAGGACTAATTTATAACATAATTTTTCCTTAAGTATACTACTATATCACTATCTATACAAACTACTATCTATTCTATACATATAACTATCAATACACCGCTTTATTATTATTATAGAGTTCCTAAAACTAGAATGGCACAGAGAAAAAAAAACCGGACAAGTGCGAGTTCAACTCGCGTGTTGAGGGTTCCGTATATATATATATAATCTGAATTTTATAAGTGTTTTTGAATACTCAAACTTCTTATAGGTTTTCCTGTAATCTTTAGGCAAGGAACTATTTTCCATATTTTTTTTCGTAGAATTTTAATCCTAGTATTTTCGGAGATAAGGGGGGGGGATGGTCAAAATTCGTCTTTTTTCCTAAATTACTTCAAATCTGTTTTTGCTAAAATTATAAAAAAATATACCTGATATGCTTACAACAACTCCTTTCATTTGATATATCACACAATACAGTTTGCGAAACTTTTTTTTTTATTTTCCAGTTTACCCCTTAAAAGTTGCCCCCTTGTTCAAAATTCATTAATTTACTTTACGCTTCCATCTTTGGGTCACCAATTTACATATGTGTACCAAATTTCAACTGAATCGGTCCAGTAGTTTCGGAGCAAATCGGCTGTGACAGACCGACAGACAGACAACCGAGTGATCCTATAAGGGTTCCGTTTTTTCCTTTTGAGGTATCGGAACCCTAAAAATTAAGAGCTATCAAAGCAATTAATAAATTAATTCTGAATGAAGCACTGTTACTTGATCATTAAAAAAAATCTGTTAAATTATAAAAACATCTATCGATGAGGTATTTTTTTAACGGGACTCCCATACAACAAACGTGAATTTTTGCTCGTTTTTAGGGTTCCGTAGCCAAAATGGCAAAAACTTAGTTTCGTCATGTCCGTCTGTCCGTATGTCACAGGCATTTTACTCGAAAACTATAAGGTGTAAGTATTTGAATAAAATTTTGAGGATAGGTATATTTTGTTAGCCGCTTCATAGTTTTGTAATTAAAATGACTAAAAAAACCGGTCAAGTGCGAGTCAGACTCGCGCACCGAGGGTTCCGTACCAAGAAACTCGGTATGTACAGTAAGGGAAATGTATTCACGTACCACCGTAGAACCCTGTCGCAATTGACAGGCCGCCGTCACTCAAACTCGAGTGGTATGTCACCTTATTGCGATAGGGTTCTACGGTGGTACGTTAGTACATTTCCCTTACTGTATGTTGGTTTTTCATCGATAATTCGGTATCAAGTGAATTAATTTCGATAATTCTTTTTTTATTTGCTAGAAGGTACTTTCAGAACACTTTCATACGAATTTGAAGGAAAAAAATTAAACACAGAAGTATTTAATTGCAAACAAAATGGACATATGATTTTTGATGAATAAAAAAAAATTACGCTAGATAGAGATCTCGTTATACTTTTCCGGTAATATTCACTTTAATATTAATCATATATATTATTTTCTAATTTTTCGCTTGGTTAACTTCGGAGATAAGGGGGGAGAATGGTATTTTTTTCAACATTTTTCTTTATAAATCAAAATTTTACCATTGTAGAAAAAAAGAAAAAAACTGTTTTAGAATGTACAATTCAAGCCCTTTCATATGATACCCCACTTGGCCTACTAATTAAACTTTGAATTTTTGCCCCCCCTCTTATCCGCCCTTTTTTATACAAATTAAAAGTGAATAATTTTTCATTTTCTATACACGAGGATTAGCTTTGTTTACAACTATTCCAAATTTCAAATCGATAGCATTAGTAGTTCCTGAGATATTTGACTTTGTGACAGACAGACAGACGGACGGAGTCGCACCATAAGGGTTCCGTTTTTACCTTTTTGGTCCGGAACCCTAAAAATGTTTTTAGGGGTGCACTCCACATACATAAAACCGAAAGATGTAATACTATTATACTATTCTGTGGCCTCGTTAAAATAAATAGATAGGTACCTACTAGGTAGATAAGTACCTTAGGTAAAACACGGACAGAGCCGCTTCGATAGTTCTATAAAGCACTGGAGAATATATTGTAGGTATGTAATATAGACGCTATATGCTAAAGAAGTGTTCTCTGTTATTATTTAATCCTACTAATCCTACTATCCTATCCTACTAATATTATAAATGCGAAAGTTTGGATGTTTAGATGTTTGCATGTTTGTTACTCTATCACGCTTAAACGGCTGAACCGATTTGGATGAAACTTTGCACGAAGATAGTTTATAGCCTGGATTAACATATAGAATACTTTTTATCCCGGGAATCATCCCCAAAAGGTGCGAAATGGGGGGCGAAAGTTTGCATGGAGCTACGATATAAACGAGTTCCACGCGGACGAAGTCGCGGGCAGAAGCTGGTAATTAATATATTATTCCCTGCAAGGCCTGCAACATGGTAAACACACAACAACTTACATTGCCCGCGAATACCTAGGGCCAGGTTTCCGCACTCGACGCCATAAGAGCGCCCATTTTGTGTATATGTTATTGGCCCTTCTATATTCGTGCCAACCCAGTTCCACCAGGAAGCCTAAGCAAACCCTTTATGTTACCGAGGCCCTCTGGAAGTGACCCCGGCGATCCGAGGAGCTTTGCCATTCTGCCACCCCAGGGCATCTCAGGATGACGTGGTCGGCTCTTTCTTCGTCCTTCATGCATGCTGCTCTGCATAGGGGACTGTCTGGATGGACTGTGATGGATGGATGTGTGGTTTATCTTCATATAAATACAAAAGGACTATCGCAGTCTGTTAAGACTGCAAATGCATTCACAGTCGTATTTATAAAGAGCTGACACCGATGACTCGAAGGACGCACCTAGGGAGCGCCCGCGCGGCGGCGGCGCCTCGCTCACTCGTCCTCTCAATCTCAATACAGCCTATCTAATTCTTATTCAATATTGTGATAGATCATGCTAGTACTGTGATTACTTACTTGACATTTTATACGTCAAATCGTTTTAGGAGATATGTGTCTTTTGATTAGTCACAGTGCATGATTGGCGAGTGGAGCCGTGGTAAACTATAAGTGTGCGACACAATGGCCAAAAATAGACGTCGTTTAATGTTAATGGATTTTTGCTATTGTGCCTAAATGCTATTATTTTTGTGTTTAATGGAATCAATAAACATTACAGTACCATATTTGATAGAAATAATATAGTAAACACTGTTTTTGATTATTTTACAGAATGAGGTGATAACCAGACATCGTAAATTTTGCAGCATTTTCGTGGTTAAGTGGTGTGTACCCGGGAGTATGTCTGACCCAAATTTAGTAGGTTGCTGTGGGTGCGGATAAATTTAGCTTGAACGTAGTTGCGAGACAGGTCCTAGGTATTTTAGAAGTAGATTCCTAATTGCTTAGTAGCTAACTGCCACTCCTACTGTTTCGCAACGGCTCCGGTCATTCACAGTGCATATAATGGATCGCTCCAACTGCTGATTGATCGAGCCCGATATTAGATTGCATAAAGACATATAAAAGTCAATAGAGTCAAGTTAAGTTGTTGTAAGACCTAGCGAGGGGGATATTGTTGAACCGACAAATTGCTGCGTCAGTAACTCAGTAATTAGACTGTTATTCTTTAAAACAATTATACCTTTTTGTGACGGCGTCTTAAACCATCAATTCAACTCACTGATCACCTCAACTCTCACCTCATCTGTAACTTGTTCTAACCTCACCTGACCGTTCACCCACAATTTAAATAGGTATAACCTGACGCCGCGATTCGCAGTAGCTGGCACTGGCAGTAGGTAACTAAGCTTAGTTAGAGGTCTAGTTTCGTTAGGAGTGACGGGTGAGTTGAAGTTGAGACGCATGAGCGCGTACAGAATAACAGCCCGTGACAGATTAACATAGTGAGCGTACGTAGGTATTACGTTAAGTAGCCACTTTAACTTCATCGAAGCGCATTGGTTTACTGTTTGTCCTTCAACACTTGAAGATGTGTGTTAAGTATCGTCTAGATCGCATCGGGGACGTGGACTCCTTAGCAATTATCATTGTTTGCCCACAGACTGCATTGCTCAACTTGCACCCGTTGTTAGGATTTGCACGAATTGTAATTGACCTTACGCAATGATTTAACGACTTTTGCACACTAAAGCTGAAGACAGACAACGATTATGCACTGAATACCTGCCTACATACATACGCTTTCTAATAAAAGGGTTAACTTTATCGCTCCAAGCAGGATTCGAACCTGCGACATTCGGGCATCCCGACACGGCCCATCGCTCTAGCCAACTAGGCTATCGCAACAATCTTCTCGGCAGACCAGTTAGTTCCCTCTTACAACGACTCAGGAGCCGTAGCATGGTTGGCCTTGTCACGCGATAGGTGATAGGATAGAGCGTGCGTCACTGGCTGACACCGTTCGATAGAACGAGACGACGCTCTTATCTTGTCACTTGTCGCGTGATAAGGCCAACCATGCTACGGCTCCTGGCTTCTTAACGGCACCAAGCACCAACGTCTCTAATTACATCGAGAAATCGTCAGCAACAATGCTTGTCATCGGCCATACTTTTTAGGGTTCCGTAGCCAAAATGGCAAAAATGGAACCCTTATAGTTTCGTCATGTCCGTCTGTCCGTATGTCACATCAGGCATTTTACTCGAAAACTATTAAAGTGTATTTGAATAAAATTTTGAGGATAGGTAGATGTATTTTGTTAGCCGCTACATAATTCTGTAATTAAAATGACAAAAAAATCAAGGACATAGGGCTTATTAAATTCTTTTACCGAAAATTATTTTGAACAAGATCGGTTCAAAGGTTTTCGAGATATTGCTGAAAAACTGCCTTCCTTAAAGAAAAGGACGTAAGTGCCGTAAGATTTCTGTGACGAACGACCTTTTTAATAAGCACGGAACCCTTCGTTTTGCGTGGTCCGACACGCACTTGGCCGGTTTTTTTTGTATTAAACTGTTTCGTTAGTGAGTTATATAATTAATGTAAATGTGCGTCTCTATACCTATAAGTAGATATAGTTACTTAACAACAAAAGATACTGGTTTTTAACTACGTACAGGAACAGCTATACGGTTTCTGGTTAAACTAGATACGTCCGAATTCCGTTCTCCTTAGTGAAGGAGCATACTCGTTAGACAGCGGAAAAAACAATGCCACGTCGTAGCACTCATAGCTTAACTATGCAGTGCAAGACATTCAACATCCAAGGAGTTGGAGATTGCAAGGAGTTGTTATTTGTCATATATGAGGCTGTATCCGAATGCGTTTAATATGGTTTTCATAACACTTGCTCGGCAATGTAGCCGAGGCAAAATACGGTTTCGAAAAACATTAATTTATAATAGCGTTTTTTTTGTTTATTTCATTCTAAAACATTATTCTAAGATGCTTTATTCAAGAATCCAACAAACTTTCCACCCGGAAGAAATTATATAGATTTAAATTAAACATTCATTGTCTTTTTTAGTTTATTTATATTGAATATTTTAAAGCAAATGTAAATGAACCTAAATAAAGATTTAAAAAAATATTAAATTTATCCAGACTTTTTAGGAGCTAATTAAATATTGATTTTTTTGATGTCTGATTTTTTGTTGGATTTTGCCTCTAGGTAACAATTTAATTGATAATATATCCGTTACATTTAAAAAATTAGCTATTATAAATTATTTCCAAATATGTCATTTTTTCCATACAAGTTGTCAGTTCATTGCCTGGACTAATGGTGTTATTACCTTATTACTTGCGAGCGTACAGAGCAGTTATAGCCGTTTTACCTCACACGGGCTGTTAAGTTTAGTTTTAAAATATAGAACCCTCTGATTGGCTTACTAAGCAAATCGGGTTGCTCGGTGATTGGTTGAAATATTGAAGCTGCGCGCACCACTAGCACTGATCTGGAAGTGAAGTTGTCAATTTTTGATTGGTGCGGCTGTATGAAACTTAGATTTTTCTTTCTTTTGTAGTTATTGATTTCCCCGCAAATGGGAAAAAAACAGTGTGTATAAAACGGGCGTAAGAATATTGCAAACTCGAGTCATCAAAAGCCCTCCGCCTTCGGCGTCGGGCTTCTGATAGACTCTCGTTACAAATTATTCCATTTACGCCCCTCGTTAAACAATGTACTATTACTTATCCGATCGGCTTACCTGTCATTGATTCCCGCTAGATTGTCTATGTGGATCATGTCTATGCTCTCTCGTATTATGATATTGTAATATTATAGTTAATCACAAACTATACTTAATAATAAATACCTATACTGATAATATCATACCACTGAGACTTGTTATTATAGTTTTTAAACCAGCTTTATCGAACGAGGAAGCGAAGGCGAACGAAGTTCTATGCTCCAGCTTGGGCCGAAAACCGTTCATATGTCAGGTGTTTGTCCAGATGTCACGCTGTCCGCCTGTTCTCCTCTACAGGTCGCATTTCTCAACCAATTCTCGTGAAATTTTGTGAGCAGTTTCGTTATAAAGATTTTTTTGTTGAGCACTTTTTCGAAATAAAATAGTATTTTATATAATCGTTACACAATAAGGGCTCTTAAAGTCGAGTCGAGCCAAGTGGCCTAAGTAAGGTATGAGAATTTAAGAGCTAATTTTGCAACTATTGTATAAGTACAATACGTTTTATACGAGATAAATAATTAAGTAAACAGACTTGGTATCTAATGAAAAATATCTAAGCCCTCCTGAAACGAAGTGCAAGTCAGAGGTGCGCCGGCTCGTTGATGTCTTTTGTATTGGAATCAACGCGACGTCCTATTGGTCAAATTCATTAAAGGCGCCAGCGCCACGTGATCGTGATTAGTCGAATTTCTTTTATTGTGTAAAGCGTTGTCTTATAATTATTATAGTTGAGTTGGGAGCTCCATAGAAAAAAAGTGTGTGGTTTTAGTTTAGTGTACAAAGTCTTAATTCAAACATTAAAGTCGCCGAGTATAAAAAATAAATAAAAGACAGGCTCGCGAGTTGTACCTTGTACATTGTACATACAGCTCACAAAGCCACTAAGTAGTATATTTAGGTACAAACAGCCAAAGATATGTACATAGTTGTATAGACAACTATAGAGGTACACTATTTCATCTTGATACAATGGAATAGCTACGGTGCAAAAGTGCAAATATATCTTTGTCGTTGACTGTACACCTACCTACAACCTACAAGTGTGCCGTTTTGAGGATTGGATTTGAAACTCAGAGGTATAAATCACCGCTAATTCGGAACAACGAGAGTAATAAGACAAATAATAATAAAACCGGCCAAATGCGAGTCGGACTCGCGCACGAATCAGGGTTCCGTACCATTATCTACATATACGATTATATAAAGATCATTTTGAGTTTGAGTTATAAAACGGGCAAAAAAATCACGTGTGTTGGATGGGAGCCCGTTAAATATTTATTTTATTGTTTTTTTAGTATTTGTTGTTATAGCGGCAACAGAAATATATCAACTGTGAAAATTTCAACTGTCTAGCTATCACGGTTCATGAGATACAGCCTGGTGACAGACGGACGGACAGCGAACTCTTAGTAATAGGGTTCCGTTTTTAAATAAATAAATAAAGTAATAAATGTTTCATTTTACCCTTTGCGTACGGAACCCTAAAAATGGCCGGCCAAGGCCGTGCGCGTTCCACCAAATTATAACATTGAAGTTGCATTAGATACCATTATTGTTGAGATAAGTGATCTGTTTAATCTGAAACAGACATAACTTTAGTTCCAGGGACACGCTCGGTTAAAAAATATATTAAAAAGGGCTTTATTATTTAATCTATACATATTACATCGCATGGACCCGGAGAGACTACCTCGTCAAGTCATGCTGGGGCAGATGGCGGAAGTAAAAACACCTGTCTTAAGATTCAGGGACTCTTGCAAGCGAGATATGATCAGTTTTGGGATTAAGACAGAAGGATGGGGAAAACGCGCCAACATGAGACCTGAATGGCGCCATGATATCAAAGTCGGGACAACAAAGCACGACGAAGAAACAGAAAAGACTTCGCCGTGCTTTATCACCTCCTACAGACTCACATTTCGTCTGCAATCGATGTGGCAAGAAATATCGCGCTGCTATAGGACTTTAGGAACCGGTAAAGATTTTATAGACATGAAATTTGGAACATGCTTTTATATTCTTTACTGTATGGACGTGTACTAAGAAAAGATTTTTCGAAATTCAACCCTTATGGGGTGAAATAGGGGTTGAACCTTGTATGGAAATCGTTCATTTGGAAAGTTATACACTTGAATCTTTGTATGAAGGTTCCTTACTAAACATTTAACGTTATTATAAAAAATCATCCCCTAAGGGGGTTAAAAAAGAGTTGCAAGTTTGTATGGCAAACATGTCGTTTTTAGGGTTCCGTACCCATAGGGTAAGAACGGGACCCTTTTACTAAGACTTCGCTGTCCGTCCGTCTGTCTGTGCGCCTGTCACCAGGCTGTACCTATCTCATGAACCGTGGTAGTTAGACAGTTGACATTTTCACGATGATGCATTTCTGTTGCCGCTGTAACAACAAATACTAAAAAACAAAATAAAATAAATATTTAAGGGGGCTCCCATAGAACAAACGTGATTTTTTTGCTCGTTTTTATAGATTATGGTACGGAACCCTTCGTGCGCGAGTCTGACTCGCACTTGGCCGAATTTAACCTCTCGTATGCTTAGCAGCAGATCTGCACCGATCAGGTCTATCGAAAATTGAATCTGTGTCAGAAACAAAAAAATCAAATTCCTTTAGCGCTGTAAGTGTCCCAGCATACAAGAGGTTAAAAGTTACACGTTTAACTTTAGTCACAAGCTCCTAATGTACAGTCAAAAACATTGATAAGGGCATTTTTTCTAATTCATCTCTTGAAAGGGTTAAGATGGGGGTTGAAAGTTCACATAAGTAATGTGTGATTTTTAATGATAAACTGTGGAGGGCAGCAGGTTTCTTTTATAATATGTAGATCTATCCAGTTTTTTTAGGGTTCCGTAGCCAAAATGGCAAAAACGGAACCCTTATAGTTTCGTCATGTCCGTCTGTCCGTCTGTCCGTCTGTCCGTCTGTCCGTATGTCACAGGCATTTTACTCGAAAACTATAAGGTGTATTTGAATAAAATTTTGAGGAAAGGTGTATTTTGTTAGCCGCTACATAGTTTTGTAATTAAAATGACAAAAAAAAAATTTTAGGGGTGCACTCCATACATAAAACTAAAAGTCAATTTTTTTTTTTATTGTGACCCCCCGTGTGGCACATCAATCGATAGGCCTTTCAAAATAAATATAAGGTTTCTCGGCAATTTTTTTGATTAAGTGAATAGAGCCGGAGATAATCGGCCCGAAAGTCACTAAAATTCTGTCCCCCCCCCTCTAATTTTTGAACGGTGTATTTTAAAAATATGGAAAAATTCATGGACATAGGGCTTATTAATTTCATTCACCGAAAATTGTTTTGAACAAGATCGGTTCAGAGGTTTTCGAGATATTGCTGAAAAACTGCCTTCCTCAAAGAAAAGGACGTAAGTGCCGTAAAATTTCTGTGACGATACGACCTTTTTAATAGGCACGGAACCCTTCGTTTTGCGTGGTCCGACACGCACTTGGCCGGTTTTTTTTACTTGTTTCCGAAGTCCCGACGAGTGCTTTGACCTCGCCGGTCTGGTGCGGCAGATGATGCTGGGAAATCACATATTTAATACTTATCTACTTGACAATTCTAGTGAAGAATCATCTCCTAAGGCCGGGTTTTCAACGGCTCCTCATCGCCTCTTCGAGTCGAGGAGTAAATGAACGAGCGAGACACGGTGTTGACCTTTGGGACCTTGAAATTTTAGACGTGTTAAGTTTCAAAGCCATAGGTACAAAAGGTGAAACACACGGGACGATGAAATATAATTTACCGGGCCACTATACAGGGTGAAATAGGGGTCGTGGAGCAAGAAGACCAAAAGCGAAAAAGATGGTCACACTGAACAACTTTTTCCATAGAACCGACCACGAAATCGCAAAAAAAAAACAGCTGTTCCATACATTAACTCTCAATGAATTCACAGTAAATGTATGGAACAGCTGTTTTTTTACATACCTACTTACGTACATACATTATTATTATTATTATTATTATATAGCTTTTATTCCATTTCTTTACAAATTTTGTTATTATTTTGTTACGTAGATACATACCCTGTATTTATATTTTTTTGACATCTGACCTGTTCTGGGTAGGCTCTTTGATTTTGGATTTCAAATAAATATTCTGCTTGCTCATTATTATCCGCCGCGTAAGGGCCCGATGTGAATTATGTATATTATAGGTAGGTACTCGTACACTCCGTTTCAATAAGATATGAAACTTTCATAAAATAAATAAGGTAGCATTTCTTTTGTTTCGAACAAATTCAATTCTATCCGATTTTCTATTACTGTATTAATATTCAAATTACCTTAGCAAACATTTTATATGTCGGCCCTTAAAAATAAAAACAAATTTAACAACAACACTTTAATTATTTAATAGGTACTACTAACTTAGGGCGGGTTGCACCCACTTACGGTTACAGACCGATCAACAGGGCCCGTACATTTCGTGCCGATGACGTCGTTAAATATGGCGCCGGCAAGTGCCATTCCATAGAAACTTGTCAAACTTTCCATACATTCAGATTTTGACGAACACCGCTTACGATTACTTAGACAAGTTTGGTGGCGCCCACCCTTAGCAACTACAACTACTGACTCTACTTCTTCTTCTTCTTCTCAGCGCGGCTGCCACCCATATCCTCGAGCTGCTGCTTGAGGTCCAGCAGCTGGTTGTCGGGCACGTAGCGCACCTCCTCGTGCTCGGGCGAGTGCTCGAGCACGCGCAGCTCGCAGCCCTGCGGGAGCGCCGCGCGCGCACAACGCAGGAGACTGCCTAGCGCCCAGGCGGGGGCGTCCACTACCTGAACAAAACAACTTCAACTGTAAGGGTGATTACCAGAGGTTATCAAAAACAAGGTCTAGTTTTCCCTCTGGTTTAGAAGGTCCAACGGCAGTCGCTTTCGTGAAACTAGAGCCAACGCCTTTTCGAACATCTAAATACTATGATTAGAGGAAACAAGTAAATCAATTAAGCTACAGTCACATTGCCCGTCAACCGACAGGTCGCGTCAGACGTTGCCACGCCTATTGAGGCCTGTCGCGGGTCGTGCCGAGCATTTCTACAGCATGTCGATATCGGCCGAGTCGCACCCAACTTGCAAATACGGCCGCAAGCTTAATGAATGAGTGAAAACTGACACAGACACGTCCCTACTAGGACGCAACGGACGCCTCTGCACCTCGCCAGTTTTTTTGTATGAAAATGGAATGTTTAAAATGTCTTAAAACTAAATAACCAATACCAAAGCCCATATTTACCTGTACATTGCGTTCATAGAGGCTGAGGTTGTATTCTGCGTCCACAATGGTGCCCCCTGGCTTGAACCGTTGCACCTTCAACTGCTGCGCTGGAGTCGCCCAGCTGTACACAACCACTTCTTTATAGGCTTATGCCCTTATCCATAAATATTATGATGATTGTTTTTTAAATAAAATGGTGTTGCATTTTTTTAGTCATATTTGATGTCTGTTAGTAATAAAAAAGGTGTCAATGTCTATTTTAAAAGGGCCCATTAACTATATTTGGGTGGTCGCTGCCATGGTTACACCAGCAATAATATATTTTCGAAGAAACTGTCACTATTAAAAAATAAATAGTTTTTTCAAAAAAAAATTACATTGTTATTGTCTCCTGGTTTGGGACAGAATAACATCAAGAAAAAGTTGATTGACTGTCCTTACAGAGGAGTGTTAAGTTCTTTGAATAACGGGGTTAGTTGTTGAGTATTTTTCAAATTAATAATTTTAAATGTATTAACTTTTATTTTATAAAAATTATTTGTCAAGGTATAAGTCATACAATGTACAGTACAAGTACAAGCTGGTTTTCTGTAACTTCATAAGCTGCGTACGAATTTGAGCGGCTCAGCCTGAGGCATGCTCGCCTCGCGCGGCGAACTGCTCGCGCGCCAAATAGTTCCACATAAACATGCGTGGGTGAGGCAGCGTGCTCGCGGCGAGCCGACATTCAAATTGGCGTCGACACGAAGACAGCTGATTGATTTCGGGACCCATAACACCCTTTGCTTTTCATGTATTTGTATCAATAATTGTTCTAACAAACAATTACAAACACACGGCTCAGCCACTAGCTCAAATTCGTACGCGCCTAGCGCACAAACAAATTCGATCTTGTCGCTCTGTCCGCGGCATGCTCAGATACACGTCCAAGTTACGCGAGGCACGCACACTGAGGCGCCTTTGAGCACGGTCAAGAGACCACCTCTGGCCGGCTCGCCACGCGCTACTCGCGCACAGCGCGTGAGCGCGTACGAATTTGAGCAAAATAGGCGAGCCGTGCGTGCCTCAACCCGAGGCTGCTCTAATTCGTACGCAGCTTTATGTTAACAAAGCACTTCCTTTGCGTCAGTGTTTTTCAACCTGTGGGTTCTTTAAGCAGAGGGGGTCATGTTTTTCTGCAGTGACTGTACCTCTTTTTTCATATTTCACTTGAGCTATATATAGCCAGTATTTTAAGAAGAACTTATATTTCAAATTATAAATATAATGTAAGAATGGTGCAGGGTTGCGAAATATTTTTCTATGGTAATGGAAATGAAAAAAAAAAGGTTGAAAAACACTGCTCCACATAGTGGGTAGCTGGTACTGCACTTATCAGCCCAGCATGGTGACCACAAGATGACGTGCGAGCTGTGTCGCGGCGAGATAGACTATCCGTCTCTTTCTCAGTATTCTAATTAGAAAGCAGCAGTACTTAGGTGATAGTTAGAAATGGAAATATGGCAGATAATATAAATTCAATTAACTAACTAATACGAGCAGTTACCTATCATCAACCTGTATCCCCATCACTTCAGCATATCTGTGGATCTGTTTCTGACAGGCCTCCAGCACTGCAAAGTCGTACCCTTTCAGTTGCAAGTTCAAGCAGTCGTACACTGGCTCGTCCGGCTCCATACTCTGCAAGTTACAAGTCGAATCAGGCACATACACTTGAGATATTTTGTTAAATTCATATTGTACTATGTACTTACTATTAGATAATCTGGTTCGTAAAGATCAGACTTCGTTCGTTTTTGATTAAATATGGCGAACCCTAAGCAACTTCTGTTGGATTTTAACAAATGGTTGATCCTTGCCTGTAAATAAAACAGTAAATTCAGTGAGAATGTTTAATAACCTAAATGATAAACGGAATTTAAATAACCTTATGTGAAACTTACAAGCTTTGTAATTTTTGGACTAAACATTGTTGAATGAATTAAATTAGTAGATTGGGTACTTATGAATAGATTGACTTTATTATTTCGTCACGCATTAATTTGATTTAAAAACCGACACACAACACCCAAAATAGTAGTTTTCCCCAAATAAAACATTTTTGACAGTTTTGACTTTTGAAAAGTTTTGACACATGACATTACAGTTGAAACGTTTTTTAGCCGCATCCCCACGCTCCAGTGCAAAGAAAATTTACTACGGAGTGACGTTAGTTTGGCCCACAAAACTACATGAAGTGGTTTGGCCAGACGCCGTGCTTCCGGCACTTAACCAGACGGGCCGAAATCACGCAATGCACTGAGGGGCTACCGCTAAACGAAAACGAACTTCGTTCGTGTATCTTCGTCTCTATTGCTCGAATTAGCAAGTTCGACAAAGAGGGAGATACACGAACGAAGTTCGTTTTCGTTTTGCGGTAGCCCCTCAGTATTCAGTGCGTGGATTTCCCTCTTCTGGCGGCTCCATTTATCAGACGGGCCGGAATCACGCTCGATCGTCTGGACGCGGCTATAGCAAGCTGTTATGACAAATTGCACCACTTGTAGTGTGCTTTTGTCAATGCTAATGCTACCAACCTCTAGAAATATATTTAAACGCAGTCTACACGTCTAATATGTTATGGTTTTTGCACGGTTTTTGGTTTGATTTTACTATAAAAGTGCAAATAATCTGACCAAAAACGTATCAGAAACGTTTATTGTTATTTACACAATAATGTAAAAAAGAGACTAATATCCTTTAATAATTCATTTTAGCCCAAATATTAAGCCTACTGGCAGGATGTGTGCACATGATTAATCAATCAGATCAGAAAAACCATAGCTGTCAAAGATTTATCTATGAATTCTCCTCGCTTGGAACTTGCCTTGGTATCAAAATGGATATAGCGGTGTAAAAGTTACAGTTTTGTAGGTTTTTCTTGTAATTGTAAAATAAATGGTGTAATCTTGAAACATTTTGAAGAAATCCTTGTATGACATGCCGTCGACCGGCAGTACACCCTTTCCTAAATGGCAACTGGCCATTCTTCTCGGCGCACCTTTGGCTATCGGCTTAGGTTACCTTTATCTAAGGAATAGATTAGACGATCCCGAGAAGAAGAAAGTCGCGGAACTAAAAGCCAAGACGACAATTTCACTAGACAACGAGGAGAACAATGTGAAAGCGTCGGAAAGCGCTATCGACCGCGCCATGAAGCTGAAAGGTGCTGGAAACCGAGCCTTCCACGCAGGCGAGTACGACAAGGCGATCTCGCTGTACAACGAGGCCATCGAGTCCTGTCCACCCGACCGGCCGGTGGACCTCGCCACGTTCTACCAGAACCGCTCCGCCTGCTACGAGAAACGTGAGATGTGGGAGCAGGTGAAGGAGGACTGCACCTTCGCTCTCAAGCTCAATGAGAAGTACGTGAAGGCATTCCTGCGCCGGTCCCGTGCGGCCGAGAAGAGCGGCGACCTCGTGCTGGCCCTGGAAGACGTCACTTCCGCCTGCATCCTCGAAAGGTTCCAAGTGCAAAGTTCCCTAGTCAACGCGGACCGCATCCTGAAGGCGCTAGGCCGCCAGCACGCGCGCGAGGCGCTCGCGCGGCGGCGCCCTGTTATGCCATCCAAGCATTTCGTCAAAACATATTTCTCTGCCTTCTCTGAAGACCCTATTGCTAAGATCCAATTGGACGACAAGGCAACTGGTGGCTTTGCAAAGGCAAAACAAGCTCTTGATGCTCAGGACTATGATGCTATTGTAGATGCATGCACTGCTGAGTTGCAGGAGAATGGAAAGTACAAAAATGAAGCTCTGCTCCTGCGAGCAACCTTTTATTTGTTATTGGGTCGTCATGAAGAGGCCCAAGCTGATCTTGGCCCAGTGATTGGCAGCGATGCTTCAACCAAGGTGAAAGTGAATGCCCTGATCAAGAGAGCCTCTCTGTACACTCAGCTGGAGAACACAGAGCGCTGCCTGGAAGATTTTGCCAAGGCTGCCCAGCTGGACCCCAACAACTCGGACATCTACCACCACAGGGGCCAGGTGTACCTGCTGCTAGAGCGCATGGATGAAGCCACCGCTGAGTTTGCTAAAGCCGTCCAATTGAACCCAGATTTCTCCATTGCATACATCCAGAAATGCTATGCCGACTACAGACATGCCCAGTTAAGTAAGAATGTCGGTGCTCTGACACAGGTTCGGTCAGACTTTGAAAGCGCACTGGAGAGGTTCCCCAGGTGTGCCGAGGCTTACATATTATTTGCTCAAGTGCTATCAGACCAGCAAGAGTGGGGCCGGGCAGAGTCACTGTTTGACTCGGCACTGACTGTGGACCCGCACAACGCCACACTGTATGTTCACAAGGGACTGGTGCAGCTGCAGAAGAGCACAGACTTTGACAAGGCTGTCAAACTTATTAACAAGGCTATTGAGATGGATGACAAATGTGATTTTGCTTATGAAACACTGGGTACCATTGAAGTTCAAAGGTAAGACTGCTCATATTTTCATACATACATGTTTCCTTGTTCCATTCACACATGAATTTTCACTTCTAGTAGACCTTACCATGCACTTTCATTACATTATCAAATTATCATGATCTCAATTATCATTATTATTCTTGAAGGTTCCTTTCATCAACAGTGTATGAATAAGAAAGGTACCTTTCATCGACAGTGCGTGAAACAGACCCTTTATTAACAATACTTATTTATTTATTGATTTTATACATTTACATAACATAAACGAAAATTCTGCCAAAACACTAACAAAGTAATCAGTGCAAGCAAGAAATGCTTTGTCTTAAGGTGGTTCGATTTCCATACAAAACGTTATTTGACATTTGAAGGCTAACAGCACGATATTTTAAGAAACTTATGTAATAAACTTTCATAAATTGGCTTTTCATTTACGCGAAATTCCCCCTTTCCTAGAATAAACTTGTATAAACTAGAATAATTTGAGAAAAATAGTTTTCCCAAAGTTCCAACTAATTTCACGTCCCAAACTAATTTCTCAAATTATTCTAGTTTATACAAGTTTATTCTAGGCAAGGGGGAATTTCGCGCAAATGGAAAGCCAATTTATGAAAGTTTGTTACATAAGTTTCTTAAAATATCGCGCTGTTAGCCTGCAAATGTCAAATAACGTTTTGTATGGAAATCGAACCACCTTAAGTAATTGACTGATGTCCACATATCTGTTAAATAACACTGTTGTCAGGGTCAGAGGTCCCCGCAGTTTAAACAGTGCAATCATAGTGTCATTATCAGTTTGTGGCTCACTGCCAACATTAATTTAGGGCACCTCTGTATTGCATTGTGTTCTTATTACACTTGGCTTACTTGTAGAAATGATTTTATGATTTAACATCAATCCGTTGACTCATCCGTTGTTAGCTCAGGATAATCACTATCAGTAGGTGTCCTTGGAGCTTTGAAGATAGTAACATATTATCATTTCATTGCATCAACCTCAAGGGGCATTTACACTATTGATCTCAAGTATTTGGTTAGTTATATAATGTTACATTGGTAATGCCTATAAAAAAGAATGTAATGCCTACAGACATATTCTAGGAATGGATAGTTAATGCAACCATAATTATATTCTTATACATCATCATAGTAACATTACATATAAATTACTATTGATTACAAGTGTTTGTATTCTCAAACACAAGCTATCTTGCTGTGACTTTTTGCATGGGGTCTTGAGAGTTTGCAATGTTGTTACTTTTATTTGAAGTACCCATTTACAATCAGAATCGACATAGTACATCCATTCCAATTGGATTCAGATTAGATACAAACTTACTAGCTTGGCAACTTTGCAGAATAACTTTCTTAAAATTGGGTAGTTTCCTCATGTTAAAATGTATATAATACCTTTTTTTTCTATTGTTTATTTTTATTTCTATATATCATGGTGTCACTATATACATAATAAGTAAAACATATAATTATGAAATAAAATGTAAACACAAAAAAAATATCAAAAATCATAGACACACTATTATAGTAAATATAAAAATACCTATTGGATTCTTATATTATAACAAAAAAGAAATAGTCAAACAAATACGTACCTAGCTAATCACACATCATTTCACGACCAAAATAGCAATTTCCTTCTTCTTCCTTACAATGGTTATTAAATATTGATTGTGACATCATAATTCTTATCAATTAATATGAGCTGTTTTTGCAGTGTTTAGTTGTCTCTTGTCTGATTTTGACTCTTATTTTTGTAGTTGGTCCCATACAGATATTTGACCCTCTCTAAAAACTGGTTTAAATGAAAAAATAAAAACGAAACTATCCTATTATCTGGACAAGCTCATCTTGACAATAGGATCATGTGCCAAGCACCAAATTATTTTGATCAGTGATCACTTTTTTCACATCTGCTTTTCTTTGCTCTCTAGAGTCAGCGTTGTACATGTATGATAACATTCTTATAAAATTATAGGGTGTAGTGTTGTGAGTTAGACTTCAAGGCTCGAGCCGTTAGGGCTAGCGCGAGTCTTCTCAGTACTGCATAACGCTAGTCTTAGATTTAACTGCTCGCGACTCCAAGGCCTGGCTGAGTGCTAAATCACAACACTATAAGGTGTGTTCTAATGTGTGTTTAAGAATCATTGTGAAAATAATTCTTAAACACACATTTGCCAGGCAATGGTTTGTGGTTGAAGAAAGTGTCCACTTGCCTGGCAATTATTACATACTGATGGGGGAGCAGAGAGACACACTCGGGAGTGTGGAGTGGACTGCACCCCAGAGGGTTTATGGAACTCAGTGATAGACTGAACTGAACTATTGTTCTGCATTATTGTGGGCTGCGATACTTTAACCTACTGTTTATTATTTCAGGGGTAACCTGAAGCGGTCACTGGAGCTGTTCGAGAAGGCGATCGAGCTCGCCAAGACGGAGCTGGAGATGACGCACCTGTTCTCCCTGAAGGACGCGGCGGCGGCGCAGCTGAAGGTGTCGGAGCGCTGGGGGCTCGACTGGACCGTCAGCTAGGCACCCCGACAAGGCATTTGCCAAGTGAGATTGGCCTTACAACTTTGTTTTAGACGAAAATTTAAAATCTGTCATTTTTTTAGTGAATTCACAGTACTTAAAGCTTGCAAGCTTCTTTTGAAGTTTTTATTAATACATTTTTAGCCTACGGCCAAGTCTCGAATTCACCGCCGCGCCGCCGCGCCTCCCGCTTTAAATCTAGTACGATGTTACTATACGCTAAGCTTTCTTCGTGAAACCTCATTTGCCATTAGTTTGTAAATGTTTGGTGCACTTTGGTATATCGTACTTCGTATCACAAAGATAAATTGTTATGGACAGGGATGTCTGTGTGATGGATGAAGCTAGAAGTAAGTTATTTTTGGAATTGGAACTAAATGTGAACTTCAATTTTAAAGACCTCGTGTTAGGCTCACATTAGGGGCGTCAATGTTTAATTAAATCACATCCATGTATAAATTCGTCTATGGGAAGTACAAGGAGCACTTTGCAATGTAGTGCAATAAATAGCTAATAATGTTAAGCTTCACCAGAAGCAAATAAAGAGTACAATTCTTACTAGTGTGGCTCATTTGTACCTCCTTATACTGTTTTATCTCACTTCATATTGAAGTTATCGCTGAATTTATTTGGAAATTAAATGTACCTATTGTTAAATTATGTAGTGATAGCTATCGTGCATTTAAAATACAACAATATATCTAGCGTCTGTATGTAACTAACAAAATTCTGTATGTATATAAGACATACTTAGAATGAATGTCCATTTTAAATTTTAGTGGAAAATATCTCCAACATCAGACATTACACGGAAATTGATGATGTGTCTCAATTTTTCATGGCTTTTGTACATATCTATGTATTTATTTTGATATGCTCCATGTTATTCTTGTGTACCACAGATACCTACATGTATATTTGTGATATTATTGTTATGTACTGTCGTAAATTATGACCTTCATTGGCTATTCAAGTTAAATGATTGAACCAACAGATCTGTTTTGTGGTTTCAATAGTTGATAGAGCTAATAAATTTAGATATATTTAAGCCTGTTTGAATTCACGACTAGCAATGGACCCAGCTAAAGATGTATTATATCCATAATTTTTAAAGTAATTTACACACGACGTTGACTTCAGTTCACGAGGCACTTGCAATACTAATTTGTACAAGTTTATGTTGAAATAGCTGAGGATCACTTAATTCGAAACCGATTTTCTGACATATTTATTTAATAATCGCTGGAAATAACGTAAACGTTGTTTCGGAATGTCTGTTTTGAATCCTTGTTTGTTGTGGTGGTAACAGGTTAGTTTTGAGCTAAACCCTGCTCGTCTCAACTGCCATTGTATTGTTTTCGTAAATTATACACCACATGATCACAGGTTGTGTAACTGCCACAGGTATGGTTTAGTGCAGCGGTCGTCACGAAGGGCTGGACAGGGCGGCGGCGCCGCGCGGGTGCACCCAACACGTCTACTTGCAGCGACTATTCTAGCCTATTCATTATCTCTAGATAGATTCACAAATAATTCAAGCAACGGTAGATGTTTTGGATGCACCCTTACCTTATTTTACCAGTTAGGTAGATCGTGAAATTAGAACTGCTCGCGGATGTTTGTACGAGTTGTTACCTCACCAATAGTGGATAGATTAAATTTATGAATAATACGAAATACATTATTCGAAACGATTATGCTGTCTTTGAGTTATGCTCAGTTCGGCGCTTAGTACGCGGACTTTGCAATTAACCCTTAAAGTCGTCGACAGAAGTCGTGCCTACCTTGCGTGAAGAACGACAAATACGGCGATGGTAGTGGCGTCCGTAGCTCGAGCATTGTAAGTTTGTAAGTATTTACTTTGTAGCAAAGTTGCCCTTGCGGGTGACATTTTCGTGCACGCAGAAGGATGACGAATAGCGAAGAGGCTTTTGACGTAGTCAGCCGGGATCGCAAGCTTTTTCAAGTTGGCCATGAGTTTGACCACTTGTCAAGCATGTGCTGAAGTATTTACATTATTATTGTTGGTGCTGGCGGGCGAGGGCGCGGCCCTGTTGTGCTACAACGGCACTGTCACGTCGCTGCGCTTCGGGGACGACCCGCTGACGGTCAACGGGTACACCGACCGGGGCGGGCTCGCGAGACTACGCTGCTCTATGACAATACGGTGCGAAGGTAACACGGACTCCTTGTTATTTGTCAAGCATGTAGACATGCTAGTGCTAGGTACCTATAGGTATACTGATGTGTTTGTCAATTTTGGAAGCTCTCCGAATGGAAAGATCTTGGTAATTTCTTAAAATTTCCTATGGCGAATTTTTAAAATTTCCTCGGTCTCATATTTTTGGAAATATTTCGCAACTTGCACACTGTTGTGCTAGCGGGCACGGGTAGGTACAGGCCCCTGCCGGCATAGTGGCACGCTCACGTCACTGTTGTCACTGCAATTCGGGGACGATGGAGACTTCCAACGGGTATAGCTTATTAGATTCAAATTCATTTATTCACAATATAAGATTTCATTACAAATTACATGTCAAGATTAATTAAAATTTATCAGGACACTAATACTTTTTATCCCGGGAATCATCGCCTAAGGGTGCGAAAGTTTGTATTACGCTACGCTAATAGAAGCTACGATACTTATAGGTAAACGAGTTATAGCTTCTGCCCGCGATTTGCCCGTCAGTCTTTGCCGCTGCCCCGAGGTGGTCGCAAGGATTGACTACGCCTAGTGCGCAGCGTCAGCGTGGGTGGAAAAGTCCCCACTGCGCTGCACGGGCAATAGGTACCGAGTACTGCGCCTGTGGAGATAGTTTAAAGTATAGGACCCCCGACAACTGCGCTGCGCGAGCAATACCGTCTCCACTAGTAGAGTCTCCATAGGCGCAGCACCCGGTATTGCCCGCGTAGCGCAGTTTGAAATTTTCCCTGGAAACCTAGTAGGGAGGTATAGGTAGGCGCGAACGCGGATAAACTGTATAGAACTTGCAATGGATTTTCCAATAGAACGTTTCTTAAATCGACGCTTCCGATGTTGTTGTTTCCGATGTTTCCATTCGTACTTCGGTGGGTATAGACGTTCATAATACGCTGGACCACCTATGACGCGCGGGTTTTTTCCTGCAAATTATTATTAGGTAGGCCAGAATTTTATAGTTTGGGAATGTGTTATGCCCTTTGAGTATTAAGCCACTGGAGATGCCATGACGTAAACTCTTCGAACAAATTTTTTCGCCACTTTTGGCGGGGGGCGAGGTAAAACACGTATAGCACACCACCAAAAGAGGAATAACTCAACAGACACAAGTTTTGCTGTTGCGATAAACGCACACTACAAAAAAATTCAACACATCAAAAATTACACGCACACAGACAGAGTTTTCACGTAACTGATGCAGCATACATGCGAACAATTTAGTGATGGGACACATCGAAGACATCTGAAGAATGAGTCAAATTAGTTTGATGAATGAACTGAATTATCTTATACTATTTATTATTAAATTGTAAAAGTGAAAATTCTGTCCATTGAAGATACTACCCAAAAAAATGTTTGTCTGTCTGTAATTATGTGCCGTAGTGTCCTTAGCCCTCTCGCACAGTTAAACTGTGGAATGAACTCTCGCCCGCGGTTTTCCGGGCTGATACTTATTGATTGGTATTTGCAAGAACCTATGTATATGCAATTATATTTTAATAAGGCTCAGCTTTCACCACATTTATAAAGTTACTTCAAAATATAAATGAGCAAAGGGAAAGCAATAAAATGAATTGTTAATTTTATTAGAATTACCACATATTTATTAATTTAAATTCTCTGGTAGGGTTTTTTAAGACCCGCTTAATACTTTTATTAATTAGTATTTTTATTGATTTTTAAAATGAATAAGTTTATTGTACACGTAATCATTTTTGTAGCTTTCCGGAGTAAAGTGCTCCGAACAGATAACACTTGTACGTGTAGGTTTCCAAGAATAATTTTCGTAATTACAAATTGTTCTCCATTTCTCCTTTATATAGGGATCTTTTGGAAATCTAAAAGGACATACAATTATATTAAATAAAGTATAATACTGTAAATAATAGTATATGAATAACACATACACTCGTAGTCCCGCACTAAATGTATTCCTTTTACCTAGATTTTTTTTTGCATATAATTCATTTCTTTTTAAGACTAAATTTCAACATCGTAAGTCCAGAGAAAAGTAATTTTTCTGATTCACCTTACAAGATTTAAATGTAACATACATCTATACCTACTATTTAATTCAATATCTAATAAAAAACTGACTATTAAACAAACTGCAGTGATTGAATGAATGAATGATAAATTCAAATGTTGAGTCGCCTTTCTTACTTTATCACATCCCTAAAGACCGATTCGAACCCTTACCACTATAATCATGTTTACGTTCTGTCGTTTACGTATCGCTAACGGCATTTTCTTTAAATGGAGATTGTACTTCAATACACATTTAATAGTTAGTAAAAGTACTTACCTATGATAGGAAACGTGAACTTGTTGCGAATTTGAGCTGTCAGATCACCTTTTACATGATAATATTGCACAAGTCACCATTTTTCGAGAGAAACGTCATGCGACACGGAACGATACAAAATGACGGTGAAGCGACTTTAAGTAGTTTTATATAACGTGGTTGAACAGTTGACCAATGTACTTTACCGGAGGGGGTCGCCTGTCTATGACATCTCCAGTGGCTTAATACTCAAAGGTTATGCCGTATGAACGAGAGGAAAAAAGTCGCCTTTACGAACTTTTTGTTATGAAAACCTGCTAGTAGTATTTTAGACGAATATTTTTATATCTTACCTATGTACCAAATGTACCTTCCTGTATAGTTTCAGACGTCAACATGCAAAAATTTCGGTGATTTTGTTAAATATATGTTAGAAATTCGTGTGATATGATATGTGGAGCTCGCAGTGTTGTGTGCTGCTGAATTTGTTTGGTCTCGCTGCGGGGTTGTACTGCTACAACTGCTCAGAGACTCAGCTGGAGACCAATCAGTGTGCTGGGAGCTTCGGAACGGGGGCTATTTGGTTCAATGCCTCCCGACTACGTCTGGCCACGTGCACCGGAGGTCGCCAATTACTTACTGCTTACTGTTACTAACCCTATGGCATTATACCTAACCGAAAATTATGATTTTATATGATGATACTTACCTAATCCTGAGCGGCTTTGTTCGTTCGTGGTATTTCCCTCTCTGTCGCTAGAACACGATAATGCTATAGAGATGAACAAGTTTGCATTTCGCAGTGGCTGCTTCGGCCTCATATATCTACAATACAAGACATTGGATGGAGTGGAACCTATATGCTATAGCCTTGTTTAGCAAACTCGTATGTTTCAGTTGGTTGCGCCGCTGAATCATTTTATGACATTCCCTGCTGAATGCATTCTAGAAGTGCAATTACACAAAAATAATTAGGTGCCTAGGTATTTCCAGGCGGCAGACGCAAGTTTTACGAACGCCAAAACCACCTAGATAGTACACTATCACAAAAAAAAACATTATCCCGCTGCGGTGCACGCTACGCACGAATGAGAGCCACGCGGCCACTCGCCCTTGTGAAATGCAACAATTGTATCTTTGCAGAGAATGCCATGTGTTTCGTGCGCTCCTGGTCCGCGCGCGCGAAGCACGCGTGGCTGGTGCAGCGCGGGTGCTACAAGTCTAGCCCGAACGACCCGCTGCCGCGGACGGTGCGCAGCCCCACCCGGTCCATGTCGTGTAAACGGGAAAGGTAAGCGAAATGCAACAACTATATGTTAGTAGAGAATGCCATGCTCCTGGTCCGCGTGCGCGGGTGCTACAGGTCCAGCCGCAGCCCCACCCTGCCTGTCGTGTAAACGGGAAATGTAGAAACTTAGGTCACAGAACACTAAATACTATAGAAAGGCGATGTGGGCGTGGCACTGGCATGCGCATGCGCGCCACTAGTTTGAGCATGTGCGCCAACGTCACCTGATCGCCGTGCAGTCGCTCACAAAGCTGCAGGCGACGTGGAGGGGATGAGGTGGCGACACCGGTCCCGATAGAAACCGCGCTTGATACCCCTTTTAGTGTTATGTGGGTTAGGTACTCTCAAGCCTATCGTGGGCTAAAAATATCTGTAACGCGGTGAAATTCCTAGAACAGAGACATTTTAATATAACCGTGATAATCATTAGGTGGATTTTGTACCTAACTACTCATTTTCCTTCACCATAAATCATCTATCTAGCATTTATCATCTATCTATATTTATACTGACCCAATTATCCACCACGTCGTTCCGTCCATCAACGTCGGTGCCAAACAAGCGTACGACCCACCAGATGGTAGCGGTCACCGTAGCCTAATATAGACGCTGTAACTCCAGGGGTTTCACAAGCGCGTTGCCGATCCTATAAAAAAGTATAGGTACCTACACTACTTTCTTGAAGAGCCCCTACTGTAGCCCCTCAGCAGGGAGCTAATTCCACAACCGGAGCGTCCGAGAGAGGAAATTTCTCTGAAACCGAACTATTCTGTGTCACCGTGTGACCTCCCGGAATAATCTGGAGGATTTGGACTCGTCAAAGCTTACAGGATGAAATTCACTGATATTTTTTCATTGTCTCAGGTACAAAGATGCGGAATACAAAGTTTGCCTCTGCCAAGCGGACTGGTGCAACAAGGCCGAGTCATACCTGCTGTACAGGACGCTCCATGCGAACGCCTTCGTAGGTGTAGTGACAAGTATTTTATTACCCTGTTTATATCTGCCCTAGTAATTAAAATTAGTACAGATTACCTTGTTATGTTTATGTTGTACCTACCATCTGTAGGTAGGTATTTAGGTAATGGCGCGATAGTACAATCGCCAACACAGTTAACTGACCATTATGTATATATTTAACCTTATCCACACACTTGATTTCGATTTTTAAAAAAGGTAGCCTAAATTGCTTTTAAATTTGTTTATCAAAGAAGTCCACACTTCGCTTGGCAACCACAGTTGTCAATCAGTTTAGGGCCGGGTCTGCGAAATTGGCTACTGTGGTTGCCACAGGCAAACAATGCACATAAAGTGCACGGATGGTCAGTTAGCATGCAGTAGTGTTGGCGATGGTACCAAGATGGGGCACTGAGCAGCACACATCTAGTGGTTCGTCACGTACAAAATTATCACTGACAATTTTATAACAGCAGATTTTTTGAATGTAACGGTATTAATGAAATAATTACCTAGAGGCAAAATCGAACAAAGAATTAGACTTAAAAAAATAACTTAATTAGCTCCTGAAAAGTCGGAATAAATGGGTATTAATAAATGTTTTAATCTTTATTTTGCTTCATTTACATTTGCTTTAAAATATTCAATATAAATCAAACAAAAATAGACAATGAATGCATAATTTAAATCTATATAATTACTTCCGGGTGGAAAGTTTGTTAGATTCTTGAATAAAGCATCTCTTAGAATAACATTTTAAAATAAATAAACAAAAAACACTATCATAAATTAATGTTTTTCGAAACCGTATTTTGCCTGCACGGCTATCACAAGACGGCGCGCGAGCTCTCTCGATTTTTCTCGCACTATCCGTCTCTCTCTTATTAGAAGACTTAGAAAGAGAGGTATAGTGCGAGAAAAATCGAGAGAGCTCGCGCTTTCGCTACCGACAAGAGTGAACGTATTGGGACCCACACCCTATCCGGGCCGGAGTCCCGCAAGGCTCCGTGCTCTCTCCCACTCTTTACTCGTTGGGTTTTCTTGGGTTGTTTGTGTGTGACACCGCGCTCTTTACGACCGCAACGCGACGGTAAGTACGCTATTATCCGACAATACCTCCAAGAGGCAATCACCGCCCTATGTCTAGCTCGTTGGTTTAATCTTTGGCGTATCGAAGTCATCCCGGAAAAAAGTACCTACTGCAATTAGTCTTCCATCCGTCTAAATGCGTTAGTACAGAAAGACGGGTGGCTCCGATCCAGATGTTTTACCGACGCATCCTCTGGGTCAACGAGGCCAAATATCTTGCAGGGACCCTCGACAGGGAGCTGACTTACCGTAGCCACATCCGTAGCGTACCTACGCAATCGCGCGTTGTTCGTACTGGAAGGCTTGGGCCGGTGATCAATAAATTTAGTAAAATGTCAGTTAGAAATAAGCTGACACACTACAATACTAAACTTGTGTTCGTCCAATCACGACATTTGTAAGTGCAGTATTTGCTCACGTGCCTATGTCAGCGCTCAAACCGCTTCAGTTCATTCAGAATCGTTTTCTCCTTAGGGCGACTGGTGCCCCGTGGTAGTAGTTCGACACCACTTACTGAGATTCTACACAGATTCGGTTGAAACCGTTCAAACAATCTCACTGAAGCGCAAACTCGTAGAGTAGGTATTCCGGTGTATAAACCGCCCCCGCGTGGTCGTGCCGGAGGTTTCCCCTGGATTTTCCCCAGGCTACTCTCCAACCAGTCCAACCAACCACGCAATTCGACCGCAACTGTCATGGATAAAAAAAACACTATAGAGTCACGTGTAGATCATATTGGGCACTCGGTATGCGCAGCTTCTTTAGATGCTGACTGTACAAAAGACGCTGACGGGTAAGCTGCAGTTGTTAACAAGGTTGGCGTCTTCCAATTCTAAAACATTCGCGAACTTTAAAATGAAGTCCTCTTTACGAGTACCTAAGAAGATTCCTGAGTTGTGTAAATTCAGTTGTCCTTCACAATTTGCAAACGATTTTTCAGCCCCTTGCCGATATCCGATTGAGCTGAAATTTGACTTAGGACAACGCAATACTATGGCACGTGATCTGATATTTGACACAGAAGGTGGCCATAGCAGCTGTAACCTCTACACGGGTAGTTGATGACTGTGCAAAAAAAGTACAGCCGGCAATGACAGCTTGTACCTACCTACCAAAAATATTTTTTTATGACAAAAACTTATTTTAATCTAGTAATAAAATCAAGCTCAAAGGTGTTATTAACCGAGTCAAATATACTTAATTGCGCCAAAATACCACAAGAAAAAATAGGCAGTAATGGACTTAATTCATGAAAGTTTCCTGCGACATGCATAGCACTCGGGTTTCACTTTATCCGAGTTCTATTTCCACGAAAAGGATGGTAAGAAGTGTGTGTCAGTGTGTCGCGTCCGCCGCTTCGGGAGCGCCCAACATGGCGGCGAGAACCCGCGCTGCTCGCTTTTTGTACGTGTCAGAAGCAGAACCTACATAATTAAGAAGAAAATAATTTTCACATTGCCGTCAATAGATATTGGACTACTTAGCCCGCATAATGTGTTTATGATCGAGCCGGTGGTGGTACTGGTTCAATGGCTTCGTTCGGAAACGTATGGTGTTTGGAAACGTAAGAACTACTACGACTATGGCAGTCGCGTATACCTAGTTTCAACTTCAACGACTCTTAGTTATAAGTTACTAGCTTTTGCCCGCGACTTCGTCCGCGTAGAATTCGTTTCACTACACATATTGTTGTTATTTTACCCCCTCTAGAGATTATTTTCTTTTTCACGCTATTTATAATTAAAACTAAAACAAATACTTTGCTTACCTAGTATATTGTCAGACAATAAAGCACCAAAGCGAAAAGCTTACAAAAATACTGAAACTAAAAAAAATAAGTGGGCCGCTTCGCTGCTGCTACTTATTCCAATATACTTCTATAAACTATATTGTATGATTTATTTCGTTTTGCTAAAACATGTAGATTTTTAGATTTAGACACACGTGAGCAAGCTACATACAACTGCCCGTGGGAAAAACATGGCGTGCCTAAATGTAATCCCGCTACTTTTAAGGTAGCGATTTGTTAATTGTCATTGAAAACGCTACTTTTAAAGGGAACTGTAGTCGTTTAAAGTTAAATGTCAAGTTATTAGGTATAATTGGAATACGGGGTATGAGTATAATATCTGGGTCGTTCTTCTTTTTTACCGACAATGAACCGAGGTTTTTCTGTTTTTTTGGTTTTTGAACTATCGAAAATTGTGGTTTTGAAGTGCGATTAAAAAAAAAATGCATAAGTTTCTTCATTAGAACTAATTAAAGTTTCCTTTCTGGCCAATATAAATATTTATTTACGGTTGGTTTCTAAAAAAAACATGTGACAAAGTGGACTCTTTCAGTGGGGACCACATTTTGGTTTACCACTCTGTCATCAAAAAAACATTTAAAAAAATGCTAGTTAGAGAAAGTGAAATATTAAATATCACTAATTAATAAAATAATATGGACGTTCATTCGAACATTATAAAACCGTAAACGGGTCAATTTTTGAAGAGTACGTTTTTTCGACATTTGTATGGCTTTTTATTTTTTTTGGAATATTTGATTCTTACCGACTACGTCAGGTAGGCTTTCTCAAAAGAAAAAATATGGTGCATGAGGCACCACTCTGCTTCTAATGGCTAGCTAGATATAGATGCTTTAAAAAAACCGTGCCATACAAATGTCGTCAGCGCCATACAAATGTCGACAGCGCCATACAAAAGTCGATTTAGTGCCATAAAAATGTCGATTCTGCCATACAAATGTCGATAGCGGCATACAAATGTCGGCAATTGCCATCAAAATGTCAATTTTGCCAGAAAAATATTGAAAAGCTTATTAAGATTTGTATAAATACTAAAAAAACTCACTATTTATAGATATAGTACGTGAGTGACACGTCTTCATTATATATTTTTTTAATTTTTTTATTCAGAAAAAAGTATGGTACGATTTACATTTGTTTAATTTTCGCCAAAGATTACGTTTATCGGCGAATAATATAGTATCTCCGGTTTACGGTTGGCCTCTGCTCAAAATGGATGTAGGGTTGGATCTCGTGGTACTCAAGAGCTCCTCCTCATAGACATGACCATTTGCCAACGAGTTCGGCGGAACAATGGGGCCTTCTCGGCCGCCTGGATTGACTACAAGAAGGCCTATGATTCAGTGCCTCCAAGAGTACCTCATTCATGGCTGGGGAGGATCTTAAAGCTGTATAAAATTGTAGTAGTTCTGAGATCATTCTTAGGCCCTTGTATGGGATAGTGGACCACAGTCCTTCGTCAACCGTGATGAGGAGACGGCCTTCTGGCCCGCAGGACTCTATCAGAATTGAGCAAGGGACCATCCAGGGTGACAGCCTGAGACCTCTGTGGTTCTGCCTAGCGCTGAATCCGCTCAGCACCCTGCTGAAGGATTCAGGGCTAGGTTGCCAGCTTCGCAGAGGGGGTGAGGTCATTTCTCATCTGCTCTATATGGATTACCTTAAGCTGTTTGCAACTTTGCACCAAATAGGCATGACCTGTTGAGCTACTGAAAACAACAGAAGTCTTCAGTAGCCCCATCAAAATGGAATTTAGTGTCAAGAAGTGTCCGGTTATGCATGTACAGCGAGGAAAAGTTATAAATTTAACAAATTTAAGGCAATGTCCTTCAGATCTATCTCCGAAGCAGAAATAAGTACCTTGGTATGTCACAGTCATTGGAAATTGAGGGTGAGGACGTAAGGCAGGCGGTGTGGGAGCGTTTCTTCTTTTGCCTGACAAAAGTACTTAACATGTAAACATGTAAAAAAAAAAAAAAAAAATTTTTTATTTTTGTACTTGTTTTTCACTAACATGTAGTTAAGTAGTTAGATTTTCTTAAAATTTAAACTTTTAAAACTCAATTTGGTAAAGCAGCAAGGTTTTATTTCTACCAATAAGGGCCTTTGGTACATAATCATTTCCACAAAATATTGCATCAACCCATGCATCAAACGCAGTAATCTAGATATCGTACAATATCTCCCAAAATAAGTACAATAATAAAAGTAATCAAAAAAGTTGATATGAATGGGCATGGAAACGATATTTCGTGTTTTATTTTGATTTTGTTTTGAATCGACATTTGTATGCCACATTCGACATTTGTATGGACAAAATAGCCGTACAAATGTCGCCATACAAATGTCGACATTAACGTTTTTTGCCGGTCTTTCGTACACTATTAATTGAATTCACTAATTAGCCAAACACGAAACTCTTACCCCATATTGCTAACCATTGTTATGAAAGACACATTTTTATTTCAATCGTATATGAATAAATAAACGCCCATACAAATGTCGTGATAGCCGTACCAAATTACATCGTTATAAAGTATGACCTGTTTCCTCCGTAAGAAATACCGGCACTGCATCCATTCCGTTGGCGATTGAAGCCCAACTAACTCGTTATCGTATAGTTAAGTAAATGTAACGGTGGGCTTATAGAAAAAAACAGATTTTAAGGGTCTTGAGCTTGAGTCCTAAAAAATGGGTCGCGCGTGGGACTACTACTTAAATGCTTCACTAGTGTTAATGACTCATGCATTAATTATTTAAGATACTTTAATTAATACGCTAATAAATGTTCTTTATTACAGTACAAGTTATTTATTTGTACGATGCTGTAGTACATAGTTATGAATTTTTGTTTGAGCAAAACCGCAAGTGTGACACCCGAAAAAGCGGTAAATTTCGCTGTTTTCTGATTTCAAATTTTTTTTTTTCTAAATCAATTAATATTTAAGGTATTGTAATATATATATTAAGTACTTTATAATACACAGAATGGAAATATATATGTATCAATACTCCATATTAAACTGATTTGAAATTATAGCCGTGTGACAGCAAAAACAGCCCGTTTAAAAATTGACCCAAACATCATTACTCAAATGTGATGCCGTAATAAGACGAAGGACAGGCTATTGTCGGTCGAAAAGAAGAACGACCCATCTTCTCCTTTAGCTTCACCAGTTAAGATTGTGCCCTTTACTATGTATTTTCCCAATTTAGTGACCCGTAATCTTGTTCCATTGCACAATTTTGGTGCATCTAAGTTGCGCATTAACATTACGGGTACGCCTACTTTTAATTCGAGTTTGTGGGAAGGTACCCCGGATAGCTCCAGAGAGTTTAAGAACTCAACCGGGTAACTGGTGCTGTCGTCGGATGTCATAACTTTATCTATGGAGTTGTACACTGTTGTTTCGGTTGATATTTTTTCCAAAATTTTTATTTTATTTTTGATACTGTCTCATTTTTTGGTGCCAGTATGGTTCTTTCACACAACCAATTTTCATCCAGAATATTTTGTTGCAGATTCGGAAAAACTTGAGCAATAAGCTCGTCTTCCGAATCCACAACATGACAAAGTTGGTTGGTGAATAGAATCATACCTTCATCATAAGTTTTTAATCGACCGTCGCCTATATCAAGCAATTTTTGAGCATACGCACTCGACTCTACATCATCAAACAGCTGGACTCGCATGTTTGTCGTGAGATGGAACTTTTTCACCTTGGTCCACACGCGTGATGCTTTCAGACAGTAGCTGACTTATACAAATATGTCGCCTTCTAGTAAACAGTACAGTTTTATTTTAAAAACAATGATATTGTAATTATAAAAATCATTAAAATATAATGTAACCTTCAGAAACTACTTGCCTATAATACGTAGTATAATAGCGATGAACACTTCGCAACAATCACCAAAGTTAAGCAACGTCGAGTGAGGTCAATATTTGGATGGGTGACCGTTTTTTTATACAAATTCTCAAACGCCTTTTGACCCCCTTAGGGAATGAATTTTCAAAAACGCAGAAATTAGTTTTCTAATATTTTGATATAAAATCAATCTACGAAGTTTCAAGTTTCTATTAAAAAAAAAAAATTAAGTCCCATACAATCTTTGGTTCCTTATTCCTCCCTCTGAAGTAATTATATCTAAAAAAACGGCACGCTATATCCTACTCTGAGGTATAAACAACAATATTGGAAAGTTTCAATAAAATCGGTTCGCATATTTTTGTTTAATTTGTCCTCGACGCCACTACACCACATTAGAGAAGAATCCATGTTTCTACTGATCACCAAAAGATGGAGCTGGTGATGTGTTCATAAATCGGTTTTTCTCAAACTCTGTCTACGATACCTAAACTCCATCAAACTCTTTTTTATACGTTCTCATATGGTTTGGCAGAGTTTAAACGCATAGAAAAATCGGAAGAATTACCTACTACGGCTAGAATATGCCTGGAAATGTGTGAAGCTCTGCATCGCACTATTGAAGTTTTTAACGTTAGTTGTATAAATACAATTTCCTTCGATGTTACTTTATTATGTATCTTTGACCACATGGATTTCCATATGGACACTGTTTCACATTTATAATATTAGTGTGATGTGATTATAAGTAGGTACCTACTTACATACTTGTTGTTGTTGTTGTTGTTGTTGTTGTTGTTGTTGTTGTAGGTAGGTAGGTAGGTTGTTCTGTCTGTTTCATGCACCTGTGTTAGTTATAATGGGTAGTGGAACTTAGTGGATCAGGGAAATCTTCTGGGTCTCCTATCCCGCAAAAATGTACATGTGTGTACAAGTCTACAAAATTGTTGAATTGTAGGAAAAATATCGGTACGTTATAGCGTAGGTATATAGGTAGGTACTAATGTCACGAATATTTTTTTTTTTTTCTTTTCTTTTACTATCACAAAAAAATACAAACTACATAGGAATTACCAATTTGACAATTTTACTGTGGAATGTAGGTAAGTAGGTCAACTTAGAATTCCACGGTAAAATTGTCATTTTTGTAATTCTTATGTCGTTTGTAATTTTTAGGGTTCCGAAGTCGACAAGGAACCCTTATAGTTTCGCCATGTCCGTCCGTCTGTCTGTCTGTCCGTCTTCGGCTTAGCTCAGTAACCCTTACAACTAGAAAACTGCAATTCGGCGTGGGTATATAAACCAATAACGCCGACAATCACTACAACTGTAGGATAACATCCTGAAAAAAAAAATTTTAGGGTACCTCCCCTACATGTAAATTGGTGATGTATTTTTTTTTCTCGTTAAACCTATAGTTTGGGGTATCGTTAGATAGCTTGTTTAAAAATATTATGGGTTTACTCAAACTACTTTTCAACTTAGTTATGCGTTTGCGAGATAATGGGATTTAAAGCCCTAATTTTTGTTCGAGTCATTTGCCCCCCCCCCCCCCCCCCCCCCAGCCGGCTAAATGGCTACTACTGGGGACGTGAAAAAATTCGTGGCAGTAGTACATATAATGAATTTAAAAGAAAACTATCACAGTTAAGTAGACATAACTAGTTAACGAGTAGTAGACATAACTAGTTAACTGGTAAGAAATGCACTTAATTTCGGGTGCATTGTCGTTGGAATTTGAACCTTTTACCATGTACGGTAGAGTTGCTTTTTCACGGCACGGTGCTTCTTGCCCGCTAAAGACCTGCCCTGCGACATGCCCCCCCCCCCCCCCCCCCCCCACCCGTAGCAATGCCAAAACTTAGGCGGACTTACGGCACGGTGCTTCTTGCGCGCGCGGCTAGTTGTGATGTGCGGCTTGATGCTGTTCGGAGATTTTTGCAATTATTTTACGTAAATAACCTGTTGCTGCTAAAAGTTTGCGATCTGCGGTTTGATTAGTTTATGTAGTATCTAATATTTGATTATTTACGAGGGTAAACTATAATAAAAATCCCAAAAGCCCCTTTTAAGTCCGCATTCTGTGACAGACGGGCAACTACGGAACCCTACCCTGCGCGTGGCCCGACACGCACTTGGCCGCTTCTTTGTGATATAGGATCCAGAATAATAAGTATTTAGAGAACCACACAGCGCTATAAATACTTAATCAAAACTATGTCATGCTCTAACTGCTCGACTAATGTCTATAGTTTGTATTTTATCCATATGGTAGAGGAAGGTACAGTCACGGACTTTAATCGTTGAGCCATTTAGAGTTCACCTTTTACTGGATATTCATAGCTTAACTATTAAAAACCAAAATTAGTTGACACCTAAATGGCTCAACGATTAAAGTCCGTGACTGTACTAGTAGTAGGTAGGTAATAGTAATAGGGCGGTCTTCGTAGATTAAACGATCCATATTATAGGAGTGGCATAGCACAGTAATAACGGGACCCTATTACTAAGACTTCGCTGTCCGCGCCCGTCTGTCACCGCTGTAGGCTGTATCTCATGAACCGTGATAGTTAGACAGTTGAAATTTTCACAGATGATGTATTTCTGTTGCCGCTATAACAACAAATACCTACTAAAAACAGAATAAAATATTTTTTTAAGGGGGCTCCCATACAACAAACGCGATATTTTTGCTCGTTTTTATAGATAATGGTACGGAACCCTTCGTGCGCACTTCTCGCACTTGGCCGGTTTTTAGGGTTCCGTACCCAGAGGGTACGGGTAAGGGTACGGGTCCTGATACGACATGACAATTACATAAAAACTATAATTGAAGGAAAAATTGAAGGAAGGAGAGGCAGAGGAAGGCCAAGACGTGCGTTTATGGACCAAGCTAAAGAGAAGGTTAATGTAATGTCGTATCAGGAGCTCAAAACAGTGGCAGAAAGAAGAACAGAATGGCGATTCCTCCACCGACAAGAGCCTGGCTCTTAAATTTATGATGATGATGACCCAAAGGGTAAAAACGGGACCCTATTACTAAGACTTCGTTGTCCGCCCGTCTGTCACCACTCACCAGGCTGTATCTCATGAACTGTGATAGTTAGACATTTGAAATTTTCACAGATGATGTATTTCTGTTGCCGCTATAACAGCAAATAGGTAATTAGCTACTAAAAAACAGAATAAAATAAATATTTACGGGAGCTCCCATGCAACAACCGTGATTATTTGCTCATTTTTATAGATAATGGTACGGAACCCTTCGTGGGCGAGTCCGACTCGCATCGCACTTGGCCGGTTTTTTTTTATTTTTGATCTGTTTGTACAATACATACATACATACATATAATCACGCCTCTTTCCCAGAGGGGTAGGCAGAGATCACGGATCTCCATTTGCTACGATCCTGACAAACCACTTTCGCTTCACTCACCTTCATAACATTTCTCATACATGCTCGTCGGTTTAGGGTACTTTTGACCTGGCCTTTTTGTAAGATTTCTCCAATTTGATCGGAGAAAGTTCGCCTAGGTCTTCCCCTTCCAACTTGCCCTTCCACTCTTTTTACAAACACTCTCTTCGCTAATCTTCTTTCATCCAACCTCTCTACATGCCCAAACCACCTCAACATACTCTTCGTTTGTTTAGTCAGAAAATGTTCATACTTGGATGTACATATATAGGTATGATCATCATATGGATTGTGGAAATAAAATCAACTAGTAGTACAAAGTTTCTATATCTAAGTTTATTAATAACGGAAATAACTTAACATGGTCAGTCAATATAATTTTTACATTTAAATAATTTACCTAGATATTTTCTCAAAGAGTTCATCTATCTTCATCATCATCATCGTCATCGTCGTCGTCGTCGTCGTCGTCGAGGTCGTCCACTACGCTGCTGGCCGCGTCGCTCGTCACCGCCTGAGCGATCAGCCCCGTCACCCCTGTGTCATTTTTGCGACTCTTCAGAAAATCGAATACAAATTCTTCTATGGTATCTTCATCGAATGGTATCAAATCTTCCAAATCGACTTGTCTTTTCCTTCTCGGCTCTTTGACCTTCTTCGTATAGTTATCGATATCCACGTCGCTATCTACTATTCCCTTCCTGTATATTTCCACGGGGACGTCACCCCCGTCACTCACATCGTATTTTATTCCTACGTTGGCATCCTGAATTTCGATGGAACCTAAGCCGTTCTCCACTAATCCTTTCAAATTCTGCGTTCTACTCGATCTATATACAGGCTTATCATGTTTGACCTTTTCTTTTGTTTTATGTAAATGTTTTACTTCGTTCGTTTCATTCGGTTTCGGGATTTCATTACTAATTTCATTTTGATTCGGTATCGGTTTTGATCCGTACGTTTTGACTTTTGAATGTCCTTGTATGATCAAGTACATGGGTACTGAAGGTACCTGCGTTGTAGGTTTACTTTCCGGGACCTCGGCTGTTGAAGTCACGGGTGTAGTGTATCGCATGTGTAAATAAGGATCGTGACCCACCGTGGGTCTCTGAGTGAATCCATTCGGAACAAAGGGATTGAGGTGTTGTCCTTGTGTGTTCGGTGCCGGCGAGGTTTCCGAGGTTTTCGTGACTGGCGGCGGCGGTTGCATAGTCTGCATCGTTTCTAGCTTGGCCGGGTCTTCAGTCTCCTTGTACACATGGATGTTATCGGACGCGTGCGCATACAGGTTGTCCTCGGGCCGCTCCGGACCGTTCCCTAGTGGCATGCTCATCATGGAACCTAACATATCGAATAAAGAGTTCTGCTCAGGTTTAGGGGTAGGAGGTAGAGTGGGAACGGGAGTGGGCTGGAAGAATGAAGATTGCTTGTCGGTTGTTGCGTCTTCGTAGTATTCGGGAGTCTCCGTGATGGATTCGGAAACAGGCCAGATGCTTGTAGCATCAGTGAAGCTTGTGATTGGTGGCGGGGGAGGCTCGGTGGGTGGGAGGGCGGTGGGGATGAATGTGGGCAGTATGGGTTTAAGAGTCTTCCAGGGCGGAGGCGGTGACTCCGACAACATTGGCTTGTAGAACGCGTATGGTTGCTTCGACAAGTCGTAATGCTCGTTGAAGATGAAGTTCAGTGTGTCGTTGACATCGCTCTCGTCGAGCGGGGTCGTCGGCCCCCAGCCGGCGTAGTCGCTGGTCACTGCACTATAGTTAGATTTAGTTTGATTTGAATCGGTTATCAAATTTTGATTAGTCGACGAGGATTGGTAGATCAAATTCGATTCCTGTAGCGTGTACAAAGACGTAAGATGCCCCGGCGTGTTGGTAGTAGGTTCTTTTGTTTGTGATTCTGTCGGTTTCGGGTGTGGAGTCTGATGCGGTTCGTCCCCGAGGATGAAGAGCGGCGTTTTATGTCCCGGGCGCGGGGGTGGCGGTGGAACGAGAATAGTCATAGGATAGTGGTCGTTTAGTTTGTATGTGAAGTCTTCGTATTTGGGCGGCGGGCGATGAGGCCGGCGGGCGCCTATACTAGGTTTCCTGGAGGAGACGCCGAGCATGAGTACTTCGGATTTTCTGTCCGGGTAGTGTTCGCGCTCGAGGCGGGTGTCGTCGGCCCAGTAGTGGACGCGCTCGAGCACGGGCGGCTCGTAGTCGTAGGTGGGGTCCTTCCGCAGCGGGTCCCCGCGGCCCGTGAGCGGCCGCCACTGCTCGAAGTCCATCCGCGGGGAGAACATCGACGCTGGGCCACTTGCTATCGGATCCTCTGCAGCGACTGAAAAGCGAATGAAATTACATCATCGTAACAGTTAGGCGAGGACTGAGTTAAACGGTAAATTTCTTTCGGCTGATGTCTTTAGTAAATTTTATAAATCAAGCACTGCTCCCAGCCACGGGAGTTTTTGATGAACGATTATGTACTTAGGTGACTCATAGAAGTTGAAGAGTAAAAATTGAATATAATATTGATACGGGCTTAAAATGAATGTCGACATAGTATAGAATCAGAATGAAGAGTCCCTAGGACGCTCGACTTTCCATACAAACGTAGTTTGGTTCTGCTACTACGGTTTGTATGGGGGACAGAGTGTCAAGCGTGCTAGGGACGCGTAAGCTACATTTTCTTTAAATTTTGGGGACAGGAGAAACATATTTATTTTTCATTGTGTGTATGGCCGTACTTTACCAGAAGCCCTAGCACAAAAGGTTTTATCGTCACGTTTTACGGCGAAAATGTACTGAGACGTCAGGTAAAACATAGCGATAAAACATATCGTGCTAGCTGGACAGAAAGTGGTGAGTATTTTATGTGTCTTACCACTAACAACCTAATATCCGTCCCAGGTAGATGTTTTATATATTACGGTAAGCCTTTTCGGCCTATAATCCCAATTTACGTGACACATGGTAAAGATGACTGGCCTTATTCGTGAACGTTCATCAATGCAACTTAAACATTCGTATGTCTTTATCTGTCCTTTGACATATATGTTTGTCAGCAAGGGACAAAACACATTTTAGTTAACAGATGGGGTGGGTTGCACTAAACCGTCTACGTAATCGTAAGCGATGTCCGTTGAAATTTGTCAAGTTTCTATGGAATGACAGCAGCCGGCGCCATATTGTAATCGTATGTTGGTGCACCCCGACTGTTTTGTGAGTAAGGGGGAGTGTTCACTCACAGGAGACGTTGGCGATGTGCTTGAGTGAGGAGCTGTCGCCCGCGCTGAACTCCGCCGCTGCTGCCGCTAGCAGTCCAATCAGCAGCATATTATGGACGTGCTTCTGTGGATAATAAATAACAAACCTATATTTAACAAGCTTTTATTTAACTCGTTCTTTCGTATGTAAGCTGTCATCAAAATTTGAGCAGTATATTAGAGCCATTCCACAGTAGCCGAGCGGTAAAGGCACGCTACTTTCAATCTGGAGTTCGTAGGTTCGAAACTCGGCTCGAACCACTTGGTTCATTAAAAAAACTTATGTATACAAAATGAAACATCATTTGCTATTTAACAATGGCTTTTCGATAAATGAAAACATCGTGAGGACTGAGGAAACCGGTCTTATCCCAGTAAAGTCTTCTAGTTTTCCCTTTAGGGTTGGAAGGTCAGACGGCAATCGTTTTCTTAAAACTAGTAGACCTCCTAGTAGATACCTGTACTAATTTCTGTATCTGGCGTAGGTAGGGGGAGTTGGGGCACCTCGATACGGTTTTTATTGTAATGGCCATAATATGCATATAGGTACTACAACGACTATAAAAACAATTGCGGCGAATCAAGTGGTTATCTGGGCACATTTTTAGGGATATCAGTTACTTGTTAACATGGATATAAATCAGTTATGATAAAAATTACAGAACGAAAATTCGTATCAAAGTACCGACAACGTGCCCCGGCTGTGCATCAATGTAAGGGGTATTCAGGGGGGATGAAGGTTCTTACATTTTCATAGTACATACGTATTTACCAACACGTTAATGGATATGATTAAAAATGTAATAAACATGTTCAAAGTTAGTGTTAGGATTTCTACATGTAAACATTCTTCTCTTCTTATATTTATATTATATATTATCATTGAAAAACCATGGACTTTTGTTGAGAACTTTGAGAAACACAAACTGGTGGAAAAGTATTTGCATAACTTCCACAAATGACTAATTCATCTTTCTATACACGTGATTCTATGTACACGTGTTATTAGTATTAGTAGTAGGTACTTATCTGGGTTTTCTTCTGTTATTTTTTCTACCTTGTATTTGCTAGTATCAATGTGCCCCTTTCAATCTTTGTATCAATGTGACTCGAGAAATATTTAACACAAAAAAAGAATTGAAAATTATGCCATTGCATTTATCATTAAATCGTTTATCTAACCAATAGCTGAATGAAACATTTTACTCGCTCCGTATTATTTGATTATCATACTTCTGCTAATTTTTATCTAAAAATTATAAAATTCTTTATTCAATGAAATTTTCGTTGATTGATGATAATTTCGGTTTTGTTTGGTCGTTGGTCGTTGGTGAAACTCTGGCAGCCTATTGGTTGCGTCGGCACCTTCTTTGTATAAAAAAGGTAAGGCTGCTTGTTTTTGATAACTACTTACTCATTTTATTTTTAGGTAGGTACTCATATTTTATCTCTATCAACGACGTAAGCCTACGACACTCAAGATAATTTGTAGCAGAATGCAGGTGAGCCTCCAATATTTTAATAAACAGGGGTTCAACCAGACAAGAATAATTTACAATGGCAACGTTTAGAGTTTTTTTTTGCTTGTATTTATTCAAAATATAAACTGCTGCCACCTACATTCGTTGTTTTATTCTTACTGAAGCCTCAATTAGGCTTATTTGCAAGAATTAGTTGCGACTTAATTATTTTTATACCTAGTATTAGTTTGATATTGTAGTATATTTCATATTTACTATGTTTAATTTAAGCCCTTATTTGATTTGAGGCTGATCAAATCGAGCCTTATTCATAAAACTGCTTCATATTCCGAAGTAGTGAGCCTTTGAAGCAACCAAGTGCATTCGGCGCGATTTTTCGTGCAATTAGAGCGGCGAGTCGCCGCGGGTTTTTTGGCTGAGGTCTGAGGCTCGTTAAAATGCCGCGGTAGGAAGAAAGGGCAAAGCTCACATTAACCAGGGCTTGTATTCTCACCTCACCACGCTCACCACAAGGGAACCAGTATATATCCGACCTCCCAACGCCCTCCTCCATTCTCCATATCCTCTTTCATTTGTCGTAGAATCTCGGGGTTGAAGTTATGATGGGGGCAATTGGTGAGGTGAGTCGAGACTGGTTGTGAATACCATCGCTGCCATCCCCTGGTCGTTCCCATACAACGTCTGACCTCGATACCTTATTATGGATCTTTCTCTGTCTCAAAAAACTTGGATATACATGCGACCGGTTCGTATTCCATTATCGATTCAGCGTATGAAACAATAGTTTTTAATTAATTAACCTGTGGTGCTGCGGAATCGCATGAGGGATAAATGCAAACAAGAACATACTTAAAAGTATGTTCCCTACTTAATTAATGATCAGAATTCTCGTTTACAAATTGTAGAAATGTTTATTCACAGAGGCGCCCAGTCTCTTTGTCAGATAGGTAGGCAGGTGTTGCAGCAAACTATCGAAATTCTGCATACCTACAGGCGTTTTGTAAATAATGTACCTACATACCACGTAGGTATGTAGGAACTAAATTATGTAATCACGTTTATTAGTATCGTATAGGAATATTAGGATAGACGGTGATATCGTGATGATATTGGTAAACCTTTGCCGAGTTTTATTATAAACAGGTACTTACCAACAACAATAGTCGGCTAGTTCTTAAAAATAAGGAATTTCGGAGGGCTCAACTTTGTTATTTAGTCATCATCATCATATCAGCCGAAAGACGTCCACTGTTGGACATAGGCCTCCCCTAAAGAGTGCCAAATTGACCGGTCCTGCGCCACCCGCATCCAGCGGACTGCCTCATTTCTGATGCGATCACGCAGAGAAACTCCTAACATATACCTAGTCCACTCCATTACCCTTTGGGTGACTTTGGGCCTTCTTATGAGGCCCATAGTAAGCGACCAAGTTTCAGTGCCATATGTCATCAGTGGCAATACACACTGGTCAAAGACTCTCGTCTTGAGACACTGCGGAATATTGGACGAAAAGATATGCCGGAGCTTCCCCAACACTGCCCAGCCGAGCCGGATTCGACGATTGACCTCTTTCTCGAAGTTGGACCTACCTAACTGGACAGTCTGTCCTAGGTATACATAATCATCTACAACTTCAAGCGTGAAAGTGTCCGATTGTAATGGGAGTTGGTACTACATGGGCATTTGACATGACCTTCGTCTTATCCATGTTCATTCTTAGACCAACTCGCTCGGAAGCTTTATACTGAGGTCATCGAGCATCGTACTTAAGTCCTCCATGGTCTCAGCCAAGACTACTATATCGTCAGCAAACCGAAGGTGAGTGATATACTCGCCGTTGATGTTGATGCCTAGAACATCCTAGTGCAAACGATGCTAGTGCAGCGTTTTGGTGATGAAATTGATTACTGTTTGGGCATTCAAATTCATCGAGGTCAGAAAATATTTTTTTGGAAAAAAATGCCTCAGGTAAAGTGAACAAAACTGTCCCTTTCCTGTTGGGCGATTTTCCACAACGCAAGGTTTCTACCGCAATAATAGGTAAAATAACAACTTATAAAATCGCAGTAACAATAATTGCAGCTATGATAAAACCGAAAAGAAATTACGTAGGTATCTCTCTATTTTCAATCGAATTATCATCATAATAAATAAGGCGACATGAATTGTGTATCAGTTTCCTGCCAGGAAAAAACACCTTAAGAATCACAAAAAAAAATACTAAGCGACGTTGCCACACTCCTGTCTCAAAGTTCAGACTAAAATGTGTTCATCGCCGCTTGAGTTGCTGTCTGTCAGCCAATCAGACAGCCCTGGCGAAGATATTTTCGGCCACAGACGGGCTCAGGAGTCAGGAGAGACAACTTCTCACTTGTACTTGCATGGTATGTAATTACGTAAATAATATTTGGAATTCTTAAAGATTTGTTATAGTTTTAATAAATATAACCAATTTTTGAATCATTTAAAGTATTAACACCGCATTTAAATACTGCTTTTTTGAAATATTAGTAAAAAACCTCTAAATAATCACTTTCCTGTGTATCAATTGTCTGGATCCACTTAACAGGAAAGTAATAACACATCAGAAAAGTGATAACACTACAGGAAAGTGATAAAGTTTCCCACTTTTTAGGGTTCCGTACCTCAAAAGGAAAAAAACGGGACCCTTATAGGATCTGTATGTCTGTCTGTCTGCCTGTCAAGACACTTTATCTCGGGAACGCTTGGAGCTATAGAGTTGAAATTAAAACCATATACTGAAGTCTACACCTACAGTCCCTTAAAGCTGTGAAAAAATCAAACTTCAAAATTAACGCAAAAAAAGATACGACGGTTCATGCCGCAAAAAACGTATATTTCGACACTCTCATGGGTACCAAAATTAATAGGGTACTTCCCGTTGACCTATAGCTATGAAATTTGGCAAATAATATTGTCTTATACTAGAAGTACCGGAAAAAATCTGAAAAGTCCAACTCGCACTTGCCAGGTTTTTTTATTTTATTTCTTGTGTTAATTTAATGTAATGCTATAGTTAATTGTTTCTGAATATATATATATGTCAATCAGGTGATGTCAAGTATTATATTCGTCACTTATTAATCTTGTTATAGGGTAAATCGTTAGTAGCTGGCCACCATTCTATAACTGGCCACCTCATATTAAAAATGAACTCTATTCACCTATAGAATGGAATTCATTTTAGTATAAGGTTTCAACTACTAGCCACCCTGACTCTGACCACGTAATACTAAATTGAATTCTGTTTGTAGGGGAACAGAGATAATTTTTAGTATGAGGGGGCCAGCTATTGAAGGGTGGCCAGCTACTGGCGGTTTACCCCACATATTTTATAACTTTTTAAAGTTTATTTTCATTTTCCATTTCAACTATATCACTTGCCTGCCCTTAATTTTTTTAAACGGCCTTAGTTTGAATATTAATCAAGATTTTATCCGACCTATGAAACTTTAGTCAAAGCCTTGACCTTTGGCACATCTGCATACTAAAACCTGTAAGTAAATAATAGTGTGGAACTCAAAACGTCCCGTTTTATTCCTTCGTAATAAGAACTAATTCTCTGATTAGGAATAATTTCGAAGGATCAGGACATGTCACCAGGATATAGCAGTGAAAGCGTGCGCGTGCGCCGACTACCGATCAGCGGCGCCGGCGCAGGCGCCGGGCGGGAGTCAGTGAGGCCGAGACCTGACGGGAATCCGACTAAGGTGTTTTACATCTCATTTTACCTCTTTCTATTCCAGTGGCCCTTTCACTCTCTTTGTCATTGTTATATGTGTTCCTTAGTTTGTTGTTTTACTTTCTATAGTTTCGCATTTTAAGTAGGTACCTACCACCAGGTTTTATTCACTTATCATTCAATACACACAGCTCATAATACGGGGGATTTTACCTGCGTGCTGAGCGTAACTAAACGTGCCATCTGCCATACCATGATACCACAGCGGGCACACATATACTTATACATATCTAATTGGAATACAAAAAAAATGCTATGTCCGAACTGCAATTATGCGTATTGCGCATTTTTATACTTAGGTAAAAAACGTAAGATAAGCCCCCCTAAGTAAAAAAAAAACTTAAGTATTTTTTCTTATATGTAGTTCTTGTGCCCTGTGCGAAAATACATTAAGTAGGTACCTACATATTTAAAATTTGTAACTCCAACAAATACTTGCCAACCTATTGGAACTGCGCCCCTATTCTGTAACTTGTTTTAAGCTTACCTCAACGCTCACCCACAAATATATCTTGACGCCACGATTCGTAGTAACTAAGCGTTAGGTAGAGGTCTCGTCACGCCTAACGAAACGAAACTAGACCTCTACCTACGCTTAGTTACTACGAATCGCGGTTCAAGATATATTTGTGGGTGAACGTTGAGGTGAGCTTAAAACAAGTTACAGAATAAGGGGACTGTTCACAATCACAACTACAATGCAAGAGGGGAAGAGGGGCTTTACTTTTGTTTTCCACCTGTAATTTGTCGTAGAACGGAGGCCCTGAGCCCTGATATGTGCCTTCATCATTTTAGATTTGTTTGTTACTCGTTATGTGACACCTCTTTTTGTAGTTCCTATTTATATATCCAAGAAGTTGGTTAAATTTGATATATATTTACTTCACTTATACAAATGTAGGTATACAATGATAACTTTGTTTTACAGGTCTTTCAATCTCTGGGAAAATTATGGTGTAGGTATTGTTGACATGCCTGATCGGCGAGTAGCAACATGACATGTCGGATGTCGCCGCCGTCGCACGTTCCGCAAACATTTGCCCGGACGCGACTTTCCATTTCTAATTCATAAACTATTGTGGTTAACCCAATCCTCGAGTTATACCGGCTAAATGAAATCTATGCGACCACGTGCTGGTGAAAACGCAATGAGAGCAGGCATTGGGTGCTAACGGTTGCTGGATTGTGTTACTAGGTTTTATGCTAATTAATATGATGATAAGAATTGATTACAAGCCCGTCTGACTGAGAGGGAAAACTTCGAATGCCTTTCGCGGTAGGCCCTCTGGTCAGGACATTTACTTTCCGAGCAAAAGTATGGGCGTGTAATTTTCAAACATTAAGATCGTGAATGCAAATTTCTTTAAGATCAGCTCTCGCTTATGAGAGGAGACTGGAAAACCAGTGCAACAAAACAACGAATAGATAATGACGGAGATGGCGATATAGATAGCATTATTTTGGGAACATAGTTCAGCAAGTGGGAGGTACGAAGGTATCAATCCCTCACGTATTAATAGACGAGGTCCGGATTTCGGGATTCCTCAGGAGGTAGGGTACCTTACCTACTAATACTGCTAAGGGTACTTATATTCGCTGGATTGGGCTGGATTGTTGTAGATGCAGCTCCAGTTTCCCTTACAACTAAAATCGTCTAATTACAGGATGAATGCTCAATTAGCGAACCGGCTGAAAACGGATCAAAACATGTTTATGGTTGTATTTCTAGGTAAGTTACGATAATATTATAATTTTTATGGGACGTAATTTGGCGCATGAGCGATATTAGCCGCCATTAACGTTTTAGAACATGTCCGAGTCTGCGCTCTCGACTCCTCGCGATTAATGACTCGTCGCGTTATCCGATAAAATCGTCTCTAACCTGCCAGAAACTCCTGATTTCAACACATACATAATAGATTTATAAAAGTTAGGCCTCTCGCAGACTGGCGCGGCCTGGCCGCGGCGGACAATAGTAAACTTGTCATTAGCTGCCAAATTTACTATTGACCGCCACCGCAGGCCGCGCCTGTGTGTTGCAGGCCTTAATCATGTAAAATTATCCAATCCACGCAAAATCACATAACGCAAGATTCGCTTTTCGTCCAATTCTAAGGCTTGTTCACGAAAAAAAGTAGATAGCCATTCGAAAACTAAGTTTCCACTGTCACCCAGTAGGTCTAGGAGTTCCAACCACAATTAGATAGCCAACTGAGTACCTATTCTTTTTTATGTGTAAGAATCTAAAATTCATCAATAAAAAGTTGTGAAATCCTACATAATGCCAGTTCAAGGCTGAAAGCTATATATGCATAAAAATGTGTCTACTTCTGGCACGATTTAAAACAATTGGTGACCTGCAAACGGTAATTAAGAGCCTGGAACATTATAGCATCAATAATATATATCTGAGTAAAGAAAAAAAAAGAACCTGTATGACCCAAACTTGAAAATTACAAAATCTAAGTACAATCCAGAGATTTCGGAAGTTAGCCCAAAAATGGATAGCAGCTGATATAAAACTCCTCAACGCCACTCAAAACGATATATGAAGACACATTCTTTTTAATTAAATTCTTAAAAAATATCATTTCATATTGAAAACCTGAATTATACAACAGTGGCTACTCTTTTTTGTGATCGAGCCGTATCTAATATTTGAAAACGGTCTATTTGTCCCTAAACTTTATTCTTAATAGGTTTATGACGATGATGTTTATTGATACCTCTATATTCCATACAATGTTACCTAATAAAAGACAGAGAGATAAGTATCTCATATCGTTTCCTATATCCCAATAGACAAATCTTTTATTTATTTTACTCGTAAGTAACTAATAAAACATATTTTTAAGGAAGCCATTAAACCGTAACCAAAAAGTGAATCGTAGCCAAAGACCATAACTTTTCCAGATTTATTTTGTTCCTAGTTCCTATGCCATCATGCCTATATTATCTACATAGGTACATTAATGCTGACGTGAGTTCTGTTGCTATAGGTAAATATAAAGATAAAATCATTTATTTGTCCAACATAGGTTACCGGATGTTACAGAATTATGGTCAGTTTCACTATCTGGCGCCTTACGGCTTACAAATTGTTGAGGTACCTATCTAATATCCACGATAATTGCATAAACTATCTTAAAGGCAGGTCGATGAACATTTACATAATGCTGAATAGGTCTGTGTGTAATTTTAGCTAGTCAGAGGTGCACTTTGGGTGCAAAAGCCGGCCTCTGACTGAACCTGTCCTCGACAAAGATTCCGTTAGACCTTAAGAAACTTGGAAGTAGAACTTATCTTAGTTATGTTATGTTTGAGTACATCAGCACAGCGAAGCGACCCACTGGAGGTCAAAGCTATGTTTGTCACATAATAGGCACCTCTGCATATATTATTAAATTATTATCTTTGCTGTTAGATTAGAACTCAACACTATTATATAATCTGTGACTCAACTAAGTAAGATAAAAACCTTACCGTCATACTTTCAGTAAGTAAAGTAAAGTTTATTTGTAAAACATAGGTAACAAAGATGGTACAATGGTTATATGTGTATCACTATGTTTGGCCATTAGGCATACAAATTTGCAAGCAGCATGCATTACATATTACCATCATATTACATACTTATATATAGTCTTCATTATAAATTACATTTTGCTAATTACAGTTTAAGTACTCATTCACTGAATAAAAAGCTTTATCTGTTAAGAAATTAAATAATTTTGATTTAAATTGGGGCATGTCAGTTTCTCTTATAAATTCCGGTAACTTATTGTATAATTTCGGTGCCATGCCGAAAGCACTTTTTGCTAGTAAAGCTGTTTTTAAAGGTCTTGAACCAATTAAGTAATCGAGGTTTACCAGTTTGAAGAATATTCATAAACGTTCTATATAACCGACTTCAAAAAATCGATCCACGACTGACAGAGAAATCGGTGTACATAAAAATAAATACATATAGTGGAACATAGATCCTCCTTTTTTAAAGTGGGTTAAAAAAGGAGGAGGTCCATTTCAATTCATCTGAATCATTTATTTTTATGTAGGTATGTTCCCCAATTACTCGAAGGCGCCTGGACCGATTTGGAAAATTATTTTTTGTTAGAAAGGGTATACATGTCCTTGCCAGGTGGTCCCATGTGGTCATCAGGTCGGGATCTGATGACGGGATCCTGGAGAAATCGAGGGAACTCTTCAAATGTTATAGGCACACTTGAAGCGATTTGGGTATTTTTTTGAGGAAATGCGGACATATTCATGTATTGGCTAGGGCCTAGCCAATAATAATAATGTCCACATCTATTAGGCGGAGTATTAGGTACCTTTTGAATTGAAGTCGGTTAAAACTTTATTATTAACATAAATTATATTTAAAAACGTTCATCAAATCCAATTAATTATGCCACATTGACGTTGGTGTTTGGGGAAGGAACGATACGCATTTTAGTTTAGAGTGGTGTGTTAAGTATATGAAATTACCCTCTTTTTAGGGTTCCGATACCTCAAAAGGAAAAAATGGAACCCTTATAGGATCACTCGGGTGTCTGTCTGTCCGTCTGTCACAGCCGATTTGCTCCGAAACTACTGGACCGATTGAGTTGGAATTTGGTACACATATGTAAATTGGTGACCCAAAGATGGACGCGTAAAGTAAATTAATGAATTCTGAACAAGGGGGCCACTTTTGAGGGTAAACTGGAAAATTTAAAAAAAAAAGTTTCACAAACTGTATTGTGTGACATATCAAATGAAAGGGGTTGTTGTAAGCATGTCAGAGATTTTTTTTTTATAATTTTAGCAATTACAGATTTGAAGTAATTTAGGTAAAAAGACGAAAATTGACCATTTCCCCCCCCCCCCCCCCCCTTATCTCCGAGGCTACTAGGATTAAAATTCTGAAAAAAATATGGAAAATAGTTCTTTGCCTAAAGATTACAGAAAAACCTATAAGAAGTTTGAGTATTCAAAAACACTTATGAAATTTAGATTATATACGGAACCCTCACCACGCGAGTTGAACTCGCACTTGTCCGGTTTTTTATCAAAATCATCACACTTGCGAGTCCATAATTTTTTAATTAATACGGAGCCAAGATATAGAATTTATAGAGCGTTGGCTCATGGCTGGTAGAGTTAAGCCGTGTGGAGTAGGAAGCTTGGCGCTACTTGCGATCTCATATATTTTTGACGCTGAAAGCTATATGAGCTAGGGAGTCTTGGCCATCACTTTACATATAATGTTTTTAGTGGGATCTCATTTCTTTTTGTAAGGTCTAACGAAGTTCCATTCCATCCCCTAATTGAAAGAATGGGCGGTGATTTACAAAAAATCCTGAAATAAGTATTTTATTATTTATAACAACGAGTAATATAAATTTTCAGACCTAGCATCAAAATTTGCGGAAGCCTCATACAAAATTTCATCCCCTAGTTTAAGGGGTTGGGGGCTAAAAGTTCAATTTTTTTGGATTTTTCTGTTGTTTGTGTACTAATACTAGCTTACATACTAAATTTCAGCTTTCTAGGACTTTAGGAAGTACCCTAAGGGTTTTGATGATCAAGTCAGTGAGTGAGTCAGTGACGAAATCGGCGTTTTTTAGATATCAATAAAATCTAATAATAATAATCTAATAATGAGAGCTATGCAATTGAAACTTTATATGTTTAATAAGTTCACTATTGACATCATATCCCGAGAATCCAAACACAAGTTATGAGGGTTTGAAAAAAACGACGAAGCGCTTCGAGAAAAGGTAGGTAGGTAGTGCCTGCCCTTGCGCTTCACTTGGCTCGTCTTGGCGGGGGCACTACCGACCGTGCTCCCAGATAGGTACCTAATTCAGATTAAACGTCATGTTAAAGCCTCTCACAGACTGGCGCGGCCTGCGGTGGCGGTCAGTAGTACCTAAACTTGACAATACCTAACTGTCAAATTTATTGGTTTCCTGACATTTTGTTTATAGCAAAAGCGGAAGTGTATCTTCACCGAAAACTAAGCTATTTTCCAGACACTAGGTATAGGTAACAAAAAGGACTAAGTTCCAACAATAAAAAAATATAGCTATTGAATTGGCTTATGGGGTGCTATAGTTACGACTCGTGCGTGCCATCTTTTTATATCCTGGTCGTTTTCAGTTTCAACTTCCAATTTGCAGCCAGGGATAGGCAGGTAGGTACACTAAGTACCATACCGTCCACTCCGGACATTTTTGAGAATATTTTTTTTGATAGAAATAAATAGTTATTAGGTTCATGCATATCATTGTACTGTTGAATATTATTTACTTCGAGGAGCCACAGGCACAGCCACAGAAGACAATGGCATTAGTCTCACGATTGAATTAAACAGGTTTTTTACACGGTTAAATAATTATTCACGCACTTCAGCAAAACCCGTATTTATTTGGCGGTGAAAGTTTTGTGCATTTATTTATAAAACGTCATATGGATGCTTGATACACGGAGATCGAGATACGGGCGGGGCGGGGGGCGCGGTGGGCGTGGGAACGCTCGCGCAGACCGAGTGGCGCCACGGGCGGTTTTGCGCCCACCACGCTCCGTCTCCGTCACAAACCAAAGTCCTACAGAAGGTCCGCTTCTGGACTTGGTAAAGGGTTCAGTTCAATTCACGGATGTTATTCACTCACAGATGCGGTCGGCATCTGTGAATCTTGCGACAGACGAATCTGTAGTCTCGCCTCGCCAATTAGGCATTAATTAGTTCGCTCGAATCTCGGGGCCCAGCCCAGCAAGTCAAGCCCCTAATAAATAACAGTGATGTTTAAAGTCGAGTTAGCTTGTGAGTCACATATCAGTTGTATTATGTAGGCTGAGAACAAATAAATGTGCTTATGCATGCAGGTATTAGAGAAGCTAAGTATATTTCCTTCTTTAGGGTTCCGTACCTCAAACAAAAGGAAAAAAATGGCTCACTCGTGCGTATGTCTGTCCGTTTGTCACAGCCGAATTGCTCCGAAACTACTGGACCGATTGAGTTGAAAATTTACCCATCTCTATCCAACTAGCACATTGCGAGTGAAATAGGACGCAGCGAGACAGCAAGTTGTGCACCTGGTGATAAATGTTACTTGGAGTGTTTCCCATGGTATCGTCGGCGGCCCTTCTAAAGCACAGTCCCAACTACCAGCCACAACCATTAGGCTGCTCCGGGAAGAGGAAGACCAAATCTATCTTACCACTTTCCGCTTACTTTTGAAGAATCAAGACAAAATTCGTTATTATATGCAGAAATTGCCGAAGCTTGTTTGCAGTCTTTAGTGTCACATCGTCACGTTTTATTGAAATATAGAAATGTAAATTTGGATATGTAGTAACAAACAATGTGGCGCTTTACGCAACGCACACCGTCAATGGGGGACCAATGGTTAACATAAAGTTTTATTTTACGTATATTAGACAAACAGCTTTCGAGAGAACAAACAGTAGAATTAATATTCAAACAAACCAGTTATTCTTAATGAACTGAAGAGACATAATGTCAAAGCTCACCAGTCTCGTCACCCTAATTCGGCGTCAGACGGAACCACACAGAAAGTGGACAGCGTATCTACACTTATATTATAAATGCGAAAGTAACTCGGTCTGTCTGTCTGTTACCATTCGCGGCTAAACTATTGAACCAAATGTGACGAAATTTGGAATATCGAAATGACCTAGGGATCGATATAGCCTACTTTATTTTTGGAAATTCACCCCCTTGTGGCAGGAAGGGGAATTGACAAAGACCGGATCCAGGCCATCCGGGAGCACAGCTACTCTATACTAATATTATAATACAAGAAAGAGGAAAACTCTGTGAGATTGTACGTTTTTTTGGGTTCCGTAGTCAACAAGGAACCCTTATAGTTTCGCCATGTCCGTACGTCCGTCCGTCTGTCCGTCTGCGACTTAGCTCCTACTACTAAAAAGCTGTAATTGGGAATGGATGAAAATTCTAGAAGTGCCTGATTATTTTTTTGGTGATAGGAATAACCTTCCTTATCAAAAAAAAATAGTTGCAGATTTCTCAGCTGCGTCAATTATTTTTGAAAAATATAAACAGTTTTCTCACTTAAGTTTTGGATCAAGGACGGCACTTTCCTTGATCCGTCTCATATTACAAAAAAATATCATAAATATCTGTGGTAAACTGACACTGGCAATGATATTGACAGTTGCAGCAGCAGCGGTTGTCATTACCAGTGTCAGTTTACCACAGATATTGAACATATTTTTTTGTAATATGAGACGGATCAAGGAAAGTATCTATTGACCGTCCTTAACCTAAAACGTTAACGAGGACACCGTTTATAATTTTCAAAAATAATTGGTGCAGCTGAAACATCTAAAACTTTTTTCTGGTGCTAAGACTACTAAGGAAGGTTATTCCTATCACCAAAAAAATAATCAGGCACTTCTGATATTTTCATCCATTCCCCATTCGGCATGGGTATATAATTTAATCACGCCGACAAAACGGTAGAATAAAAACTTGAAATAAATTTTTTGGGTACCTCCCCTACACGTAAAGTGGGGATGTCATTTTTTTCTCTGTAAACCCATGGTGTGGGGTGTCGTTGGATAGCTTGATTAAAAAATATTATTAAAATATATAGTAGGTACTAGTGGGAAGGTGAAAAAATTCGTGGCAGTTAGTACAAATAACGAATTCAAAACGAAAACTATCATGGCTAAGAAGGCATAACTAATTACCAAGTAGTAGTCGACTTGGAAATCCCAACTTTCGTATATAAATTCGGCCGACGCAACCGCACCATTAAGTTGGCATATGTCGATGTAACAAAGACAGACAGGCAACTATACGGAACCCTACACTTCGCGTGGCCCGACACGCACTTGCCCGGTTTTTTTTTATGTTTGTACATGTTGGGGGTAATCTCAGGAACTACACATCCGATTTTGAAATTCTTTCACCTGTATCTAGAATGGACTTTCTGGATGGACATAAGCCATAAGATAAGATAATTTTTATTGTCAGAACTGTGTACTTTTGTGGGAAAAAAAATAGCATCAACAGTTTGCCCATTTCGGAATAAGTTTGCCATATTTTAGCCATGGGTTTTCCTGTGTTCTTTGCAATACGCGGGTGAAGCCGCGCGGCCAGATTGTATATAAATAAAATAAAATCAAAGATGAAGAAGAAAAGGGCAGATTGGATACAATATATGTATATGTAAAATTCGGTTTGACCATCCTCTGTCTCCTTGATGTGTGGGCCATGAGGAATAAATAACACTTTCTTTAGTGTTCCGATGACCGCCCACCCACGCGCTATTACTCACGTCGCGTAGAAGGATTTATAAATTTACCTAACATTAGTAAATGTGAAGTTTAAAACTTTCTAACTAGGTACTGGTGGAGGGACGGCCCGTGATTGGTATTGTAACGTGAGCACGTGTTAAACAAGTGGTAAGTATTATATTCTTATCTGAAAGTAAAAGGCGCTAACTCCAGCACACGGGTTGCATACCTGTACCTAAGCGTGCACAGCGTTTTTGGTCTGAGTTTTAGAGCATACATAACTGGAGTAGCCTTTCAGTAACTTACCCCTCTGTCGAAAACCTCGCAAGAGAACACTGATCATAAAAATGCCCGCATGTTGCTGTAAGTACCTACTTGATATTATAAACGTTCAACCACTTCAAGCTTTCAATATACAATTGAGTTTCAATACCCTATTAAGATGCTCCCCCCCGCCCCCGCAAAATAGGGAATATGCATGGACTTCAATTTTGAATAAATTGCACTCAATCGATAAGGATGTACGTAGAAATATCATACAACAGAAATATATATTTTAAAAAAACTGTTGTATTGTATCTCTCCTTCCACTTTTCACTCCTTCCATGATGTTTAAAAACACGATAATTACAGTAAATATTTAATTTATAAGTTTCTGTCAAAAATGACATTTTTGGTACAAGCTTTTATTGCCGACTGTACTTTTCTGTATACCGTCATCAGCGATTCTAACGAGCCCAAACTCAACGGGGTTACGTCGGTTAAGTACTGAATTCTGTCTCCATCATCAGATCAGCTCGATGGTACCATAATATAAAATTTTCATCCTAACTATGATTAACCTCTTGTATGCTGGGACACTTACAGCGCTAAAGGAATTTGTTTTTTTTTGTTTCTGACACAGATTCAATTTTTAATAGCCCTGATCGGTGCAGATCTGCTACTAAGCATACGAAATTTTAAACCCAAAATTTCAGCTCAATCGGATAACGGCAAGCGACTGAAAAATGGATTGCAAAAATTAGTTAACAGTAAAACGTTTAAAAATGTCTTTCATTTATAAGCCAAGAACACACTTTATGTAATAATAAACATTTAAAAAGTTATTACATATTTCACTTGTGTGAAAGTGAAAAAAGTGTATACATTTTCTGCATACAAGACCATCAGATAGTCTTTTCAGAAAGGCTTTTAATTTAGCGTAAGTAGGTATTTATTTGAAGTCGTTGTTCATGCTGAGTCACACTTTTTGCGCGAAATATAAAGTATTACTCCAAAGAACAGAACGCTGCTTATATTTCGAATAGTTCTTGAAAACTATATTGCACCTTTACTATTCTTCCAGGCGGTTTCATATATATTCGGCGTTCAAATATTTTGCTTTGCGTTTTGGAGGCAGTACAGCTACATTTTTTGCTTCCATTTTAACAAACTCCGGTGTTAACGTATCATTTCCATTTGAACTGATGAATTCATCATTGTAAATTGAAAATATTAGCATAGGAACAGGAACTGTTTTTACGTGCTTTTCATTACAACGACAGTTGTTTTTTATTTTAAAAAAATACGTAGACTTCTAATATCGATATATTAGTAATCATATTATATCAAATAAACATTGTTTGCAATAACACGTGGCTATTAGAAAGTAGTATCAATAAATCCATACTTTTATTTATTAAGCATATTAATTTTCAAACGCGTTCAAGGAAGACAATATATGAGACGCTAAACGCTCCACGAAGAAAAAAGCGCAGTGTTTAAAAACGCTCAATGAAAGTGTCTCCTTAAACACGCTACTGAAATTACGTGTTGTCTCTGGCCTGGCTCTGGCCGACAGTTTTTTTTATAAGAATGTTTTACAGCTTTCTTCTCTATGTGGTCTATGACGAGCGTGCACGGAGCAAACATGAAACTCCCTAGTGCAAAAAAGGTAGATTGAAAAAAAAAATGCAGAGGGATCAAAAACAAGTTTTGCTCCCTAGAAACGGGCTAGAAATGACTTTTTTTTCGAATAGAAGGAGTGAAAAATATATTATGGTCGTGTGTGCGAGCGTGCAAATATGTACAAGCCATGTAAATTATCAAAATATGAAATTAAAATAACTATACAATGTCTAATTGAATTAATATTCATTTTTACATAATAGGCATAATCATAATAATAACCGTCAAAGAGGCAGAATAAAATTATATAACTAATAACATACTATTGATGTTCGAGATACGCCTTTACGCTATAAAAACACCGCTCCAAAAGCCAGTTTGCTAGGGCTATAAGGCTATAAAGCCTAACTTTTGGTACGGCTCTTAATCAGCAAAAACATAAAAATCAAAACATTTTTTATATGCACGGAATCCTGGAACTAGGTATTGAAGTCTCTCGAAGTTTTAGATAGATAAACTCTATTTGAAGCTCATTGACTGCTTTAACGCTTAATTATCAACTAATTGTGCCTTACCCAATGCGTATAATAGTTCATAAATTACTCAATAACAGCCTTTAACTTATTCAATCAGCTATTAGGTATTTGTGATCAGATTAGGTATATAATGGAAAATAAAAACGTCAACGCATAACAAAGCGTTAATTCTAACGTAATAAATACCTAATGATTTAAATTAACGAAATCAAAAATATACCTACTAGGGTGGGTCACAGTAGTATGGGGAAACAGTAGTAGGTATGTTATTATGTGAAGAACTAGCTTACTTAGGCATAGTTCTTCGGATAATAACAGTATCTGTATAATGTTTCAGTTCGTGTTATATAATATAAGTATATGGTCTCCCAAAAACCAACAATTAAATGATGATCAATGTTAGGGTAAACAAAAATTACAAAAATATGATAGTTCTGGAGATAATGGTACCTATATACTATAATGAAACTTACGGTTTTTGTTATCCTGTCTCAGATTTCGAGGTTAGATACAAGATACAACTACAGATTTTGGTAATTAACTGGTAAACCGGGTTTAAAAATAATACTGCCTCGACTTTTGAAAAAATACGAACGATAGTCATAAGAATGTTTCCAAAAAGTAAACAAACTTACTACTAATTTAGGAACCTACTTACCTAACTAACCTGACGTACCTACCTACCTTTAAAACGTAACTTTTGGCTATTATTCAATTCTGTCAAAATTCGAGGTTGTCTATTAGTCAAATTGCATAAGTAGATTTATGTACGTTTTTGGCTACTTCTATGGATGGAACACCATTTTAGGCCGGGTACAGCGTCATACATTCTAAGATTCTACCATATTAACAGCATGTCATACAAACACAAACCTGAGTGAGCAAATAAATACCATATTAGATCGAACAACAGACTGGCTAAATTAACACATTCTCGAAATCAACTTTTCAAAAACAAAGTTGATGTCCTTCCATCCTAGGTTTTGCAATCCGGATCCGACTTGTATGTAAATATCCGGATCTGGATCCGCGGATCCGGATATTTCCATACAGGTCGGATCCGGATTGCAAACCCTCCATCCATACCAAAAAGCTCAATTAAATATCAACTATAGCTATAGGGATACACAATTAGAAGTAGAAGCAGTAGATACATTTACATATAGTGATAGATAAACATATATGTTGGAACAAACAAAAGTTCAAAATTTGCATACCTACGCACTCCGCGAGATTAAGAAGACTACTTACTGACCTTAAAACTGCATTGATAACCTATTATGCTTATGCCTTTAACTGGTTTAACTATGAAATCATATTCTGGGTCTGGGGCAACAATACAGATGCACCGAGCCTTTTTACCTTATTTTATTAAGATATTAGACAATATCAAACAAACCGATACGTGCAAACATCATTTTATAAAGCAAAAAATACTTACGATTCCGTGTATATATATATATTAGAATGTTGTAAATGTGTCAAAAAATTTCCCGAATTCTACACAAAACGAAATAATGTTGTTAACTCCTGCACATTACGCTCTAGAAATAAACTAGTGTTAACTCATCAGGCCCTTTATTAATGTTAATGTCCATTAAAATTTATAATAAATAAACCGGAAAAATAAAACAAGAAATAAAAAAAACACAGTTTTCATAAATAAGCTAATACAATTGCTTATTTAAGTCTAATTATTAAATATTCGTTTATGTTATAAACGAATGTTTAGATGATAAGTTAGAATAGACGCCATCGTTACCATATACCTAATATAAAAATAATAGATAAGTAGCCATAATATTAGACTAAGGACTTTTTGTATTAGCATGTAAGTGCTCCGTTCCCATAATTGCAGCGCCCTGTCAGGGTACATAATGTTTACGTCATTCCACACTGTAACACCTTTATGTCATTATGTGCAATAAACTATTGAGTATTGAGTACATAAAAATAGTTACCTAGTCTATAACTTCCGCTGCTTTTATGGTCAATTAAGTAGATGTTGGATTGTGTTTTCTGATTATGCTATGGTGTTAATTACCTACTGAAATGGAAAGTTCGGGCCCGGCGGGTGTCAAATCACAGGTGGATTTCAAGTTTAATTTCTATCGCTTACCTAAGAAATATAATGTTAAGTAAGTTTGACTAGGTTTTACATTTAGAACTCATACAAAAGTAGTAAAATAGTAAGGAAAGCACCTCGAGCGCTTTTAAGTCTTTCAAACTGAAGTAAACACTATTCACCACATTCTAATTACTTACTATTAATAAACCATGTGTTAAACAATAACTCACCGAACACTTCATGATTCATTTAACACTTCACTGTGAAATAATAATCGTGTGTAAGTCACGGGTGCGCACGAGTGGGGTGCGCGGTGCGCGAGCGTCGCGGCGTCTGCGGCGCGTCTGCGCGCACGCAGGTCGTCATAGCGCACCGGGCCGGGCCGGTCGGGACGCGCCCGTGTTTGCGATGCCACTGAACCTGTCGCCGAGGTTAGGTGTCCCATTTCGTGCAGAGAAACTAGACAGTAGTATAGTATTACACCAACCAATACAATAAGGCCCAAACTATAAGGCATTGCCCAGTCGGTATAGGTTCTGAGATGATACCAAATGTATGGAGCAGGCTCCGATATGAACAGTGAGCATGTTTTCCATATATTTACTTGCCTCCGATATCATTATCGGATCTACTTACACAGATATCGGACTGAGTCAGCACTGGGTCTTATTGTGTTGATTTGTGTAGGCCCATCAGTCGCGAAGTCTTGGGTATTGGCACAAGTGTTTGAGAATCGGTGTCGCTGAAGCCAGTAAAGAAGTCCTATCCTATTAAAGGTTAGACGTACCATTTCCTACAGACTAACGCAAGGCAGCTCAATTCCTAAATGCATTAATAAGGTATTCATATCAGATGCGAATCGTATTCGTTGCTGTGTTCTCGCTTGCGATAGAGTGTAGCCAAATAACTGTGCACGCGATGTACGGATAATCAGATTGAATTAGACTTATATTCAAATCAAACTGCTGAGGCTAGGTTTACTTACCTACCACCACCTACCATTTCATTTGTGAATTTTGTAAATTAATTCTGTTGTTGTTGTTGTTTCGGAATAAATCTTATTCATTCATTCATTTCGTAGATATAGTTGCCTTTACAAGAGCGGCAGGTCTATTAGGTACTTACATGTCACAGTACCTATGGCTACCTAACAACGCGGTAGTTTGAAACTTACAATCTCGATCACTGGGTTCTTGGCGAAACACAGTTTACATGTTCAATAGCGCTAGTGCATCTCGTATATATCTGGCTTACCGGATCGACGTCTCAATTACTCTACCACAGACTCTACCGTATCTATAAATTGATATAATAAAAAATCACCTCTAAAACAAAGTTTTAACCGACTTCAATTCAGTACTCCGCCAAGCCACATCAAGAACATTTTCACATTTCCTTTCCACTCTACTACATGAACTGCTTTCCGAGAGTAAATGCATTGATTATTACAGAAAAAAACCATATCGCTGTATGTGGACCGATTATATTTAAAGAGTTCTGTCAATTCCTCAGGGATCTCAGAATCACATGTGGCACTTCATTGGTTGTGCTATTTCAACGGAATCATATTAGAATCTGTGACGTACTTTTACAGTTTTAAGTAAGAGTTCCATAATTAATCTGTGGTCGTCATCATCAGTTCCACTTCACCAAATTTGTGATTTCCGGATGTAAATACACAAGTTATAATATTATAATAGAAAATACTACATCCGTGCCTTCTATATTTGAAGAGTTCCCTCAATTCCGCATGGTTCCCATCATCCAACAGGAGTTTTGATAACATAGGGACCAACCTGAAAGCATATACTTTAAAATAAAAAAATAATTGTACGAATAAATTCATAAATGATATACTTATATATACAACCGAATTTAGAACCGTTAATAATATAGGTTACGCGATGTAATCCGCGTAGTTTTATGTACGAGTAAGTACTTAGAGCATACATAATGGAGTAGCCTTTCAGTAACTTACCCCTCTGTAGAAAACCTTGCACAATGTGCAAAAAATCATACAAAGACAATTTCACAATCATGATGGTCATTCACAAAATCACCTCGCAAGAGAACACTGATCATAAAAATGCCCGCATGTTGCTGTAAGCACTTGATATTATAAACGTTCAACCACTTCAAGCTTTCAATATACAATAGAGTTTCAATATTCTATTAAGATGCTTCCCCCGCCTCCGCAAATTTGGCAGACATTTTTGTACGCAAATACGACATAAGGCTACTCCAGTTATTTATGCTCTAAGAGTAAGTAGGTATAAATGATTCGTAAAGTAGTAGAGATATGTATATGCTGTATAGAGTAGGTACATATATAGAGATTTGTTACAACAGAGATAGAGCTAAAAAGATTTATGCGAGATAGTTTAGCACATGCTGGGAGCAATAAAACTTCTATCTAGCCATAAATACAAAATCAGTAGCTTAATTAATATACATATGGCGGTGCCTAGCCTACACAGTAACATCCAACAATTAGGCCCCAGAGCCAGAGACTTCTTGACTAGGAAAGTATTTTTAGTCGGTATATCAGCATTAAGGCGAAATCAGCATGGCATTGTGTATTTGGTCTTCCTCGATCGTGGTCATTAACTTCAGACTTAGCAACAGACTCGCTAAAACACGAGTCCTATAAAACCTCTCAATATAACAGTATTCTTATGTTAGATTTTTATAATTCCAATTAAACTTGTGAATCTGTTATTCATCAATGTAGGATGTGGGTGCCCACATTCTTCATCCGCGCGATTAATTAATAAGAAGACAGGGACGATATTGACAACGCTTACCGAGCGCTACCACAAGAAAACCAGTATAATTCTGACCTCCCGTTGTCCATAGTTTTTCCGACTAATGGTTCAAATTATAGTGGATACGGGGGCACAGACGAGAACAATATTTTGTAAACGGGTAGGCAGGAAGCGGCAAACGAGATCGAGTGAGTCGTTAATTTAATTTTCATATATAATAGTGACCTACATGCGTTTTTCGTTCATCCCACCGTTTACTATCTTTAGCTTATTTCGCTTAATACCGTCATTGAGAAACCAACCCTATGACGTGGAAAATAAAGCCCTCATTTGAAATGATCATAAGATGCGATGTTGACGAATTGAGGGAGTTTGAGGCAAGCCAGTGGGTTTGGTTTGGGTCATCATTCGCGGACCGCTAGGTAGGTATTGTATGGTAATGCTGGGTCTGAGGGGACTCCATATTAGTCATTATCGTGTGACATGCCGGCTGACCCCGCGCTTGCGAGAAAGCGCTCGTCGCGCGGGATCCGCGGTGCGCCTACTAATTATCATGCGATGTATCTTTCCGAGCTTCTCACTTGATTAAGAGTTTACACAATAACCATGTATTAACATGTCACTCGTATCGTATTGTTCATATTTATGCTGGTCCTGTGGATCTGCATGCATCGCTCTTGATTATCCAGAACTCAATCACAGCATGCGTTAAGTTTTGACAACACTTACCCTAATACTACTACCTAGTAAATAGGTACACATTATAAAAGATTTTATTGAACTTGCACTGTTTAAATTTCCGAATAAAGACAGTTGAAATTGAATTGTTCATAAAGTTAGGTTCCTTCGAAATCTGCTAATAAGTAAACCATTTTTCAGCCGTTATTTGGATTGAGCTGGGCGTAGATAGAACCATTAGTACAGCATCAACTACCAAAGATTACTGAGAGGCGTTCGTTTATGTAAGCTCGGCGACAATCCAATATTATGGCACCATCGTGCTGATCTGATTATGGACACAGAAGGTGGCCACAGCAACTCCTAAACTACACAAGAAAGACCCGTCGTGTTTCATGAAACCCTCTCAATGAGTAGTTATTATTTATATTACACTAGCTTCTGCCCGTGACTTCGTCCGCGTGGAACTCGTTTATATCATAGCTCCATACAAACTTTCGCCCCCTTATAGGTGATGATTCCCGTGATAAAAAGTATTCTATGTATTATACACTATACCTAATGTATACCTACCAAAATTCATCTTAATCCGTTCAGCCGTTTTTGCGTGATTGAGTAACAAAGATCTAAACATCCAAACATCTAAATATTAAAGCCGATAAATTTTAAAGCCGGCTATACTATTTGCGATTTAAGTGACTCTTTTTGTCTATAATGCAATGTAATGTAAGTACTCACCTATAACGATAGCTCAGTTAAATGGCATAGCTCTACTCGTAATTTTGCATGTCGGATGTTCGACTGAATACTGAGACACATTTATGTAGCAAGTAAGACCCTTTGTAAACGTATTCTGGCAAATAAACCATTCTTATTCTTATTCTTATTATTCTTATAAACATCCAAACTTTCGCATTTATAATATTAGTAGGATTATAGTACAGTTGGCAATAAAAGCCTAGTAACAAAAATGTAATTTTATTCCCAAGGTTTTCATCATCCTGTTAACGATACAAAAACGTAGGTACTGCGTTGGATGAGTGTTATTTGTGATTGTGACTTAATGATAATAGCAGGCATAGCCAACGGATTATGGTAACCTTATGTAACAAGAGAAATTTAATGTGACAGCCAACGCCTAGCAGCTATATTATCTACATAACATTTATAACTATTGGGTTGGTTCATTTGCAATTTATGATGGTATCGCAATCAATGGACTAGTGGCTAACTCCCATTGATATATTTTGCGAAGTATATCAGCTACTTATTCGAAATATTATAGGTAACAGACGATAGCAGATAGGTACCGTCACAGATAAGTAGATCACGATTATGTCAAGGTCCTAATTAACACATTAACTGCTTAAGCTAGTTTTTTTTATACTACGATGGTGGCAAACAAACACACTACCTGCCTGATGGTGAGCAGACATCGTCGTTTATGGACGTTTTTGCGACTCCAGCCCCGCTATTCTCTAACTCGTTACCTGACAGGCTATAATATTTGCAAAAAAGCAGTTGGATTTTTCGAAAAATCTTTTGATTTCATTTTAAGCTTATCTCAACGCTCACCCACAAATATATCTCGACGCCGCGATGCGTAGGAACTAAGCATAGGTAAGAGGTCTACAAAGGTAAAGTTACAGAATAGGAGGGCAGTTAGCGACCTACAGTGTTGCTCGAAACCTTTGCACAAAGCTCATTCACAACAGCATAAAACGGATGACACCGCCGCACAGTGTTTCCTTGAACCTCATTTTGAGACAGTCTTACTGTATTGGATGATCGAATAGAGAAATATGTCACGAATGAAGGACAAAAACTCAGACTTTTGAAACGAATGCAATCTAAACTGTAAGTCCCGAAATCTTAAGATAATCTTTTTTTTTAAAGAAACAACTTATACATCTTGATTTTGCACTGTGATGAAAAGGCTTAGTATAAATAAGGCTAAATTACAATCCATTTGTGGCTAGGCTTCTCAGTTTCAAGATAATCGCGAAAATGTCAAAATCGTATATCTTTTTTGTGATAAATGTCTTTAGTATTCTCCGTTTATTTTGGCTTTAAAACGTAGCCACAATTATGGACTACTACCAAAAAAAATCCGATTGCGTACATCGCGGACTTCCGGAGATAGTTACCAATTAAAAAAAAAAAAGCGCGGGAGTTTTAGTCCTTCATTCGTGACATCTTTCTCTATTCGATCATCCAATAAAGTTAGACTGTCTCAAAATGAGTTTCAAGGAAAAACTGTGCCTCGCGACGAACCCGCTACGCTACCGCATACCTAATAATCTAAGCGGGGTATGTCGGGGAAATAAATTCAGACGTCAAATGTGAAATTTGCGCTCATTTATTTCGTATGCATGCCGCACCCGTCCGGGCCATTTAAAGAAACAACAGCGGCTACTACAGTCTACGACGCGATAGAGAAACGCTGCCGGGGTCCGAATGGTCAATTACACGACATATAGTTGTGCAACATCTCTATCTTTAGGGCTGTGCAGTGTGCACAAGAGTGTTGCTAGTGTTATATCAATATTGCGTCGGTGACGGCCCTGCTGTAACAGTGTGCCAAAAATGGAACAACTAATTAGAATGCTGCAGTCATCTGACGCGATCCTGTAGCAGTACCTAGCAGGGATACACGATAACGATTCGATTAATCGATTTTTAGCTAACCAAAAATACTGGGTGTGTGCATTGGAAATTATCGCGTTCTTTGAAACGCCGTTCTGACTACACCCGAACTACATTTTATAACGTAGACGACGGATAAGAAGAGATTTTTCGAAATTCCACCCCTAAAGGGGTTAAATAGGGGTGCAAAGTTTGTATAGGATAAACATTTTTTAAGCTAGAGGCTTAAAACTTTGTAGAAAGATTACTTATTAGAATATTAATAAAGTACTTTCAGCGTATAGGAAAATTCTACCCCTAAGGGGGTTAAAAAGGGGCACAACGTTTGTATAAGGGAAACTTTATTTTTTGAGCTAGGGTCTTAACTTAATACTTTGTAGATAGATTACTTATTAGAATACAAATAAAGTACCTTCAGCGTTTAGGATTTTTTTTTTAACTTGAGACTTAAAAAACTTTGTAGAAAGATTACTTATTAAAATACAAATAAAGACCTTTCAGCTTTTTGGCAAATTCCGCCCCTAAGGGGTTAAAAAGGGGTGCAAAGTTTTTATAGAGGAAAGTTTTGTTTTGAGCCAGAGACTTAAAACTTTGTAGAACGATTACTTATTAGAATACAAATAAAGTCCTTTCAGCGTTTAAGAAAATTCCATTCCTAAGGGGGTTAAAAAAGGGGGTAAGCTTAGTATGGGCAACAATTTGTTTGAGCTAGAGACTTAAAAGTTAGTAGAATGATTACTTATTAAAATACAAACAAGGGCTTTCAGCGTTTAGAAAAATTCAACCCCTAAGGGGGTTAAAAGGGGTTTCAAAGTTTATATGGAGAGCAAGAAATTTTTAAAGTAAAACTTCTGTCTAATCATGTATGTTGAGACTTCAAAACTAATTTCAGAGTTTTTTCAAATTCATCCCTAAGAGTGTTAAAAGGGGTTGAAAGTTTGTGTAGAGAGCAAGACATTTTTAAAGTATGAGATTTGTAACTTCGGTTTTAGACTGTTTGTTTAAAAACTAGAAAATGAATTGCATTGTTTTTTTTATTTATCCCCCAAGGAAGTTAAAAGAGGGTTCAAAGTTTATATGGAGAGCAATCATTTTTCTAAGACGATAAAAACTTCTACGCGGACGAAGTCGCGGGCAACAGTAGTAATTAAATAAACTCGATTGACCTAGTTTACAGTTGTTTTAGACGCTGAGACTGCAATACTGTATGTAAATTAAATATACTTAATGAAATATTCTTATATAGATTTAATATGCACGTATAATTTTCAGATAATTAGTTATTTATGCCTTTGATTGATGTGTATGATTTTAATTTGTTTAATCGTTTGCGAATTCGTATTAGGTATATCTCTTTGCCTGAGATTCACGATAATCCTACTTCAGGCGCATTTAATCAATTCACCTAACATGTAACAGTGCAAGCACAATGTACAATTAAGACATAAGACATAAGACATAATTAGCAATAAGGTTTTTTCTATAAATTATTCTTATTCTTTATTTCCTTTTTTAACTCAGCCTATTCAAACAATACATTATTTTATGACACAATCAAGTGTTTTATGGTATTTTACTTCATATAAAATCTCACTTAATGAAATATGAATAAAACTTCACCAAGTCAGGTATATATTTATCGAAATTTGTCCAAAACAGCCATTCCCGATGAGCGTTCCATCTCTTTTTCTCAAGCGCGGAAGGAATAAATGTCTCTCTCGAGGGGGCGTAGTTTTCACAAATCGGCTCGAATCAAGGCATCGCCTTAACTAATCAAAAAATCGCCTATATCGAGTTTTTGCTACAACAAATGCTTGTTAGGAACAGAAGTCCAAAAAAGGATATGAAAAACGATTTTCAAACTTCAGGGCATCAGCTGACGAGTTTTCCACCGCGATAGAACCAGCTGACGCGTTGATAGATTTATAATAGCATATAAACTGTCATCTGACAAAATTTCAGTTGGGAGGAAATGACTGTTTTTTTTTTTTACATGTTCGTATGCCCAGCTGACGGACTTTCCACCACTGTACAACCAGCTGACGATTGTTTTTCGTCATAATATTAGATTAACTATCATTTGATGATAAAATGAATCGGGAGGAAATTACTGAAAAAAAAAAATTTTTTTTTACATCTGGGAGGCTGCTGCTGGTCAACCCACCAACGGAGCCGCAGCTGACGTCCACGGGGCTTCATGACACAACATTCTTAACCTTCTCAAAAGTTATGGCACGGGAGTAAGTGACTGACAAAAAAATGCACGTAGCTCGCGGTCTATTTGAGACGGATTAGTGATATTCTTAATAATATTATGATATTACGTTACCATGTAACTGACCTCCAATTACGAGGGGTAGGTAAATTCCCTTCGGCCGCGTACGCAACCAGAGCTTCGTAACCAGTTGCGATCAAAAACTATTTCTGACTTGTACGAAACCAGTTGCGATCAAAAACTAATTTCTACTTATTCGTAACCAGTTACGATCGAACACTTTTCTTCTTTGTACGAAACCCCTCGACCGTTCAAAAAGTCAGCAAAGACTATATACACCTTATTATCCAGGGGACATAGGAACTTAAGTCAAAGTCTATGTCATACAGTATTAGTACTGCACACGTTATACATACATCTGGTCAAAAATCAGAACACAAAAATTTTACCTATTGAGGGAAACAAAGTTTGTTGAAATAATCAAATACATTGTTGGCAAGTATGTACTATAGCCCAAGGGTACGGGTTCACACCTCTAGGATCATTTTCGAGCGCTCGCTATGCATGTGCAGACGATTTTGAACAGAAAGTGTGAACCCGTACCCTTGTGCGATAGTACAATATAACCTTGTTGGTACCCTGACACTGACTTAAGCGACGTGGAGCACTGACATTCTTTAAAAGTATATTACTGTGAATAATTGTCTTTATTTACTCGATATTTGCAGTTGTAATTCCTCGATATTATACAGTTTAAGAAATTATCGTGAGTATCATGACATACCTCGTACAAAAAAAAATGAAAAATACCATAGATTTTTGGCCAGACATAGGTTTCGTACAAAGAAGAAAAGTGTTCGATCGTAACTGGTTCCGAATAAGTAGAAATTAGTTTTTGATCGCAACTGGTTTCGTACAAGGCAGAAATAGTTTTCGATCGCAACTGGTTACGAAGCTCTGGTTGCGTACGCGGCCGAAGGGGGTAAATTATGTGCGTATGTCTGATCATTACTAACCAATCAACGGAGTACTGGCGAGGTGAAAACCAGAACAGAAAATCAGTAATTTATGAGATTACCAACAGATTCTAGTGCTGTATGCCGGCATATATTGAAGTAAATATGTAGTTATTTATTTGATTAGCTATTAAAAGGTTAGTAACCTAGATAAGCTTGTCCTCTTGATTCCAAGCATTAATGCCGCCTTCTAAGTATACGTTCTATTAATTAGGTATTCTGTGGGTAAAGTTTGTAGCTTTGTGAGTTTCCGATTTCAACATTTCTGCTTCAATATGTACCTACAAGTTTGGGATGGACAAAGGCTATATTAACCTTTTGACAGCAAGGTTGCAAAACAAAACGGTGCCCAACTGTGGCCAAAACAAAACAATAGCCAGACAAAATATGAATAAAATGGAACTTCTGATAAATATTGTTATGTCAAAATGACAATATTTATCAATATTATCATGTGACCGTCCGCGTCCACAGCCGTCTTTAGCTCTCAAAGGGTTAAATATTACTTACTATAACACCAATCGTACATCGCAACTGACCATGACCACTACTAACGCCATCCAGGAGCGAGTAGAATAACTAAACCACCCAGAAGTTACCACTACTAACGCCATCCAGGAGCGCGTAGAGTAACTACGCTAGGGATTCAATTTTCCCCTAGATGGCGCTGGCGTCGAATTAGATATAGTGACCGTTTGTATGGAGCTACGATATAAAGGAGTTCCTCGCGGGCAGAAGCTAGTAAATAAGTAAATCGCAGCTCGCCTGCACTTTACAATACACGGGCGGTGCAGCATAGTGCTAAAAGTAAATGCGCAAAGGTGTTGGACTTACCTGAAAACAAAGAGAATATAATCGCTATGTGATCCAGCGTGCAAGATAGGTAGTTAGGTTAAAACCAAAGCGCCAACAGAAAAACTATCCTATGTCCTTCCCTGGGATTCAAACTATCTCTATACCAAATTTCATCTCAATTGATTTAGCAGTTCAAGCGTGAAGAGGTAACCAACAAACAGACACTTACGCATTAGTATGGATTAGTTTATGATGAGGTGTCAACAAGTAAAATAATCAGTTTAACTTTCAACTTGCCTTTTATTGAGATGATTCATAAATAAATCTAAAGGATCTTCAGAGGTGCTGTCCACGGAGTTCTTTCTTCCATACTCTGTAACCAGTTCCATGTGTTCCTCTAGGTTCTCAGAGTAATTTGCCTCAGAATCAAAGTACTTGTCCTCTGCATCTTGAGAAAGTTGTTTTAGGTCATCATATTGCTCATTGTTGTCTATGTTAGTGTAGTCCAAGTCATCTCTGCCTTCTACAAAGCTGCAGTACATTTCTTGCATGAATTCCTCTTTGAGCAGCCTCCTTTCTGGAGCACTTATCATTTTCTGAGACCTTACTTCGGGTTGAAAGGAATGCTCAGGTTTGGGGTCATCAAATTCCCCCCATCGCTTTGTTTTAAACTGCCCGTCTTCGTCAAGGTTATCTTCTTTTGGTATATTAATATTCATAGACTCCATATCCTCTTCTAGTTTCTGTTCATCCTTGGTTTGTCTCATTTGATTTCTGTCAACAGTTTCCAAGATCAAGTTTAAAAATGTAAGATTTCCAGTGTCAACACCATCCCGCTCCTTTATTTCCGTTTCAGTCAGATACTGCCCCACTAGCTGATCATACAGAAGAGGGCTCCGGTACATCATCTGTTTTTCACTAAAATAATCTGATTCATCTTGTAACTTCTTTAATGCATTGTACCTTCTGTTTCTCACTCTTTTATGCCTTGTATCATCAGAGTGGTACTGTTTTAATTCCTTGATACATTCACGATACTCGCTACCTTCTCTTTCTGGTCGGTATTTCTCGAAGTATTCTAGGTGATGTGGTGCTAAATACTTTCCAAATTGTAGTAAGAAATCAGTTGGCGCTTTTTTAAACAGGTCACAAGCCAGCCGTATTTTATCTCTTGTCCGTATTTCCTTTTCATTGACATGAGCTGTTTTTATAGAAACCTTTGCGCATCTCACTAAATAATCAACAATATCAATGATAGGATCTAAATCTTCTTCGATGTCTTCTTCCACATAATTATTTTCATTAATGGACATAGTGTGCGAGTTCTATGACTGCCTTTAAACAGAATAATTCTTACGTTAAATCAGGGAAAGTAATCGAATATTGTGATTGAATACTTTAGGTCCACCATGATCACAAAGTACTATATATATATATATATTATATATAGCACTATAATGTCATGTAATATGTAATGCTGTGAGTAGATAATGTAGATATGTCAATGTAAATGTCACTGTCATATTTTTTTTTTATATCGGAGTGTTCAGAAACCAAGAAACCTTATGGTGGCACTACACTTGGGAATGCATGTTCGCGTTGCATCGTTACCTCTCTTTCATTTGCCGTAGGAAGGAAAAAGATGCAACACGAACATTTGGGCAAATACCGCCGAGTGTGGCACCACTATTAGGCCTCTCACAGACTGGCGCGGCCTGGACGCGGCGGAGTAAACTTGACATTAGCTGTCAAATTTACTATTTACGCCACCGCAGGCCGCGCCAATGTGTTGTAGGCCTTATGTGGGGAATATCAATTTATGAACGCACACTAGTAAGATATGTTTGAGACACGGTAATAATCGTCCCCAAAAACACCTCATGAATTTTATGGTCAGTCTGTCTGTCAATGTCAATTGTCAAATGGTTGATGGTTGGTTGACAAATAAATATTTTGCATTGATTCGGGGATTTACTTTACTTGAATGACAGAAAACTAGGAGTAGGAGTAATTGCATATACTTATTAATTAGATCAACGTTTGCATTATATTAGTCATAAACTGGAACAAGTTATTTGATAGTTGGGTAAATGACTAGGTGTGTTTGTGCAGAAACTGTTTATCTCGTCTGGAATGTTTTGGGACATACCATGGAGGTGGGAAGACATGTGTGGACCGGCGGGGCTGCAGCCCTGGGATCACGCGTCGAAGGACGTCGGGCTGTGTTTCCAGGAGTTGTTTCTGCAAATCCCTCTGTACTTCTTGATTGCGGTCGTGTCCGGGTATTACATCGGCTACAGGCGGGACTGGGTGATAAGAGAGAAGTTGCAGGAACGTGCAATAATCTGCCGTAGTTTCGTAGTGTTAACTTTAGTTTTTATACCAATAGTAGAACTGTATATTTTTATTACAAAAGTGGATTTTGTGTTGCTCCCTGTGGATTACTTTGTTGCTGGTGCATCATGTTTGTCGTGGTTGGTGCACTTCGGGTACGTGCTGTCCTTGAAGCACCGGCTGGGCTCTAGCGCGCGGGGGCCGTCAATACAGCTATTCCTGTGGGGGTTGACTGTGGTGTTGAATGTGATATCACTTCGAAGCAGTGCGATTGCAGGGAGGCCTATTGCTTTTTACATCACTGCACTGTGTTGCCATGTAGTGTACTTTATTACTCTGATACCATCAAGTGAATCCAGGCCCACTTACTACTCAGCCTGTTTGGTTGGATCGCAACATGCTCATGTAAGTGACATTTAAATGTTTTAATATTTATTTAAAAAAAATTGTCATCTTTTGCATTCTATTTAGCGAAAGAACATACAACAAGGCTTTTTAACTCACAACTTGTCATTAATCTGTCCAGTTTGGTTTTTTAATTTTGCATGTTAGAACATTTGAAAATTTGGTTTTGATCTGTATTTAATCTTGAAACATTTTATTTAATTTTATTAAATTCATTATATTTATAAAAATGTAGACATTTTACACCTTCACTACAGGAAAATATTTAACTGTAATAATTAACCCTACATTGGTTGGGCTGCCTCAACTTTATTATGCAATGAACATGTTGAAATATAATTTTATTTCAGGATGAGTATACACCATTATTGCCCCACATGGATGAAGGTGTCTTAGGCACTGCTATGCAAGGCAATGGGTGCATATCACAACTGCTATTTCTATGGGTGAATCCTCTGCTGAAGAAAGGTACATAACTTTAACATCAAGAATATAGTACATTGTTGAAGAGGCTAGAAAGTAAGCAATAGATGGACGAGTTAGTTGCAAATAATTATAACTTTAAATCAAAATGAAGTATCTAATTGAAGATCATAATACTAAACAGGCTCCCTTGCCTCGCGCCCGGCGCGGAGGAGGAGGAGCGGGCGCGCGGGGCCCTGTGATTGGTCGATCGCTGTTCAAACTGTCCAACAATGTTATTAGTTTGGAGTCATAGATGGCCTGTTCGTGCGTCGTCCAACTAACCCTTTGAAGCGTGAATTCTGACCATCTTTTGCCACATTTCCGAGCAGTGGCGTGAAAAATTAATTAATTGATGTTAGAAAACAATCTTACATTAATCTTGTAAAGTGGGTACTAGACAACAAACCTTTAACCTTTTGAGAGCTATAGACGACTGTGGACGCGGACAAAAACTCGTGCCACTGAAGCCACTGACGGCCACAGCCGCGCGTGCACTTTGCGCTTTTTCGTTAATTTTATGTAATAAAAAGCTTTATAAGTAACTTGACCCATTTTTTTAATAGTTCATGATACATACATTAATTTTGACATGACAATATTTATCAGAAGTTTCATTTCATTCATATTTTGTCTGGCTATTGTTTTTTTTCTGGCATTTGGGCAGCATTTTGTTTTGCACCCTCCCTATCGAAAGGTTGATATATATAAATAATTAAATACATAGAAAACACCCAAAGCTCAGAAACAAATAGGTACTCAAGCTTATCACTCAAATCCCTCTTTGTAAAGCATTTTGGAAAAGTGTTGTGGAAACTAAACCGGATTTGATTTATATTTATTATGAATGCCAATTGAGCTAACATGATTGACTAATTCTAGGTTTTGACAAGAAACTCCAAGACCCAGAAGAACTATTTGACATCCCAGCAAAGTACAGGTGCGCTTATGTGGGTGCTAAGATGGACAGAGCTCTAATAGGCAATGTGGACAACTACCAACAGTATACCGACATACCCCACGAGCCTTTCATAAGTTCAGGTGAGATCCAGTGGCTGTTGTCCTATAACTTGGTTTCCACTGAGGGGCCTATTTTGGATGAATTCAAGTACTTGAGTGAGCACTTAATTCACAAAAATATATGCTGTAATGCTAAAAGTTTGTGGAGTTACTTGTATAATTAGCTGAATTTGTGGCGTGACATCCCTTGTCAGGGTATGATACGAGGATACGATATCCTATCCTGGTGATGGTCTGAGATGAAGAAGAGGCAAATACAAACAGAGATTGAATTATCTAATAAATATAACAATCGGTTTTCAGAGTGGACTCTGTAAAAACTTATTTTCGGTTTTCATGGTTGTATTTTAAGGATCCGTAATATCCAAAAAATTCGGATCCAGGAGCCTGTCAGATCCAGGTCCCTGGTATCCGGATCGCAAACCCTAAATGGGCGACAAAAGTGTATCGAAACGGATTGAGTGCCTACAGTTTATAATAATAATAATTTTCATTGATAAAACACAATGTACATAGGTACTAAAGACTAGGAGCTTATTATTCGAGGCAAATAACACGTGCCTGAGCTAGGATACCCTGTGTTTCAGGCAAAAAAGGTCTAACAATTCAATATGTTATTCATATGCAAAAAATAATGCATTATTATTCTTATTGAATATAGTACAAATAATTAGGAGCAAAACTTAAGCGGTATAAAAGAGAGAACAAAATTATTTTAGAATGATAATTAACTTCTCTGTATTGTCATAAGACATATTTAGTAGGGCTTCTAACGTTAATTTACATTTGCTGTACTTTAGGGAATATAGATCTAGCCGCGCATTAAGTCTATTGTAAAGAAGTGGACCTAAGAATAGAAAAAATCTAGAAGAGGAGAGAAGAGAAGATACATATGATATGACTCACTTCTTGTGTAGAGATGTCCATTCATAACAGACTTAATGCCTTGACAAGGGTTGAATGTATCTATAACAGAGTGTAAGGTGATATTGGATTAGAAATTATCCATCTCTGAGTAAGGGATGAACAGGTGCACTTATTCTTCCTTGACTCTCTTTGAGTATCTTCTGCCAAGCGAGGAGTAGTGCTCTAGTTCCGTTCATTCACCGCAATTCCAGCGAAAATTCCACCTGTAAGCTGCTTGGTTAGCTTACCCATCCATACTTAGCATCATTGAGTTGTGAATCGAGAGCTGATAGCTCGGCCGCGATACTCCTCAGACGATGCAGAGAAAATGCCTCGGCCGAGTCACATCCAGATGGGTGAGCAGCCTCGACCAACCCCCAGGTCCAGGACCAGCTAGTTACCTGAGAGTCTAAGAATAACAATATCACTTATCGATTTACTTCGCATCGCGATCGGTTTACTTCGCAATGTTTCACTCGCTAATGTCGTATGGTTCGCTCATGTGGGATAACTCGACAGATGCCAGTCGAGTTTTAATACTGCAGAAACGCGCCCTACGTGCAATGGCTGGAGTGAAAACGAGACACTCATGCAGGGGTATCTTCGTTGAAAACCACATCATGACGCACTACTCACTTTACCTGTACGAAGTATTAATGTTTGTCAGAAGCAACTTGTCGACATTACCGAGAGTTGATGTTTTGAACCAGGTGATTCGCTCAACGGGGCGCCTAAGAACAGTCCCACGTCGCATGGCACTTGCAGAGAGAAACCCGCGAGTTATAGGTTCGACATATTGATATTATGAGCGACTACAAGATTTAAGAAGTGATACATCTAACGAAAAATTTAAAAGTCAACTGAGAAACTTTTTATTGGAAAATCCTCTATATTCGATAAATGAGTATTATGACAATACAAATAAGATTTATTATTTTGTATAGTATTGACATCTGAATTGTACCTAATATTTTAAATATTGTTTGATGTAGTTTATTTCTAGTTTATTGACGACCCGAAAGGTGATCTTAGTCCATAACTCATTCTGTAATTTGTTAACATAATGCTTGTATTGTTTATTATTAGGATAATTATGACATTGGTTAATATCTGACGATAACAATATAAATTCCTAAAAATTGACTATGTGTAAGTTTAAGTGCAATTGTATCTTGTCAATGGGCCATGGAACGAAGCTTGATAGGTTGAAGGTTGATAGAAGCAGGACAGGAAACGAAACACCTTCATAAGGAACAAAACAAAGGTTATGGACATACTTACCAAGATAGACCAACAAAAGTGGAGATGGACGGGACACATGCTACGTAGTAACAAAGAAAAGTGGAGCAAAATAATAACAGACTGGTACCCTAGAGACGGAAAAAGAAGTAGAGGAAGACAGAGAAAGAGATGGGAAGATGAGTTAAAACTCACAGCGGGTCCTTACTGGAGAAGAGTCGCTAGTGACAGAACACAGTGGAAGATGTTCCAAACTACAAAAAGAAACAAAATAAAATGAGTTCAGAATAAAAGGCTATAATAAAAATAGTAATAATAATAATGTTGTGTGAGCCCGCGGGGGCAGCTTGTGGCGAGCTGACGGTGAGTGGCGACACCGCGGACCCCTAACCTCCAGAGAGCCTGATTGATCTGGCCCTCGCCTCTGTGCTTGCCTTAACGGGCCGGCCAGAGTGGAGTCGCAAGAGCGGAACCTATGCTCCAGGTTGGAAGTGTAAAATGTCCTAACGCCGGCGGCTTACAGAATGGATTACCGGGATCTGGCTTCCGCAGAGTCACCTCTCTACAACCTCACAGCCGCTCTGAGGTGTTGCTCCATTGTCGCACTGTGCGTGCGACTGTTTTGTGGGGCCCACTTAGCGAGCTGGCGAGTCACCGCCTGCCTTTATACGATTCTGAGACTAATTGTCACGGCAGGTGTCCGCTAGTCTCCTCCTATAACCCACTATCCAGTCCATCCAACATTCAACTCAATAGCCCATGACCTTAATTTCCATCGCAGTCACAGTGCTGCACTGCAATGGTCTTTGCACCTGGCGGGGACCATCACCGGTTGTATCATGTTGTGCGCTCGGAGATTGTATCCGCTGTGTGCATCCCTTGCTTTAGATTATTGTTGTCTTAAAGGGCCTCTGCGCTGTTGGCTTCGGCCCCACGTATGCCTTCCAAAGGTCCGGGATCCCATGGTCCCGAGATATGGCAAAGACATACAAATAATGTAGTATTTTTTTCTCTAGTTGCCTTGCTCTAAATTGGTGAGCACAAGGATGATTGTTATTGATTTTGACACACCAAATACAAACCATTTAAATGATCACCGCAGGCTACGGCGCTGTAGGCGAATCGGCTCCGCAGTCATCAACGCCCGTGACACCGACGTCACGCGTGCCGCTGCGTCAGCGCCGCCAGAACGTCACCCTGTTCCGCGCGCTGCACTCGTGCTTCGCCCTCCAGTTCTACAGCATAGGCATCCTGAAACTGGTGTCCGACATGGCGGGCTTCGCGGGGCCCATGCTGCTCAATAAACTGATCACTTTCGTTGAGGATGAGAGCATCGATCAACACTATGGGTAAGTTCCACACAATGTGTAAAACGTCTCGTCCTGTTCAGTCCGTTGTATACGTGCTTCGCCCTCCAGTCCTGAATCTGGTGTCCAACAATGAGTTTTTTTAAACTTATGTACGGAATGTCATTTGATATTTACGATAAGCCTTTCGACGAATATCTGCAACGAAATTCAAAGGTGCATGTGAAGTCTCTAACCCGTTTGGGCCAGCGTGGGGACTACTGCCCATTCCCTTTTACCCCTGAGAGGACGCCTGTGCCTAGCAATGGGACGTATATAGGGCTGATGAATGAATGAGAATGCCAACAACTGCCTTGTATTTTTTCAGATACATATACGCGGCAGGCCTCATGGCTTCCACGCTGATATCCACCGTATTCGTCGTGCACTTCAACTGGCTCATGTCCCTGGTGGGGCTGAAGATGCGAGCGGCCATCGTGTCCTCGATCCTGCGCAAGACGCTCAGCGTCACCTCCACTGAGCTGAACAAGTCCTTCTCGGTCGGCGAGATCACTAATTTCATGTCCACCGATACGGATAGGATTGTAAATTCTTGCCCGAGTTTCCATGCTTTGTGGAGTATCCCTTTACAGGTAATTGATAATTAATACCTTACTTTTTAAACTGTAATTTTATGTGTTTAAACTTTAACCACCAAAAGTGAGTTTTTTCGTCTTTTTCATCTCCTTCTTTTATAGGCCTTAATCTAAGCGGTAAGCAATAAGCATGTTAGTGGTAGATGTTGTTACATTTTTTGTAAGAAACTGTCCTACTGTCTCCTGGCTAACGGTACAGAATAACAACAAGAAATAGTTGATTGACCTATAACGCTCGCTAGGCATTGCAACTTAAAAGCTTCGTATTCATTAACGCATTCGCTGCCGAACGCCCACCTAAAACCACGCCCACTAGGAACAAACTTGTATAGAGGCAAACGCACATATGCCTCGGTGGCAGTGAATGCGTTAACACGACACGCTTGCTCGTCTGTACAATACTAATAATCATTCAACTTCCTAAAATAACATACTTTTCTCCAATATGTTCGGAAACGCTTCATCCGACAAAGTCAACTCATCTACGAATCTCGCGGCCTCTGCAATAATGTGCTATTTATTGTTTTAGCTCGTCATAACATTATTTCTTCTCTACCAACAAGTGGGCATATCCTTCTTAGCCGGCGTTGCGTTCTCAATATTACTGATTCCGATCAACAAAGTGATCGCCAATAAGATCGGCGAGCTCAGCACCGAGCTGATGAAACATAAGGACTCGCGTGTGACGCTCATCAGCGACTTATTGCGCGGCATTAGGACCGTCAAAGTGCATGTTTGGGAGGACTACTTCATAAATAGAGTCACAGGTAATGTAACTTTGAGGATAAGTATATATTAACACCACTGTGGACCCCAGTACGTCTAGCACAACTTGCTGCTCAGTCGCTTCTCGCGCGACTAAGCGTCCCCTATCTCACTCGCACCGTACAAATTAGAAAAAGGGGGGTAGAGCTTTCTCGACTCGCGTCGCGGTGCGCGTCATTTGCGCTAGCCCCGCTGTTGTCTTAAATAAATAATAATAATTGAATCGTATTTGATTTACCTATATCTGGTCTAGATTGTTCTTGATTCTGATCAAGATCTGCGAACTGACCAGCCAGACCACTACAGCATCAGAGTGTATTTTTGGGGTTAGTAATGAAATCCATAATCATCATTTGCCTTAGTTTTTCTCAGAAACTGTCAACTTTTCAGGATTTTTATAAAACAAACAATGGTAAAAAGTTTGTATAAATTGTCCTGAAAAGTGTACAGTTTCAGAGAAAATCACATTTATGGTAAACGCTGATTATGGCAAACATATGCGTTATGGCAAATGAAATTATGGATATCGAAGGTAGCCAGTATTTTTGCCACTACTAGCGACCTCTGTATCTACTGGCTTGCGCCATTATAAGGGTAAGCTCATCAAGTGGTCTCCAGGTAGTCTAAACGCTCGGAGGTCACTCCTCCGGGAAAGCAGAGGGCGCGGAGTCAGTCCCGCCTTAGGCTGCATGGTCGATCATGTTTAATTTTATCTTAGCATTTGTTCTCTGTATTAAAACTAGAGATGCGCCGAATACGGGTTTTGCTGAACCGAATAATCGACCGAATTATTCAGTTCAACGTAATGCCTTCATAAGCCGTTCCGAAACAGATGTAGTGGCAAAAATGTTATTGATTTTTAAAGTAAACATTTAGTTACAGTAAAGTTAGTTAAATAGTAACAATAAGAATCCGTTTTAGAATAACAATTACACAAGGCAATGACTATATTAAATTATCGCAAATTGCAGACAAACACCTCTAAAGTTATTCGGTAAATATTCGGCATTTGAACCGAATAATTCGGCCGAATAACGATCATTGAAAAATATGCCGAATACCGAATAATTACTGAATATTCGGCTCATCCAATGATGAAACGTTGTATTGGTTATTGTCGGCAGAGTCCCGCACCCAGGAGCTGAAGTACCTGCGCTGGCGCAAGTATCTGGACGCGATATGCGTGGTGCTGTGGGCCACCACGCCCGTTCTGGTGTGCGCGTTCACGCTCGCTGCGCACGCGCTGCGCGGCCAGCCGCTCACCGCGCCCACTGTACGTACTCACACTTACGCAGCGCAAGTATCTGGACGCGATATGCGTGGTGCTGTGGGCCACCACGCCCGTGCTGGTGTGCGCGTTCACGCTCGCTGCGCACGCGCTGCGCGGCCAGCCGCTCACCGCGCCCACTGTACGTACTCACACTTACGCAGCGCAAGTATCTGGACGCGATATGCGTGGTGCTGTGGGCCACCACGCCCGTGCTGGTGTGCGCGCTCACGCTCGATGCGCACGCGCTGCGCGGCCAGCCACTAACCGCGCCCACTGTACGTACTCACACTTACGCAGCGCAAGTATCTGGACGCGATATGCGTGGTGCTGTGGGCCACCACGCCCGTGCTGGTGTGCGCGCTCACGCTCGCTGCGCACGCGCTGCGCGGCCAGCCGCTCACCGCGCCCACTGTACGTACTCACACTTACGCAGCGCAAGTATCTGGACGCGATATGCGTGGTGCTGTGGGCCACCACGCCCGTGCTGGTGTGCGCGTTCACGCTCGCTGCGCACGCGCTGCGCGGCCAGCCGCTCACCGCGCCCACTGTACGTACTCACACTTACGCAGCGCAAGTATCTGGACGCGATATGCGTGGTGCTGTGGGCCACCACGCCCGTGCTGGTGTGCGCGCTCACGCTCGCTGCGCACGCGCTGCGCGGCCAGCCGCTCACCGCGCCCACTGTACGTACTCACACTTACGCAGCACAAGTATCTGGACGCGATATGCGTGGTGCTGTGGGCCACCACGCCCGTGCTGGTGTGCGCGCTCACGCTCGCTGCGCACGCGCTGCGCGGCCAGCCGCTCACCGCGCCCACTGTACGTACTCACACTTACGCAGCGCAAGTATCTGGACGCGATATGCGTGGTGCTGTGGGCCACCACGCCCGTGCTGGTGTGCGCGCTCACGCTCGCTGCGCACGCGCTGCGCGGCCAGCCGCTCACCGCGCCCACTGTACGTACTCACACTTACGCAGCGCAAGTATCTGGACGCGATATGCGTGGTGCTGTGGGCCACCACGCCCGTGCTGGTGTGCGCGCTCACGCTCGCTGCGCACGCGCTGCGCGGCCAGCCGCTCACCGCGCCCACTGTACGTACTCACACTTACGCAGCGCAAGTATCTGGACGCGATATGCGTGGTGCTGTGGGCCACCACGCCCGTGCTGGTGTGCGCGCTCACGCTCGCTGCGCACGCGCTGCGCGGCCAGCCGCTCACCGCGCCCACTGTACGTACTCACACTTACGCAGCGCAAGTATCTGGACGCGATATGCGTGGTGCTGTGGGCCACCACGCCCGTGCTGGTGTGCGCGTTCACGCTCGCTGCGCATGCGCTGCGCGGCCAGCCGCTCACCGCGCCCACTGTACGTACTTATCTTATCTGAGCAAGGACCCTTTCAGATGCACTTCGGCCCAATGGAACCTTTTGTGCAATTACCCCTCCTTCATGCCTACTCCAAAGCTCGTTCTATCATTTCCACAAACCGGATGACAGAATTCAGCGGTGAATTCCTTTGGTTGTGGACAGCCGTTGCCAAAGTAATTTATTGTTTGTCTGGCAAAGGCTGGCAACTGTACGTACTCCCCTCCCAGTAGTCCTGTTCCTCTTCCCGCTGCGGCTAAACTCGGCTTTCGCATACCTCCGTGGTGTTAATTCAACCGAACAGGACACCACCGGACAGTGACATAATCGTTCAGTGACATAATCGTTCAGTGACACATAGTAAACACGTTGCTAGGTGATGGAGACGGAGACTACCCTATAAATTATATTAAATAGCCCTAACCCTAACTGGACGACGGAGCACATGACATGATTCGGTGTTTTCTAGCTGACAAACACCGGTTATGTTAGATAGAGTAGAGGACCTTCTGTACGAAAGTATTAGTAATTATTCTGTGCTTACGGCTCGGCCCCGACTTGAAGTGACGGCGTTGCGTTATAAATGGGAGCTAGAGGGCAGAGCGCGGCCTCTCGCTCTCATTCATACCCGTTGATGCCCTTTCTCATTGGGCTCATAATAGATTGTATATAAATACCCAATCTAAAGTAGTATCTTATCGCGTAAATCCTTTGAGTCAGCTTGTCTTTACCTTTTTGTCTTCTTGTCTTTAATACTTTATGTAATTGTTTAGTCTACGCTCAATCGACCACTGTCTATATTTATTTATTGGAAAACCAACAGCTCACAAAACAGCTTATAGTCATGTTAATTTCTATCTGCAGGAACCTATAATTGGCCTCCTGTTTTATATCATTATATCTGATGTTAACCTGTTTTGTGGGATGTTGGTTTTCCATTAAATAAATAAATAACATTGCAATGCCTTCTTACCGCCCTTACCGTTATAAACATGTTGCACTGTTGCAGGTGTTTACGACCGTGGCCCTGATCAACATGCTGATCGCTCCGCTCAACGCGTTCCCGTGGGTGCTCAACGGACTCACGGAGGCCTGGGTCTCGATCAAGCGCATACAGAAACTATTAGACGTGAGTATTTTAAAAGATCGGCTAGAGTTTTATTATTCTACGCTAGAAAAACATAACCCTCCTTTCCTTCGGCAGTCGAGTAAAAATAAAGCGCACACAGCGATTGCCTACACAAAATGCGTCATTATGTATATGTTGTGCAGCACTTGAGCGCACGCCGGAGACGTGCATACCGTTTCTTACCCTATTGCCGCGGCTTAGGGTCCAAAAACTGCAAGCACGCCTTCGACGGTAACAGTAATTTAGATTAGCATTATCAGGTTTGGGATATACAAGCTGATTTCATTATACGTTTACAATGTTGTTTTACTACTTAAAAGCATTGTTCAGCTCCCAGATATGGACCCAGAGCGTTACTACGACAAACTCAACATTAATCGCAACGAAGACAACATGTTTATCTTGAACAACGCCACCTTCGCCTGGGCTAAGCCGGCCGAGCGCAAAATATCGCAACCCTCCAAGAAAACCAAGGGCAAGTCTAAAAAGAGATTGTCCAAAAACGTACAGGTAAATAACTTAGAACTACGGTTGAGGAAGTAATACAAATTATTTTGTACAAATTCAGGTTTCATACGAAAGAAAATTTCGTACGAATCTGCATCATGATCATTGTATTAATTGATTAAAGTAGACAATAAAATGTATTAAAATCGCAGCATGCATAACACCTGCTACTGTGGCATGAGATTCTGGCTTTAAAATCCACCAATCATGTTTTAGTCGTTATGAATCTGATTGTTGGATTTGGTCAGCAGAGCTGTTAAAATACCTCTCCATATCAAAGGCCTTCCCGTCTATTATAGCTTATAAAAACAGTGTTAAAGGGAGAGACAATAGTACATTACTGCAGAGGCCGGGAAATAGCAATTCGTGGATGAGTTTGATTTTGTCGGATGAAGCGAAGCTGAATCCGACAATAGAGACGAATCCGCGAATTGCCATTCCAGCCGAGGCAGATATAGTGCTTTTCTCCATAGTACACGGCATGACTCATGGTGCCAGTTTCAATTGACTCACATAAAAAAATTTAAAACATTAGATTCTATTACAATTTTATGTTTTATGCAATTGAAATTATTAAAGATTAAACGGGATTGAAATCTAAATGCATTTTAGTTCGTTTTGAATATTATTACGAAAATATTTTAATTTCTTCAGTTAATACTATTTGAGACATTTTTTTAAACGTCGCTTCGATCTCTTGCAAAAGTAATAGTTTTGTCTATGACAATTAAAAAATATAAAACTTCTGACCAGTCTAACTATAGCAAGTTGTTATGATAAATTGCTAGGCCTTTAAACTTACGAGCATTTGGCTGTTTGTCGTGATTTGTCTTGGTCAAAACATATGATTAAAAGGTAAAAAAGTATACAGTAAAGGAATTTCATACATTTTCCTGGCCGCTAAAAGAAAGGCTTTCAGACATGAGGCTATCCGCAGCAGAACCAAGGTAACCGATATAGCCCACCGAATCCCCAAACTTAAGTGGCAGTGGGCGGGGCACATTTGCACGTAGAACCGATGGCCGTTGAGGTGGAAAGGTTCTCGAGTGGCGACCACGTACCGGAAGGCGCGGCGTGGGTCCCCTACCAGGTGGACTGATGACCTGGTAAAGGTCGCGGGAGTGCGCTGGATGTGGGTGGCGCAGGACCGGTTACTTTGGCACTCTTTGGGGGAGGCCTATGTCCAGTAGTGGACGTATTTCGGCTGATATGATGATGATCCAATAATTTGAGACAAAGATTGACCTCACTGGCGGCAGCCAAAATGCTTCATACTGATTGACATAAAAGTATGACGTCACAATCTGCTATTTGTACTAATCGTTGTATGGAAAATCAAGTAAATTGCTGTTTCGGTCGCAAAATACTGCATTTAGGTCTATAGTCGTTTTACAATTTTGTTTCTACAAAAGCGTAAGGATTCTTGGACAAAAACAAATGCATATTTTTTCTAAACTTTCAAGGTTTATTTTTTCTAATCTTTTTATGATATGAATTATATTTTTTAAATGAATACTTTATAAAATAACTTGATGGTTTACTATCCATTTAGCAACACTACGTTATCAATTCTAACATGCGTCTACACCCCTATTCTGCAATAGTGATGAATTTTGAATTCTGTAAAACCCTCATACATATTTACTTCCACAGGTTAGCGACTCATCAAACGAAGTGGTGGAACAAAACGAGCCATTTATGTTGCGGGATATCTCGCTGGAGATAGAGAGAGGGGAACTGATAGGTGTAGCGGGGAGTGTTGGCAGCGGGAAAACATCCCTACTGCACGCTATTATGGGTGACATGATTAAGAAGAGTGGAGATATACAGATACCGGAAAGCCTTAACAGTGAGTATATATCTATTTGTCGACCCCTTCATCATCAGTGATCGAGACATCATGTCTTATTCTTGCTGATCAGAAATGATTCTGGATATGGAGGACCATAGTTATTTTAGCTGCAAGAATGCAGTGATTTGGATGTTCAATCAAGCGAACAAATGTCTACTGTAACTTCGGAACAGATATCTTGCGAATATGTCCAGTTTAGGAATGTTACGGAGCTGGGTTTACCGGAGCCGGAGCCGGAGTTTTAAAATTTGACTAACTGGACTTGGATCCGGAGCAGAAGCTGGATCCGGAGATGGTACCGGAGGCGGAGTCGAACTCGTGTAGGTTTCCTACTAAAAGGATAAGGGAAAGTTTAATCCTACTTAATATTATAAATGCGAAAGTTTGGATGTTTAGATGTTTGGATGCTTGTTACTTTTAAAATTTGACTAACTGGACTTGGATCCGGAGCAGAAGCTGGATCCGGAGATGGTACAGGAGGCAGAGTCGAACTCGTGTAGGTTTCCTACTAAAAGGATAAGGGAAAGTTTAATCCTACTTAATATTATAAATGCGAAAGTTTGGATGTTTAGATGTTTGGATGCTTGTTACTTTTAAAATTTGACTAACTGGACTTGGATCCGGAGCAGAAGCTGGATCCGGAGATGGTACAGGAGGCAGAGTCGAACTCGTGTAGGTTTCCTACTAAAAGGATAAGGGAAAGTTTAATCCTACTTAATATTATAAATGCGAAAGTTTGGATGTTTAGATGTTTGGATGCTTGATACTTTTAAAATTTGACTAACTGGACTTGGATCCGGAGCAGAAGCTGGATCCGGAGATGGTACCGGAGGCGGAGTCGAACTCGTGTAGGTTTCCTACTAAAAGGATAAGGGAAAGTTTAATCCTACTTAATATTATAAATGCGAAAGTTTGGATGTTTAGATGTTTGGATGCTTGTTACTTTTAAAATTTGACTAACTGGACTTGGATCCGGAGCAGAAGCTGGATCCGGAGATGGTACCGGAGGCGGAGTCGAACTCGTGTAGGTTTCCTACTAAAAGGATAAGGGAAAGTTTAATCCTACTTAATATTATAAATGCGAAAGTTTGGATGTTTAGATGTTTGGATGCTTGTTACTTTTAAAATTTGACTAACTGGACTTGGATCCGGAGCAGAAGCTGGATCCGGAGATGGTACCGGAGGCAGAGTCGAACTCGTGTAGGTTTCCTACTAAAAGGATAAGGGAAAGTTTAATCCTACTTAATATTATAAATGCGAAAGTTTGGATGTTTAGATGTTTGGATGCTTGTTACTCAATTACGCTTAAACGGCTCAACCGATTTAGATGAAATTTTGCACGAAGATAGTTTATAGCCTGGATTAAAATATACGATAGTTTTTATCCCGGGTCTACGCTGACGAAGTCGCGGGCGGAAGCTAGTAAAACAATAAAAATCATTCAAAATGTAAAAAATAACGCTATAATTCGAACGTTTGTTTTGCGATCGACTATGTGAAACTAGTTTTTTATAGGCAAATATTGATTAACATAAAAAACAAAACGTAAGTAAAATACGCACGTAATTAAAAGAATCAAGATGAAGTTATCCAGTCTAGATCTAGCACGCCACAATGAACCGCAAGTGATATAAGTAGTTGTGGTTCCCCCGTCATAGAATAAACTTTTTCACATAATCTACACTTTGCCGAGTTCATGTCTATATTAACAAAAAAATAGTAATAACATGTGTGTTACTTACTTACTTACTTTGTAACCCCTAGGAAATCTCATTAATGTAAAAATAGTGATCTCACAAATGTTTACTTACTCTGATGCTATCGGTGGGAACCTGTAATTGGCTTTTTGTATTCTATCTATAATATCATTGCGTTTCTGTAGCTGTTGGTTCTCCAAATATAAATAAATAATTTACACTGGTAAATTGGCTTAATTTTTACACTTATTTAAAGCACGCATAAATGTGACGTATCACGCAACACCAGTGCGGAAGTAACGGACTTAACTAACCAACTTATAAGACAAATAGTGAGTGATCGTGAGTGATAGATAGGTAAGTAATAGACCCAGCTCTCAGTGAAATTCCGTTTGAAAAAATTGCGGACCGCAGTCTGACTTCTGATATATATATTGTATAGATCCCTGCCATCCAATCAACAGATGTTGCCTACCCCCTTCATAGTACAGCTATAGAAAACTTTTATTATGATGAAAAATTACGAATATCACAAAAACAAATGCAGCTCCGTCATAACTTCGGTTAAAATTTACTGAAGCCACAGTCGGAGATATGAAAAAACATATAGCGGAGTCGGAGCCGGAAGCGTAAAACCAAACGGAAGCTCCGGTTCACCGGAGTCGGAGTAGGAGCTCCGTCACATCCCTAGTCCAGTTGCTGTAGAAATACGCATCATGCGAAGTTGCGTGTTTTCTTCTTCAGTTGTTGAGTGGGCGAAGGCGAGTGGGCGCGTTCCTATTATTATAACGTTAAAGTCTAATTTCGCCAAATCCACTCGCCTTGGTGAAATGCAATAAGTATAACTAACAAATCTCTGGTATTATACAGGAACATTTTGGACATGTTTACTCTTTTTTATTTGTAATAGATATGTTCCAAATGTTCAAACATTCAGTAACGACATGAAAATATACAAAGGTGCAACTAAATAAATACAGTATGCTAAATGTTGAATTTTATTTTAGGTTTCGGCTACGTTTCGCAAAATCCCTGGCTAATACGGGGAACAATCCGTGATAACATCCTATTTGGAAAGCCCTACGATGAAGCCAAATTCCAGTCAGTCGTAGAAGCGTGTGCACTTACCGGTAAGTACAAAAAACTATTTATACAAGTTTCTTACACACAATTGTTTCTTACAACCAGTACTATTAATTTCACCAATATGACGAATTCGGATTTTTAGACAGGTTTGACAGCGCATGCTCTCTAGGCCCATGTTTTCGACCATCCGGATAGACGCCTGCATGTTTCCTTCGCAGATTTCCTTCACTGCGTCGATCCAACGGGTTGGTGATCTTCCACGGCTCCTTTTGTCTTTCACGTGTCCCACACGAGTTTTTCCAGGCTATCGGTTACTCGCCTGGCCACGTGTGCGAAGTACCTACTCGAGCAGTCGTTGCATGCATATAGTGGACAGGCGGGACGTAATTTTCAATTCACAGAGAATTGGGTTGTGTCCTCATGTTAAAATTGATAGCGCAGTGTTGCTAAATTGATAGTAAACCTTCAAATTAATTCAATTAAGTATAAATTACGAAATATAATTAAAATCATAAAAAGATATGGACATTGAAAGTTTACAAAAAATATGCATTTTTTTTATTGTCCAAAAGTAAATTTAAAGCCACCAATAGAATCCTTACGCTTTTATAGAAACAATATTGTATGACAACTATGGTCCTAAACGCAGTATTTCGCAACCGAAACAGCAATTTACTTGATTTTCCATATAACGACTAGTACAAATATTACCCTGTGACGTCATGATTCAATGTTAATCAGTATGGAACGTTTTCGGCTACCGCCAGCGAGGTCCGTCTTTAACTCAATTTATTGGGTATTTATGTTCTTTAATTGTACTTACTCCCATACAAACATTTGTTCCATACCAAAAACTGGTTCGAATGGCATCGTAAAAAAAAATTAGGACACAAGCCTATTGATATTGACGACTTTTTGACTTAGCCCGCTGCCTATCTGTTATAGTTTGAGATTTTCCCTCACTGCTCCGTTTGAATAATACATAGACATAGACATACACCATATAATATATATTGAAATATTGCTCGTTTATATAAGAGTATCTTTGCACCATGAGAGAAGACCTCTCAATACATCGGAGCTTGTAATAATCGGAGTGTGTTGGTACAGAGGACATGAACGTGCTGGGCTGGGGCGCGCGCGTGGGCTCGGGCGGCTGCACGCTGAGCGGCGGCCAGCGCGCGCGCATCGCGCTCGCGCGCGCCGTCTACCAGGACAAACAAGGTACTGTTACTATGCCAATTAGTGCCACTATAGAGAAGAGAAGGTATTCCCAAGGGACTACAGTATGGGGTTAGTCCGCAACGCGCATGTGGGAGTTGCAAGCGTACCATAGGCTACGGTGACCATCAGGCGGACCGTAAGCTTGTTTGCCACCGATGTGGTATATAAAAAAATCAATTCGACTGTGTGAGTGGTTTCACACTAGCGTTTTATACGCGCGTATAACCTCCTGGGGTTCAAAGTGATAAGTGATAATACTAGGAAAATAGAGACTTGGAGCGAAGACTCAATGTGATAGTACTAGAACGAAATGTTTAAGGTCACCTGATGTGTTTGTATTACGCGCCACGTTATGTCTACGTTGCCGGTTAGTATACCGGGATATATTTGGCATTGTGGCAGCACTGCTTTAAATGAGCGGGAAGGGGTATTTTCGATCTTCAGTCGTAAAACGTCATGACGATGGCGCGTGGCACGAGGAGAGGTTACTTTAATTTATGAATATCTTTGAAATCCATGTATTATACTTATTAAATGTTGTTTTGCACACAATATGTGTCAATTGTCATGTATGTCTACTCCTTTGTCTCTGTGTGTCTTTTGTGTAGTGAATAAATGTCTTCTTTTCTTTTCTTTTTTTTGTATTCACTATTATTTAACTGTAATTTTATCAAAATACATGTGTTTTTTGGTGTTTTCTTTTGTATTCTAGTAACCAGCTTACTAGTAACAGCCTTGGTATCTATAATGGATATCCATATTGTTGGACCATCCTGCTCATTCTAAAGAGTTATTGTGATCGTGTGATAAAGAGCGTGAAAGACATTTCTAGATAATAATTTGTTCTAGTTAAAGGTGTTGATCTTGCAATTAAGTAGTAAAAATACCACGGTGGCCCCAAATATTAATTTTAAGGTACTTTAGAGAAGTCTATGTTATATTATAATGTGAAATTTTGGGGTTTGCAAGTTTTAGACGTAAGAAGGTTAAATTATGTTGACTGTTATGATATTAAAAATATTATTTTCTTGTTTTTAGGGTTCCGATACCTCGAAAGGAAAAAACGAAACCCTTATAGGATCACTCAGTTGTCTGTCTGTCCGTCTGTCACAGCCGATTTGCTCCGAAACTACTGGACCGATTGAGTTGAAATTTGGTACACATGTGTAAATTGGTGACCCAAAGATAGACGCGTAAAGTAAATTAATGAATTTTGAACAAGGGGGCCACTTTTGGGGGGTAAATTGGAAAATTAAAAAAAAAAGTTTCGCAAACTGTATTGTGTGACATATCAAATGGAAGGGGTTGTTGTAAGCATGTCAGATATTTTTTTTAATAATTTTAGCAAAAACAGATTTGAAGTACACTTATGAAATTTAGATTATACACGGAACCCTCACCACGCGAGTTGAACTCGCACTTGTCCGGTTTTTATTTTTTTGTAATATTTAGTGTTTTAAGTCACATTTCTGAGGGATTTCTATGTTCCTATAGGTAAAAAGGATAAATATGTTAACTGCAATGATACCAACTGTAGTATTTTGTTTATTTCTGTAACATTAAGTGTAGAAGTTACCTTTCCCAGTGACATTAATACTTAATATAATTGGTAATGTAAAAATAATTTATTTCTACTCTTGTCAAATACCGAAATACTTAACACGTTTCTTAGTTCGTTTAAAGTGAGAAAACCATTTTTATTAACTTTACGACACTAACAACATTATTTCGTTGATTCTTTAAAACATTGTGTGGCAAAAAAATTATATCCTACGGGATTGCTAAGTTCCTTCATTAAAGAATGCTAATTATGTAAAGTGAAATCACATTGACAGTATTATTTCATTGTTGTTTTTTGCAATATCAAGTGTTTGAATTCCCATTTTCAATGGGGTTTCTAAGGCTGGCCAAACTGCCGTAAACGTAAATGTAGCGGCTCAACTGTGATATATTATACCACCCCTAAAATATGACACCTGTATCTGTTAGGGTTAACCAGATATAAACAATGTATGGCCTGGGTGTTCAGAACTTTATTAATAAGTTCTAATATTAGGACATTGGGTCTTCGTCGGAAGTACCCTCTTTTAAACTGGGCCTCAGGAGGATAAGCTCGTTTTTGGAAGCGCATGTAGTAGGTGTGAATATAGCACGCGCGTTAACGCGCTTATAAGCGCGAGCCGCGAGAGACGCCTCCCCGCGCCCCGAGCGAACACACAGTGAAGTGTGAAATGTAGCGCGCGTGTTAGCGCGCATGCCGAAACGACATGCGTATTGCGTATACGGTAATCGCAGAAAAAAAACGCTAGTCTGAAACCACTCTATAGGGCATGCTAATTGTGTGCCGAGTATGTTAAATTTTACTGACGACCATTGCAGTGTACCTCCTAGACGACATATTCTCCGGGCTGGATGCGCGCGTGGGCGCGCAAGTGATGCAGCGCTGCGTGCTAGGTCTGCTGCGGCGCACGACGCGCGTGCTGGTGGCGTCCGCGCCGCGCCTGCTCGCGCGCTGCCCGCGCACTGTGCTAGTGCACGCCGGCCGGATACAGGCGCAGGGTGAGTGTACTAGACGACACACTCTCGGGCCTGGACGCGCACGTGATGCAGCGCTGCGTGCTAGGTCTGCTGCGGCGCACGACGCGCGTGCTGGTGGCGTCCGCGCCGCGCCTGCTCGCGCGCTGCCCGCGCACTGTGCTAGTGCACGCCGGCCGGATACAGGCGCAGGGTGAGTGTACTAGACGACACACTCTCGGGCCTGGACGCGCACGTGATGCAGCGCTGCGTGCTAGGTCTGCTGCGGCGCACGACGCGCGTGCTGGTGGCGTCCGCGCCGCGCCTGCTCGCGCGCTGCCCGCGCACTGTGCTAGTGCACGCCGGCCGGATACAGGCGCAGGGTGAGTGTACTAGACGACACACTCTCGGGCCTGGACGCGCACGTGATGCAGCGCTGCGTGCTAGGTCTGCTGCGGCGCACGACGCGCGTGCTGGTGGCGTCCGCGCCGCGCCTGCTCGCGCGCTGCCCGCGCACTGTGCTAGTGCACGCCGGCCGGATACAGGCGCAGGGTGAGTGTACTAGACGACACACTCTCGGGCCTGGACGCGCACGTGATGCAGCGCTGCGTGCTAGGTCTGCTGCGGCGCACGACGCGCGTGCTGGTGGCGTCCGCGCCGCGCCTGCTCGCGCGCTGCCCGCGCACTGTGCTAGTGCACGCCGGCCGGATACAGGCGCAGGGTGAGTGTACTAGACGACACACTCTCGGGCCTGGACGCGCACGTGATGCAGCGCTGCGTGCTAGGTCTGCTGCGGCGCACGACGCGCGTGCTGGTGGCGTCCGCGCCGCGCCTGCTCGCGCGCTGCCCGCGCACTGTGCTAGTGCACGCCGGCCGGATACAGGCGCAGGGTGAGTGTACTAGACGACACACTCTCGGGCCTGGACGCGCACGTGATGCAGCGCTGCGTGCTAGGTCTGCTGCGGCGCACGACGCGCGTGCTGGTGGCGTCCGCGCCGCGCCTGCTCGCGCGCTGCCCGCGCACTGTGCTAGTGCACGCCGGCCGGATACAGGCGCAGGGTGAGTGTACTAGACGACACACTCTCGGGCCTGGACGCGCACGTGATGCAGCGCTGCGTGCTAGGTCTGCTGCGGCGCACGACGCGCGTGCTGGTGGCGTCCGCGCCGCGCCTGCTCGCGCGCTGCCCGCGCACTGTGCTAGTGCACGCCGGCCGGATACAGGCGCAGGGTGAGTGTACTAGACGACACACTCTCGGGCCTGGACGCGCACGTGATGCAGCGCTGCGTGCTAGGTCTGCTGCGGCGCACGACGCGCGTGCTGGTGGCGTCCGCGCCGCGCCTGCTCGCGCGCTGCCCGCGCACTGTGCTAGTGCACGCCGGCCGGATACAGGCGCAGGGTGAGTGTACTAGACGACACACTCTCGGGCCTGGACGCGCACGTGATGCAGCGCTGCGTGCTAGGTCTGCTGCGGCGCACGACGCGCGTGCTGGTGGCGTCCGCGCCGCGCCTGCTCGCGCGCTGCCCGCGCACTGTGCTAGTGCACGCCGGCCGGATACAGGCGCAGGGTGAGTGTACTAGACGACACACTCTCGGGCCTGGACGCGCACGTGATGCAGCGCTGCGTGCTAGGCCTGCTGCGGCGCACGACGCGCGTGCTGGTGGCGTCCGCGCCGCGCCTGCTCGCGCGCTGCCCGCGCACTGTGCTAGTGCACGCCGGCCGGATACAGGCGCAGGGTGAGTGTACTAGACGACACACTCTCGGGCCTGGACGCGCACGTGATGCAGCGCTGCGTGCTAGGCCTGCTGCGGCGCACGACGCGCGTGCTGGTGGCGTCCGCGCCGCGCCTGCTCGCGCGCTGCCCGCGCACTGTGCTAGTGCACGCCGGCCGGATACAGGCGCAGGGTGAGTGTACTAGACGACACACTCTCGGGCCTGGACGCGCACGTGATGCAGCGCTGCGTGCTAGGCCTGCTGCGGCGCACGACGCGCGTGCTGGTGGCGTCCGCGCCGCGCCTGCTCGCGCGCTGCCCGCGCACTGTGCTAGTGCACGCCGGCCGGATACAGGCGCAGGGTGAGTGTACTAGACGACACACTCTCGGGCCTGGACGCGCACGTGATGCAGCGCTGCGTGCTAGGTCTGCTGCGGCGCACGACGCGCGTGCTGGTGGCGTCCGCGCCGCGCCTGCTCGCGCGCTGCCCGCGCACTGTGCTAGTGCACGCCGGCCGGATACAGGCGCAGGGTGAGTGTACTAGACGACACACTCTCGGGCCTGGACGCGCACGTGATGCAGCGCTGCGTGCTAGGTCTGCTGCGGCGCACGACGCGCGTGCTGGTGGCGTCCGCGCCGCGCCTGCTCGCGCGCTGCCCGCGCACTGTGCTAGTGCACGCCGGCCGGATACAGGCGCAGGGTGAGTGTACTAGACGACACACTCTCGGGCCTGGACGCGCACGTGATGCAGCGCTGCGTGCTAGGTCTGCTGCGGCGCACGACGCGCGTGCTGGTGGCGTCCGCGCCGCGCCTGCTCGCGCGCTGCCCGCGCACTGTGCTAGTGCACGCCGGCCGGATACAGGCGCAGGGTGAGTGTACTAGACGACACACTCTCGGGCCTGGACGCGCACGTGATGCAGCGCTGCGTGCTAGGCCTGCTGCGGCGCACGACGCGCGTGCTGGTGGCGTCCGCGCCGCGCCTGCTCGCGCGCTGCCCGCGCACTGTGCTAGTGCACGCCGGCCGGATACAGGCGCAGGGTGAGTGTACTAGACGACACACTCTCGGGCCTGGACGCGCACGTGATGCAGCGCTGCGTGCTAGGCCTGCTGCGGCGCACGACGCGCGTGCTGGTGGCGTCCGCGCCGCGCCTGCTCGCGCGCTGCCCGCGCACTGTGCTAGTGCACGCCGGCCGGATACAGGCGCAGGGTGAGTGTACTAGACGACACACTCTCGGGCCTGGACGCGCACGTGATGCAGCGCTGCGTGCTAGGTCTGCTGCGGCGCACGACGCGCGTGCTGGTGGCGTCCGCGCCGCGCCTGCTCGCGCGCTGCCCGCGCACTGTGCTAGTGCACGCCGGCCGGATACAGGCGCAGGGTGAGTGTACTAGACGACACACTCTCGGGCCTGGACGCGCACGTGATGCAGCGCTGCGTGCTAGGCCTGCTGCGGCGCACGACGCGCGTGCTGGTGGCGTCCGCGCCGCGCCTGCTCGCGCGCTGCCCGCGCACTGTGCTAGTGCACGCCGGCCGGATACAGGCGCAGGGTGAGTGTACTAGACGACACACTCTCGGGCCTGGACGCGCACGTGATGCAGCGCTGCGTGCTAGGTCTGCTGCGGCGCACGACGCGCGTGCTGGTGGCGTCCGCGCCGCGCCTGCTCGCGCGCTGCCCGCGCACTGTGCTAGTGCACGCCGGCCGGATACAGGCGCAGGGTGAGTGTACTAGACGACACACTCTCGGGCCTGGACGCGCACGTGATGCAGCGCTGCGTGCTAGGTCTGCTGCGGCGCACGACGCGCGTGCTGGTGGCGTCCGCGCCGCGCCTGCTCGCGCGCTGCCCGCGCACTGTGCTAGTGCACGCCGGCCGGATACAGGCGCAGGGTGAGTGTACAACATAGAATTGCTGACTTTTCATAATCTTCATATAAAAATCAATATTTTATCTGAATGTGTTATTTTAAATGTTTACGTATTTATATTGCAAAACTGTCACCTCCAATCTCATTCTAATAGCGATTTGATAATATCTCCTCTCGCACTACAAAATACAAGATGTTTCACCACATACTGCATCCGCTACAAATATGTCCCCGATCCCGGCTTGCACTCAAATCTATGGAAGCGTCAAGTGTGTTGCGTTTTCAGTATGGATTCCTTTGTTTGGCCTTATAACGTTTTGTCTAATTTCACATTGTTTTACAACTTTAGTATAATGCATTGTTTGTCTAAAGTCAATTAGTATTAGGTCCATACATATGAAATTGGCGTTTGGCGAACTGGCAACTTTGATTCAAAATATGTGGCGTTCGGCTAGGAATTCCAAATTCAAATTTATTTCAAATTTAAGACCATGTATTTCTGTGTTCGAATTACGAAATTTATTTGTTATCGCGTCATTTGTTTTTCTTTCACATCGTTCTGTTCACAATATGGAGAACTTAAAATATCGCTATATTTACGAATATGAGTTTCACCTCGGCACTAGTGCTGCAGAAACGGCTCGTAGGATTAACAATGCGTATGGGGAAGCTACTGCAAAAGAAAATACGGTACGTTATTGGTTCCAACGTTTCCGTTCTGGAAATTTTGACCTACAGAACAAGCCTCGTGGACGGCCGGAGACACAAGTTGATAACGAAGAATTAAAAGCAATTGTGGAAGCAGATCCATCGCAAACCACGTCAGAGTTAGCGGCAGGCTTCGGTGTGAGTGATAAAACCATTTTGATTCACTTGAAACAAATTGGAAAAGTGAAAAAACTTGAAAAATGGGTACCGCATGAATTGAGCGACGCAAACAAAGAAACACGCGTCGAGTGTTGCGTTTCACTTCTCAACTGGCACAATAATGAAGGCATTTTGAATCGGATCGTTACTTGTGATGAAAAATGGATCTTGTACGACAACCGGAAACGTTCTTCACAATGGTTGAACCCAGGTGAACCAGCCAAATTCTGCCCGAAACGAAAGTTGACTCAGAAAAAGGTACTGGTAAGTGTCTGGTGGACTAGTGCCGGTGTCATCCATTACAGTTTCTTAAGATCTGGGCAAACAATCACGGCTGATGTGTATTGTCAACAATTGCAAACGATGATGGAAAAGCTAGCCATTAAACAACCCAGACTGGTCAATCGATCTAGCCCACTGCTGCTTCAGGACAACGCTCGACCACATACGGCACGTTTGACGGCCGCAAAACTACGGGAGCTGCGACTGGAATGTCTTCGACACCCACCATACTCCCCGGACCTTGCTCCAACTGATTACCATTTTTTTCGGAATTTGGACAACTTCATGCAAGGAAAAAAAATCAATTCTCACGAGGCTGTCCAAACGGCCTTCAAAGATTTTATTGATTCTCGCTCACACACTTTTTTTAGTAAAGGAATCAATGAACTACCTTCGAGATGGCAAAAGTGCATAGATAGCCATGGTACATACTTTGACTAAATAAAAAAATAGTTTCATAAAAAAAAATCGTTTTCATTTCTGCCATATGAAACGCCAATTTCATATGTAAGGACCTAATATTATTTAATTTTTCATAGTAATTGTTTGTTCGAAACACGTTTACCCTAAATTACGATTTTCATAACTCTTGTTTTGCCGAATATTATTTTATATAAAAATCACTTTGTCGATTCTTATTTTAACTAATCATCACATTGCCGAATAACGCTTTTATACACGTTTTGGTACAGAATAAGTTAAAATAAGCATGTTTCGTTTGAAACACTTTTCTCTAAAATCAAAAATAGCCGAGATATTGGACCCAGAAGTTCAAAACGACCTAGGCCTTAAAAATCAAAAATGACCGAGATATTGTATTTTATATGCATTGGAGACACGGGTAACAAAATCGAATCGGAGCACCCCAATATCCGCGTGGTCTTGTCTGCCCTACCCCTAGAGTGTATATAAAAAGCCGGAGGCGCGGAGGGGGAGCAGCCCTCGCCCGCTGTGACAAGGCGCGGGAGCCGCGCTGAAGCAAGTCGCCGCTGCGGAGCGGAGCACGGGCGACCGTGTTGTGTCACGCGAGGGCGAAGGGGCTGCTCTCCTCGCAGCGCCGGAGCTAAGGTGGAATCGTATCTACTGTCCAACTAACTACTATGAATTTTCTGGTTACCCTTTGGTACACATCGACCCGTCATCTGCTGCTGCTGTCTGCGTTCGGGTTTCAATTTGTACCTTAAGTCAGGTCGGTGTAGGTACGACGAGTGAAGCGAGGAGGAGTGTTAAGTAGAACTGCGACCTTCAGAGCGCGAGCCGAGCGAGCGAAGCAAACGTGCTTCGGTAGCGGCCAGCGAAGCGCCAGAAACAATTTTTTTAAAGAATTTACTTAGCGAAAGCTTTTATTCAAAACCTACACTAGTTTCTGGCGAGAGTCCGAGTGGAGGGCGGGGAGTGATTAGACAAAATTTAATTATGTCACTCAAACAGTATACTAAATAAGATTATACAAACTAAAAATTAGGTAAAATGAAATTAGGCAAAATAATATTAGGTGAAGTGAGTATTACACAAAATGATTTTAAGTCAAACAAAAATTGGGTAAAACGAGCTATTATGCGAAACAAGATTAGTCTAATTAATATATGGCAAACCGAAATTAAGCAAAGCGTTGTTAGGCCAAACATAGGTTCCTTTTCTATATGGCGGCGTTGACGCACAAACGAGACTACCATAAAACTAGACGACAAAAGCACGTACTATGCGGTACAGCAGACTAGCATTATTCGGTGTTTTCTAGCTGTCAAACATCGGTTTTATTAGATAGAGGACATTCTGTAGGTACGTAAGTATATTAATTATTTTGTGTTAATTCCTTTGACCAGGACCTCCCGAATCGGTGTTGAGCGAGATCGAGGAGTTCCTCCCGAGCGACTCGGATGCTTTCGAAGAGGATGTGGGAAGTTCGCCCCCCAAAGTCGTCGCTTCTCCGCCGGACAATCAGGATAACGTCAGCCGGAACAGTTTGGACGAGGACGTGAGTTTTCCATTACAACGTTTTGACGGTCCTGGGTTCGAATACCGGTAAAGGCAAACATTTGCGTGATGAGCACGAATATTTGTATCCGAGTCTTGGATGTTTTGTATGTATTTAAGTTTGTTTTTCTAACCTGTATTTGAATGACAACAGATTCAGCGTCAAAAAGTTTTTGAGCGACGGTGAAATATTTTTACCTGAAAAAGTAAAATACAATTTGTAATTTTCTCTTTATCAAAAAATGGTAAACGAATGTTGTGATATCTAAATATATAAAATAAGAAACTGACTGACATATCAACGTACAGCCTAAACCGCTGGATCTAGAGATTCCAAATTTGGCACGTAGGGTTTTTATAATACTTCAGGCAAAATACTGTTTCGAAAAACATTAATTTATAATAGCGTTTTTTTTGTTTATTTCATTCTAAAACGTTATTCTAAGGTTCAAGAATCCAACAAACTTTCCACCCGGAAGTAATTATATAGATTTAAATTAAACATTCATTGTCTTTTATATTTTATTTATATTGAATATTTTAAAGCAAATGTAAATGAACCTAAATAAAGATAAAAAAATATATTAATATTTATCCGGACTTTTTAGGAGCTAATTAAATATTGATTTTTTTGATGTCTGATTTTTTGTTGGATTTTGCCTCTAGGTAACTATTTAATTGATAATATATCCGTTACATTAAAAAAATTAGCTATTATAAATTATTTCCAAATCTGTCATTTTTTCCATACAAGTTGTCAGTTCATTGCCTGGACTATAAGGTCTAAGGGGGTGAAATGGGGGTCCAAAGTTTGTATGAGGAAACAAGATTAGTAAGACTATTTCATTCGAAACTACACAGGACTACTCCTAACAATAAACACGTGTTTTAGGTTTTTTGAGAATTTAACCCCTAAAAGGAGGAAATTTGGTGACAATGTCTGAAAATCAACATGGGTATTGTTTTTATGGTTTGTCGGGACGTTAATTACGAAAATGGCATCGATTTTGAAATTAATATCGTGTATATGCAAATTCTTGAAAGTATTTGTGCCATATTGCAATTCAATTGGAACATACAGGTTAAACTGAGACGAAGCCGCGGGCAAAAGCTAGTTATCATATAGAAGCAAAGTTGTATATGCGCTGCTGCATGGTCGAAAAATACACCGTACTATATGTAGATGCAAATGGCGGAACGTTACCGAATATATGAAAAATGTGTGTGAAAATTCAGGAAATTTACCATTTTAAAATGTCCCCATTGGAGAGCTTCGCAGTATTGGAAAGGTTCCGTCGGCACGTCAGTAGGTCAGTGTTAGTTCAGCTTATCACATAATCTGTGCCGTGCTAAAGCTGACATGTGTGGTTGCAGGAAGCCATGTCGGAAGGCACCGTGGGCTGGCGGGTGCTGGGCCTCTACCTGCGCTCCGTCGGCGCGTTCCTCTCGCTCGCCATCGTCCTCTCCCTCGTGCTCATGCAGCTCTCGCAGAACTTCACCTTCGTGTGGCTCACCTTCTGGCTCCGCAGCAAGGCGCCCAACATCACAGAGACCGCGGGCGAGAACACGACCGCTTTAGACCACGGATTCAACGCCATAGACGCTGTTGTAGACAAGATTATGAATGTTTCCGCAGAGTTTATGAGTAGTTTAGATCGTAATGCGACTGCTATACGGCGTCTACGAGCGTCGCCGGCTCCAGTAATGTTGCAAGCGTCGAATGACACGCCGACGTTCGACAATGACTTTTATCTGGAAGTGTACTTTGGACTGGCGGGATTGAACCTGTTGTTCACAGTGACGCGGGCGTTTCTGTTTGCGTACGGCGGGGTACAGGCGGCGGCGAGGATACATAAGATTCTGCTTAGAGTGGTGACCAAGGTGAGATCGTTTTTACAAGATTTTATTTAAATTTAACTATGCGTATTCGGCCACGATGACTTAAGGAATGGAATAGCTGTCAGTTCATATAAACTTTGCCGTATTTATGTAGCAAAACTGTCACTTCCAGCACCATTCTAATAGCTGTTTGATAATTCTATAATTGCAAACCATTTTCAGCGAGCTCAAATTTGGCATACTTATGTAAATTTGCCAACGCAATATTAAGGCTCCACTGAACTGATCTGAAGATGGAGACAGATGGTGGCCATAGCGGCTCCTAAAATTCCCCTGTCGTGATTAGCGCACTGGGACCCTCTCAACGAGTAATAACTGTGGAAAAAAGTACACTCGGCAATAAAAAAGCATTCATCAAAAACTTAGTTTTTGTCAGAAACTTATCATGTAATTAGTACAGTTATTGACAGTCTTCGTTTAATAGATAATAACCGTTTCGTTTCACGGACACTATTAAGGGCATGAATTTGAGTTTGTGATATTCTGCTTGAGGATACTGTCAATGAATTGTCTTGGAATCATAACCAATGATATATTTTTTTTCTTTTCTTTTTGTTTTAGGCAAAAGTAAAGTTCTTCGATGTAACCCCGACGGGACGGATACTCAACCGGTTCTCATCTGACACCTACACGGTCGACGATTCCCTGCCATTTATAATGAACATATTTTTAGCTCAACTTTTTGGTTTAATAGGTAGGTTCGCACCAGAAACATTTTTTTCACCTCACTAGCTCGGAAAGCCCTTTTTGACCGACTTCAAAAAAGGAGGAGGTTCTCAATTCGACTGTATTTTTTTTGTGTTTGTTGCGATAACTCGGTAATTGAACCGATTTGTGAAATTATTTCTTTGTTTGGAAGCATATACTTCCAGATTGGTCCTGTTGTCACCACAACCTGGTTCTGATGATGAGATCGTGGAGAAATCGAGGGAACTCTTCAAATTTTATAGGCAAACTTGAAGCAATTTGGCTACTGATTTGAAGTCGGTTAAAACTTTGTTTTTAAAGTATATTATTTATTCTTTAAAAACCTATAGCGAAACTGCATTTTATCCACAAGAGTGCAAACAATATTTGAAATCCGAACGTGTTATTTTATTAGTTACTTTTTTAAAACATAATAACCTGTAAAGGCCAGTCCAGACAGGACAATTTTCGCCAATATGATTAAATTCAGGTGGTGTGGACATCTTTTTCATTTTTTTTCCTTTCTAGAAAATAGAATCCTGAGCGAAGCGAGTGGTTCAAAAATAGAATCCTGAACGTAGCAAGTGTTGCAACACACGAGACGTAAAATACAACTTTGCACCCGTGTGCAACAAAATTTTTTTCGCCTCACTAAAGCGAGGAAAATACTACATAAGAAAAACAACACAAAAAATATGTAAAAAAAATATCAAAAAATTATTTTAAAAAAAAGATAAAAAGGCTAAAAGAATCCATTCGCTAGCTCGTGTTTCAATTCCACACTCGCGGTTAAAATTATACAGCTTTGCACCCTTGTATAACAAATAAATATTGATAGGTGTGTTGTAGTTGTAAAGCAGGGCCATAATGTTCCTTTTGCTCCAGACGGATGTTGTGCCTGAACAGGCTCAGGACTAGGGAATGCAATCTCGCGTGATTTCAGATTTAGGCGACATTTCCAGATTTACGAGATGTCGCGAGATTGGGCATTTTTTACTGAAAACGTAAGCAAATGCTAAGAATTATTGATTGTCAACATGTGAAATGAAACCTTTAAATCGTGTAATATCCGTTTTACTAAAAAAAAAAATGTCTGTACAATTTTTTATTCATTATTTATTTACCCAATACAATCATTAAAATTTAATATAATTAAAAGTAATAAAATGTTAATCGAATAAAAGTAAGTTTTAATTTGTCATTCAGATGAAACTTGTGTGTCATGTCATGTGGAGTCATGCAATCTCGCGAGATCTCGTACGTAACACTCAGTCTCGTAAAATATGGACGAGTTGCATTCCCTACTCAGGACCAAAGTCCAATTGCCTGATCTGGAAAACTTAAATAACGCGATTCATAACGTCATTTAAGTTGTAAGTCGGCGGGTTGCACCAACTTACATACCGATCAACGTTAAATATGGCGCCGGCAGTTGTCATTCCATAGAAACTTGTCAAACTTTCCATACATTCAGATTTTAACGAACAAGGCGGTTTGGTGCAACTTAACTTGATTGGTGTATAGTGATAGCCACATATTTTCGCCCTTTAGGCCCAGTGAAAGATCATATTCATGAATAATACTTAATAAATACTTATTATAAAGAGGTACCTAAGGTTCATAGCTGGTCTAAAGCAATAATGTACTGGTTTACTGGAGACAAAAAGAGGAAGCGTGGCAGGCCAACAAGGAGATGGGTTGATGAGATTAAGAGCGCAGCAGGAGGTTGCTGGACTACAACAGCAAAGGATAGGGAGAAATGGAAAGAGTTAGGGGAGGCCTTTGCCTACAAAAGGCATACAGATATTAATTAAATATGTTAACAACAACAAAATGCAATGTAAAATACTTAAATCTGAAATAAAGGCTATTTTATTATATATATTTTAAGGTTCGTAGCTTCGTGAGGCCATAATATACTGTGCGTTTAGACGACCGGTTAGCCTAGTGGGTAGTGACGCTGCCTACGAAGCTGAAGGTCCTGGGTTCGAATCCCGGTAAGGGCAAATAACTATTTGTGTTATGAGCACGAATATTTGTTTCTGAGTCTTGAACGTTTTCTATGTATTTTATTTAAGTATTTATATCTATTATATATATCGTCGTCTACTACCTATAACACAAGCCTTATCGAGCACTATAGGCCTAGTTCGATTTGTGTAAGAATGTCCCCTAATATTTTTTTTATCTCGCAGCTTTCTTTGTAACACGCGGGGAAGCGAGTATAAAATAAATGTAGTCGTCATCCGCTTGAGGTTAATTGGTGAATGTGTAACAGGCGCGGTGGCCGTGACGGTGTACGGGCTGCCGTGGCTGCTGGCGGGCGTGCTGCCCGTCGCGTTCGTGTACTACCGGCTGCAGCGCCTGTACCGCGCCACGTCGCGGCAGCTCAAGCGGCTGCAGAGCGTCACGCTGTCGCCCGTGTACGCGCACTTCAACGACACGCTTGAGGGTGAGTGTTGTACTGATATCTGATCAACAAGAGCCCGATATTTCTATCTTCGTTCTCCAGTCGTTAGTAGTGCTGCTTCCTGGCACTAGAGGTTTTCTTCTTTAATGGTAGCATTTACTGTCCATGACACGGAAACGTCACCGGATATTGCAGATTTGTTTTTTTTTATATAGAAGCTCCTCAAACTCAAATCTTCCCACTACACTCTGATAACCCTGCCGTTATGATATCGGGGACTGCTCTTTCAATATGTTTACGGTTAACCATCAAATCTATTGACTATTCCGCTATCTACCCCTGTAGACGCCTGCAGCTGAGCTCTACCAAAGTTTTTGTGTAAAATTGTAACGTAGGCGCTGTAGCGCTACGTCACACGGCACCGAGCTGAGAACGCCGGGCGGTATGCGGGGCGGAGAGCGGTACGACGCACCGGCCGCCCGCGCCTCACCCCGCCACAGTCATAAAACCCGAGGCGCCGCGCCGAGAGCGTCAGATTGGCTCTCCCGATGGATACTATCGGTGAACGTGGGCAAGACCCAGGCCCTTCTCACCGGGCCAACAAGAAAGTTACCGCCGCCACTGAGTCTTCAGGGACAGGACATCTCTTGAACCAACACAGTGAAGTACCTGGGCGTCACGATAGACAGAGACCTCACTGTGAAGAAGCACGTGGAAGAAACGGCACGTCGAACGAAAGTCGCGAGAACGCTGTTGAGTCCAGTTCTTGCTACCGGCCTCTCTTTGCCGACCAAGCTGGGGATATTCAAGACCTACCTGCGGTCCCGCTTCACGTATGCGGCACCAGCATAGTACGGTCTTGCATCAGCCACCGACAAGAAAAAGCTGCGTGCGCAGGAGACCCAGGCCCTACGCACCATCACTGCTGCTCCCCGTTTCGTAAGTGTGATCCAGCACGACCACCGGTGGGGAGACACTGGACGACTTCATCAGCCGCCTCGCTCACGTCATGTTCGACCGTGCCGATAACTCAACCTGCCCCTCCCTGCAAGGGATTACGCCACTCCACGCCCGTCCCCCGGACCGACGCTTACGTGCTCTTCCAAGAGAACTCGCGCCCATGTGATGCCCCCTGACACGCTCAGGAAACCTCCAAGCCAAGACCGGCCAACGTGACCCCAAAGCCGCAGATACGTCTACGGACCACGAAGCCGAGACTGGAACCAGCTTCAGCCTCATTATGGCCCCCGAAGACCGACCCGTCATTACTATAGAAAATCCACCACCAGAGGGCCAACGCCCTGGAATGGCAACCTCCACACCCAGTAGGGTGTGAGAGAAGACTCCCTTGAAAGAGAATCAGTGTGGCCCACCGCGCGCGGTGGAAAGCACTACCCTCCTCCTCTCCTCTCCTCTCCGAGGCAGCGCTGGCACGACCTCGCTCATCCGGATCCTTCCTCCTCGCTCCGCGGCAGCGCTGGCACGTCCTCGCTTTGCCCGAGCATCCCCCGCCTACTTTGAGGCAGTGAGAAAAGTCCTCGCTCAGCCCAAGTCGCCCTAACGCACGTGGCAGTGAGGCCAGTCCTCGTTAGCCACGGACCTAGGACGTTAAGCACCCTTGAGTTCTACCAAGGCAGTGAGGCAAGTCCTCGCCCGCCCAGGACTCCAGGTTCCCGCAATCTCGAGGCAGCGCTGGCAAGTCCTCGCTCACGACCAGACTTTCGAATAACTTTCCGCAGCAACATTCCACTAACACCCGCCGTCCGTATATTATTGGTAGTTCCGCGATAATACCGCCGTGCCGGGGCGAATAACATTTGATACCGTCTCACTAAGCTTATTTAGACGAAAGGTTTAAGTGATAATAAACGGGCATATACATTATTCATCAAATCCGTGTTTGCCTTCTGCTCCTCCTCGATCCCTACTCTAGTTCCCCCGTTTTTAAGTGTATATTATTTATCCAGGTCTGTCAACGATCCGCGCGCTCGGTGCGAGCTCGCTATGGATCGACCGCGGCGAGGAGCTAGTCGAGGCTTGGCAACGCGCGGCCCTGTGCGGCGCCGCGGCCGCGCAGTGGCTCGCGCTGAGACTGCAAGCTTGTGCCGGCGTGTGCGTCGCCGCCGCCGCGCTGCTGGCCGCCGCGCAGCGGGAGACGCACGCGCTGGAGCCGGGTACGTGACATGTGAGCTGGTAGAGCAGTGGCTCGCGCTGAGACTGCAAGCTTGTGCCGGCGTGTGCGTCGCCGCCGCCGCGCTGCTGGCCGCCGCGCAGCGGGAGACGCACGCGCTGGAGCCGGGTACGTGACATGTGAGCTGGTAGAGCAGTGGCTCGCGCTGAGACTGCAAGCTTGTGCCGGCGTGTGCGTCGCCGCCGCCGCGCTGCTGGCCGCCGCGCAGCGGGAGACGCACGCGCTGGAGCCGGGTACGTGACATGTGAGCTGGTAGAGCAGTGGCTCGCGCTGAGACTGCAAGCTTGTGCCGGCGTGTGCGTCGCCGCCGCCGCGCTGCTGGCCGCCGCGCAGCGGGAGACGCACGCGCTGGAGCCGGGTACGTGACATGTGAGCTGGTAGAGCAGTGGCTCGCGCTGAGACTGCAAGCTTGTGCCGGCGTGTGCGTCGCCGCCGCCGCGCTGCTGGCCGCCGCGCAGCGGGAGACGCACGCGCTGGAGCCGGGTACGTGACATGTGAGCTGGTAGAGCAGTGGCTCGCGCTGAGACTGCAAGCTTGTGCCGGCGTGTGCGTCGCCGCCGCCGCGCTGCTGGCCGCCGCGCAGCGGGAGACGCACGCGCTGGAGCCGGGTACGTGACATGTGAGCTGGTAGAGCAGTGGCTCGCGCTGAGACTGCAAGCTTGTGCCGGCGTGTGCGTCGCCGCCGCCGCGCTGCTGGCCGCCGCGCAGCGGGAGACGCACGCGCTGGAGCCGGGTACGTGACATGTGAGCTAGTAGAGCAGTGGCTCGCGCTGAGACTGCAAGCTTGTGCCGGCGTGTGCGTCGCCGCCGCCGCGCTGCTGGCCGCCGCGCAGCGGGAGACGCACGCGCTGGAGCCGGGTACGTGACATGTGAGCTGGTAGAGCAGTGGCTCGCGCTGAGACTGCAAGCTTGTGCCGGCGTGTGCGTCGCCGCCGCCGCGCTGCTGGCCGCCGCGCAGCGGGAGACGCACGCGCTGGAGCCGGGTACGTGACATGTGAGCTGGTAGAGCAGTGGCTCGCACTGAGACTGCAAGCTTGTGCCGGCGTGTGCGTCGCCGCCGCCGCGCTGCTGGCCGCCGCGCAGCGGGAGACGCACGCGCTGGAGCCGGGTACGTGACATGTGAGCTGGTAGAGCAGTGGCTCGCGCTGAGACTGCAAGCTTGTGCCGGCGTGTGCGTCGCCGCCGCCGCGCTGCTGGCCGCCGCGCAGCGGGAGACGCACGCGCTGGAGCCGGGTACGTGACATGTGAGCTGGTAGAGCAGTGGCTCGCGCTGAGACTGCAAGCTTGTGCCGGCGTGTGCGTCGCCGCCGCCGCGCTGCTGGCCGCCGCGCAGCGGGAGACGCACGCGCTGGAGCCGGGTACGTGACATGTGAGCTGGTAGAGCAGTGGCTCGCGCTGAGACTGCAAGCTTGTGCCGGCGTGTGCGTCGCCGCCGCCGCGCTGCTGGCCGCCGCGCAGCGGGAGACGCACGCGCTGGAGCCGGGTACGTGACATGTGAGCTGGTAGAGCAGTGGCTCGCGCTGAGACTGCAAGCTTGTGCCGGCGTGTGCGTCGCCGCCGCCGCGCTGCTGGCCGCCGCGCAGCGGGAGACGCACGCGCTGGAGCCGGGTACGTGACATGTGAGCTGGTAGAGCAGTGGCTCGCGCTGAGACTGCAAGCTTGTGCCGGCGTGTGCGTCGCCGCCGCCGCGCTGCTGGCCGCCGCGCAGCGGGAGACGCACGCGCTGGAGCCGGGTACGTGACATGTGAGCTGGTAGAGCAGTGGCTCGCGCTGAGACTGCAAGCTTGTGCCGGCGTGTGCGTCGCCGCCGCCGCGCTGCTGGCCGCCGCGCAGCGGGAGACGCACGCGCTGGAGCCGGGTACGTGACATGTGAGCTGGTAGAGCAGTGGCTCGCGCTGAGACTGCAAGCTTGTGCCGGCGTGTGCGTCGCCGCCGCCGCGCTGCTGGCCGCCGCGCAGCGGGAGACGCACGCGCTGGAGCCGGGTACGTGACATGTGAGCTGGTAGAGCAGTGGCTCGCGCTGAGACTGCAAGCTTGTGCCGGCGTGTGCGTCGCCGCCGCCGCGCTGCTGGCCGCCGCGCAGCGGGAGACGCACGCGCTGGAGCCGGGTACGTGACATGTGAGCTGGTAGAGCAGTGGCTCGCGCTGAGACTGCAAGCTTGTGCCGGCGTGTGCGTCGCCGCCGCCGCGCTGCTGGCCGCCGCGCAGCGGGAGACGCACGCGCTGGAGCCGGGTACGTGACATGTGAGCTGGTAGAGCAGTGGCTCGCGCTGAGACTGCAAGCTTGTGCCGGCGTGTGCGTCGCCGCCGCCGCGCTGCTGGCCGCCGCGCAGCGGGAGACGCACGCGCTGGAGCCGGGTACGTGACATGTGAGCTGGTAGAGCAGTGGCTCGCGCTGAGACTGCAAGCTTGTGCCGGCGTGTGCGTCGCCGCCGCCGCGCTGCTGGCCGCCGCGCAGCGGGAGACGCACGCGCTGGAGCCGGGTACGTGACATGTGAGCTGGTAGAGCAGTGGCTCGCGCTGAGACTGCAAGCTTGTGCCGGCGTGTGCGTCGCCGCCGCCGCGCTGCTGGCCGCCGCGCAGCGGGAGACGCACGCGCTGGAGCCGGGTACGTGACATGTGAGCTGGTAGAGCAGTGGCTCGCGCTGAGACTGCAAGCTTGTGCCGGCGTGTGCGTCGCCGCCGCCGCGCTGCTGGCCGCCGCGCAGCGGGAGACGCACGCGCTGGAGCCGGGTACGTGACATGTGAGCTGGTAGAGCAGTGGCTCGCGCTGAGACTGCAAGCTTGTGCCGGCGTGTGCGTCGCCGCCGCCGCGCTGCTGGCCGCCGCGCAGCGGGAGACGCACGCGCTGGAGCCGGGTACGTGACATGTGAGCTGGTAGAGCAGTGGCTCGCGCTGAGACTGCAAGCTTGTGCCGGCGTGTGCGTCGCCGCCGCCGCGCTGCTGGCCGCCGCGCAGCGGGAGACGCACGCGCTGGAGCCGGGTACGTGACATGTGAGCTGGTAGAGCAGTGGCTCGCGCTGAGACTGCAAGCTTGTGCCGGCGTGTGCGTCGCCGCCGCCGCGCTGCTGGCCGCCGCGCAGCGGGAGACGCACGCGCTGGAGCCGGGTACGTGACATGTGAGCTGGTAGAGCAGTGGCTCGCGCTGAGACTGCAAGCTTGTGCCGGCGTGTGCGTCGCCGCCGCCGCGCTGCTGGCCGCCGCGCAGCGGGAGACGCACGCGCTGGAGCCGGGTACGTGACATGTGAGCTGGTAGAGCAGTGGCTCGCGCTGAGACTGCAAGCTTGTGCCGGCGTGTGCGTCGCCGCCGCCGCGCTGCTGGCCGCCGCGCAGCGGGAGACGCACGCGCTGGAGCCGGGTACGTGACATGTGAGCTGGTAGAGCAGTGGCTCGCGCTGAGACTGCAAGCTTGTGCCGGCGTGTGCGTCGCCGCCGCCGCGCTGCTGGCCGCCGCGCAGCGGGAGACGCACGCGCTGGAGCCGGGTACGTGACATGTGAGCTGGTAGAGCAGTGGCTCGCGCTGAGACTGCAAGCTTGTGCCGGCGTGTGCGTCGCCGCCGCCGCGCTGCTGGCCGCCGCGCAGCGGGAGACGCACGCGCTGGAGCCGGGTACGTGACATGTGAGCTGGTAGAGCAGTGGCTCGCGCTGAGACTGCAAGCTTGTGCCGGCGTGTGCGTCGCCGCCGCCGCGCTGCTGGCCGCCGCGCAGCGGGAGACGCACGCGCTGGAGCCGGGTACGTGACATGTGAGCTGGTAGAGCAGTGGCTCGCGCTGAGACTGCAAGCTTGTGCCGGCGTGTGCGTCGCCGCCGCCGCGCTGCTGGCCGCCGCGCAGCGGGAGACGCACGCGCTGGAGCCGGGTACGTGACATGTGAGCTGGTAGAGCAGTGGCTCGCGCTGAGACTGCAAGCTTGTGCCGGCGTGTGCGTCGCCGCCGCCGCGCTGCTGGCCGCCGCGCAGCGGGAGACGCACGCGCTGGAGCCGGGTACGTGACATGTGAGCTGGTAGAGCAGTGGCTCGCGCTGAGACTGCAAGCTTGTGCCGGCGTGTGCGTCGCCGCCGCCGCGCTGCTGGCCGCCGCGCAGCGGGAGACGCACGCGCTGGAGCCGGGTACGTGACATGTGAGCTGGTAGAGCAGTGGCTCGCGCTGAGACTGCAAGCTTGTGCCGGCGTGTGCGTCGCCGCCGCCGCGCTGCTGGCCGCCGCGCAGCGGGAGACGCACGCGCTGGAGCCGGGTACGTGACATGTGAGCTGGTAGAGCAGTGGCTCGCGCTGAGACTGCAAGCTTGTGCCGGCGTGTGCGTCGCCGCCGCCGCGCTGCTGGCCGCCGCGCAGCGGGAGACGCACGCGCTGGAGCCGGGTACGTGACATGTGAGCTGGTAGAGCAGTGGCTCGCGCTGAGACTGCAAGCTTGTGCCGGCGTGTGCGTCGCCGCCGCCGCGCTGCTGGCCGCCGCGCAGCGGGAGACGCACGCGCTGGAGCCGGGTACGTGACATGTGAGCTGGTAGAGCAGTGGCTCGCGCTGAGACTGCAAGCTTGTGCCGGCGTGTGCGTCGCCGCCGCCGCGCTGCTGGCCGCCGCGCAGCGGGAGACGCACGCGCTGGAGCCGGGTACGTGACATGTGAGCTGGTAGAGCAGTGGCTCGCGCTGAGACTGCAAGCTTGTGCCGGCGTTTGCCTGTAGTTGTGAGCTGCTCGAATAGGCATTTGTTTCTTCAGTTTTTAACCTATACCTTTTTTGACGTTAAGGTCTGGTCGGGCTGGCGATCTCGTACGCGCTGTCAATGACATCGATGCTGAGCAACGTGCTCAACTCGTTCACCGAGACCGAGCGTGAGATGATCGCTGTGGAGCGCGTCGGCGAGTACATCACACAGGTGCGGTCTACAAACGTACCTTGTCGCATGGTAAATTCGCATGGTCTAACTAGACACAATAATAGAGTAGTTCTCCTTACAGGGCAAATCCCATCAAAGTTCTATAATTAATAAATTCAATTCAATTGTTAGCTGTTGGTTCTCCGAATAAAAAATAAATAAAAACATTTCACTTCTATTCTCACTCTTATTCCACCGTAGAAAGTAATCAGATCTCATGTAAACCCTAGTCTGCCAATTGTCTTACCCTTTAGAAAATTGTATGCCAAAGCACTGTCACCTCGGTTTCAGGTGGAGAGTGAGAAAATTGACGGCGATCCGCCTCCATACGGCTGGCCCTCGCAGGGCGTCGTGAGCTTCGAAAATGTCCATCTCAATTACAGGTAATATGTCTAAAACTCCATAGCTTTGCTAACAGGTGTGGGAGACGGTGCAAAGTTCAGCAGTGATAATTTCTTTATTATTTCCGACGTGTTTCAACCAGGGATCGGAATTGGTTTTTTTCAAAAGTCCCCGAAGTAGTCTAATATTTTGAATTATTTTAGGCTCTTAATGTAGGACTCTATCATGTATTTAGGTTACAACATTTTCGTATTATTAGACAGCCTGATCAAAAATGATATTATAAACCAAAGAACGAAATTGAACGAAATAAAACCGGTATTTTTGTATGGTGAAAATACCGGTATCCGATCCCTGGTTTCAACATCCTTGGTCGCAAGCCTCACGAGTCTTCTGTGTGTGATAATCGTGTAAGTTTAAATATGATACATTTAGTGAGGCAGTTTCACGTGATAATGTGGACACGCTGGACAAAAGCACCAATTTTTTTTCAGGTACTAGTTAGGTACTATCGCCCAAGGGTACGGATTCACACCTCTAGGATCATTTTCGAGCGTTCGCCGTGCATGTGCAGACGATTTTGAGTTTTGTTAGGAACCAACTCTTCCGTCGGCCATCTTATTTTATGGCGGTTATTTTGAATTATACGTATACTAGCTTTTGCCTGCGGCTTCGCCCGCGTATTAAAAGTAATTTTAACCATCTACAAAAAAGGTGCATCTCCGTTTGACACAATGTTAAATTTTGAAATCGATGCCAATTTTGTAATTAACGTCCCAAAAAACCATAAAAACGACGATACCCATATTGATATGAAATGAAAATATATTTATTACCGAAAAAAGCAATACGAAACTTAGAGGCTAAGGTCCCACACTAGGCTGGGCCTGTCCCGTGGAAACCAAACAGTACCGATTAACAATTTCGCCGCTTAAAAATAGAGCAAGACAACGTATGAACTTTTACAAAGTAATATGCAAATAAGAAATAATAATAACAATTAAAGACCTATTTCACGTCCGCCACGTTGCATTTGAAAATTGTTGTTAGTTGAATTGTTGAAAAGTGTAATAAGCGACCCGATAAACCATAGAAACGACACCCATGTCGATTTTCAGACTTTGTCACCACATTCCCCCCTTTTAGGGGTTGAATTCTCAAAAAACATGAAACACGTGTTTACTCATTTATTGTTAGAAATACTGCTGTGAAGTTTCGTAAGAAATTGTCAAACTAATCTTCTTTCCCCATAATAACTTTGGACCCCCATTTCACCTTATTAGGGGTTGAATTTTGAAAAATCCTTTCCTAGTGCACTTTTAGACCTTATAAAGAACCTACGTGCCAAATTTGGAATCTCTAGAACTAGCGGTTTGGGCTGTGCGTTGATAGATCAGTCAGTCAGTTTCTTCTTTTTTTATATATTTAGAAATATGTCCACGATATTAAATTCCAAAATCAATGCCATTTTTGTAATTAACGTCCCAAAATACCATAAAAACGACACCCATATTGATATTTTGGACATTTCAACCTCATCGCACCCCAACAGGGGAGATAGTATTTCACGTCCGCCATGTTGGATTTTAAAATCGTTGTTGTTTTTGTAATCAGTGACCCGATAAACCGTAGAAACGACACCCATGTCGATTTTCAGACTTTGTGACCACTGACCACATTCCCCCCTTTTAGCCTTTTAGGGGTTCAATTTTCAAAAAACCTGAAACACGTGTTTACTCATTTATCGTTAGGAATACTGCTGTGAAGTTTCGAATGAAATAGTCTAACTAATCTGGTTTCCCCATACAAACTTTGGACCCCCATTTCACCCCTTTAGGGGTTGAATTTTGAAAAACCCTTTCTTAGTGCACCCCTAGACCTTATAAGGAACCTACGTGCCAAATTTGGAATCTCTACCGATAGCGGTTTGGGCTGGGCGTTGATTTAAGTGAGTCAGTCAGTCAGTCAGGACTTTTACGTTTATATATATAGATTATTAATATCTCTAGTTCTAAATCACATAGAACACTAACTTGGTGTCGAAATATACGTATTTGGGGTCAGGGAATTTAACTAGATATTTTTTAGGATCGAGTTCCCAAAGGATACCAAACGGAGCCCTGTTACTAAGCCTGTCGGACAGCGGTGTCCGACCGTATGTCTGCGTGTCAGTAAATAACTAGTTGTGTAGACTGTTAATTGTACGACCATCTGTTCCAGCATCTATCCCACTACTTATAAACCTTGTCAGAAAAGGTCTATCACATGGACATTTGGAGACATGGACTGTACACTGGGGAGTCGATATTGACAGTCAACACTATGGCACCTCGCAACGTGTCCCAGACCCACGACCTAACATAAATTGACCACAATGCTTTGAAGTCTGGCCCGACAAGTTTCTTATTGAATGTTGAGGATTTTTAATGGAACTAATTTATGTAGAAAAAAGTACAATAAAGCCCCAGAACCCCCCTATATATACGTCCCTGCTTGAAATCAGATATGGATGAATAGGTATTTATTATAAAGCATAGAATTTTTACATTCAACAAACAACACAAAGCCAATACACACTGACCCGACTATACGTGACGTATGTACATTATTACCATATATAAGGCTGTTTACAGAGACATTATATCAGGGTCAAATAGTGGCTCGCGCTCGCGCTCGTTTGAGGATTTAAAATGGCTTACGGGTCTATATTTCTCTCTCTTCTGCTCTTGCACGTTCTTATGCCAAAATAAACGATATCACCCGAACCCGAATACTTTTGTAAGAGCTCTCGGACTGTAGTTGTATTTACCCCGGTGTAAGATTTATTGCATCTAAGTCAAGTACCTTATTACAGTGGAAACGGTCGCGGCGCAGCGCTACGCGGCGTCACCTTCTCGAGCTACCCCGGAGAGCAGCTGGGCGTAGTGGGGCGGACCGGCGCCGGCAAGAGCTCGCTGCTGCAGGCCGTGCTGCGGCTGGCGCCCGCGAGCGCGGGCCGCGTCGTCGTGGACGGGGTGCCCGTGCACACGCTGAACCTGCACGCGCTGAGGTAACACACTACACTTCAGTGACTATTCCTCGAGCTACCCCGGAGAGCAGCTGGGCGTAGTGGGGCGGACCGGCGCCGGCAAGAGCTCGCTGCTGCAGGCCGTGCTGCGGCTGGCGCCCGCGAGCGCGGGCCGCGTCGTCGTGGACGGGGTGCCCGTGCACACGCTGAACCTGCACGCGCTGAGGTAACACACTACACTTCAGTGACTATTCCTCGAGCTACCCCGGAGAGCAGCTGGGCGTAGTGGGGCGGACCGGCGCCGGCAAGAGCTCGCTGCTGCAGGCCGTGCTGCGGCTGGCGCCCGCGAGCGCGGGCCGCGTCGTCGTGGACGGGGTGCCCGTGCACACGCTGAACCTGCACGCGCTGAGGTAACACACTACACTTCAGTGACTATTCCTCGAGCTACCCCGGAGAGCAGCTGGGCGTAGTGGGGCGGACCGGCGCCGGCAAGAGCTCGCTGCTGCAGGCCGTGCTGCGGCTGGCGCCCGCGAGCGCGGGCCGCGTCGTCGTGGACGGGGTGCCCGTGCACACGCTGAACCTGCACGCGCTGAGGTAACACACTACACTTCAGTGACTATTCCTCGAGCTACCCCGGAGAGCAGCTGGGCGTAGTGGGGCGGACCGGCGCCGGCAAGAGCTCGCTGCTGCAGGCCGTGCTGCGGCTGGCGCCCGCGAGCGCGGGCCGCGTCGTCGTGGACGGGGTGCCCGTGCACACGCTGAACCTGCACGCGCTGAGGTAACACACTACACTTCAGTGACTATTCCTCGAGCTACCCCGGAGAGCAGCTGGGCGTAGTGGGGCGGACCGGCGCCGGCAAGAGCTCGCTGCTGCAGGCCGTGCTGCGGCTGGCGCCCGCGAGCGCGGGCCGCGTCGTCGTGGACGGGGTGCCCGTGCACACGCTGAACCTGCACGCGCTGAGGTAACACACTACACTTCAGTGACTATTCCTCGAGCTACCCCGGAGAGCAGCTGGGCGTAGTGGGGCGGACCGGCGCCGGCAAGAGCTCGCTGCTGCAGGCCGTGCTGCGGCTGGCGCCCGCGAGCGCGGGCCGCGTCGTCGTGGACGGGGTGCCCGTGCACACGCTGAACCTGCACGCGCTGAGGTAACACACTACACTTCAGTGACTATTCCTCGAGCTACCCCGGAGAGCAGCTGGGCGTAGTGGGGCGGACCGGCGCCGGCAAGAGCTCGCTGCTGCAGGCCGTGCTGCGGCTGGCGCCCGCGAGCGCGGGCCGCGTCGTCGTGGACGGGGTGCCCGTGCACACGCTGAACCTGCACGCGCTGAGGTAACACACTACACTTCAGTGACTATTCCTCGAGCTACCCCGGAGAGCAGCTGGGCGTAGTGGGGCGGACCGGCGCCGGCAAGAGCTCGCTGCTGCAGGCCGTGCTGCGGCTGGCGCCCGCGAGCGCGGGCCGCGTCGTCGTGGACGGGGTGCCCGTGCACACGCTGAACCTGCACGCGCTGAGGTAACACACTACACTTCAGTGACTATTCCTCGAGCTACCCCGGAGAGCAGCTGGGCGTAGTGGGGCGGACCGGCGCCGGCAAGAGCTCGCTGCTGCAGGCCGTGCTGCGGCTGGCGCCCGCGAGCGCGGGCCGCGTCGTCGTGGACGGGGTGCCCGTGCACACGCTGAACCTGCACGCGCTGAGGTAACACACTACACTTCAGTGACTATTCCTCGAGCTACCCCGGAGAGCAGCTGGGCGTAGTGGGGCGGACCGGCGCCGGCAAGAGCTCGCTGCTGCAGGCCGTGCTGCGGCTGGCGCCCGCGAGCGCGGGCCGCGTCGTCGTGGACGGGGTGCCCGTGCACACGCTGAACCTGCACGCGCTGAGGTAACACACTACACTTCAGTGACTATTCCTCGAGCTACCCCGGAGAGCAGCTGGGCGTAGTGGGGCGGACCGGCGCCGGCAAGAGCTCGCTGCTGCAGGCCGTGCTGCGGCTGGCGCCCGCGAGCGCGGGCCGCGTCGTCGTGGACGGGGTGCCCGTGCACACGCTGAACCTGCACGCGCTGAGGTAACACACTACACTTCAGTGACTATTCCTCGAGCTACCCCGGAGAGCAGCTGGGCGTAGTGGGGCGGACCGGCGCCGGCAAGAGCTCGCTGCTGCAGGCCGTGCTGCGGCTGGCGCCCGCGAGCGCGGGCCGCGTCGTCGTGGACGGGGTGCCCGTGCACACGCTGAACCTGCACGCGCTGAGGTAACACACTACACTTCAGTGACTATTCCTCGAGCTACCCCGGAGAGCAGCTGGGCGTAGTGGGGCGGACCGGCGCCGGCAAGAGCTCGCTGCTGCAGGCCGTGCTGCGGCTGGCGCCCGCGAGCGCGGGCCGCGTCGTCGTGGACGGGGTGCCCGTGCACACGCTGAACCTGCACGCGCTGAGGTAACACACTACACTTCAGTGACTATTCCTCGAGCTACCCCGGAGAGCAGCTGGGCGTAGTGGGGCGGACCGGCGCCGGCAAGAGCTCGCTGCTGCAGGCCGTGCTGCGGCTGGCGCCCGCGAGCGCGGGCCGCGTCGTCGTGGACGGGGTGCCCGTGCACACGCTGAACCTGCACGCGCTGAGGTAACACACTACACTTCAGTGACTATTCCTCGAGCTACCCCGGAGAGCAGCTGGGCGTAGTGGGGCGGACCGGCGCCGGCAAGAGCTCGCTGCTGCAGGCCGTGCTGCGGCTGGCGCCCGCGAGCGCGGGCCGCGTCGTCGTGGACGGGGTGCCCGTGCACACGCTGAACCTGCACGCGCTGAGGTAACACACTACACTTCAGTGACTATTCCTCGAGCTACCCCGGAGAGCAGCTGGGCGTAGTGGGGCGGACCGGCGCCGGCAAGAGCTCGCTGCTGCAGGCCGTGCTGCGGCTGGCGCCCGCGAGCGCGGGCCGCGTCGTCGTGGACGGGGTGCCCGTGCACACGCTGAACCTGCACGCGCTGAGGTAACACACTACACTTCAGTGACTATTCCTCGAGCTACCCCGGAGAGCAGCTGGGCGTAGTGGGGCGGACCGGCGCCGGCAAGAGCTCGCTGCTGCAGGCCGTGCTGCGGCTGGCGCCCGCGAGCGCGGGCCGCGTCGTCGTGGACGGGGTGCCCGTGCACACGCTGAACCTGCACGCGCTGAGGTAACACACTACACTTCAGTGACTATTCCTCGAGCTACCCCGGAGAGCAGCTGGGCGTAGTGGGGCGGACCGGCGCCGGCAAGAGCTCGCTGCTGCAGGCCGTGCTGCGGCTGGCGCCCGCGAGCGCGGGCCGCGTCGTCGTGGACGGGGTGCCCGTGCACACGCTGAACCTGCACGCGCTGAGGTAACACACTACACTTCAGTGACTATTCCTCGAGCTACCCCGGAGAGCAGCTGGGCGTAGTGGGGCGGACCGGCGCCGGCAAGAGCTCGCTGCTGCAGGCCGTGCTGCGGCTGGCGCCCGCGAGCGCGGGCCGCGTCGTCGTGGACGGGGTGCCCGTGCACACGCTGAACCTGCACGCGCTGAGGTAACACACTACACTTCAGTGACTATTCCTCGAGCTACCCCGGAGAGCAGCTGGGCGTAGTGGGGCGGACCGGCGCCGGCAAGAGCTCGCTGCTGCAGGCCGTGCTGCGGCTGGCGCCCGCGAGCGCGGGCCGCGTCGTCGTGGACGGGGTGCCCGTGCACACGCTGAACCTGCACGCGCTGAGGTAACACACTACACTTCAGTGACTATTCCTCGAGCTACCCCGGAGAGCAGCTGGGCGTAGTGGGGCGGACCGGCGCCGGCAAGAGCTCGCTGCTGCAGGCCGTGCTGCGGCTGGCGCCCGCGAGCGCGGGCCGCGTCGTCGTGGACGGGGTGCCCGTGCACACGCTGAACCTGCACGCGCTGAGGTAACACACTACACTTCAGTGACTATTCCTCGAGCTACCCCGGAGAGCAGCTGGGCGTAGTGGGGCGGACCGGCGCCGGCAAGAGCTCGCTGCTGCAGGCCGTGCTGCGGCTGGCGCCCGCGAGCGCGGGCCGCGTCGTCGTGGACGGGGTGCCCGTGCACACGCTGAACCTGCACGCGCTGAGGTAACACACTACACTTCAGTGACTATTCCTCGAGCTACCCCGGAGAGCAGCTGGGCGTAGTGGGGCGGACCGGCGCCGGCAAGAGCTCGCTGCTGCAGGCCGTGCTGCGGCTGGCGCCCGCGAGCGCGGGCCGCGTCGTCGTGGACGGGGTGCCCGTGCACACGCTGAACCTGCACGCGCTGAGGTAACACACTACACTTCAGTGACTATTCCTCGAGCTACCCCGGAGAGCAGCTGGGCGTAGTGGGGCGGACCGGCGCCGGCAAGAGCTCGCTGCTGCAGGCCGTGCTGCGGCTGGCGCCCGCGAGCGCGGGCCGCGTCGTCGTGGACGGGGTGCCCGTGCACACGCTGAACCTGCACGCGCTGAGGTAACACACTACACTTCAGTGACTATTCCTCGAGCTACCCCGGAGAGCAGCTGGGCGTAGTGGGGCGGACCGGCGCCGGCAAGAGCTCGCTGCTGCAGGCCGTGCTGCGGCTGGCGCCCGCGAGCGCGGGCCGCGTCGTCGTGGACGGGGTGCCCGTGCACACGCTGAACCTGCACGCGCTGAGGTAACACACTACACTTCAGTGACTATTCCTCGAGCTACCCCGGAGAGCAGCTGGGCGTAGTGGGGCGGACCGGCGCCGGCAAGAGCTCGCTGCTGCAGGCCGTGCTGCGGCTGGCGCCCGCGAGCGCGGGCCGCGTCGTCGTGGACGGGGTGCCCGTGCACACGCTGAACCTGCACGCGCTGAGGTAACACACTACACTTCAGTGACTATTCCTCGAGCTACCCCGGAGAGCAGCTGGGCGTAGTGGGGCGGACCGGCGCCGGCAAGAGCTCGCTGCTGCAGGCCGTGCTGCGGCTGGCGCCCGCGAGCGCGGGCCGCGTCGTCGTGGACGGGGTGCCCGTGCACACGCTGAACCTGCACGCGCTGAGGTAACACACTACACTTCAGTGACTATTCCTCGAGCTACCCCGGAGAGCAGCTGGGCGTAGTGGGGCGGACCGGCGCCGGCAAGAGCTCGCTGCTGCAGGCCGTGCTGCGGCTGGCGCCCGCGAGCGCGGGCCGCGTCGTCGTGGACGGGGTGCCCGTGCACACGCTGAACCTGCACGCGCTGAGGTAACACACTACACTTCAGTGACTATTCCTCGAGCTACCCCGGAGAGCAGCTGGGCGTAGTGGGGCGGACCGGCGCCGGCAAGAGCTCGCTGCTGCAGGCCGTGCTGCGGCTGGCGCCCGCGAGCGCGGGCCGCGTCGTCGTGGACGGGGTGCCCGTGCACACGCTGAACCTGCACGCGCTGAGGTAACACACTACACTTCAGTGACTATTCCTCGAGCTACCCCGGAGAGCAGCTGGGCGTAGTGGGGCGGACCGGCGCCGGCAAGAGCTCGCTGCTGCAGGCCGTGCTGCGGCTGGCGCCCGCGAGCGCGGGCCGCGTCGTCGTGGACGGGGTGCCCGTGCACACGCTGAACCTGCACGCGCTGAGGTAACACACTACACTTCAGTGACTATTCCTCGAGCTACCCCGGAGAGCAGCTGGGCGTAGTGGGGCGGACCGGCGCCGGCAAGAGCTCGCTGCTGCAGGCCGTGCTGCGGCTGGCGCCCGCGAGCGCGGGCCGCGTCGTCGTGGACGGGGTGCCCGTGCACACGCTGAACCTGCACGCGCTGAGGTAACACACTACACTTCAGTGACTATTCCTCGAGCTACCCCGGAGAGCAGCTGGGCGTAGTGGGGCGGACCGGCGCCGGCAAGAGCTCGCTGCTGCAGGCCGTGCTGCGGCTGGCGCCCGCGAGCGCGGGCCGCGTCGTCGTGGACGGGGTGCCCGTGCACACGCTGAACCTGCACGCGCTGAGGTAACACACTACACTTCAGTGACTATTCCTCGAGCTACCCCGGAGAGCAGCTGGGCGTAGTGGGGCGGACCGGCGCCGGCAAGAGCTCGCTGCTGCAGGCCGTGCTGCGGCTGGCGCCCGCGAGCGCGGGCCGCGTCGTCGTGGACGGGGTGCCCGTGCACACGCTGAACCTGCACGCGCTGAGGTAACACACTACACTTCAGTGACTATTCCTCGAGCTACCCCGGAGAGCAGCTGGGCGTAGTGGGGCGGACCGGCGCCGGCAAGAGCTCGCTGCTGCAGGCCGTGCTGCGGCTGGCGCCCGCGAGCGCGGGCCGCGTCGTCGTGGACGGGGTGCCCGTGCACACGCTGAACCTGCACGCGCTGAGGTAACACACTACACTTCAGTGACTATTCCTCGAGCTACCCCGGAGAGCAGCTGGGCGTAGTGGGGCGGACCGGCGCCGGCAAGAGCTCGCTGCTGCAGGCCGTGCTGCGGCTGGCGCCCGCGAGCGCGGGCCGCGTCGTCGTGGACGGGGTGCCCGTGCACACGCTGAACCTGCACGCGCTGAGGTAACACACTACACTTCAGTGACTATTCCTCGAGCTACCCCGGAGAGCAGCTGGGCGTAGTGGGGCGGACCGGCGCCGGCAAGAGCTCGCTGCTGCAGGCCGTGCTGCGGCTGGCGCCCGCGAGCGCGGGCCGCGTCGTCGTGGACGGGGTGCCCGTGCACACGCTGAACCTGCACGCGCTGAGGTAACACACTACACTTCAGTGACTATTCCTCGAGCTACCCCGGAGAGCAGCTGGGCGTAGTGGGGCGGACCGGCGCCGGCAAGAGCTCGCTGCTGCAGGCCGTGCTGCGGCTGGCGCCCGCGAGCGCGGGCCGCGTCGTCGTGGACGGGGTGCCCGTGCACACGCTGAACCTGCACGCGCTGAGGTAACACACTACACTTCAGTGACTATTCCTCGAGCTACCCCGGAGAGCAGCTGGGCGTAGTGGGGCGGACCGGCGCCGGCAAGAGCTCGCTGCTGCAGGCCGTGCTGCGGCTGGCGCCCGCGAGCGCGGGCCGCGTCGTCGTGGACGGGGTGCCCGTGCACACGCTGAACCTGCACGCGCTGAGGTAACACACTACACTTCAGTGACTATTCCTCGAGCTACCCCGGAGAGCAGCTGGGCGTAGTGGGGCGGACCGGCGCCGGCAAGAGCTCGCTGCTGCAGGCCGTGCTGCGGCTGGCGCCCGCGAGCGCGGGCCGCGTCGTCGTGGACGGGGTGCCCGTGCACACGCTGAACCTGCACGCGCTGAGGTAACACACTACACTTCAGTGACTATTCCTCGAGCTACCCCGGAGAGCAGCTGGGCGTAGTGGGGCGGACCGGCGCCGGCAAGAGCTCGCTGCTGCAGGCCGTGCTGCGGCTGGCGCCCGCGAGCGCGGGCCGCGTCGTCGTGGACGGGGTGCCCGTGCACACGCTGAACCTGCACGCGCTGAGGTAACACACTACACTTCAGTGACTATTCCTCGAGCTACCCCGGAGAGCAGCTGGGCGTAGTGGGGCGGACCGGCGCCGGCAAGAGCTCGCTGCTGCAGGCCGTGCTGCGGCTGGCGCCCGCGAGCGCGGGCCGCGTCGTCGTGGACGGGGTGCCCGTGCACACGCTGAACCTGCACGCGCTGAGGTAACACACTACACTTCAGTGACTATTCCTCGAGCTACCCCGGAGAGCAGCTGGGCGTAGTGGGGCGGACCGGCGCCGGCAAGAGCTCGCTGCTGCAGGCCGTGCTGCGGCTGGCGCCCGCGAGCGCGGGCCGCGTCGTCGTGGACGGGGTGCCCGTGCACACGCTGAACCTGCACGCGCTGAGGTAACACACTACACTTCAGTGACTATTCCTCGAGCTACCCCGGAGAGCAGCTGGGCGTAGTGGGGCGGACCGGCGCCGGCAAGAGCTCGCTGCTGCAGGCCGTGCTGCGGCTGGCGCCCGCGAGCGCGGGCCGCGTCGTCGTGGACGGGGTGCCCGTGCACACGCTGAACCTGCACGCGCTGAGGTAACACACTACACTTCAGTGACTATTCCTCGAGCTACCCCGGAGAGCAGCTGGGCGTAGTGGGGCGGACCGGCGCCGGCAAGAGCTCGCTGCTGCAGGCCGTGCTGCGGCTGGCGCCCGCGAGCGCGGGCCGCGTCGTCGTGGACGGGGTGCCCGTGCACACGCTGAACCTGCACGCGCTGAGGTAACACACTACACTTCAGTGACTATTCCTCGAGCTACCCCGGAGAGCAGCTGGGCGTAGTGGGGCGGACCGGCGCCGGCAAGAGCTCGCTGCTGCAGGCCGTGCTGCGGCTGGCGCCCGCGAGCGCGGGCCGCGTCGTCGTGGACGGGGTGCCCGTGCACACGCTGAACCTGCACGCGCTGAGGTAACACACTACACTTCAGTGACTATTCCTCGAGCTACCCCGGAGAGCAGCTGGGCGTAGTGGGGCGGACCGGCGCCGGCAAGAGCTCGCTGCTGCAGGCCGTGCTGCGGCTGGCGCCCGCGAGCGCGGGCCGCGTCGTCGTGGACGGGGTGCCCGTGCACACGCTGAACCTGCACGCGCTGAGGTAACACACTACACTTCAGTGACTATTCCTCGAGCTACCCCGGAGAGCAGCTGGGCGTAGTGGGGCGGACCGGCGCCGGCAAGAGCTCGCTGCTGCAGGCCGTGCTGCGGCTGGCGCCCGCGAGCGCGGGCCGCGTCGTCGTGGACGGGGTGCCCGTGCACACGCTGAACCTGCACGCGCTGAGGTAACACACTACACTTCAGTGACTATTCCTCGAGCTACCCCGGAGAGCAGCTGGGCGTAGTGGGGCGGACCGGCGCCGGCAAGAGCTCGCTGCTGCAGGCCGTGCTGCGGCTGGCGCCCGCGAGCGCGGGCCGCGTCGTCGTGGACGGGGTGCCCGTGCACACGCTGAACCTGCACGCGCTGAGGTAACACACTACACTTCAGTGACTATTCCTCGAGCTACCCCGGAGAGCAGCTGGGCGTAGTGGGGCGGACCGGCGCCGGCAAGAGCTCGCTGCTGCAGGCCGTGCTGCGGCTGGCGCCCGCGAGCGCGGGCCGCGTCGTCGTGGACGGGGTGCCCGTGCACACGCTGAACCTGCACGCGCTGAGGTAACACACTACACTTCAGTGACTATTCCTCGAGCTACCCCGGAGAGCAGCTGGGCGTAGTGGGGCGGACCGGCGCCGGCAAGAGCTCGCTGCTGCAGGCCGTGCTGCGGCTGGCGCCCGCGAGCGCGGGCCGCGTCGTCGTGGACGGGGTGCCCGTGCACACGCTGAACCTGCACGCGCTGAGGTAACACACTACACTTCAGTGACTATTCCTCGAGCTACCCCGGAGAGCAGCTGGGCGTAGTGGGGCGGACCGGCGCCGGCAAGAGCTCGCTGCTGCAGGCCGTGCTGCGGCTGGCGCCCGCGAGCGCGGGCCGCGTCGTCGTGGACGGGGTGCCCGTGCACACGCTGAACCTGCACGCGCTGAGGTAACACACTACACTTCAGTGACTATTCCTCGAGCTACCCCGGAGAGCAGCTGGGCGTAGTGGGGCGGACCGGCGCCGGCAAGAGCTCGCTGCTGCAGGCCGTGCTGCGGCTGGCGCCCGCGAGCGCGGGCCGCGTCGTCGTGGACGGGGTGCCCGTGCACACGCTGAACCTGCACGCGCTGAGGTAACACACTACACTTCAGTGACTATTCCTCGAGCTACCCCGGAGAGCAGCTGGGCGTAGTGGGGCGGACCGGCGCCGGCAAGAGCTCGCTGCTGCAGGCCGTGCTGCGGCTGGCGCCCGCGAGCGCGGGCCGCGTCGTCGTGGACGGGGTGCCCGTGCACACGCTGAACCTGCACGCGCTGAGGTAACACACTACACTTCAGTGACTATTCCTCGAGCTACCCCGGAGAGCAGCTGGGCGTAGTGGGGCGGACCGGCGCCGGCAAGAGCTCGCTGCTGCAGGCCGTGCTGCGGCTGGCGCCCGCGAGCGCGGGCCGCGTCGTCGTGGACGGGGTGCCCGTGCACACGCTGAACCTGCACGCGCTGAGGTAACACACTACACTTCAGTGACTATTCCTCGAGCTACCCCGGAGAGCAGCTGGGCGTAGTGGGGCGGACCGGCGCCGGCAAGAGCTCGCTGCTGCAGGCCGTGCTGCGGCTGGCGCCCGCGAGCGCGGGCCGCGTCGTCGTGGACGGGGTGCCCGTGCACACGCTGAACCTGCACGCGCTGAGGTAACACACTACACTTCAGTGACTATTCCTCGAGCTACCCCGGAGAGCAGCTGGGCGTAGTGGGGCGGACCGGCGCCGGCAAGAGCTCGCTGCTGCAGGCCGTGCTGCGGCTGGCGCCCGCGAGCGCGGGCCGCGTCGTCGTGGACGGGGTGCCCGTGCACACGCTGAACCTGCACGCGCTGAGGTAACACACTACACTTCAGTGACTATTCCTCGAGCTACCCCGGAGAGCAGCTGGGCGTAGTGGGGCGGACCGGCGCCGGCAAGAGCTCGCTGCTGCAGGCCGTGCTGCGGCTGGCGCCCGCGAGCGCGGGCCGCGTCGTCGTGGACGGGGTGCCCGTGCACACGCTGAACCTGCACGCGCTGAGGTAACACACTACACTTCAGTGACTATTCCTCGAGCTACCCCGGAGAGCAGCTGGGCGTAGTGGGGCGGACCGGCGCCGGCAAGAGCTCGCTGCTGCAGGCCGTGCTGCGGCTGGCGCCCGCGAGCGCGGGCCGCGTCGTCGTGGACGGGGTGCCCGTGCACACGCTGAACCTGCACGCGCTGAGGTAACACACTACACTTCAGTGACTATTCCTCGAGCTACCCCGGAGAGCAGCTGGGCGTAGTGGGGCGGACCGGCGCCGGCAAGAGCTCGCTGCTGCAGGCCGTGCTGCGGCTGGCGCCCGCGAGCGCGGGCCGCGTCGTCGTGGACGGGGTGCCCGTGCACACGCTGAACCTGCACGCGCTGAGGTAACACACTACACTTCAGTGACTATTCCTCGAGCTACCCCGGAGAGCAGCTGGGCGTAGTGGGGCGGACCGGCGCCGGCAAGAGCTCGCTGCTGCAGGCCGTGCTGCGGCTGGCGCCCGCGAGCGCGGGCCGCGTCGTCGTGGACGGGGTGCCCGTGCACACGCTGAACCTGCACGCGCTGAGGTAACACACTACACTTCAGTGACTATTCCTCGAGCTACCCCGGAGAGCAGCTGGGCGTAGTGGGGCGGACCGGCGCCGGCAAGAGCTCGCTGCTGCAGGCCGTGCTGCGGCTGGCGCCCGCGAGCGCGGGCCGCGTCGTCGTGGACGGGGTGCCCGTGCACACGCTGAACCTGCACGCGCTGAGGTAACACACTACACTTCAGTGACTATTCCTCGAGCTACCCCGGAGAGCAGCTGGGCGTAGTGGGGCGGACCGGCGCCGGCAAGAGCTCGCTGCTGCAGGCCGTGCTGCGGCTGGCGCCCGCGAGCGCGGGCCGCGTCGTCGTGGACGGGGTGCCCGTGCACACGCTGAACCTGCACGCGCTGAGGTAACACACTACACTTCAGTGACTATTCCTCGAGCTACCCCGGAGAGCAGCTGGGCGTAGTGGGGCGGACCGGCGCCGGCAAGAGCTCGCTGCTGCAGGCCGTGCTGCGGCTGGCGCCCGCGAGCGCGGGCCGCGTCGTCGTGGACGGGGTGCCCGTGCACACGCTGAACCTGCACGCGCTGAGGTAACACACTACACTTCAGTGACTATTCCTCGAGCTACCCCGGAGAGCAGCTGGGCGTAGTGGGGCGGACCGGCGCCGGCAAGAGCTCGCTGCTGCAGGCCGTGCTGCGGCTGGCGCCCGCGAGCGCGGGCCGCGTCGTCGTGGACGGGGTGCCCGTGCACACGCTGAACCTGCACGCGCTGAGGTAACACACTACACTTCAGTGACTATTCCTCGAGCTACCCCGGAGAGCAGCTGGGCGTAGTGGGGCGGACCGGCGCCGGCAAGAGCTCGCTGCTGCAGGCCGTGCTGCGGCTGGCGCCCGCGAGCGCGGGCCGCGTCGTCGTGGACGGGGTGCCCGTGCACACGCTGAACCTGCACGCGCTGAGGTAACACACTACACTTCAGTGACTATTCCTCGAGCTACCCCGGAGAGCAGCTGGGCGTAGTGGGGCGGACCGGCGCCGGCAAGAGCTCGCTGCTGCAGGCCGTGCTGCGGCTGGCGCCCGCGAGCGCGGGCCGCGTCGTCGTGGACGGGGTGCCCGTGCACACGCTGAACCTGCACGCGCTGAGGTAACACACTACACTTCAGTGACTATTCCTCGAGCTACCCCGGAGAGCAGCTGGGCGTAGTGGGGCGGACCGGCGCCGGCAAGAGCTCGCTGCTGCAGGCCGTGCTGCGGCTGGCGCCCGCGAGCGCGGGCCGCGTCGTCGTGGACGGGGTGCCCGTGCACACGCTGAACCTGCACGCGCTGAGGTAACACACTACACTTCAGTGACTATTCCTCGAGCTACCCCGGAGAGCAGCTGGGCGTAGTGGGGCGGACCGGCGCCGGCAAGAGCTCGCTGCTGCAGGCCGTGCTGCGGCTGGCGCCCGCGAGCGCGGGCCGCGTCGTCGTGGACGGGGTGCCCGTGCACACGCTGAACCTGCACGCGCTGAGGTAACACACTACACTTCAGTGACTATTCCTCGAGCTACCCCGGAGAGCAGCTGGGCGTAGTGGGGCGGACCGGCGCCGGCAAGAGCTCGCTGCTGCAGGCCGTGCTGCGGCTGGCGCCCGCGAGCGCGGGCCGCGTCGTCGTGGACGGGGTGCCCGTGCACACGCTGAACCTGCACGCGCTGAGGTAACACACTACACTTCAGTGACTATTCCTCGAGCTACCCCGGAGAGCAGCTGGGCGTAGTGGGGCGGACCGGCGCCGGCAAGAGCTCGCTGCTGCAGGCCGTGCTGCGGCTGGCGCCCGCGAGCGCGGGCCGCGTCGTCGTGGACGGGGTGCCCGTGCACACGCTGAACCTGCACGCGCTGAGGTAACACACTACACTTCAGTGACTATTCCTCGAGCTACCCCGGAGAGCAGCTGGGCGTAGTGGGGCGGACCGGCGCCGGCAAGAGCTCGCTGCTGCAGGCCGTGCTGCGGCTGGCGCCCGCGAGCGCGGGCCGCGTCGTCGTGGACGGGGTGCCCGTGCACACGCTGAACCTGCACGCGCTGAGGTAACACACTACACTTCAGTGACTATTCCTCGAGCTACCCCGGAGAGCAGCTGGGCGTAGTGGGGCGGACCCGCGCCGGCAAGAGCTCGCTGCTGCAGGCCGTGCTGCGGCGAGCATTCCTTGTGGTGAGGCTTGGCGTCAACGAGGCCTAACACTCCATAGACGTAAAACGCGTGGTTCCAATCTCCAACATAACTATTAGATATAAAATTTGTCGTGCGTTCCCCAGATCTCGCATCGGCATGATCCCGCAAGAGCCGTTCACGTTCACGGGCACCGTGCGCGAGAACGTAGACCCGCTCCGCCAGCACAGCGACGCGGAGCTGTGGCGCGCGCTCCAGCGCTGCGGCGCCGAGGACAAGATACGCGCGCGAGGCGGGCTGGCCGGTCCGGCCGCGCAGCTGTCGCGCGGCCTCGCGCAGATGCTGTGCCTCGCGCGGGCGCTGCTGCAGCGCGCCAAGGTGGGTGTCCGCAGGACATCATCGGCCGCGCTGATGCTGTGCCCGCAGTAGGCTTTCAAGTACAAGTAGCTGCAACCCCCTTTAAGAGACTACGCGAACCCTAGGGGATCGTGACCCACAGGTTGACAAAAACTCGACTTAAACCCTCGTTACCTGTGTTGCGTAAGTGAACTTGTGACACTTCTAAAGACGCAAGCGTCCATAGACCACAGTTTCTGCTTAACATCAAGCAAGCCTTATGCTCGTTTGCCAACGTATATACGAAATCGTCTATATCTTCTACAAAACTTGATATTTATTTTCAGATCATCCTAATAGACGAGGCGACGGCGAACCTCGACCAGGAGACGGAGCGGCTCATCCTTGACACGATGCGCAGCGCGTTCGGCGGCTCCACCGTCCTGCTCGTCGCGCATCGAGTCGTCGGCGTGCTCGAGTGCTCGCGAGTGCTCGTGATGGGCGGCGGGCAGCTGCTCGAGTTCGACACGCCCGCGGAACTGTTGGCGGATCCCACGTCGCAGTTGTACGCGTTAGTGCATGCCCATGACCAGTGATTGAAGATCGTCTCCAGTTATTCAGCCAGTGTTATGTGTGTTAAAGTCGTATTTTTAATAGGTTCTCGAGTGCTAGAGAGTGCTCGTCATGGGCGGCGAGCAGCTGTTTGAGTTCGACACACCCACGGAACTGTTGTCGGATCCCACGTCGCAGTCGTACGCGTTAGTACATGCCCATGACCACTTGACCAGTGATTGAAGATCGTCTTCAGTTATTCAGCCAGTGTTATGTCAAAGTCGTATTTTTAATAGATTCTCGAGTGCTAGAGAGTGTTCGTCGTGGGCGGCGAGCAGCTGTTCGAGTTCGACACACCCACGGAACTGTTGTCGGATCCCACGTCGCAGTTGTACGCGTTAGTGCATGCCCATGACCAGTGATTAAAGATCATCTTCAGTTATTCAGCCAGTGGCATGTCAACGAGAGACTATCAGAAGCCCGACGCCGAAGGCGGAGGGCTTTCGATGACTCGAGTTTGCAATATTCTTACGCCCGTGTTAAACACAATGTTTTTCATCACATTTGCGAGGAAATAAATAACTACAAAAGACAGAAAAATATAAGTTTCATACAGCCACATTTCAAATTTCAAAAATTTACAACTTCACTTCCAGAGCAGTGCTAGAGGAGCGCGCAGCTTCAATATTTCAACCAATCACAGAGCAGTATTCTTGCGGGCTTGCTTGGCCAACTAGTTTTTTTTTTCAACCAATCACAGAGCAACTAGATTTGCTTAAGCCAATCAGATGTGGCTCATTACTCCCTGGGGAATACAAACTCGCCATAACTTCCGCGGGAACAATTTAGGCCATTGTCCTTCCGTATACAGGCATGGAATAACACCATTTACGAGCAAGTGTGATGAAAATTTATATGCCTGTTCTCAACTTAATACACCAGCTGCTATGTAATATATTTTTCAAAGCCGTGTTCAGTCGACAGTCCGCTGACCAGACTATAACTAGGTCAATTATCTAATTTGCCAAAGTAAAGATGTGATTATCTAATTTTCCAAGATAAAGATAAGAGATACGCGACTGAACATTTGACAGATAACAGTAAGGTTTAAATCATAGTTAGTTTAACGAAATATGATGCTTATTGAGAAATCAAAGAAAAGCGCGTATATAATTATTTCAGCTATATGTATTTATTTAAAGTTTGTATGATTGCATTCCTTTTATGTTTAGTCTTATTAAAACTGTTCATGTGATGTATATTTGGATGAAAGATACATTAAATATTTTTGGAGTCAAGCATAATAAGGCTAATTAGGCTGTAAAATATTTTATCTACACACATACTATTAACCCGCTAAAATGCGTTCAGAAACTAGCAGTAATGATCAGCATTATATCAATAAGATTTATAAAAATAATTAAATTTTCTCTGGCCGTAGGTTATTCTATACGAATTTTCATTAAGATATTGATAAAGTAATGACTTTCAAATTTCGAAACGTGGCCCAGAGGTAAGAGTCTTCGATACTGTTCGATGGAAATCTGTTTGGTCATGATTTCAAATCAAGTCGCCGTGGCGGTGCAATGGCGGTTATTCTAATTCCCGAACACATCATTGAGGATTTATGATGTGTAGATAAAGTAGTGTATGCAACTGTACATAATTAGGCCTTAAAACACTCGTGATTTAAGGCCTTTGTACAGTCACATAAACTACTAATTATGATGTAAATTTGAAATGAAACTATTTCTATTGTTAGGTTAATTATTTACTTATGAATTACAGTATTTATAGTCAGAGCCCCAATAGTCGTAATTAAATGAAACCTGACAAGAGAATTGGTTATCAGAAGCGAATATTGAAAAAAATTACAACTTTGTGATCCTAAAATTATACCTTTTTGTTTATACTTATATCGTTTTTTACATTTCTTTCTGTAGGTATGTATAAAGATAATTACTGAATTTAGTAGGAAAATTGATTAAATGTTGTCAAATGACTTACTTAGACTTCGTCAATTAAACTAAATTTGACCTCATGACTTTCTTATGTTACTAAAGTAAATTTAAGAAAATTAGATACTTTGTTAATTGAATTATGATATCTTGTCCTAGTAATTCCCTTGTGATATTATATTTTTACATGCAATTCAATCATTTTTTCTTGTGCCACCTCACATATTGCGTTCCTCGGGTTTCTTGAAAGGGTAGTCGATGTATTCGAATATCTCTTCTTCGGACGATATAGGCACTGGTTCTCCAGGCACACCTAGAAAACGGAAATTGTTATACATATTAAATAGAGGCCACGAAATTAACAATAGTAAAAGTACCGGCTAGATGACAGACTCGAGAGATATGATATGATATTATTCGAAAGCGGTAGGTTTGGAAATGGTGGTGAGTGATGGCTAACATACAATTAGTAACTAACATACATCAAACAAAGCTATCGAGCTCGAATAATACCAGTCAAGTGATCCCCATCCTGCGGTTGTGTTTCGAGAGCAAATCCTATAGAAAATACCGAAATCGATTATATTTGAAGAGTTCCCTCAATTCCTCATGGATCCTGTCAACACACCTTTACCAAATTTATATGAAATCACCCCGAAAATGCATGCTTTCGAAAAACAAAACAAAAAGTGGATGGCATGGTAAAGAATGGGGAATGGATGAAAATATCAAAAGTGCCTGATTATTTTTTTGGAGATAGAAATAACCTTCCTTAGCACTAGAAAAAAGTTTCAGATTTTTCAGCTGCGTCAATTAGGTATATTTATAGAAAACTCCCGTGAGAATCAGACATATTAAAATACAATGAAAATCAGTCGTCATCCGAATTTTAATCGCGATTGTGGATGGTCTGTGCCGCCTAGTTGATGGTCTGTGCCGCCTAGTTGGAAAACAGTTTTGACTACTACGCGTGGTTCGGGTGTGGACGAGACTTTAGCAAGGGACGTAGTAAGTGTTGTGTGTAACCCGATATTGAACAATGTTGAAGAAAACGAGGGTAGATTCTCGCCTTCTGCGCTGACCCCGCCTGCGCCGGCGCAAACCAGCCGAGCGAGCAGGGCGCGGGCTATCAAATCTATAGGAAAAATTTTACAATATTTTATAAAAAGTGTAGAATAAATGCTTATTGTGACAAGGACGCCTGGCTACCGTACCTGTGACCCCGAGCGGCCGGAGCGAGTACTCATTAAGTGTAAACCCCATCTCCAGCGCATGCGCGCGCATCAGCTTGTTGAACACGTCGCTGCCGGTGAAGTACAGCACGGCGCACGGGAGCTGCCCGGCCGGCACCAGCCGGACGTCCAGCCGGCGCGCCGGACCGGACTGCCGGCATACTCCCTGGTAAAAACAAAAAAGGTATTGACCATGCGCAATGGGATGCTTTAATGGAGATTGAAAGATCTATATCTACACGGTGATTTTTAATCCGTGATCAAAAGTCGAAAAATATTAATAACCAGCCAAAGCAGATTACAATGGATGGGGTCTTATGCAATTACGTCACTGTTTAGTTCATAAAATTTTATGATAATGTTAACACTAATATCCACTGAATGACTGAATGTATGGTCACCGTACATTTCTTTGAAGTTTAGTAAATACAATACAAATACTCTTTATTGCACACCTCACACAAACAAAGCAGTTACAGTGAGAAACAATACAATAACATGTAGGTAGAGGTAGACAACAGGCGGTCTTATCGCTGAAGAGCTCTTCCAGACAACCTTTGGGTATCGGAGAAAGAGATAAAACTAGATTATGCAGTACTGCCTTCTTAATGAAAAGTGCAATAACTTCGTTCGAAATGTTATTCAAATGTCTAATTGATTTTAATATTTCTAATTCAAATAGAGTAAACAATTGAATAACATACTGAACAGAGTTATTGCTGTTATCGTAAGCACGGCAGAGTAGGTGGTGAAGAGATTATTATTAACCAAAAATCAAAATACCTAATTATAAAAATAAACGTACATAAATAGCTCTATATATAAACATACAAATAACACAAATAAATACAAATATATGATACATAAACAATCAGCCAAAAAATACAATCAGGGTTAGGGGAGAGAGAATAGTGCATTACATACCTAGGGCGGTGTATTCGTGAATGTACCAGATCGGAGGTGTATTTCCTAATTCAGTTTTATACAGAAAAAAGAACGTTTGTTTTAGGCGTAACTACGAGTTCATCGTGTCCAGCATAAAGTATTGCATTAGATACTTTTGTTACTGATCACGAATAAATATTTTCGACGCCAATGACGCATATATCCGCACCACAGGTTCAACGCCAACCACTGATATATGCGTCAAGGAGCCCAGCGCGATAGCAACCTTCTTGCATTGACATAAGGTTTAACTCCGCACTATATATTAACTAATGTATCTGACGTATGACTCTAAATGTAAATGATCAAGTAAGTTAAGTCTCGGTTTGTTATTTTAGAATGAATATTGTAATTTATTGTGTGCCCTTACATTGGTGTCATGAAATGACTTATAATTAAAATTAAAATGTAACACCTTGTTATGTATGCATGACATAACAATAAATAAATGAATATAAATATGATAAACAAATGTCTTGTTGATTTGGCTTGTGGTTGACAACTTTACTCTTTGACAGAGCGTTGAAAAGGTTAAAAATCACAGTGTATGGATTACACAGCTAGCAATTTGCAATCGTTGGAATGACACAGCAATACATGATAGAAAGTTGTTGTGAGAAATTGGAAGGCGTGTAATGATCATCCTACTAATAATTACATTATTATAAATGCGAAAGTTTGGATGTTTAGATGTTTCGATGTTTGTAACTCAATCACGCTTAAACGGCTGAACCGATTTGGAAGAAATTTTGCACGAAGATAGTTATAGCCTTAGCATATAAAATACTTTTTTCCCACTAATCATCCCCAAAGGGGGCAAAGTTTGTATGGAGACGATATAAGTGGGGTTAGACAGGGTGGGCTGACATCGCCATTACTGTTTAATCTTTACATGAATGAACTGATAGAGGAGCTCAGCAGGGCCGCAGTCGGGTGTCACGTAGCAGGCGTATGCGCCAATAATCTTAGCTACGCTGACGACATGGTTCTGCTGAGTCCCTCTATCACGGGACTGAGGATGCTAATAGCCATATGCGAGCGCTACGCTGCACTACACGGACTTAAGTATAACGTGAAAAAGTCCGAAACAATGGTATTTAAGTACGACAAGAGACCTGAATGTAGTGCCGCCCGTTAGACTGAATGGGACTGAATTAAAAAATGTCAATAGTTTTAAGTATCTTGGACATATACTGACAGACAAACTTAAAGACGACGACGATCTCGAGAGGCAACGACGGGCCATTGCTATGCGAAGCAATATGTTGGCACGTCGGTTCGCTCACTGCTCTGACCAAGTCAAAATTACTCTGTTTGGGGCCTACTGCCAGGCGTTCTATACTAGCCACTTGTGGTACCATTACACGAAGCGGTCGTTCAACAGACTCAGAGTACAGTACAACAACGCGTTTCGTGTGATGTTACGGCTACCGTGGCGGTGTAGCGCGTCTGGTATGTTTGCCGTGAACAGAGTGGACGATTTCTACGCTATTATGCGTAAGAGACACTGGTCCTTTGTCGGGAGAGTGAGCGAATCGACAAACAGTATTGTAAAGGTAGTGTGCACGACATGCTACCTAATGAGTAAGGTATCTACGACTCCTTTTCTGTAGTGTTTTGTTAATTTTTAAGTTTAATTTAATTTAATATTTTTAATCTTATAATGTAATGTAATGGGTTAATACCTAAATAAAGAACTAATTTATTATTATTATTTATTATTATTATAAACGAGTTCCACGCGGACGAAGTCGCGGGCAGAAGCTAGAACGAGATAAATCAGCACGGTTAGCACAAGACAGCTCGCGGCGAGATAGTCTATCCGTCTTTTTCTAATTAGAACACGTACCTAGAAATCTATCTCGCCGCGAAACAGCTCGCAGGCCATTCTGTGATAGCCGTGCTAAGAGAAAAATAACGTACCATAAATTTAGTATCTCCCATAGAAATAGTGTCGGTGACTAATCCGCCGAGAGCGTCGACAATGTTTCCCAATAACTGCTCGTTGTCCCTCTTGCTGCCGGCGACCACCGATGGATGCGTCACTAAAGCATCTATGTCACCGCTCTCCTGTTTGCCGCGTCTGAAAATTATTTTAATCTTTTTAGAAACCTCTAAAGAAAAGAAGGATTGGCATCATACACAAAAGGGTCTTTAATAAAACGATCTCTTGGGACGTAACCTTATACGATGCTACAAGGTATAGTTTTACAAATGTAAAGTTGCAACACCGAGGCTGCTTAAACAGTTGCTAACCTCTGGTAATTTGACTGCTGAGACTTGTACCTATCGGGAACTTGTAGTTTCGTGAGAAAAGGGCTTATGGTGTCTAGGACAAATAGTTACCTGTAACTGCCACAGATTGTTACAGTGAATTCAGGATCTAACCCCATTATGCGGGCCTTCAATTTTGCTTCAATATCTTGTATCTCCGATCTTGGTATTTTTTTTTCAAAATCTTTGAAGTATCTGGAAATTTATCAAAAAGTTAGATAGGATTTGCAAGCAGTCTACCGACAGCTTGGACGGCTAAAACTCTATATCTGCTTACTTTAGACCAATCAGTTGGTGATGGTTTAATTTGTTCTGATTATTTCTCAGATCTTCTATATTCTTTATTCCACTTTTCACCAGGTCTGCTGCTTTCACGGGCCCTATTCCTGAAACTCGTGCCAGCAAACTGATCGCTTGAGCGTCCTCGTCATGATGAATATTTTCAAGCTTCTGCAATTTTCCTGTATGAATGAACTCATCAATCTTTTTAGCAATTTTTTCTCCAATACCGTTTAGTTTTTTTGCTTCATCTCCGGATTCTACCCGCTTACTGTGGGAAGCTAAAACACTTGCTGCTTTTCTATAGGCATTATACTTGTGTATGTTGCGGCTAACATTTTTTTCATATTCTGCTAATTCCATCAAGAAGTCGCAGAAGTCACCGTTTAAATTGTCCGCGCCCGAAGGATTTTTACGTTGACTCATGGTCGGTACCTGTGGAAAGAAAAACATAATGTGATAATATTTAATGCAGTGCAGGCTCGAAGTAAAAAAGAAAACACTTTAAAAGTAACTGAAAACACAAAATATCATTATTCTAAATAAGTATTTTTAGCTTTAGCGGTATTTTCTTTCAGCAGTTGGACAACCTGACGAATAGAGGTTGGCAGTTGGCGGAATTTCATTCGCAAAGATCGCCAAATGCCCAAATGTCAGATTGATTTTGAGGTTGTTTTGATATATTGTTATTATTGTTGAAAATATTTGCTTATATTTTAATTGAATATGCGTTATGATGATAACACGGTTCACTGTGTTGAGTGTTTAAAATTAAGTGAAATACCTGTTACGACTGTGCGGCAAAAAGAAAACCTCCGATATGGATAATGTAACAGACAAACTGTCGCAGTATTTTGGACACCGAAAGTTTAAAAGTGAACTTCAAGAACGAGCTGTAAGAGCAATAGCTAGAGGTAACCGTTGGAAATATGTAATTTTTATACAAGTTCAATAATTTATAAATAAACATCAGATATTACAAGAAATCATTTTTATACTGCTATATTTGGTAAGAACACAAAGGTCTTGTATTGCAAGAGAAGAATCACACTTCAAAATAGTCGTATTATAACAATGCTGCCAAAATAAAGACGCAGCTGTGACTATAATGTCGCACTTTCTTTTTTCCTTTCTATACTTGATATATTAAATATGGGGAATATTGAAGATCCTCTTTTTTCAGTATAATATTATTTTATTTTTAATTTACTTCATATATATAAAGCCAAAATGCTCAAATAAACTAAATTATAAATGCAAATTAGCTGTGAATGAATGCTTTTATTATTCAGCATAATTGATTAGATTACATAGGTCCCTGCCTTCTCAAGTATAGCTTAGTTATAATTTAGAATGAGTTTGACTATGATATTAATATTGTATTCCAGGTGTTCATGATGTGTATGTGTCTATGCCCACGGGCTCGGGCAAGTCCCTGTGCTTCCAGCTGCCCGCCATGCTGCAGGACAACAAGGTGGCTATTGTATTCTCACCTCTGCTGGCCCTGATCAAAGACCAAATAGATCACCTAACTAAAATCAAAATTGCAGCAGAATCAATCAACTCTAAAATGACGGGCAAAGACAGAGAAAGAGTGCTAAATGATCTAAAGAGTATGAAGCCTAATACAAGGTTTCTGTATGTAACCCCTGAGCAGGCCGCAACGGCCACTTTTAAATCATTGATGGAGCACCTCGTTAAATATAGGAAGGTCTCTTACGTTGTTGTTGATGAAGCACACTGCGTTAGTGAATGGGGTCACGATTTTCGGCCAGATTACATGAAGTTGGGTGACCTTAGGGAGAAATATAAGTCTGTGACGTGGGTCGCTCTCACTGCAACTGCAAGCGCGGAAGTCACCAAAGACATAATGGCGAATCTCAAGCTTTTAACTCCTGTAGCACAGTTCAAGACACCCAGTTTTAGAAAGAATTTGTTTTACGATGTTGTTTATCAGAATTGTATAGATGATGAAGTTGGGCATCTGATGGATTTTTTAAAGAAGAGTTTGAAGGAGGATGATAATGTTAAACCAGTAAGTACCACTTTTCTGCTTAACCTCTAGCTGCCCAAAGGACTATTAAAAGGCCACCATGTAAACCATTTAAAATTGAACAGAGTTGCTTTTTTTTTGTTTTGTTGGGTTTTAAAACAAACCAAACTCAACTCTATTTTCTATTCAAATTGATTCAAATTTGATTGCCAATTTTTCTTGTATGGTGTATGGTATACTTTTCTTTGTTTAATGCAATCCGCTCTCACTGCTGGTTAATTATATGTAACTAAGTATCTACCTAATTTTACATTATTGTATTTCAGAAAGACAAAAATGCTGTGATTGTTTACTGTAGAACACGGGATCAAACTGAGGAAATAGCAAAAATGCTGAATAAAAGAGGTCTACAATCATTGGCGTATCATGGGGGTGTGTACAATTCTACAGTTGATTTCTGTAGACTTTTCATACTAAGAATGAGGCTATTCAAACAAAACTGTTGTTTGAACAGGCGATATGACGCAACAAGTCTGAATGCAAGAGCAAATTTTTCCCTGCTCTCTCAAGGCGCAATCGCAGGGCTATCTGCTGTATCGCAGCGCATAGCAAGTATAAAAAAGATAACTATGCTTCATGTGCGGGCGCAGTATATTATCCTCTCTATACTATTAAAAAAAAACAATATTTGTTTAAATCTTTGTAATCACGTTCTCGAAAACGCAATATAGAGTGTGCGTGAAAATTCGATCTAGCTAGGTCTCATATCTGGGAAAATTTGTTTTCTGTGTACTTTCTCTATTTTTAGCCAGCAGGCACTATACATTCATTCCTGGCCTCATAGTCCAGGCAATGAACTGACAACTTGAAAATAATTTATAAGTGCAGATTTTTTAAATATTTATCAATTAAATAGTTACCTAAAGGCAAAATCGAACAAAAATCAGGTATCAAAAAGATAACTTAATTAGCTCCTGAAAAGTCAGAATAAATATTAATAAATAAATAAATATTAAGAGTATTTGTATTGTATTGTATTGTATAATTGTTTTAATGTTTATTTTGGTTCATTTACATTTGCTTTAAAATATTCAATATAAATCAAACAAAAAAGACAATTAATGCTTAATTTAAATCTATCCCACCAAAAATATAAATGTAAAAAAGGAGAGCCAAGTTCAATACAAAAATTATGTATATATATTTTTTAATTCTGAGAAAAACTGGCCAAGTCAAATCTAACCTACTTTAAGATCTCACATTTTTAAATAACAGCAATTGTTATAGGTATCCAATAAAGCAAAGAAATAGAGTTTAATACTTGTTCATAATGTTATTTTGTTCCTATAAATACATATTTGGATTTTGCATAGAACTTGGCACTCATTTAGATCTCCATTATTTTTGCGGCGAAGCCCACAGCCAAGCATAATTTTTGTATTGAACTTGGCTCTCCTTTTTTACATTTATGTTTTTGGTGGGATATCATTACTTTTTGTAAAGAAAACTAGGCGTTTTTTTAAAACTAATGTTTTTTCTTGCGTTTCCGTGTTCTGTGTATAATTATATGGTGCCGCGCGCCGCCGACGACACACCGTTGGCCGGTTGTTTAGCGCGTATTACCTACAAGTTTTTTGTATGGGGCACCACTTATTTTTATATTTTTGTTATATAGCAAATATAATAATACATATATTGGAATAGTTTCAAATATCTGCTTGTAACGGTTCCAACGCTACAATTTATTTATTTTTTGTATGGGGACCCCCCTATTTCTTTCTTTTTGAATTTTTTCTACGCTTACACACAATTACCGAGCTGGATTCCAAATTTCATTCTTCTAGGTCATCTGGAAGTAGGTTAGGTTTAGGTACTATATGTCAGTCAGTACTAAAGTTTACGACTTTTTGACCTTCATGTCTTTATAACCGTTTGAGCTAGCTACATGAAATTTGGGCTTCTAGATGTCCTTATGGATCGTGTATTTAATTATTTAAATACACTTAGTTTTATGTGTTTAAATTAAAGAGGTTTTGAGTTATAGAAGGATCAAAAGTGGCACCAAGTGGTTCGTGTAATATTACACTCGGCGCTGGCTAGCCAGTTCCTTTACTTGAACTTGGCTTGACACGCTGCCGCGTGTCTAGATATAATATTTTACTTCCGGGTGGAAAGTTTGTTGGATTCTTGAATAAAGCATCTTAGACGTTTTAAAACGAAATAAACAAAAAAAAACGCTTTTATAAATTAACGTTTTTCGAAACCGAATTTTGCCTGGAGTATCATGGTAAAATTTATAACAATATTTGTAGGGTAGCCATGTTCATACTGTTACACATACAACTTTGATGTCTTCAAGGCAAAAGTATGCATTTTCTGGGTGTGCACGATCCATCTTATTCCTTGTCTTCACTTTCTATCAGGTTAGATGAAAGTCAAAGGTAAATATACCATTTTTAATAAATTCAAAACCGGACAAGTGCGAGTCAGACTCGCCCACCGAAGGTTCCGTACAAAATGACAAATATATAGTTTTCAGATTTTTCCCTGTACTTGTAGTATAAGATATTAATTGGCAAATTTCATAGTTCTAGGGCAGCGGTCGGCAACTTGCAAGCCCCTTACTTACGGCCCGTGAGCCTCCCTGTCTGTTTTCTTTTGCCTAATATAGTTACAACCTGACAAAGTCACGAATTATGAACAAGTGCGGCTCGCGTGAATTTCGTTAGTAACTATGTGGCCCTTGGCTGCTATGCTGCTAAACGGTTGCCGACCGCTGTTCTAGGGCAACGGAAGTACCCTATAATTTGTGTCGAAATATTGGTACGTTTTTTGCTGCCGTACCTTTTTTTTACGTTAACTTAGAAGTTTGATTTCTTCACAACTTTAAGGGACTGTAAATATGGTTTTAATTTCAACTCAATACCAGTGCTACCTAACTGCGCCGTGGGAACTCAGAATTATACCTAAACTTTGCGCGCCGCAAACGGTACATCCGCCAGTGGGTCGGCGCACGCGCTCACGGCCGGACGCTGCTTACGCGCACAAGAAAAGTTATTCACCAATTCTTTAAAAATGAGTTCGTAATGTTTTTTACGGAACACCCAATATCTATTTCAAATACTTACGTGATACATTAGGGCCTGCTTGAGTTTCGGTAATTTTGTATACCTACCCCGAGCCTCCGACAAGTTTAGGTACTCCGCCACTCCGTTGTTTGTATTGATTTCATGTTTATATTTATCCCTGTCTAGTAGCAATTATAATAGTTTACTTAGTAAGATTTACGGGGTGCATGCATTGCACGGCCTAAGAAAGGGCCTAAACATCGTCGTTGCTATGGGAACATAGAACCTTTTGGAAGTGTTTGGAATGCACTCGTGAGGATGAAACACGCACCTAATCAGAATATTTTAAAACAACTTATGCCTAGTGACTAATTCCAAGTTTGCAATGCTACTTTTAAACTATTATACAATATGTCGTTATTTATATACTTACGTTATAAATAACGAAGATAGGAAGGTACCTACCTACCTACTAAACTTTATTTCGTACTGTCGTCGGGATACACCTACTTACTTAAAAAATGAAGTTACCTACACAACAAGTTTCGTTTTGTTATACCTATGTGGTAGCTAGTAAATTAATAGGTACAGTCGAGTTCTCCAATATCTATACAGACAACCTTTCAAAAATATCTATACATGTGTCTTATGTCAGTAATAAAGCCTGTGTACAGATATTTTTGAAAGGTTGTCTGTATAGATATTGGAGAACTCGAATGTACCTACATTCAGTTCAGACTGTCGTAACCATAGACAGGGTGAGAGATACTTGACATTACATTTTATTTAACATGCTGCGTTGATATGCCTGTATGTAGGTATGTAGCTATGGAGTTCAGATACTGGCAGAATCTTCGGAAATACATACAAGTCTTTTGAAAAATGAAAATTGAAAAACGATAACAATTAAATTAATCTAATCAGTGAAGTGCATGGAATGTGTGGTTCTGCACGAATAATAAAACGTCCTAGCCGACACAATGTTTTTTTTAATACTACGACGGTGGCAAACATGCATACGGTCTACCTGATGGTATAAGCAGACACCGTAGCCTTTGGACGATTGCGATTCCAGAAGAATAACAAGCGCGTTGCCGACCCTTTATTGATTTGAGGATTTGTTGTGACAGCTGAACGGAGATTTAATTTTTTTTTATTTAGGTTCAATAACAATTGTTAATATCAGTACATTCATGACTTCATTCATTTTGCATTGTAAAGATAGATGTCACAATCACATATAGGTCACACCACATGCTTTATAATTTATACAAAAACCTTAGAATTTAAAATATAAAGTAGGTTCTTAAATAAAATTGTATTTTTATTAGAACGTTACGACGTCTGTTACTTAGATACATACAGCAGGGCAATTGCGTAACTCTTCATACGCGTACATATCACCTACCAGACTGATAAAATATAATTGTCATGCCATAAATCTCAACATTAACATTAAAATTGATATGTAAGTATCTAAGTACGAATTAGAGCAGCCTCGGGTTGAGGCACGCACGGATCACCTATTTTGCTCAAATTCGTACGCGCTCACGCGCTGAACATTTAGAGAAGGAAAAATATTCGTGCAAAATTACATCAAGGAAGCAATTGTAGTTGGTTACACATAATTATAAAAATATTTCAAAAAATATTAATTATAACTTCATTTCTAAGCGGTGTCAACCCTAGCGTCTATTGGCTGGCAACGACCGGCGCGTTCAAGGTCGCTCCATTGTTAAATTTAGTAGGCATGGAAAGCGGTAGGTATAAGCTTTTTTATTCAGAGTCGAGTATCTGTTCGTTAGAACTATTATATAATCTGTGTCAATACCTTCACGCGTTCCCGAGATAAAGGGTCTTGACATACAGACAGACGGACAACAAAGTGGTCCTTTAAGGGTTCCATTTTTTTTTTGATGAAGGTACGGAAGCCTAAAAATATGTATTCCCTCAGGCATGAAGTCCGCGGAGCGCGTGTCGACGCAGGAGCGCTGGTCGCGCGGCGAGGTGCCCTGCGTGTGCGCCACCGTGTCCTTCGGCATGGGCGTCGACAAGGTACAGGCCAACAATATTATATTCCCTCAGGCATGAAGTCCGCGGAGCGCGTGTTAACGCAGGAGCGCTGGTCGCGCGGCGAGGTGCCCTGCGTGTGCGCCACCGTGTCCTTCGGCATGGGCGTCGACAAGGTACAGGCCAACAATATTATATTCCCTCAGGCATGAAGTCCGCGGAGCGCGTGTCGACGCAGGAGCGCTGGTCGCGCGGCGAGGTGCCCTGCGTGTGCGCCACCGTGTCCTTCGGCATGGGCGTCGACAAGGTACAGGCCAACAATATTATATTCCCTCAGGCATGAAGTCCGCGGAGCGCGTGTCGACGCAGGAGCGCTGGTCGCGCGGCGAGGTGCCCTGCGTGTGCGCCACCGTGTCCTTCGGCATGGGCGTCGACAAGGTACAGGCCAACAATATATATTCCCTCAGGCATGAAGTCCGCGGAGCGCGTGTCGACGCAGGAGCGCTGGTCGCGCGGCGAGGTGCCCTGCGTGTGCGCCACCGTGTCCTTCGGCATGGGCGTCGACAAGGTACAGGCCAACAATATATATTCCCTCAGGCATGAAGTCCGCGGAGCGCGTGTCGACGCAGGAGCGCTGGTCGCGCGGCGAGGTGCCCTGCGTGTGCGCCACCGTGTCCTTCGGCATGGGCGTCGACAAGGTACAGGCCAACAATATTATATTCCCTCAGGCATGAAGTCCGCGGAGCGCGTGTCAACGCAGGAGCGCTGGTCGCGCGGCGAGGTGCCCTGCGTGTGCGCCACCGTGTCCTTCGGCATGGGCGTCGACAAGGTACAGGCCAACAATATTATATTCCCTCAGGCATGAAGTCCGCGGAGCGCGTGTCAACGCAGGAGCGCTGGTCGCGCGGCGAGGTGCCCTGCGTGTGCGCCACCGTGTCCTTCGGCATGGGCGTCGACAAGGTACAGGCCAACAATATTATATTCCCTCAGGCATGAAGTCCGCGGAGCGCGTGTCAACGCAGGAGCGCTGGTCGCGCGGCGAGGTGCCCTGCGTGTGCGCCACCGTGTCCTTCGGCATGGGCGTCGACAAGGTACAGGCCAACAATATTATATTCCCTCAGGCATGAAGTCCGCGGAGCGCGTGTCAACGCAGGAGCGCTGGTCGCGCGGCGAGGTGCCCTGCGTGTGCGCCACCGTGTCCTTCGGCATGGGCGTCGACAAGGTACAGGCCAACAATATTATATTCCCTCAGGCATGAAGTCCGCGGAGCGCGTGTTAACGCAGGAGCGCTGGTCGCGCGGCGAGGTGCCCTGCGTGTGCGCCACCGTGTCCTTCGGCATGGGCGTCGACAAGGTACAGGCCAACAATATTATATTCCCTCAGGCATGAAGTCCGCGGAGCGCGTGTTAACGCAGGAGCGCTGGTCGCGCGGCGAGGTGCCCTGCGTGTGCGCCACCGTGTCCTTCGGCATGGGCGTCGACAAGGTACAGGCCAACAATATTATATTCCCTCAGGCATGAAGTCCGCGGAGCGCGTGTTAACGCAGGAGCGCTGGTCGCGCGGCGAGGTGCCCTGCGTGTGCGCCACCGTGTCCTTCGGCATGGGCGTCGACAAGGTACAGGCCAACAATATATATTCCCTCAGGCATGAAGTCCGCGGAGCGCGTGTCGACGCAGGAGCGCTGGTCGCGCGGCGAGGTGCCCTGCGTGTGCGCCACCGTGTCCTTCGGCATGGGCGTCGACAAGGTACAGGCCAACAATATTATATTCCCTCAGGCATGAAGTCCGCGGAGCGCGTGTTAACGCAGGAGCGCTGGTCGCGCGGCGAGGTGCCCTGCGTGTGCGCCACCGTGTCCTTCGGCATGGGCGTCGACAAGGTACAGGCCAACAATATTATATTCCCTCAGGCATGAAGTCCGCGGAGCGCGTGTTAACGCAGGAGCGCTGGTCGCGCGGCGAGGTGCCCTGCGTGTGCGCCACCGTGTCCTTCGGCATGGGCGTCGACAAGGTACAGGCCAACAATATTATATTCCCTCAGGCATGAAGTCCGCGGAGCGCGTGTTAACGCAGGAGCGCTGGTCGCGCGGCGAGGTGCCCTGCGTGTGCGCCACCGTGTCCTTCGGCATGGGCGTCGACAAGGTACAGGCCAACAATATATATTCCCTCAGGCATGAAGTCCGCGGAGCGCGTGTCGACGCAGGAGCGCTGGTCGCGCGGCGAGGTGCCCTGCGTGTGCGCCACCGTGTCCTTCGGCATGGGCGTCGACAAGGTACAGGCCAACAATATTATATTCCCTCAGGCATGAAGTCCGCGGAGCGCGTGTTAACGCAGGAGCGCTGGTCGCGCGGCGAGGTGCCCTGCGTGTGCGCCACCGTGTCCTTCGGCATGGGCGTCGACAAGGTACAGGCCAACAATATTATATTCCCTCAGGCATGAAGTCCGCGGAGCGCGTGTTAACGCAGGAGCGCTGGTCGCGCGGCGAGGTGCCCTGCGTGTGCGCCACCGTGTCCTTCGGCATGGGCGTCGACAAGGTACAGGCCAACAATATTATATTCCCTCAGGCATGAAGTCCGCGGAGCGCGTGTCGACGCAGGAGCGCTGGTCGCGCGGCGAGGTGCCCTGCGTGTGCGCCACCGTGTCCTTCGGCATGGGCGTCGACAAGGTACAGGCCAACAATATTATATTCCCTCAGGCTTGAAGTCCGCGGAGCGCGTGTTAACGCAGGAGCGCTGGTCGCGCGGCGAGGTGCCCTGCGTGTGCGCCACCGTGTCCTTCGGCATGGGCGTCGACAAGGTACAGGCCAACAATATTATATTCCCTCAGGCATGAAGTCCGCGGAGCGCGTGTCGACGCAGGAGCGCTGGTCGCGCGGCGAGGTGCCCTGCGTGTGCGCCACCGTGTCCTTCGGCATGGGCGTCGACAAGGTACAGGCCAACAATATATATTCCCTCAGGCATGAAGTCCGCGGAGCGCGTGTCGACGCAGGAGCGCTGGTCGCGCGGCGAGGTGCCCTGCGTGTGCGCCACCGTGTCCTTCGGCATGGGCGTCGACAAGGTACAGGCCAACAATATATATTCCCTCAGGCATGAAGTCCGCGGAGCGCGTGTCGACGCAGGAGCGCTGGTCGCGCGGCGAGGTGCCCTGCGTGTGCGCCACCGTGTCCTTCGGCATGGGCGTCGACAAGGTACAGGCCAACAATATATATTCCCTCAGTCCGCGGAGCGCGTGTTGACTCAGGAGAACAAGGTACCGGCCCACACACTCAACCATGACCCGCTTTGCTGATGATCCGTTTAAACCTGTCAAAATTGTATGTAATTAAGAAATTCCTTGGTCAATTCAGCCCGCATCCCACACAACCCGCGGGCCTAAATGACCTCTAAAAATATGTTTTTTTTTACAGTTAACTTAGCCCGCGGGCCCAGTTGACCACTTCGAAACTCTAACATGGGCCCATATCGCACTCAGCCCGCGGGACTAAACGTCCACAATAAAATATGTTGCCCTTTTTTTGTAACTTACCTACGCATAGTAGTCGATTATAGAATAATAGATTTACCTACGTAAATTATTCTTAAACTGTAATGTATTATGATCTTAGGCGACTGTTCGCGCCGTGGCACATTGGGGTATAGCGCAGAACGTCGCGGCGTACTACCAGGTCAGTTATAACATCCATCATCCTATCGTTTTCCTGGGTGTACCCTAAATGAGCATGGGGTCTACGTCGGCACCTTATCCCAAGATTTGGCGTAGGCAGTTTTACGAAAGCCGTTGCCATCTGACCACAAGGTCAGGTTACAAAACCCAGCGGGAAAACTAGACCTTGTTCAGATTAGATCGGCGGTACCCTCTGGATATTTTCTTTCACGGAAAAGCTTATTTTATTTTAATCCACTGGTACTAGCCGCGGTTGAAAGTCGTGTGTTTTACCGCTCGGGTACAGTGGTTTATACTTTATACCGACAATATTCACCAAAATGCTCCATGCTTCCACTAATTATACTGACAACATTCTCTAAAATGCCACATGCTTCCACTAATGAAATTGTACCGACAACATTCACCAAAATGCTCCATGCTTCCACTAATTATACTGACAACATTCTCCAAAATGCTCCATGCTTCCACTAATAAAATTGTACCGACAACATTCACCAAAATGCTCCATGCTTCCACTAATTATACTGACAACATTCTCTAAAATGCCACATGCTTCCACTAATGAAATTGTACCGACAATATTCACCAAAATGCTCCATGCTTCCACTAATTATACTGACAACATTCTCCAAAATGCTCCATGCTTCTACTAATAAAATTGAACCGACAACATTCACCAAAATGCTCCATGCTTCCACTAATTATACTGACAACATTCTTCAAAATGCTCCATGCTTCCACTAATAAAATTGAACCGACAACATTCACCAAAATGCTCCATGCTTCCACTAATTATACTGACAACATTCTTCAAAATGCTCCATGCTTCCACTAATAAAATTGAACCGAACACATTCACCAAAATGCTCCATGCTTCCACTAATTATACTGACAACATTCTTCAAAATGCTCCATGCTTCCACTAATAAAATTGTACCGACAACATTCACCAAAATGCTCCATGCTTCCACTAATTATACTGACAACATTCTCCAAAATGCTCCATGCTTCTACTAATAAAATTGAACCGACAACATTCACCAAAATGCTCCATGCTTCCACTAATTATACTGACAACATTCTTCAAAATGCTCCATGCTTCCACTAATAAAATTGTACCGACAACATTCACCAAAATGCTCTATGCTTCCACTAATTATACTGACAACATTCTCCAAAATGCTCCATGCTTCCAATAATAAAATTGTACCGACAACATTCACCAAAATCTTCCATGCTTCCACTAATTATAGAAGGAATATTTTTTTGTGCAGAGCAGGCAAGAGTTTAAACAAAGTTGTAGTTATAATTTAGATATAGACATATTTTGTGACAAGCAATAAAAACTAAACTGATAAGATTCTCCATTCTTCAGTTCGCTCGGGTTACTAGAGTTTATATTTCTTAATTTACTAATTTACTACCTTGTACTTGTATATATTAGTACGCGATAGGTTACTGTGTGTAATGTACGCTAAGTTTAAGTTTGGCTATAGATTTCGTCGTATTCGTTTGTTTCTATAAGTAAGAATCTGTAATTGGCTATATTGTTTTAATATTGTGTATATTAACATGTTGCGCTGTTGGGTTTCCATGTATTAATAAATAAATAAAGAACGCAAAAGAAAATGCGCGACAAGTAAATGTTTTTGTAAAATGTCGCGCCTTTTCTCGCTTCTCGCGCCGGTCTTTTACCCGGTTGATGTTCTGCGCATGAGTTTTTTTAATAGGTATCAAGAAAACTAAATTACATAATGATTTATTCTTTAATTTGACTAAATTCCAAATTGCCATGGTCCTGTAAAACCTTCATATCGAACTACCTTGCTCTTAAGAGGACTATAACAAAAAACACGCGTAATTGTAAGTTTTTATCGTCAAAATTACATACCTTCCATTCGTTTTTTTAAATAACAACTAGTTGGTGAAGATGGTTTGATTTCTCCTTTACAATATCAGCATGACAATTGACCGATAATCTTTTTACTGATTTAGTAATGAATTTTCTGCAGCGGCATGTTTCAGCTAAATCTCGTGAGAGACCTCATTTCGGAGTGATAATTGGTCAAATTAGTTAAATAGTATGCACAAAAAAAAATCTGTTACAATCACAAATACCCTGTAGTTTAATCAAAGTAATTAAAAGTTAAATTATTATAAGCCATGGGCTGAGAAAAAAAATCTGAAACGAATTACATTTTGCACCGAAAACGGTCAAAATCAAGTCATGATTTCTCAAAATCCCTGCATTATCTTAACGTAATTCTGATACCAAAATGATCTCCAGTATCTGTTTATTACGAAACATTTATTAAGTGGATTTAAATCACCACGATTTATTTTCGACGAATTATTAAACAATACCTCATTTTACATGACTACGGCGGCCACGCGCTGCCTAACGCTCAGACCCGCGCCAGCGCTCGTCGAGGTAGGACCTATGTTCGTCGGCTCCGCACAGCTAGCAACGTCGCTATGCGTGACATTTATGCTAGTGTGCGTCGGACGGTGTGTAGCGGCATGAAACATTGTTAATGTGTGCGCGTATAGGACGATAGTATCGACTTGATCGTTGTTTGTTGGAAGTGGAAGTATCTAAGATTGGTGTTATAATAATCTTTATGTTTAACTGTTTTTCCTTAATTGATTGCTTTATACAAATTGCATAATTGTTATGGATGTCAATCCTAACTTTTTTATATCTACCATGACGGCGGTAAACGAGTGTACGGCCTGCCCGATGGTTTTATATGCACTGATAATAATGATATTTTCAGTAAATAAATATTATTATCCTACTATAATATTACAAATGCGAAAGTTTGGATGTTTAGATGTTTGTTACTCAATCACGCTTAAACGTCTCAACCGATTTGGATGGAATTTTGCACTAAGATAGTTTATAGCCTGTGAGTCGATCACGTAACATTTCTTACGCGCGTTAGGTAGATTTAACTGTCATTTTTCCATATAAAATGTGAAATTTAGGTCTACCTGACGCACGTACAATGCGTTACGTGATTGACCCTCTGGAATCCATACTTAATATTATAAATGGGAAAGTGTATGTGTGTGTTTGTTTGTCCGTCTTTCACGGCAAAACGGAGCGACGAATTGACGTGAGTTTTTACGTGGAGATAGTTGAAGGGATGGAGAGTGACATAGGCTACTTTTTGGCTCTTTCTAACCCCCCACTTCCCTAAAATGGGGGGTGGAAGTTTGTATTAAGCATTCCAAGTAGAAATCCATTCAAGGTAGAAAGCTAAAATTTGGTATGCGGACTATTTTGTGACTAACAAAAAAATCGTGCATAACTTTTTTTTTGGAAATCTGCACCCGACTTCTTAAAAGAGGGGTTGAAATTTTAGATGGGGGTCCAGATATGTAGAGTCGATATGTAGAGTCTATATGTAGAGTCGATATGTAGAGTCGATATGTAGAGTTGATATGTAGAGTCGATATGTAGAGTCGATATGTAGAGTCTATATGTAGAGTCGATATGTAGAGTTGATATGTAGAGTTGACTTGTAGTCGACATGTAGAGTAGACATGTAGAGTCGACATGTAGAGTCGATACGTAGAGTCGATATGTAGAGTCGATATGTAGAGTCGATCTAAATATATAAAAGAAGAAACTGACTGACTGACATCACCGCACAGCTCAAACCGCTGGATCTAGAGATTCCAAATTTGGCACGTAGGTTCCTTATAAGGTCTAAGAGTGCACTAAGAAATATTTTTTTAAATTTTCCTCCTAAGCGGGTGATATGTGGGTCCAAAGTTTGTATGGGGACACAAAATAAGTAAGTTTATTTGATTCGAAACTTCACAGGAGTATTTCTAACAATAAATGAGTAAATACGTGTTTCAGGTTTTTTTGGAATTCAACCCCTAAAAGGGGGAAATGGGACAATGTCTGAAAATCAACATGAGTATTGTTTCTATGGTTTATCTGGTCGCTGGTCGCTGATTACGAAAACAACAACTATTTTTAAATCCAACGTGGCGGACGTGAAATACCATCTCCCTGTTGGGGTGCGATGGGGTTGTGTCTAAATATCAATATGGGTGTCGTTTTTATGGTTTTTTGGGACGTTAATTACGAAAATGGCATCGATTTTGTAATTTAACATAGTGGACATGAACATTCTTGAAAGTATTTGTGCCAAATTGCAATTAAATTGTCATACGGGTCAAACTGAGATGCACCTTTTTTGTAGACGGTTAAAATTACTTTTAGTACGCGGACGAAGCCAGTTTCTTCTTTTATATAATTATTTAGATCGACTCTATATGAAATAGAAATAGAAATAGAAATAGAAAATATTTATTGTCACACACACAGATGCGCAGAATACATACAGACTCTACATATCGAACATATACTCTACATATCGCTTATTGACGTTTGCGTGTCAGACCCTGCGCGGTGATTCGGACTGTCCAGAATTGGTGAGTCGAGTTGTGCGACTGCATGTTCCAGACATCCCCAGGATAGCCCTCCGGCAGCGGCGACGCGATCTGTTGGCTTTGCCAGCGGGACGCACCGTGTCGCGCCTGAACTCTCCGCTGCTCCGTGCCCTCACATACTTGAATGCTCTCTTGGCATCAGCACCCGAGTGCGACCTGTTTGCGTGGCGATGGGCGTCTGTGAGAAAAGAATGCCTCAGATTCTGTGAGATGATGGATGCGAGGCCTACAACCGTGAAACTGTAATTGGTAACAATAATTGTACCTGATTGTTATTTGTAATAAATAACTTTGTTGTATATGTTAATTTTAAGTGTCATGTCGAATTGGAATAGTTCTGTAAGGGCATGTATACATATCTTCAAATAAATAAATATCAAATCTACATATCGACTCTATATATCGACTCTACATGTTGACTATACATATCGACTCTACATATCGACTCTACATATCGACTCTACATATCGACTCTACGTATCGACTATACATATCGACTCTACATATCGACTCTACATATCGAATCTACATATCGACTCTATATATCGACTCTATATATCGACTCTATATATCGACTCTATATATCGACTCTACATATCGACTCTACATATCGAATCTACATATCGACTCTACATATCTGGACCCCCATATAAAATTTCATCCCCTCTTTTAAGGGGTTGGGTGCAGATTTCCAAAAAAAAATGATTCATGATTTTTTTGTTAGTCACAAATAGTCCGCATACCAATTTTTAGCTTTCTACCTTGAAAATTGCGGAATGCTCCATACAAACTTCCAACCCCCATTTTAGGGAAGTGGGGGGTTAGAAAGAGACAAACATTAGCCTATGTCACTCTCCAGCCCTTCAACTATCTCCGCTTAAAAAATCACGTCAATTTGTCGCCCCGTTTTGCCGTGAAAGATGGACAAACAAACACACACATTCACTTTCCCATTTATAATATTAGTATGGATTAGTATGAATATGGAAGTATGGATTAATTAAACACTTAATCATATAACAATACCTACAATACGTTTGTATTCTCATTCCCATACATGGCATACTGTGTCCTCACTAATGGCTTCAGCGCTGGATCAACACTATTTCGTCGTCTTTCACATTGCAGCGAGTAAGACGTGAGACAAATGATAGCGCGAGCGGAATGGCAACGTCGCGTAAAAATTGCGAATTGGCTTACAGCTCAAATGTTATAGGGCTCTTAATATAATAGAAAGTCGTAATGACTTTTACCTGAAACCTCTTACTAGCGAATGTCTAGAGTGTATGTGTAATATTGAAAAGTTCAATTAGAAATGTACATTTCTTTCAAATACCTTACCTTAAATCGAAAACACTTAAAGAGCAAACTGCCACAGTTTCAAAATGAACGTTTTACTATGGAGCTCAATTCTGGGTCAATTTACCTAGTTTTTTTTCCGTACTAGATACCCGGTGTCATTGGTTGTAAGACAAAAATTAGGCACAACACGTGTTCGTATAAAGAAATGTGACTATTTCCGAACCACGTTTGAGGATATTGTAATGTCAAAGTTAAATCATTTAATAAAAATGGCACGAGAAAAACAATATCAAAAATAAATATCAATAAAGTATTCCATCGCTATCGTAGGAATCGGGTCGCGCCGGCCGCGACGGCAAGCCAGCCTTCTGCCGCATATACTACTGCCGCTCCGAGTGCAATGCGGTCAGCTTTCTGCTCAAAACAGAGCTGGGTCGCTCCAAGACCCCCGAGCAGAAGCAGCGCTGCAAGAACGCGTTCAAGAGCTTCGAGATCATGGTCAACTACTGCGAGCAAGTCAGGTCAGGCGTTCGTCGTTTGTTATAGCTTGTGTATGAGTGCAATGCGATCAGCTTCCTGCTCTGGACTGAGTTAGGTCGCTCCAAGACTCCCGAGCAGAAGCAGCGCTGCAAGAACGCGTTCAAGAGTTTCGAGATCCTGGTCAACTACTGCGAGCAAGTCAGGTCAGGCGTTCGTCGTTTGTTATAGCTTGTGTATGAGTGCAATGCGGTCAGCTTCCTGCTCTGGACTGAGTTAGGTCGCTCCAAGACTCCCGAGCACAAGCAGCGCTGCAAGAACGCGTTCAAAAGCTTCGAGATCCTGGTCAACTACTGCGAGCAAGTCAGGTCAGGCGTTCGTCGTTTGTTATAGCTTGTGTATGAGTGCAATGCGGTCAGCATCCTGCTCTGGACCCCTAATATCTTTGATTTTGATGACAAAACCTTTCCGCTCAACAGATGTCGGCACAAGACGTTCGCGGACTTCTTCGGCGAGGAGTCCCCCAAATGCGTAGACCGGTGCGACGTGTGCGCTGACGAGAGAACCGTGCGGCGCGCGCTCGACCAACACCAGCGGCGCGCCATGTCCGCGCGTCTCCAGGGCGGGCTAGTGTCTAACGTCGACCCCGCGCAGCTGTACGGCGAGGGACGGCACGGACAGAAGAGGTCAGTAGCGGTCAGTCACAGGCTAGAGTAAGATGACGCGCCGTGTCCGCGCGTCTCCAGGGCGGGCTAGTGTCTAACGTCGACCCCGCGCAGCTGTACGGCGAGGGACGGCACGGACAGAAGAGGTCAGTAGCGGTCAGTCACAGGCTAGAGTAAGATGACGCGCCGTGTCCGCGCGTCTCCAGGGCGGGCTAGTGTCTAACGTCGACCCCGCGCAGCTGTACGGCGAGGGACGGCACGGACAGAAGAGGTCAGTAGCGGTCAGTCACAGGCTAGAGTAAGACGACGCGCCGTGTCCGCGCGTCTCCAGGGCGGGCTAGTGTCTAACGTCGACCCCGCGCAGCTGTACGGCGAGGGACGGCACGGACAGAAGAGGTCAGTAGCGGTCAGTCACAGGCTAGAGTAAGACGACGCGCCGTGTCCGCGCGTCTCCAGGGCGGGCTAGTGTCTAACGTCGACCCCGCGCAGCTGTACGGCGAGGGACGGCACGGACAGAAGAGGTCAGTAGCGGTCAGTCACAGGCTAGAGTAAGATGACGCGCCGTGTCCGCGCGTCTCCAGGGCGGGCTAGTGTCTAACGTCGACCCCGCGCAGCTGTACGGCGAGGGACGGCACGGACAGAAGAGGTCAGTAGCGGTCAGTCACAGGCTAGAGTAAGATGACGCGCCGTGTCCGCGCGTCTCCAGGGCGGGCTAGTGTCTAACGTCGACCCCGCGCAGCTGTACGGCGAGGGACGGCACGGACAGAAGAGGTCAGTAGCGGTCAGTCACAGGCTAGAGTAAGATGACGCGCCGTGTCCGCGCGTCTCCAGGGCGGGCTAGTGTCTAACGTCGACCCCGCGCAGCTGTACGGCGAGGGACGGCACGGACAGAAGAGGTCAGTAGCGGTCAGTCACAGGCTAGAGTAAGATGACGCGCCGTGTCCGCGCGTCTCCAGGGCGGGCTAGTGTCTAACGTCGACCCCGCGCAGCTGTACGGCGAGGGACGGCACGGACAGAAGAGGTCAGTAGCGGTCAGTCACAGGCTAGAGTAAGACGACGCGCCGTGTCCGCGCGTCTCCAGGGCGGGCTAGTGTCTAACGTCGACCCCGCGCAGCTGTACGGCGAGGGACGGCACGGACAGAAGAGGTCAGTAGCGGTCAGTCACAGGCTAGAGTAAGATGACGCGCCGTGTCCGCGCGTCTCCAGGGCGGGCTAGTGTCTAACGTCGACCCCGCGCAGCTGTACGGCGAGGGACGGCACGGACAGAAGAGGTCAGTAGCGGTCAGTCACAGGCTAGAGTAAGATGACGCGCCGTGTCCGCGCGTCTCCAGGGCGGGCTAGTGTCTAACGTCGACCCCGCGCAGCTGTACGGCGAGGGACGGCACGGACAGAAGAGGTCAGTAGCGGTCAGTCACAGGCTAGAGTAAGACGACGCGCCGTGTCCGCGCGTCTCCAGGGCGGGCTAGTGTCTAACGTCGACCCCGCGCAGCTGTACGGCGAGGGACGGCACGGACAGAAGAGGTCAGTAGCGGCCAGTCACAGGCTAGAGTAAGACGACGCGCCGTGTCCGCGCGTCTCCAGGGCGGGCTAGTGTCTAACGTCGACCCCGCGCAGCTGTACGGCGAGGGACGGCACGGACAGAAGAGGTCAGTAGCGGCCAGGCACAGGCTAGAGTAAGATGACGCGCCGTGTCCGCGCGTCTCCAGGGCGGGCTAGTGTCTAACGTCGACCCCGCGCAGCTGTACGGCGAGGGACGGCACGGACAGAAGAGGTCAGTAGCGGTCAGTCACAGGCTAGAGTAAGACGACGCGCCGTGTCCGCGCGTCTCCAGGGCGGGCTAGTGTCTAACGTCGACCCCGCGCAGCTGTACGGCGAGGGACGGCACGGACAGAAGAGGTCAGTAGCGGCCAGTCACAGGCTAGAGTAAGATGACGCGCCGTGTCCGCGCGTCTCCAGGGCGGGCTAGTGTCTAACGTCGACCCCGCGCAGCTGTACGGCGAGGGACGGCACGGACAGAAGAGGTCAGTAGCGGTCAGTCACAGGCTAGAGTAAGACGACGCGCCGTGTCCGCGCGTCTCCAGGGCGGGCTAGTGTCTAACGTCGACCCCGCGCAGCTGTACGGCGAGGGAGGGGTACTGTGGTTGGCAATCATTCTACGGCGTGATCCAAGGCCTGAACCTTCTCATATCGATCCTTAGTCTAAGACCACTACCGCGTTATTGTCACTGAATGTTCTGATGAGCTTATGATTTTTATTGTTTAAAACGCAATGTGCGTTACCATATATACACTCCGTTTCAACAGGAATTGAACCTTTCATAAAAGCAAAATAAAGCAGAATGTCTTTTGTTTGGTTGATTATTCGAACAAATGAAATTCAATCCGATTTTGTACAACTAAATTCAAATTATCTTGGCAAACATTTTATATGTTGGACCTTACGAGGCTATATCATTTGTTTCCGCTGCATGCGGGTGGCACAGGACCGGTCATTGTGGCACTCTATGGGGGAGGCCTATGTCCAGCAGTGGACGTCTTTTGGCTGATATGCTGATGATGATGACATTTGTTTTCAGGGAAACAGATGCGTACGGAGCCGACGACAGCGGCTCGGACGGCGAAGACAGCCGCCGGCGCGTGGCGCAGGAGACTCGCTCGCTCATACTGCAAGAGTTCGCCAGTCGCAAGAAGGGCATGGAGACAGACAGGAAGAGAGAGAGCGACGACTCGCAGGCAGCCAAGTTCTCTAAGTGCCGCGCCGCTGAGAGCACGGGCAAGAAGGTATGTATGGATGGACGGTCACAGTAACACAAGATTAGATAAAACTACGAAATAAAACATATCCAAGTATAAAGAAAGTACAATAAGGTTTGAATAAAATATTTGTAAAATACAATGACAACATCACGCAACTGCCTTCACTGGTTGCTCACTACTACTGTGTACTTAAACATTTATCTTAATCTACGATTTTTTTAAATATATTTTAAAGTGTTCCTATACATTCGATAGGTGGTATTTTTATTTCCATAAAATAATATCGCTCTGTATGCAAATACTCGTAAATAATGGTTGAAATTTGAACGTTAAATATTCGCGCCAAAAAGGCAGCTGCTAATATTAACGTGACGTTATAACTGCAACAGACTATAGACTACTAAAAATATACTATGTGCAGAAACATAGAAACGTCAAATGTGCATGTCCGTCTACGCTTTCTGATTTTTGCATTAGCTGTTCTGATGTCACTCATAGAAAACAAAATGTCGGTCGGCGTTTTCGGTCACGTAACATACAGATAATTAAAATGCGATTGATGCGAAACAAAATAGTGCCATACTCTTATTTCTTATGGTAAAAACTATATAAAAAAAAATACTTCAATAATTTAATTTTGATAGATGAAAATACCCTATTTAGGTAGTGACCGCTTACGAAGCCGGAGGTCCCGGGATGGAATCCCGGTGAGGGCATTTGTTTGTATGTGAGGACGAACATTTGTTGCTGAGTCTTGGATGTTTTTTATGTATTTATATTTATACCGTCGTCTAACTCGTCTAGTACTCACGGTCGCGCGCTGACTCTGCTCAATATGCCCCCGGCGTCGGTGCCTGAATGTGACCCGTTTGCGTGGCGATGCGATGGGTAGCCGTGTGCCGGGAATGTTTGACATTTTGTGAGGCGATGGATAATAGGCAATCCACCGTAAACGCATAAAATTCTCCTGTGTTTGTGTTACCACCATTTATTAGTTGTAAGTTGTTGTAGTGTACCGGTTGCTCGGCGTATTGGTTCGCTGTAATCCGTGTAAAAAAATAAAATTGGTAATAAATAAAAATTAATTCACAAGCTTCGCTTAGTTTGGGACTAGGGCGAATTGTGTAAGATTGTTCCCCAATATTTTTATTTATTGTATGTCGTGCCAGGTGACGGGGCTGACGGTGGCGAGCCGCGAGAGCTACCTGTCCCTCGTCGAGGGCGCGCTGGCCGGCAACATGGCCGCCGCGCAGGCTCTGGAGCAGCCCGCGCGCGCCCTGTCGCGCCGCGAGCTGCAGCAGTGCGCCGCCGACCTGGAGTACCAGGCCTTCTCCGCCAGCACCGTCGGCAGCCTCTACCGCCGCGCCGTGGTCAAAACGGTGCGTACGGCCTTCTCCACTGCTGTGCTGGACGTGCACATGCTCATAATTCATATTGCATCATAATCACGCCGTACATTGGGTTGTTTTTGATCGACACGAATTGGGAATTATCTACCCGCACGTGTATCATACAACATTTTACAATGCATCACGCAAGGAAATAAAAATATGTAAATAAAAGGTGAAATTTGAACTGTCATGAAATCTCATTCTCGCACGTGTGTGGGAATATTGGCCCGTGATCCATTCCTGCACGGCGCCGCGCCCCGCCCGCCCCGCCGCGCGGGCATAGAGGACTTCCCGTGTTAATGTTGTCCCATGTAAAGGCGCACTTTCAGAGCGAGTGCATTGTAAATACAATTTTCTCCAATATGCTCGGAAATATGCACCTTACTGTAGCAAAAATAGTACGTGAAGTTCCTCGTTACTGACAAGCGCAAATTTAAAAAGTTAAAAGTCATTATTTTACACTTTTAGCGGCCAGGAAAATGTATGAAATTTCTTTACTGTATACTTTTTTACCTTTTAATCATATGTTTTGACCAAGACAAATCACTACAAACAGCCAAATAAATGCTCGTAAGTTTAAAGGCCTAGCAATTTATCATAACAACTTGCTATAGTTAGACTGGTTAGAAGTTTTATATTTTTTAATTAACTTTTGCAAGAGATCGAAGTGACGTTTTAAAAAATGTCTCAAATAGTATTAACTGAAGAAATTAAAATATTTTCGAAATAATATTCAAAACGAACTAATTGCGCAATCTCGGTTAAAGTTTAATAATTTTAATTTCATAAAATATAAAATTGTTATCGATTCTAATGTTTTTAATTTTTTTATGTGAGTCAATTGAAACTGGCACCATGAGTCATGCCGTGTACATTCTTTAAAAAAAAGTTGGGCGGGAACGTGATAGGTACAGTAAGGGAAATGTATTCACGTACCACCGTAGAACCATATCGCACTAAGGTGACATATCACTCGAGTTTGAGTGACGGCGGCCTGTCAATTGTGACAGAGTTCTACGGTGGTACGTGAATACATTTCCCTTACTGTACATACTCCTCGCTGTTTTAAAATAATTGAAAAGATTATTTGGTTTCCTCGCATTTATGGAGAAAAGCACTATATCTGCCTCGGCAGGAATGGCAATTCGTGGATTCGTCTCAACCACGAATTGCTATTTCCCGGCCTCTGCAGTAATGTACTATTACTAAACACTATTTCAATTGGTCATCACATATGAACTGAATAGTAGCATTTATCAAGTAATCATTTTTTTAATATCCGTCAGTGTCGGATTCTTTCAGTCAGCCGACATGCCAGCATTAACATGGTATTTTAAGTGTAAGCTTTCTTATCTATATTAAGTAACAAACAATTCCATTGTCAAAAATAACATTTTTGATGACTGAATTCCAAACAAAAATTCCCATAGTTTTTACGTTAGCGTGATTTTGCATTTTCAGTACGACTGACTCTTTTATCCTTTAACTTGGAATTTATTTCAGATATCTTCGATAAAATCTCACAAGGATAGTCTCTATCCGGCACTCAAAACTTACGAACCGAAAAAACGTAATACTCTCAAAGAATTTGTGAAGGACTTCGAAGAATCGAGGCAGGGGAAATCACCGGGTATGCCCGGTTTTATCACGGCGTCGGAACTAGAAAAAGGTATGTAACTAAAAGTACATATTAACAGCAATACTTAAGCCTAAGGATGGTCATCCACCGGAGCTGTGCGTGGCTGCAGCGGGGAGCGAGGGAAGAACGCACCAATAGGAAACGATGCGCGAGCGCGCCCAGCAAAGCTATTGCACCCGAAGTGTGGATGTCCACGTTTTCCAAGTTTGAACATGTGTTTTATTACTTATTTGGGTACTCGCATGCTTGAAAGCTAGCTGCATATTAAAACACAGATTCACATGTCTCTGGTGGATAATTCACACTATTAATGAAAACCGGTCCCACTATTAATTTATATTAATATATTTATTTTTCTCGTAGAATCGAAAAATGAAGAAAGAATCCTCTCTAAAGCGGACAAAGAGACGAAAAGAAAAGCAAACTCGTTCAAAAGAGACCCTTTCACCCAAACTAGATTACAAAAGTTCTTCACAAAGGCCTCGCATAAGCCGGCGAGCGACACCCCCGGCGACAGCGGAGATGACGCCTCGCTCGTCGACGACGAGCACAGCACCTGCGACGAGACTCTTCAACTAGAACACACCAACAATCACACTAGCAACCATCACGCAGATATTCACAACGATACCACGTTCAAAATAGAACCAGCTTCCGAACCAGAAGATAACAACGAACAAACTGACGATTGTAAAAATAATTCAAAAGAGGATTCTAATACTAAAACTTTTGTGATCAACATTACATTACAAGGAGTGCCCAATAAGGATTCTTCTGTTAAACATAGCAGTCATAAAGGTAATAAAGAAACGAGCAGTCATAAAGAGAGGAATAAAAGTGATAAAGAGACGAATTCGAAACAGTCCAAGAGTAATAACCATAAGAAAGAGCCAGAGCGACACAAAACAGACGGAAAGAACAAGGAGCATAAACACAACAAGTCCAATGACATGAAATCCCCTAGCAAATCACCAAAACAAGCTAAAAGGAAAATAAAAGACTTGTTTGGAGAGTCGTCGGGAAGTGATGACGAAAAACCAGAAGCTAAAAAAGTAAAATCCGAAGATACGAAACGAAAGGATAGTAAAAAACACGAAGACAAGAAACATCACAAGAAGACCGAACATTTGCATGAAAATAAATCAGTTGAAAAAGTTCCTCCAAAAGAACCACAACACGAGCCACAACCAATACCGACCACGGAGGACGATTCAGGCGGCGAGTCTGAAAAAGAGCTAGTTATAGATGAACAAATTGATACAAACAATGAAAACGAAGCAGGAGAAAGTTCTGGCAACGCTTCCTCTCTCGACCAATCCAATAATTCTTCCGCAGCTATTTCTAATCAAAGGAAAAGCGACGAAGACGTGAAACTGGACAAAGCGCACCAGCTCAGCAAAGAAGCCGACAAAGTGTTACAAGCATTAAAACATTTCTCCGAAAATCCACCAGAACCGGTAGTTATAGAAAAACCTGTAGAATTAGAGAAGCCCGCTAAAGAACCGATATCTCCTATCGAGTCATCACACTCACACAAACATAAAACCGATCATCAATCTAAAGATAGCAGTAAGTTGAGTTTAAAGCGTAAATCTAAAGATCATAAGGAACATGATAAAGATAGGCATAAGGAAAAAGTGAAGCTCAAACGTGAGAAGAAAATAGTGAAGGAGGAGAAGAAATCTGAGAAGGTGGACGTGGCGGGGCTCGTGGTGAGGCTGCTGATGCCGTACTACAAGCACCGGCAGATACACTCGCGGGACCTGTTCAAGCTCGCGGCGCGCCACCTCGTGCACCAGCTGCTGGCCATCCAGGTCACGGGTAAGCGCGCTCTACTCTAAATGCCCTTGCATCCCATATTTGACAGCTGTCATCCCAGTATAATTTAGGTCATCATAATGTCATCAACATCATTGACATTTATTGTACCGGGATGACGGCTGAGAAACGGTTGAAAAATGCGATCTGTAGAGGAGAAAGAACCTGTAAAGAAGACGTACAGCGTGGCATTTGGACAGACACCAGACATACGAAACGAACGATTTTCGGCCTGCTTTGTGCTTTCAGCATAAATGTGCAAGTGTGTCTGTCTGTCTGTTAACTCTTCACGCTTAAACAGCAGAACCTATTGAGACAAAATTTGGTATTGAGATAGTTTGAATCCCGGAGAAGGACATAGGGTACTTTTTATCCCGGAAATCATCCCCTAAAGAGGTGAAATGGAGGGTGAATGTTTGTACGGAACTACAATATAAACGAGTTCCACGCAGACGGAGTCGCGGGCAGAATTACAAATATATTTACTCAAACGTGCAATAAAATGTTAGCGTTATGTTCCTTAGACTGCGAAGTGTCGCGTTTTAGGTATGGCGAAACGAGAGGTCCACATTGAAATTTCATACGTAATTGAAGGCCTGCAACATGATCTTCTATTGTAGTCCAGGCAATGAACTGACAACTTGTATGGAAAAAATGACAAATTCTGAAATAATTTATAATAGCTATTTTTTTTTAATTTAACGGATATATTATCAATTAAATAGTTACTTAGAGGCAAAATCCAACAAAAAATCAGACATAAAAAAAAAATTAGATCCTAAGAAGTCCGGATAAATATTAATATTTTTTTTATCTTTATTTAGGTTCATTTACATTGGCTTTAAAATATTCAATATAAATAAAATAAAAAAAGTCAATGATTTTAAATTTAAATCTATATAATTACTTCCGGGTGGAATGTTTGTTGGATTCTTGAAGCATCTTAGAATAACGTTTTGGGATGAAATAAACAAAAAAAAAAAAAACGCTATTATAAATTAATGTTTATCGAAACTGTATTTTGCCTGGAGTATTGTTTTTTCATTTCATTACATGTTTGAGAAAAGCACTATACATACCTCGACGTAAAAAGGGTTAGCCAGTGTCGTATCCCTATCTACTTGGCCGGCAATACCTATTTTCTCGACTTCTGCAATGGGGAATGGATGAAAATTTTAGAAATGCCTGATTATTTTTTTGGTGATAGGGATAACCTTCCTTGGCACCAGAAAAAAGTTGCAGATTTTTCAGCTGCGACAATTATTTTTGAAAAATATAAACAGTTTCCTCATTTACGTTTTGGGTCAAGAACGGTAAATAGACAATTTCCTTGATCTGTCTCATATTACAAAAAACTATCTTAAATATCTGTGGTAAACTGACACTGGTAATGACCAATATAGCTGCTGCAAGTGTCAATATCATTGGCAGTGTCAGTTTACCACACATATTTAATATATTTTTTTGTAATATGAAACCAATCGAGGAAGGTGCCGTAACTGACCCAAAACGTAAGTGAGGAAACTGTTTATATTTTTCAAAAAAAATTGACGCAGCTGAAAAATCTGAAGCTTTTTTCTGGTGCTAAGGAAGGTTATTCCTATCACCAAAAAAATAATCAGGCATTTCTAAAATTTTCATCCATTCCCAATTATGTACTATTTCAATTCTGCTGTGAAATACAAATAATTAATTTTGCCCAAGTTTTATAAGTGCAGTACTTATGCATATACAAATCTTTTTTTTTTCAGAAGAAGCAGCTATCGACATGTTACTCAAGAAGGCGTTCAGTAAAGAAATTAAAATCGAGAATGAAAGTGATTTGGCAGTTAAGTTGAATCTTAGCCAATAACAGTTTCTGTTGCCTTTTTTACCTATACATGTTTACCTACATAATTTTTATTTATTGTTGCGGTTGTGTGATTATTCCCTACAGTTATTAAACCAATATGATTTATGCTAATTGATAAAGGAAAGTAATTTAAATAAGGAAAGTCTTGTGTACATAACTTAATACAGCTATTTGATTGTTTTAACTAATGGTTTTTATTCACGACAACACAATTAAGGACCGCTTTTATAAATATGCGTTAGACCAAATGCCAGATCCAATTTTAGTAACTCAATACATTTTTTGACAATACTTAAATTAGCGTCATAAGGTCTAACAGCGCGAGCCCTCTCGATTTTTCTCGCACTATCCGTCTCTCTCTTATTAGAAAACATAGAAAGAGAGGTATAGTCCGAGAAAAATCGAGAGAGCTCGCGCGCCGTCTTGTGATAGCCGTGCTGATCTTTATAAAACCGAGGTTAAATCCATTTGCTTCTCTGGTTTCGAGATTAATTAACTAGTCCAAGTGGAAATATTTGATTTTATTTTCTTAAGTATATCAAGATGACAATTTACACTAACTAAATTAAATTAAAACTAAGTTAAATCGGCATTTCCTCGCTTATGCGTTGCGCGAGAAAGCCGCCTGCTCTTCGGTCACCAGTTAAAGGTCTGCTAGACGGTCGCCAACACGCCCCTCCGACCGAGCGCCCTTGGTCGGCCCCGACCGTTGTAGTATGAAATTTTGTTGGAAACAACTGTCTACACGGTCGGTGCGGACCAAGGTCGCTCGGTCGGAGGGGCGTGTTGGCGACCGTCTAGCAAACCCTTTACCAACTACGACACGCATTCTCTTCTAGATTTTTTCTTTTCCTAGGTCCACTTCTTTACAATAGACTTAATGCTCGGCTAGATCTATATTCCCTAAACTACATGAAATGTAAATCAACGCTACGAGAAGCCCTACTAAATATGTCTTATGACGATACAGAGAAGTATTTTAGAGTCCAGAGGGCCTACCGCGAAACGAAATTCGTTTTCGTTCGTGTATCTCCGTCTCTGTTGCACTTGCTAGTTCGAGCGACAGAGACGGAGATACACGAATGAAAACGAATCTCGTTTCGCGGTAGGCCCTCAGAGGGGCTACCGCGAAATGATGTTCGTTTTCGTTCGTGTATCTCCCTCTCTGTCTCTCGAACATGCAAGTGCGACAGAGACGGAGATACACGAACGAAAACGAATATCGTTTCGCGGTAGACCCCCAGGCAATGAACTGACAACTTGTATGGAAGAAAATTCAAATTTGGATATAATTTATAATAGCAAATTGTTTTAATGTAACGGATATAATTATCAATTAAATAGTTACCTAGAGGCAAAATCCAGCAAAAAATCAGACATCAAAAAAAAAAAAAATTAATTAGCTCCTAATAAGGCGGAAAAAATATTAATATTTTTTTAAATCTTTATTTAGGTTCATTTACATTTCCTTTAAAATATTCAATATAAATAAAATAAAAAAGACAATGAATGTTTAATTTAAATCTATATAATTACTTCCGGGTGGAAAGTTTGTTGGATTCTTGAATGAAGCATCTTAGAATAACGTTTTAGAATGAAATAAACAAAAAAAACGCTATTATAAATTCATGTTTTTCGAAACCGTATTTTGCCTGGAGTACCTACAGGTAATACTAGGTGTGTAGGTACGCGGTAGTCTTCGCAATTGCTCATCCGATTTCAAATATACTTTCCAGTAGGTATATTGTAGGATGGACCTTGGGAATGATCGTAGGACATACATATTTACACACACTAGTAGCGAGCGCGGGCCATAAGTTATTTCCGGATATCGCGAAACGTCTGGTTGATGTTTAGTCCGTGTCTATGCCACACCGCTCGCGGACAAATCGGCGGACCCTATTGATTGGCGGCCCATACACGGTGAGTAAATGTGCGAAAGATCGCTCGTGTGAAGCCGCGTCCGCTGCGCCGTGTTTTCGATGTTTTTAAACATCTAACATGTTTTGCCAATCAAAACAAAACCCTATTTGTTTGTCGAATCTGACGGACATGTTAGATGTTTAAAAACACGGAAAACATTGACGCAGCGGACCCGGCTTAAAGACGCTACTACACGAGCGAAATCGGCAGGACTGCCAAGCAAGGTCACAGAAAATCTTGTATGGAGTGACCTTGATTTGGCTGGCCGCCGTGCTTCCGACACGGGCTGAATCACGCGGCGGCCTGCATGCAGTCTTGCCGATATCGGCCTGTGTACCGTCTCCAACAGGTTTTTTTATAAGGTGCTCCTACACGTTCGAAATTGGCGGAATGCATGCAGTCCGCCGCGTGATATCTGCCCATGAACCTAGGATACTATGGACAGGCTATGGTAATAATAATACCACGAGCGAGCGCGACGGTGCTATACGAAACGCAATAAGTGTGACAGAAAGAGATATATCATTCGTTGTCCTTGTCATAGTTCCACTTTTTTTCTGTTGGGCACAACGGTTGTGCCCAACAAAGCGCGCGTGTGGCTTCATACTAGCTCGAATAACCTAAATTATTTAATGCTAATGTGACTTAAATCGACGCGATTAAAGTTATTTTACTCACAATAAGGTGCCTGTGTTCCGACTGTGCCAAAAAAATGGTCTATTGCTGTGTTCTCGGCTGTAAAAGCCGGTCGGAACACTGATGAAAATATAACCTTTCACACGTAAGTAGAACATTTTTCACTTTTCTTTATACGCAATACGTAAAAATGGCATCGTAAAATTACATTAAGCTCAAAATCTTGTTAAATTAGATGATTATAATAGAAATAACATCATTGTTTACATTGTTCAAGAAAATATTCGTTGACAAATTATCCGCCCAAATTACGTAGGTTGTTTATGGTAAGCTGCGACAGGTATAAGAATGTCTTCTCGATTTAGCTTCTTTGCAATCATTTTAGGGATATCAGCCAATACAACTTAAAAATACCCCATTTCTCGGGTAATTTATACTTTAACAAAATTCTCGTACTTGTTATTACATAACATTCGTATAAAATGGGTGGGATCTATTTTTATATACTTATATTTACTCTATACTCATAAAAAAGAGGCAAAGCTTTTATGTAGCGAGTAATCTCCGGAACTATTCATTCCATAACAAAAAATCCTGCATCTGCGCCTCCGCTCGGGTTCTTTCTAATACGCGGGTGGAGACGCGTGGACAGCTAGTAAGACAGATATGCCCTATGCTTTGAAAATTGAATGTAAAATAATATGTTTTATTTTCTAGGTTTCCACTAAATGAGGATGTGCGTACGCGGAGTATTTGGATTGAGAAATATGTATACAAAATTAATATTATTCAAAGGCCAGTAAGCAACCCCTACCTAACCTAAATAGAGATAACCTTATATAAATAAATGTTTTTTTTAATATGGTTGTGTCTCAGTTCGGTCCTTAGTATCATTATTTTATCCGCCTTAAGCCTAATGACAAGTTTACCACTGACCGCCGCGGCCAGGCCGCGCCAGTCTGTGAGAGACTTAAATAAAGCCTCTCACAGACAGGCGCGGCCTGCGGTGGCGGTCAATAGTAAATTTGACACTATCTGTCAAGTTTACTATGGACCGCCACCGTAGGCTGCGCCAGTGTGATTCAGGCTTTATAATAATTAATTAAGTAGATCAGGATGACCCGCGAGCTGTGTCGCGGCGAGGTAGACTGTCCGTCTCTTTCTAGTAAGAACGCTTAGAAACATAAGATATGGACAGTCTACCTTGCCGCAACACAGCTCGCGGGCCGTCCTGTGATAACTGTGCTGAGGGCCTACCGCGAAACGATATTCGTTTTCGTTCATGTATCTCCGTCTCTGTCGCACTTGCTAGTTCGAGCGACAAAGAGGGAGATACACGAACGAAAACGAATATCGTTTGGCGGTAGGCCCTCTGATCACTCTATACAGTTTGTGGTGCTGATAAGAAACACAGATAAGCCGCTTGCACAAGGACTATTAATTACCTACATGTTCTGTTACTAGAATCATATTTCATGTTATTAAACCGAATATTACTAGTGCCTGCGAACAGCGCCTCCTAGGCAATGAATGTGTAAAGCTTCAGTAAAAACTACTTACAATAAAAGCGCATTATTTAAAATAAACATATGGACGCGATGGGGTAATTTTTAGTTACATGGCCACCCCACGGGTATCATCTACTTTGTTGCCGTCCCTCATTGTGGCATCACGTATAGCCTGTCCATAGTATCCTAGGTTCATGTATCTGCCCGTGTGAATAAGTGCCGTAAGCACGGCGGCCGGCCAAACCAAGGTCATTCCGTACCGTACTAGATTTTCTGTAACCTTGCTTGGCCGTCCGTCAATTAATTTCGCTCGCTTGGGGCGTCTTCTATATGCCGCTCTCATTTCAAAACCATAAATCGTGTAATCAACCTGAAAAACGCGTGATCATTACGATATTTTTATTTTCTTTCGTTAGTTATTTCTCGCTAGCGCTTTGTCAGTCGCGACTTGTCCCTTAAAGATTGGGACTCTTTTTGGGACAAGTAGACAAACTTTGACACTTTAAGTTTTGATACTTAAGAATGTTTTTTACTTGTTATGGAACGGTTCCTTGCATCGGGAATGGCGGGGAATACCCACAGACCAATGGCGGCCCATACACGGTGAGTAAATACTGATGATCAGCCATAGCTGTCTCACTCTATAACGTGCGATAGAGTGAGACAGCTATGGTGGATCATCAGTATTTATTCACCGTCTATGGGCCGCCAATAATAATGTAGTTATATTGGGAATACCCGTCATGAGTTTTGTTTGTGATGGTGGCACCACACTTGGCTTGGCTCTCGTTGCCTCTGTTTCATTTGACGTAGGAAGGATAAAGATGCAACACGAATATTTGGGCATATGCCGCCAAGTGTGCCGGTGCCACCATAATGAATTAGTTGATTTTGATGTTTGCTAAACATACTTTTGAAAGGAGAGAATTTAGTTCAGTTCAAGCTTCAGGACTAACAGGTAAGGACCAGTTTTAGTAGTAGTTGTATTACAAGTAAAATAACCGCGTAAATAAACGGGTAGCTACAAAATATTAAGAACTAAAAAATTGTAATGAAATATTGTGTAATTCAGATCTGATTAGGTACCTGAGGTGGAGTACATTAGTGACACACGTTCTGAACTTATAGAGTATATTCAAAGTAATTTAACTAGCTGGAATTACGGGGCATATAAGCCTAACTGTTGTGATCAGAAGTAAGTACCTACTTAACCTTTCGTATGCTTAGTAGCAGATCTGCACCGATCAGGGCTATCGAAAATTGAATCTGTGTCATAAACAAAAAAATCAAATTCCTTTAGCGCTGTAAGTGTCCCAGCATACAAGAGGTTAAGTCATCTTCTGGCCGAAAGTCGATTTATACTTGCGCATCGCTCGTAGCCAATCTCGTGCTTTTCGCCGTAAGTATGTAGTGGAAAGCGACTATTACGGCGTAGGCGCCCGCTAGGCGGGTTCCTGCCCAGCTAGCACGATAGGTTTTATCGTCGCGTTTTACGGCGAAAATGTACTGAAAATCTATCGTGCTAGGGCCTCTGGCAGTTATCCCGGTGTCCAATCTAGTTACAAATTGCGTATGGGCATTACAATCAATCAAAATGCAATATTCTGGTTGCATCGAGCTATCATCGATAGCAGAATATTGCTAAGAAGGAACTTTCAAGCCAGGACACGATAAACACGTCGTGTTTAGCTTGTTAGATGTCCCTGACGAGACCCAGGCGCCTGCCCAAAAAAAGTGCAATCATAATTGAACGAGCGAGCGAAGCGAACGAAGTCCTCCGTTTCAGCTTGGGCCAAAATTCTTTCGTATGTCCGGATGTCAGGTTGTTCTCCTCTACAGGTCGCATTTCTCAACCAATTCTCGTGAAATTTTGTGAGCAGGTTCAATAAGTATAAAGATTTTTTGTTGATATTTCGAAATTTAAAAAAAATAGACAGGCTCGCGAGTTCTACAGCTCACAGAGCCACTAGTAAAATATTGTCTATTTTTTGTCAGAAACTTAAAACTAAATCTAGGAACAGTAGTAGGTATTCTTTTCATTAAGACTCAGAGATTACATTCTTTCTTGAAGCCTTATTAGCTTAGAGCATACATAACTTGAGTAGCCTGTCAGTAACTTACCCCTCTGTAAAAAACCTTGCACAATGTGCAAAAAATCATACAAAGACAGTTTCAAAATCGATCACAAAAATGCCCGCAAGTTGCTGTAAGCACTTGATATTATAAACGTTCAACCACTTCAAGCTTTTAATATATAATTGAGTTTCAATATCCTATTAAGATGCTCCCCCCGTCCCCGCAAAATTCGGCAGACTTTTTTGTTCGCAAATACGACATAAGGCTACTCCAGTTATGTATGCTCTAAGCTTATTATTGTTTACGTCCACTTACACATAAGTACTCATGACAAGGAACTTGAAGCCCACATTAGTAAAAGTACACTTACTACCTAACTAAATGGTAACAAGATTATACAGGTAGGTACTTATTGTAAGACAAAGTTAGCTCGATTGGAAATCGAATCTCAAATACGACAAGTCGGCCTAGACTACGGAAGTACCTCGCCTTAATGTAACTAAATCTGTTTATCCTGGAAATAAACCTATGTGTAATATTTCCTGGAAACTCCGAACGTTACATTGTAAGGCACAGGAAACGAGTCATAAGGTATCAATCACGCTTGTTTACTTTGTTTAAAACATTTGGGTAGATTTCTCTGGAATTTTAATATACAAAGTGCACACGTACACTACGTACAGTCAGCAAAAGCAGGCAATCGGACCGAGTCGTCAAAATGACCTACACACGACGACGTAGTATTTCAAGAGAAAAATGTGACATTTGGACCGTGTGCCACTTCTGCTGCTGACGGTTTTTTTATACTACCACTGTGGCAAACAAGTACACGGCCCGCTTATTTTTAAGACCAGCAGCAATAATATATATATTATGTATAATTTATACACAAAAGCACAAAAAGCTGTTGGCACTAAAGGTACCAAACATCTGTAACCATTTCATTGAAATTCCCGAGGTCCACCCGCCATCCTGACATACAGTCAAGGGCACCAATATGCATTCACTCCAAAGGTTCATAAATATGTGTAAGTACTACAACCTTAATTGTTGTGGAAATAAGGTCTGTGTACATATTTTTGAGACTTTGTGGTGTATACATATTGGTGCCCTTGACTGTAGGTATACAAAAACTCGCTGTCACTGTCTTGAACTCAAGTTGTCACCGTTGCCATCTTGCCATCCACCCGCCACCGACTTCAGACGAAGTCCAAAAACAATAGACTTAAGACGCGTGGCGTGGGCGTGCCGTGCCACCTCGCATATTTTTCTGTGGCGGTGAATGGATTAAATAAAACAAACTCTTGACTTTAATAGCGGCTTATTTGTCTAATTTACTATTTATTTTTCTGTCCCTTTACAGGAGTTCAATTACGATACTACCTACACGAGTATATTCTAGAGAAATAAGTGATGTTTCGCTTTCCCAAAATCCAAGATGCGCTGGATGAAATCAATGGTGGTGATGCCTGCAGCAAATCCAATAAAAAACCTAATTTTGAACCTAAATGGTCCCAGAAGGGAAATCGCGAGCAGAACAGAGCGATCAATGCTATTATAGAAATCAGAACCCTATGGGACTATGTCACACAAGAAGCGGCACATAATTACTCCAATATGTATTCGAAATTGTCGATTCCCATAAGTGAAGAGCTAGAGTGGGAATGCAAAAGGCACAAGGAAAACTTTGCTGTGTATGACAGAAAAACGAGAAAATGGGTGATCAAATCAGATGAGCCTAAATACGATCACTGTTACGACGGGGAAGATTTTAAAGAATTCAAGTTTGTCAAGTCCGTTATGACAGGTACCAGATTTTTATTAGTAGGGAAATATACAATTTTAAGGCAGGAACCAAACTTGTTGCTGAAGACAAGAGCCGCTATGGCAATGTTCGATAGGTTTACACTGCCGGCTCTGAAGCTGATTGTGGGTGTCCCTGGATGCGGGAAGACGACGCACATAATCAATAACCACAGTCCCGGGAGCTTGGTGCTGACGTCGTGCGCCGAGGCAGCAGAGGACGTCCGCAACCGCATGGCTCTGAAATACCGCGGGACCTCAGACGGATACAGGAGATCCTACAGGACCATCGACTCATACCTACTGCACAACCGAGAAAGGTACAGCACCGTTTGGGTGGACGAAGCACTCATGGAGCACCCCGGGAAACTGTTCCTCGTGTGCCTGTTCAGCCGCTGCCGTACTATGTACATGCTGGGCGACCCCAACCAGCTCGGATACATCAACAGAGTCCACGGGATTGAGCTCGTCTATGATATGTCATCAACCTTCTTCTCACCCTCGGAGACGTTGAATATTTCCTACAGATGCCCCGTGGACGTGATGGCAGTCTTGTCTAGTAAATATGATGGCGGGGCGTATTCTGCATCGGAGTACATGCAAAGTATGACGTGCCAGAGGTTTACTGCCCTCGAGTGTGTGCCTAAATCTAAAAAACACAAATATCTCGTGTTCAAACAGGCTGAGAAGCAGGAAATGGCGAAAGCCAAATACGACGTGTCGACTATACACGAGTTCCAGGGAAAGGAGGCGGATGATGTGATAATAGTGAGAATGTCGCACAATCAGCACGAGTGGCTGTACAATTCGGTGCCTCACATGCTTGTGGGGATATCGCGGCACAAGGTCTCGCTCGTGTACTACACGCCCGTCGACGACGACTTCAAAGCACTCATAGAGACGCCGTTGACTGACCAAGATCTTAAGAAAGTAAAAAAAACTGTAAAGTAGTAGAATGCCCTCTGAAAGGCCGGGATCCCGCTTGGCCGTATTTGGTTAAAAATTAAGTAGGTATAGAAAATAAAGGGGTACAGTCAAGTGTGAAAATATAGGTGCATACAACTTACTCGAAAATATGTCCCATCGCGGATTAAGTTTTCGGTACCTACATATTTAATGGAGGATAAAATCGATACATATTTTTACGGTTGACTGTACAGAGCCATATTACCGCGAAATGAGTTTCCCGGCATTGCATGCGAACCAGCGTAATTAATCAGAATAAGTACCAACTTTTTTTTAAATTGTTCCGTCTAAAAATATAATTATGATTGCGACTGATACTGAACAAGAGAGTGGAAGTTGTTCACACTGTAATTAATACACGTATATAATTAAACCTTGATAAAGAGTTTTATTCTACTGTCCTTGTCGATATGCAAGTAATATATTATTTACAAAAAAATTCTTGTTCATTAAAAAATGCATTTATGTGGATTAAGAACATCTAAATACTTACTTCATTATTTATTAGCATTTAATAATTCATTTTTAAAGCCATTCTTTAAGCAACCTGCTTCATGTTATTATTTCTATATATTTCTTAGTCTATCTATACTAATAATGAAGATGTACAAAGTTCTGTGAATAGTACATTTGCACTTCACATCCACCGCGTACCCCTAGCCATTTTATATGTAGGGATAATCTCCGGAATTACACATCCGATTTTACCGGTATATAGAAAGGACCATAAGGATAGACATAAGCTATATTATACCGTGGCTCCCCTGGGTTATCGGCAACACGCCGGCAGCTATAAGGATATTAAATTAAAACAATCAATATTTATTTGTAAAGGATGTTTTCTTTCATCACACTTATACCTAACTTATACTATTTATTTACATATATTTAAGTTGAAAACATTTTTAACAATATTCTGTTTTTTATTTATTTAATTCTATATTATCTTTTCAAATAACGCCAAGCTTTGCTTGTGTCGCTATATCTTCCTTAATCCGCGTGTTTTACTACTTATTTTATTATTGTACTAAGGGGAGGAACATACATAATACAGTCATACATAAATCATTAATATCTCACTGTTAGGGTGAATATCGGGAGGCTCGCGCTTGCAACAAGAGGCCACGTTTAGTGGCGGCCACTAGTGGCTTAATGTGCGGGAAAGTGGTCGCCTTTAGTGGCTTAATGTGCGGCAGAGTGGTCGCGTTTAGAAATGGTCACTAATGGCTTAATGTGCGGGAAAGTGGTCGCCTTTAGTGGCTTAAAGTGCGGCAGAGTGGTCGCGTTTAGTGGCTGCCACTAGTAGCTTATTGTGCTGCAGAGTTGTCTCGTCAAGTGGCCGTCACTAGTGGCTTAGCGTGCGATAGAGTCGTCGCGCTTAGTGGCAGTCACTAGTGGTTTCATGTGCGGTAGAGTGGTCGCGTTTAGTGGCTTAATGTGCGGTAGAGTGGCCGCCCTAGTGGCTGTAATCCCTCTATAGCGGCGGCGCGGTGCGCGCGCGCGGACGTGGTGACGTCTGACGAGGTTGCGCGTGTTCCCGAACGACGGCTCCAGCCCGCTATACTCCTGGTACATGTGTGGTGAGTCTCTATATCCTGAGCGCGCGCTTGCGCGGCGGGCCCTGTGCGCGCGGCGCGCGGCGGCGCGGTGCGCGCGGCGTGTCGGGCTCGGGCGGCGCGGACGTGGTGACGAGGTTGCGCGTGTTCCCGAACGACGGCTCCAGCCCGCTATACTCCTGGTACATGTGTGGTGAGTCTCTATATCCTGAGCGCGCGCTTGCGCGGCGGGCCCTGTGCGCGCGGCGCGCGGCGGCGCGGTGCGCGCGGCGTGTCGGGCTCGGGCGGCGCGGACGTGGTGACGAGGTTGCGCGTGTTCCCGAACGACGGCTCCAGCCCGCTATACTCCTGGTACATGTGTGGTGAGTCTCTATATCCTGAGCGCGCGCTTGCGCGGCGGGCCCTGTGCGCGCGGCGCGCGGCGGCGCGGTGCGCGCGGCGTGTCGGGCTCGGGCGGCGCGGACGTGGTGACGAGGTTGCGCGTGTTCCCGAACGACGGCTCCAGCCCGCTATACTCCTGGTACATGTGTGGTGAGTCTCTATATCCTGAGCGCGCGCTTGCGCGGCGGGCCCTGTGCGCGCGGCGCGCGGCGGCGCGGTGCGCGCGGCGTGTCGGGCTCGGGCGGCGCGGACGTGGTGACGAGGTTGCGCGTGTTCCCGAACGACGGCTCCAGCCCGCTATACTCCTGGTACATGTGTGGTGAGTCTCTATATCCTGAGCGCGCGCTTGCGCGGCGGGCCCTGTGCGCGCGGCGCGCGGCGGCGCGGTGCGCGCGGCGTGTCGGGCTCGGGCGGCGCGGACGTGGTGACGAGGTTGCGCGTGTTCCCGAACGACGGCTCCAGCCCGATATTCTCCTGAAACATCTGCACGCGCTCGACGAGTTCCTCGTCGTTCTCGATCAGCTCCTCGATCTGTGGGGCACAATTTGTACATGTTACGTTAGTTGTTTGACGACCACTTTGGCTGTAGTTCCTTCGAAACCAGCATTGCCGATTATGTGTTCCATCTTGCGCCCCAAAAGTTAAGTAACCCTAGGCTTAAGTGGGATCGGGCGGGATACATCTGTCGTATGCCAATCGACTTGTGGGCCAAGGAAACTACCGAATGGATTCCGCCATATAAAGTTCGGTGCTGTTCGGAAGGACCGGTCTAGTCTAGTTAAGCAGTCGATAAAGACGCGTGGAAATAAGGGTGGGAAGCGTTTGTCCAGCAGCGGGGCAGTACGGGCTGGAAGTGAAATAGAGCCTGACCTCTTGCCGGTAGTCGACGAGCAGGTCGTTGGCGATGCGCACGAGGTAGGCCGCCAGCTGGCCGCCGCCCGGCCGCGCGCGCGCGTACAGCCGCAGCACCGCCGGCACCAGCACCTCGGCCACGGTGCGCTTCATTTTCTGTAACGCGGGATGCTTGGGTCAGCCTGCTACTTGACGGACAACTTGAACAGTTTTGATCGTAAATTTACAATAGGGCTGTGGACTCAACATTTATTATTACTCCAAAATAAAGAAGGAAAAAAAAATATCATATAAAAAAAACCCATCAAAATGAGCTGCACACGACTTTATCCTTAAGAAATTAAGAGCGTGTGTAGGTTATTTTGAACACCCGGCCCGCTTAGCTACTTCTGCTGCTGACTGTACAACCGTTTTAATATTGCTTGTTAGAGAGAGAAAACGCTCGGAGATTTGACGTCACGACTGTCAAGCGTCATTGTAAATGACAAACGTTTCATATAAAAGTGCATTTTGCGGAAAAGGGACAGAATATACCTACGTATTGAATCTCCATTTTGCAATATTTCTTAGAGTAAATTCTACATTATTGGTTATTTTATTTGGTGTCAACATATTGTTTATTATATCGTGTTAAAATGTGTAATCTCTGGTCTCGGCTGGAAAGAGCTAGAAGAAATCGCGCAAGATTGTATACAATGGAGAACTCTTCTGCGAGCCCTATGTCCCTAAGGATGGTTAACAGGAATACACCATCATCATCAAAATACGTGTGTATCGTTGGTATCTAGTTGGGATCCATATTGAGTAGGGCGCCACTGCCCACGACCGGCTACTTTCGATCGTGGGCAGTGGCGCATTCTCAATATGGATCCCGGTCATCGAACGGAATAATTATAATAATTTTATTAGAAGGTAAAATTTCATATTTTAAATCATTCATAAATAAATTAAAAGCTACCAATAGGATTCTTTTATTTTATTATAAAAATAATTGTGGTACATCTACTTAACGCAATACTTCAAAACCAATTATCTTGATTTCCCATACTACGCTTAGTACGGGGTTCAACGTTGTGACGTCGCAATTGCCTGTCAATCAAGTATGGACCATTTTCAGCCGTCGCCAGCGAGGACTGACTTAGAATCTCATTTTTAGGGTTCCGTACCTCAAAAGTAAAAACGTAACCCTTATAGGATCACTTTGTTGTCTGTATGTCTGTCTGTCAAGACCCTTTATCTCGGGAACGCGTGGAGGGATCGAGTTGAAATTAAAACCATATACTCAGGTCTACAGACCATTGAAGCTGTGAAAAAATCAAACTCGTAAGTTAACGTAAAAAAAAACCGGCCAGGTGCGTGTCTACCACGCAAAACGAAGGGTTCCGTGCCTATTAAAAAGGTCGTATCGTCACATAAATCTTACGGCACTTACGTCCTTTTCTTTAAGGAAGGCAGTTTTTCAGCAATATCTCGAAAACCTTTGAACCGATCTGGTTCAAAATAATTTTCGGTGAAAGAATTTAATAAGCCCTATGTTCATGATTTTTTCATATTTTTAAAATACACCGTTCAAAACTTAGAGGGGGGACAGCATTTTAGTGACTTTCGGGGCGATTATCTCCGACTCTATTCACTTAATCAAAAAAATTACTGAGAAACCTTATATTTATTTTCAAAGGCGATTGATGTGCCACACGTGTGCTTAAATTGATAAAAAAAAATTGACTTTCTGTTTTATGTATGGAGTGCACCCCTAAAGTTTTTTTTTTTATTTTAATCACAAAACTATGTAGCGGCTAACAAAATATACCTATCCTCAAAATTTTATTCAAATACAACTTGTGGTTTTCGCGTAAAATGCCTGTGACATACGGACAGACGGACAGACGGACATGACGAAACTATAAGGGTTCCGTTTTTGCCATTTTGGCTACGGAACACTAAAAAGATACGGCCGTTTATGCCGCAAAAAAGTCTATTCCGACACTCTGAAGGGAATAAAAATTTATAGGGTATTTCCCGTTGACTTAAAACTACGAAATTTGGCAAGTAATATCGTCTTATACTACAAGTACAGGGAAACATCTGAAAACTATACATTTGTAATTTTGTACGGAACCCTCGGTGGGCGAGTCCGACTCGCACTTGTCCGGCTTTTTATCTTTTTATGTGCTCTAGTTCTAGTTGGTCCCATACATTAAGAAGCGAGTAGGTTTTATAGTCGTAACATATGTCAATGTTGTTTACATAAATATTAGAAAATTGGAAATGGGACGTCGAATTCACAACAGTTATTTAGTCATATATATTTATAGTCAATATAGTTGAAATACATCTACATACTATGGTTTTCAGAATACATGTGTGCCAGTGCATGCCTAAATGGTTTTATTTTAATTGGTAACATTCATAGGCGTAAATAGGCAAGATTTTTTTTTTGATATGTATTGAATATATATATATTGAAAGTAATACAATATTATGATTAACATTAACTAAGATGAATTAAAACTAAGTTAAATCTAAAAAAGGCCCTCTAGGCATTGTGTGAGGAAATACATAAGTAAGTTTAGTTTTTAGTCACTCGAATAAAGTCAAATTCGTATAGCCCTAGTTACGCCGGTCGTATCGTAGGTAACTTAAAAGCATAAGTAAATATACTTACATAATATTACGACAAAAATACAGGATAAGTTTTTGTTGAAAAATCGCCACGATCATTTTTAGGCACAAGTAAAGAACTTGACTAAAAAGTCTAATAGGAATTTGGAAGAACTTTGAATGTAATTTAGGCCGAATTGTGACTTTGAAGGATTGCTTTTGGTTAGATATGACGTAAAAACGAACCCTGTAGTGTAGGTACACATAATATAGGAGCGGCGAGCACTACCGAGCTTCTAAAGGCCTGCTGAGTTTGAATTAGCTCAGGATGTTACGGAGTCCTTGTCAAAAACTTCTGTAAAGAAGCATACTGTTCTAAACGTTTTATCTATATTTTATAGTACTTCACGTCAATTATAAATCCGTAACATCCTTTTATATTTAAGATATAAAATAAAATGTTGGTTTCGTCAAAGCACAGATTTTAATTATAATTCCTTCTTATTCTTCTTATTCAATCTCTGCTTCGATGGAACGATTTACCTTTGAAACCGGCGGACCTTCCCATACCTGATTGCGTCCGTATATAAAATGTTACTATTAATCACTATGACGTATCTATTTAACCAATCTAGTTGTTCAACGCAGCATATCTTTTTCTTCCATACCTCTCTGTCTCTCTCGTTCTCGCACAATAAATCTACATGTTCCTTGGCCTACCTCGTCTCCTAAAACACTCACAACTCCACATTTATAGTTCATAAAAGTAATAATTAATAATCGTCCTAATTACAAATCGTAAGGTGACTTAGCATTGATGGAATCAGACGTTACTGTGTGCGGAATTCCATGGTAAGTTTCTAGAAAATTAGCGTTCTAAAGAATATTCTTTAGCAGAATAGCAAAGGCCTATTTTGTTCTAGAAACTGACCTAGCATTGTTGCATAATAATCATCAATGTGAACTAAATGAGAGTTGAAAGAGCTTATAAGCAAAGCAGTGAAAGGAGAAAAGCCCAACTTACATGTGACACGATGTTGGTGGTAACTCTCTCCTGGAGGTCGTCTATGTCAGCCACATCCCCTGTTTTGTCGGGTTTCTCTGTAAAAAGATTTTGATTAGAAGCTCAACTCGCAACATAGTTAAACGGAACAAAAAATTGTGATATTTCTGAGAGCAACCGTAGTTCGCTTTTGCAGAGCTGTATTTACTTTAACTTCAGTCATAGGTTAAGGACCTACGACTGAAGTTAAAGTAAAATACAACTCTGCATTCAATGTATAAAAGGAACACGCCTTATGCACGACTCCGCACTCCCACCGCATCGCTGTATTGTATACGTACTGGCAGCTTCATGCGCGGTGATTACACGTGATCGGTGGGGCTAGAGCTCTCGCCACAGTCCTGCCAGCTGGTGCCACGAGGCGGTCTGGAAGGTCGGGGGTGTACGTACTGGGCAGCTTCATGCGCGGTGATTACACGTGATCGGTGGGGCTAGAGCTCTCGCCACAGTCCTGCCATCTGGTGCCACGAGGCGGTCTGGAAGGTCGGGGGTGTACGTACTGGGCAGCTTCATGCGCGGTGATTACACGTTATCGGTGGGGCTAGAGCTCTCGCCACAGTCCTGCCAGCTGGTGCCACGAGGCGGTCTGGAAGGTCGGGGGTGTACGTACTGGGCAGCTTCATGCGCGGTGATTACACGTGATCGGTGGGGCTAGAGCTCTCGCCACAGTCCTGCCAGCTGGTGCCACGAGGCGGTCTGGAAGGTCGGGGGTGTACGTACTGGGCAGCTTCATGCGCGGTGATTACACGTTATCGGTGGGGCTAGAGCTCTCGCCACAGTCCTGCCAGCTGGTGCCACGAGGCGGTCTGGAAGGTCGGGGGTGTACGTACTGGGCAGCTTCATGCGCGGTGATTACACGTGATCGGTGGGGCTAGAGCTCTCGCCACAGTCCTGCCAGCTGGTGCCACGAGGCGGTCTGGAAGGTCGGGGGTGTACGTACTGGGCAGCTTCATGCGCGGTGATTACACGTTATCGGTGGGGCTAGAGCTCTCGCCACAGTCCTGCCAGCTGGTTCCACGAGGCGGTCTGGAAGGTCGGTGGTGTACGTACTGGGCAGCTTCATGCGCGGTGATTACACGTGATCGGTGGGGCTAGAGCTCTCGCCACAGTCCTGCCAGCTGGTGCCACGAGGCGGTCTGGAAGGTCGGGGGTGTACGTACTGGGCAGCTTCATGCGCGGTGATTACACGTTATCGGTGGGGCTAGAGCTCTCGCCACAGTCCTGCCAGCTGGTGCCACGAGGCGGTCTGGAAGGTCGGGGGTGTACGTACTGGGCAGCTTCATGCGCGGTGATTACACGTGATCGGTGGGGCTAGAGCTCTCGCCACAGTCCTGCCAGCTGGTGCCACGAGGCGGTCTGGAAGGTCGGGGGTGTACGTACTGGGCAGCTTCATGCGCGGTGATTACACGTGATCGGTGGGGCTAGAGCTCTCGCCACAGTCCTGCCATCTGGTGCCACGAGGCGGTCTGGAAGGTCGGGGGTGTACGTACTGGGCAGCTTCATGCGCGGTGATTACACGTTATCGGTGGGGCTAGAGCTCTCGCCACAGTCCTGCCAGCTGGTGCCACGAGGCGGTCTGGAAGGTCGGGGGTGTACGTACTGGGCAGCTTCATGCGCGGTGATTACACGTGATCGGTGGGGCTAGAGCTCTCGCCACAGTCCTGCCAGCTGGTGCCACGAGGCGGTCTGGAAGGTCGGGGGTGTACGTACTGGGCAGCTTCATGCGCGGTGATTACACGTTATCGGTGGGGCTAGAGCTCTCGCCACAGTCCTGCCAGCTGGTGCCACGAGGCGGTCTGGAAGGTCGGGGGTGTACGTACTGGGCAGCTTCATGCGGGGTGATTACACGTTATCGGTGGGGCTAGAGCTCTCGCCACAGTCCTGCCAGCTGGTGCCACGAGGCGGTCTGGAAGGTCGGTGGTGTACGTACTGGGCAGCTTCATGCGCGGTGATTACACGTGATCGGTGGGGCTAGAGCTCTCGCCACAGTCCTGCCAGCTGGTGCCACGAGGCGGTCTGGAAGGTCGGGGGTGTACGTACTGGGCAGCTTCATGCGCGGTGATTACACGTGATCGGTGGGGCTAGAGCTCTCGCCATAGTCCTGCCAGCTGGTGCCACGAGGCGGTCTGGAAGGTCGGGGGTGTACGTACTGGGCAGCTACATGCGCGGTGATTACACGTGATCGGTGGGGCTAGAGCTCTCGCCACAGTCCTGCCAGCTGGTGCCACGAGGCGGTCTGGAAGGTCGGGGGTGTACGTACTGGGCAGCTTCATGCGCGGTGATTACACGTGATCGGTGGGGCTAGAGCTCTCGCCACAGTCCTGCCAGCTGGTGCCACGAGGCGGTCTGGAAGGTCGGGGGTGTACGTACTGGGCAGCTTCATGCGCGGGGATTACACGTGATCGGTGGGGCTAGAGCTCTCGCCACAGTCCTGCCAGCTGGTGCCACGAGGCGGTCTGGAAGGTCGGGGGTGTACGTACTGGGCAGCTTCATGCGCGGTGATTACACGTGATCGGTGGGGCTAGAGCTCTCGCCACAGTCCTGCCAGCTGGTGCCACGAGGCGGTCTGGAAGGTCGGGGGTGTACGTACTGGGCAGCTTCATGCGCGGTGATTACACGTGATCGGTGGGGCTAGAGCTCTCGCCACAGTCCTGCCAGCTGGTGCCACGAGGCGGTCTGGAAGGTCGGGGGTGTACGTACTGGGCAGCTTCATGCGCGGTGATTACACGTGATCGGTGGGGCTAGAGCTCTCGCCACAGTCCTGCCAGCTGGTGCCACGAGGCGGTCTGGAAGGTCGGGGGTGTACGTACTGGGCAGCTTCATGCGCGGTGATTACACGTGATCGGTGGGGCTAGAGCTCTCGCCACAGTCCTGCCAGCTGGTGCCACGAGGCGGTCTGGAAGGTCGGGGGTGTACGTACTGGGCAGCTTCATGCGCGGTGATTACACGTGATCGGTGGGGCTAGAGCTCTCGCCACAGTCCTGCCAGCTGGTGCCACGAGGCGGTCTGGAAGGTCGGGGGTGTACGTACTGGGCAGCTTCATGCGCGGTGATTACACGTGATCGGTGGGGCTAGAGCTCTCGCCACAGTCCTGCCAGCTGGTGCCACGAGGCGGTCTGGAAGGTCGGGGGTGTACGTACTGGGCAGCTTCATGCGCGGTGATTACACGTGATCGGTGGGGCTAGAGCTCTCGCCACAGTCCTGCCAGCTGGTGCCACGAGGCGGTCTGGAAGGTCGGGGGTGTACGTACTGGGCAGCTTCATGCGCGGTGATTACACGTGATCGGTGGGGCTAGAGCTCTCGCCACAGTCCTGCCAGCTGGTGCCACGAGGCGGTCTGGAAGGTCGGGGGTGTACGTACTGGGCAGCTTCATGCGCGGTGATTACACGTGATCGGTGGGGCTAGAGCTCTCGCCACAGTCCTGCCAGCTGGTGCCACGAGGCGGTCTGGAAGGTCGGGGGTGTACGTACTGGGCAGCTTCATGCGCGGTGATTACACGTGATCGGTGGGGCTAGAGCTCTCGCCACAGTCCTGCCAGCTGGTGCCACGAGGCGGTCTGGAAGGTCGGGGGTGTACGTACTGGGCAGCTTCATGCGCGGGCCGCACAGCAGCGTGATGCTGTCGAGCAGCGCGGCGGCCATGGCGGGCTCGAACTGCGGCTGCCCCGCCTTCTCGCGTTCGTCGCCGTGTTCCTCGATCCACTCGGCCGCGTGCTCGAGAACTTCTCGCGCCAGTCGGCACTGCACGTTCAGTTTTTGCACGAGCGACAGACGTTGCAGCATTACGTCGTAGATCAGTTGGCGCGCGTCGAAGGATATGCTCTCTGGAAGAAATAGGTTAACTTCATAAACTTCTTCATTAAATATTTTTTTATACTATCTGTGAGATTCTTTAATTGGCTCTTTTGTTAATATTCATGTTGTTAGTAAGTTTTATAGCTGTGGATTGTCCAAAAAATAAATAGTTATATAAATGAAACAAAATTTAAACACAGGTTTGAAGGACGGAATTATAATTTTCGTTCTTCAGTATTGAGGATGCTTATGCAGCTGGCTGTACCTGATCGAGAGCTGTTATAGTGCTTGACGCAGTCGACGAAGTGGTGGTAGATGGCGTCCGGCGTGAGGCAGCTCGTGAGGTAGTACTCGGCCGGCTCGCGGACGTCGTTGTCCGAGTCGGCTAGCAGCGCGCAGTATCTGCCGACAAAAACAGTCTACACTCCAGAACGGTTTGAAACTTCAATCGGAACTTGATGTAAATGACAAATGAGATAGAAGTAATAGTGCCATAGCAGTATTACTTTTTATTTATTAATAATGAATAATGGATAGACAAGTCTTTAAAGACAGTGTACAACGACAGCTGAAAACGACAGAGGCCTGTGCTAGGGCCAATTACAATCAGGACATAGTTTTAAGAGTACGATCGGTTTTTAGACAGCACTCGGTAGTGGAGACACTGTGTGACGCACTCACCGGTAGTAGAGCGGCGGCCGCAGCCGCAGGTAGCCGGCAAGGAGTAGGCGAGTGAGCGAGCGAGCAGCGGAGCGACGCAGCGGCGCCGGCGAGCCCGTGCCGAGGCAGAGCGACACGGAGCCGAGCAGCGGCTCCACTATACACGTGTTACAGCACTCGGTAGTGGAGACACTGTGTGACGCACTCACCGGTAGTAGAGCGGCGGCCGCAGCCGCAGGTAGCCGGCAAGGAGTAGGCGAGTGAGCGAGCGAGCAGCGGAGCGACGCAGCGGCGCCGGCGAGCCCGTGCCGAGGCAGAGCGACACGGAGCCGAGCAGCGGCTCCACTATACACGTGTTACAGCACTCGGTAGTGGAGACACTGTGTGACGCACTCACCGGTAGTAGAGCGGCGGCCGCAGCCGCAGGTAGCCGGCAAGGAGTAGGCGAGTGAGCGAGCGAGCAGCGGAGCGACGCAGCGGCGCCGGCGAGCCCGTGCCGAGGCAGAGCGACACGGAGCCGAGCAGCGGCTCCACTATACACGTGTTACAGCACTCGGTAGTGGAGACACTGTGTGACGCACTCACCGGTAGTAGAGCGGCGGCCGCAGCCGCAGGTAGCCGGCAAGGAGTAGGCGAGTGAGCGAGCGAGCAGCGGAGCGACGCAGCGGCGCCGGCGAGCCCGTGCCGAGGCAGAGCGACACGGAGCCGAGCAGCGGCTCCACTATACACGTGTTACAGCACTCGGTAGTGGAGACACTGTGTGACGCACTCACCGGTAGTAGAGCGGCGGCCGCAGCCGCAGGTAGCCGGCAAGGAGTAGGCGAGTGAGCGAGCGAGCAGCGGAGCGACGCAGCGGCGCCGGCGAGCCCGTGCCGAGGCAGAGCGACACGGAGCCGAGCAGCGGCTCCACTATACACGTGTTACAGCACTCGGTAGTGGAGACACTGTGTGACGCACTCACCGGTAGTAGAGCGGCGGCCGCAGCCGCAGGTAGCCGGCAAGGAGTAGGCGAGTGAGCGAGCGAGCAGCGGAGCGACGCAGCGGCGCCGGCGAGCCCGTGCCGAGGCAGAGCGACACGGAGCCGAGCAGCGGCTCCACTATACACGTGTTACAGCACTCGGTAGTGGAGACACTGTGTGACGCACTCACCGGTAGTAGAGCGGCGGCCGCAGCCGCAGGTAGCCGGCAAGGAGTAGGCGAGTGAGCGAGCGAGCAGCGGAGCGACGCAGCGGCGCCGGCGAGCCCGTGCCGAGGCAGAGCGACACGGAGCCGAGCAGCGGCTCCACTATACACGTGTTACAGCACTCGGTAGTGGAGACACTGTGTGACGCACTCACCGGTAGTAGAGCGGCGGCCGCAGCCGCAGGTAGCCGGCAAGGAGTAGGCGAGTGAGCGAGCGAGCAGCGGAGCGACGCAGCGGCGCCGGCGAGCCCGTGCCGAGGCAGAGCGACACGGAGCCGAGCAGCGGCTCCACTATACACGTGTTACAGCACTCGGTAGTGGAGACACTGTGTGACGCACTCACCGGTAGTAGAGCGGCGGCCGCAGCCGCAGGTAGCCGGCAAGGAGTAGGCGAGTGAGCGAGCGAGCAGCGGAGCGACGCAGCGGCGCCGGCGAGCCCGTGCCGAGGCAGAGCGACACGGAGCCGAGCAGCGGCTCCACTATACACGTGTTACAGCACTCGGTAGTGGAGACACTGTGTGACGCACTCACCGGTAGTAGAGCGGCGGCCGCAGCCGCAGGTAGCCGGCAAGGAGTAGGCGAGTGAGCGAGCGAGCAGCGGAGCGACGCAGCGGCGCCGGCGAGCCCGTGCCGAGGCAGAGCGACACGGAGCCGAGCAGCGGCTCCACTATACACGTGTTACAGCACTCGGTAGTGGAGACACTGTGTGACGCACTCACCGGTAGTAGAGCGGCGGCCGCAGCCGCAGGTAGCCGGCAAGGAGTAGGCGAGTGAGCGAGCGAGCAGCGGAGCGACGCAGCGGCGCCGGCGAGCCCGTGCCGAGGCAGAGCGACACGGAGCCGAGCAGCGGCTCCACTATACACGTGTTACAGCACTCGGTAGTGGAGACACTGTGTGACGCACTCACCGGTAGTAGAGCGGCGGCCGCAGCCGCAGGTAGCCGGCAAGGAGTAGGCGAGTGAGCGAGCGAGCAGCGGAGCGACGCAGCGGCGCCGGCGAGCCCGTGCCGAGGCAGAGCGACACGGAGCCGAGCAGCGGCTCCACTATACACGTGTTACAGCACTCGGTAGTGGAGACACTGTGTGACGCACTCACCGGTAGTAGAGCGGCGGCCGCAGCCGCAGGTAGCCGGCAAGGAGTAGGCGAGTGAGCGAGCGAGCAGCGGAGCGACGCAGCGGCGCCGGCGAGCCCGTGCCGAGGCAGAGCGACACGGAGCCGAGCAGCGGCTCCACTATACACGTGTTACAGCACTCGGTAGTGGAGACACTGTGTGACGCACTCATCGGTAGTAGAGCGGCGGCCGCAGCCGCAGGTAGCCGGCAAGGAGTAGGCGAGTGAGCGAGCGAGCAGCGGAGCGACGCAGCGGCGCCGGCGAGCCCGTGCCGAGGCAGAGCGACACGGAGCCGAGCAGCGGCTCCACTATACACGTGTTACAGCACTCGGTAGTGGAGACACTGTGTGACGCACTCACCGGTAGTAGAGCGGCGGCCGCAGCCGCAGGTAGCCGGCAAGGAGTAGGCGAGTGAGCGAGCGAGCAGCGGAGCGACGCAGCGGCGCCGGCGAGCCCGTGCCGAGGCAGAGCGACACGGAGCCGAGCAGCGGCTCCACTATACACGTGTTACAGCACTCGGTAGTGGAGACACTGTGTGACGCACTCACCGGTAGTAGAGCGGCGGCCGCAGCCGCAGGTAGCCGGCAAGGAGTAGGCGAGTGAGCGAGCGAGCAGCGGAGCGACGCAGCGGCGCCGGCGAGCCCGTGCCGAGGCAGAGCGACACGGAGCCGAGCAGCGGCTCAACTATACACGTGTTACAGCACTCGGTAGTGGAGACACTGTGTGACGCACTCACCGGTAGTAGAGCGGCGGCCGCAGCCGCAGGTAGCCGGCAAGGAGTAGGCGAGTGAGCGAGCGAGCAGCGGAGCGACGCAGCGGCGCCGGCGAGCCCGTGCCGAGGCAGAGCGACACGGAGCCGAGCAGCGGCTCCACTATACACGTGTTACAGCACTCGGTAGTGGAGACACTGTGTGACGCACTCACCGGTAGTAGAGCGGCGGCCGCAGCCGCAGGTAGCCGGCAAGGAGTAGGCGAGTGAGCGAGCGAGCAGCGGAGCGACGCAGCGGCGCCGGCGAGCCCGTGCCGAGGCAGAGCGACACGGAGCCGAGCAGCGGCTCCACTATACACGTGTTACAGCACTCGGTAGTGGAGACACTGTGTGACGCACTCACCGGTAGTAGAGCGGCGGCCGCAGCCGCAGGTAGCCGGCAAGGAGTAGGCGAGTGAGCGAGCGAGCAGCGGAGCGACGCAGCGGCGCCGGCGAGCCCGTGCCGAGGCAGAGCGACACGGAGCCGAGCAGCGGCTCCACTATACACGTGTTACAGCACTCGGTAGTGGAGACACTGTGTGACGCACTCACCGGTAGTAGAGCGGCGGCCGCAGCCGCAGGTAGCCGGCAAGGAGTAGGCGAGTGAGCGAGCGAGCAGCGGAGCGACGCAGCGGCGCCGGCGAGCCCGTGCCGAGGCAGAGCGACACGGAGCCGAGCAGCGGCTCCACTATACACGTGTTACAGCACTCGGTAGTGGAGACACTGTGTGACGCACTCACCGGTAGTAGAGCGGCGGCCGCAGCCGCAGGTAGCCGGCAAGGAGTAGGCGAGTGAGCGAGCGAGCAGCGGAGCGACGCAGCGGCGCCGGCGAGCCCGTGCCGAGGCAGAGCGACACGGAGCCGAGCAGCGGCTCAACTATACACGTGTTACAGCACACGGTAGTGGAGACACTGTGTGACGCACTCACCGGTAGTAGAGCGGCGGCCGCAGCCGCAGGTAGCCGGCAAGGAGTAGGCGAGTGAGCGAGCGAGCAGCGGAGCGACGCAGCGGCGCCGGCGAGCCCGTGCCGAGGCAGAGCGACACGGAGCCGAGCAGCGGCTCCACTATACACGTGTTACAGCACTCGGTAGTGGAGACACTGTGTGACGCACTCACCGGTAGTAGAGCGGCGGCCGCAGCCGCAGGTAGCCGGCAAGGAGTAGGCGAGTGAGCGAGCGAGCAGCGGAGCGACGCAGCGGCGCCGGCGAGCCCGTGCCGAGGCAGAGCGACACGGAGCCGAGCAGCGGCTCCACTATACACGTGTTACAGCACTCGGTAGTGGAGACACTGTGTGACGCACTCACCGGTAGTAGAGCGGCGGCCGCAGCCGCAGGTAGCCGGCAAGGAGTAGGCGAGTGAGCGAGCGAGCAGCGGAGCGACGCAGCGGCGCCGGCGAGCCCGTGCCGAGGCAGAGCGACACGGAGCCGAGCAGCGGCTCCACTATACACGTGTTACAGCACTCGGTAGTGGAGACACTGTGTGACGCACTCACCGGTAGTAGAGCGGCGGCCGCAGCCGCAGGTAGCCGGCAAGGAGTAGGCGAGTGAGCGAGCGAGCAGCGGAGCGACGCAGCGGCGCCGGCGAGCCCGTGCCGAGGCAGAGCGACACGGAGCCGAGCAGCGGCTCCACTATACACGTGTATCTGTTGACACAGTGTTAATTGGTTTATGTTGTTACTGTTACGAGAGCTAATTAAGGTATTCAAGTTGACAAATGTATGTTGTTAGTCACAAAAGGTAATTTAATATTTCTTGATAGCTCATACTGTTATATGGTCGATATTCTCAAATGTATGATATCTAAATGTTTATTAAGACACATAGATCGGATAGATCCCTTGCTTGAGCTTCTCGAGTTAAATATACGTTTATGTTAACCCGTCAAGCGCGCTATCCGCACACTGTGCGGATAACTCAATTTGGCCTATAGCGCGCTATCCGCACACCGCTCGGATAACGGCTGTGCCCTCATTGGCCAATTTTTTTCCTCGGTTTTATCGAGTGGCCATCCTAAATAAAATAAACCTGGGTAGCTTTTGCACTATACCAACATAAGAAAAATATTTTGGCCAAATTAGTAGTACTCAGGACACAGGAAAAAATAATTTCCAAAAGGTTAACGTGGCGGCCGTTAGTTGTCAAAATATCGTGCCGGGCGGACTGACTCCTCATGAAATTATTGTGGTTTTAAAATAAAACAATAAGTGTTTCCCATTAAAATTATATATCAAATTACTGAAAATAGAATAAATAATGTGTTTTGAGATTTCGTTTTAAGGATTTCGAAAAAAATGTGTGTGATAAATGTCTTCAAAGTTTAAACACGTCAGTTTTAACTACGTTTGACAAATTGTTATAGATTGAAAAATATATGTTATTAGCTCCAAAGATTGTGAAATATACATAAGTTTGTATTAAATTTATCCCAGTATTTGATTCAGTAATCAGATTAGTGTGTTATTGTGACTGTTTGTTGAAATCGGATTTCTAATTAAATGAGTACGCTTCACGGTAATTACGTCAGTCATAGTTTTCAAAATGGCGCGCGGGATCATTTTGACCGATAATGTAAATAAACAATTATTATGAGGTAAACAGTGCATAATATAGTGAAGTGATAATTTTAATCGATGCATGGTTTAATAGTGATCACAATAGTGAAATATCAATGTGAAATATGTGAAAGAGTTTGGTGTAAAAAGGCATTTTGCTTCATCGAGTGACAGAAAATCGAAATAAATTATTTTATTTCACAATAATGAAACAGGTCAGTCAATTTATCTTTAATAAAATGAATAGACAATTTTGTCTGGTATCTAATAGTATATAATTTATACAATATAATTACAACGTACGTTTTTCTCGTCTGAAATCACTGCGCGCTTGGGGCACCGGGGCTAGAGGGAGACGCACGTGTGACGGGTTAATTAGTATCGCAGTACATACCTGACGCAGATGTCTGCGAGCGCGAGCAGCGCGTTGACGCGCGCGGGCAGCGCGGTGGCGGCCTGGTGCAGCAGCGCGGCCAGCGCGGGCGCGGCGGCGGCCGCGGCGCCGCGCGAGCGCACGCACAGCCGGCCCACGCCCGCCACTGCGGCGCCGTGGCATGCCGCTGTCCATTCTAAGGATAGATTGTTCAAATAAGACAGGAAACTAAACTTGTAGATAGACAACGCGTATATATGTCAAGCCGCGCCGAGCCGGAACCCGAAACGTGCCAGCCAACACTTTAATTGAACTGCGATTGTTCGGTTTTGGGCACGAAATAAATAAAGACGTCCGTCACGGCTGTTGCGCGGGATAGCGAGCCGCGCCGTTCATCTCTACACTGATGTTTTCAAGCGCGCATGGTTGCGTTTTGACAGTTTTTACCGCGCGGCATCCGCTCCGACACGCCGTGTCCTACAGTATACAGTGTGTACCGGGCGGCGGCGCCTGCAGCGCGGCCAGGAACAGGCTGAGCAGCGCGGGCGACGGCGGCGCGGGCGCCACCAGCGACAGGTCCGCCGCGCGCACCCACTCCGACACGCCGTGTCCTACAGTATACAGTGTGTACCGGGCGGCGGCGCCTGCAGCGCGGCCAGGAACAGGCTGAGCAGCGCGGGCGACGGCGGCGCGGGCGCCACCAGCGACAGGTCCGCCGCGCGCACCCACTCCGACACGCCGTGTCCTACAGTATACAGTGTGTACCGGGCGGCGGCGCCTGCAGCGCGGCCAGGAACAGGCTGAGTAGCGCGGGCGACGGCGGCGCGGGCGCCACCAGCGACAGGTCCGCCGCGCGCACCCACTCCGACACGCCGTGTCCTACAGTATACAGTGTGTACCGGGCGGCGGCGCCTGCAGCGCGGCCAGGAACAGGCTGAGCAGCGCGGGCGACGGCGGCGCGGGCGCCACCAGCGACAGGTCCGCCGCGCGCACCCACTCCGACACGCCGTGTCCTACAGTATACAGTGTGTACCGGGCGGCGGCGCCTGCAGCGCGGCCAGGAACAGGCTGAGTAGCGCGGGCGACGGCGGCGCGGGCGCCACCAGCGACAGGTCCGCCGCGCGCACCCACTCCGACACGCCGTGTCCTACAGTATACAGTGTGTACCGGGCGGCGGCGCCTGCAGCGCGGCCAGGAACAGGCTGAGTAGCGCGGGCGACGGCGGCGCGGGCGCCACCAGCGACAGGTCCGCCGCGCGCACCCACTCCGACACGCCGTGTCCTACAGTATACAGTGTGTACCGGGCGGCGGCGCCTGCAGCGCGGCCAGGAACAGGCTGAGCAGCGCGGGCGACGGCGGCGCGGGCGCCACCAGCGACAGGTCCGCCGCGCGCACCCACTCCGACACGCCGTGTCCTACAGTATACAGTGTGTACCGGGCGGCGGCGCCTGCAGCGCGGCCAGGAACAGGCTGAGCAGCGCGGGCGACGGCGGCGCGGGCGCCACCAGCGACAGGTCCGCCGCGCGCACCCACTCCGACACGCCGTGTCCTACAGTATACAGTGTGTACCGGGCGGCGGCGCCTGCAGCGCGGCCAGGAACAGGCTGAGCAGCGCGGGCGACGGCGGCGCGGGCGCCACCAGCGACAGGTCCGCCGCGCGCACCCACTCCGACACGCCGTGTCCTACAGTATACAGTGTGTACCGGGCGGCGGCGCCTGCAGCGCGGCCAGGAACAGGCTGAGCAGCGCGGGCGACGGCGGCGCGGGCGCCACCAGCGACAGGTCCGCCGCGCGCACCCACTCCGACACGCCGTGTCCTACAGTATACAGTGTGTACCGGGCGGCGGCGCCTGCAGCGCGGCCAGGAACAGGCTGAGCAGCGCGGGCGACGGCGGCGCGGGCGCCACCAGCGACAGGTCCGCCGCGCGCACCCACTCCGACACGCCGTGTCCTACAGTATACAGTGTGTACCGGGCGGCGGCGCCTGCAGCGCGGCCAGGAACAGGCTGAGCAGCGCGGGCGACGGCGGCGCGGGCGCCACCAGCGACAGGTCCGCCGCGCGCACCCACTCCGACACGCCGTGTCCTACAGTATACAGTGTGTACCGGGCGGCGGCGCCTGCAGCGCGGCCAGGAACAGGCTGAGCAGCGCGGGCGACGGCGGCGCGGGCGCCACCAGCGACAGGTCCGCCGCGCGCACCCACTCCGACACGCCGTGTCCTACAGTATACAGTGTGTACCGGGCGGCGGCGCCTGCAGCGCGGCCAGGAACAGGCTGAGCAGCGCGGGCGACGGCGGCGCGGGCGCCACCAGCGACAGGTCCGCCGCGCGCACCCACTCCGACACGCCGTGTCCTACAGTATACAGTGTGTACCGGGCGGCGGCGCCTGCAGCGCGGCCAGGAACAGGCTGAGCAGCGCGGGCGACGGCGGCGCGGGCGCCACCAGCGACAGGTCCGCCGCGCGCACCCACTCCGACACGCCGTGTCCTACAGTATACAGTGTGTACCGGGCGGCGGCGCCTGCAGCGCGGCCAGGAACAGGCTGAGCAGCGCGGGCGACGGCGGCGCGGGCGCCACCAGCGACAGGTCCGCCGCGCGCACCCACTCCGACACGCCGTGTCCTACAGTATACAGTGTGTACCGGGCGGCGGCGCCTGCAGCGCGGCCAGGAACAGGCTGAGCAGCGCGGGCGACGGCGGCGCGGGCGCCACCAGCGACAGGTCCGCCGCGCGCACCCACTCCGACACGCCGTGTCCTACAGTATACAGTGTGTACCGGGCGGCGGCGCCTGCAGCGCGGCCAGGAACAGGCTGAGCAGCGCGGGCGACGGCGGCGCGGGCGCCACCAGCGACAGGTCCGCCGCGCGCACCCACTCCGACACGCCGTGTCCTACAGTATACAGTGTGTACCGGGCGGCGGCGCCTGCAGCGCGGCCAGGAACAGGCTGAGCAGCGCGGGCGACGGCGGCGCGGGCGCCACCAGCGACAGGTCCGCCGCGCGCACCCACTCCGACACGCCGTGTCCTACAGTATACAGTGTGTACCGGGCGGCGGCGCCTGCAGCGCGGCCAGGAACAGGCTGAGCAGCGCGGGCGACGGCGGCGCGGGCGCCACCAGCGACAGGTCCGCCGCGCGCACCCACTCCGACACGCCGTGTCCTACAGTATACAGTGTGTACCGGGCGGCGGCGCCTGCAGCGCGGCCAGGAACAGGCTGAGCAGCGCGGGCGACGGCGGCGCGGGCGCCACCAGCGACAGGTCCGCCGCGCGCACCCACTCCGACACGCCGTGTCCTACAGTATACAGTGTGTACCGGGCGGCGGCGCCTGCAGCGCGGCCAGGAACAGGCTGAGCAGCGCGGGCGACGGCGGCGCGGGCGCCACCAGCGACAGGTCCGCCGCGCGCACCCACTCCGACACGCCGTGTCCTACAGTATACAGTGTGTACCGGGCGGCGGCGCCTGCAGCGCGGCCAGGAACAGGCTGAGCAGCGCGGGCGACGGCGGCGCGGGCGCCACCAGCGACAGGTCCGCCGCGCGCACCCACTCCGACACGCCGTGTCCTACAGTATACAGTGTGTACCGGGCGGCGGCGCCTGCAGCGCGGCCAGGAACAGGCTGAGCAGCGCGGGCGACGGCGGCGCGGGCGCCACCAGCGACAGGTCCGCCGCGCGCACCCACTCCGACACGCCGTGTCCTACAGTATACAGTGTGTACCGGGCGGCGGCGCCTGCAGCGCGGCCAGGAACAGGCTGAGCAGCGCGGGCGACGGCGGCGCGGGCGCCACCAGCGACAGGTCCGCCGCGCGCACCCACTCCGACACGCCGTGTCCTACAGTATACAGTGTGTACCGGGCGGCGGCGCCTGCAGCGCGGCCAGGAACAGGCTGAGCAGCGCGGGCGACGGCGGCGCGGGCGCCACCAGCGACAGGTCCGCCGCGCGCACCCACTCCGACACGCCGTGTCCTACAGTATACAGTGTGTACCGGGCGGCGGCGCCTGCAGCGCGGCCAGGAACAGGCTGAGCAGCGCGGGCGACGGCGGCGCGGGCGCCACCAGCGACAGGTCCGCCGCGCGCACCCACTCCGACACGCCGTGTCCTACAGTATACAGTGTGTACCGGGCGGCGGCGCCTGCAGCGCGGCCAGGAACAGGCTGAGCAGCGCGGGCGACGGCGGCGCGGGCGCCACCAGCGACAGGTCCGCCGCGCGCACCCACTCCGACACGCCGTGTCCTACAGTATACAGTGTGTACCGGGCGGCGGCGCCTGCAGCGCGGCCAGGAACAGGCTGAGCAGCGCGGGCGACGGCGGCGCGGGCGCCACCAGCGACAGGTCCGCCGCGCGCACCCACTCCGACACGCCGTGTCCTACAGTATACAGTGTGTACCGGGCGGCGGCGCCTGCAGCGCGGCCAGGAACAGGCTGAGCAGCGCGGGCGACGGCGGCGCGGGCGCCACCAGCGACAGGTCCGCCGCGCGCACCCACTCCGACACGCCGTGTCCTACAGTATACAGTGTGTACCGGGCGGCGGCGCCTGCAGCGCGGCCAGGAACAGGCTGAGCAGCGCGGGCGACGGCGGCGCGGGCGCCACCAGCGACAGGTCCGCCGCGCGCACCCACTCTGATACTCCGCCGCCATTCAGCGCGCGCTTCTCCGCTGAGACACACAATACAACATGTTGAAGAACCATAGACAATAAAACGTTTTCGAAACTTAAGCGGCGATTACACTGCTTCGGTCGCGTAATGCGGTCGCCGAACTTGTTTCGAACTGCTTCGGCCAACGACTGCACTATTAGTCTGCACTACGCACATTAGTCTGTCCGCCGACTTCGGTCACATACATAGGTCACAGCAGCCGTCGGTCGCGGAATGCGGTCGCCGAACTTGTTTCGAACTGCTTCGGCCAACGACTGCACTATTAGTCTGCACTACGCACATTAGTCTGTCCGCAGACTTCGGTCAGATACATAGGTCACAGCAGCCGTCGGTCGCGGAATGCGGTCGCCGAACTTGTTTCGAACTGCTTCGGCCAACGACTGCACTATTAGTCTGCACTACGCACATTAGTCTGTCCGCAGACTTCGGTCACATACATAGGTCACAGCAGCCGTCGGTCGCGGAATGCGGTCGCCGAACTTGTTTCGAACTGCTTCGGCCAACGACTGCACTATTAGTCTGCACTACGCACATTAGTCTGTCCGCAGACTTCGGTCACATACATAGGTCACAGCAGCCGTCGGTCGCGGAATGCGGTCGCCGAACTTGTTTCGAACTGCTTCGGCCAACGACTGCACTATTAGTCTGCACTACGCACATTAGTCTGTCCGCCGACTTCGGTCACATACATAGGTCATAGCAACCGCCGGTCGCGGAATGCGGCCAGCTACCATCGTCGTTGCACTGCTGCGGTTATTGTAGCTGCCGCCGGGTGTATAATACCATTTTTTTATAACACACGCGCGGTAGTTAAACCGCAAGATCGTTACTATACTATAAGTCTAATGATTTTATAACGTGTGATACCCGTCGTGCATTTTGTTTACTCGAGAATTACCTCTCCTTATAAAAATCCGAACCAACAATTGAGGGACTCCAAGCTCCAATTGACCTTCGATCCGTAACGGTCCGTTTTTTATTGTTTTTTATGGCTTATCGTATGAACAACAACGAGGTTTACCGAAATAGTATCCCATGTTTACTTCAAAACTCACCGTTTTCGAGATATATGGCACTAAACTTTGGCAATGAGTTAAAAATAAAATCTCTCGTACGTTAATAGAGACGTCAATAAGGAACAGTTATATGTAGATTTCATATATAAAAGTGCATAAACAACATACTAATATAGAAAACAGAGCTTTTATGGACCATGTTTGAATGTGGACTATGAAGAAATATTTTTTTTTTTCAAAATTATCTTCGTGCAAATGTAGATAAAGAATTGGAGAACTTATAAACGTTTGTGCCATAAATACATCTATAGTTTTCAGGAATATCCATTCAGGAATCAAAAGTGGTCAAAAAGCGCGTGGAGCCCCTTAAGAAAGAAAACAATGAAAGCTAAATCTACTTACACAGTTGTAGTAATTCATTGGCCCATTGCAAGTTTGTTGGATCCAAATGCGCAGCCAAGGTGGCACACGGTATCCGGCAACCTGGAAAAATATTCAACATTATAAACATAACCACAGGTAGCGTGACCACATTGCGTACAGTCAAGGCCTGGTAGCGCGACCACAGCGTCAGCGGCAGGGTTGGCGGCATCAGCCTCTGTCTGGTCGCGACCCCGAGACTACAGAGAGTACATTGACCGTCTCTGACCGCTCTGCTAAGAGTGTGGCGACGAAGGCACTGACCGTCGTCGCCCGAGGCGGTGGCGAGGCGCGCGGCGAGGTGCTCGCGCAGCGCCGTGCGCGCCGCCGGCGACAGGTAGCGCGACCACAGCGTCAGCAGCTCAAGGGTCAGCGGCATTAGACGCTGGTCGCGGCCCTGTTATAAACCTCACTGTTACTATACTGAGCAGAACCAATCTCATTCTGCCGACACGTGCAACTGCCGCAAGATAAACAATTTTACTATTAGATTAATCAGATTTGCTGTTCATGGCACTGTACAACTGAAAAACTTTTAATAAGAACTGTCATTGTGGGTTGCAGAGTACGAAAACGAATACAAAACCTTTATATGGAGAGCGGGGCTGAAAGTGCCGGGGGTAAGTTGTTCCGATGATAATAGGAACGCAAGTAAAATACGAAGCAATTTGTATGATGTTTGTCGCGAAACGTTATGACACTATGCCGTTGCAGGTGCCGTTTAAGTTGCTTCCATTTTGGTAAAATAGTAGTAATGAAAAAAAAAACAAAATCGACGGAACAACGAACCCCACGAAATAATATATTTTTGCTTTCTTGATAACTGCGTTGATATTGCACAAAAAATAAACACATATAATATTTTGTATTTAAAAAGGACAGAACAACCAGCCCCATAACGGGGATAGATGTTCCGTTCCGATCGATCTCATAAAAAAACATTTTATTATAAGAAAACTGTTTAACGATGCACAAAATAATATCGCTATTCAGAAACTCCAATAATCATTCTTTAAATATGTGCGTAAGTCACACAATATAATTATTCACTATTTTCATAGCTCAATTTTGTATTTTATGAAAATCGGCACTTTCAGCCCCGCTCTCCCTACTATTCAAACGCGCGCCATAATTTGTGGGAATGGGACACCTCTGCTGCGCTCTCTGCCGCAACAATCATGTGGTAAGTGAAAATGGGTCCCGTTGCCACATCTCATGGCCTCGCGCGCAGCGAGCGTTTAATAAGCATATAGTGAGGATCTCTACTAATAATACGTCAATAGATAAGCCAGTATAGTTACCTGTGCATTGTCCGCTAAACTGTAGTAGTAATCCAAAATGAAAGTGACGTCAGAGTAGTCAACAATTCTGGCGACGCTGGTCAGAAGCACCAAGCACTGCAGGTCGCGCGCGTCGCCGGCCGCGGCCAGGTGCGTGCTCGCCGCGTCCACGACGCGGTGGCTGCAACCACGCTTCCAGTCAATGTACACACGGACACCCAACAGATCGACGCATAAAGTAAACTTGTCAACATGTGCACGGGGAACTATCTCTAAGGAGTCGGTCTATAGTATCATGATTAAAAAGTTTGTCTCACTTTATGCACTTGGAGGTCTTGGCGAGCAGCGAGCACGCCTTCTGCAGATGCCTGCGCATGTTGTGTCGCGTGATGGCCGCCAGGAACTGCCACGGCAGCGGGCTCTCGTGCCCGACGGTCGAGTGCTTCTGCAGGCGGTCTACCGCCACTTGCTGGATCAGGGTTACCACTTGCTCTTGGACCTGGAAGGGAATGAACGAACTAACACGTGGGATAGGAGACAATGTTCTGTAATAAACTTACTACAGAGATAGAGAGGACGTATAAGAGATGGGTGGACGAAATCGTCCAAGTAACTGGGAAAACCTGGTAAAGACTTGCAATAGCGAATTTTGGAGGAGACCGTTGCGAAAAGGCAGACAGACAATTAACTCCAGTGTTATCAAACGTAAAGTAAAAATACATATAAAACTGCCAATCGTTTATTTATGGTATGATTTGTGTGAACAAAGGGCAATTTTATTTATTAAAGTTACAAAACGTTACAAACAGTCTTAGCTTTTCGGTGAAGGAAAACATCGTGAGAAAACCGTCCTAATCCCAACAAGGTCTAGATTTCCCTGTCAGTTGGAAGGTCAGATGGTAATAGCATTAAACTAATACCTACGCCAAATCTTAGGATCAGATGCCAATGCGGAACCCGGAAGCGGCTCCTTTAGGGTACAACCGGGAAAACGGGATGAGAAGGTACTGCAGTCTCCCAAGAGGTCAATGATTGAGAATTGTAGACGTACCTTGGTTTCAGGGTCGCTCATCTGGTGCAAGGGACCAGACAGGAAGGCGTCGAAGACGGCGTCGCTGGGCTGCCTGGTCACCAGCTCCCCCAGCGCGGCGATGGCCGCCGACCGCACCAGGATGCTCGCATCACGGCACAGACTCACTAGGATCTAAATACCAAATATTCAATAAAACACTGTCGTTGCGGTTACATAAATCGACATTCATATCTTAAATCCTTCATAGAAGTTCATCAAAAAACTAAAATGCAGCTAGAGTACGTTTTTTATAAACTGCCACTTTGACATTTGTGTTTGCAAGAAAGGGAAAATAGTTATTTATGCTACGAGTGTGGACGCACCGTCGCGCGCTCGTCGCTCACGCAGCGCATGCCACCATCAGACACACCGCTCTGTACTACACAACAAGTATGGCATACCCCGAGGTCGTTGGGCTGCGGCGGGCCTGCGCTGAGCTCGCGCTGCACTAACGCAACGGCCGCCTTGCGCACCGCCGCGCGCTCGTCGCTCACGCAGCGCATGCCACCATCAGACACACCGCTCTGTACTACACAACAAGTATGGCATACCCCGAGGTCGTTGGGCTGCGGCGGGCCTGCGCTGAGCTCGCGCTGCACTAACGCAACGGCCGCCTTGCGCACCGCCGCGCGCTCGTCGCTCACGCAGCGCATGCCACCATCAGACACACCGCTCTGTACTACACAACAAGTATGGCATACCCCGAGGTCGTTGGGCTGCGGCGGGCCTGCGCTGAGCTCGCGCTGCACTAACGCAACGGCCGCCTTGCGCACCGCCGCGCGCTCGTCGCTCACGCAGCGCATGCCACCATCAGACACACCGCTCTGTACTACACAACAAGTATGGCATACCCCGAGGTCGTTGGGCTGCGGCGGGCCTGCGCTGAGCTCGCGCTGCACTAACGCAACGGCCGCCTTGCGCACCGCCGCGCGCTCGTCGCTCACGCAGCGCATGCCACCATCAGACACACCGCTCTGTACTACACAACAAGTATGGCATACCCCGAGGTCGTTGGGCTGCGGCGGGCCTGCGCTGAGCTCGCGCTGCACTAACGCAACGGCCGCCTTGCGCACCGCCGCGCGCTCGTCGCTCACGCAGCGCATGCCACCATCAGACACACCGCTCTGTACTACACAACAAGTATGGCATACCCCGAGGTCGTTGGGCTGCGGCGGGCCTGCGCTGAGCTCGCGCTGCACTAACGCAACGGCCGCCTTGCGCACCGCCGCGCGCTCGTCGCTCACGCAGCGCATGCCACCATCAGACACACCGCTCTGTACTACACAACAAGTATGGCATACCCCGAGGTCGTTGGGCTGCGGCGGGCCTGCGCTGAGCTCGCGCTGCACTAACGCAACGGCCGCCTTGCGCACCGCCGCGCGCTCGTCGCTCACGCAGCGCATGCCACCATCAGACACACCGCTCTGTACTACACAACAAGTATGGCATACCCCGAGGTCGTTGGGCTGCGGCGGGCCTGCGCTGAGCTCGCGCTGCACTAACGCAACGGCCGCCTTGCGCACCGCCGCGCGCTCGTCGCTCACGCAGCGCATGCCACCATCAGACACACCGCTCTGTACTACACAACAAGTATGGCATACCCCGAGGTCGTTGGGCTGCGGCGGGCCTGCGCTGAGCTCGCGCTGCACTAACGCAACGGCCGCCTTGCGCACCGCCGCGCGCTCGTCGCTCACGCAGCGCATGCCACCATCAGACACACCGCTCTGTACTACACAACAAGTATGGCATACCCCGAGGTCGTTGGGCTGCGGCGGGCCTGCGCTGAGCTCGCGCTGCACTAACGCAACGGCCGCCTTGCGCACCGCCGCGCGCTCGTCGCTCACGCAGCGCATGCCACCATCAGACACACCGCTCTGTACTACACAACAAGTATGGCATACCCCGAGGTCGTTGGGCTGCGGCGGGCCTGCGCTGAGCTCGCGCTGCACTAACGCAACGGCCGCCTTGCGCACCGCCGCGCGCTCGTCGCTCACGCAGCGTATGCCACCATCAGACACACCGCTCTGTACTACACAACAAGTATGGCATACCCCGAGGTCGTTGGGCTGCGGCGGGCCTGCGCTGAGCTCGCGCTGCACTAACGCAACGGCCGCCTTGCGCACCGCCGCGCGCTCGTCGCTCACGCAGCGCATGCCACCATCAGACACACCGCTCTGTACTACACAACAAGTATGGCATACCCCGAGGTCGTTGGGCTGCGGCGGGCCTGCGCTGAGCTCGCGCTGCACTAACGCAACGGCCGCCTTGCGCACCGCCGCGCGCTCGTCGCTCACGCAGCGCATGCCACCATCAGACACACCGCTCTGTACTACACAACAAGTATGGCATACCCCGAGGTCGTTGGGCTGCGGCGGGCCTGCGCTGAGCTCGCGCTGCACTAACGCAACGGCCGCCTTGCGCACCGCCGCGCGCTCGTCGCTCACGCAGCGCATGCCACCATCAGACACACCGCTCTGTACTACACAACAAGTATGGCATACCCCGAGGTCGTTGGGCTGCGGCGGGCCTGCGCTGAGCTCGCGCTGCACTAACGCAACGGCCGCCTTGCGCACCGCCGCGCGCTCGTCGCTCACGCAGCGCATGCCACCATCAGACACACCGCTCTGTACTACACAACAAGTATGGCATACCCCGAGGTCGTTGGGCTGCGGCGGGCCTGCGCTGAGCTCGCGCTGCACTAACGCAACGGCCGCCTTGCGCACCGCCGCGCGCTCGTCGCTCACGCAGCGCATGCCACCATCAGACACACCGCTCTGTACTACACAACAAGTATGGCATACCCCGAGGTCGTTGGGCTGCGGCGGGCCTGCGCTGAGCTCGCGCTGCACTAACGCAACGGCCGCCTTGCGCACCGCCGCGCGCTCGTCGCTCACGCAGCGCATGCCACCATCAGACACACCGCTCTGTACTACACAACAAGTATGGCATACCCCGAGGTCGTTGGGCTGCGGCGGGCCTGCGCTGAGCTCGCGCTGCACTAACGCAACGGCCGCCTTGCGCACCGCCGCGCGCTCGTCGCTCACGCAGCGCATGCCACCATCAGACACACCGCTCTGTACTACACAACAAGTATGGCATACCCCGAGGTCGTTGGGCTGCGGCGGGCCTGCGCTGAGCTCGCGCTGCACTAACGCAACGGCCGCCTTGCGCACCGCCGCGCGCTCGTCGCTCACGCAGCGCATGCCACCATCAGACACACCGCTCTGTACTACACAACAAGTATGGCATACCCCGAGGTCGTTGGGCTGCGGCGGGCCTGCGCTGAGCTCGCGCTGCACTAACGCAACGGCCGCCTTGCGCACCGCCGCGCGCTCGTCGCTCACGCAGCGCATGCCACCATCAGACACACCGCTCTGTACTACACAACAAGTATGGCATACCCCGAGGTCGTTGGGCTGCGGCGGGCCTGCGCTGAGCTCGCGCTGCACTAACGCAACGGCCGCCTTGCGCACCGCCGCGCGCTCGTCGCTCACGCAGCGCATGCCACCATCAGACACACCGCTCTGTACTACACAACAAGTATGGCATACCCCGAGGTCGTTGGGCTGCGGCGGGCCTGCGCTGAGCTCGCGCTGCACTAACGCAACGGCCGCCTTGCGCACCGCCGCGCGCTCGTCGCTCACGCAGCGCATGCCACCATCAGACACACCGCTCTGTACTACACAACAAGTATGGCATACCCCGAGGTCGTTGGGCTGCGGCGGGCCTGCGCTGAGCTCGCGCTGCACTAACGCAACGGCCGCCTTGCGCACCGCCGCGCGCTCGTCGCTCACGCAGCGCATGCCACCATCAGACACACCGCTCTGTACTACACAACAAGTATGGCATACCCCGAGGTCGTTGGGCTGCGGCGGGCCTGCGCTGAGCTCGCGCTGCACTAACGCAACGGCCGCCTTGCGCACCGCCGCGCGCTCGTCGCTCACGCAGCGCATGCCACCATCAGACACACCGCTCTGTACTACACAACAAGTATGGCATACCCCGAGGTCGTTGGGCTGCGGCGGGCCTGCGCTGAGCTCGCGCTGCACTAACGCAACGGCCGCCTTGCGCACCGCCGCGCGCTCGTCGCTCACGCAGCGCATGCCACCATCAGACACACCGCTCTGTACTACACAACAAGTATGGCATACCCCGAGGTCGTTGGGCTGCGGCGGGCCTGCGCTGAGCTCGCGCTGCACTAACGCAACGGCCGCCTTGCGCACCGCCGCGCGCTCGTCGCTCACGCAGCGCATGCCACCATCAGACACACCGCTCTGTACTACACAACAAGTATGGCATACCCCGAGGTCGTTGGGCTGCGGCGGGCCTGCGCTGAGCTCGCGCTGCACTAACGCAACGGCCGCCTTGCGCACCGCCGCGCGCTCGTCGCTCACGCAGCGCATGCCACCATCAGACACACCGCTCTGTACTACACAACAAGTATGGCATACCCCGAGGTCGTTGGGCTGCGGCGGGCCTGCGCTGAGCTCGCGCTGCACTAACGCAACGGCCGCCTTGCGCACCGCCGCGCGCTCGTCGCTCACGCAGCGCATGCCACCATCAGACACACCGCTCTGTACTACACAACAAGTATGGCATACCCCGAGGTCGTTGGGCTGCGGCGGGCCTGCGCTGAGCTCGCGCTGCACTAACGCAACGGCCGCCTTGCGCACCGCCGCGCGCTCGTCGCTCACGCAGCGCATGCCACCATCAGACACACCGCTCTGTACTACACAACAAGTATGGCATACCCCGAGGTCGTTGGGCTGCGGCGGGCCTGCGCTGAGCTCGCGCTGCACTAACGCAACGGCCGCCTTGCGCACCGCCGCGCGCTCGTCGCTCACGCAGCGCGCCGCTACCACCATCAAGCGGGAGACCGCGCCGGAACCGTTCAGCTCCTGTATTAAACAATAGTACATTACTACAAATGCCGGGGAGGAAGGGATTGCCTGCAGAGTGTGATATAACCGAAGTATGTACAGTGCTTTTCTGAAAAAAATGCTAAGAAATTTGAAAATCACAAGAAATAAAACAAGTAAAATTCTAAAATCCAGTAACAAAACTGCTGCTGATCCGACATCGCCGCGCCCGGCGCCGAGTGGCGACGCTGCATATAGGCTGGCGGCGAACGCGTCAACAATTTTGAAACACGCCGGCAATTTCCTATAGAAATCCCATTACCGACCTGTAAATTCATGCCGCTCATAACGCTGTGTTTCGCAGTCTATTTTCGCAAACATAAGGTCTACATTTCTGAGCATGTTTGAGAAAAACAATATTTAATATAATTCATTTCCAACTAAAACATTTACATGTAAATTTCAATATCACGACCGATCATTGATCACGCACTGCCAGCGGTAGTTATAAATAATTAACTTTTCTCTCTCAAGGAATTCCCAGGGGTCCCCGCACAAGGATTCGCCTGTATCGCGGTATGGTGCGTTTGCTTTTTTTTATATATTTTTTTTAATATAAATATAGTGGGACAATTCACACCAATTAATCTAGTCCCAAACTAGGCAAAGCCTGTACTATGGGTACTAGACAACGGATAAACATACTTATATAGATAAATACATACTTAAATAGATATTAAACATCCAAGACTCGAGAAGAAATATTCATATTCATCATACAAATATCGAACCCGGGACCTCAAGCATTCAATATTCTCTTTGCCTCAAGCTTCATAGTCAGGTTCTCTAACTACTAGGCTATTCGGTCGTCATACTACTAAGCTTTTTCTCTGATACCTATTTTTTTTATACTCGTCGACTTTAATGTTTGAATTAAGACTTCGTACACCAAACACACACCAAACTATAATAACTCAACTGAAAAAAATATTTCAAAACTATTTAGACAACTAAAATAAATTCGATCAATCACGTGGCGTCTTTACTGAACTATAATTAATTTGATCAATAGCACTTCGCCTTGGCTACAGTAGAAAAGACATCAACGACGTTGAGCCGAATCTTCTTGCACTTCGTTTCAGCAGGGCTTAGATTTTCAATAGCTACCAAGTTTGTTTAATTATTTCATTTGACTCGTAGAAAAACTATTGTATACAATAGTTATACAATTAGCTCTTATTTAAGCCCTCATTGTTTAACCATTGTACAAAATATTATACTGCGTGTGTCAACATTTCCACAGCAACCAATGCACGCACACGCTCAACACATCTCCCACGTGGGTACATTGGTCAGCTGCGTGTATCCACATTCCTCACTGCGGCGCACGCGGCCCACGCTACGCACGAAACGGGGTTTGTGCTACGCAGTTGGGGCCACTTTTCCACAACAACCCACGGGCGCGCTGTGCACGTAGCGTGGACAGCGTGGGTCGCAGTGGAGCTTCGCCTGCCACGGCCGCTATCGTGTGCGTGGGCGCACTTCGGAACAGGCCACGCGTGTATCAGTGACGTCATTTCGGGCATAGCGGGCTCGTACACTGCTGTGGAAGTATCTGCCTCCATTTTGGTACGAAGCGTTTTTGTACCCACGTGCGTAGCTCGACCGTGCGCAGCAGTGGGGTTCTGGCCTAAGAGTGGTGCGATTCACGATCGGGATTTCTCGGTTACTGTACCTTCTTGATCTTGATCAATCTTGTTTGTGCGGACGTCAGCTGGCCAGACACGACAAGCTAACATATTGCGCTAAGTGTGTGAAGTTGTTCGACCGATTCATGGATCCTGGGAATACATGTGTGGAAATTGGAAGCTGTATGAACACGTTACATACCGCTGTCGCGTCTCGAAGCGGCGCGCGCGCGCTGCCGAGGCAGTCGGTGAGCAGCGTGAGCGCGCGCGTGCGCAGCGTGCTCGACACGTCGCTCACGCGCTCGTACACGGCGCGCAGCAACTCCGCGTGGGGCACCACGTGCGGCCGCTGCCGCAGCAGGCCCGCTATGTATGAACACGTTACACACCGCTGTCGCGTCTCGAAGCGGCGCGCGCGCGCTGCCGAGGCAGTCGGTGAGCAGCGTGAGCGCGCGCGTGCGCAGCGTGCTCGACACGTCGCTCACGCGCTCGTACACGGCGCGCAGCAACTCCGCGTGGGGCACCACGTGCGGCCGCTGCCGCAGCAGGCCCGCTATGTATGAACACGTTACACACCGCTGTCGCGTCTCGAAGCGGCGCGCGCGCGCTGCCGAGGCAGTCGGTGAGCAGCGTGAGCGCGCGCGTGCGCAGCGTGCTCGACACGTCGCTCACGCGCTCGTACACGGCGCGCAGCAACTCCGCGTGGGGCACCACGTGCGGCCGCTGCCGCAGCAGGCCCGCTATGTATGAACACGTTACACACCGCTGTCGCGTCTCGAAGCGGCGCGCGCGCGCTGCCGAGGCAGTCGGTGAGCAGCGTGAGCGCGCGCGTGCGCAGCGTGCTCGACACGTCGCTCACGCGCTCGTACACGGCGCGCAGCAACTCCGCGTGGGGCACCACGTGCGGCCGCTGCCGCAGCAGGCCCGCTATGTATGAACACGTTACACACCGCTGTCGCGTCTCGAAGCGGCGCGCGCGCGCTGCCGAGGCAGTCGGTGAGCAGCGTGAGCGCGCGCGTGCGCAGCGTGCTCGACACGTCGCTCACGCGCTCGTACACGGCGCGCAGCAACTCCGCGTGGGGCACCACGTGCGGCCGCTGCCGCAGCAGGCCCGCTATGTATGAACACGTTACACACCGCTGTCGCGTCTCGAAGCGGCGCGCGCGCGCTGCCGAGGCAGTCGGTGAGCAGCGTGAGCGCGCGCGTGCGCAGCGTGCTCGACACGTCGCTCACGCGCTCGTACACGGCGCGCAGCAACTCCGCGTGGGGCACCACGTGCGGCCGCTGCCGCAGCAGGCCCGCTATGTATGAACACGTTACACACCGCTGTCGCGTCTCGAAGCGGCGCGCGCGCGCTGCCGAGGCAGTCGGTGAGCAGCGTGAGCGCGCGCGTGCGCAGCGTGCTCGACACGTCGCTCACGCGCTCGTACACGGCGCGCAGCAACTCCGCGTGGGGCACCACGTGCGGCCGCTGCCGCAGCAGGCCCGCTATGTATGAACACGTTACACACCGCTGTCGCGTCTCGAAGCGGCGCGCGCGCGCTGCCGAGGCAGTCGGTGAGCAGCGTGAGCGCGCGCGTGCGCAGCGTGCTCGACACGTCGCTCACGCGCTCGTACACGGCGCGCAGCAACTCCGCGTGGGGCACCACGTGCGGCCGCTGCCGCAGCAGGCCCGCTATGTATGAACACGTTACACACCGCTGTCGCGTCTCGAAGCGGCGCGCGCGCGCTGCCGAGGCAGTCGGTGAGCAGCGTGAGCGCGCGCGTGCGCAGCGTGCTCGACACGTCGCTCACGCGCTCGTACACGGCGCGCAGCAACTCCGCGTGGGGCACCACGTGCGGCCGCTGCCGCAGCAGGCCCGCTATGTATGAACACGTTACACACCGCTGTCGCGTCTCGAAGCGGCGCGCGCGCGCTGCCGAGGCAGTCGGTGAGCAGCGTGAGCGCGCGCGTGCGCAGCGTGCTCGACACGTCGCTCACGCGCTCGTACACGGCGCGCAGCAACTCCGCGTGGGGCACCACGTGCGGCCGCTGCCGCAGCAGGCCCGCTATGTATGAACACGTTACACACCGCTGTCGCGTCTCGAAGCGGCGCGCGCGCGCTGCCGAGGCAGTCGGTGAGCAGCGTGAGCGCGCGCGTGCGCAGCGTGCTCGACACGTCGCTCACGCGCTCGTACACGGCGCGCAGCAACTCCGCGTGGGGCACCACGTGCGGCCGCTGCCGCAGCAGGCCCGCTATGTATGAACACGTTACACACCGCTGTCGCGTCTCGAAGCGGCGCGCGCGCGCTGCCGAGGCAGTCGGTGAGCAGCGTGAGCGCGCGCGTGCGCAGCGTGCTCGACACGTCGCTCACGCGCTCGTACACGGCGCGCAGCAACTCCGCGTGGGGCACCACGTGCGGCCGCTGCCGCAGCAGGCCCGCTATGTATGAACACGTTACACACCGCTGTCGCGTCTCGAAGCGGCGCGCGCGCGCTGCCGAGGCAGTCGGTGAGCAGCGTGAGCGCGCGCGTGCGCAGCGTGCTCGACACGTCGCTCACGCGCTCGTACACGGCGCGCAGCAACTCCGCGTGGGGCACCACGTGCGGCCGCTGCCGCAGCAGGCCCGTTATGTATGAACACGTTACACACCGCTGTCGCGTCTCGAAGCGGCGCGCGCGCGCTGCCGAGGCAGTCGGTGAGCAGCGTGAGCGCGCGCGTGCGCAGCGTGCTCGACACGTCGCTCACGCGCTCGTACACGGCGCGCAGCAACTCCGCGTGGGGCACCACGTGCGGCCGCTGCCGCAGCAGGCCCGCTATGTATGAACACGTTACACACCGCTGTCGCGTCTCGAAGCGGCGCGCGCGCGCTGCCGAGGCAGTCGGTGAGCAGCGTGAGCGCGCGCGTGCGCAGCGTGCTCGACACGTCGCTCACGCGCTCGTACACGGCGCGCAGCAACTCCGCGTGGGGCACCACGTGCGGCCGCTGCCGCAGCAGGCCCGCTATGTCGTCTTCCGAGGCCACGTCGGGCTGGAAACGGAACTTACGTTATCCTCTAGCCCACGATACAACAAAAATCGACTATGAATGAATCAACTATAGGCACTTAATTATAATTTACATCTTCATGTATTTATGAAATTGAAAAATAATACTTTATCCATAAGTTACGAAGGAAAACGTGGGGTGCTTAATACTTTTGGCCAAGGCTGTAGATAAATGATGCATTTGGTGTTGTCTTTCAAAATCGAATAAAACAAATGCAAATCTATTCTAATCTAGAATGGTATCTCCATGCCGGATGCTTTTTAATAAATAGTTCTTTAGGCGGCTAGATGTCATACTTTATCTAAAGAAATAACTTCCTGGCAAAAATTCCATTCAAACTTTGAAAACGATATTTTTGGAATATAAACCTCGAAATCCAAATGATAAAAAAAATCCTACAAAATTTTCGGGATCTATATCATCTTATAGGGTATCTTCGACACCTGAAAATGTAAAAAAAAATTACTACCGTAATGTAAAAAAGTTATAAAACATGAACTTACATTTGGTTCCTGGCTGTCGTCATCCATCGGCACCGGTTCTTGGACTGGAGTTTCTGCGTTCGCGTTCGCTTTACTCTTTTTGCTTTTCTTCGTATTTTTTGGAGTAGCTATTGAAGCTTGATTTTGATTATTTTCCACAGGGACAGGTGCTTCCGCAGTTTGATTAGCCTCCTCATTATTTACGCCTTGAGTGTTCATTTCGCTAAACATAGCGAATTGTAGATCAATATCGCCTAGCTCTGGCATAGGCCCGGGCAGCTCTGGCAAATCTTGCCCATTATTTAGTAAAGACATAATATAGTCCTCACACTCAGAGTCGAAACCTATAGTCGGATCTTGGATACCAGAGTCTGCTACATTTTCTGGATTCCCTGGCCCGACTACAGAGGAATCTGTACTTTGACTATCTTGGTCATTTTGGATGCCAGATGGACCGACCATGGGGTCATCACAATTTGCAGTTGTTGGGACCTTTTCAATGTCCGACGGGCCAAGAGTCGGATCATCATTGTTCGGCAATGAACCGGTTTCTGAAGCATTTTGAATGCCTGATGCACATGCATCATGATTTTGTACTGGACCGGTAGGGGTGTTTTGGTTGTCTGATGACGGCGCATTATGTTGATTATTAGAAGGGTCAGTTACGGAAGTAACACGGCTTTCAGGTTGATTTGATGATTGAATGGACTCTTGATTTTCCATAATTGCAGGTGCTAGTTTATGAAACCAAATATATACAGAGTATAATAATGTGACATGTAATATTTATATAATATTATGAATAAATGAGTATAGTTAAACAAAAACATATTTATATGAAACAGTACAGAGACACAAAATTAAATTATAATTAAATAATTAGCTTATGAATAGTTTTTAAGCTTTTTCCTTTGGACATCAGACGCAGGCTAGGCTATTTGTATGTAAATCTGTTTAACCCAATACGCCAATATATGTTAGAGTTATATGGGTTTTGGCAATTGGGTACTTTCAGTCAGTTAGACTATCAAAAAATATTGGACACATATTTTTTTGTTTGTCAATTAAACAAAAAATTACGAAGATATAGGCCGTTAAAGTTCCGCGTGACGTCACATTATGATAAAAAGTGTACCATAATATGACGTCACGCGGAACTTTAACGGGCTATATCTTCATCATTTTTTGTTTAATTGACAAACAAAAAAATACGTGTCCAATATTTTTTGATAATCTAACTGACGGGCTAAATAAAATTTTTTAAGAAAAGTAGCCAATTAGTTAAGGGCCCCCTCGGGGCCCAACTTAAAACACAAGGAGAAAAAAAAAAGAGTTATATGGAAGTACATCACAAGTACATGCTTACTTCATTAGTTCATATGACTTGGCAAATGGGTAATCTTGGAATAGGAAAAGTAAATCAGTGAACACACCTGGTTGTGCCGCTAAAATTCGAGGAGCAGTGGATTCTTCAGGATCGTTGTTCAATAACAGAGCAATCAGTTCCTAGAAGAAGTATAACATTATTTAAACAAGATCATTTTTTATTAGATATTTCAAAGGCTTTATTTATCGACATGTAATCATCTGTCACACATGCAATGAAATATTGATGTTACGATCCTTATAATAGGCTGCAAAGTATCAGATTTTCAGTGCGGCGAGTCGAGAGGTCTATAATAATTCAAACAAATTTAAATCCTGCACAGTGACCTTTTATTTCAATATCAATGCCCGACCCGCAATAAAAAAAACCGGCCAAGTGCGTGTCGGACCACGCAAAACGAAGGGTTCCGTGCCTATTAAAAAGGTCGTATCATCACAGAAATCTTACAGCACTTACGTCCTTTTCTTTGAGGAAGGCAGTTTTTCAGCAATATCTCGAAAACCTTAGAACCGATCTTGTTCAAAACATTTTTCGGTGAATGAACTTAATAAGCCCTATGTCTATGAATTGTTTCATATTTTTAAAATACGCCGTTCAAAAATTAGAGGGGACGGACAGACGGACAGATGGACAGACGGACAGACAGACATGACGAAACTATAAGGGTTCCGTTTTTGCCATTTTGGCTACGGAACCCTAAAAATGGAGTGTTTTTATTTCATTGCATGTTTGAGCGAAATGTGGTGTGAAAAGAACTCGTCAGCCTCATATCCCTATCATATCTATATCCTCTTGGTCGACAATCAATATTTTCCCGGCCTCTGCAGTAATCTACTATTCTGATCGCCACATTTGACGAGTGGATACTTCAATAAGTAACATACCAACGCAATATGGCGATGTGCCACTTTGGAAGTGTTGGATAACTTGAGGATCCAGCGGACGATGAAATGATAGGACTTCGCCGGCAGTAAGCTCATTAGACCGATGATCAGCGAGACGCGCGCAGTGCGCACCTCCGCGCGCTCCTATAATTGCAACAAAAATAAAACTATTAAATTGCATTATGTTGTATAATATTTCGATTCATTTATATATATTGTTAAGCCTTCACGTCAGGGACTTATACTGGTATTCATTAGAATTGATATATCTTCCTCTTAGAGCATACATAACTGGAGTAGACTTATGTCGTATTTGCGTACAAGGGGGAAGCATCTTAATAGGATATTGAAACTCAATTGCATATTGAAAGCTTGAAGTGGTTGAACGTTTATAATATCAAGTGCTTACAGCAACATGCGGGCATTTTTATCATCAGTGTTCTCTTGCGAAGCGATTTTGTGAATGACCATTAATCGCTTGTGAAATTGTCTTTGTATGATTTTATGCACATTGTGCAAGGTTTTTCTACAGAGGGGTAAGTTACTGAAAGCAGTGGCGTGCACTCCATAAAGACAGAAAGACACTGTCTACCCTACTATAAATAGGTATGGAATGAAATGATTTTTTCTATTGATAAAAACATTACATTCCATGATAATAATCAATCATAATCAATAATTTTAAAATCTTAGATTAGCCCCATCTGTCCGCTGATCAGTGTATCAATTTGTTATATTTTGATCACTGCAACGCGATGACACGGCGACGGCGCTGCACTAGCGCCGCATACAGTCTAAGCGGCGAAGACGCAAACAAATCATGTCTAAAATATCCATGTATTGCCTCGTAGCGACGCGGGTAAAGTAGTGTGCGCTCCTATAAACGCGCGGCACACTCATGGCACACTATTACCCAACTCACGCACACAAACGTAGCGGAAAGACATTGTCTTTCGTGCCGACCGCCTAACGAAGGCTTCCGAAAAAATCCGAACATGTTTACTTAGCAATTTAAAAACCTTGCATTACTTGAAATAATTTGTTCTAAATACCTTAAATAGGGTGTCATTTCATTTTTGCCGTATGTATTTGAATGATTAAGTTTATTTATTTTTGTTTTTAGTCGCCATTGTTTGTTTGTTGTGAGTGTTTTATTGTGAGAGCGGTAAATAAGAATTGAACGAGTGATAACAAAATGTTACAGTTTGGTTGGAAAAATTGATCATTTCTACTGTGAAAGTTGTCGTAGTGGTGTGTGTGTGCTAAATATTAAAGATAGTGGGTTTTCAAAACTTTCTTTCGCGGAAAAAACGCAATTAATCGAGGAAGGGTACACCGGATTTGGAATTAGTGCAAAAAGAAAAAGATAATTGATATGTGTACAAAACCAATCAATCGATGAATATTTAAGGTGGCTAATCACACCCATAGCCAACACCCATCATATCAATAACGACGCAATGCAACACTTTTGGTAAGTTAGTACCTAGCAAATTGTTTTTGTCTACCCTGTTTAAAAACTCTGTGCACGCCACTGACTGAAAGAAGTTATGTATGCTCCAAGGTCTTCCTGAATTTGTGATATTTTTTCGGTTAGAATATCATAAGAGAGATACCGATATTGATTACTGGTGTTTTTGTACGAAATACCGGTATAATGGTCCCTGCTTCAAGTAACTTGTGGTCATGAAGAGGTAGATCGGGAAAATGTTTGCAAAGCACAAACAACAATACAATTAAATTGTTCTGTAAAAGATCTGTGCTGAAAAGTTATGAACTTTTGTAACACAAATTATAAAAATCAAATTATAAGAAGAAAAAACCGGCCAAGTGCGTGTCGTACCACGCAAAACGAAGGGTTCCGTGCCTATTAAAAAGGTCGTATCGTCACAGAAATTTTACGGCACTTACGTCCTTTTCTTTGAGGAAGGCAGTTTTTCAGCAATATCTCGAAAACCTCTGAACCGATCGTGTTCAAAACAATTTTCGGTGAATGAAATTAATAACCCCTATGTCCATGAATTTTTCCATATTTTTAAAATACACCGTTCAAAAATTAGAGGGGGGGGGACAGAATTTTAGTGACTTTCGGGGCGATTATCTCCGACCCTATTCACTTAATCAAAAAAAATGCTAAGAAACCTTTTATTTATTTTCAAAGACCTATCGATTGATGTGCCACACGGGGGGTCACAATGTTTTTTTTTTTTTACTTTTAGTTTTATGTATGGAGTGCACCCCTAAAAAAATTTTTTTTTGTCATTTTAATTACAAAACTATGTAGCGGCTAACAAAATACACCTATCCTCAAAATTTTATTCAAATACACCTTATAGTTTTCGAGTAAAATGCCTGTGACATACGGACAGACGGACAGACGGACAGACGGACAGACGGACAGACGGACATGACGAAACTATAAGGGTTCCGTTTTTGCCATTTTGGCTACGGAACCCTAAAAAAGGTTAGGCCGTCAAAATTAATTTTTTTTTTATCTTTCTTTCTTCTATACTTTTGTGCTTTGCATAATACAACATTTGTGTTACACACCATACAGAATGTAACACAAAAGCTGACATTGGTTTAAAAAAACCGGCCAAGTGCGTGTCGGACTATGCACAACGAAGGGTATTAAAAAGGTCGTATAGTCACAGAAATCTTACGTCACTTACGTCCTTTCGTATAGGCAAGGAAGTTTTTGAACAATATTTCGAAAACCTTTGAACCAACCTTGAAAAAAAACCTTTTTCAAAATCATTTTCGGTGAAAGAATTTTCCACAGAGGCAGAAATGGAAGGGGACGTCTTTTCAAAGTAGTAATATACACTTTTATTTATTTATAAATTCAGGTCAAACAATAAAATAAAACAATAACAATAAACTTAAGACTAACTTAAGCCTGGTCAAAATGTCCCCCTCGAGTCGTCCCTGGCGCAAAGGTCTCACACTCGCCTTAACCAATACTAATTTATATATATTATGAAATATAAAAAAAAAACTCACCAAACCATCACAAGTGTAGCAGAGGTGCTGTAGAAGGGTGACAAAGCCAGACAGGGCTGCATTTCCATATTTAGTGAGCACTAAGCCTGAGTATGTCACATATGATGCTCGGACTATGTTCTGAAAAGTATAGATGGATACTTTTCAAAATGGTTCTTAAACATTTTTTTTTCTTACAATTGGTCTTTATCCTACAATTGTGCCAACAGCTTAACTTTCTTTCTTTACATGATTACATGCACCCATGAATGTCGATAAACTACCACCAGTTCGGAAAGAAAACCTCTCCCAAGAGAAGAATCGGCTCGGTATGGTATCATTTTTTGAAAATAGTATAAATATATTATAATTTCAATATCACATATTTGAAATCATTTTTGCGATAGATTGCTGGTGCAAGAATTACTGCTATCACTGCCAAATATATATCCGTATTCATAATGTAGGTACTTCTTTCTCTTATAATATGCTTTTGAAATATGTGTATGGTATATGACAGATTTGAATTTAGAGTCAGTAAGTTTGGTAATGTGTTTTGGAATTTTATATAATTTTCCAACGTTTTTTTAGCTTTTACTACTCTGAAAAAAGTTGTTTTTTAACTTCCCTGTGCTTCTGGTAACCTTGGGCTTATCAGTCTTCCTTGGGAATTTGTATAAATTCTTCCTAACATACTATTACCATTATTATTTACGTCACCCTAGGCCGTAAGTGGGATTTTCTGCCTGCTACGCAACGAGAAAATCTCACTTCTTGGGCAAGGCAAGACGTAAAACTTTAGACAAACCATGGGGCGGTAAAGCCCCAGATTGCATATTTATGACCTGCGATCTGGGGCATTCACAAATCCACCACCCTAGGTTTGTAATGTACTATCATTAATAAATAAATAAATAAAATAAATCAGTGTTAGAATATCTATTTCTTTGAAGAATTCCCTCAAAGACTTACGCGACCCCAGGTTATAATAGCCCTTTTGTGTAAAATAAAAACAGTCTAGATCGAGATTGACACTTTAACTCAGCAACTCATTTATTTATTTATTAAGTGTACAAATTAGAATTAGAATAGCCATTTATTGATTATTAATACATTGTTACATAAGAATTTTAATTTGCTACGACATTATGTTTACTTATTTTCACATTAAATTTTAAATGGCCTCTCCATCGGTGAAGAAGGAGGGATGGTAATAAGACTCCATGGGTTACCAACTTACCATGCAGCCCTGCTAGGAGAATATATACAAATACTATCATTTAACTTGAGATTGTATACATGTTTAACTTACATGAGCACTCTTATTATCCACTGAAGCAGCAACTAGTTTAGGCAGCAGACATTTAAACAACAATTGGATAGCGCCTACATTGGGTGTCCCATGCTGTTCACACAACAATATGTCTATCATATCATATATTATTTTTGAAACATGTGCCAGCTCTATTTTATCTGAAATTAGAACAGCATTAAGTACACAATTCAGAACTAATGTTCGTAGAAATTACAAAAATAATTTAAAACCAGAAACTGCAAGATAATCAATATTTTACTCAAGCAAGTTGTAATGATAAATTCATGTGTCAACATATTTACCTATATCAAGTTTGTTGACAATAGCACCCCCAGTAAATTCCACCAGATTACTAAGAATATCCTCAAAATTCATGTCAGCAGGATTCAATTGCAGGGCTACAATAACAGCTCTAAGAGCCTGTACAAATAATGCCACTTCTTTTATCACAGAATTCACCTCCCGAGTCAACTGCTTCAAGTTGAAGTAGTTGTCTTCATTCTCACACAGAACTTTGGGGTAACTTAAGCATCCCAAGGATTGTGCAAACAGTTGAGAATGATAAATGTGATAAGCTTTGTATCCCGGGATGGACAGCATCTTGAAGTATACACGCGCCGCGAGCATGGCCGTGTTCCGGTGATCATGGGACATGACGTTCTTGGTCCCATTATCAATGTAATAAGCTAACACGGCTAACAGCTTCCGAGGGTTAACTTCATGAGATAAGACAGCCCATGACTTCTCTTCATTGGGACCTTTGAGCCAACTGTCCACGGCCGCCATAATTTTGCGAAACACAGACCGTATTTCCAGGTTCTCCAGAATGACGGCATATTCGTCGGGAACCTCTCCAAACTCGAGGAACTCTGCATAGTAAATAGCTTCCACCCACTCATCACTAAGTTCAGCTAACCGTAAATAGTCTAGTTCATGAGTAAGTTTCCTCATTTTTGCAGTTTTGATATACCGTACATCGGACTTATGTCATAGCTTTTATCCAAAATAAGGCTGTTTTAAACAATGTCGTCGACAAAACAAGCTTTAACGCGTTCGGCGCGCGTTATTTTTATTTGTTGAGTGTGTTGTGTTGACCATTTTGTCATTGTCAAAATGTCAATTTGACACATGTTCGTACAGATTAAAAACTTTAGGTCCGAGATACCTGATTAGCTGGCGCCAGACGTTCGAGCGTGGAGAACGGCACAAGCCGTACGAAGTCATAGATAGAGTGAGTTATTAAGGAGCATGAGCAATGGGACTACATCTTCTAGGGGGGGGGGGGGATTTTCTGTGACCCTGCTTGGCCGTCTGGCCGTCCACCGACTTCACTCGTTCGGCGTCGCCTATAGGAATTTAATTTTGCAGGTCGCCGTGCTTCCGTTACCTAGCCACACGGGTCGAAATCACGCGGCGGACTAGTTACAGACCGACGATTTCGTACGAGTGGCGGCAGCTTTCCGGTGGCTGGCAGAGATGTATGGTAAATTGTAGTCAGAGGGCCTACCGCGAAAGGCATTCGAAGTTTTCCCTCTCTGTCAGACTTGCGAGTTCGTACATAAGTGCAACAGAGAGGGAAAACTTCGAATGCCTTTGGCGGTAGGCCCACATAGCGCTATTTGCCCTGGCATTTATAATAATTAGTGTAATTTAAGAATTATTGATTCATATACTAATTATATAAATACAAAATTCTTAATTTGCGTAAAATGTACATAATTTATGATTTAAGGGATGTTGCCTCCCGGTAAGCAATAGTGCCTGTGTTGGGAGATACAAATGATTATTATAAAATAATAATTTTATTAAATGTTCGTTCACCGTGTGTTCTAATTCAAATACTAGGCCAAGAAGCCTTTGCAGCCAATACACGGTAAGTAATACTGACAATCCAACTATAGCTATCTCACTCTGTTATAGAGTAAGAACGCTATAGGTGGTGGTATTACTCACCGTGTATTGGCAGCCTTTTAGTCTTATTACAATAACCAGAGGGCCTACCGCGAAAGGGATTCGAAGTTTTCCCTCTCTGTCAGACTTGCGAGTTTGTACGTAAGTGCAACACAGAGGGAAAACTTTGAATGCTGTTGGCGGTAGGCCCCCAGTATAACCACATTTGTAATAAAAAAATTACAACTTTTATCGCCGTGTGAAGTTAAATAACACTACTAATTTTGTATTCAGTAGTTACATAAAGAATGCAATTATAGTAAATAAATCTAGAAAAGAATTCGGCAGAAACACAAAAATAACACCATACTCTGAATAATCTATTAGTAACAGAACGAACCTTGAATTGACAGTGACAGGAGTTATATTATCCAATCAACTTAACCTAAGCCACTGAAAACGGGAAAAAAAAAAAAAAAAAAAACTTAACCTATCCGTTTACTTTTATATTGAAATGAAGTCGCGTTTATTTCAAAACCCCGACGAATAATTTATTTCAGCACAAATAAACAATGGTGTCAAGAAAGCCGATAAGTTGGTTCCTAACCGATCAGGGTCGCTCGGTTTCCTTTGCCATCATAACTGGTAGCGGTCTCGCTTTAACTGCAGCAAAATTTCTGCCCCACACCTTTCTGCTAGATAAATACAAAGAATTTGTGCATAATTATACGTAAGTTTTGTCAAAAATTACAAACTATATTACACTCAACACGAATAATTTCAATTTATGAATATGCATTTATATTTTTTTAGGGATGGTCGCCCAGATCCTTTGCCAAAGGAGCTAACCGATACATATAAAAAATGCCTCGACATCCTCAATATCTCCGAAGTGCATCGGAAACTAGTTTCACCATTTTCAGTGTTTGGATTTGATTTGTTTCATGCAGGTACAATAATATATTATTTTCTTTTTATTTACAGATAAATAAAATATTATACAATAAAGCCTAATTACTAAATATTTCTACTGCAATTAAGTGAAAGCTGAAACCTAATTTTATTTGAAACAGCATGGCTAGCAGAGAGAGCTAGACTAGACTATCCATATCTTTCTAATTAGAACATTTTAAGAAAGAGAAGGATAACTAATCTCATGCATGATTTTGTGCTAGCCATGTTGTTTGAGAATTTTATTTAGTATAGTATGTGGGTACTGGTATCCGCATCCACTATATCTCTGTCTCTTTATAACTTTTGTAAAAAGAGAGAGAGAAAGATGGATGCAAATCATCGGACCTGACATTAACCGGCCGGCACCTGGGTTCCTATTGAGTTGAATTGGCTTTCTGTTACAGGCAGCTCTAGTTCAAAATATGGTGTAGCCGTTGGGATACCTGTTAATTTTACATACAAATCAGCCTCTGACCTAGAAAATGCTGATATTAAAGTAAGTATAGTATCTAACTCTCTATACAAACAAAGTGGTATGCTGGATTAATATGAAATTGGCCAATATACATATTTTTTTTAACTTTCTAGTCTCATATCTTTTTGTGATATTTATAATATTTTGTCATTTACACTTTATTGTAATAATTTGATGATTTACTATCAATATAGCAACACTGCATTATATATACATTTTAACATGTGGAATCCCAATTACTCATTACATGTAAAAAAAGATTTTTTGTTACAAGATTTTGTAACAAAGAGAGAGGTGGTCTCTTGACCGTGCTCAAAGGCGCCTCAGTGTGCGTGCCTCGCGTAACTTGGATAATATTTTTCAGGTAAATCAGACGAAAATAGACTGGTCATTGGAGGCCGGCCAGAAACTGGCTGACTCACTCATTCTGCCCGAGAGAGTTCAACAGTTTGCCATTTGTAGAGAGATCCTTATGACACAAAACAATAAGGTCCAATATGAAGCAACATATCCCTTCATTTGTGTATTTTTCGTATACAACATAACCCAGTATCTAAACAAGCGGCTGAATCTGTATGCTGGCCCAGCGGCAATGCGTGGAACACTTTATTCAATAGCAGGATTATTTGGTCTGGGCTGTTACTTTCTAATGAAAGATATGACCGAAGTTTACTATGAGACCGAAGTTGACAAAGCTCTGTGTGCTTTAGGCCCTGAGTATGTCAAAGCTGGAGTTATCTTTTATGATAAGATACTGAAAAGGAATCAAGCTTTAAGAGAATTGATGGGGAAGGAAGGAGAGAAAAAGTACAGCAAACTTGGAAATGAAAACTTCTTTCTGAGACAGCCTCGGTTAGCGTTGGTCCATAGAAAGTTATATTTTGAGAGTGAATTGAAGAAGCTTGAAACACAAAACGATGATATTGAGTCACAAGTATAAAGCCAAAAATGGAATTAATTTTCAAGATAGTGCTGGTATATAATAAATGGAAGACGTAATTAATTGTTTATGTGTAGGGCAATCTATCAGTTGAATTAATAGGTCTAGTGTAAATAAATGAGTCCCTGTTGTAATTTTGGCATTTTTCTATGTATTTTCTTTGCGAACTCGGTGGACAGCTGATGAAAATAAAAGGGAATCTAGTACTGAGTGACCTTAGTTTGGTCGGAAGCCATGTATCCTTCGCTTATCAAGACTGGCCGAAAAAATCCGTAATGAATGACCTTTCAAGATGAATTCAACAAATCACATACTCTATAGACCGCTTAACTACACAAGCTTAAATGTTGCTTCAATTAAAAAAAAACCGGTATGTGCGAGTTCAACTCGCGTGGTGAGGGTTCCGTATATAATCTAAATTTCATGAGTGTTTTTTAATACTCAAACTTCTTATAGGTTTTCCTGTAATCTAGGAAAGGAACTATTTTCCATATTTTTTTCAGAATTTTAATCCTAGTAGTTTCGGAGATAAGGGGGGGGGGGGGTGTGGTCAATTTTCGTCTTTTTTCCTAAATTACTTCAAATCTGTTTTTGCTAAAATTATATAAAAAATATATCTGACATGCAAAAAACAACCCCTTTCATTTGATATGGCACACAATACAGTTTGAGAAACTTTTTTTTTTTAATTGTTCAGTTTACCCCCCAAATGTGTCCCCTTTGTTCAGAATTCATTAATTTACTTTACGGAACCCTAAAAAAAACATGCTAGGCTGGGTAGAATAGAATAGAGGGACTAACCCACACATGAGTGACAAAGATGTAAGCATAGACAATACCACAAGTGGGAACGAGATACAATGTCGTATTCCGGAGGGCCTACCGCGCCGCGAAACGAAATTCGTTTTCGTTCGTGTATCTCAGAGGGGCTACCGCGAAACGAAATTCGTTTTCGTTCGTGTATCTCCATCTCTGTCGCTCGAACTAGCAAGTGCAACAGAGATGGAGATACACGAACGAAGACGAATATCGTTTCGCGGTAGGCCCTCAGTCTCTGTCGCACTTGCTAGATCGAGCGACAGAGACGGAGAGACTTCTTAATTTAGTAAGGTTAATTTACCATCGTCCCTTTGGGCATACGCTAGGATAGGACGACATCTATTCTATTCATGAACCTATGATACTCAGGACAAGCTATACGTGCTGCCACAATGAGAGACGGAAAGGCTTCTATGCAGCTAAATTAAGAACTGATCTTAAAATGCCTGATGGCTTACCGTAAACAACCTACTTAATTTGGGCGGGTTGTGGTTTTTTTGCCACAACTTAATAATAAATCAGTCACACTTATCGAGATGTGTATGATACCATCACGCTCGGACGTGGTATTATTATTACCATAGCCATGGACTTATCATTACTATTAGTAATAATAAGTCCATGATCATAGCTTGTCCTGAGTATCATAGGTCCATGTATGCTATGCATGCTTGACTTGACATTTAACTGACAGTTCGTCGTTGCAAGAGTTGGACGATAAACGTAATATCAGGAGGATCGAGAAGATATCGCGTTATTTTAGTTTATTACGCGTATCTTTCGTTTTCAGTAAATTCAGTGCTTATCATTTTCATAACTATATAACTTTAGACCTTATCGTAGTTACCTGTGTATATTTGAACCTTCGTATAGATTTCGGGGATGCGTGAGACATGGATTAAGTGTAGATAATAGCTATCCCTTGTCCTCGCAAATTAAATAGATTGTAAATATCATAATTGAAATCAGAACGTAAAGAAACAAGATGTGCGGAGGATTCACGTGCTCTAAGAACGCGTTAATCGCGCTGAACATTCTTTATTTGGTAAGATATGGAACCATTTTCGACCTTACGTGCGAACAAAAGATTTCGCAAATTCACCCTTCACACGGCATGTACATTTCTCTGGCCTCTAAATACTATTATGTAAAATCTGATTTGAGCGATGCTCTAAATTTGGGCTTACTCAGTACAGTCAATGTTAGATCAGACTATTAGGATTACAAAGTCATGCTAAATGTAAAATGTTTCAATAGCTGAAAAATTAAATTATCCTACATCGTAATGAAATATTGAATAATACCCTAAAACTTTTTTTTTCTCTCTGTTTGTCAACAAAGAACAAACTGAATCACTATATACACACCTAAATTGGAAAAAACACATCGCGAAAACAAAAAGCTTACTATCGCGATTCGCATACGCGCTAAGCATCTTAAAACAGAACTTGCACCGCGAAAGTGCACTGGCCACCTATCACGGGCGCGCGTGCGCCTGGTTGCGGTATGAGCTGCTGCGTCCGCGTAATTGGCATTGGTTAATACCACGTATCTAACAAATGTAGCCAAATTAAGATTGCCCGCCAACGAACGTAAAATCTTGATTAGAAACATTTTAAGCTTCTCCTGTAATGTTGGGTGTTGTGTAGATATGCAGTATTTACCAGTGCTAGTTACTTGATATTGCACTATCCCCGATGATATTATAGGTGTGTCAAAATCTAACAAAATACCGGAGACAATAAAAAGCAAAAATAGAATCAATACAATAACTTAAAAAAATGCTTTTTAATAAATGCTAATTATTAATTATAAAATTAAGTAAACCAAGTTGAATAATAATTGTTATGATATAATGTTACCTATTGAGACACTTAATGTTGATTTGTGTATAATGTTTGTTTGTTGTAACTTGTATTGTAATTTCAATTTAAAGTTTGAATTCCTATTATTCCTAAAAAACCTGACAAGTGCGAGTTTGACTCCAGTGGTGAGGGTTCCGTAAAATATTGAGAATTTTCCAGTTACTTTGAATACTCAAACTTCTCATAGGTTTTCCTGTAATCTTTAGGCAAGGAACTATTTTTCATATTTTTTTCAGAATTTTAAGCCTAGTAGTTCGGAGATAAGGGGATGGGGGGGTGATGGTCAATTTTTGTCTTTTCCTAAATTGCTTCAAATCTGTTTTCGATAAAATTATAAAAAAAATATATCTGAGATCATTTGATATGTCACACAATACAGTTTGCGAAACTTTTTTTAAAATTTTCCAGTTTACCCCCTAAAAGTGGCCCCCTTGTTCAGAATTCATTAATTTACAGACATATTGACAGACGGACAGACAGACGCACGAGTGATCCTGTAAGGGTTCAGTTTTTGTCCTTTTGAGGTACGGAACCCTAAACATGAATAACGCACACCATCATCCTACTTACATTTTCCCTATTGTTCCCGGTGTCCACTTTGGCACTAACTTACCACATTTTTTCTTATAAGTAATTTCCTAAGCATGTTTTTATGTATTGTCAAAGTAACTGTTTAACTCTTATCTCTTGACTCATACATAATAACAAGAAAAAGGTTATTGACCCTTCTCTCTCAAAAAGTTATTGTAGTTTGAGATACTATGTATGTCAATGTGAAATCTTTTCAGGTTGTTGCTTCGATCCTGATATCAGTAGCGGTGTATGGGCAGGCATCATCCCTGGTGAACAGTAACCTGCCCATCCTGGGAGGTATCCTGGCATGCGGCATCCTGCTCATCAAAATCTCCCTGCTGGGCATGGCCGGTGCGGTCAAACACCACCAAGTTATGCTGTTCTTTGTATCCTCTATTAATAATGCTAACTTGCTTTTTTTGGTATAGAAACTTGATACTGCTGAATACGTGTCTAAAGGTGCATACGAATTTGAGCAGCCTCGGGTTGAGGCACGCACGGCTATTTTGCTCTAATTCGTACGCGCTCACGCGCTGTGCGCGAGCAGCGCGCGGCGAGTCGCCCAGTGGAGGTCTTTTGTCCGTGCTCAAAGGCGCCTCAGTGTGCTTGCCTCGCGTAACTTGGACGTTTATCTGAGCATGCCGCGGACAGAGCGACAAGATCGAACTTGTTTGTGCGCGTCGCGCGTACGAATTTGATTAGAGCAAATGGCTGAGCCCTGCGTGTGTAATACTTTGTTAGTAAATTTCGACTAATTATTGATACAAATACATGAAAAGCAAAAGGTGTTGTGGGTCCCGAAATCAATTAGCTGTCATCGTGTCGACGCCCTTTTGAATGTCGACTCGCCGCGAGCACGCTGCCTCACCCGCGCGTGTTTATGTGGAACTATTTGGCGCGCGAGCATAGCTCGCCGCGCGGGGCGGGCATGCCTCAGGCTGAGCCGCTCAAATTCGTACGCAGCTTTAGATACTAAAATACTAGTCTATACTACCTACAAAGTCTGAGGTCGTAACTTTGTATCCTTGCAATCACAAATCTAATTTAATTTTTTTGTGGATCATCATAAACTTAAGAGCCGGGCTCTTGTCTGTGGAGTGATCGCTATTTTGTTCTTCTCTCAGCCAGTGATCTTTCTCTTTAGCTTAGTAAGGGTCACTGGACTAAGCTGCAGGAGGATAGACAGTCGTGTCGAAACTAAAAGTTATATAATTTCATAATAACAACTTTTCTCATTCCTTCGCTGCAAAGCAAACTGTACTCATAAATACTTAAAACTGTAAGTAAATGTTATTTCCTTAACCCAGTAATCAGTATATGGTGATTCTTTTCCTGTTGTTCCTGGTGCAATTCTCTGTGGCCTGCGCCTGCCTCGCTGTCAACTCGGATCAACAGGAGATGCTGGCTAAGCAGGTGAGTGTCTCTTGTTTTGGTATGCCTGGAAATCTTACTTGGGTACTGCTGGCCTGGCTCCGGCACCTTGCCTTACTCAACAACAAAATTGGTGAAGCAAGCAAGTGAAAAAACACATTCGAATTCTTGCTAAGTAGTGCTTCTAATAAAATAATGTAGTAATAAGTATTAAATAAATGACAATTAGTTAATTACTCCCTTTACATACTTGACTGACTTCACTGTTTTAAATATATTATGGCAATTTAATTAGGATTAAACTATGAATAACAATAATAACTATTAAATAACTTGAAAACATTTAATATTAGACTTATCGAATCTTAAATGTTTGCAAGTTATTAAATAGTTATTTCAAAATAAATAAAAACTATTACGCTTTACTTAAACTAACGTTCGGGTCTCTATTGGTTCCCATAAAATTTAAGTTCCGATTTTTTTAGTCCATACCGTTACCCAACATAATTGTTATAAGTCATATTGTCGAAAGTCATAAAATTATACAATATAAATTGGAGTTCCGATTTTTGCAAGTCATCATTATTGTTAGTCATAAAATTGTTTAGTCATAACATTCAATGAGCAGATGGTATGCCATTTCATAATTTTGAAGGCAATAAACTTGCTTATTATAATTGTTGTAAAGTCTTTTTTCACAGGTCATAATGATGGGTAGTCACGTGGTTAGTTAGTCATAACATTTAATGTGAGGGTGGTGTCAGACTTCATAATATTACAGTCAATAAAAACACTCGCAATAATTATAAGAAGGTATAAAATTCTTGTTCTAAATAAATTGTTGTTCTTGAACTAACAAACCTATCCAAGTGGTTGTACGAGTCAGTATAATTTTGTTCAAAATACTAATCCAAAAATATTGCAATGACATACGATTTATATCCCAATTTAAGTAGGATAAAAACTACAATGTTTGTGTTGCAAAATTATAATATTTTTTGCAAACAAGTGTTTCCGCTCTTTTATAAAAAAAATAACCTCCGTCTTCTAACCTATCCGCGATCCGAGTCGGTTTTGCCACTAAGTCCCTGTTCTTGTTGTTCTTTGAAAAACTTTATACACCACTATCTTGGCATTGGTTGATCTCAGAGAAAATTTTATTTGACGATTTATTCTTATTTTGATAGGTTTGATAGTAGTTTTATTATGTCTAGAAATGTTTCTGAGTAATTATCTATATACCTATGGATGTTATAGATTTGGTTTCTTAGACACAATTAATTTTAGGCATTAATACGATATGAATAACAACCATTAGTACGTTGAAATAAATGCCTTAAAACATTTCTGAATAATTATCTATAGACCTTTAAACATTATAGTCATCAATTTTATGACTTTGAGATTATAGGATTTAATATTATAGGTCATTGATATTAGAACTATTAAGCGTTATACTTAACAAAAATTATGACTACTGATATCTATGTCTATAAATTTTATGGATATCAACTTCTGACCATCGAAATTCGGAACAACAAAATTATGGGAAACAAAGGGCACCCCTAACGTTCAGGTCAAAGAGATTATATAATTATTATTGATTGATTTGAACTGATTAAATTAAAACTTTGCACGTAGAACCGATGGCCGTTGGGGCGGAAAGGTTCTTGAGTGGCGACCACGTACCGGAAGGCGCAGCGTGGGTAGGCCCCCCACAAGGTGGACTGATGACCTGGTAAAGGTCGCTGGAGTCCGCTGGATGCGGGTGGCGCAGGACCGGTCATTGTGGCACTCTTTGGGGGAGGCCTATGTTCAGCAGTGGACGTCTTTGGGCTGATATGATGAAATTAAAACTTTACCATTTAGAATTTTTCGTTGTTGTGCCCTAATGTAACGATATAAGGCATATATTCGAACATCGGCGACGCGCTCCGCCCGGGTCTCACGCCCCGCCAGCATCGCGCTCGTGTGTAAATTTAAATTGCACTTGCATGAGCAAGTTTTATTGCTGACTGTACCTTTCTGTATATCGTCATCAACTACTCATGGAGACGAGTCCCAACTCAATGGGGTTACGTCGGTTAAGTACTGAATTCCCATGGCCACCTTCTGTTTCTATCATCAGATCAGCTCGATGGTACCATAATATTCAATTGTCATCCAAACTATACCTTTACCCAAAATTTCAGCTCAATCGGTTAAAGATATCTGCTTCAAAATTGAGTTGCAAATTTTGACGGACAACTTACATACGAACAGATCAAATTAATATGAAGCTTGCAAAAATTAACAAAATTATGACATCACCTTAGCCGAATATTGCCAAATAGTGGGGCAATCACTCGTCTAATAGCATCTGAACTGTGAAACTAGCTAAGTTGGGTTCAACTCATAGTAAAAACTAGATAAAAATATATAGCCAGGCAAAATGTTCGTCAATAGGTAACCCTATTGTTATGGTAATCATATCGGATGTTAGGTTATCATATCAGTAAGGTCATCAACAGGTTATCATAAGGTTACCAAATTGATAGGGTTACCAAATCGATGGGCTTAACTTAAACCCATCGATTTGGTAACCCTATCAATTTGGTAAGGCTTAAGCCTGAAAAGGGGTTTTCCGGTCCTTGGTTGTAACTTTACCATGAAAATCTGTTGCTGGCTCGCAGGCCAGTAGGGTTTGCCTAGTTTGGAGTCTGATAGATATGTTTTAAATGCCAATCTGTTCCTGCTAAATAAACTACCTATTTTTATTTGTATTTCTTTTTCCAGGCCTGTTATTTGTATGATAACAATGTATAATTCCAGGGATGGAACAAAGTGAACACGGATGTGAAGAGCCAAGTCCAGGAGAAGTTCCAGTGCTGCGGGTTCGAAACCAACATCGTCCCGGCGAATGCGACCGCTGACTATCCTTCCTGTGCTGCTGTCAATGTAAGTAGTTTATTTGCATAATTTTGAATCCCCGGCGCAAAAAGAGGGGTGTCATTAATTTGACGTGTCTGTATACATCTGTGTGTCTGCCTGTAGCATCGTAAAATAATGGACCGATTTTGATGCGAGTATTTTTGTCCGAAAGCTGACGTGAACGAGATGTTTATTACTTTTTAACAAAATCGGTTTAGCTGGTGGTAACTTTGAAATGAAAATGTCGGGGGTTTTTTAATTATTTATAATTATTTATGGAGTATTCGCATTCTTTCCCTTAGGAGGAACTACTGCAATAAATTATTTGCGCAATTCATAGGTATATTCGCAATAGTTTCTTTCAAAGGTACTGCACAAAGGAACTACTGCGAATAATCCTTTTTTACCCGACTGCCGCAGGAAAGGAGGGTTATGTTTTTCGAGCGTATGTATGTTCTTTGGCACGCCCTGCAGCCTAAACCGTTTGACGGATTTCGACATATGAGGCGTCGTCCTCTTAATTGTGGGAGTCGACATAGGCTATAATATATTTATATTTAATAATATTTGCAAAAAAGCAGTTGGGTTTATTGAATAATCTTTTTAAGTATTTTTTTTTCTGTGGTTTTGGGTTACTTTGATAACTAGAAAAACACGATTTATCAACTCTGAGTAATTAATTTATTTATGGCTTTTACTCCTTGCTGGTGTTAGCAATGCGGATTTGCCAAATGGATAGGAAACCATCAAATTATTGTAATAAAGTATAAATTAAAAATATAATTAATATCATAAAAAGATATAAACCTTGAAAAGTGTAAATTAAAAGCTACCAATAGAATCCTTACGCTTTTATAGAAACAAAATTGTATGACAACTATGGACCTAAACGCAGTATTTTGCGACCGAAACAGCAATTTACTTGATTTTCCGTACAACGGTTAGTACCTACCCATAGCATTGTGGCAAGCATGACGTCATATTTTTGAATCAATTAGTATGAAGCGTTTGGGATGTCGCCAGCGAGGTCAATCTAAGTAACAATTTTTTGGGTATTTATTTTCTTTTATCGTAGTTGCTTCCATACAAACATTTGTTCCTCTTCAAAAAGTGGTTCGAATGGCATCGGGAAAAAAATTAGTCATCATGCCTATTCTACATAGAAGACATTTCATATAAGTATCAGCTACTTTGGCTAGAGCTAGCCATAAAATGGCACTCACCCACTTCCTGAAAGTCACACTTCCTTGCCAGGGAAAGAAGTAAAATTGTGTACTCACCCCGGGCGGTAATGAAGAAAGTCTCAGGCTGCATTTTTATCGCCCGAGCCTGCGATCTGATCTAACACATTCTTTGTTTTACCGCCTTAGGTGTGTAATGTACTATTTCGTTAGCTTTTGTTAGCATTGGCCAAAATCGGCTATAATAGACAACCTGATTTGCAAAGTCTGAGCTTGACGTGTCACGAACCGGGACTTAATCACATTAGAATAATTGTACGACTTCACAGATTACTATGTAACATTTGTTTGCATTACAGAAAGTTTGCTGCATGAACGCTACCAATAAAGAGACGTGCAGTTGTGCTCCTTGCATGGAAAAACTCAAAGAGCGTATTGATTACGCCTTCAAGCTGTGTGGAGGCATCGGATTGTTCTTCAGCTTCACTGAGGTACGTGACCGTTATTCTTATTTCATCTCGATAACATTTGTGTTATCATGTCACTTTTATGATGCTTGGTTTGCCAGGTGATTTACTAATAGAATAACATATGTAACAATATGACGTCAATAGTATGTGCAGTCACCCGCAATATCTGCCACAGCAAAACGCGCATAAATATCTGACACGACTTTTTCCAGGGTATTTAGGACCATTCAGATATTTTTGCCCTCTTCGCACGGCAGATCATAATGCTGCTGACTGTACAGTAGAAAACCTTTACATCTAAGTCAGATATGTCTGAACACGACTCTATTGTCAAAGGCAGAAAGGGGTGCTCAGATATTTATGACCCATAATTGGTACACATCTAATATTTTCTGTACATATTAGAAAAAATATGTTATGGCATGGAATGTCATGATAATGCGCGAAATAATACTGAATGTACGTTTGTACGTGGGTTGGGGTGATACCTTATCTATGTTGTTGCTACTAACTAAACATACACTGGCATAAGGTCATTATGTGGCAAAGACGATTTTTAACGGAACGGAAATAATCATGACGCGTATCATTTTCGAGGTTCTTTGCTTTGCTCTTCGACTTATTTGCGCAAATGTAAAGTACTTTAAATGAATAGTATCTTGCTCCACTCTATATTTTCATTTCAGTGCACTAATCTCACTGTCAGTCTTCTTTACTCGCCTGTAAAGCATGCCACTTGATTGATTCATGGTATTGTGGATAGTTTTTCTTAATCTACTTATTTATTTGGACTTGAATTTATGATATTTTAGACATTTACGCGGGCAATATGTACAAATTAAATCTAGTCATCATGTTTTTGAAACATTGTTAATTTAGGTACATAAAGTTGAACATGTACTACTTTGATATAAATTATGCTATAATTATATCTATGGGGTGTGGTAGACAGAATGAGTGAGCGAAGAATTATTAATCATAATAATAATTCTGAAATCGATTCGTTTCGTTTTAATTGTGATCCGTTTTTGTAAGCGAACGTCGAAAGGTTTATTTATTTTATTTGTTTTGTAAACGAATCTGTCACGCACCGGAAACCACGTCTCTTTTATCAATAGTGTTGCATCAATAACAGAACAATCTCATCGTTAATCTTACTGCACAAAACTACAACATTTTTAGTTCCAAGGAACTGCTCTAAGCTTTATTTTTATAGAAAAATAGATATCTATATGATATATTACATGATATATTAAAATATAATGAAAACGGGTCACTCACGTATTTAAGGTCGAATATCGCTCGACAAGTTTTGATTATAATAATTCTGATTCTCACGGGAGTTTTCTATATAAAATCTATTTGTGTACTTCCAATAAACGGAATATAATTTAACGTTATGTCCATGTATTACGAGAACAATATTCCTTTGCTATTCCGCTAAAAAACGTGCAGGCCGATCAGCGGAGATGAAATGCAACTATTTGCGTATAAACATGCAAATAATTACAGCAAACCACCACCAATAATGAAAAAACCTCGACACGTGTTTCGCCTCTCTACGAGGCATCATCAGGAGATGCTGGCAGGAGATGTTGCTTGCGCCACGTCCGCAAAACATATTTTGCTCAGTGGACGTGGCGCAAGCAACATCTCCTGCCAGCATCTCCTGATGATGCCTCGTAGAGAGGCGAAACACGTGTCGAGGTTTTTTCATTATTGATGGTGGTTTGCTGTAATTGTTTGCATGTTTATACGCAAATAGTTGCATTTGATCTCTGCTGATCGGCCTGCACGTTTTTTAGCGGAATAGCAAAGGAATATTGTTCTCGTAATATATCATGAATTTCCGCAAAGTAACGCCTGATTCAATAAATTAGTTATGTCCATGATCAAAATCATTCCGGTTAGACACTGATAGTTGATCAAGTAACAATAAGTATTAAGGCATAATTATTTCTGGATTATGTCGTTATGTACGTTCATGTCTCTGATAAATGATGAGTTTAACATTCGGACGCTAAGGCGTCGAGATGTAAATACATGTACTTCTACATATTACGCAATATGAAACGCCACCCCAAAGTCGACTGAGCACGCTATCCTATCTTTGATAATCCAGTTTAAACAAGCTATTCTAATTGATAACCTCGCGGTGGCGTTCTTTATTGTCTGAGCGGGGATCTCCAAATGTTTTACCCGTCTCGTATTTCTATTCGAACACTTTAACGAATGGCGCCGTTTATTGAGCTTCTAGTTTCTAATCCCTTGTTGTACCTACTATAGTATCCCTGAGTCACTGACGACTGAGGTGTTAATACTATCTGTTTTACACGCGGGTCAATCAACTATTCCTTATTGTTATTCTGTCTTGTTAGCCAGGAGATAATATGACAGAGTCTCATAGAAAAACGATACTACATGGACTTCTAACATGATTACAAGATGATCCATAAAAAGGGGCTTGAAAATGACAAGAAAATAAGGCTGTCCCAGAAGGCTTAACTATGGCAACTAAATAGTGGCAGAAAAAAGTTGATTCACCCTTGTGCATGTTCTCAAAGAGCGTGTCTCACCACTTTTAAGGGCCCATGCGTTAGTTTGGTTTTAAGACATTGTAACTGACGAATATTTATTGATTACGGGCGTAGTTTGGAGACCCCTGTTGTAAAAGGTTTAATTTGCTAATACACTATCCACGGGCATGCATTTGTGACTAACAAATGGATTACTTTCCAGTTTCTGGGTGTGTGGTTGACAGTAAGATATCGTAATCAGAAGGACCCGCGCGCTAACCCGAGTGCATTCCTCTGAATGATACGCCGATACGGACTCACGGCATTCTATAACTCGAGGTGGTTTTGTGTTCAAGCCGGCGTTTGTGTGTTGCTTATGCATGCTTTATGTACCCTGGCACTTGTAGTCCACCTACACTAACTAGTAAGGCGACTAAGGCCGCTTGTAAACGGCACCGGTTTTGTATAGTACGACGTTTATTTGACACGGGAAACTTAAGGTTGTAGCCAGGATTTTGGTCACAAGAGGGCAGGTATAGACGGATCTCTTCATCAACGCTTACCCAAGCTTATCGAACTAAAATGGGCCAGCCTCCCGTTCCCCAAAGGGCCGGGCATACATCCGCCGAATCAACGGCTACGTGCCGCTCCGTTGTATCTTCTACACAGAATCGGAAACCCTACCTATTCTTCCTAATAGACGAAAAAAACGCTCCCATATTTTTCATACAACTTCCATTTTTAGGGTTCCGTACCGAACGTGTAAAAACGGGCCCTATTACTAAGACTTCGCCGTCCGTCCGTCCGTCCGTCCGTCCGTCCGTCCGTCCGTCCGTCCGTCCGTCCGTCTGTCTGTCACCAGGCTGTATCTCAAGAACCGTGATAGCTAGAGAGTTGTTTTTTTTACAGATTATGTATTTCTGTTGCCGCTATAACAACAAATACTAAAAAACCGGCCAAGTGCGAGTCGGACTGGGGCTCCCATACAACAGACATGATTTTTTTGCCGTTTTTATAGATAATGGTGCGGAACCCTTCGTACGCGAGTCCGACTCGCACTTGGCCGGTTTTTCTTTTCCATTACATTCATACAAGCATGCGTGGAAAAGTAACGGAATGGAAATATAAAATTTTAGCGCACTCTTGTTCTCCTATAAGGTTGAATAGATGTTTCGATTCTGCGTAGGAATAACCTAAAATTTGAAAATTCTGAGAAGAAAAGTCAATTCTTTTTTTTAAGTCGGGCGAGTGTACAACTTTTCATAAAATGGCCCATTGATTTAACTCAGGTTGTGCATAGAAGCGGCGCGTCGACGAGTGACCACTATGCACATTACCACCGTGTCCGTCTACAAGTTTTGATAGTGCTCCGTACAATACTGTTAACCATGTCTCATCATTCATCATTGTCAGCCTGTAATCGCCCACTGCTGAGCATAAGCCTCTCTTCGAGTACGCCACTTATCCCGATCCCGTGCTAGTCTCATCCAGAAATGACCCGCGGTCTTTTTTACGTCGTCAACCCATCGAGCTGGTGGACGACCGACGCTTCTTTTTCCTGTAAGTGGCCACCAATCAGTTAACGCTTTCGTCCACCTACCGTCACGCTGCCTGGCAATATGTCCTGCCCAATTCCACTTGAGTTTAGCTATTACTTCTCCGACGTCACGCACCTTAGTGCGACGTCGGATCTCAATATTTCTCACTCGGTCTTGTAGCTTAATGCCGAGCATGGCGCGCTCCATGGCTCTCTGTGCTACCCGTACTTTATGCACAGCCTCCTTTGTGAGCGTCCATGTCTCGGCACCATACGTCATTGTGGGCAGGACACACTGATTATAGAGACGAGTCTTCAAGCATTGTGGAACGTCAACGGATTTGAGGATGTCGTCTAACTTGTTGAATGCCGCCCAACCCAGCTGAATTCTTCTGGATATCTCTTTTTGTTGATGCCCCTTGTCAAAGGATAGAATATGACCAAGATAAACGTACTGCTCGACCATCTCCAGCGACTCGTTTCCAACCGTTATAGTTGAATTCGAGTCACTGGAAATGCTCGCCATAACCTTAGTCTTGGACATATTCATCCTGAGACCTACCTGCAAGGAAGCATTGTAAAGGTCTTGGATCATATTTTCGAGCTCATCCAGGGTCTCGGCAAATAAAACAATGTCGTCGGCGAATCTCAAGTGCGACAAGAAGACACCATTGATATTAATACCGGTCCTATCCCATGCAAGCGTTTTTATGACGTCCTCTAGAACAGCCGTAAAAAGCTTGGGTGAAATGGTATCCCCTTGTCGCACTCCCCTCTGGATTGTAATTGGGGCGCTCAGTTTATGGAGCCGAACCTGCATTGTTGCCGAGCTGTACAGCTCCCGAAGCACATCCACGTAGCGAGCATCGATTGAACAGCGATGGAGAGAGTCAAACACGGCCCAGTGCTCGACACTGTCAAAGGCCTTCTCTATGTCTATGCACGGGAAATTAACCGTGGTCTTACAAGCGGCCTAGGGTTGAATGTCCACCAGAGATATGCGAAGCTGTGTTTTTTTATATTTGACAACTAGCTTTCAAGATTGCGAGGTTTCATATATATGAAAACATATCGCATCTGGTAGATATGAACCCTAACGCCGACATAAAGCATTCGTCTCTTTCGTATTGATACACGATAAAAAGAGAGACTGTTTATGTCAGCGACAAAATATCCTGCATGACGCAATTTATAATTCATCTTCGCACATTTGTGGTAGAGATTCACCATGACGCCGACATAAAAAAAAACCTAGCTGGCGGTTTTTTATTTTTATTCGTGGTGGAGATTCACCATGACGCCGACATTCGCCTCTTTCGCACTGACACGTGCGACGCTGGGGTGTTTAATATTGTTAGGAGATACAAATAATGTGATATTTTTCTTGACTTTGCTCACCTTTTGAGTCTCACTGGTCTTAATAACATACACCAAATTTAAAAACAAATTAGACAATGTTTAGAGGTTGCATAAAATAAAAATAAAACGATAATACATTCATTCTAGATTTTTTAGCGGCAAAATTTATAATTAAGTTTTAATGCTGCTGTGTTTTACCTTTAGGTGAGTACATTATAACACACTACTCTCCCGTCCCCCCCACCTTCGGCTTCACCCCTCCTCCCCTTGAAAAGTGTCCCATTTTACAGATTTTCTCAATTTTCAGGAAAACGATACAAGCTATGATAAAATGGTCAAAGACTAAATTATTTATTAATAAATTTCCTACAAATAAGTACAAACATTCATTTTGATACGAGTTATAGTTTTCAAGCTATGGTGCGCCAAAGTTTACTAAAAATCTGTCATTCACAAAAATGAAACATTTAACACTCTACTAATTAATAATGTTTAAAATGTAACACAAGAAATGCGTTAAAATCATCATCATCATATCAGCCGAAAGACGTCCGCTGCTGGACATAGGCCTCCCCCAAAGAGTGCCAAATTGACCGGTCCTGCGCCACCCGCATCCAGCGGACTCCCGCGACCTTTACCAGGTCATTAGTCCACCTTGTGGGGGGGCCTACCCACGCCGCCTTCCGGTACGTGGTCGCCACTCGAGAACCTTTCCACCCCGACGGCCATCGGTTCTACGTGCAATGTGCCCCCCCGCCCACTGCCACTTAAGTTTAGCGAATCCAATCGCGTTAAAATATATTATACTTATTATCTATCGCCGTCGTCACCATTATCTTGGAGAGTTTTGTTGAATTGAAGCTACTTAGGGCCCTGACAATATTTGCACATGGTGGAGCAAGGCAATCCAGCTTTGATGCATCCAGATCTTTTTCCGCAGCCTTTCTTGCAGCTACATGATACTAGTTTTAGTATCCACTGTGGAGCTGGTGATTTTGTTGTATATATTGGTGATAAAAAGTTATCATCCTTTTTCCAGCCCCGGTTTTCTGGGTTCAATGCGTTTCCTCGCCATAATTGAACTTGATGAAAAGTACGCATAATATAATGCTGAGTGAATGCTGACGATCTGCAGCTGTAGGTGGTAACTTTGATAATATCACCGTATTGTTCCTCAGACCAACGTATTTGTTGTAGTGGACGTATCGTAATTTGTGAAGATTTGTTTCGCTTTGCTTAGCGCCATACAAAGCCAGAATATATTTTTCTACTGCTTCTGCTACTTGCTCGTATGAAGCATCTGGATTATTGATAACGTTTAACGTACGTGGTAAGTCAATTTTTTTATCAAGCACAATAGACTGAACCTTTTCTTTGCCGTAGAAAGCTGATGTAGTATCGCAACCACTTATTGCATGCAGAAAGAGGATTGATTCCCTGCAGTTTTCGGCTACATCTCCACCAATTAAGCTTCGAGTGCTGTAAACTCTCTTTTTTATTGTCCCTTGACCCTCTTTCAGAATGAAACTGTTCTTGGATAGTGGAGCAAGACCCAGAAATAGGACCAATAGGTCGATATATTGCCTAACCACTACGAAATTTTGGTTCCTTTCGGCTTCTTGTAGCAGCTGTTCGTACTATGAGCATGTCTGCGTCGTCAATTGCCGTTAATGTATTTATCCTCTCGCTGTTAAGTTTGTCGCAAAGCTGCAGAATAAAACGTTCTTTGTTTACGATATTGCTTAAAAAAATGCGTTTGTTTCTGTTATACGTCTGTTCTCATTAAATTCAAACTCTGGGCAGTTTCGGTTTAGCATCCGTTTCAACCTTTTACAGCTTTTTGTACTGGTACCTACAGTTTTCGCCATAGCCATCTAATACAACGATAACCTCCTCTCCGAAACATTTTTTAATGTACCTAACATAAGCAGCGTAAATATCAGAGTATACATGTTACAAATCACACTCCATGAATCTAATCAGCGAACCACCATCTAAAACGTAAAATCAATCGTTGTACAGTATCGGTTCAGGGACATTATTAAAAATGTCGTATTAGGGCAGATTTTTTGTTTGTCTAATTCCTTTGCATTTTTTTTTCAAACAATGAGAGAGTTGTACTGTTGTCAATTCATGACAAAAGCAGTCACTTAAATCTTTTGGGGAGTGGATTTTGCACACAATCCTCTGGAATACTAGATTTAGCGCGCGCGAATATTTAAATTGTGATTATTTGCTGGCTATAGTTTTTTCAGTAACTTAGGCGCACCATAGCTTGAAAACTATAACTCGTATCAAAATAAATGTTACTACTTATTTGTAGGAAATTTATTAATAAATAATTTAGTCTTTGACCATTTTATCATAGCTTGTATGGTTTTCCAGAAAATTGAGAAAATCTGTAAAATGGGACACTTTTCAAGGGGGGGAGGGGTGAAGCCGAGGGTGGGGGGGGGGGGGGGGTGGGAGAGTAGTGTATGATAATGTACTCACCTATAGGTAAAACATAGCAGCATTAAAACATAATTATAAATTTTGCCGTTTTGCCCATACATTGAAATCTAGAATGAATAGATTACGAATGAAAAACGCATGTATAACGTCTTAAGAAAAAGTGAAACGAAAAGTGAAAAGAAACTTCAGATTCGAGTTCTAATTGGTTCTCCAAGATACTCATTGGCATGTAGCATTTACGCAATGTGCCAATTGAACACAGATTTTAATAAAATAATCGATTGTAATTTCATCGTATCGATTAAAAACGAACATATTTCAAGTTTTAACTTTAACAACGTTATATGAAAATTTATGAATTTTCGTGATATTTAAAAAAAACCAATAAATTATACGTTTTACTGAAATCAAAACTATCGCTGACTGTTATATTTTCCTCATAGTCGGTGTGAAAAATTGTATGTGTTACTTAGGAGCAAAATTATTTTCGTCATGGGCGTAAACGCTTGAATCCTTCGCTTCACTCTAGATTCAATGTAAATATGTGTGCCATGCTCATTACATTACGATAAGTATAAAACTAACTTTTACATTGTTATCTGAATGTTTACTTTGCATGCCACTTGACGTTGTACGTTCGTGTAGCACTTTATGCACGGCACCATTTCGCTTGCATTTATAAAAACATAATCGTATTAGTATTTATTAAACGTCATGACTCATGACTAAGCTTAGCGCGACCCGACGAACCGCGAAAGCCATTTCTAGTGGAGTATAGGTAAACAACTTATGACAGGCTCCTCTCGTATGTAGTGGTGACCAGAGGCCCGTTTCTCAAAGGCTTGTGACTTGTAAGATTTCGTATAGACATTACATACCTATTTAAAAATTCTAACACATAAAAAAGAAAGCCTATTCGAACAGTGCACAACTACATGCAAGAGGGTTACTTGAGGTTTTTACTTATAGAGTAGTCAAAACGTCGTTTCCATTTGGACCCGGACCAAGACGCAGCGTGGTCCATGGTTCTATGCAACCTTCGTGGAGTATGTCTATTGTACGTCTATATTTTTGACTCGTGTAAGTTGTGACACTTCTCCAAAAATGTGGTTTGGACCAACGTCCACCACTTTTCTAAATCGTCTTGGGTTCTGGGCAGGATCGCCCAGAACCCAAGACGCACATTACCAAATATTGGAACGCATTAAGGAAATCGTCGCGTCGCGTTAAGTTTTTACTGAAAGGCAAACGTGGTTGGGGGAAATTCCGAAGTTCGGTGTCTGCTTCTTTTTAGGGTTCCGTACTCAACAGGAAAAAATGGAACCCTTTTAGGATCACTTTGTTGTCCGTCGGTTAAGACCCTTTATCTCGGGAACGCGTGGAGGTATCGAGTTGAAATTGAAACCATCTACTCAGGTCTACAGTCCCTTGAAGCTGTGAAAAAACCAAACTTCTAAGTTAATGTAAAAAAAGATACGGCCGTTTTTGCCTCTCCTCCGAGACTCTCAAGGGAATCAAAATGTACTTTCCGTTAACCTAGATATATGAAATTTGGCTAGTAATATCGTCTTATACTACACGTACAGGGAAAAATCTGAAAACTATACATTTGTAATTTTGTACGGAACCCTCGGTGGGCAAGTCCGACTCGCTCTTGTCTGGGTTTTTTCTCTCTTGCATGAGAGCTAATCTCAATTCAGGCGTAATTCCTCCGTAAAATTCCGTATTCATTTACATGTTCGCGACAGAATTGAACTGAAATAAATACATACGTTGCTTGAATGCAAAGGATAGAGTGAAGCGGTTAGACTTCGGAGTGATCCTGCCGGCCAATTAATGTAGGTATCTCAGAAGGCATTATGTCATCAGATGGCAGCACCGTCGCGAGATTTTTTGACAGCAGCTTTTAAAATTCACACATCAAATTCATGATGATTAAACATTACCCTAAACATGGCAGTGTATCTTTAAATGTGTGTGCATTTAAAGATACACTGCCAAGTTTAGGGTAATGTTTTTAGTCACTTATTGTATTTTTTTCTGGAACGATTTTTCGCGCTCTACACAGCGCAGCCGAGGCATGAACGCACGGTTTTTTTTTATATTTTTGCCAAGTTTAGGGTTAAAAGTTGCTGTCAAAAAGTCCTCTCGCCGCAGTGCTGCTACCAGTGCTACCTGGTGACATAATGCCTTCTGAGAAACCCTTCATAGTGTGCTTGTATTGTAAATGTGTGTGTTTGCAGCTCTTCGCCGTGTGGCTCGCCCGCCGCTACCGCAACCAGCCTGACCCGAACTACAAGGAACCTCACGCTATTTTCCCGAGGAAAAACTACTTATACTGAGAAGAACCGATAATTTTAGCCTCCTTTAGATATACACAGGATTTAGTTTTAGTTAGTCAATGAAATAATGGGCGACTGGTTTGCCATAATTTATTAATTGTAGCGATTTTTTTAAATCCTAAAACGGATCTTCCTTATAAGTTGCGTAATCATAATTATGATTGAAACAATTTAATACAGTGTCAATAAAACTACACTTAGTCAAATAACCCGCCCCGTGTCATTCCGGGTGCAAAGGTGCCCATCACACTCGCTGCGTTGCCGCGTTGAATCGCGATCGATAACCCTTGCAACAGGAATGACCCGGAACGGGAGTCATGCCCTCTAAGTCTCCACCGCCAGAGGGACAAACGAAACGATTGAAATATCATTAACAGGGAGCGAAACTATGGTGCCGATGACAGACGTATGACGTCAAGCTACATACAGAGTGTTTTTATCTAGATTATAGATACCTTTCAAATAACAACTTATTGGCACCTTCTCTTTGTCATGTTGAAAACAAGATTGTTGGAAACAACAACCAATGTCCGTTTAATATTTTTTTTTATTTGTAAATTGTAAATATAATCGGAGTATTATTGTTTCGCTTGAGCGTTTTGAAGTCGCTATGGAATGGAGTCCATGCAGCCGTATTTGCAGAAGTTTTTTCGTTTTTTTTATTATATTGCCCTGAATGTACGTGTGAAATATATATAAGAAAGTAGATGCGATATTATGTTAAAACTTTAAGCGTTCTGCATACTTCGTCATCCAACGAAACATTTGTTGTTTTGTTTCATTTACTTGAGGAAAAATATTTTTTGTTAGATTACATTACCCAATAAAAAATGATATTCGTATCGTTTCTTAATATTTACATAATTTTTTGTATAAATATCAAACACTTTTTTATAACTAAACATTAATATTTATATTACTATTATTACATTATTAAGAATCGTTGAGGTGTTGCAATGTTGTTTTAAAAAAAACATCCTATATGCGACTTTGCGTCATAATGACGTCACCGGCACCAAAGTTTCGCTCCCTGATCATTAATACTCAATGACGAACACTCTTAGAGCGCTGTCGCACATTAAAGCCACTACTGGCCGCCACTGAACCAGCTTGTGGCTCGGACGCAGTCACTCAACGCTTGCCCTCTTATTCATAAAACATAAAATGCCTCTGCTAAATAAATAAAATAATACATATTTGGGGACAGCATAATTATGCTTTGTCCTGGCTTATGCGCGGTGGCTCCAAAGGTTTTCAAACATGTCTCTATGAAAGGTCTTGCCCGAATTATTAATATTCCTTTGCTATATTAGCAAACTGAAAGCATATCATCTATCGTGTTTGGTATCGTCATACCTTGAAATAATTATGCTGGATCATCTGCATGGAATAAAACATGTGTCAAAATACCTCATACTAGTTTAAAAAGAAAGGAGGGCCCATTTCTATTCACATTTGGCGGGAATGGATCCCTATCATTCCGAAACTTATTAATCGATACTACTTACTATTATAAGTGGCGACAGTGGGTCTGTCTGTTACCTCTTCACGCTTAAACCGCTGAATGGATTTCGATAAAATTCGGTATGGAGATAGTTTTAATCCCAGGAAAGGACATAAGATAGTTTTCACCCCGGAAATCATCATCAGATAAAAGTTCGTATAGACCTACGATATAAACGAATTCCACGCGGATGGAGTCGCGGGCAGAAGCCAGTTAAATATACAGTTTATTCATCTACTTGTGTTAATGTCTATCAAATTCATATTTTTGAAGCTTTATCACGCTTCTTAGGGAGACCGCTATGATAAAAAAGTAATCATATTAGGAATTTTGGTCTTCTATTTTGTCTATCCTGTGGTTAAAAGGTGAACCTAAGTGTACGGCCCGAGTTCACGCCCCCGCTACAACCGGGGCGTGCAGTCGGGCCGTACAATAACAGTTTAATAATTAAACAAATATCGTGATTCAAATTGTCTCGACTTCGGGCCAATATCCACCAGAGTGTGCTAAACTGTGTTTTCATATATCTGACACCTCTCAAACATGCGAGGTATCAAATAAATGAAGAAAAAAAATTGCACGTTTCTGGTGGAAAATTACCCTTAAAACTGAATTAGGTGAGGTTCTTCATATAAATAATCGTTTGCTGTGTGTCTGTATCGAGATGAATACATAGTGTAATGTTATATTGTGTTATTGTAACGCTGCGAACACAACCGAACCACCGAACGCTACACGTCAAAGGAACGAAACGGATGGTTTATTCCGTTGAAAAAATTGTATGACACGTGTCTTGGTAATAACAATTTAGTAATAATTCATTAATTAGTATTGGACACTGCTGCGAAAACACTCATCCTGAAGAAGAACTCCCGAATGGTTCGAAACCCCCGCAGTGACGTTTAATACGTGGATTTTTTTCTATCACTACTCTAATGCAATCCGGCTCGAAGGACCATACGTACAGCCAAAAAAACTGGTGTTTAGTACGTGGTGTATAAGACCCACGCCATTACATTAATTCTCATACACTGTAAGGGGTTAATTTATATAGGTAAATTGCAATTTCTTTCTAATTCTAACATGGAACTGCGTCCCTATCACTCGTTCGCTGGCTCGGTGTGTACGCAACAAGCCATACGATCTCAAGACGACTTTCCCGCGTACAATATAAGTCAGATTTTCCTTTGTCGAAAAGAATCGTCGCTAGCATGCGTGAAACTCATATTTTTCGGCGTTCTCTTTTAATACGTAAGGTTATATAATATTTCTTGTTAAATATTTATCCACTGGCCGCTACATCTTCGGTTGCCGAATCCAGCAGCGTTTACCTATGTGGTGAGCCTAAATGGACATAGGTACAGTCAGCATCTGATAGTTAGCAGCCAAAGTAGGCAAATATTTCGGTCTACTTCTTTATTACTGTAAGAGTAAGGGTGTGTTATGCTTATGATATGTTTGGCTGCTTTGACTGATACTAACAATACGTCGGTGACTGTATTTACTAGCCATCAGCAAATTCACGCATGCCGAGACGGTTCTTTGTCGCAATGGAAACACGTCCTTAGGGTGGGTCGCACCAAACCGTCTGTTATACTTGCCTTCAACCAAAGTGACGACTGAGGCCATAAAACCATAGGCTCGCGTTATCTCTTTTGCATTGTCTTTCTTTATTGCCTCAGTCGTCGCTTTGGTTGAGGTAAAATGCGAATGTATGGAAAGTTTGACAAGTTTGTATGGAATGACAGCTGCCGGCGCCATGTTTAACGTTGATCGGTCTGCAATCGTAAGTTGATGCAACCCGCCCTTAGAGATACGATGGTTGATTCCTAGTAATAATATGTGTAAGTTGTACATTTGTGTACTAGTCAGTAGTCTAATTATTTTACTATAGTGTTTGTGTATCCTTCTGCTTCCATTTATTGAACGTGAAATTGAGTCACAATTATATACGCGTTTGAAGTGGAAAATATTCCTTAAAGCGAATGCTCACAGTAATGTCAAAGAAACTAGAATATACAGGATGGCACATTTAGATCGGTCAGTATGGGAAAGTCAGAAACTGTAAGACATACGAAGATCTCTTCTTAGGAACCATGTGATCGATTTTAGTAACAAGAAAAACTGTATTCAGACAAAAAAACGAGTTGAATGTTGTATTGAAAAAAATGGTGGTTATTTCGAAAACTTACTAAAATAAATTAAAATATGAAAATAATGCATTTTATTCATTTTAGATTTCATGTTTTATAGTAACATTTACTGCTAAAGACCTGCAAAATCGATATCTAAATAGAAATAGTGTTAGTTTTATTTTTCAAAACATCCGGGTTCGTTTCCCGAGCTGAGTACAAGTTTTTTTTTAAATGTATCAATGCAGTTTTTCTTGTTATAGTCCAGGCAATGAACTGACAACTTGTATGGAAAAAATGTCAAATTTTGAAATAATTTATAATACCTAGCTATTTTTTTTAATGTAACGGATGTATTATCAATTAAATAGTTACCTAGAAGCAAAATCTAACAAAAATTCAGACATAAAAAATGATATTTAATTAGCTCCTAAAAAGTCCGGATGAATATTAATATTTTTTTATCTTTATTTAGGTTCATTTACATTTGCTTTAAAATATTCAATATAAATAAAATAGAAAAGACAATGAATGTTTAATTTAAATCTATATAATTACTTCCGGGTGGAAAGTTTGTTGGATTCTTGAATAACGATTTAGAATGAAATAAACAAAAAAAACGCTATTATAAATTAATGTTTTTCGAAACCGTATTTTGCCTGGAGTATTATTAAAATCGATCACATGGTTCCTAAGAAGAGATCTTCGTATGTCTTGTAGTTTCAGACTTTCCCATACTGACCGATCTAAATGTGCCTGTATATATTTCATCCTCGGCTGATACGTCAATATTAGTAACTCGCTCCTCTTCCCTCTCGTGCTATAATTTATCCGGTGTCGTTGGCTGAACTGGAATATAACGGTATGTTTACACTAAACCGGATCGACAGCATTCTTGAACTTACAATTGATTCCTAAAATAATAGATCATGCTTGAAAGCTCGTTTGTTTAGTCTAAACCCAACTTATACACAGTGAACGAGCGAGTGAGAGTGAAATATAGACTCGAATCCTATTCTAAATGCTTACATCCTGTAATTTAGACAGACTCACATATCTATAAATTCCAAATTAAAGGGAGAATTTTATCGCTTTATTATTATTTTTCCGTTAATTTGAATTGCATTATGTTCGTTAGCAGACGTTACTACTTAATACAAAGTGAAAGCTGTACAGATGTTTATATGCTTGTCACATGCAACGAGTATGGTCGGTGACAGTACTTGGTGTAGATAGTAGAAAGACGGTTGGTGATTGTTTCAACCGGTTATCTTTTACCAGCATGGAATCTAACAGTTTGCCAAGAACCCTGTCACTACTCTACACGTGTAACTGAGGCTATATTAGCTCCACATTTCAAGTGAATGTTACTTATGTTTATTTCTTATGATTTACATGTACTAGAACAAGCTTTAATTATACCTTTTATTCGTTGTTTTAAAAATACTTTATTTTCTACATATGAATTAAAAAAAAGATTTTTGTTTACTTAGGTACAAACGTATTTTTTTATTTATTTAACTTTTGTTATCTGGTAGTATTCATATTAACTATTAATTGTGGTGAAATGAAAATTTCAGGGAAGTTACAATATAATATAATATCGCAAGTTTTTTTTTTCGTGTTATATATAAATCTACTGAACTAATGATGTAACATCATCCGCTGTCTATTGTAAGTCAAGCATACATTCGTTTACGTTATGTACCCTATTTGAATGTGCAATTTTTTATTTTATTCCTGACGTACAGATTTTATTCGCGATTATTTAACGTTCTGACCATACATGATAGGTATTTATTAGTGTTTATTTATATTCAATGATTATGTGAAATAATTTGAATTTATAGTTATGTAGTTTATAAGCTGTAATTTAGATGTTAATTCATAAAAGGCATTCCCTCATTGAGAAGTCATTCTTGAAGTGATTTCATTTATACCAGTCACTATGAAACTAAGAAGTAGGTAGGTAGCTGCTTGGAAATGTATCGAAAGTACAGTCAGCAGCAGATTTCTACCAGAAAATGTAGTTAATTTGACAAAAGAAGAGTAGAGTTCGGTTTAACTGCAGTCAGTTTAAGTGAGGCACTTATGAAAGTGCCTCACGCTCCTCCTTACTTAAGTCCCACAAGTAAACTGGTATAAGTGCTTCAAGCACACACAACACACGCTCTTATGCTCGTAGCAGTTCTTTGAATTTATCTATACTTATAAATTGATTTGCTGCTAACTGTACTACATAGTTGTGACGAGGCGTCGCTTCTCATGTAGTGGTTTGTTACTATACTATCGTGGCGTTTGGTTGCGATGCGAGTGTGAGAGAATATTGTGTAGTACGTAAGTGTGTGAATCAACCCTTTTCTATCACTAGTTGCCATTGGTTACGTTACGTCCCCTGCGGCGCTAACATGAGAATCTATAAGTTTGATAGAGATGGAGATGTCCAAACTACGATTTTCGCGGCGGCTGGTTACTTTTTAAAACTGCAATTTTGTGGGTTTAAATCCACCAGGTTTAAATTCTTGTCATTTTCAACCCCTTTCTTGTCGGCCATCTTCTATTAAATCATCTTTGATAGACGATGGCTGCTGCTCCGTGCTCTCTCACAACTGAACGCGCTCTTGGCATGAGCACCTGAGTGCGATCTGTTTGTGGGTGGCTCTGTGTTATGAATGCCTTAAATACTGAGAGGCGATGGATGCTAGTCTGTCCAAGATACCGATAATTGTTGAAGGTGTTATTTGTCTAGTTTAGTTTTCATGCTTTGGATTTTCTGTAATGTCATGTTAAATATTTTTAATAAGCAATAAATCTTTAAGGATCCATTTTCTAGCAACTTTTCTTAGAAACTGTCATATTGTCTCCTAATAACAACAAAAATAGTTGATTGAACCGTGTACGAATCGACATATTAAGGCTTGAGCTGAGACCTGACCTGAGATTGATCATGCATGACTCTAAGTACAGTCACGGACATTAATTGTTCATTTAGAGCTCACTTTATACTGGACACTTCGTAGTTTCATAGAAAACCAAAATTACTTGACACCTAAATGGCTCAACAATTAAAGTCCTTGACCGTACGACTTGATCCCATTGGGTGTTATTGCAACACGATCGTGATCGAAAATATCAAATTTTTACCAATATAACCTTAGGGTACTTAGGGTATCTTACTGGATATAATTAGTTATGTTGACTACGATTACGCGGGGTAATCGGGCTGGAGACATGATTTAGATTTATTTATTTATTTCACTACATACAATTGCACTTAAAATTATACATAGTTAGTCAATTTTTAGGAATCTATATATCTGTAGTTTTTGTTCGCATTTGTTTTCTATGCTTCCAATTATCTTGGGTATCCAGACAATTATATACATGCCCAACGGGATCGTCCGGGGATAGTCAGAAGACCAATTTGTCCAATGTATGTAAATTAGATACTCACCTCCACCGTATCACGAGCATTCAATGGAGATTATGCGCTGCGCTTGTAATGGGACGGGGATGCTCGGGGAGACTTGAAAGGGATTTGCCGCCCGCCATCCTCCCGCATCGTCTCAGTTAAGCTGATATTATCACGACGGCGTAAGGCTGGTAACTATATGCGTTATACTTAAACAAAATGACGATATGTACGGTCGGCTCTAAAAATATGTATCTAATTTTGAACTTCATTCCATCGACATACGTTTGTAATAAAACGACAGAAATGAGCCTCATACAAGAATAAGCACATTACAGTGAAATTAATATGTATGCTAGTTTAGAGATGTTTAGTAAATAGCTTATTCTTGTATGAGGCTCATGGACGCCTCGTCACTGATTGTTGTATGTGGAGTATCGGACAAGTGGTGCCCTTCCAGCTCCTTGTGTCTTCTCGGATTAAAGTGTGGTGTTGAGCATGATTACTGGTTTTAATTTTACGTCAGACAGCCCTGTTGTCGCCCAAATAGATCTCTATGCTACCTAATAATACAAGGCTATAGAGTTGACAATCTTATATTGTCCTATGGTATTTATTTTGTGCTGAAAATGAGACCAAAGAGGACTTGTTGGTGCCAAAAATTGAGTCGCACTCACTTTGACCATTCAAACTATTCAAAGTCCATGACACGTATTGGTCATGGTCACTCTACCAGCTGGTTTCGCTACAATACGGTAAAATACTGCAACGTGGTAATACGGCTTCGCAGACATAGCGATGAGGTACTTAAATAATAATCCCTCGAATAGGTAAATCATTTTCTAATATGCCGTGGTATTGTTAATCAATGTCTCACCTGGGCGTCTACCGACAGAATAGCGATTAATTACAACTAACTTGGATTACGTACCTAGTCAAATCAGCAGCTTTTTATGAATCCTAATAACGCTTAGTAAGTCGAATATGTAGGAAAATACGGAAAATACAGACTAGTGACGTCAAACATCTACATGACCACATACACGTACGTACGTGAGTGACGTGTTCTATGGCCAAAATGGGTCGTTTTTAGGGTTCCGTACCTCAAAAGGAAAAATCGGAACCCTTATAGAATCACTTTGTTGTCCGACTGTCTGTCTGTCAAGACCCTTTATCTCAGGAACGCGTGGTGGTATCGAGCTGAAATTAAAACCATATGCTAAGGTCTACAGTCCCTTGAAGATGTGAAAAGTCATATTTTTAAGTTACCTAACGTAAAAAAAAGATACGGCCGTTTATGCCGCAAAAAAACGTATGTTTCGACACTCAACGGAACCAAAATTTATAGGGTACTTTCCGTTGACCTAGAACTGTGAAATGTGGCAAGTAATATCGTCTTATACTATAAGTACAGGGGAAAATCTGAAAACTATAGGTACATTTAAATATTGTTACATTACAATTCTTTCGTCCAATATCCCGCAGTGTCTCAAGACGAGAGTCTTTGACCAGTGTGTGTTGCCAGTGATGACATATGGCACTGAAACGTGGTCGCTTACTATGGGCCTCATAAGAAGGCTCAAAGTCACCCAAAGGGCAATGGAGAGGGCTATGTTAGGAGTTTCTCTGCGTGATCGCATCAGAAATGAGGTTATCCGCAGCAGAACCAAGGTAACCGATATAGCCCTCCGAATTGCTAAACTTAAGTGGCAGTGGGCGGGGCACATTGCACGTAGAACCGATGGCCGCTGGGGCGGAAAGGTTCTCGAGTGGCGACCACGTACCGGAAGGCGCGGCGTGGGTAGGCCCCCCACAAGGTGGACTGATGACCTGGTAAAGGTCGCGGGAGTCCGCTGGATGCGGGTGGCGCAGGACCGGTCAATTTGGAACTCTCTGGGGGAGGCCTATGTCCAGCAGTGGACGTCTTTCGGCTGATATGATGATGATGATGATGACATTACAATATCGACACAGATATTGATGAAATAAGATCAATATCATCAATATCTGTGTCGGTATGTTTAGATTTCTTTGATATTCTTATTTTTACAAGCTTTCTTTTAAGTGCTAGATAGGTTACTTCAAAGAAAGCTTAAAACGGGCCAATTACATAGTCCGCAAACATACGCCTTCTACACAACAATAAGCGCAAAAATCAAAACAGCCCGACATTTACCATTTCCTTCTTATCCATTTCCCAAAATTTTGTTACGATTGATAAAGTTTTGGAGGAGGAAACAGTCGAGAACGAAACCTCGATTCTTATGATTTTTACAGGACTTTTAGTCAGAGGTGCAGTTGTGAGAGGTGTTAAGTGGGTTACGAGGGGCGGCTGAAAAGTAATCTCCTTGGTTAAAAAAATATGCGAAAATGATACTGGCTGAAATGCATTCTTGTTCTTTGGTTATTCTTTTTTTGAATTATTTGACGTTCATTTGTTTTTTCCGTTCCATTTTTCTACAATTCTCGAATGTTTGCGACATATCGGTTGAAAAAATGAATATCGCTAAAATTGAACATCGTGCAGTGATTAAATTTCTAACAAAAGAAGGAAATACTCCCTCACAGATCCGAGAACGTATGATGTGTGTGTTCGGTAGTTCGTGCCCTTCCGAATTTACTATAAAGTTTTGGTCTAAACAATTTAAACTCGGTCGTGAGAGCTTGGAAGATGACGCTCGTAGTGGAAGGCCGGTTTCTGCCGTTACAAACGAAAATGTAGCCAAAGTTAAAAAAATAATTTTAGAAGACCGACGAGTGAAGCAGTGGGAGATTGCTAGAGATGTGGGCATCAGTAAAGAAAGAGTCAATGAGATAATTCATGTGCATCTGAATATGTCCAAGGTGAGTGCACGTTGGGTCCCCAGAATGTTAACGGCGTTTGACAAGGACCGACGTGTCAAATGTTGTGAGGAGTTTTTGGAAATGAGTCGAGGTAATGAGGAAGAAATTGTTTCTAAAATGGTGACGTGTGATGAGACCTGGATTCGACAGTGGGACCCCGAAAGCAAACAAGAGTCTTTGCAGTGGAAATTCAAGGATGAGAAGCCTCCTCGGAAGTTTAAGGTCAGGCCGTCGGCAGGCAAACTTATGGCTACCGTATTTTGGGATACAGAAGGAATTTTACTAATAGATTATTTACCAAAAAAAAGGACAATGAATGCTGAATATTATTCCAGCTTACTGCATCAGTTACGAGACGCGATAAAAGAAAAGAGGAGGGGTAAACTTAGCAAAGGGATCCTGATTTTACACGATAATGCACCTGTGCATACCGCCCGCACAACAATGCTTACCATGAAGGAATTAGGGTTCGATGCCGTTAACCATCCACCTTACAGTCCAGACCTAGCCCCATGCGACTATTTTTTATTTAGACACCTCAAAAAAGATCTCCGAGGAAGACGATTTCTGACCGATGACGAAATGAAGGCTGCAGTTAGTGACTTTTTTGACGAGAAACCGAAAGATTTTTTTTTTCATGGGTTAATGTCAATATTTGACAAATGTAATAAGTGTATTTCACTAGCAGGGGACTATATTGAAAAATAAAAAAAATACATACATGACAGTCTTTTGTTTCATACTTAGGTAGATTTCTTTTCAGCCGTCCCTCGTAAATACGGGTACAAAGTTTGTCCGAGGGAAACTTTTTTTTAGCTAGAGACTTAAAAGTTAGTAGAAAGATTACTTATTCTTATTAAACAGCAAAAAAATGCTTCAGTGTCAGTTAGAATGAGCCGTTTTTGGATTCGCAAGCGATGTTTTTACTTCTGATTTCTCTTATTGTAGCTGGTCGCATACATACATTCGATCCTCTCTAAGTCGAAACTCAAACTTCGAATGACAAAATCAAAAGAATTTTCGACAAATATTATAGCCTATGTCACTCCCACGATTAAGAGGAATCCAACGACACCTCATACATCAAAATCCATCAAGCCGTTTAAGCTACAGGAGGCCACAAAGAAACATACATACATACTTACATACACTCGAAAAACATTACCCTCCTCCTTTGACAGTCGGGTAAAAAATAGGAAAGCAGCCAATTTGCAAATTCGCATTAAGTAAATGTTTTCGTGAATTGGCTCATACTGTATTCAAAAGTAAAGTTCAAGCCAGAATTAAGATAAGGCTTAGCGATTTGCATGGTAGGAAAGCGCTGAAAAGTTTCGGCTAGAGCAGGGGTCGGCAAACCGCGGCTCGCGAGCCGCATGCGGCTTTTTGAAGGGACTTCGAGGACCTCTCATAAGGATAGGTTCAAGGAAATGTGAGATCGACATTGTGTGAATGGCTCTTTACGGTTCTTAAATATATTTATTTTTACTGAATTTGCTGGCTCTTTGGTTAGAAAGTTTGCCGACCCCTGGGCTAGAGTCTGGCCAGCGAGTCGCACCACATGAATTTAAAATATATATATATTGCATCAACTTTACCTATGATATACGCTGTCAGTTATAAGTAGATATATCTAATTACCTATCTATCTATTAAGCCTCTCACAGACTGGCGCGGCCTGCGGTGGCGGACAGTTGTATACTACGAAAAAGCCTACGGCATTAAGTCCGCCTTTTCTACGATAAGTTCTTCTTTTGTGCAATAAATATGTAATAAATAAAAACCGGACAAGTGCGAGTTCAACTCGCGTGGTGAGGGTTCCGTAAAATATTGAGAATTTTCCCGTTACTTTGAATACTCAAACTTCTTATAGGTTTTCCTGTAATCTTTCGGCAAGGAACTATTTTCCATATATTTTCAGAATTTTAAGCCTAGTAGTTTCTGAGATAAGGGGGGAGGGAGTGGTCAAAATTCGTCTTTTTTCCTAAATTACTTCAAATCTGTTATTGCTAAAATTATAAAAATATATATATCGCATGGAGATCACGGGGAGAGGCCTTTGCCCAGCAGTGGGACACTCAATAGGCTCTTAAAAATATATATATATCTGAGATGCTTACAACAACCCCTTTCATTTGATACGTCACACAATATAGTTTGCGAACTTTTTTTTTTAATTTTCTAGTTTACCCCCCAAAAATGGCCACCATGTTCAGAATTAATTAATTTACTTTACGCGTCCATCTTTGGGTCAACAATTTACATATGTGTACCAAATTTCAACTCAATCGGTCCAGTAGTTTCGGAGCAAATCGGCTGTGACAGACGGACAGACAGACGCACGAGTGATCCTATAAGGGTTCCGTTTTTTTCCTTTTGAGGTACGGAACCCTAAAAATGATTAAGGCACACGCGTTTTTGATTATCATAGTATGTATATACTATACTGCCCGCGACCGCTGGCCACGCCTGTCCGTGAGACGATTGACGCCGCTATGCATTCCGTGTTAGCAGCATGAGTTCTTTCAAATCTGCCGCATCTTTTATTTGCGACACGAATCGCTGGTCAGACTACGCTAGGAGGTTGGGCGGCGCGCAGCCCGACGCGCATTACCGCCCGCACTAGGGCGGCATCTCCTCACTCCGTCGACAGCGCGCGTGGAAACCGTGCGGGCCCCGCGAACGCCATCGATCCATGCTCACCGAACAGCAACTAACATACAGTGCCTAGTGTAGTGCCAGTCAAGATGTCCTTCGACCACGATGAGCTGCGCGACGAGTGAGTATCTCAATACTTCTTCCCCCTTACACTTTACACTCATGTAGGGGGGAAAGAAAACGTCAAACATTGTTTTAATCACTGTACGGCTGCTTTTAAGATCTCTAAATGTCACTATGCGTGGTATTAAATTCGTACTTACGAAAATGTTATCATTAGTAGGTATGCGTTCTAAATTATATTTTAATTGTCCTATTGGTACCTACTTGTTGGTACCGAGGCGCGTCCTTGCGACTTTGCTTCGGTAAACAAGTCGTGACATGACCCATTTACACTTAAGTATAAGGGAAAGTTGCGTTGCTCTTCAACAATGCGTTTAATTTCCTGTAGGTATCTGTTAGGTACTGAGAAAGCTATTCTTCTTATTTATTCTTGAATAGCGTCTTTACAATTGAGGGAACATAAGTACCTATAAGTAGGTAGGTACTTACCATATGAGTAAATAATTAGGTACCAACAGACATCGTCAAAGGCACTTGTACCTAGGGGAGAGTGGGGTACGTGAATTACTTTTTTTTGTAAGTGATGTATAGGTAGGTCCCATTTTAAGTTCTAAGTGGCTAGTTTTGTAATTAAATCGTAGTACACTTATCTAATTATATGTCAACCGCAAAAATCGCTCTTTTGTTGTAAATAATCACAAAAGAATACCTTTTTTTATAAAAAGGGATTTTGATACTAGGGCACTATGGATCCCATACTAACATTTTGAAAACTAAAAATCGAATAACACCTCCATTATTAAACTTCGCTTACATCAATATAGTCTCATATCATAAGAAACCTAATTCCTCAAACAACCATGTTAATTTCAACAGATAAGTCTGTGCTAAAATCATGTTAAAATCATTCATAAATAGTCTTGTGATCTCATGTTAAAATTGATAACGTAGTGTTGCTAAATGGATAGTAAACCATCAAATTATTGTAATAAAGTATAAATTACAAAATATAATTAAAATCATAAAAAGATATGAACCTTGAAAGTTAAGAAAAAATATGCATTTTTTTATTGTCCAAGAGTAAATTTAAAGCTTAGATAGATTAGATTCCTTACGTTTTTATAGAAACAAAGTTGTGTGACAATTATGGGACCTAAACGCAGCATTTCGCGACCAAAACAGCAATTTACTTGATTTTCCATACAAATGAATGGAATGACGAATGAAATGGTAAAGTGTGAAGTAATACTTCTATGTCAATCAGTATGAAGCGTTTCGGCTGCCGCCAGTGAGGTCCGTCTTTGACTCAAATTTTTGGGTACTTACGTTGTTTAATTGTGGTTGGCCCCATACAAACATTTGTTCCTTTCCAAAAACTGGTTTAAATGGCATCGTAAAAACACGTCACAAGTATGTTGAGAGTATTCTGTGAAATAATATCAAATCAAATCGTTTATTCGTAAAACATAGGTTCGTATACAGAGGTGTTATGAACATTTACAGGTCTCACTATGTCTTCGCCATAAGGCATACAAATAGTCATAACATAAATATGTATGTATGACACAAAAATGAGAATATATTAAACAAAATTATTAAATAATCATTGTAATCATGCATCATGCTCAAATTAATTCATGTCAAATTACATTATAAATATAAAAAGGTTTTATGTTTATAAGGCACCATCAATTTATTTTGATTAGCACTGCGTATGATTGCCTGCAGGTATCATTACCACAAAATAGTTTTCTGAATTTTATCTTTGATCCACTGTGACCCAATCCATATTGACCCGGTGTTCCCCATGCATATTATTTTAGAAAAAATAAAATAAAAAATGTGGAGTTAGTTTGATACAAAAAAAGACTATTGACAGTATACCATAATATTTCATATCTTAAAGAACATGCACATTTAACAAATCTAATGCAAGCTCAATTTAAACGTTTTTGCAAAACACGTAAAAAATACTTTCGGGCTTACCTGTCTACCACGCGACGCGAGCAGCCGAGCACCAGCTTAGATACGTCGTGGCTCGCGGGGTATGACAGAGCGACAATGTCACCAGCACTTACGTATTACATGCAAAGTTATTTCAAACCATTCACTGTGACCCACGATCCACTGTACCCCACTCTCCCTCGTACGCTTTACTATAATTGTGACAATAACCGTGTTAAACGGAAAATATTAATCTAATAGATCCCGGGATGATACGGGATCGGTTAGCTTTATCAATTACAATTACAAGTATACAAAAAAAAACCGGCCAAGTGCGAGTCGGACTCGCGCACCGAGGGTTCCGTACAAACCTGTAGGTATATAAGTAAAAGTTAACCCATCACGACAATCGAGTCATAGTTATGGTATTTTTATTAAATTTATTAAAAATATTTTTATTATATGAAGTAACTAAAAATTTACGGTTTTCGCAATTTTTCTTTTATCTGTGCTATAAGACGTTGCTTCGTACCGCATTTCAAGATTCTGAGTTCACGGGACGTTCCCTGTAGGTTTTGATTCCCTTGCGAGTTTCGAAAATTTGCAGCATAAATGGCTGTATCTTTTGATTGCGTTGGCTTAGAAGTTTGATTTTTTCACAGCTCTAAGGGACAGTAGACCTGAGTGTTTGATATAAATTTTAGCCTAATACCTCCACGCGTTCCTGAGAAAAAGGGTCTTGCCAGACGAACGGACGGACGGACGGACAACAAAGTCATCCTATAAGGGTTCCGTTATCTCCTTTCGTGGTACGGAACCCGAAAAAAACCTCTCGGCTCAGACACCGCATAGGTTTACACTCTTACTGAATATTATTTTACAAATAACTAAAACTATAAAGGGATATTACCACAGTATGAATCACATAAAGAGTGCGTTTCACATTGTGCATATCATACTAAGTACCTATTAGTCAACATGATGTTCTGATTTACTTTATGAATAGGTGAATACTTCTAGAAAATGGGAATCCCTTGTAGGTATCTATTGCACGAGTGCTCTGAGTCCTAGTCATTTCAGTTGGTAAACCACTTAGTTGTTGTTTACACAGACCGACGGTAAATGGGAAGTTAAATAGGAAAAAGTATTATACAATTATCTAATACCCGAGTAGCGTATTTACCGAGCCAGTCATAATTAACGTTCACGCCGCACGCTGAGCAGCTAAGCACCACTTATAAAATGCCTCAGGCTAAATGAGTAAAAACACAGTTATCTTTAGCTTAGCGATCAGCGGATCAATATGAGACGTTTCGTATTCGAGCGTTTTTCAAAAAAAGTGTAAGTACATGAACATTTTTTATCAGAATTCGATTTTTTTGGGTTTTTCTTACTCAGAATCGTTGACACTAACTATCGATACTCATACAAGAAAAAAAGTGTCCAAAATATTTTTTTTATTTATATGGTCGTGACGCACTGGAAGAAAAAACTTACATAGTAAAATCTGGGACAACTTTTTTCTTGTATGAGGATCGATAGTATCAACGATTCTGAGTAAGATAAACCCAAAAAAATCGAATTCTGAAAAAAAAGTTGATGTACACTTTTTTTGAAAAACGCTCATTCCAATTTGGTTTCAGTGTGTTTCGCGGGCCCGTGAATGTAATCAAAATAATACGTTAAACCACTTGCATACATCCATTTAGCGCCGAGAAAAAAGGCGCGTTGTTTGCATCAGATATCAGATCGAACGCTTCGAAAGTTATGGGTGTTGTGTTGTATCGAAATACAACGTAAAATCCGTGTACCTAACCTTATAATGGTTTTAGCTACAGGTACTAATAGTGCAGCATAGGTAATCTTTATATGATATAAAGTAAGGTTTTATGATTAACGACATGCACCTATTCAACTACTGTAAAAATTAAAAATATTGAATATATATGTATAACAACAAGTAATATACAATTACAGTCTTGTCTTCAGTAAGACAGTGACACCCGCAAGAAACGAATCGATTGACGTATGATTCATTAAAATAGACCCACGCGTTTGATCTCTAGAGTGCCACAAAGGAACATACATACATACATAGACTGGTAAACACATTACCCTCCTTTGTCTCGCGCAGTCGGGTAAAAAATTAAACGTATAGTGCTTGTTTAGTTCTGCCGCGTTCGTGCCTAAATACTTGCAGCAATTGAGCTCATAATTTTAATTCAGGTATTGTGTAGGTACAGACAAATTTGGTAAATTGAAAACGATTATAATGAAACTACGAATACCACCTAGTATTATTATACCATTTTAAAATTTATCTTACTTAGTAGGTACCAATGTTTCCCAAAGACTGGATTTCGGAGTAAAGTTATAGACCGCGAGCTAGGGGCATTTTTTTGTCAGTCACTTTCTCCCGTGCCATAACTTGTGAGAAGGTTAAGAATGTTGTATCATGAAGCCTCGTGGGCGTCAGCTGCGGCTCCGTTGGTGGGTTGACCGGCAGCACTCTCCCAAACACACTCCCAAAAAAACATTTTTCAGTAATTTCCTCTCAACTGAAATTTTGTCAGATGACAGTTTATATGATATTATTAATATATCAACGTGTCAGCTGGTTCTATCGCGGTGGAAAACTCGTCAGCTGATGCCCTAAAGTTTATAACGCAGGAGCCAGACCGGAGCGGAGCATCTATCGCGTATTAAAATGCGCGCTGTCGGCTGATTTATTTCATTTCTTACAGAATCATAACAACTACCTGCTTACGATATATCTGAATTTAATAGAGGTGTTCGAACTTGGATTTAATTAACATTAAGGTCTTAACACTAAGGTCGTGTATACAATTTTTTTTAACTTTGGCCGTATCGATCTCTTTGTAGTCGACTGTACCTACCTAATATTAGATGAAGATGTGTGGGTTTGAAGAAATAGGTACCTACGTCCTACGCGAATAACATAGACCGGTCTGTCCCCTCACTGCGAACTACCTATCTAAAATTGCCTGGACTCATTCATGGCTCATGGCCATAAGTACGTACTACAACGTAACGGGCAAACACAGTATTTCGCGGATGTTATCAATGCCTCAGCTGTTTTGAGAGCGACATCGACATCGCAAACGGTGTCGTCTTTATATCGGCTCGTTACAAATTCAACGTTTACAAAGTCTCTTTTCAACAACAATATCTCTTTCATTGAATGCGTAAATTACGCTAGAGTAATTAACTGTGAAGTTTCAGCGTTTTACGGCGATTTTTTTCGTCATTATTATCTCTGCAAATACGTTGTGAAAATAAATGATGATCAGAATTAACTTTTGTTATAAACATTACAAACATATAACAATATTGGCGTTGAGTTTTATTTGATGAAAATTCTGGCGTTTTGTCACACTTTAACCGAGCGTATCAAACAGTCCCGGAGATTAACCGTTAAAATGGGTCGGTTTGCATTGACCATGACCATTCATCACTGACAAAGGCAAAATATCAATACACCCGCATACAAATGTTGGAAAAGAAAGACGGTGGATGATTAATGGGAGTTAAAGTGCCTGCAATGGTGTGGAAGGGGTTGCTCCCGCGAAATACCGGAACCTTTAGGTACTTTAGTACCGGGATTTCCCGGTTTTTGAAACCGACCAAAGAACCCGGACTGCAAAATAAAAATCCCGGCACTTTCGGGACATCATTTTGCAGTTATATTTCATGCAATGTACATAGATAAAATACACAAAAGAATAAAGAAGGTACCTACCAAATATAAAGCAGAGTAGACTGTAATCCAGACACGTTTATGACGTTACTCAAAAGTCAAAACAGGAGTAACGTCACGTGACTTCACGCAGCCAAGGTCACGAGGTCAGCGCACAGTAGATTCTTTAAAATTGAAATTTTAGTACTTTTTTGATTAAATATTAAAAATCGAAGACCATCTCCAGCATGAGACGAATCGAACGACATATCATTTATCAAAATCGGACCATAACTGTAGATCTGATGACATGTACAAAAATCGGGCTCGCGTAATATAAATATAGAAGATAGATACGTCAAACGATAACCGATTTAAAGCGAAACTGACATTCAAGATACTTTATGTAATTGTCGAGATACAATACAATACAATACAAATACTCTTTATTGCACACCTCACACAAACAAAGCCGTCAGCAGCGAGATCAGATGTTATGAAAATTTAAAAGCAAATTTGACCACAAAACCTGTTCCGAATCCGTTCCGATCCCGTACCGTCCACCAACCGCCCGTGCTTTGTATTGTATTTTGAATTTGAGCGAATGTTTTTGTGCCGACTGTACACATCCTTCCCGAGTTACATTCATAGGTTTTGCAGAACCGGTACTGTTTTCAAGAACCGGGATTTTCGGTACCAGTCAAAAATGGAACCAGGATTTCCCGGTCTTTTCGAAACTTTCATAACCGGAGTTCAATAAATCGGATGGAATTGGAGGAAGATCATCGTTATGACTCAAAACAGAAGCACACAACCTATTTCACGTAAAGTAACAATATAAGTATGTATGGTATAAAATAATAAAATAAAAATTCGTTTATTACTCAAAGAAAAGGTATGTGCCATAGCATCTACAATTCTACATCCAGCTGGAGGCACGGCAGTGCCCCCGCCAAGTCGAGCAATTTTTAGGCTATTCATTCATAAAATACCTAAAAATATTGCAAATTCAGTCAAGTTTCGGAGATATACATACTGCATAAAGTAAGTTTGTAATCCTATACAAATACATGCCATTACAAAGTTACTTTTGTAGTTCCTGCAAATAGTACTTAGTCCCTGCAAATAGTAATAACAAGGAAGGTACAGTGCACTATACGATGTATTTGCATGCGGTTAGTGTTAGGTGTATAATCTATGCACTAGAAAACTATACAAGTGTTGTAACATAACATTTCCATACAAAGTCTATCTAAAAATATTATTCCAAGCTGCATTCATTGTATGTATTGATAAACAATAAATAATAACCTACAAAAAGAAATGAGATCCCATAAAAAACATTCCATGTAAAAAAAAGGCCAAGTCTCGAAACTCTTTCACGGTAAAAAGTTGTGAAATATTTCGTAGAGCCATATCAGGCATTCTTATTAATGGATTTATAGTTTCGCGGGTTAAAAAACCCATTTCATTTTGTTCCATACTGTATAAATTAAAATAATAATACTAGTGACTCGCAAGGAAGGAATTTAGCACTTTGGAGACCAAAAAACCAACTTCCTGAACCACAATTTATTTTTTATACTCGTCGACTGTAATGTTTGAATTAAGACTTCGTACACTAAACTATAATCACATACTTTTTTTCTACGGAGCTCCCAACTCAACTGAAACAGTATTTTTTTATATAATCGTTACACAATAAGGGCTCTTAAAGCCGAGTACCGTGTTTGTTAAGTAAGGTACGAGAATTTAAGAGCTAATTGTGTAACTATTGTATACAATACTTTTTATACGAGTCAACAGAAATAATTAAACAGACTTGGTATGTAATGAAAAATATCTAAGCCCTGCTGAAACGAAGTGCAAGTCGAAGGTGCGCCGGCTCGTTGATGTCTTTTGTATTGGAATCAACGCGACGTCATATTCATTATAGTTCAGTAAAGGCGCCACGTGATTGGTCGAATTTATTTTAGTTGTCTAAGAGCAATGAGGGCATTGTGTAACGATAACGATTGTATAAAATACTATTAGTGACATAAATCATAACAAAAAGAATATTCGATATATCAAATTCAAATGCAAATGATATATATAGTATTTCACGAGAATCGGTTGATAATGCGACCTGTAGAGGAGAACAGACGGACATCTGAACGTTCGGACATAGGAAAGAATTTTGGCCTGAGCTGAACGGACAACTTCGTACAGACCAACTCTTCGCTCGCTCGTTCAAAAATAGGCCCGTGGATAAATGGCGCCGAGTGTACACTAGGGTGCCACTAAACGCGACCTATGCCCTATGCGTTCATTCAGTTCATTGTCGCTGACGCTGCGTGTGTGCAAGCCGCGGTCGCGAAGCGCCTCGCTCGCTACGCTATTCGCCTCTCGAACCTTGCCTTAGCATAACGTTTCGACCGTGTTTTTATTTTATTCACTTTGCGGATACGTTTTTATCATTTCTCTGCATTTATTTTATTTGTGTGTTGTGACTTGTGAGAACTAGATATTTATTTAAAAGGTGAGCAATTGATTTTAATTCATTAACATTGAATTTTGACAATGTTTACACAACAAACAAACCGGTTTTTATACCTAAGTCCGAGTAGTTTCGTGACATTGTACATAGGTATAACACGACATGAATTAGTTATTTGACAAGATTTTTATTAACTTGCAATGTACCTATATGTAACTATGTAACTGGGCGGAATATATGGGAATCTTGCAACTCAATTTTGAAGCAGGTATCTTCAACCGATTGACCTGAAATTTTGGGTTAAGGTATAGTTTGGATGACTATTCAATATTATGGTACCATCGAGCTGATCTGATGATGGAGACAAAAGGTGGCCATGGGAATTCATTATTTAACTGACGTAACCCCGTTGTGTTTGGGCTCGTTAGAATCGTCTCAATGAGTAGTTAATATATGTATATGCAGAAAAGTACAGACTACCTAAGTAGGTAGATACTTTGAATACTGGGAGTATTCTTTCAGGTAACTACATAGGTTTTTCAGCAGCAATATTTTTGCAACAAAACTAGGTACCTACCTAGTTTTGTTGCAAAAATATTTTTGTTTATGTATTTTTAGACCATATTCTCTTACCGTAGCGTAGCGTAAATATTAAAGTTCCAAAGTTTTGGAACACATTTTGTTTATAGCTTATAGCGATATCCTTAAAATAATTCCTATAAACAAGATGGTTACGAATATGGTTACACATATCATATGTATTGCAAATAAAAAGGGACGGCTTAAGACCAAACTTGCATCCGCTTTTGGGATTAGTAGGTACTTTATTTCCGTAAGTATAACCTATAAGACTACATATTTCGTTTCCATTAAACTATTAAAATTGCGGGTCGCGGGAGTTCGCTGGATGCGGGTGGCGCAGGACCGGTCACTTTGGCACTCTTTGGTTTGTTACTGTACTCTAAATTCTGTTAACCGGTTATGTTATGGCGACTCGATTCCCGACCCTGACGAGTGTTTGCCAACACAGCTGTCCTTATCACTATATCAATCAGCTCTGTTAAAAACTCCAGCACAACAGTGATAACCCACGACCCCACAGATCTACGATGATGCAAATACAGTCATTGTTTTCATTGACATTTACGCGTCCTTGCATGACGTCGTACCTTCACAAATATCTTTGCAGTACGCAACTAAGTAACACCTATAGTTGGCAGTGTTGGCACAAAAACGGAATATAAAGGGCGATTGTGCACTACAATGAATTTTACTGTCAAAACGGCCGGACCCGGAGTTGGTTCCTTAGTAAAAGTTGTTCAGAATTATGGATAGATTCACATTTTGCTATTTTGTATCACGACTTAAGTAACACCCTGTATACATCTCTTATTATTCTCTTATTGTGTAACGATTATATAAAATTAAAAATAGTACGCCCATGGGCGTAGCGAGGTGTGGGCGGGGGGGGGGGGGGGGGGGGGGGGGTTTAGAAGTTAGTTAGGTGGGATGCAATCCCATTGCTCATGCAGCATTTACCTTAGATATATTCTTGGTTTGTCTACGCCTGCCCCCCCCCCCCCCCCCCCTTCCCCCCTCTTTACAAAATCCTAGCTACGCCCTTGAGTACGCCTAGGAAACTACAGTCCTCTATTTGTATGCGATGGGTTTGTAGACACATTTCCATGCGTAAATGCAGCTTCAGCGTATTTGTGGCCGATTTATATATTTAGATGTTTTTTTCTAGTCTAATTTAAATGTTTTTTTGGTCTTCATTTATTTCAGTATTTTTTCAATTTTATTTATTTTATTATTATTTCGTCCTGGTCACTATCTGAGCGATGCCGTGTAACTGCGCGGTGGAGATGGCGGGCGCGCACCTCACGGGGTGCGAGCTGGGCCGCAACAGGAGCACACACACCAACGGACACGCACACACGCACCGCCCGCACAGGAGGGTCCACGACGAGGAATGCTTGCCATCCGACGAAGACTCTGAGGAGTCCACGAACAGCATTAGGTTATTTTTTATTTTATTTCGTCCTGGCCAGTATATCTGAGCGATGCCAACTGCAAGGTGGAGGCAGCGTACGCGCACCTCGCGGGGTGCCAGCTGGGCGCAACGCAACAACACACACACTAACGGACACGCACACACGCAGCGCCCGCACAGGAGGGTCCCCGATTAATACTTGATTCTTATTATTATTTTATTTTTATTTGTTCAAATCGGATTAGTAAAAGTGGAATAGCAATTAATTATTATGAAAATTGACTTGGCTCTAGTTCATATTAACAGAATTTACATTTAAGTTTCTATATTGGTTAGATTTTGTTTTTCCGTTAACACCGTACTACTACGCGCATAGCAGCGGCGTTACATTGTGTACAAATGCTTCTACAATTTTCTGCGTCATTTGAATCACCTGAATCACCATAGCGTTTTTGTTGACGTCATTCCTCCTGTAACCTACCCAGATACAAAATATAAAATATACGCACAAAAACCAATACGTAATAGGAACGTCATTCACCTTTTCCTTATCAGTATTATATCGTCAAATATTTGTTTGTTTCAAACCAAGTTGACCTTGTTAAAGCTCTTGCACTAAAAGGGAACCGCAGAAAACTTATTTGGCGGCAAAGACTACGAGGACATTAGAAGACAAGCTTACACAAATCGACCTAGTCCCGTAGTAAGCTCAATAAGGCTTGTGTTATGGGTAGGTACAGTTAAGAAAGACCTTTGACGTCTTCGATTGCTTAGTTACTTTTGATGCTCACTGTACTATTTAGATGGCGATATATTTAATATTCTTATTATTCGTATATGCTGACGTTAATTAACTAATTTAATTTCTCTCATATTAACCAAAAAGATTCTCAGGGATTTCCAGATGCTCAGCGTGAGAAACGTCACTGGTATGCTCTGTGAGCTACCTAATTAGATTCCAAAAAAACTATCCTTTGTGTTGCTATTAAAATGAGGAGGGTTGACACAGGTGAATTTTCATTTTTCTAAATGATAGACGTAGCTAGTTTTCATCATTTAGAAAAATGCAAATTCACCGGTGTCAACCCTCCTCATTTTAATGGCAACACAAAGGGTAGTTTTTTTGGAATCTAATTAGCTCACAGAGTATAGGTTATTATTATTACTTATTACCTACATTCAAATGCCACTCGTGAAACCTTTTTGACGCCCTTAGCGACGTCACTCGCTCAACACATCCCGCCTCTCAAAGTGTCCGCTGTTTACTCTCCTTACAGCGTTTACCCTACAACAAAATTCTGCAAATTTTGCTTTTAACGACCTGCTTGAAACTTTACCGGAGAAGTTAAGAACCTCGGTTTAAAAGCTATTAAGTTACCTAGCAGTTTACAGGCTGCTAGAGGGTCATTAGGTTTAAGGGTCCCTTCCGTTGGACGCGTCCGACCTGATTAATGTAAAGTTATGACTAGCCGGCTGGCTTATGTAAGGTTTTCCCTAAGAAACTAGTACTTAGAGTTACGTTAGGAGAAGAACACATGCGACCCTTATGACCCCCTCTGCCTTTTACGACGGTATACAGACCGTAGACCTATTTTTGACTGGGACTAATCTTACCACTCACCCGTATATAACTTGGGCCAGAGATTATTAACTATAGATACTTATAGCTTTTTGATTCGCATTGCCTCAATTTCGTTTTCTTTTCCGGTGTCTGTATTCCCGGAATCATACAACCTTGATTTCTTCAAAGGAAGAGTGAACAGCTATTTTATGGGTGAGCGTGATCCGTCTTAGGCCTTGTCTTAACTCTCCATCAGGTTAAACGAAGGCCAAACGCAATCCCATTTTTATGAAAAAAAAGTAATCGGGTAAGTCAGACATCCATTGGTTCGTCTCAGGAGTGTTATATTATAAGTAAGCGCAGTGAATATAGTTGCTACCGAAATCCAATTAATTACATGAATCCTATCAAGCACAGTCGCCAAAAACTATTATATCGGATTAACTAAGTGTGAGCTGCGGTATGTTAACCCAACATGTGCAGAACCCTGTCGCTCCAGTGCAAACTAACCTGGGAGCTAATGGCGTGACTAAAATAATATAAGCGGGGTCCATTTTATTTACTTGTAATATTTCATTGTTTACTATGACAAAGTTGTAACTCGACGCTTTCAGCAGCCGGCGTAGGAACTGTGCTGAAATTAATTTGCCACTGAATACATTAGGGATGAAATGTATAATTTAGCAATGTGTTTGCTCAGGCTTAACTTTGGCAGTGTGTAAACCGATTTAGCTTCGGTAATCATTACTGTATATTTGTCACATAAATATAGAAGTGCGAAGTAAATCGAAAATAACGACAACAATTTATGCTCCACCCTTGCTCCACCTAATCAATATCCGCCTGAAAATACTTATAAATATGGCTTATACTTACCTATTCTTCCGCAATCGCAAGTACTTGTTATCGAAACACGGAAGGAACATTATGAACGAATGAAGTTAGAACTACTTATTATAAGAGTTCATTTCGTTGATTGCCATTTACAAATTTGATTAGTTGCCTGGAAGGACCCGTAAAGAGTAATAGTCATTGAAATATCTACACGACTCTCTTCCTAACATAATACCTATTTTTGTTTATTTTAAAATGAAATTATATTGTATCGTATGTGTAGACAGAGGTGTACTCTGCTGCAATTGATCTCGAACTACACTCCAATAAATATTCCACCTCCACTGCTGGTCATAGGCCTCCCCTAAAGAGTGCCAAATTGACCGGTCCTGCGCCACCCGCATCCAGCGGACTCCCGTGACCTTTACCAGGTCATCAGTCCACCTTGCCAGCCTACCCACGCCGCGCCTTCCGATACGTGGTCTCCACTCTAGAACCTTTCCGCCCCAACGGCCATCGGTTCTACGTGCAATGTGCCACGCCAACTGCCACTTAAGTTTAGCGATTCGGAGGGCTATATCGGTTACCTTGGTTCTGCTGCGGATAGCCTCATTTCTGATGCGATCACGCAGAGAAACTTATCAAAATACTAGAAGTATTCGAGGTAAACTTAACGAACTGTACCTTTCATCCTTGACCTGTAATTACGACGTAATTCTATACCTACAATGAATTGTCCTATTTTTATTGTAGTTTGTATAAAGAAAGAAAGAATTAACCCTACCGTGCATGATTTTTATTTATTTTTTGAGAAAATTACATAAGGTTTTAGTGGGCTAGTAGATGACGGGAAAAATAAAGAAAAAAATAAAAGTCGATATTTTCCATAAAAAAAAACCGTTTTAATGGTTGTGACACATAAAGGACATTATGCATTACCTTATAGCTTATTACTAAGTACCTATACTGACACGAGATCACTCAATTTTAATATTTAATTTCAATTTCGATGAAAATTAGCAAAACAACTGTTACTCTTATTTAAACAAAGCTCCACTTTGCATTTATCGCAAGATATGAAAGACTTTCCCCGGCATCCTGGATATTTGCAACGTTGGCGTTTTGTGTTCCATATTGGGAGATGATCAATTCCGTCCAGCCTAACATCACGAGTGGGAAGGATTGCTACATTTGGCTTCTGTCTCTTTGCAGCTATTAGATCTTCAGGTAAGGAAGATGATGGTCGACCCCTTTTCTTATCCATTTGCGGACCACACATACAAAGCGATTTTGCCAAATCTAATTTGAATTCTCTGAGTTTTAGTTGCGTCGGCATTTGTGTTTGTTCTTTCACTTTTTTATACAGCAACCAACTATTAATGACGATTACGTCAAGAAGATGATAGAACAGACGCAAATACCATTTCTTTGTCCTCATTTTAATTATATATATATATATATATAACAATATTTTAATTATAATTACTATGGACGTGAATGCATAATGTGACATATAAGGAACATTAGGAAAAAACTACATATCAAGGTATTGCATAGTGTGACTTATCTGGTACGTTTAAAAAAATCAACGTAATCATATCGAATTGTCACGCAAATAATAAAATATACTTACTATTCATTTACTCACATTCTTCTACGTACACTACGATTTTTTTCTGGACACTTTCACAGTTAAAACTATTTTTTTACGCACAACGTAAAAGTGAAATACTTGTTATTCTCGACGACCTCTAAGTTTTGAGTAACTCGTGCGGTTATTTCCAGTAGGTCTACATCTAGCGAAATTTTGCCAAACTACGTTGTTTAAATATTCTTCGACATCTTATTGACCACCAATAGATGTCGCTGCCTGCCATTATTTTTTTAGTACAGGCTATTAAATTGGTTGTGACTGTTCAGGCACCAGACGCACTGTAGGGTTAATTTATTCAAGTAGGATTCATGGAACCACTTTCAAACACAACACCAATACTTTATTTTCGTTTATAATACCACAGATCAAAGAATACAAGATAATACTTTTGTCGTCAAGGAATTCGTCTACCGACTAATAATAATTTTAACCGACTTAAAAAGGAGGAGGTTCTTACCTCAGAACTCCGTTATTTATGAACCGATTCGTACAATTCTTTTTTTATTCGAAAGTATATGGTTCCAGGTTAGTCCCAATGTTATCAAAACTTTAGTTAATTATCAAAAATTCAGGGAACCATGAGGAATTGAGGGATCTCCTCAAATATAGAAGGCACGCATGTAGTAAGTTCGGTATTTTCTATAATAAGTAGTGTATTTACACCCGGAAATCACAAACTCACTATTACTGTGGTGGTTTGTACTTAAAACTGTATAAGTACGTTACAGATTCTGATAAGATTCCGTTGAAATAGCAACTAATGAAATGCTGAAATGACTTATGGAACTCACTACTACTAGTGGCTGGTTTGTACTTAAAACTGTATAAGTACGTTACAGATTCTGACAAGATTCCATTGAAATAGCAACTAATGAAGTGCTAAAAATCAAGTGTGCCAAATCGACGGAACTCCCCAAATAATATCGGCCGGGATATGGTTTTCGTCTATAATAATCAACGTATTTACTCTCGGAAAGCAGTCCATGTGGTAAAGTGGAAAGAAAATGCTGAAAAGGTACCCACCCCACTATAATGTACAATTAAATATTGTTATTTTAGGAGTCGGTGTCGGAGTACCACGATTAAGTACATACTTACAACGACACCTTACCTTGGCTGCCATTATACGCAGAATTTTCATTTCATCTAAAACCATTTTTTCCAGAAAGTAAATTTTTCAAAACAAACCTAACCTAACCTGGGTTCTACAGAGAAAAGATAACCGACTCTGAGTTTTTTTTTTTCGATGAAATGAAAATTCTGCGAAACAATGCATTGGGTGGACCGTTTGTTGGTAAAATAAGGGACTCCGACTTTATTGAAACGAATGAATTGTAACCGCCGATGCCGTGCCGTTACCAACGTAAAATATTAGACACGGACGCTTTTACTTTAGTGTAACAATTGCAACTACGTTATAAAACAGCGACTAGATTTAAATAGAGCAACCATTTATATATGCGGGTTGCATGTTTCCATAATCTCTTAATCAAGTTAACAATACAACATACTCGTAAACAGACTATAAACACATACTAGCCACAGTAAAATCAGTCGTAAACCACACACTGCGCAGCGCGACACTACAGACCGTGACGCGAGTAGACACCACTTCAATTAACGTGAACCCACAGTACTTACGTTCATTAAGTAACTAAACACTGGTCACTGTCATTGCCACAGGATGAGTTTCTCGAGGCACTTTTCTACCGAGTCCAGGTGCTTATAATGTTCTCTTTACGTCTGAAATACAAGTAACTACGATACGGTAGGTAACGACAGTAGAAATAAATTATTCTTACAGTAAAAAAATTGTATGTAGGTACATAACATAGGTAGTTCTTTTTGCGCATCTCAAGATCGTTAATGTAGCTTATCTATACCTAGTACCTACCAGTAATTTAGAAAGAAGCTAAATTAACGGTTTTCAGCTGAGACTGCCCGAGACCGCAACAGCCGCCGGCTTGTTCACACATTTTATTGCTCAGCGAGTTTTAATACCTTTTTCGCTTTTCTTACTATGACAATAATGCATAAAAAGTACCTATGCTAATCGAAAAGACGAAAATCGTTATGTTCTAGTTTTCTCTGGCAAAAAATTGTCGTAAGCGTAACAGTTGTTTGTGAAATGACCACGATCTCAAATGAGATCAAATCCAGGTTAAAATAGTAGATTGTACTTACGAGTACAACAAGTGCATAAAACGACCCATTTTATCCGAGGCTATTTATCGATCGTCGCTTTCAGCTCGGATCGATATAGTGTCGAGGATAAAATGAGTTTTATGCACGTGTTTTACACTCTGCTTTTCACTTCGATAGTGAGGAAATAAAACAATAATAATCATAGATAAAAATAGAATTTAGTTGCGTGCAGGTCGATGACCCGACGACCTTGGTCTTATCATGGAAAGCAAATGAAATAAAAAAGTAAGTTATATTCTATGAATGTATACATTAATCGTGGACCTTTGTTTTAGACGAGGATTTTACTTTATGCTCAAGAACATAAAAAGCGGTTTTATGCCGCCTGTACCCAGCATAAAGTCGAAGTTTACGAGCATGAGAAGTGAAAATGTAATTTCCCGCAGTTAATTTGATTGGGTCTTCGATTGAATCACGACAAACTGTAACATGTTAAGTATATATACTTGGGTGTCTAATGGTTACGTTGTGTATAGATATCCAGATGGCACAGTCAAGTTGCGGAACCCGAACATCGAGCTCATGGACCAGGACATCCTTTACCACCTGGCGCTCGGCAGCGGCTCGCACGACCTCGTCGAGATGTTTGGGGACGTTAAGGTATATAATTACTAACACGTAGGTATAGTGATAAGTAATGTCTGATCCATTTCTTCTTCGAGCGGTTATCTTATCTTATCTTATCTAGTTGCGGGCCCTTTCGGATACACTTCGACCCATTGGGATCTTTTGTGCATTTGCCCTCCCCTTTATAGCTACTCCCAAGCTCGCTCCATCATTTCCACAAAGCGGATGATGCAGCTCAGTGGGAGCACCCTGAATTCCTTTGGTTGCGGGTAGCCGTTACCAAAGAGATTCATTCTTTGTCTGGCAAGGGCATGACATTCACACAGTAAGTGTTCCATAGTCTCGTCCTCCTCGCCACACATTCTACAGTCTGTACTGTTTGATAGTCCCATCTTGGCCAAGAGATCCTTGACGCCGAAGTGACCTGTGAACACCCCAGATATAATCCTGAGTTGCTTTCTGCTGGATTTCCAGAGTTTTTTGGTCCAGCCCGAGTCCACTCCTTCTATGAAGAGCTTTGAGTGCCTTAAACCCGCCTCATTCCTCCACTCGTGCTGGTGTTTAATTTTGGCGTAGGCTTTAAAGGCCGATATTATGGTTCCCTGTGAGAGTCCCACAAACGGTTCTGGACCTACAAAGTGATTTGTAGACCCCCTTCTTGCAAGCTCATCTGCTCTTTCGTTGCCGATGAAGCCCTCGTGCCCTGGTATCCAAACAAGTTGCACCTTATTGTGCTTTCCAAGCTTGTTCAGTGCTTGGACGCCATTATAAACTAGTCTAGACTCCACTCTCGGCGCCGTGAGCGCTTTAAGGGCCGCTTGACTGTCACTGAGTATATAGATAGTCTGCCCTCTGGTTTGCCTGCCTATATTCTCCTGTACACATGCAATTATGGCCGATGATTACTAAAAAAAAATAACGTCAACAAACAGTACTTAATAATTTTTATTAACCTACTTATCCTACAAAATCGTAATATGTGGTCACCTTGACCGTAGTATTTCTTCGCAGGCGTTTGATTATTATTTCAAGTAAAACGGTACATTTGTTTATACTGTTCGGTGGAGCAAAAGTTAGTAACCTTTTTTTACTAACGAATAGACTGATAGCAATTGTCTATTAACAACTAAAGGATACGTAAATTGATATATTTTATGGCAAACGTTTCAATTGAGGGACCACCTTTAATCGATTGAAACTTTTTAATGGCTTCTTTTACAAACTAAAGATTGAATTTACGATGGTTCAAGTACTTTTACTAACTTTTAGTCACACCGATATTTTAAATATTAGTATCGTTCTCACTTAATGTGAACTTATTGTGATCAATTGAGGGACCACCTTCTGCATGCTACTTTTTCTTACTGAGTTAGCAGAAAGGAGTGACAATTAATGAAATTCGTTTTACAAATCTTTTACTAATAGTAGCCATTTACAGCAGTTGTAAATTTTAAGTAGATTATTCAATATGAATACCTGACAGTCACGACTGAGGGTCCACCTTTAACCAAATGTAACTTTTGAGTGCCGACTTTTACAAATTAGAGGTTGAATTTACAATCGTTTGAGAACTTTTACTATAGAACGACACGTTCAAAAGCTCAAAATTCCAACATGGACCCTCAATGGGCACGCACATGATTCTGTCGCGCGAATTTAGCCATCATCATCATCATCTGCACCTGTATCGAGCGAGACTGTATCGCATTTGTAAGCCGCGCAGTCGCAGTGTCGTGTGTCGCCGCTTTTAGTCGTATCCTCATGGCTGATGAGGGTCGCGACGGCTGTGGGCACTCTTCACCATCGCTCTCCAAGCGGTCGGGCTGGGTGCATGCTAGCCTGTATCACAGGCTTACTTTACTACAGAACTATGTTGTAGTTGTCTGAGCCCGTAATATATATGGCTCTTATCGAAGATGTTCCCCATCCCCATTGTTCCTGAAGGTTGTATCGATCTTTTATATGATTGTCGTTGACTTTAATGGCTTAACCAATTCGCATTTATTTGTGACTACGTTTTGCCTGGGACCAAACAGTTACAATTCTACTACTACTAAAGTCTACTATAACATTAGCAAAGGTAAACAACTTAAGTAAAGCCCATCATGTATGTATTTGTGGAAGGTTCCAATACGCATTCGTTTTCATTGTGTTTCACATTTTAAACCTGTAATGTCTATTCGAACAGATCATAACTACTTACATACAAGAAGGACTGTACTACTCGTAAGTTTCTTACCTACATATACAATATTAGAAGTATCCCTTCAAATCAATTTCATTTGAAAATGCAGAAGCCCTTGTAATTATTCTCTGGTCTAATTGTCGCAAAAGGGACTAGGCTCAGTTTTTGCAGATTCTTGCGTTAGGAAGGGTCAGATCCTTGTCCTGACACATATGATACAATTTTGAAACTGTTAACTGCGTATTAACTCGTTTGTTTAAATTCGTACATGAAAGCGGCGCACTATACGCTACCCACAAACATAAACCCCTGAATAAGCGTGCGTCGCACACACCCGGTCCACGCGGTCACAATATCTAGTATATCTACAACCCGGATAGTGCGAGCCCTGCTATCCTTTTTATCTCCACGCGCTCGCTATTTGGGCTACACCGTACGTGTACCCAGAGTGCCGATATGACCAGCCCTGTTAAAGTCTTCTTTATTATATTATATTATTGTATAAAGCTTGATGTGTCCCACTGCTGGACAAAGGCCTCCCCCTCTTTTTCCACTGCTCTCGGTTATTAGCTTTATCTGGCCGGTCCTTTAAGAAAGAGTCTAACTCATCCCGCATCATCGTTCTTCTGGTCTGCCCTTCGAGATCTTCTATAATATTTTTTTACTATCCAGTTCGTGTGCATGGGCGGCACGCCGAAGCGGATGGAGCAGTTTGCGTACCACATCATGGCGGAGATCGGGCACAAGCTGCCGTGCGGCACCACTCTGCAGGACATCAGCCAGTTCTCCTACCGCTACTCCATGTACAAAGTGGGGCCGGTGCTCTGCATCAGTGTGAGTAGACCTTACGTATACGTACCCACGTTTAACAAGTTAGACCTACGTTTACGCGTAGCTGTTACGGTTATGTAGAGGTCACTACACTCTATATCTAACCCACTATGCTTGCAATAGGTAACTGGGCACAAGTCTCAGAGGGAATGGGCAGTAGTTTTTCAGCAATATCTCGAAAACCTTTGAACCAATGTTGTTCAAAATAATTTTCGGTGAAAGAATTTAGTAAGCACTATGTTCATAATTGTTTTAAATTTTTTTAAATACACTGTTCGGAAATTAGAGAGGGGGAGAGCACAATTTTTGTGACATTCGGGGTGATTATCTCCGACTATATTCACTTAATCAAAAAAATTGCTGAGTAACCTTACAATACAATACAAATACTCTTTATTGCACACCTCACACAAACAAAGCAATTACAGAGAGAAACAATACAATAACATGTAATAACATGTTTATTTTCAAGAAAAAAAAATGACATTTCATTACAGAACTATGTAGTTAGCTGCCAACAAAATACACCTTATAGTTTTCGAGTAAAATAGTGTTGAATTATTTTATTCTAGAATTTATACAATCGCAATAAGAGATTGTGTCAATTAAGGACAGGTAAGTATTTAAGACAACATCTTTATCGATCAGTTGTTATCTCGATTTGAATATTATGCAACAACGAATTGAATACCTATAGTAAGTAATTACAATTCCACCATGGAATGGCACGTAAACGTATGTACCTACCTACCAACCCACTACCTATCAACGACATTCTTAACCCTGGCCGTGCTGTGACCACTATCTCCAGTCACTACTTCGAGGTTTCGACATCCCACTTGACCAAAATTAATAAATAGTACATAGTATTGTTTGTCTTGTATTTGTATCACCTTAAAATTGTATCTGAAATACGGTGAGACGTCAAGAGATCATGATGATAAAAAAAACAAGTTACATGTGAAATTTTATTTCATCTTTTTATAAATTTGATAAAGTAGGTATAGAACGTTGTTTACACCCAAAAAGAGCACATAAAGGCATTTTGACGGAGCTTGTCACACGCCGAGAACGATTTCGAGACTGGCGTATAATCGATTAATGAAGTAGTTTTTAGGGTTCCGTACCTCAAAAGGAAAAAAAACAGAACCCTTATAGGATCACTTGTGCGTCTGTCTGTCCGTCTGTCACAGCCGATTTGCTCCGAAACTACTGGACCGATTGAGCTGAAATTTGGTAAACATATGTAAATTGGCGACCCACGGAAGGACGCGTAAAGTAAATTAATGAATTCTGAAAAAGGGGTGGCCCCCTTTTGGGGGCTAAACTGGAAAATTCAAAAAAAAGTTTTACAAACTGCATTGTGTGACATATCAAATGAAAGGGGTTATTGTAAGCATCTCAGATATATATTTTTTTACAATTTTAGCAAAAACAGATTTGAAGTAATTTAGGGAAAAAGACGAAAATTGACCATTCCCCCCTTATATCCGAAACTACTAGGCTTAAAATTCTGAAAAAAATATGGAAAATAGTCCCTTGCCTAAAGATTAAAGGAAAACCTATAAGAAGTTTTTAATATGCACGGAACCCTACGTTTTGCGTGGCCGGTTATTTGAAACATGGCAGATTTAGCTCCTATTCTATTGGCAGAGGGGAAAATTATTCAAAAGCGTCAACAGTCTAAATTCTCTAAGTTGTAATGCTTATTAAATAATTAGCCTTATATTTCATCTAGGCATCGATCAACACCGCCGATCCTCGCTTATATTTGCGCACTGTCACTGGGCAAACAGAGATACACAACGCCTCAATTGAGGCCAATTAACGACTTGCCATTCGTAAACAGAATATGATTAATGTTGGTTTAGGGCTAACTGGTTATTTAATGGAATAAACAAGGTTTAACTTGAAATGACAGTGGTTTGTTATGCGAGGTACAGTAAGGGAAATGTATTCACGTAAGTAGGTACCTTTTTATGCCTTATTGTCATAGTAAGAAGAGCAAAAAAGGTACGTGAATACATTTCCCTTACTGTACCCTATATATCGGGATTTGGTGAGGGTTCAAAATGGTCTGCGCGTTTATGGTCGCATTTGTCATATGTCGCTGAGTGTAAAACATCCGTCATGGCGCAAAGTGTGTGTGTTTTATCCATTGCGATTATGATAATCGGGAGTGATCATTACGACGAATCATTATGACGACCGGTTAGCTTAGTCCTAGTGGATAGTGCCGCTGCCTATGAAGCTAATGGTCCTGCAGGTCGATCATTGCACGTAACGCATTGTACGCGCGTCAGGTAGATCTAAATGTCATTTTTTATACGGAAAAGTGACAGTTGCATTGTCCCAACGTGCGTTCGAAACGTTACGTGATTATTACCCCTCTGGGTTCAAATCCCGGTAAGGGCAAATATTTGTGTGATAACATTAACTGCGTTATTCTGTTATTGAGCTTTTGTTTATCGATATGTACGAGGTGCGGTCCAAAAGTTTCTCGCTGGAGAAATATGGCGGTTTAAAAATAAAAATAAAATGTGTCATTGTGATTGTCATGTATTCTGCTTGTTCGTGTATGGTTTTGAGGTTTCTGTTAGTTGTGGTTTTGATTTGACGGCTTTTAGAACAATAGGAATTCTGAAAGTTTTCGAAATGTTTAAGTTGGAATATCTTTCCGTGATCAAGTTCCTGACAAAGGAAGGGGTAAGCCCTACCGATATAAAAAAAGGTTGGATGCTGTGTACGGGGATACCTCTCCGTCATTTCCCATCATTAAAGAAAGCTGTTTAGTTTGGGGCGGGAGTCCATTGACGACGAACCTCGCTCCGGCCGGCCTGTGGAAGCACACCGTGGACTGCGTCAAATTTGTGGATGGGAATGTTCCGAGTGATCGAAGACTGAAGACTAAAGAAATAGCGGCAAGGACAGGGCTTTCGAAAATTTCAGCTCTTAGGATTCTTCACGAACATCTTCACATGAATAAAGTTAGTGCGAGGTGGGTGCCCAAACTTCCTTCGAGCTTGCAGCGAAGTGAGCGCAAAGCGTGCTCTCAAGAAGTTTTAGACGCATATAGACGACACGGAGAGTTTTTTGAAGTCAATTGTTAAGGGGGACGAAGCCATGGTTTTGTAATATAATCCTCTCTCCAAAAGGGAATGAATGGAATGGCGTCGTCCTGGTGAAAAACCGCCTAGGAAGGCCAAGATAACACAATTCACAAAAAAAAAATTTTTTCGGTATTCTAGGATTGTCACGGAATACTGACAATCCCAGACAATCAATCAATCCCTTTTATTGACATAAAAGAAAGGAATACCACGGTAAATGGTAGAGAGCTACTAATCCACCCTTATTGAGCAGTTACGAGAGGCGATCAAGCAGAAGCGTCGTGGAAAACATAGCAAAGGTTTTCGGCTTCTCCACGACAATGCACCGGTTCACACTGCTTCAATTGCCAAGGCTGCTGTTGAAAAATGTGGCTTCGAGGAAATTCGCCAAAAGTCCCGATCTGGCCGGGGGAGAGACTATTATTTGTTCTCGAAACTTAAGGCAGTGACCCGTGTGGTTTACGCCCATTTTGAGGACAAAACTTCTGAGTATTTTTATAAGGGGATAGAACTGCTAATTAAGAGATCTGAAAAGTATACTCCTTTTCTTTGTTAGGCCGGAAACTTTTGGACCGCATCTAGAAAGAAAGAAGACATTTATTCACTACACAAAGAACGCTATCTCAAAGAACGTTTTAGTTTTTTAAATTCTGTTAGATGTTCTAACAATTTGCTATTAACTGTGCCTTCATCATCTACCAAATTTTACAATAGTTCGTTCACTATTAATTCTATCCGACTGTGGAACTCTCTCCCTCTTGACATCAGACAAGCAAAATCTATCGGCAACCTCAAATCCCTTCTTAAAGAACATTATTTGTCTCTCCCCTAACCCTGATTGTATTTTTGGCTGACTGTTTATGTATCATTATATTTGTGTTTGTGTTATTTGTATATATGTATGATTGTGTGTGTATGTTTATATATAGAGGTATTTATGTACGTTTATTTTTATAATTTCTTGATTTTTGATTGATAATAATCTCTGCACCACCTACTGCATAATCTAGTTTTATCTCTTTCTCCGATACCCAAAGGTTGTCTGGAAGAGATCGCTCTTCAGCGATAAGACCGCCTGTTGTCTACCTCTACCTACATGTTATTGTATTGTTTCTCTATGTAACTGCTTTGTTTGTGTGAGGTGTGCAATAAAGAGTATTTGTATTGTATTGTATTGTACACAAAAGACACCTCGACGTTATTCTGTAAGGTATTTGTAAATATGGCCTTGCTGCCTGATGCAAATACATAAAAATAGGTACGCTGGTGGCTAGTGGGGCCGTGTCGTGAATAGTCATGATTCACGATAGTATACTTACATTTATGACGATGTTAATAATGATGTCTCAAACAGCCGATTTATTTCATGTAGCAACACCTACAAGAAATCATGTTTATAATGGACGGGTAGGCGAGGAGTTTGAGTTCCTGACAGCTAGATTGTGAACGAACAGTTACGTGCAGATTTGTAGTGTTAAATTTGGAGGAAAACCTGGGTGAGCTCTTTCCATAATCACTTTCGATGCATCCTATGATATTGTTACGATTTGGTATCATTTACACAGGTCGGACGATGACTGTTTATGATGTGATGTATTTATGTGCGGCTACATGTCTTATTCTCTTTGAGAGGCGTGACGGTTTATCATGTATATGAATAAGGTTTTCCTACAGATCACGGACATGCGATAACACGGTTCTTAGTGTGGAGTTCTTTAGTGTTAGAGGATTAGTAACAAGTGTAACAACAGCGTCTCAGGTTCGGTAGTCTCAGCCTCAGTCCATATCAGTATCAATCAGGGGTGCACCCGGGTGATTATAACTGGATCAGTAGCGTGTGGATTGGAACAGTATCAGTTGTGTGGTTAGGGATGTCTATAAGGGGAGGTTGGAGGACATTCTCGGGGACAAAGGTCCCCACACCTCATATGGAGCTGGTACGCACGAGGCGGCAGCCCATATGTCAGATATATAAAGGATTCCGCAAGTTGTTAGAGTATGTTTATAGATGCATATGTGCTAATACATTCACCTAAGCTAGAGTGCTATAGGTACTCATTCGCGGCCACGAGAGTGATCAGAAGTGGCTTCGCGACAGGCCGTGAACCTAGATACTCGATTGTCTCGCGTGATAAAAAACAATTTAAAAGTACGTACCTATTCGTATTTTTTGTCCGTTTTCTATGACTCACTCCTTTTTTTATAACTTTAATTTACTAATAATAATAACCCTTCGGCAGTCAGATAAAAAATATTTTTTTTTTATTATTTTACGCCAATTTAAGGTAATAGGCACACGCGTAGAAAATTCATCATAAAATATTATATTGCCGGCGATATTTGACACATAACATATTTCGTAAGACGTGAACGTCGAATGGAACCAGACATATTGGTCTGTCATCGAAAGATCTGGAGTATGAGAGTTCCATAAACCAAATGGCTTTTAAATAACTTAGACTGGATGTTGGAACGTTTATTTATTTACGCGTTGGACTTCTCTATAAATTCTGTTTTGGCATGGCCCTACCACGGTATGCTGCCAAAATGCAACCTATAAAGTGGAATTGCTCCATATGGGCCAAATCCTCCAAGGTTTGTTTACAAATCTTTTGATTTGCATATTTGTACATTGCTTACTTTTAATAAATAAAATAAAAAACCGGCCAAGTGCGTGTCGGATCACGCAAAACGAAGGGTTCCGTGCCTATTAAAAAGGTCGTATCGTCATAGAAATCTTACGGCACCTACGTCCTTTTCTTTGAGGAAGGCAGTTTTTCAGCAATATCTCGGAAACCTTTCATCCGATCTTGTTCAAAACAATTTTCGGTGAATGAACTTTTTTTTTTCATATTTTTAAAATACACCGTTCAAAAATTAGAGGGGCGGGGGACAGAATTTTAGTGACTTTCGCAGCGATTATCTCTGACTGTATTCACTTAATCAAAAAAATTGCCGAGAAACCTTATATTTATTTTGAAAGGCCTATCGATTCATGTGCAACACGTGGGCTCACGATGAAAAAAAATGACTTAGTTTTATGTATGGAGTGCACCCCTAAAAAAATTTTTTTTTTAGTAATTTTAATTACAAAACTGTAGCGGCTAACAAAATACACCTATCCTCAAAATTTTATTTAAATACACCTTATAGTTTTCGAGTAAAATGCCTGTGACATACGGACAGACGGACATGACGAAACTATAAGGGTTCCGTTTTTGCCATTTTGGCTACGGAACCCTAATTAGCATTTTCTACTGTATTGGGTATTAAAGTACCTACCGGCGCATCTTAATTTTAGGGTTTTTTAGTTTACGCAGGTACCTATAGAAGAAGTAAAGACATAATGATCAGGCGATAGGGTACGTATCGTAAACAGTATTTATTATTAACCTGACACACACAAACACACACTACAACACACTAACTGTACAATACAAATACAACCATCATATGTCATGTTGAAAAGTTCCGACATAATTTTCAAATGAATAACCGAAACATATTTCTGAAGATACTCAGTTTTTTTACGTTATCGGTTATAATATATTGAACCCATTTACATCAGCAAAGCATTGAGTAGATCACAAAACATTTAGTAAATGTTGCCTCATTTAAATAGCTTTCTGCCCGAGAACGCGCTACAAGAAGTGAGACTCGATTGCTACTGACAAGTGACAACGATATTTTTTCTGTAGCTGACAATAGATCTATACGCGGCACCGGTGGTAACTTGCCATCGATTTTATACGATTCTTCGTAGCGCTGTCTACCATTCACTATTCATAATAGCATCGATTTTCCGCTTAGAACACTAACTATTAACCTAACATAACAAGAGAGACTTCACTATTTTGTAGGTGGGTGCGTGATGAACTAGTTAGATGTTTTTTTGCCGTTTATAAGGGAGGGTTACGATATCATATAAATACAACGTTGAAGTCTAAATAGTATAAGAAGCTATAGCTAACAAGCTTAGCTAACTACTTATATAAAAGCACTACACGTTAAATAAAAGCTTGTAAAAAATAGCATTACTGAATCGAATCGATATCGAATTTTCAAATTTTTTTTTCTTTGTTCATTTAAGAATATTGTACACAAAAATTCAAAATATAAACGCAATTTTAAATCAAACTAAATAATATTTTACTATGTACATTTCAGAATGTTTTTGCTCATCCGATTATGGATATGTCTCGTATGCTGTGTTTGTGATCTCTGGTTTTTTTTAACAATAGTTTTGTAAGTTATGTTTATTGTACCTACTAACACTTTAATGGGATCTGCCTGAATAAAGGATTTTATTATTATTAATATTAAAAAAAACCTAACATTGGGTACTGCCGTCAGTGGAAAGGCACTGGTCCTCCCTACATTTAAGTTTAAGTCCTAACATAGTTATATAAGTCCTGTAGTACTAACAATCTATGGATCATAGTTGTCCGAAATAAATGCATTTTATTTATTTATTTTTATTTTAAAGGGGCCTAAATTACCGGTGGTTAGGGCGAAAGAGAGGGGAACCTCCGGACTATCCACGCCGTGTCCAGGACTACAGACTTCTGTATTTGACCCTTCATCCAGCCCTTGTTATATCATATTTTAGAGAGGTAGCGCACAGCGGAATGTCATCTCGCTCATATTCGGAGCAGCCCAACAGGGGAAGTACCTCCACCATACAAAAAAATGAGGCCAAAATATACAAAGGTATATCTATACTTGCTCTGAAGCTATGTGGTGTTGTGTGCCTGTTGGGGAGTGAGGTGGCGAGAGCGCCCGAGGACGCGCTGTGTTGAGAACAAGGACCGGAAAACCCCTTTTCAGGCTTAGGCCTATCGATTTGGTAACCCTATCAATTTGGTAACCTTATGATAAAGTAACCTTACTGATAGGGTAACCCTATTGGTATGGTAAGTAAGTATATCGGATGTGGTAACCGTAAGGTACGTACTACGTAACCGTAGGGTTTTTTTAGGGTTTACTTATGCTTATCACATCCGATATGCTTACCATAACAATAGGGTTACCCTTTCAGTAAGATTACCTTATCATAAAGTTACTATTATGGATAGGGTTTTAAAACAACTTCTAAAGTTAGCCTATGGAAAACCCTGATTAAAATTAAATTAAAATTAAATAGTCATTCATTTTAGATTTGCATAATCAATAAAAATAAAAACATGTCAATTTAGAATAATACTCATTAAAAGAAAAAAAAATTACATAATGGTGTTAGTAAACATATTTTACATTAGGGTAACCGGTTCCAGTCCCTAGTTAAGAATGAGGGACCCGCATTTGTCTCTATCAACACATAACACAGCGTCACAACTCAATAAAAGGGTCGGCAACGTGTTTGCTTTCATCTCGAACCGGCTGGGTACAGGGTTATTGAAGAATAGAGTGTACAGGTTTTTAAAGGGTCGCAACACGTATGCAAGTCTCTTGAAGTTGCAAGCGTCCATAGGCTACGGTAACCGCTTACCATAAGGCTGGCCGTACGCTTGTTGGCCACCGACTTGATATAAAATAATAAATTGTTTATAAAAAAATGTAGCAAGTGTCAATATTGTTTTTATTATTATTCCAGCACGGCATGGGAATCCCATCAGTGGGCATCCTGCTGCACGAGGTGATCAAGCTGATGTACCACGCCAAGGTCCGAGACCCCGTGTTCTTCCGCATCGGCACGTGCGGCGGCGTGGGCTACGAGGGCGGCACCGTGGTCATCTCTGACGAGGCGGTGGACGGCGCGCTCAAGAACGCGCTCGACCTGGTAACACACATTCCTGTTGTACCTACTGTACACGCAGAGCCGACCCGTGTTCTTCACCGGCACATGCGGCGGCGTGGGCTACGAGGGCGGCACCGTGGTCATCTCTGACGAGGCGGTGGACGGCGCGCTCAAGAACGCGCTCGACCTGGTAACACACATTCCTGTTGTACCTAGGTACTGTACACGCAGAGCCGACCCGTGTTCTTCACCGGCACATGCGGCGGCGTGGGCTACGAGGGCGGCACCGTGGTCATCTCCGACGAGGCGGTGGACGGCGCGCTCAAGAACGCGCTCGACCTGGTAACACACATTCCTGTTGTACCTAGGTACTGTACACGCAGAGCTGACCCGTGTTCTTCACCGGAACATGCGGCGGCGTGGGCTACGAGGGCGGCACCGTGGTCATCTCCGACGAGGCGGTGGACGGCGCGCTCAAGAACGCGCTCGACCTGGTAACACACATTCCTGTTGTACCTAGGTACTGTACACGCAGAGCTGACCCGTGTTCTTCACCGGAACATGCGGCGGCGTGGGCTACGAGGGCGGCACCGTGGTCATCTCCGACGAGGCGGTGGACGGCGCGCTCAAGAACGCGCTCGACCTGGTAACACACATTCCTGTTGTACCTAGGTACTGTACACGCAGAGCTGACCCGTGTTCTTCACCGGCACATGCGGCGGCGTGGGCTACGAGGGCGGCACCGTGATCATCTCCGACGAGGCGGTGGACGGCGCGCTCAAGAACGCGCTCGACCTGGTAACACACATTCCTGTTGTACCTAGGTACTGTACACGCAGAGCCGACCCGTGTTCTTCACCGGCACGTGCGGTGGCGTGGGCTACGAGGGCGGCACCGTGGTCATCTCCGACGAGGCGGTGGACGGCGCGCTAACACACACTCTGTTGTACTTTTTTTTTTTTATATGGGAGGAAAATCCGTTATGGATACCTCCACGCCACGGGGATAGCGCGGAGGTTATGTCAGACTCGCACCGACTAAAAACCCCCCGATGGTCCTCCTCGACGCATTTCGGACGGCTCTGGGATCTCCTACGGAACGCACCAGTGCCGCCCTAGCGTTATGCCTCAGTGGTATCTACCCTTTTTTTTCCGATTGCAGCCCCCAACTGCAACCGTGTACCACCCCGAGGACCCCTTTTAGTCGCCTTGTACGACAGGCAGGGGATACCGTAGCCGTATTCTAATGCCCGGGCTACAGGGCGCACACTCTGTTGTACCTACTAAACACTCCTGTAGCTTGGCCTTTAGAGCGGTTACACACGTCGACCTTTTGCAGCGATACACAATGAATGAATGATGAATGAGTGAATGAATGATCTGACATTAACGCGTTGCTAAAACATAGTTTTGTGTTATTGTTGATAAGTTCGTCAGAGCTACTGTGGCGCGTAGGCGATTTACTTGCTCGTAAAAATATACAAAGAACTCTTAGTGTTTATTACAGAGGTGGTACCGTCATCTATGATAATTTTAAAAGAGGTTTGCAATTGTTCTACGTATGTGTTGTTTTCGCTCTTAAGCTTGCTACAAACGATGCAATTTGACACACCAATTTGCTATAGTTGAACTGAACGCAAGCTGTTGTGACATATTGGTAGGTGTGTAATGGCCATCGGTGAACATTTCCGTTGCAGACGGTGTTGGGCAACACGATATCGCGTCCCGCGAAGCTGGACAAGCGGCTGGCGCGCGAGCTGCGCGCGCTGGCCGACCCGGAGGACCCGTACGACACCGTCACCGGCAAGACTATGTGCACGTACGACTTTTACGAGGGTGCGTACACACACACTCACACACACGTCCGGCCTCTAGCATCATTAAATCACCTTTTCACCGATTCTTAAAAACGACTAAAATTAAGCCGAGCGAGCCAAGTTCTCCGAGTCTAGCCTACTGGAACAATCCGGTGTGTATATATAAATGGTGGCTCGCGGGGGACTGATTTCGGGTTGCTTATACCGGTATAAAACCGGTATTCCATTACGATACCGTTTATATCGTAAAGGTTAGCCGTGCCTAGAGATGGGTAGTGGGTAAAAACCCACGGGTAAATACCGGTTATTTACCTGGTTTGTACCCAATCTACCCGTATTTACCCGTTACTTCCCAAAAAGGTGGGTATAAACTTCTTGTGACGCGTTTTTTTGCAAAAGAGAATACATCAATCGATTGCGGGTGTCACTGAAGACAACAGTAATCACAAGTCTAAAAGGCTGCCACCAGACGCCATATTGTAAAACAGAAAAAAAATAAGTCAACGAACTGTCATGTTGGGTTTCGTTGAATAGGTATTTCAAAATCATTATTAGGATTCTTTAATAATTTTTTAGTTTAAATAACTGTTTAGGATTTATAACGATTTAAATTTGGCTTAGCAACAAATTTTTGGAGAGCTGTATCTCGGTAAGTATTGGACCTACATAGCTGGTTTTAGCCTCAAATTGTAGTACTATGCTCTGTGAGCTGTAGAACTCGTGAGCTGGTCTATAATATATATTTTTTTGATTTTCGTAAAAGTGTTTCGAGAAAAAAAAAGAAATTAGTGGCCATGGGAATTCAGTACTTAACCGACTATTTAATAAGGACAAGAGTTGTTAAAAAGACTTTTTTTTTTTTTTTTTAATTTATTTATCTAAAGTACAAAACAATTACCAATGTTATATTACTCGCCAAACTGCGATAGCAGTTTGTTGGCGAGACCGCGCTCATTTTAACTAGTGTTAAGTACCTACGTTAAAACTATGTTATGTATTATGCTATGTGAACTACATATACACTTGAAACATTTCATGACAAAATTTGCACCAAAATGTTAATTTTGGAAAAAGTCCAATCGAGGTAGTTTCTACCCACCAATTTGGGTAGATACGGATATTTACCGGGTGCATTGGGTAAACACGGGTAAATACCCAGTATTTGCCCACCCCTACCCATCTCTAGCCGTGCCTCGCCTCCATGATGGTACTAAAAATGTTTAGAAATATCGGTTACCGGTAATTTCCTTAAAGGTTACGGAAACCTCATACCGGTTCCCATCCGATATTATTACGATACCGGAAAATTTTGTTCTTAAGCGGGTTGACCTCGCACGCCTCGACCAAATCGTAATATCCGCGATACCTTCTGTATGAAAACGTTTACGGTACCGGAAAAAATAACAGTAACCGTTCTTTTTCGGTAGCCAAATATAAAGGTTCGGCTACCGAAATGGGCCGGAGAAAACTGATTCACGTATTTTTTGGGTGTGCAGTCTCTGGTTGTTCGACAATAACTCGAGTATCGTTGATCGAAAAAACGTCGTGAAATTTGGTAGGCGAATGAATAAGACAGAAACATTTTTTAGTTCGAACATTAGCCTAATCGGTGAAGGGGTCGCCGAGGTATAGGGGTTGATACATCTTATGAAACTTATAAAGCTTCACTAAACACCACTGCATGACCAGCGCCAGACCAGAGTTCAGAATTCGGGGAAAATCACTAGTACTTAAACTGACCGATATCTTTGTTAACAGGACAGGGTCGGCTCGACGGCGCATTCTGCGACTTCACCGAAGCTGACAAGATGGAGTACTTAGAGCGGGTCCACAAGGCGGGCGTCGTGAACATCGAGATGGAGTCGCTCGCGTTCGCGGCGCTCACACACCACGCCGGCATCAAGGCGGCCGTGATCTGCGTCACGCTGCTCGACCGGCTCAAGGGCGACCAGGTCAGTTGTGCGAGCCAGGAGATGGAGTTAGAGCGGGTGCACGGTGCAGGCGGGCGTCGTGAACATTGAGATGGAGTCGCTCGCGTTCGCGGCGCTCACACACCACGCCGGCATCAAGGCGGCCGTGATCTGCGTCACGCTGCTCGACCGGCTCAAGGGCGACCAGGTCAGTTGTGCGAGCCAGGAGATGGAGTTAGAGCGGGTGCACGGTGCAGGCGGGCGTCGTGAACATTGAGATGGAGTCGCTCGCGTTCGCGGCGCTCACACACCACGCCGGCATCAAGGCGGCCGTGATCTGCGTCACGCTGCTCGACCGGCTCAAGGGCGACCAGGTCAGTTGTGCGAGCCAGGAGATGGAGTTAGAGCGGGTGCACGGTGCAGGCGGGCGCCGTGAACATCGAGATGGAGTCGCTCGCGTTCGCGGCGCTCACACACCACGCCGGCATCAAGGCGGCCGTGATCTGCGTCACGCTGCTCGACCGGCTCAAGGGCGACCAGGTCAGTTGTGCGAGCCAGGAGATGGAGTTAGAGCGGGTGCACGGTGCAGGCGGGCGTCGTGAACATCGAGATGGAGTCGCTCGCGTTCGCGGCGCTCACACACCACGCCGGCATCAAGGCGGCCGTGATCTGCGTCACGCTGCTCGACCGGCTCAAGGGCGACCAGGTCAGTTGTGCGAGCCAGGAGATGGAGTTAGAGCGGGTGCACGGTGCAGGCGGGCGTCGTGAACATTGAGATGGAGTCGCTCGCGTTCGCGGCGCTCACACACCACGCCGGCATCAAGGCGGCCGTGATCTGCGTCACGCTGCTCGACCGGCTCAAGGGCGACCAGGTCAGTTGTGCGAGCCAGGAGATGGAGTTAGAGCGGGTGCACGGTGCAGGCGGGCGCCGTGAACATCGAGATGGAGTCGCTCGCGTTCGCGGCGCTCACACACCACGCCGGCATCAAGGCGGCCGTGATCTGCGTCACGCTGCTCGACCGGCTCAAGGGCGACCAGGTCAGTTGTGCGAGCCAGGAGATGGAGTTAGAGCGGGTGCACGGTGCAGGCGGGCGTCGTGAACATTGAGATGGAGTCGCTCGCGTTCGCGGCGCTCACACACCACGCCGGCATCAAGGCGGCCGTGATCTGCGTCACGCTGCTCGACCGGCTCAAGGGCGACCAGGTCAGTTGTGCGAGCCAGGAGATGGAGTTAGAGCGGGTGCACGGTGCAGGCGGGCGTCGTGAACATTGAGATGGAGTCGCTCGCGTTCGCGGCGCTCACACACCACGCCGGCATCAAGGCGGCCGTGATCTGCGTCACGCTGCTCGACCGGCTCAAGGGCGACCAGGTCAGTTGTGCGAGCCAGGAGATGGAGTTAGAGCGGGTGCACGGTGCAGGCGGGCGTCGTGAACATTGAGATGGAGTCGCTCGCGTTCGCGGCGCTCACACACCACGCCGGCATCAAGGCGGCCGTGATCTGCGTCACGCTGCTCGACCGGCTCAAGGGCGACCAGGTCAGTTGTGCGAGCCAGGAGATGGAGTTAGAGCGGGTGCACGGTGCAGGCGGGCGTCGTGAACATTGAGATGGAGTCGCTCGCGTTCGCGGCGCTCACACACCACGCCGGCATCAAGGCGGCCGTGATCTGCGTCACGCTGCTCGACCGGCTCAAGGGCGACCAGGTCAGTTGTGCGAGCCAGGAGATGGAGTTAGAGCGGGTGCACGGTGCAGGCGGGCGTCGTGAACATTGAGATGGAGTCGCTCGCGTTCGCGGCGCTCACACACCACGCCGGCATCAAGGCGGCCGTGATCTGCGTCACGCTGCTCGACCGGCTCAAGGGCGACCAGGTCAGTTGTGCGAGCCAGGAGATGGAGTTAGAGCGGGTGCACGGTGCAGGCGGGCGTCGTGAACATTGAGATGGAGTCGCTCGCGTTCGCGGCGCTCACACACCACGCCGGCATCAAGGCGGCCGTGATCTGCGTCACGCTGCTCGACCGGCTCAAGGGCGACCAGGTCAGTTGTGCGAGCCAGGAGATGGAGTTGCTGCAGCCGCTAATAATAATAATAATAAGCCCGCGGGGCGAGCTGACGGTGAGTGCGGACCCCTAACCTCCAGAGGGCCCGATTGATCTGGCCCTCGCATCTTTGCTTGCCTTAACGGGCCGGCCAGAGTGGAGTCGCAAGAGCGGAACCTATGCTCCAGGTTGGAAGTGTAAAATTACCTAACGCCGGCGGCCTACAGAACGGATTACCGGGATCTGGCTTCCGCAGAGTCACCTCTCGACAACCTCACAGCTGCTCTGAGGTGTTGCTCCATTGTCGCACTGTGCGTGCGACTGTTTTGCCCCTGTTTGGGCCCACTTAGCGAGCTGGCGAGTCACCGCCTGCCTTTATACAATTCTGAGACTGATTGTCACGGCAGATGTCAGCTAGTCTCCTCCCATAACCCATTATCGAGTCAATCCAACATTCAACTCAATAGCCCATGACCTTAATTTCCATCGCAGTCACAGTGCTGCACTGCAATAGTCTAGGTGCACCTGGCGGGGACCATCACCGGTTGTATCATGTTGTGCGCTCGGAGGTGGTATCCGCTGTGTATATCCCTTGCTTTAGATTATTGTTGTCTTAAAGGGCCTCTGCGCTGTTGGCTTCGGCCCCACGCATACCTTCCAAAGGTCCGGGACCCCATCCAAGGTCCCGAGATATGGCAAAGACATACAAATAATAATAATAATTGTTTATTTTTCGACCAACATGGACCATTGTGTTAGTAGACAATTTGAACTTATATTAGTGTTCGTTACAAGATTTTCTTAGCCCTTTAACGCCCAACATTTTTTTTTATTATTTTTTTGTTATTTTGCGCTTAAATGAGTTGTAACAGGAAATATTAACTCCAAAAAAATAATAAAAAAAATCCTTTATATTTCCTTTTTTAGAAAACACCTGCTAAGAATACTTAACATTGCCCAACTCTCAACAAATGACCAGTGGTATCCAGTGTTAAGTATTCTTGACTTTGCACATTGTGTAGAGATAATAAATAAAAAAAACTTTTTATATATATTTTAATATTACATTTAATGAGCGACGTGAAAAGAGTAGAAACAGTTTCGTTTCGTTACAAGACACAACCTTACTTTGCATTTCGAGCATTCCATGTTTGTGTTGCCATTCTTGCAATGCCTACATCTTCCGTAAGAAGAGTAGACTGGCAAATGTCCTATGCTATCATACTGGACGACTGGTGGGGGTCTCGAAACTGCCGTTACTTTTTTGGCAGGTACAATCACAGCGTTGGTATTACATGGCCCAGACCTTTCTCGTTTTAAGAGCTCTGTCGCTATCTGATGCCTAAATTTCTTCAGTGGCATTGTCTTTTCTGCGTTGGTCGCTTGTCGCCGATACAACAACCAGGCGTTATTTACGCATATATCTAATAGTTGGGAGAATATAGCCATATACCAGCGCTTTGTTTTAAAATTTGACCGGTACAAGGCCACCAACATGTCGGCTAAATCCACGCCTCCCATATGAGCATTATATTGTTTCACAATCTGAGGGCATTCCACATTAACTCGAGCTTTTTTGATTTTGGAATATCGTTGTATGGACTCCATGGGATAACAATCAACAAATGAGCTTGCTAATGTTACAACTTTATTGTCTACCCACTTAACAACAACTATCTTATTCTTTTGGCAAACTAATTGCTTGCTAGTGCCCCGATCCTTTTTAGTCAGTTGTTTGTCAGTGGGTAATTTTTGTTGGCACCCCCTAAGCCGGTTATTTTTTATAGTCCCGAGACTAAATATGCCCTGATCATGACGCAGATGACGAATTAGCTCGAGCGAGGTGAAAAAGTTGTCAAAATATACGACGGATGGTTTTGTCTTTATGGTTTTGCAAAGCGCTATGACAACTTTTGCCCCAAGCCCCAAACTATCTTCGTAATCTGTAAACGAACAGAATCGAAAAGTGTCATCGCCACCGTACGGAAGAATATCGTATACCAACCCAGATACACCGGCCCGTACAAACAATTTAAACCCCCATTTTTTTGGTTTCTTTGGGAGGTATTGGCGGCGGCTGCCAGCTCGAGTACCTTTATAAGGCACCATCATCTCATCGATGCTGTATCTTTTCTCCTCTTCCAGTTTCAGACAATTTTGCCTGATGGCTTCTAAAAGGGGACGTATTTTAAAATACCGATCCGTGTCCATTGTTGTATTATCTACAAAATGTAGATATCGCCTGATACTCTCATATTTTTTTAGTGACATTACGTCAGCGATAGGTGCGAATCGCAACTCTTTGCACCAGTAGTCTCTATAGGACGGCATCGGGACTATACCCATTATAAGTGTTATTGCTATAAAGTCCCGAATGTCATCGACAGTGGCATTTAAACATTTGGCCGATTCGCTTGACTGTACCGAGAAAAGGTTAGTTTGTTCTCTGATCATAAGCATGATATCTTCGGAAAAAAACTTCAGAAAATAATCGCTTGGACACTTCATTTCGACTTCGGGTGGCACTGCCGGTTCAGCTCTGTCAATAACGGCGCGATGGATGAATTGTGTAGCTTTCCAGGTAAAGATCAGTGGTTTTCTAACGAATTTCTTTTTCTTAACTACGCGGGGTGGCTGGTTTGTAGCTTTGCGTTTCGACCTGGTCTGTGGTGCTGGTGAAGGTGTGCATGGCGATAAAATGGATGATACATTGAGTGTTGGCAGTGGAACTTGAGGGGATTCTGGATACGTAGCACGAATGACAGGTGATAGTGGAATGGCTGTTCTGGTGTCTTCATCTGTTAGAGCGGGAAAAGACGGTTCAGTCTCATCGTCTGAATTGAGTAAATCCAGCCTCTCGAGAGACGAAGGTATAGATCGGGGTTCAGAACTCGCGTCGGAGAGGTCACCAGCATCGCCAGTGTTTTGAGGTAACGTAATCTCGCCTTCTTCTTCACTGCTACTGTCAGAAGAGGCGGCGTACTCTGGTGGTACGAGCGCCATAATTTTGTTAATCCGGCCCCATTTTATTTTGCCCTGTCCAACAATAAACCAAAAGAAAACATGCAGCAATCAAGGCATCACCCAGGCATTATGTTAGTGGGAAAAACAAAACAAACATAGCTAGAGTCATTACGCCATCGCCAGTTATAAGTAGGTATACGACGAGTAAGCAGGAGGAGTTAGTAAGGATTAGTTCAGGTTTTGTCTACTAATTTTAACATTTCAAGTATGTTTTTTGTAGTCATGGAATAGGAAATTCATCATAAAACAAGAAAAAAAAAACTTCTTAGAATTGCTAACTCAGCTTAGTGATCGCAAATTAGCATAATGGCCCCAAATAAACAAAGAAATAAAAATGTTAACATGAAAATTATTGTATAATGCATCCCTTATAATATGTACCTTATCTTCGCAATGTAAAAAATACTTAACAACTCAAAACGAATGTGAATTACTCATAGCTGCGCATTGCTAAGAATGCTTAACACGCGTTACTTTAGGTGCATTTCTACGGGTCTCGCAATGCTAAGTATTCTTAACACGCATAATTGTTGTCCAGCCCTGTGTTAGTTCCTCTTTCATTGTGTTAGAAAAGCATGAAAACACGAATTACACACCCTCAAGAACACATTGCAAAAGAAATTTGATTGAAATTACCGGAATAAACATTTTTAAACATTTAATTTTACCTTGCGTCCTACGGTCGATTGTTGTCGCGGCGCCATCTTGCCTCTAACTGTCAAAATGCGTGCGCCTGGGCAATGACCTCGCTTCTCAAAGATGCGTTTAGTTTTAGACTATCATTTTATTTATAAAAAATGTGGATTTAAATAAACCTTAGGTCACTATATTTTTTTACATCTCATGTTAAGTATTCTTTACATTGCGAATTAAAGGGTTAACTAAGTATGAGTCTATAGTGCTATTTGGCCCTACTCCGCACGTGAAGCTAACAGCAGTAGTTCAAGTACGGGCAGTCCAGCCTATTCGCGACCATGCTCAGGATGCTGTGCTGATGCTGATGGATACTGCACGTGAAATTGTCTTTGTATGATTTTTTGCACATTGTGCAAGGTTTTTTACAGAGGGGTAAGTTACTGAAAGGCTACTACAGTTATGTATGCTCTAAGGTTTATTGAGCCCATAGACAGATGCACTCAACATGAAGTCTTAGTGGTCAATTAAGTAGAGAAACTGAAATCAGTATAGTTTGACAAATTCAAGTTTGATACATGCCGCTTTGAAGGTTTCCTGTTTTTAGGGCCTTATTTGCATGTTTATAAAATCTATCGTAATTTATTTTAGGTGCTTTGTTGTAGCATGATGTTATGTATTCCAGGTGCTCGCGCCCAAGGAAGTGTTGGATGAGTGGCAGCAGCGGCCGACCAAGCTCGTCTGCCGCCACATTAAAAGGTACTTTTAATCTATAAATATGAATATCACAATGCTCAAGTTTCATGTGGTAAAGTGTGTAACTCTGTTCAACGCCACTTTTCCGACGTGTTGGGCTAAAAAGCTTGCTGACATAGTAAAGTAGTGTAGGTTTCTTCAAGGTCTATAGGAAAAATTACTCAATTATTTTCAAATAGGCAAGATCCGATCAGTTGTATGGACCTATATGTATATGGCCTCGTTTCTAATGTAAGGTCAATTCTAAAAACATGACTTCAATTTCGAGCCTTAATCTACCAATTACTTTTTTGTATACGAGACTACAAAACACATTTTTCATACCCATTTTTTTTTCTTACAGGTACCTGCAGATGAAAGGCCGACTGTCGTTGGACGGGCACGGCTCGATATCCGTCAAGAGCCCGCGCCGGTTCAAACTGGTCCAGCAGGAGTCGGAGACCTACGACTAACCGGCGCGCGCTCGCTGCGTGCTCGCTGCGTGCTCGCTGCGTGCTCGCTGCGTGCTCGCTGCGTGCTCGCCGCGTGGCGGCTGGAGAGCGGCATCTGTGCTGCGTACCACAGCCGGTCGGTCGCGTAACGCTTTGTACGTACGGCAGGTACATCTAAATGTCATTCTTTGTACGGGTAAATGACAGTTGAGTTGTTCTAACGTATGTTCGAAAAGTTACGTAATCACCCCTCTGGTTACATACAGTACCGGTCAAAAGTTTAAGTTCACCCTTTGTTTTTGGTACAAATTTGTACTTTTGTGCGATAATGTTTTGCAGTTCAGATGTCGAAAATTGTTTCCAACTGATTCGTTATTGTTTACGGAGATGTGTTTGATTAGTCAGACACAATTTACGTAGATTTCTAAACAACTGATTCCCTAAAAACCAACATTGTATCTGATCATTGTACGTTTTAAGTGGCAAGCCCATATATGGCCCAGCCTTTGCCGTCATTCCTATAAGATTTTAGGGAATGCGTTGTTTAGAAATGTACGTGAATTGTGACTGACTAATTAAACAAATCTCTGGAAACAATAACGGATCAGTTGGAAACAAATTTCGGCTTCCGAACTTCAAAAAATTATTGTCCAAAAGTACTCATTTGTACCTAAAACAAAGAGTGAACTTAAACTTTTGACCGGTAGTGTATTATATATTCAACTGCGATGAGGTTGGGATTGGAATAGCGGTTCATGTAAACTTTGACGTATTTATATGGCAAAACTGTCAGATCTCATTCTAATAGCGGTTTGATAATACTATAGCATACGCCACGCGTAACAAGCGGTTTACATTGTTAATCTTTAATTTGCACAGTTTCCTTAGCAGCATATCTAGCAAAAGAAAGCGGGAGAAGGCGCGACAAAGATATATTTCATTGTATCGCGCCGAGCTTCTCGCGCAAATCGTGCCTATGGTTCGTTGCATAAATCATCGTTCGTTTATAGCTTTAACTCGCGTGAGAGCAAAAGAATTGACGCGTGGACACCGCGGTATTAACAATTGGGAATCCTGTTTTTCTGGAAGTGGCGGGAGCACCTATTATAAAGTTGCTTTCTTATGTTACAAGTGTGGCCAACTCAATATGCCTGCTCCAAAATCAAAGGCAAAATCATGAGAGCTAGTGATTTCGCAGTTAGTCATCTATTTTTATTTTGTCTAATTTAATGAATGCTTCAAATGGTATGTTCCAGAAATGGGAACTGACTTCTAAATTATGGGTACACGGAAAGAACTTGTATAGTAATTTTTTTAATGAGATTTTTATCTCAATATGTAGAGCTCGTTATACCTACTCTCTCTTAAAAAAAGTTACGTCATGTTCTTTCCGTGTACCCTTTAAATATGATATATACATGATTAAGAAAGTGCAGCCATAGATATCGGCATTCGGTGGTTTACTTACTTCGCAAGAACATTTGGATTATCTTAACGTCTACTCAATTAAATATGGGTCCCTGCCAACTTCGGTTGCTAAATTAAAGGAAAAAAGGAAATTATTTTAGTAGAAGTTGTCGGTTTTTTTCTCCAGTTTATACATTATTCTTACACCGATGAAAAAATAATGCAATCAATATAATCAATGGATTACTAATTTTAATATGGAGAAGGATAAATCAGCATTAATTGTAAAATATATTTGTTTATATTTGTATGTATCTGATGACTATTGTGTGTGTTATAATATGTGCTATGTCTATCTAGTGTACTACACAAGTAATGTAAGTATATTGTCGGATAACTACTGGTTTCGACCAAACATGAATGAGGACTTATTCTGAGATTGATCGTCAAAATCGTTTTGGCTAATGATGAAATAACCTTTATATTTGATTGATCGAATTGACAGTGGAAATTGTACTGCCATTTTTTCTGATAGGTATGTATTCTTTCTTTATACGATATTGATAATAATTAACGAATTGATCTTCGAGAGACTATATCACATACATAGCCTGATAAATTAGACGTTTGTAACTGCAAACGTTCCGAACGCTATTTACGTATTTATGAACATGATACAGAAACACATATCATAATTTATTCAATGACTTTTATATTGTTTATTTATTGAAGTCAAATAATGTGTTACGTCTCATCTTTGTAATACCGTACCTACTCTAATTCTATCCTTTGTCAACGGATGGAGTTAGTCTTCGTGAAAGAGCATATATTTAAACAACGTGCGACAAACGCGACTAACCCTTAGTGAACCTACATATCAACAGCGTCACATCAAATCTTGGACCGTGTTAGCGGGATTTGGAACCTACTTTTATCTAAAATTCGTCTTTCTCAATGAATATGTCTGTAGGTAACATTTATTTGCATCAGAGCACACCTATTACCTAAGTATCTCATACTTTTAAAATGAATAGGTACATACGTATCCGTACACTATCATTCGGCAAAAGTGAGCAGGCCCGATTCAAGTTTCAAAATGCGATGTCCCCGGCATGTCATAGGGGTATCGAGGAACGACACTCATGTCTCTGTCTTTCAGAATAATCACGTAGACATGAAAATATATCTTAGGAAAGTTAGAGACGTTGGATTCGCGGTCTGAATTAAGTTGTCTCTTTTGACAGTTTGTTTGCATAGTTAGCCATAGCATAGATCCAATTGGATTTCTATTATATCTGTGTAATTACTTTTCTGAATGAATATGAAAAATTGTGGCCTGGACTATGCCACACATTCAATTCTGTTTTATACACTCCTGTTTAATACTTACCGTGGCTTGAAGAACACCTTCCAGCTGTTGCGAACTGAAGATGATGGTCGCGTATTAAATAGTGTCTAAAAGTGACGAATCTTGTATTTTCTAAATAATGGTCTAAGTACTTTTGTACTTAGACCATTATTTATTTAATCAAACTTGTATTGGAAGTACCAAAACAGTTTCATAACAATAATACCTACTTAATTGGTTGCAAATTTCATGAAATGGTCGAGTTAAATTTGCCGAAGCCGCGTTGCTTACCTGGTGCATTGAGAGCAGGCTAGTGCGGCTACGTAGTAGTAAATTAAATGTAGTTCAAAAGTTCAATACAGATTTGATGCGCTTCCAATTACTTAAATAAATTGTTAAATGCAATCGTGCACAAAGTGTTGGCAGATGATTGTTCCAAATATATCAGTAGATGAGAGTGAATATTTTTTATTTAAGTATACCCGAACAAGTGAGTTTTTAATGAAAATTTTAATATTCATCGAAGAGTGTTAACGGTAATTGTTATAGTATATCATAATCGAAATGTAACTAGGTGATAAGAATTATTAATATGCTTCGGAGAACGTCTGTAACTCGGAAATTGCACCAATATTTATTAGACTTACTAGAATGTATAGATAATCACTGTGTTAGGGAGAGTTGTTTACCAGACATAAGCGGCGTAAGTTTATCGTGAAGCGGCGGTAGATATCGTCACAAGCGACGTCAGTTTTAGTTCAACTCACCCTAAAAGTTAACGATGATTACCGTCTACATTTTGAGAACTTATAATTACTTATTGCCAAACTGATAAACTCGAAGGCTTCAACTTCATTGAAGAATGAAGTTGATGTGCGCTCCAAAAATCAAATATATACCTATGCTTGAACATGCAAATGTCTCTGCACGATACGCACCAATAAAACCATTTTATTGCTGATATGCGAGTCTCAGTGTGAAACAAAGGCCCTTCTTTTCCACTTATCGATGCCCATTGAAAAACCATAATTGTAATATCTCAAAATGTCTACTTAAGCCCATTGTTTGTAAACTGTTAGACTAAATACATGCTATATTCGGTGTTAATGTTAATCGGTTTATGAAGTTGGTTGCGTAGATGATTCGTTGTTGACTCGGTTATTTAGAATAAGGCTTCACGACCTAAGCTACCAACGGCGCTGCATGGGGATATTGTCAGTCCTAGTAGTTACCAAGTTGTTACATACTGATGGTACCTAAGTAGTGGGAAATATCTACGTCGTCACCAGTGGTGAATACTTGGTGGTAACTGGTAACTAGGTACCTTCTAGAAATATTGCAGTGCAGGCTCGCGGTAAACAAACAATTTAGTAATAACGCCATTATATCCGTGATATCGAGCCCTTAGACCGTTTTAGGGAATTCATCCCTCACCGGGATATTAAAATTAGTGCTCGTGCAACGAAAGTTGAGGATGTAACTGTAGTTGTATCGTATCTTATTTATACCTTTTTTGCAAGAGCCAGTGAGAAAAACTACGTTATAGTTTCAACTGTTATTGCCTTAACTTAATTATTATATTATTTGTGCCGAATATGTGCTCTGAGAGATTACCACAACTGGCCGCGACTATTGTAGATACATACGTCATCTATTTATGTCGAAGTGTATTAAGTAGAGATTGATATAATATTGGTCGCGGGACAAGGTGACGCTTGGCCTGTTGTGCTAGCTGTTCAAAGAACTTTTGGCTTCAACCTTCCCTGGCTCTAATAAAAATTGCGCAAGCTATAATTTTTCTTGTATTGAAGATATGATATCAAGGCATAGGCGAGTTTAATATGCCTCTTATTATATCAAAAGACGCCTCTTAATAGTTGAAAAAAAAAATCATTTGACAGTTGTACAGTCTAGGTCCTAGACTGAACAACTGTCATATTTAAGATTCGTCTGGATTTTGTTAACTAAATAATATTTACTATATCTAATCAAAATGTTTAAGCTGAGTTTTGTAAGCTTGTGATTAATCCTACCATAACTATGTATAAATTAATTTTATTAGAATAATTACCTACCTAAGTATATATCGTTATTTATCGTATTAATAAATTTAATTTGACTCCCTAAAAGTATGTTTTCTTACCATTCCACACGCCGTATACAGAGCGAGCACACGGCGAGTTTTGCAGCGATATAAACGCGTGTTTCACAAGCGCGCGACTGTCGCGCGACGCTTTTCGTAGATCATCTGACAAAATATCCTGTATCGATACTGTATCGCCTTCGTAGCTCGTACCGCTGCAAAAAATTGCCGAGTAATGTTTTATGACGTTTAGATTATAACGGTACTTAACAACTTAAATGTTCTATACGCATATCAATTTGTCACAACAACCAGGCAGTGGGCCCTCTGAAGTCTCAAAGGGAATGACTTGAATATTTGCCGTCTCTTTTCATCTAATAGCGGCGTCTCTAGGTTGTTGTGACAAAATGCTAGGTGTATAATAGCTTTTAAATAAAATAAAACATCCAGTTTATTATTTCACATTTATTCGTTGACTTAAACTAAATACCTACTTAATTTACTGAAATGTTTTTATAAGTAAATGAAAGATATCTAGCTTGATGTGATCACAATGCCTAGCCTCCCTACTTAAGGCTAACTTATTCTAAACAGATAATTAACAAAAAAACGAAAAAGGTTCATGAAATGAGGATACTTTGTGTAAATTACTCATCGTCCTCTAAATATTAAGTAATAAGTTATCTTAAAAAAAACTGGACAAGTGCGAGTTAACTCGCATGGTGAGGGTACCGTATATAATCTTAATTTCATTATTCAAATGTATCAAAATTGCTATGCTCTAAGCATCAGGCGGAGCATACAAAATACACAAAAATATTGAGAATTTTCCCGTTACTTTGACTTCTACCCGATACTCAAACTTCTTATAGGTTTTTCTGTAATCCTAAATCGGTTCGGTTTGCCTAAAGGCAAGGAACTATTTTCCAATTTTTTTTTCATAATTTTAAGCCTAGTAGTCAATTTTGTCTTTTTTCCTAAATTACTTCAAATCTGTTCTTGCAAAAATTATTTAAAATAAAACTGAGATGCTTACAACAACCCCTTTCCCACAATACAGTTTACGAAACTTTTTATTTTTTTATCACGCGTCCATCTTTAGGTCACCAATTTACATTATGTTTACTAAATTTCAACTCAATCGGTGCAGTAGTTTCGGAGCAAATCGGCTGTGACAGACGGACAGACAGACGCACGAGGGATCCTATAAGGGTTCCGTTTTTTTCCTTTTGAGGTACGGAACCCTAAAAATTATAAATATTGGATCAGAGTATTACTAATTATTTTCCTAAATATTTCTTAAAAAATGGCACAATTATTACTCACGAATCTCACGTAACTATAGGCTTGGTAGGTTATGTACATAATTATAAGAATACGTATATCTATTTGTGCTATTTTTATATTAGGCAAGTAACAAAAAATCAAATAAATAGATGAATGACAGATGGTGATAGAGTAAATTTATGGTGCGGGCCATATCTGTTACTGCATTGTTTTATGCAATAGCTAATTTGCCCAACTTTAAATAAGAGCCTTATCTTAATGTTGGGAAATCCATAGCGCCTGTCAAGCGCGCGTCGTGCAAACGCGGCCTAAAGCTTGTACTTTATGAGCTTTCCGTAGGGTACCCTGTGATTACCAGCTAAATTGGTACCCGATCTTGCAGGATTCATATTCTTGACCACTATTACCATGAAAAAATAAGAAAAAAATATAGGGTCAGTCTTCATATTGTAACTTTAGTAATAGCAGCGAGGAGTGCTTGAGCAAACTCAGGTTTACAATCTTCTTCAAATTATACCTACATCTAGAGCATATAAGACACATTTTCTTCTATGACTTTTGCATACCGAAACCAAAAGGTATTTTTAATTGTCATTTTTATCTAGATATATAAAATCGTCATGTCAAAATCAACATGGATAGTCAATTCGCATAGCCATGTGATTTCAATAGCAGATATTGTAGCTCGGCGCGCGAAGAAATTGAGACGTGAAGTGACGAACTGAACCAGCCATGATTGGTGCGACAGAGGTGACCTCCGGGTCATCAGAGCTACAGGAACTTCATGAGCACGTCATAGGTGATCGAATCGTCGTCTCCATTGCAATGGCTGTTATAGTAGCTCGGCGCGCGATTAAAATGTCATTTGGATGTGAAGTGACGAACAAAGTCGCCCTCCGGTCACTAGAGCTGCAGGAACTTCATGAGCGCGTCGTAGATGAGCCTCGGACTGGCGTCGCCGTCGGCCGTGTAGCGCACGCCGCGCAGCGCGCCGTCCTCGTTGCGCACCACGCCGTACTCGCCCACGATGAACCCGTCCGCCGTGCGCTCCTCCACGCGGTACTTGCGGTACGCGCGCCCCTCCACCACGTACCCGACCTTGCAGCTGTCCTCCTTGCAGCTCTCTGGGGAATCGTCCTGGACGCCATGGCTCTGACCGTCAGTCAACACGCTGTCTTTCTCGTCGACTTCGTAATTTTCCTCCGGCCGAAGCGCGGCTGGCTGTACAGATGTGGTCGTACTAGGTGTCGTTTCTACGACGACCGACGACGGCGTTTCCTGCCGGGGAGTGGAAACCGGCGCTGGCGCGTCCTGCGGCGGCAAATTCAGAGACGCCGGAGGGCTGTAGAACTTAGCCGGTTCACTGTATACTTTAGCCGGTTCACTGTACACCTTCGCAGGTTCGCTGTAAACCTTCGCAGGCTCACTGTACACTTTAGCTGGTTCGCTATAAAACTTAGCCGGTTCACTGTACACTTGCGCCGGCTGACTGTATATTTTCGGCGGCTCACTGTATATCGGTTGGAGGTCCGGAAACGCTTGAGCCGGTTTGCTGTGTTCATTATAATTATGTATCGTTTTGGGCGTGTCGTGCACTACATTAAAACTAACAGTCGTCAATCGCGGTCCCTGCCCCCTTTCACTCGGTGACAGACCTTGAATATGGTTTTGAGACGGCGAGAGCGCTACAGATCTGCCTAATGGTATGTTTTCAATATCCTCGTTAATGTCGTCGTCGGTGATTTCTATATTAGATTTTTCTTCGTCGTGTTCTGTGGACTCTCTCGATTCGTTTGTCATGTAATGTTTGATCTGCAGCTGAAACGGATGGACTTCAGAATAATGTGTTCCTCGGGCTTCCTTTTTTGAATGGAGTTGTTTAATGAACTCAATGTTAGCGCCTGTTAAGGATGACGATTCGTGAGTTTCGTTGGCCACAATTGTTTCGATGGTGGCTATGGCGGGAATAGCAGAGACGGTCTCGTGGGCGACCAGATCGTCGGCTGGCTCCAGAGTATCCTTCGGCTTGCCTCTGCCTCGACCGACTGCGACCGAGGAGGTTATGCTCACGGATATCACTTCGTCGTCATTGATGTCGGCGACGGCGTCGCTTGGTGCATGGATATTGCCCGTTCCGATGTGGCCATTATCTTCTTGCATCGGTCGCGAAGTCACCATTAACGGCAGAATCTGTAAAGAGTAAATTAATACATATTAAGAGTTATCCACAGGTGTATGTATCATTTTATATGCGATACTAAAACATTGGTTAGGTACATCTATATTTGGATAATTATAATTACCTAAGTATATATCCTAGTGTTTTAATCCGGTAGTACTCAATATACTCGTACCACCGTTGGTACCTACATCCATTTGTTTCAGATTTTGTACAAATGATTATGGATAAGTTTTGTCAACTCATTAAGCCCATGTCAGCCATTTGTTAATCATGTCAAGTGGCCGTGGGGGTACAAAAAATTAATTACTTTACATTGTTTGTCCAGCTAGTATACGTACAGTCAGCATCAAAGGTAACTACGCAATCGAAGATGTCTTATTCCCTTTTAATAAAGACTTTTGACGTCTTCGATTGCGTAGCTACTTTTGATGCTGACTGTACCTACATAAGTAAGCATACTATCATCTTATATCTATTGATCTCGATTATGCGCGATATAAATCATCGTCAATTATTAGCACATGCAATGCCAAAGATTACGTAGGTAACGCTTGGGTAACGCTACGCTCCTAACCGATAACAGGGGGAAATAGACTCAAAAATTATTATTATTTCAGAAGAAATAAGGCAAAAAATATGCAAAATGATGAAAATCCCATTCAGATACCTATATTTATTATTATTCTAAATACTCAAAAACCACTCTACAAGTCCTACAACAGCTACAACCGTTTTAATGTTGCTTTAGCAATAGTTATAGTAAAAAGGGGCAGAACATACCCCGTCTTAAAACTTTGGACACTTAAAACTTTGTGATTATTTTACCTCTTGGGTTGCTTTTTTTCTCCATTTAACTACATTTTTAATCCTTTTTCGAGAAAATACAACATTATTGATTATTTTATTTAGTGTCGACATCCCTATTCTTTATGTATACCTAGGATAGACAGTCCAGTTAGGTATCCAACTTCAAGAAAGAGGTCAATCGTCGAATCCGACTCGGCTAGGCTAGGCAGCGCAGCGTTCGGAAAGCTCCGGCACATCTTTTAGTCCAATATTCCGCAGTGTCTCAAGACGAGAGTCTTTGACCAGTGTGTTGCCAGTGATGACATATGGCACTGAAACGTGGTCGCTTATACTACGAGAATAGTCTCATAAGAAAGCTCAAAGTCACCCAAAGGGCAATGGAGAGGCCTAATGTTGGGAGTTTCTCTGCGTGATCGCAACAGAAAAGAGGCTATCCGCAGCAGAGCCAAGGCAACCGATATAGCCCTCCGAATCGCTAAACTTAAGTGGCAGTGGCGGGGCACGTTGCACGTAGAACCGATGGCCTTTGGGGCGGAAAGGTTCTCGAGTGGCGATCACGTACCGGAAGGTGCGGCGTGGGTATAGGCCTCCCACAAGATGGACTGATGACCTGGTAAAGGTCGCGGGAGTCCGCTGGATACGGGTGGCGCAGGACCGGTTACTTTGGCACTCTTTGGGGGAGGTCCAGCAGTGGACGTCTTTCGGCTGATATGATGATGCTCCCTATTCTCCTCCGTATGAAGAGTGAAGAGTAATGCGCCGACGAGCACAGCGCCCTGCCGAGCTAGCGGGTTCTTGGCTATGAAACTGTTAACAAGTAGCTACCTATACTAGCTACCTATTTAACAAGAATATCATAATGTAATTATAAAATTCGTAGGGCAATCAAATATTACTAGGATCATAGTGTTACGACCAACCCTCTGTCGAAGGGACTCGACTGAAAACCAGCGCAAGACGTCAAGCTTTGCATATGCTGAGACGAGGACCCATTGCCAAGCACAATTTAGTATTTAAGTTTTAATTTTAAGGGATTGTTTAGTTACGTTTTTTTTTGGCAATAAATTTCATTTCATTTCATTTCATTTCATTTCTATACAAGTGCAAGAACGACATATGATTTAATATTGAACATCAACGTACGCGATCATGCCTAAGCTAGCCAGTAGTCCCTCGACTAGACGTTAAGATCAATAGTTTTAATTACAATAATCATCTGAACGTTTCCACGCGCGCGCACGATCCGGATGCGTGCGCCCGACCACTACAATTACTGTCAGAAAAAAGTTAACGCGGCTTGACCTGCGAAGTATGCTGCTGGCCGCAACAGAAAGTGGATTTATATGTAAAATGCTGACGTAAGCGCGCACTGGGGTGTTAAACCGTGCTGATTTGTTTTCAAATTGGTTATTAAGTGCTGAATTGTGTTTACTCAACTATGACAGCTAATAGCAAATGGTACATTTGTATGCGTTGCGTGTATCCTGTGTGATTGTTGCACTTATTTTGTTTTTCGCGAAAATAAATGTGATTACGAGTATACGAGTAGGTAGATGGGTTAATTGGTAGTGAATTATACTAAAGTGGCTTTATTTTTCAACTTACAATACTAAATGCATTACATCTGCTATTATAGTTTTAAATTACATACTTACCTATAGGTACGGATTAATAATGAAAAAACCGGCCAAGAGCGTGTTGGGCCACGCTCAGTGTAGGGTTCCGTAGTTTTTCGTCCGTCACAGTAGGTAAGTGTCCCCACTTAAGCTTTAAAAAAATGGGCTATTTGTTACATTCATTGTGATTTTTAATTGTAGAAATTACAGGTACAATAAACACCTGCTTATACGGTTAAATTACAAACTTAGTTCAGAAATTATTTTTAAATTTTTTTCAAAAACTATTGTGTGTGTATGTGTATGTGTGTGTGTGTGTGTGTGTGTGTGTGTGTGTGTGTGTGTGTGTGTGTGTGTGTGTGTGTGTGTGTGTGTGTGTGTGTGTGTGTGTGTGTGTGTGTGTGTGCGTCTCTAGCCCATGTAGCGCTCGGGTGACGGCACCATACACTTTCATACACTGACTAGTGTCGCATCAGCCGCACGCATCAGTCGCACGCAATCGATCGCGATCAGCCGCGATGCACGGAATTACACTTTTACGACTATTAAAGAGTTAATAGTAGGTGTTAATTAGTGTCAAGTTAATGGTCTGGCAGCGACGGCGCCCGTGCAGTCAGTGACCGCCGCGGCCTTGCCGACAGCCAGCGGAATGAGTCGCGGCCAGACAGAAATCGAAACGAGATCAATTTGACTTCACTATCGCATACCAATATTACGAGTATATCGGTTCTACGCGCTGTCTTGACTATGATCAGCAGATCCTTATCACGATGTCTATCTGATCAGCCGATTGGTTTAATAGCTATATCTGCACATTCTACACACACATTTAATGATTTCTGTGCGTACTTATCGATACGATAATTATTATAATGTAGTCCATTATCCATTTACATAATCGGGTTCCTAAACAACAAACATTATCTACCTAATGACATTCTTGCATACCAGACTTACCACCTACCTATTAGTTTCCTCATCACTTTTTCTAATTAACGAAAGTGTAATAAATAAGAATTATGTTTTTTTACTATAAATATACTATATTACTTTCTAATTATTTATTCGTTCCGCTTACGGTGGAGACGACTAGGTGTTGGTGCTCAGAGGCCAAAAACTTTTTTGGGAAAGTGGGTCACCGCTTGCCATAGAGTGGTCTGGATCCCCGCTCTGGCTCATTACTGGTGCAAAGGTTAGCCATAGCTGTTCAGCGCGGCTATCGTGATCGGCACCTTTGCATTGCACCTGGTGATGTAACGCGGGGCAGGTTATTTAAATTTAGCTTAGCAGTAAATTTTAGTTTTAGGTTGTTGTTTTGTATTATTTTGACTATGTTTTTTTAACAATATTGTACGTAAACTTTTATGCTCTCAAGCTAAAGCCGGCGCCACCTCAGCACGCAGTATCTACCAGTCAATAAAATCCAAATACCTATTCGATTTTTTGCGAGGTAGTTACCAAAAAAATAACCCAAATCACAACAAGGATTAACGCCGCTAATTTGAGCCTTTTTTGTACCTCTAGATATAGGTAATATCTACTGTTGTCTACGTCTACACTACCTACTCTCATCGGAATGCAATAGCAAAAAACAACATTTCAAGAACCGACAGAGCGCATTAATATTTGGTCTAGTACACCCACCGCCCACCGACAGCGGAAGTGCCACGTCACACGTGACCTTAGAAGGCTGTCAGTGTGCCTGATGCCTCGAAAATGCAGGGATATTTATTAGTTGTCAGATTCAATAAAACCTAAAACAATTTTTATACGATGTTAATTCATAGTTTATCAAATAAAATACTCGAGGAATATATAATTGTGAGGCTGTTGTAAATGCCTGAGAAATAGATGGATTTGTTCCTTATTGACAATTAAGAGACAGATTAACATTCCGAGGTTTAATAGGAAATCGTGTTGTGTTTGTATCTTCCATAGATTCCATCACCATCATCATATCAGCCGAAAAACGTCCACTATAGGCCTGCCTATAAAGAGTGCCAAAGTGACCGGTCCTGCGCCACCCGCATCCAGCAGACTCCCGCGACCTTTACCAGGTCATCAGTCCACCTTGTGGGGGGCCTACCCACGCCGCGCCTGTGCAATTCCATCATGATGACAAAAAGCATGCATGATGCGCAGCATGCAAGCCGAGCCTCTTCTATGGCACCTGCAGCTACTTTCCTGGGGAAGTTACAGGGAAAATCAACCACCACCAGCTGTTTTTTAAATCATTGGAACAAGCCATCACGAGGCAGAGGGAGGAGGGAAATCGAAGTCACGCTTGCTCAGACTGGCAGACGTTCGCCAACATTTGCATTGTCAAAGATAGAGCCTAGATGTGTTCTTAGTTTATAAGTTTTCTTGTACACTTATTTCTGTTTGTTCTCTAACAAATAAATAAAATAAAATAAAACAATAAGCCGGCATAATTATCGGAAACGATATGCTAACTAAAACATTAGCACCTATCACACTAGGTGAGGAAGTGATAGTTCACCTTCAAACGCGTGTTTGCGTTGGGCTATGGTATTCATAACCCTTGCCGACTCACCACAGGCCAAACGGTGTAAGTCTGGCCTTTGATTACGAATAGTCGTTGCGAATCTTGGAGTCGAAATATACTAGGGGTTAATAATGTGGTGAGTCGGGTCGGGTTATGAATAGCTTAAGGTTCAGCCCCCCCTATTCTGTAACTTGTTTTAAGCTCACCTCAACGCTCACCCACAAATATATCTTGACACTGCGGTGCGTAGTAGCTAAGCGCAGGTAGAGGTCTAGTTTCGTTAGGTGACGCGTGGGGTGAGGCGCATGAGCGCGTAGCGAATAACAGCCGGTTGCGCGGACGCCGCCGTGACAGTGAAAACCAGAAGGTCGCATAACGCATAACTCTCCCGGAGGCGTTGACTAACTGTATTTAAAGCGTAACACGAACCATTAATAATATTAGGTAGGTACTGCTTACATGCCTGGGTGTGCGTGAAACATACAATGATTTATTACAGACCAAGTCCGTTAACTTTACCAATCTTTGGTGTTGTAGAACCTGAATAACGAACAACTTAGAAGACTTGAAAAACCCCCGACATTTTCCTTTCAAAGTTCTATATAGAACTGATTTTGTTAAAACGTAGCTAAGAACCATCACGGTCACGTCAGCTTTCGGACAAATAAACAGCATTAAAAATTAAACTCGGTCCATTCGTTTAGGAGCTACGATGCTACAGGCAGACACACAGACACCCATTTATGCGTCGGGTGTTAGAAAGGTGACGACAATCAATCAATAATTTAATATAGTCGCATTACTTGTGAGATACATTGTGTTTTTAATAAATAAAAAAACATAAATTGTGTTTAGTGCGATTGCCAAGTCAATCTATTTATTTAAAACATAAAAGATTTATAATATTGATATGGTCACTATAAGATGTTGTTTATTTAAAAGAACAAGGATAATAAAAACAAACACTACAACAACAACTTAACCTACAAAGACAAAAAAAGACTATAAATTAAAACTTAAAGATAAAAAATTTGGCCCAAATCGCTGTCAGAGGGTAGTGTGCCCAGAAGGCTGGAGTGGCAGCATTGCCACGCTGGATGGCAATGCTCACTCTTTGAGCAAAATATAGGCCAGCCCTCTGGTCACCGCTGGCGTAGACGCCAGCGGTGACCAGAGGGCTGGCCTAATAGATTAGGCGCGCCGACAAATCCTTATAAAGTCGGCGCGCGCTTGGACCCCATGGTCCCAGTGTTTCGACCCCAAACGCCTCAAATAAGTAACCACTCCCTAGGGAGGCATACTTGCGGCGTTTGAGGTCTTCGGCGGAGGATGCAGCCGAGCTCGATGTTGAATAAATTGACCGACTTCAAGTCGGCGACTTGGTATTACATGGATCTCACAACTATTTACGATAGAAGAACTGAGTTGCGAGACTTTTTTACAGGTTATGTTTTTGATGGCATCTACTATAACGTAAAAATCCACAGGCTGGGGGGCAAATTGTGGACCACAGCTCGGTTACGACTGGATCACTGGACTCAGTCTTATTTATGTTCAGTTGGTTTCGAGTACTAGTATGCTGTTTACCTTATCTAATGTAGATACTTACATTTGTTCTGTTTGATTTTTACGTTTATTATTTTCATAAATCTTGCGAAATAAACTTTTATCTACTTACATATCTACTATAAACCCTCTAAAATGCGTTTAAAAACTGGCAGTAACGACCAGCATTATATTAATAAGGTTTATAAATAGTTATTTGTTATACAAGGGTGCAAAGTTATATTTTAACCGCGAGTGTGAAATTGAAACACAAGCCAGCGAATGGATTCTAGGGTTGAACCACGAGCTAGCGAATGGATTCTATGGTTGAACCACGAGCGAAGCGAGTGGTTCGAAAATAGAATCCTGAGCGTAGCGAGTGGTTCAAAAATAGAATCCTGAGCAAAGCGAGTGTTGCAACACACGAGACGTCAAAATAACTTGCACCCGTGTGTAACACAAATCTTTTCACCTCACTAAACCGAGGAAAATACTACATAAGAAAAACAACTGAAATATGTATAATCAGCCTTTATTTTTAACTAGTAATTACACAAATAACACAATTATTATGCAACGTCAAATCAGATATTGTGGTTTCACATTTTTGTACGGTTTTTTTACAGTTTTAAGTGTTTTAAGGTAAAATCATTTAATAAAATTGTTTGCACTATATGTTTTTAATTGAATGCAATTCAATATAAAACTATTTTTGCGTCCACACCTCCTGTTTTGATCAGACAATTTAATCAGATGGCCGAAAATTGTCCTGTCTGGACTGGCCTTTACGTGTTTACTAGCTTTTGCCCGCGGCTTCGACTGCGTACTAAAAGTAATTTTAACTATCTATAAAAAAGGTGCTTCTCAGTTTGACCCATATGTTCCAATTGAATTGCAACCTGAAACACGTATTTACTCATTTATTGCTAGGAATACTCCTGTGAAGTTTCGAATGAAATAGTCTTACTTATTTTGTTTCCCCATACAAACATTGGACCCACATATCACCTGCTTATTAGGGGGAGAATTTGGAAAAATCCTTTCTTAGTGCACTCTTAGACCTTATAACGACGTGCCAAATTTGGAATCTCTAGATCCAGCGGTTTGGGCTGTGCGGTGATGTCAGTCAGTCAGTCAGCCAGTTTCTTCTTTTATATATTTAGATCGACTCTACATAGACTCTACATATCGACTCTACATATCGACTCTACATATCGACTATACATATCGACTCTACATATTGACTCTACATATCGACTCTGCATATCGACTCTGCATATCGAATCTGCATATCGACTCTGCATATCGACTCTACATATCGACTCTACATGTCGACTCTACATATCGACTCTACATATCGACTCTACATATCGACTCTACATATCGACTCTACATATGGACTCTATATATCGATTCTACATATTGACTCTACATATCTGGACCCCCATATAAAACTTCACGCCCTCTTTTAAGGGGTTAGGTGCAGATTTCCAAAACAAAATGATGCAAGATTTTTTTTGTTAGTCATAAATAGTCCGCATACCAATTTTTAGCTTTCTACCTGGAAAATTGCGGAATGCTCCATACAAACTTCCACCCCCCATTTTAGGAAAGTGGGGGGTTAGAAAGAGATAAAAAGTAGCCTATGTCACTCTTCATCCCTTCAACTATCTCCACTTAAAAAATCACGTCAGTTCGTCGCCCCGTTTTGCCGTGAAAGACGGACAAACAAACAAACAAACAAACACACACATACACTTTTCCATTTATAATATTAGTATGGATATGGATTATGTTTAAAAAAGTAATTAGTTACTTTTTTAAACATAATCCATATCCATACTAACACACGTTCAACACACTCGGAACACGTACACGTTCGGATTTCAAATATTCTTTGCACACATGTGGATAAAATGCAGTTTTTCTATCTGTTTTTAAAGACTAAAAAAGGTCTTTCCGAGCTAGTGAGGTGAAAAATAACTTACTTGTCTCTGGCCGCAGCTAATTTTGTACGTATTTTCATTAAGATATCGATATTGCCTTTCAAATTTCGAAGCGTGGTCACAGCAAATCATGTCTAACTCGATTTTGTTTTGGACATCTAGTTGCTCACGATTTGAAATCTAGTCGGCCATGGCGGTGCAATGGCGGTTATTCTAATGGTTCCCGAACACATCATTGAGGATTTATGATATGTGTGTAGATAAAGTAGTGTATGCAACTGTACATAATTAGGCCTTAAAACACTCGTGTAATCCTATTATGAAACTCGCCGAAGCTCGTTTCATAAAACCACACTCGTGATTTAAGGCCTTATTATGTACAGTCATATAAACTACTATTGTAGGCATGTAGTAGGATAGTTTTCCTAAAAATCATGTAGTGTATGTTTAATTGTTTACTATACCTGCTTATTGTCTAAGTTTCAGCATTTCAGTACGCAATTTCAATTACATTTTTACATAGAAAACATCCATTACTCAGAAACAAATAGGTATGCTCATCAGTTATCACACAAATAAATGCCCTTGCCGGGATTCGAACCCAGGACCTCTTGCTTTGTGGGCAGGGTCAACAGTAACGACAAGGCTAAAGCGGTTGTCAGAGGTCGTTCGGATTATACGTAGGTACCTAAGTACTAGGTAAAACAATACATTCGCTATTTTAGTACCTAATAATAGGCTAACATGACCAATTTTCCAGTTTTCGATCTAACCTGGAAAATAAATAGTTATGTAATGAGAAACATTACGTGTAGGTACACCTAACATAATAGCATTAATAGCCACACCTTTGGGTCCTTGACACAGTCCGCTATTGATAATGCAGGCGTAGGAAGAATTCTGTTATCAGTTACTATCCCTACGAGTAGATCCGGGTCAGACAACAATCATATAAATAAACCTATTATCCAATGACCATTCGTTCCCATGTAATATTTGTAAATATGTATAGGTACCTTTATCATATCGATGACCCTACTAACTCGGTCCCTTTTTTATTTTAATTTAGTGTTGTATACTTAGTAATTCTATATTTAATAAACTGCACTGTTTATTGTACACGTTTATTTCAGGTTCACAATGTTAATATATTATATTGTGTTGTTTGAGATGAGTTTGAGTTAGAACATAAAATATATTTATTTATAAAAACTTTATTGCACAGTAACAAGTTACAAATACAAAAGGCGAACTTAATGCTATAAGACATTTTATACCAGTCAACCTTTAGGCCAAACTGAAAATAATCATATAGTCTGGCGCGGCGGGGAGACACAGACACAGAAATAAAGTAAGCGGACAAATTACTGGTATAAAGATACCAGTGATATTACATGCGTTTTTTATCAATTAATGGGTAAGTAAAATAGGTAAGGTTACGGGTCTAGATGTGTTAAAGTGAGCAAAACACATGTAGCTAATATGTATGTTTAGCGTGTTGTAAACGCCTTTGAACATCATGGCTCAGCATCTAGATTAGGTACCTTTTGCCATTCAATCTACTTACTTACCTATACTTTTACTTTACTATAAAAATCTGGATGCAGTCAGCATTACTTACCTACGTATCTAAAAACATTATTATTTCCGATAAAGAGCGTTTCTCGAGATAAAATAAAGGCTTCGCGAAGGTCGCCCAGCTGAACTATTCACAGGCTGTTTCGACTCGATTCACCACGACCCTATTACTTTATCTTGACCCTGGATTCGTAACAAGTACGCGAAGGCTGTGGTGTGGACGAGGGCTGTTAATACATTGGATTTAGTTTAATTTCTGAATGCCCGCTCATCGCCCCGCTGCCTGCTGACGTTATTCACTGAACTTATCGACATTGTCATGAATGTATTTATTAGTATATAGAAAAATATGTGTTGGAACATAGGAAATAGAAGTTGCTGAAGAATAACAACAAAGTGGCTTTCAGGCCCGGTAGCATGGTTGGCCTTGTCACGCGATAGGTGATAGGATAGAGCGTGCGTCACTGGCTGACACCGTTCGATAGAACGAGACGACGCTCTTATCTTGTCACATGTCGCGTGATAAGGCCATGCCACTGGGTTTTTCCAGGCCAATCGTCGGACAAGCACTGTGAATACCAGCCGTATGAGTGGCCTTCGTGGTCGCAGCGATTATTGTGAATAATTCCAGCGATTGGAACTTTATTACAGCTTTTCGAGCCCGATAAGTAGGCAGTGACATTGACTTTAGTGGCTTGTCGTTATGTAATGTGGGAACAGGTTCGAAGTGCGCTCAGAGGTTAAGTCGAGAGAAACGAGATCGAGAAATGCTATTGTGTATTTTAAGTAATTGTAACATTTGTAACTTATCGGACAGCAATAACTTAGTGACTCGGAAACTACATGAGATAAGAGTCTTCATTACATTTTTTTTTACGGGTCCGGTGAAATAATCATCCCCGTTTTTCTAAGAATTAAGATTTAAGTTGCCAACTATTGGAACGGTGCTGAGCATTGGGATATTAAACTTATATTAGATTATCAATACCTATTTAAGTATAGTAACATCTAGTACGCGCTAACGAGTACGAAGTAAGTACGTACGACTGAAACCATTATGACGCACCAGACGGTCCTGCGTAGCAAACTGCAATCATCCTGATAAGAATGCGAGACAGGGTTATGAATTCCAAGATCATCCTATCTCTTTCTATCTTGCAGTCGGCCTAACATGAACTTGACATGAACGACCTAAAATGACAGCATGTAGGTATCTAATCTTCTACCTCTGCTGTCACTCGAATAGAAGAAGAAGAAGAAGAAAATAGTTTATTAGTGCAAAAATATACATAGAGTGCAACAAAACTTAACTTAATACATATAATTTTTGAAGAAATTTGCACTAAAAGGCTTACACTCAGCTTGATGTCACGGAGCGAGCCAGAGGACACATTCCATGACGCTGATTTTCAGTGTAGCCATTATTTGGACTAGATGGCATAGCACTGAGATAATTTTAAATACCTTATTAAGAAATACAAAATCTTCAAACCAAAGCAGAATATAAAAACCAAAAGAAAAAGAAAAACACAACGTAAATTAAAAATCACTCCTTTACGCTTAAGCTCTAATGCGTTATACATAAAATATTTTAATATTTATCAAACTTTTACAGATATATAAAACGGCTGTGTGTGAGTCGGTGTATGTGTGTGAGTGAGCAGATGAAAATGCGCGGGTGTATAATGTGAATGTACGAATAGGACAAGTGCTATAGAAACGGAGATATCAGAAATATTTTCGCGGTTGGATGAGCCTTTAAAACGTTATAGAAGTGCTTAGTGTGCATATGAAGAGGAAAGCAAATGAATTAGGTATGATATGCAAAGTAGGGTTCTTGCCTATTGCAATGGGTAAGAAACCAGGGAGTATGCACCAGAACCAGCGACTAATACTATCGCTGCGCCAGCACCAATGCCTTTGGCAGCAGAATCAATGTCTTTCGAGACAGCTGTGGTCTGGAAAGAGCGGACTACCGACAGCTGGGCGGAGGCAGCAGGGACAATCTGTGTCTGGGATGGGACAGCTGCAAGGGGTTAGGTAATAAATATGGGCTTCCAACAAATAAAATGAATTCATTATATAACATAAACACTACTACAATTTAGATTAAGTTAAACACATAATCCGTTGAAAACCGGTGCAGGTTAGCAGTCCATATTTGTAGATAATAACCTAAACAGTATTGAAAACAACTGCCATTGGCATCAAGCGTATCGCTACAGACCGTGTACAAAGAGAATATAACCACTACGTTTAAGAGGCGGAACTTCATAGTACAGCGCTTATTTGGTCGTGCGTAGACTGCACCAACATAAGAAAAATCTAATGTTGCTATTCTCATAAAGGCTATTATACACCTATAAGATGGAAAGAGACAGAAAACATTCAATTCATTCACTTTTAGGCGGTTGGCTGTGACAAGTGGATGGTGTATAGAATGCTTAATTTAGTGCTGTAAAAACCGATAATAGTGATTTCAAGAAGCGATAATAGTGATTTCTAGAATCAATAGTAATTGATATAAGCATTTTTATTTTTTGATTTGCCTCGTATTTGTCCCTTATAAATGAAACAATATTCAGTTAAGTTGCAACCATTATTTATTATTTCAGATTACGTACCTACATTTTGATTGCCAATAAAGTACATAATTTTAAACTGCCTGACGACACTGAAATGTAAAGTAAATTTAGTAGGTAATTGCGCCGGTTGGCAATCACCGTTTAGTATATGGGGCCACCTTACATTTTGGTCTCAGTATTGGAGTTTCTGAGGACTGACCGTGTAATTCTCAACAAATAAGGTAGAAGTACTAGTGCCCGACGCGGTACCTACTAGTACTCGACGAATATAATTTAACTAGCGAATAATAAACTAAAATTGATCACGACATCATTTTTAAGTTACTAAATGTTAGTGACTTCAATATTTCTTATTACAATTTCAAGACAAATAACTTACTTATAAGTTATGAACATATTTGTTAAAACCAGCTGCCATCAATTGGGACAATGAGTTAAACCTTCACGTCCCAATAAATGTCAGTCTGTCATTCATGACATTTGTACTGAAATGACATCTATTGGGACTGCCAGCATAACCGCCTGCCATTTACTCGTACATTCGGATTGATTACCTAATTCTTATATTATCAGGATTTTTTCTAAGATCACCATATGAAACGAATTCCATATCAGTAACTTGAGTAAATACCTCGTCTCCCAAACCGTATGAAACTGTTTAATACATCTTAAATGAGCATAATATCGTGATTCAAATAAGTATTTTCTGTTGACATGTCGGGCACTAGTACTTCTACCTTAACTTATTTACGTTTAATCAACCGCACGGGACAGCCCGCGAGCTGTGCAGGGATCGGAACCGGTTTTTTCAAAAGTCCCCGAAGTAGTCTAATATTTTGAATTATTTTAGGCTCTTAATGTAGGACTTAATCATGTATTTAGGTAACATTTTCGTATTATTAGACAGCCTGATCAAAAATGATATTATAAACCAAAGAACGAAATTGAACGATATAAAACCGGTATTTTTGTATGGAGAAAATACCGGTATCCGATCCCTGGAGTTGTGTCGTGGCGATATAGACCAAGTCCATCTTTTTCTAAACGTTCTAATTAGAAAGAGACGGATAGTCTATCTCGCCGCGACACAGCGTTCGATCTAGACACGCGGCAGCGTGTCAAGCCAAGTTCAAGCAAAGGAACTGGCTAGCCAGTGCCGAGTGTAATATTACACGAACCACTTGGTGCCACTTTTGACCCTTCTATAACTCAAAACCTCTTTAACGTAAACACATGAAACTACGTGTGTTTAATTATATCTATAAGGACATCTAGAAGCTCAAAGTTCATAAAGATATGAAGGTAAAAAAGTTATTTAGTATTGACTGACATATAGTACCTAAACCTAACCTACCTACTTCCAGATGACCTAGAAGGATGAAATTTGGAATCCAGCTCAATTCAGATAAAAACTGGCCAAGTCAAATCTAACCTACTTTAAGATCTCACATTTTTAAATAACAGCAATTGTTATAGGTATCCAATAAAGCAAAGAAATAGAGTTTAAAACCGTAAAATGCTTAGACTATTCTTTTTGCGGCGAAGCCCACAACCAAGCATAATTTTTGTATTGAACTTGGCTCTCCTTTTTACTTTTATGTTTTTGGTGGGATAGAACCCTCAGGATAGAACAGTCGTTTAACCGCAAGCGGACATTCCACGCATGCGGTATAACGAACAGTGTAACCTATCAGTCAATTACGTAGAGAGGGTAGTTTGGGAGCAAGAGGATATGCTAGAGACTCCCGCCCGCCCAATACCAGTTTACGTTTCAATTTCAACATATTATATGTATTATAGCCAAGAATAGTTCTTTGTCTTGGCAAAGATATATGAATACTATACATAACCTATACATGTAAATGCAAAGTCGATCACAGGGCTAGCCACGGGGTGAGGTGGGGCGAAACCTGTTCTGATTTACCAGATCGTGCGGTATTTTAAAGTCCATGCAAATAAATCGAGCGATGATAACGAACTTGATCGCCGCACAAAGAAATGAAGGCATGCCGTGCGGACCGCCGAGAATGTATGCTTGAGATTATAAATAATCTACATTAAAATGTGGCCGACTTTTTATAAAACTGTCATTAGAATTAGAATCTTCTACCGTGGAATCTAGTGTTGCTTTTTGAATGGACTAATTTGATGCAATTCAGCCAACTCAAATAATGTCAAGTTTACCAACAACTGTCGTAAGCTAAAAAGGCGTATGCCACTATTTTGTTGTTGTTGGCACCATGATTGACGCTTCCTTCATAAATTAACAGTAGCCTACATAAAGTTCAATATGCGTGAATCATTTGAAAGAGTAACTGATTTAAATTCAGGATCTTTCACGGTAAGCACGTCAAGCAGGTAAATAGGTAAAGACATTAAGCAAAATTGTTTTTGTGTGTCTAGGTACGTGGGCGACATGCATGCATGCATGCATCATGTTAAAAATGACTGAGTTACAAATATTATAATATAACTATATGGTAAAGATAGAAGAACGAGAACTACTCGTATAGATAATTTTAAGCAACTCGTACCTACCTCTACTGCTAATTACTTATACAATATTTTCGCGCGTTAGTTTAATCTAATCCTCTCTCTGTCGCCCTGACCACCGGTAGTTTAGGCCCCGTCTTGCTGCCGGCGGCACCCTAGGTTAGGTTTTTATAATATTTTGTATAGGTATACGACGACCGAATAGCCTAGTGGTTAGAGAACCTGACTATGAAGCTTGAGGTCCCGGGTTCGATCCCCGGTCGGGGCAGATATTTGTCGTACCTACACCGACCTGCCTTAGAGTAGTAGACTGCAGTTTTTGGTGTTAATGTTGATGTTTTATGGAAACAATATTTGGTGAGCAAAAAATCCATTTTGGGAAGCAAAAAGATATATAGACTCAACGTAAAATTATTCTGATCTGTGTATTTGGTAGGCGTTTAGTGTATTTGGTAGGCGTTTAAACACAAGCCGATATAATCTGATAATGGATGGTGGTGGATGCTTCGATCGCTAAGACCGCGCTGCACAGCCCCGCTATTCTGTACCTACTTAACTCGTTTTAAGATCATGCATCTCAACGCTCACCCACAAATATATCTTGACGGCGCGATTCGTAGGTTCGTTGGGCGTGACGGATGGAGTGAGGCGCATGAGCACGTAAAGAATAACAGCCCTGATGTGGGTGCACGCAGTAAAGTGTAACAGGAAGTGGACCAGTTTCGCCCCGCGAGCTGCGCTTGCGATGCCAGAGCCGCTCGATCCAGTTTGATAAAGATCACACTGACATTTTAGGGTTTAAGCATCCATTATTAAGTAAGCCCTACCCACATATGTCTAGCTAGAGCATCAAACGGCTGTTTTCCTAATTTAGACACTATTCTTGGGCGTTAAGGTTGAATTCGGAACGATATTATTTGGCCACTTAATTTACTGTAGTGAAGGTGATTATATACTAATTATTATATTTTAATTCGATCTGCATACGAGTGAGAATTAGAGGGGTACCTTAGCGATTGCTCTACCTGATATACCTGACCTAATGTAATTCTAATTTATCTGACTTATTGCCATGCCTTAATTTCCCTTGATATTAATACTTATTATAGGCACTGCCATTGATTTTTGTTCTAATTGACTAGTAACTACTTTGTGTTAAGTTCAATTATGAATGTGTTTTTGTAATGTTTAATGTGCGAGTGTTTTGGTTCAGGACTGTGAAATAATAAAAATAAATAAAATGACCATATTCTTATCTTAAACCTTACTCCAACGAGATAAGGTAGACCTCAGACTAATGGGTTAGTGTAGAATGTATCTGTTTCTATAGTTTGTTTTACTTAAAACGACGAAAATACACTTAACGTGGAATTTTACAATTACTTTTGTTGCTAAATATGAAATGAAAAGGTAACAAAGAGCACGTGTACCTACTGGAGTAGCTACTGTTTGTTGTATTGCATATACGTAATTGTTTTACAACCCTACTTGAAGATGACAACTAAACAAAAGATGTCGGTAATGGTTGGTTTTAAGTACTCTTCATCATTTTAATTAATGCAAACTTACAGACTGGTACGGCCAGGCCGCGCCAGTCTGTGAGAGGCCTTAGGCCTGAATCTACCGGCGCATCCTGCGGTGGCGTTCAATAGAAAATTTGACAGCTAATGACAAGTTTACTATTGACCGCCGCGGCCAGGCTGCATTACATTACAGCTGGCTGTTTTAAAAAAACAGCGCTGTTTTGTAATACTGTTGACGATTAGCGGGATTGTCTTTACGATACCGTTCTACAATACGTAGGTATAGCGGCAATCCGCCATATTACATTACAGCTATAGCTGTTTTACAAAACAGGGTCGTTTTGTACCTATTGCGGCTGGTCGACGATTAGCGGAATTGTCAAAGGCCTCCGTCAGGTACGACGACGAGCGAAGCGAGGAGGAGTGTTAGGCAAAACTGTGACCTAAAACATGTTCGGTTCTGTTCTGGCGCTTAGTTGGCGGCTACCCACGCTTGCCACGCTCGCTCGGCTCGCGAGGATTTTCATTGAGCGGTATTCAATCCGCCTAATCGTCAACGCAATAGAGTAGGTACTTTACTTATTACAAAATATAAATTTGATTTATTATGATTCGATTTAACATTGGCTGTTTGGAGCCTTTTGTTCTCCTGCGCGCGCAATGCAAATGCAAAATACAGAAAGAACATTAATTAAATCAAAACTAAGATAAATCTAAAACAGGCCCTCGAGGCCCTTTAGTCCCATCTCGTAGCCAGATTTGGTAGTTAGCTACGAAATGGGAAATGTGCTTTCCCATCTTGTGCTAGCTACCAAATGGGAACGACTTTCCCATCTCATAACCACATTTGGTAGCTAGCTTCGACATGGGAAATGTGCTTTTCCATCTCGAAGCCAGTTACGAAATGGGAACGAAGTTGAATACCCCAAATAATGTTTGAACACCAGTAGTAGAACACCACCATACGAAGGTAGGTTAGGTAGGTTAGGTTCGTTAGGTATCTTCAGATGCCCGAAGGGCAAACAGATCAGAAATAGGAGCCCCGCAGAGTGGGGCTCCGTCAAAACACCAGGAGACCATGCATTTGTTTCGTCATCCGGCAGTGTCGACGGAGCCCCGCTGCGCTGGGCTTCTATTTCTAGTCTCTTTGCCCTTCTAGCATCTGAAGATACCTAACGAACCTAACCTACCTATCTTTTACAACAGAAGTGAAGATTGTGACATGCACTAGTGCTCATTTTGCGACTTGTTCATTTTCCCGTGTCATAGCCAGCTTCGAATCGTTATTATTTTTCCCATTTGGAAGCCAGCTACCAAATCTGGCTACGAGAGAACGTAAGAATTCCCGTTTCGTAGCCAGCTTCGAATCGGGATTATTTCTCCCATTTAGTAGCTAGCTACCAAATCTAGCTACGAGATGGGACTAAAGGCTCGAGGCATTGTACCGAGAATGCTGGCAGTATTTCATTAATTTCACTATGGTACTTTGTCATCACGTGTTTTATTCATTTAATATCAAACAAGTTAAAAATGTGTAGAGAAGAAGGTCACTATAAATATTGAATGCTGCAGGTTTCGTCCTACCTGTGATCTATTGCAATTTGCAACAAACATCTACTAACTAAAATTTTAACTAGGGACTTGATATGATTAGAACTGCATGTGGCCTACTATATCTAAGCCCTAAAAAATGTGGTCTATATATTCCCACCACATTCCCATGCAAACGAAGTCGCGGGTATAGCTAGTTAGGTATAATATTATAGTTTTAAAAACGGTTTGTTCAGCTGGACGGATTCTCGGACGGATTCTCGGTTACAATTAACTGTTTCAATGAGGAAAACTAGCTCCGATATTTAGTCATTTAGTGGGTGCGTTTATTCTAATAACTGCAATTAAAATGTAGGTAAGTAATTCTGCGTTGTGTAAAACAGAAATGGTATTTCAATATGCTGGCACTGCCAGGCATAATTGGGTCACACAGACACGGAGAACAATTAAAAGAGGTTCATGTGGTTCATTCAAAAGTTAAGGGCGCTGGAATTTAATTACTTACTGATTGTGAAGTATAAACCACCCACGATGTAGTTTCGGTCCGTAAGAAAATCATTAAAAACTGTGTCATACAAGGGTGCAACGTTGTATTTTACCCGCGGGTGTGGAATTGAAACACGACCAAGCGAAAGGATTCTATAGTTGAACCACGAGCGAAGTGAGTGGTTCTAAAATAGAATCCTGAGCGTAGCGAGTAAAATACATTTGCAACCGTGTGTAACACAAAACTTTTCACCTCACTGTAGCGAGGAAAGTGCAACATGCAAAACAACTTTATTTAATTGAAATAATAATATATTATTATATATTTATTTAATTTTTTTATCAGTATTAATAACGTTAAGTAATATCAAGTAGAATTTTGGTCAAGTGCGAGTCAAATTTTAGTTTTCCCATATATTTTGAGACCCAGCGCCTGATGAAGGCAAAAAACAATTGGCAACAAGCAATGAGAGCCTCCTTAAATATTTATTTTATACTGTTTTTAATATTTTTTGTTATAGCGGCAACCGAAATACATCATCTGTGAAAGTTTTGTATTATGAGCGTTTTACGTTTTGTTATCTGTCGAAAGCTACTTAAACACGCTCCAAGGGCAAATTATTTTCCCCACTAGTGGATAAAATGCGATTTTGCTCACTGGTTTTAAAGGATAAAAGACGACTTTCCGGGGCAGTGAGGGGAAAAAGAAATTATAGTCAGTTTTTACTTTAATTTGTTAAAAACGTAAAGCAATACCGGTGCTGAGTTTTGTTTGATTAAAGTTCTCGCGGTTTGTCCTACTTTGGCGGGGGTGATCGTTTCAATTTGCAGGAGATTCACCCGTATTCAATGTCCCTATTTACTGAACTATAGGTACGCGTAGGAGACAATACGCGTACTTGGTAAGACAAATGAGCTCCTAAAATGTTTATGCATTTTAGTTCTGCAGAACGACATAATGAAAAAAAACTAAGCACCAGTTTAGTAACTAGGTTCGTCCGAGAGTGACTAATGATTTTAGCGAAGAATGCTTAACTATTTTGTTTATGTGGGATATCTTACTTAAGATCGTCGTGAGATATCTTACTTATTCAATTTCAATACGATTTTATATTAACTGCGCCATGTTCGACTAAGTTACACTAACAACTTGACTCCGCGGGGCGCTCGCTCTATCCTTCTTTTTCTATTCCCTAAAATCAGCACCATGGTAATATTTTGTTGTAAATAATGTTTGTATTTAGTTTGTATGGCCAAATGAAGCCACGCCTTATCAGTAATCAGTGCGATGTATTATGAAACTGCTGACGGCAGCCTTGGCAGTGCCCGCTGCTGGTCTAATCATTAGGTTCACTGGAATGCTGAGAAAAGTAGCCTAATTCTCTAAACATAAAAATTAGTTAAGTAAGTACCTTTTTTAATACTTTTGTCCATTTTATTCGTAACTACGTGTACCGTAAAGTGATGTTAAGGTTACAGCCTACAGTTCACCTCTGTTACCTATGAAAGTTATCAAATATGCATTATTGAAATTAAAAGTGTAAAGTATTGAACCTTTGTCGAACACTGGGAGGTTTACCTTACTTTTAAAAAGAACACCATATTTCTTGCAGTCGATCTCACACGGTTTTAATAGACAGATGTGCAAGTTGCGGAAAGTTCCAAAAAAACTTCTCGGAAATTTGTTCAGTCACAAAATTCACCTTTTTTGGAAGGATAATTTAAGTAGGTAATATTTAACTCATGTAGATGATAAAAGTTTTTTCCTAATGGCCGCATACCTAAATGTATGCCGTCATTAAGAAAATGCGTATAGTAATAAAAATAAAACCTCATAATATTGATGCAGGCCCATGGGGTATATACGAGTACGAGTATTAGGTACCCTTTATTTTGTATGTTGTCGATGTTTGTCAGCCACCCAGTGTTAGTGTTAGGTAGTCTTTATTTAGGTATATGTAAGTAGGTAGATATATCGCTTTATATTTAAGTATTTACTTGCCTACCTACTATTTACAATCAAATACTAATATTATTTCGATAATGGATTATTGTGTAAGGCAACATACAAAATACTTACAAAGCAGATCAGATATAAAATAAATAGGTAGAACTGATAGTAGCGAGTTAAACTGGCAGGTATATAAGTCTACTTAGTTATTATTTTTTATAAGATCTTAAAAGTTTTAATGGAATTATCTTGTAGGTACATGCAAACACATTTACCTACAGATCGACGTGAGGTTTTAAAAACAACGTGAAAAAACACAATTATTAGGTTCAACCTATAAAAAGTTGAAAAGTAAAAGAACTTCGAATTCGTACCAGAAATAGCATCCATGTGAATTCGTCCCTCATCTCGCCTCGGCACGGGATGCACCTCCTCACACTACTGGATCGAGAGAGCCATGTCCTCTCTACCAGGCATGCGTAACCAGAACATCTTGCACCAAACCGTCTACAATTGTCCGAATGGTCTAGCTCCGCGGCTCCTGGCACCCTGTACAACTAAGCGAGTCTTCAAGCCCTATATTCGATATTTGAATTCGAACTGGCGGAAGCGGCTCGCTTCTAGTACGCGTGTGCTGCCTGCGCGCGCGGCGGTCAACTACGCCGCTCAACAATCCTACAGTGACCTTCCCAATTAAAAATTAATTCATTACTGCACTTTCTTATGAAACGCTCTGGCCACGAGAGAAAAACGTTATAATCCAATAAACTTTAATATGCGCAGACACATTACATTAAATATGATATTCATTTCTTTTGTTGAGCCAAAGGCCAATGTATAAATAGATATAGTTATTTACATTAATCGCAAGCAAGACAATTAGCACGTCTACTCTGTCTTCTTTTCGTAAAGAAGAAGAGAGAATAATGAGGAAATTGTGGAAATTCGAATGCCACCCGGAATATGGCCTCTTTACAGGGCTCGATCCGAATCCGAAAAACAGAAAAGAGTCCTTTAAGAGTCTGTGAAATTGGGGATAAAATTTGAAGGTATCACCGCGCCTGTGCTGCGACACGTGACCAAAAAGAAAACAGTAGCTCCCAAATTGGAATCGGATTCGGATCGGAGAGCGCTTTGGATGCAGCCACACCGATGGATCGTTGATCGGTCAACAGGTTTGGTCGCACCCTTAGTAGTTTCCTTAAAGATCAATGTCCGTAGTAGGGGTCGTGGTGGTAGGCGGGCGCGGGTGCTGCGTACTGCGGCTCGTACTGCGGCGCGGGGTACGCGGGGGCCTGCAATAATATTCTTTCGTTAAATTAAATCGTTTAAATAAAATCAAAAGCTGAGTAGGTATTCACCGGAGCACCTGTGCGAGTTTGCGAGGAGATAAGCGAGGAAAAAATGGACCGATAGAAACCAATGCGCGAGCACACACAGCCCTGGAGGATATTCACCCTAATGGCCAGTGATCAGGCACAGGGGCTTTTGGGTTTGAGATGGGTAAAATGAGTTCAAGGGTCAGTGAATACATCGTACCTACGTAGGTATGTTACGTTAGGTACTTAATAAATTTCAATGACTATTTACCTGCTGGGTAATACGGGTTCAATAGACAAAATGAGCCAATGGAAGTGATATTGCATTTTCAGATCATCGACAGTACTTATATTTAGATACTACCTAAGTACTAATTAATGATATTGGGACGTATGGAATTATTAAAATGCAAATCGAAGTAATATGTAACTGTAGGTACCTATACCTAATTACCCATAGATACTATTACAATAAAGGGGCTGCTTCGACCCTATGACAACGCGAGTGTATTAAACGGTATATTATTGGCCCAGGTACACCAAAAAAATATGTTTATAACAATATTATTGTTCTCTTGCCTGTGGATAGCTATGGTAGCTCGGTTTCTTCTCCACCAGCTCAATCTGAGGCTTCTTCTTCAGATGGTACTCCAAGAGCTCCTTCAACTTGAGCTTAGTGGTGAGCACATTGGCCGCCAGCGCCTTGTCGAAGGCCTTCAGTTCCTTTATCTTGGCTTTGATCGCCCAGATACCGTCTTTCAGCAAGTCCAGCTTGCCTGGCTCCAGGTCGTGTTCTTGGTAGTCGTCGTGGTCGTACGAGGGTGTGTCGTACGCGGCGCGGTACAGTTGCTGCTCATCGGCGTCCAGCTCCGAGAAACGGGGTACGTGGCGCGTTAGCACTGGAATACGGAAGGCGTCATAATGATAATAATTATGTTACACGAGAGGATAATGATATTTACGTTATTTTTCGAACGTACAAAGTTTAAGCCTGAAACACTAGGTAATTGTCAATTTTACTATTGACCGCCACCGCAGGCTGCGCCAGTCTGTGAGAGGCTTTACGCAATCGACCAGCTGGCCATAAAGGAGCATTACCTACTTACGCGCGGAAAATCCCACTTACTGGCTAAGAGACGTAAAATTGTATACTCACCACGGGGGGCAATAAAGGAGTCCTCAGATCGCATATTTATCGCCTCGGCTCGTCAAATACCTGCGATCTCAGACATTCTTTGCCTTACCGCCCTAGGCAAGTAGGTAGGTACGTCATATACGCCTGACACAAGGGGGAACTTTGCCCAAAAATCAAATTTTAAACCAATCTGAGAATGAACGATAACAACATATTTATGGCAACCATACTATTTTTAGTAGAAACTATATTATATTTATGACTATACTTTGAGTCATAGGTACATATCTTTAACTTCAGCTTCAGCCAGGAGCTTGCAGCAAATTGTGGAATGTGAGGTGTATGAACTTGTATGGCAAAGAATGAAAATACCCAGGTAACATTGCCCTATATCGTGTAAAATTTTTCGTTGTTAAGACCAAAAATAATGGAATGCCTTGTTTGCCCAAAATTTTGGACTGAGTCTTGCCTCAACATCATAAGAACTATAGTTGCGTCAATAATTCGACATGGGCAATATTGGCAAAAGTCCAAGTAACTTTACCTACCCGCGATCAAAATCGATAAAAATGTGGAATAGATGTTGATTAAAAAAATATTTCTCCTCATGATCACATGCGCGTGACTAAAAAGGATGCGTTAAGCAAAAAACAAAATCACCATAGAAAAAAATATGAGAAAATGGTGTTTTTCCGAAAAAAGCGGGCAATGTAGGCGTATATTACGTAGGTAATGTCCTATTGTGGGTGCACTTATGTACAGGATGAAAATCAAGTAATACCATACCGTAGCAATGCCATTTTACAACATGCCGTTCATTGTCCCTACGGAACAATGTTTTTTTTGATTCTGGCTGTATTTCCCACAGAGCTAAGATAAATCGGCAAAAACTAAGCTACGAGAGTGACAAAAGTACGAATAAGTATGATGTACCTAGTGAACATATTGCCTGACACGTTTCGTGTCCACGACATCCGAAACAATGAATCAATGGACACTTAGATACTCTGGAGTTCACGTAGGTATATTGCTTACGGAGTATGAGTATAACGTAGATTAATGCAAATAGTATTTACCTGGACTTAGCACTAACACCAGACAAATAGTGTAACGCAGCATTTTGGATATGTTTAAATAGCACCACGTCACCGGACCAGACTGGGTTGAATGCGACTACGGGCTCCTGCAAATTGCTAGCAATGGTGGCTGCGTTCATTTCTACCCTCAATTTATAACAAGTGTCTAAAGCCTAGCATTCACTACACGAGCGGTGAGCCGCACCCTGCGCTGGACAAATGCATCGTCGGCCACCACGAGCCCTTCCTGTCCGGCCCGCCGGCTCGCCGTGGGTTGGTCGACTCGTCGCCGGAGCCGTAGCATGGTTGGCCTTATCACGCGACAAGTGACAAGATAAGTGCGTCGTCTCGTTCTATCGAACGGTGTCAGCCAGTGACGCACGCTCTATCCTATCACTTATCGCGTGACAAGGCCAACCATGCTACGGGGCCTGCTTAGGGGGACGGGCGTTCTTGTGAAGTTGTGAATAGGTTTTAAGAGCTAGGAAGATCGAATGTTGCTATGAGATTATTTAGTTCCAAACATTCAAGCAATTCTAGTGACTACTATTTTGAGTTTATCTTACTTGCCAGGTGGTTTGCCTATAGGTAGTGTGTTAGGCCACCTAATGTGTCAGAAACCAGATATTCTTAAACAAATACCTACCTAGTACCTACCAATAATCAATATCTTTGCGAATGGGGATTAGCCAGATCATTAAATGCATATTAACTGGTAAAATCGCTTATAGCCATATTTTTTTTACAAAGGTGTTGGATTAAATAAAAGATTATAAACCTGATACATTACTTATATTTCTTATCATAACTTATCATCTCTGGTTTGTCAGCTTTAAATAATAACAGGGAACGAGTCAGCAGAACTGAGCATGACTTACACCTCAACCATACATTTAAAATGGTAAGATTAAAGATAAGCGAGTGCGCTTTTATTTTATCATATTTATTTTAAACTTAGGTACCTACTTACATACTTAACATGAGATCTTACTTCAAGGAGCTTTAATTAAGCTCAAAATATATTAAAAATCAATTGACACAAAATTTAATTTACAATATGATATGTTTGAAATTCCATACTCATTTTGAACACATCTCGGATTATTTTCACTACTAGGTATTATAATTCGGTGCACATGGAAGAGAGATTCGAGGCTCTGTATATAATATATTATGATATTAGATTTAACTAACTTAGGATAAGCAAAAGTGTATTACTAACACTATGGACGGACATGGTCTGAAATAAATGATTTGAATTTGAATTAACGGCTCACATTCCCTACCAACTTAAATTATAATATACTTAGGTACCTACCTACTACATAGAGGCATATTATAATAAAGTTTATTAGCAGTTTGTTTGAAGGCAGGTTTGTATAAACAACCGAGACATGGAAGACTGGTAACATAATCTGTTATCTAAGATCATAAAGCTAGAGCGACCATTATAGTTTTTATTAAATTACGTTATTTTACAATTATATAACTAGATCAACCAGTGTGAAGTAATTAACTACAAACAAGCAGACAAACTTAAAAAAACCGGCCAAGTGCGTGTCGGACCACGCAAAACTAAAGGTTCCGTGCCTATTAAAAAGGTCGTATCGTCACAGAAATCTCACGGCACCGAGTAAAATGCCTGTGATATACGGACAGACGGTCATACCGATACTATAAGGGTTCCGTTTTTGCTTAAACAGGAAGTGGTAAGTAGGGTCTATTTTATTTTTAAATTGTTATGTGTAAGGTTAGAGATGCAAGAGTTTCGTCTTGGGTAACTTTGATTTACAATTTAAAGAAAAAAAAGATCATGTTCTTAAAATTCTTTAAAAAAGTTCTCTAGTCTATCCTCTTTCTAGATGTGCAATAATTTAATGCCAAAAAACCTTGAAGGAACTTTATTAGTTTGCCAATTTTGTGCAAAATTCTTGCATCTTGAAAATTATTTGAGGGTCAATAAAAAATTAGTAGACGTTACTTGTAAATAATTTTAGACTTTGATAGACCTTAAACATTAAAATAAAATAAAAAATAGGTTCTACCACTTCCCTTTTTTGAATTCAAGTTGAAACACGTAAGCTCTTAGATTATTCCAAAATTATATAAAAAAAAGAAAAACGATGAACCTATACCCAACTCTCTGCACTGTGGCGGGATGTCAACCGCTTAGGCATGAAGTCAAACTGAATATAGGCACGAGTAAGTAGCCCTTTACGTTCAAGCACGAAATAGTAAATAAGGTTGTATCGTACTAAGGATGTAATGTAGTTAGTAGATTATATCCATGACAACGCGTTGCTGTTTGGCCACGGCCGTGGCTGATTCGTGGGTGGACTAAATCGGTAGCGAGATTGGTCTCACTAGGTGTCAGTCCCATTCCCATTCTTGGTAACCAGTGGCGTTTAAGCAACATGACTCCGAATCCTGAAGCTTCAAGGTTCAATACAGCGAGGGTCTGGTTCAAGGTCACGAATGTTGTCCAGTTCCAATATCGGTAACATTTAGTGGTAATGAACGCTCCTGGCTTAGAAGCGAGCGCGGCGGCGGGAGCGCGAGGGTCACAAGCCGGCCCGCGCCTTGTACAGGTCGTCCTCTAAGTCAAAGGCTGGGTCCGCGTAGCCGGAGTCGTCGTAGCGAAGTGACCTGGACACAAAAAATTAATTGTATACTGATCGTCACCATCAGTCGTTCCCTGCATGCCGAGGATTTTGACATCATGTTCTATTATTGATGGCCAGACTCATCCGCTTTATGCATGGCCTCGTACAGATATATTTGAAGGGTAGCAGTGATATGGGTGCTCCATCTAGGGAGTGGTCCGCCCTAGGACCTATGGCCTATGGGAACTTTGCCCGTGACAATAGTCCTGTCCAGCCTATTGCCGGCGGGAGACCAGTCAGGGGTCGTGTAGTGTGCGGTACCTGTCAGGGGTCCGCGTGCGACAACGCGACGGCGGCGGCGAGCGCGACGACGCCCGCAGCAGCGCGGGGTCGTCGTACCGCCGGGAGACGATCGTGAAGTCGTGGTGCGCGTCTATGAGCTTCTGCAGCCGGGAGACCATCTCAAAGTCCGACACCGACGACGGCACCAGTATGCCCAGGAGTTTCGCTATCGAGTTCCTAGAACATACATTAAATATTTCTTGTCTATTGTTGTAGTTGCCTATTAGAAAGATGTACCTACATGTTGAAGGAAAATAAATATCGAAGAAATCGAGAGGACATTGTTACAGAACGTGAATACTGCAGCACCTTATTTCATATGGTGTGTTGCGGTCATTATAACGTGTTATACATATCTATAGAAAAACAATAATAAACAGTTCAGCTAAATCATTTGTCGCGTCGTGCTTTCTTTGTGCTCTTTCAGCTTCAGTAGTCGAGATAAAGACTCACCCGCTCATGAACTTCATCCCATAATTCAACAGAAACTCCTACATACATGTCAGACATCGCTTAAAACACTAAGCAATTTAACCTAGTCGTTTCATACGTCAATAAGTATCTATAGGTAAAACACATAAGAAGATGACCTGTTGTATGTAGGGGTCTAGGGGTGACGTGTTCGAAATTCGAATAGGCATTTGTTTTGTTTGTGTTGCAAAATTTAAATATGTAATGTCTTACACATTACTCGCACATACATCAGGTCATATTCTTAAGTTTTTTACCTATACCACAAAATATCGCAGGAAGGTAATGTGACGTTCTGACATCTCAAAGATAGGCGAGCTAGGCGTAGAAGGAATTAAGGTTAGGTACCTGAAACTAGTGAGTTGAGCCTCCCTCCTGTGGCTCTCGGCGAGTGCCTCCTTAGTCCGGGCGAGGTCGTCGCGTAGCATCGTGATTTGGTGCTCAGATGTAGTGCGTTCCTGCTCAAATGTCTCCCCAGTGTTGCGGACCTGGTCACATGGTTTTAGGATATGAAATAATCATGTAGATACTTAAACTCTGCTGTGAGGACCGCTTCTTATCATCGTATGTATGCTTAGGCACACATGACGCTAAGCATTTGAGCCTATAGTTCTAAAACACAATGTCATCTTTTGAGTAGCTTCTTTTGAGTAAATGTTTTTGAATATCATGCGTTTGAAAAGTATTAAAAGAACAATCACCACAGTTTATATATATTGAACCAAGTGGACTATACAGGTCTTTTAAAGTAAACTAAAAAGCGCTGATAGTCGGTGGTGCAATATGAGACCAATAAAACATAGATGCAACATTTGTTGGTGCATTTACGGACGCCTAACCTGGTCTTTGAGCACGTTCACTTTGCGGTTATACCGGGCTCGGAGCAGTTCTGCTTCTTCCAATTTCTTTTGTAGCTCTTCTACCTTGCGTGCTCTTTCTAGGGAAGTTATCTGTGGGTGCAGAAACATGCCAAAAATTGGTATTTTCATAAAAATCTTACCTAATTAACACTTTCAAATAAGGACAGTCATATCGAATTTTATGTCTATGTATATTATCACTGGATCAGACTCGGTCAACAGCCTCCAAGCCGGCGAGGCGAAGCTGTTTAGAGGAGTAAGAGCGGCGGCTGACGGGGACGCGGCGGGGAAACCCGGTTTAACCATAGGGCACCGTTTACGTAGGTAAGTAATGTGACGTTCACTTTGCGAGGCGACTATAAGTATGTCGTTTACCGCCTCCGGCCATAGTCGCGTAACAACTCGCGCGGCGTGTCGCGCGACATTAAGCCTCAGTAAACGAGGCCTAACAGTCGCACCGCTCAGACAGAAAATTCCACTCATCGAAGATATACTAAGGTACGAGACGAGTAGCATTTATATTATATTATTATCGTAGTGGTTCATCGGACCTTCGTTCTAATGTAATTGTATGATTTACAATATTGCTCCTTACTTATTTAGCTAGAAAATTGTTAGCAATCTAGACCAATAAAGGATGGCTCATGCTAGAACGTGCCGTGTCCGGCCCGGGCCGTTTTCTAAGAAAAACGATGGCGTTTTTGCGTGGCCGAGACATACCCAAACCCGGCTGAGCCACGGCCGAGGCTCGGAAGCGGCTCGGTGTCGGCACGGCCCGGCCGTGGCTCGGCCGGGTTTGGGTATGTCTCGGCCACGCAAAAACGCCATCGTTTTTCTTAGAAAACGGCCCGGGCCGGATACGGCTCGTCCTAGCGTGTGTCATCCTTAATTAAACGCGGCGCATTATGATGATCCACATAACTTCTGCAGGTTTAATCGAATAGATAAATCAAGACCGATGAATGAGATCATGGCAAGTAATGTATAAATTAATTTAACCTTGCTCTTACATTATTCATGCAAATTGGGTTCATAAATGAATAAGTTAAAAATGCTGTTTACTTTATTGACACATAATTCTTGTTTACTAGAAGTAAGAGCATTGAATATTTTATTTTGTCATTGCAGTTCATCGTTAGAGCTGCAGGTACCTAAAGCTTGGCATTTATGCACGATTCTTGCTATCTCATCCTCTAATCGTTTCCTTAGTTCTGGACCAATGAGCTCCAATGACTACGCATGGACGACGATCCTGAGACGCACCGTGGGACAAAACGAGGTGTGTGATACCTTTCCTTTCGTCGCCGAGCTGCGCGGCGAGCTTATCGCACTGCCGCGCCCGCCGTCCGAGCTTGTGGAAAGGGCTTGTCGTACTGTGAAACGAGATTGTCGCATTTTGGCCCGAGCGCACTGTGGCACGAGATTGTCGCATTTTGGCCCGAGCTTGTCGCACTGTGGCACGAACTTGCCACATTGTGGCACGAGCTGTCGTACTATTCACCTTGTACTCGGCCGCATCGGCGACCTGCGCGTGCAGGTCGCGCAGTTGCGCGCGCGCTTCGCCGAGCTGTGCGGCGAGCTTGTCGCACTGTCGCGCGAGCTTCTTGCTCCGCGCTGTCGCCTCGTCGCGCTCCGCTTGCAACACGGCGCGCACTCGCGACGACTCCTCCTGTAACCAACATTGTGACGTCATGTTGCTCCGAACAGGCATCCATCACTATCGCATAAAGGCTATGACGCTGCGCGCTATAATTAGCTTCGATGTATAGCAGTCGTTGCGTTGCTGTCGTAAGTAAGTCGCTCTCGCTTGCTCTTGCACGTTCTTATGCCAAAATAAATGATTTCATCTGAACCCGAATACTTTTAAAAGAACTCTCGGATACTTTACTTATCCCTGTCTATCAGAATCAGGATGATAGAAACGTCAAAGTGGTGGGTGGCATTGGGAATATCCGTATCCCAACCCTGGTATAAGGGTTGGTCGAATTCGGCCTAACATTTTATAAAGAGATAGGTATAGGTAAGTCAGACTAAAATTAGCTTCTTTACTAAGTTGTCTTGACCATCGGTTGCATTGCATCTTTTTCACAAAGGAAGTAGCATGAAAAAGAAAGGCTCGGTGAATTTACTTAAAAATAATTGCGTAAGTATTTAAATGTAGGTATATCAAAAATAGAGAAGGTGCAAAAACTTTCTATGTAGGATTAAGTTTAGTAGTAAGTTTCGTGGAAAAAGTTGTTTTATTAAGCGATTTTTATAACATATTCGAATCTGACAATTTAATTTTTTTTCTCCATACCTACCTACAATTTTACTATGGAACTCAGTTCTGGTTTGGATCAATTTTTCACAAAATATTTTCTTTCTCAAAAACTACATTGCCCATTCCCCTTAAGTATTCGAACACATCAATATAATTTAACACGTTCACGGACAGTACGGCCACTGGCGTAAATTGAGACCCTCGTGATACGACACTACGGCTGTGGCCGGTGATCTTCACCGCGACAAAACTACCACTCCGTCCACGGACGACACATTCTCATAGGATTATAATGAAGGCGGACATGTTGTGCCGCTTTAGATACATTACAATTTTTCCTAGTGCCGCAGCAAAAGCTTAAAGAGCCACCTCAATTTTACATGAGGGGAATGACGCCTGCTGTGACACAATACGTCTGTAGACGTTAAGGCTGTGGCAGTGCTGCCACAAGACGAGAGTTTGAGTTTGTAACAAATTACATACATACCTAGATGAAATAGCGGCGGCACAATATTTGTCTAAACAGTGATGTGGCAGTACGTCCATGGCAGTACAAAAAAAAATGTGATTTTCTTATGTGCCACATCACATCACACAATTTCTCTAATTCAAAATTCTATAATAGGTAGGTCTGTCTAATACAGTCGCGGAAGAGTGCTTCGGCGTGCCCGTAACCCGGCATCATGGTGATGGAGATGGAACACCGCGAGGTTTCAGACGGTAGTCCGGGCGGTTCCCGGGAGCCCGTCATACCCGCCCTAGCTTCCCTAGCCGGGCGGGAAGTGCATTTCCCCACGGTGTAAAAAAAACCAGCCAAGTGCGAGTCGGACTCGCGCACGAAGGGTTCCGTACCATTATCTAGTATTTGTTGTTGCGGCCACAGAAATACATCATCTTTGAAAATTTCGACTGTCTAACTATCACGGTTCACGGTATGAGATACAGCCTGGTGACAGACGGACGGAGTCTTAGTAATTGTACTATTATCTATTCTGTGAATAGGGTCCCGTTTTTACCCTTTGGGTACGGAACCCTAAAAACCCGGACAAGTGCGAGTTTAACTCGCGTGGTGAGGGTTCCGTAAAATATTGAGAATTTTCCCGTGACTTTGAATACTCAAACTTCTTAGGTTTTCCTGTAATCTTTAGGCAAGGAACTATTTTCCATACTTTTTTCAGAATTTTAAGCCTAGTAGTTTCGGATATAAGGGGGGGGAATGGTCAATTTTCGTCTTAATTTACTTCAAATCTATTTTTGCTAAAATTATAAAAAAGATGCTTACAACAACCCCTTTCATTTCATATGTCACACAATACAGTTTGCGAAACTTTTTTTTTTTTAATTTTCTAGTTTACCCCTTAAAATTGGCCCCCTTGTTCAGAATTCATTAATTTACTTTACGCGTCCATCTTTGGGTCACCAATTTACATATGTGTACCAAATTTCAACTCAATCGGTCCAGTAGTTTCGGAGCAAATCGGCTGTGACAGACGCACGAGTGATCCTATAAGGGTTCCTTTTTTCCTTTTGAGGAACGGAACCCTAAAAAGGGTCTCTCTATAGAAATATGAGACGGGATGTGTACAGTTAAGGCTGGAGCAAGGCTACGCGCGGGTCATTTAATCGAAACAAATGAAACTATGGACGAGATTAGTTTTCCATTAGAGGCTTCGCTTGAAATCGTGACAAATTGAAGCGGAAACGTTGAGATGGACAGTCGTGTCGTAGTTCACTGTCAGGGGTTCTCTCGTGCGTTTCTGATTACTTGCGATTTGATGGAAAACGTACACACTTGCTGGACGCTTGGATACCTACCTAAGTACCTATATATATAAGTTTAGGTAATTAACCGATAGTGGAAGTGCGAGAAGTCTCGGTTGTTTCAAAGCGTCGCCGTCGGTAATCGTAAGTTAGGTAGGTACGACTTGTACGGGAAGTTTGATAGTTCTCTATGAAATGATACCTACTAACTGCCGGCGCCTTATCTAACGGTGAGTTCCTAAAATGTCTTCGTTGAAAATCCCCAGATATTATCCTTTTTAAAGTACCATATCTTAAAAACATCTGAACCGATTTTGTTGAAACTAAGCTAAGAACCATGTCGATCACGTCAGCTTTCGGATAAAAAAAAACGCATTAAAATTGGTCTACTCGTTAAGGAGCTACGATGCTACATACAGACACACAGATACGTCAAATTTAACACCCCTGTTTTTGTGTCGGGGGTTTATAAACAAGTAAAAAATATCGAAACCTTCATAGACACTTCGTACCTACGAGTATAACATTTATGCGCTCTTAGAGCATACATAACTGGAGTAGCCTTATGTCGAATTTGCGTACAAACATGTCTACCGTATTTTGCGGATGCTCCCCATCTTAATAGGATATTGAAACTCAATTGGGAATGGATGAAAATTTTAGAAATGCCTGATTATTTTTTTGGTGATAGGAATAACCTTCCTTAGCACCAGAAAAAAAGTTTCTGATTTTTCAGCTGCGACAATTATTTTTGAAAAATATAAACAGTTTCCTCACTCACGTTTTGGGTCAAGAACGGTAAATAGATCCTTGATCTGTCTCATATTACAAAAAACTATGTGTTAAATTTAAGTCTAGTTTTAATTGTATATTTAATGTATTTGATGTATATTTTTATGTGTTTTAACAATAAACATGTTTTAAAAACTATCTTAAATATCTGTGGTAAACTGACACTGGTAATGACCAATATAGCTGCTGCAAGTGTCAATATCATTGCCAGTGTCAGTTTACCACACATATTTAATATATTTTTCTGTAATACGAGACCGATCGAGGAGGGTGCCGTAACTGACCCAAGACGTAAGTGAGGAAACTATTTATATTTTTCAAAAAAATTTGTCGCAGCTGAAAAATCTGAAACTTTTTCTGGTACTAAGGAAGGTTATTTCTATCACCAAAAAAATAATCAGGCATTTCTAAAATTTTCATCCATTCCCAATTGTATTGTATATTGAAAGCTTGAAGTGGTTGAACGTTTATAATATCAAGTGCTTACAGCAACATGCGGGCATTTTTAATGATCAGGTTCTCTTGCGAGGCGATTTTGTGAAATGGTCTTTGTATGATTTTTTGCACATTGTGCAAGGCTTTCTACAGAGGGGTAAGTTACTGAAAGGCTACTCCAGAGATTGTACTGTATGTGATTTACGAGTACAAGGAGTTTCAATACTAAAGTACAGTCAGCAGCATTAATATCTGCCACAACAAAGCCCGCATAAATATCTGTTATATCTGACACGACTTTATGTCTAATGCCATAAGGACGTATCAGATATTTTGCCGGCTTTGTTATAGCAGATATTGATGTTGACTGTAGGTACCTACCTGAATAGTACCGCGTAGGTACTTGGTTGGTGCAAACATAAACAATCACTGTCAAATAACATATTTAACATTCGTCATAACTGTCACATTCGTTTTGGCTGACAATTATTATATTTACTTTCATGGTAAATTAAAATGCTTGAAATATAGGCAATTCTAAAAAATTTTTAAATGTGTTTTAAAATGTTCGCATATATTCGATAGTCAACTATTATTTTTATTTCCTGAAAATAATATCCCTTTAAGCAAAGAAAAAATACGTAGTTAAAATATGAATGATATATAATCGCGCCAAAAAGGCAGTCGCCATTATCGTGACGTCATAAGAGCAGAATGTCTTTTAGACATAGAAACGTCAAATGTGCATGTCCTTTACGACATACTGACGTCACTCACGAGAAAAAAATGGCGGTCGGCTTTTCGGTCACGTGACTTAAGTACAGATAATAAAACTACGAATTAAACTTTCAAATAAAAAATAAATCTTATGTTTTTATAACAAAATAGTGATATATCCTAATTTCTTATGATAATTACTATATAAGGAAATACTTTGATAAATTAATTTTTATTGGTAAAAATACCTATACATATGTGATGTCATCTATACCTACCAGTGTTTTTCAACCTGTGGGTGGCTCCTGGGGGTCGCGAAGTTGTTTGAAGGGGGTCGTACGTACTTGAGTTTTGTAAGTTAAAACATGTGGGAATTTCGTATTTGTAAAATAAACAATATAATCTAAAAACAGTAAGGGGGTCACTCCATGAAATTTTTAAAATAACACTGAGTTGTATGTTGGGGTCCTATACCACCTTACTCACTTTACCTGTACACTGAGTTTGCGTCTCAACAAGTCTAGATGCAGGTCTTTCCTTTGGATTTGTTCTCTGAGAATCCTTATTCGTCGTTGTAGTTGGTAAACTACAGCCGTCTGTAACAGACGAGGACAAGGATTATGCAAACATAGGTTCAATGTTAGTACCAACAGGATACCCCAAAATACGTTGACGAGGAATTAGAATATTTTATTACCTACTTTAAGTCTTACACGCGAACATGCTAGCGCGATTGATTCTATTGTGCTAGCCCGATGTTGGACCAAAAAACCTTTCCAAGCATTTTTTATCTGTGACAAGTTTTGACACTTTTTTAAATTCCTTTGCCATATAGATAGGTGCTATTGAATTTTTTATTATAAATATTTGAGCGTTTTCGAAAAAAATTACACGTTGATGAAAACTTTAATTAGATAGTGAAATTTAATTCGTTCCACTACGTCACGAAAATAGTGGAACGAAAGTAACGTTGAGAGTTCTTAACAACGTGTATTTTTTTTTGTAAAAGCAGTTAATTCATTTTTTGTCAATAATTGCAAATCGATAAGTGCTGGGTGCACGTTCGTCGCACGTTTACTGAACCAGAATTTAGCTGTCTACTTACCTAAAGATATTTATGACTTTGGGTTGCATTTCTGTCTTGATTAAATGGAGGTAAGGAATGTAAGGATCGTGGATGAAGATTACAATGGTACAATGATACTGATGACTACCTAAATATGCTAATGGCTTGACTACACGTGACAAGCGGGTAACAGTGCAGAGTGGGCTGGCGAGTGCATGAGCACTCAACCACACGACCGGGCAATAAGACATAAGTATGTCAGATAATTTTACATGCTTTTCATGAAGAAATAAGAAATTGGTCAATTTCTTAATGTGAAAATTGGTAGTAAGTAGGTACACTTTTTTAAACTCCATTCAAAATTCTGGTTAATTGAGCTGATGATCGAGACGAGAGGTGGCCATGGAAACTCCTAATTTACTTGTTACAAACCCGTCATGTTAAGGCACATTACAATCGTCTCGATGAGATTTAGTTGGCTGTACAAAAAAGGACAGAAAGCAATAGAACCTTGTCTCAATTTAATTATTGTCTGTAATTTTTTGCTAATGGTACTTAGTACCTACCTACCTTCATACAAGTGCTGTCTCGTCATCTTCTCCGTAAAGCCTGAAACTGTCAAGTTTACTATTGACCGCCACCGCAGGCCGCGTCAGTGTGATTTAGGCATTATGTGTATCAGGTCAGGCGTCAGGGGCATAAATGGCTAAAAGGTGTGATTCAACTGACTTGCGGTGCATTCTGCTTACTGTGCGTGATATGATAGACAAATTGTCAAGTCATTAAGTGTCTATTCGGGTCTAATTTGCGGTCGATGTTACTGCTTATTGCTAAGTAAGTAATTACGGTACGATGCCGGAGGTGTCATGCCTTGTTGGAATGTTAGGAGTCTTACTTCTTTAAGGTAAGGCAAGTCATGGAAAGATCGCTCCCTGCGTAGACGCGGCAGCGTGCCATAGTATCCGTAATATAGCAGCTACACAAAATATGAATTGGTTAAGTACATTTAGTACAAGGCCTTAGTAACTTAGGATGATGGTGCCTGGCCACCTTCTTGGCTTATACCTACTGTACTGTATACAAATACATAGTTCAGCATTCATCATATCAAGTGGGCCATTCTCATTTTTTTGGCAGTATCACAGCCGTGAATGTCACTTCCATGTGTCATTCACGAACGTGGACGTTCCACGTTTTATTTAGAACTTTACTTTTAATTTAAAAATATACGCTAATTCATTACTTATTTTAGATACTTACTTCCTTTTTCATAAAACTTTAAATGCCTCTGCTAAATAAAATGTGCTTTGTCCCTTTCTATATTTTATCACTACATTAGAGTCTTATAATTGTATCCACACGGCTGTGGTGACACCGTGACAGTGTGCACAAAAATGACAATGGGCCAAGTACGATCTTTGTCCATTGATATTAAATTAATTAGGTACTAGACTAAGGCACTAAATCGTTAACATTTTTGTGTCGTGCGTGAGAAGTGCTCCACCGACCTTGTCGACGATTTTATCGCTCTCGAGCCGGGCCAGTTGCTCCGCCCGATGCATTATGGAGTCTGTGTGCAGCTCGATGCCGATGTCTTGGGTCAACTCATCCATATTTAGCGTTCTGCCCAGCCGTTCAAGGAATGCTACAAACTGTAACAATAAAGCGATTTTATTAAACAAAAAACATTGCCTTGGCGGTTTCCGTGTCAGTGTACGTCATCGTAATCGGACTCTTAACTCAAAACTGGTTTACATGGAGATGGGTAAATGATGAAGGAAAAATAAGACTTGTATTCGGTCACTGGTAGCCATAGTACTTATACTAAGAGGAAAATGTGGAATTATCATCGTACACCGGGAGCATTCGTACACTGGCCATATCTCCAATAACATACATGCTGAAGGATCTTTATTTTTATGGAAAGGTCCCGCTTACACGTACCTCTATGTCCTCTATCTATACGCTACCCACGGAGTATGAACTCTAGTTTTTTTTAAATGTTTGTGTCTTTAACTAACTAACTTTTAATGCGTTAATCTCTAGAAATATTACCTTGATCTATAATAGTAGGTACATTGTGATACAAGTGAGCTATGTTAATCATTATTACGTCCGAGGCGGAATTGTTCACGCGAGCCGCAGGTGAGCCGAGGATGTAATTATCAAAGCTCACGCGCGTATCATACGACGTTTTTCAACACATTTGGGAGGAAAAAAATTTTTTCATAAGATGACAATTTTATAGGTTATCCGAAGTTATTTGCTTTAGTTATTGATGGTAACATGTTTTAATCACATATCAAAGAATAAATATTCATCGCCAAGAATTTCTAGTGGCGTCAATTCTATTTATCACTTCTTTTCACCACTTGTTCACATTTTTGATAACATAACCAAATACCCATCACAACGTTTACAAATATAATTGACATGGCGCGCAACAATTTTTTTTCTTGTAGGTAGTTCGCGCTGTGCTTGCGCAGGGGACCGATTTTTGACTTTCGAGCGCTCGACTCTTTCACTCGAAACCTTACAAAAATTATGAAATAGCGATAGATAATTGAAAAACGAGTGGCGTTGCCCACTCATATTTAATTCTATTGGTAGAAAGTAACTGCCTGCAATTTTGACACTGAAATCGTATTTACTTTTATTTAATTTTCGAGCGCTCGAAAGTCAAAAATCGGCTCCCGTTAAAGCTAGGTCAATTTTCGTAATTTTCCTAAATTACTGCTAACATTATATTAAAAAAAAACTGAGATGCTTACAACAACCCCTTTCACTTAATATGTCACAGTTTGCGAGACTTTTTTCTTAATTTTCCAGTTTACCCCCCAAAAGTGGCCCCCTTGTTCTGAATTCATTAATTTACTTTACGCGTCCATCTTTGGGTCACCAATTTACATATGTTTACCAAATTTCAACTCAATCGGTCCAGTAGTTTCGGTGCAAATCGGCTGTGACAGACGGACAGGCAGACGCACGAGTGATCCTAAGTATAAGGGTACCGTTTTTTTTCCTTTTGAGTTCCGTACCTCAAAAGGAAAAAAATGGGCCATGTTGTATCATTCATCACAGACCAGAAGTCCATGTTGTATCATTATTTCTAAGAAACTCTCTCATATTGTCTCTTGGCTAAAGGGGCAGAATAACAACAAGAAATATTTGATTGAACCACTTACGTTAGCCTTGTCCTTACGTAAAGAGTCCCTGGTGAGTTCTAGCGCTCCCAGTTCGGCTTCCAGCTTGTGTACCTAAAAAGAAAAATAATATTAAAGGGAATTATTTAAACTAAACCCCCCCCCCCCCTGGATCCACTAGTAACACCTACCTTGCCCTCGAGCATGTTGCGCTCGTCTTCAAGGATGCGCACGCGCGTGGAGGCCTGGTCGTGCGCGTGCGCGGCGCGGCTCAGCTGCTGCGACTCCATGCCGAGCTTCTCGCGGAGCGCGTCGATTTGCTACGATACAACAAGTCATTTGCTACGACACAACAAGTCATTTGCTACTTATATACATCAGTCATTTGATATTGCTAAGAACACTGTAAGGCAAGGAGTAAGTCCCGAGTCCATTAGGTATGCAAATTCGTCAAGTTAGAAAGAGCAGATAATTATTATATTCCAGCAATAAAGTAATGTACGCTCCATACCTACTAATATTATAAAGAGGTAAAGTTTTGTAAGTACGGGGTAATCTCCGGAACGAATCCCCCTTTTATGAAAAATATTTCACCAGTTAGATACTATAGTATTTCTATATATAGAATTGGCATTCTAGGTTCTTTATCACACGCGGGCGGTGCCGCACGCGCAGCGGCCGTTTTCTCGTGGTCCCATCATTGGTTCTTCCATCAATGGAACCACGAGGGAGACTTGTTTCTCGTACTTACTTACTCCCATTTCAATTCTATTGAAATGAACTTAAACATCCTGTATATGTTATGCACACTCAGGACTTTAATTGTTGAGCCACCATAGAACCCTGTCATAGTGAAGTAACAAGTAACGTCAACAAATAAATTTCAATATTTTGATATAATAGTTTGATATCCCTTTAAAATCTACAGGAATTTCGGTAAAAAAGTGTACACGTAAATGAGGCGGTTGAATGAAACGCTTTCACATTCATACAATTCCACTTTGATTTCTCTCCCTGTGGAGAGAAATCAAAATATTATATTATATCTCCACTTATGTTGTAAAACATAGGTACTTAGGTTAGGTGAATGCGAAGATGGAACTGGACTATCTTCTGAAGATAGTCTGTCATAGTCGCCAATCTTCATCACAACTTTATTACCAGTATCGTCCGTCCTTCCGTTATTACCACAGTCCATCTGCCGTCCGTTCTTAGGTTAGGTTCGTTAGGTATCTTCAGATGCCCGAAGGGCAAGCAGACCAGAAATAGGAGCCCTGCTGACCAGGAGATCATACATTAATAGGAGGTTCTGATGCTTACGAAAATGGAAAAAAGTCAAGGTTCTCCTATTAGTGTATGGTCTCCTGGTATTTCGACAGTTTTGACGGCTATTCCTAGTCTGTTTGCCCTTCGGGCATCTGAAGATACCTAACGAACCTAACTTACCTAGTGTTGGAAGAAGAAGTCAAATATTTCCAGTGGGCTTCTCCAAAAGAATACTGCCTAAAACTAATATTATACTCAATGCTCAATAGTTTATTGCACACAATGACATAAAGGTGTAACAGTGTGGTGTGGTGTGTGTTATATACAGGAAGTGAAATTTTATTAATGGGACCACGAGAAACAAGTCTCCCTCGTGGTGGACCAAGAGAAAACGGTGGAAAAAGCCTAGTAGGTTTCAAACAGGTACTTACCACCGTCTTATCCTTGTTGTCGCTGAGTATTTCCCTGATCCTATCTTTGATGGTGCTCTCGTGCGCATCGACGAACCTCGTAGGCAAGCTGAGAAGAATCGCAATAGACTCCATCGTGTTTCGGAACTCAGTTTGCAACCTTTGATATTTCTCGTCGCGATGTCTGAGGTCCTCTGGAAATGGAAAAATAAATCCACTAATTCACATCGCAATTTTGTCACGTCATACTCTTGGTCCAATCAGAGGCCAGAGCACTATTGTAAATTCGTAAATATATAGAAGACATGCACAATATATACAACAATCCCACAACAGTCCCACAATACCTACGTCTCAATACAACCGAGGATTGGACAATATGGGAAACTCAACCCACCTTTAAGTTGCACAATCATGGACTCGTTTTGGTTGACATTGTCGGTGACCACGCTCAGGTTCTTAGAGCAGTGCGACAACTTCTCGCGCGCCTCGTGCAGTTCCCGATCCAGCACCCTGTTCTGCACGGACAGAGACTCCTTCTCTTGCCGGAGTCTCTCCAAATCCAGGAGCTGAGACGTCACCTGTCTCTGCAACATGTCCTTGTCGCCGTTAGCTCTCTCCAAAGCATCTCGGCAACTCCTAAAGTCTTGCTCCACGCTCGATAAGTTATCCGTAGTGTTCATGCATTTGTTCTTCAGCCTTGTTATTTCTTGTACCAATTCAGCTGCTTTTATTATGAGGCTTTCAGGGGAGTGAGTGTGGGTGCTATCACAGAATTCAGCGTCCAACGCTGCTGATAAACGACGCACCAGATCATGAAACTGACAACGCGCATTTTCTTTCTGTTGCTCTTCGTTGTGACACTCCAATTCGAGAGAGCGAAGTTTCTTCTCCAAATCTTTTATTTTGTCATCGTAGTAGCGGTTGTCCCTTTGCAAGGTCTGCACTGTCATGTCATTCCTCCCTTGAGCAGCGTGTAGGTTGCGCTGTATTTCATCCAGATCCTGAATTTTCTTTCTGAGTGACGATATGACTGCATTTTGCCTGGCATTTTGTTCGCGTAAGTGGTCGATTTCCACTTGCTGCTCTAAAATTCTTTGATCGCGAGAAAGCATTTGGTTCTTTAAATCGCCTACCTGGAATATTGTTAAAAAAGATTACAAAATATAGTTATGAACTTAATTTGTATTTTTCGAAGGTTTATAAAGGCGACTCACTTCAGATAACAATTTATCCCGTTTATATTGGAGTCCAGCGAGATCGCTCCTCAAGGCAGTGACCACGTCATTCCCAACGTCTGCGTCCATCTGTACAAGTTCAACGGCAATAATTAATAATTCATAGTGAAGGTGCGGCTTGAATGAACCGCCAGTGGCACCTGTAATTACAGTTATAACTTACAAAATGCCATAGCGTGGAAATGTTTTTGTTGTAGGCCAGGAAGACAGTCTAACGAGGCAGGCAAGAGACGACTACTTCTCGTAAACTGCACGTAGCTCTTGTTAAAAAGTTCGCGTGACCCGGGTTGCTATTTAAAGCTGGCGAAAGGCACGATATTCTCTTATTACCATGAAGCGGGCCCACCCAAACAAATTATTACTTTGTTGTCATGATTTGTCAGATAAACAGGCCTTGACGTGGGGGGTTCGATGTAGGCCTAACTAGGGTAGTCTGTTGTGGAAAGGCATACCTACAAAAGGGAAAAACGACGTTTTGCTACTTTTATAGCTACGTAATGTAGGTACATGTTTCAGTGAAATCCCCTCATGGTACGGTCGTCATGAGTACCTACGCTACTTCCATCGTATCGGTATCGTAGTAAAAGTACGATCGTAACTAATTGATTTTGCGAAAAGCGCAGGCTTGCTTGAAAAAATGCCGATACGTTTAACAAAGATATCTTACATAATAAAAGAGCTATAGGTAGGTACAGTTCAACATTCGACGGATTACATACCTAAAGTACCTACCTATATATGTGTGTAGGAACCTTATTTGTACTTAGGTAGCTTATTATTATGCACCTTGCCCGAGTATATCAGTATTAAGGTTAAGTAGGTCCTGCTTTTAGCTGTGCTTGTTGTTTAGGTACCTATGAGCGTGGATGCTACTTAGTAGTACCTTCCTACACGTCTTTCTGTATCAAAACGAGTGTCGATAATGAGTGGCTGAGTGGACATCCTACTATTAATCTATCTATACCTACTAATATAAAATTAATATTATAAAGAGGAAAGTCAGTAAGTTTGTAGCTTTGTAACTTTGTATGTAATGAATGGGTAATATCTGGAATAATTGGACCGATTTCAAAAATTCTTTCACCTGTGTGTAGAATGGACTTTCCGGATGCTCATAAGCTTTATCCCGCGGGTTTGCCTGCGTTCCTTGCAATACGCGGACAAAGCCGCGCGGGTAGCTAGTTGTTTATAGATGCGAAAGTTTCTTACTCAATCACACAGGTCATTCTTAATCTCGTTCTACCTTGCGCTATGCAGGACCGTGTCTGTGTCTCGGATTCGCGGCAACTTTATCTAGGTTTCATGTAGGTATGTGAGTTGTACGATTTTGTACAATTATTTAAGTTGGATGACATTGACAATGCAATATACTATGATACCGAACACTTTGAAAAATACGGATAGTCTATCTCGGCGCGAGACAGGTCACGCGCCGTCTTGTGCTAACTACCATAAACCTCTGGTGATGATGGAGATTATGGAGTCCCTATGGAGGAACTCCTCAATTACACAAGATTACCCGTGTTTGGGCTCATTGAAACCCACTCAACGGGCTATGCAAAAAAAAGTAGTCAGCAACAAAACCTTCCACAAAATGATTTTCTTGACAGACTTAAAAAAAATCCTGGAAATGTTCTCCTCAGGGGCGATATTGGGGGTTTTGGATAAGGTGCAAACTTTCAAAACACCCCCGAACAATATCGTTTAGATCATTTCGATACGCGGAACCTACGGCTAACAATTACTATGGCGAAAGGACACCCAGCTACTTAACACCGCGAATATTTTACACTATTAATTTCGAAAACGAGTGTAGCAGCAAAAATATCTTTAAGATCAAACTCAAAAAGTTGCTATTGAAACACCTCGACGTAAGATCAATTAAATACACAATAAAAAATTACATAAATAAATACACAGATTGTGTTCAGTCATTAGATGAGATAAGCTATGGGTTGACTATGTAATGTTCTCGGGCGTTACGCACTGGATTAGTTTTTCACTTTTACTAATAAAAAACCAGCCAAGTGCGTGTCGGACCACGCAAAACGAAGGGTTCCGTGCCTATTAAAAAGGTCGTATCGACACAGAAATTTTACGGCACTTACGTCCTTTTCTTTGAGGAAGGCAGTTTTTCAGCAATATCTCGAAAACCTCTGAACCGATCTTGTTCAAAACTATTTTCGGTGAATGAAATTAATAAGCCCTATGTCTAGGAATTTTTCCATATTTTTAAAATACACCGTTCAAAAATTAGAGGGGGGGACAGAATTTTAGTGACTTTCGGGGCGATTATCTCCGGCTCTATTCACTTAATAAAAAAAAAATGCTAAGAAACCTTATATTTATTTTGAAAGGCCTATCGATTGATGTGCCACACGGGGGGTCACAATGAAAAAAAATTTTTTAACTTTTAGTTTTATGTATGGAGTGCACCCCGAATATTTTTTTTTTGTCAATTTGATTACAAAACTGTAGCGGCTAACAAAATACACCTTTCCTCAAAATTTTATTTAAATACACCTTACAGTTTTCGAGTAAAATGCCTGTGACATACGGACAGACGGACAGACGGACAGACGGACAGACGGACAGACGGACATGACGAAACTATAAGGGTTCCGTTTTTGCCATTTTGGCTACGGAACCCTAAAAATGATAGTTAGACCTGATTGGCGCGCGTACAAAGCGTTGCGTAGTCAACCCGCTGGTACATAAATGGAATACTTTTTTTCTGAATAAATAAATAAAAAAAAAAATATATATATATATATATATATATATTACAAGTTTTCGATTTTTAAAAATCTGCACTCAAATCGGTTCAACCGTTTGGGAGCTACGATGCCAGTGCCACAGACCGCGCGCGATACGCAATTAATATATCAAACATAGGTACATAAGGTAAAACACCCAATCTTCAACAAAGCACCATTGTTCGACATTAAAAAGTTTGCAAAAAAAAAATGATACTGGCTGTTTTTTTTTTATTTAGAGATTTATTATAAGTGGAGATAATCTGAACTACGTAAATCTTTGAAATTTCGTTAGATTTTCGTTCAGGCAGGATCAAAATCATTTCTACTATATCGTAATCATCATAAAAGGGGGGAAAAGGAGAGTAAAAGTTAGCAGGGGGTTATATATATATATATATATATCAATTTACCGTACTTATAAATAACATTTCTCTTCGCCATTATTTCAAGGTGAAACATAACTAACATAAGCCTTATGCAATGTGATCTCCTTTGAAAATGGTTGTTCCATGCACTTACCTCCGTTGGTGTTTTGCTGCACAGGGCCTCGTATATTTTCCAATCCTCAGCTTCCTCTTTCGCTTTCTCGACATCCATACTTCTATTTACAAGTCCTTATTTGGCGAAGCACGGGCTTGTTTGGAGGCAGCAGACGTTCCTTCGTTGCCATGAAAATGTTGTCATGTAAACATGAAAATCGATCGACGTCTTTGTTATTAGGGTTTTGTTGAGGTTTGTAATTTTCGTGAAGAAAGCGGTTCCTAATGGGTGCAAACCATTAAGATTTGTATTGGTTTTATAGTAAATAGCTTTCATTGTGTCACGGCAGTTTCGTCTTGCTCGTTTAGAAGTAGGTATGGATCAATTCAGTAGGTAAATCTGGTAAATCTGAAAGTCGGGAAGGTACATTTAAATACCTTTCTAAAATGAGGAAAAAAAACCGGCCAAGTGCGTGTCGGACCACGCAAAACGAAGGGTTCCGTGCCTATTAAAAAGGTCGTATCGTCACAGAAATTTTACGGCACTTACGTCCTTTTCTTTGAGGAAGGCAGTTTTTCAGCAATATCACGAAAACCTCTGAACCGATCTTGTTCAAAACAATTTTCGGTGAATGAAATTAATAAGTCCATGAATTTTTTCATATTTTTAAAATACACCGGGGACAGAATTTTAGTGACTTTCGGGGCGATTATCTCCGACCCTATTCACTTAATCAAAAAAAATGCTAAGAAACCTTATATTTATTTTGAAAGGCCTATCGATTGATGTGCCACACGGGGGGTCACAATGAAAAAAAAATTTTGACTTTTAGTTTTATGTATGGAGTGCACCCCTAAAAAAAAATTTTACAGTACACATGGTGTTACTTTCCCGCACTAGTGCGAAAATGAGCACTTTCCGTGCATATGTTGAAACTTTAAAGAGCCATATGTACTGTAAAACGTTGTACGATACAACTCCCTTCGGTCGTGTTTTAATTTATCGCCACTCCTTGCGAATTTCCTATTTTCTGCACTTGTATCGTAAATAACTATTTTATGACATTTTAATTACAAAACTATGTAGCGGCTAACAAAATACACCTATCCTCAAAATTTTATCCAAATATACCTTATAGTTTTCGAGTAAAATGCCTGTGACATACGGGCAGACGGACAGACGGACAGACGGACAGACGGACATGACGAAACTATAAGGGTTCCGTTTTTGCCATTTTGGCTATGGAACCCTAAAAAGTGCCTTTCGGACCACTCATAATTAAGGGTTCCGTACCTAAGTACAAATGCTAATACAAAAGGTCGTACCTTCATAGAAAACTCGCGGCATTTAAGTAGGTACGTCCTTTTCTTTAGGGAAGGCAGTTTTTCAACAATAAGTGAAAGAAAACCTTTGGACGTAGGTACTTATATGTATTTTTTTTTTAATTGAAAGTATTTAATGAAGTTACTTAACTATGTTCATGATAATCATGTTTTTTTTGTTAAATAGATTTCGATTCCACGGTTTCAAAGTTAGGATAGAATAAGTAATCGTGTTGTGACTTTCGGAATACCTACTCCCGGAAAAATACTGTTTTATAAAACATTAATTAATGGTAGTGCATATTAGGTACCTAAATGTAGGCGGCTTAAAAATACACCAGCACGGCAATCACAAGACGGCGCGCGAGCTCTCTCGATTTTTCTCGCACTATACCTCTCTTTCTAAGTTGTCTAATAAGAGAGAGACAGATAGTGCGAGAAAAATCGAGAGAGCTCGCGCGCCGTCTTGTGATAGCCGTGTAGCATGGTTGGCCTTATCACGCGACAAGTGACAAGATAAGAGCGTCGTCTCGTTCTATCGAACGGTGTCAGCCAGTGACGCACGCTCTATCCTATCACCTATCGCGTGACAAGGCCAACCATGCTACGCTATTCCAAATTTCATTCTTAAAAGTACATTAGGTAGCTATGGTAATACGGACATATGCATGGCTGTCTATCATCAACATCAGACATCAACATTTAGTGAGTGGCATAAAATATGCTAATAATGTGTGTTCCTATAATACTATTATAAATCTTTTTGATATGGACGTAATAATATTGAGAATGATGCAGTTAGATCATTTAATTGATGATGTGGTCGATGTCACTTGTCACTGTGAGTGGCAGTGTGAGTGCCGTTCTTATACAGGAGCCTCCTAATATTTTGTAAACATGTACCTACTTATTAGTTAGGTTTTCATTATTCAAGAAAAAAAAATGCACCAAGTATTAAGTTAATCCTTTTAGTAATTATTATTAAAGTCCTTTGTAAATAAAACGTACCTATATTTATTTTTCTGACTTCTTATTTTTAATGTCAAGAATCGAAAGGTGGCGGCTTGTTCGTATTGTAAAAAATCTAAAAAAAACCGGCCAAGAGCGTGTCGGGTCACGCTCAGTGTAGGGTTCCGTAGTTTTTCGTCCGTCACAGTAAGTGTCCCCACTTAAGCGTTAAAAAAATGGGCTATTTGTTACATTAATTGTGATTTTGTAGAAATTACAGGTACAATAAACACCTGCTTATACGGTTAAATTACAAACTTAGTTCAGAAATTATTTTGTAATTATTTTCAAAAACTAATCAACCTATCAAGTTCAAAATAATTTTCCTAGAAAGTTTTTATAAAGTTCTACTTTTGAGATTTTTTTCATATATTTAAAACTTATGGTTCAAAAGTTAGAGGGGAGGGGGGGGGACACATTCTTTTTTACTTCTAGAGCGATTATCTCCGAAAATATTAACATTATCAAAAAATGGTTGCAGCAAACCCCTATTCATTTTTAAGTACCTATCCAACAATATATCACACGTTAGGGATGAAATGAAAAAAAAAACTCCCCACGTTACGTATAGGGGTGGTACCTACCCTAATAAAATAAAATAATAATAAATATTTGCGGACAATCTTACACAAATCGACCTAGTCCCAAACTAAGCAAAGCTTGTACTATGGGTAGGTACTAGACGACGATAAACATAATACTTATATAGATAAATACATACTTAAATACATAGAAAACATCCATGACTCGGGAACAAATATTCGTGCTCATCACACCAATAAATGCCCTTACCGGGATTCGAACCCAGAACCTCTTGCTTCGTAGGCAGGGTCACTACCAACTAGGCTAAAGCGGTCGTAAAACAATTTTTATTTTACCACTTTGTCGGCGTGATTGATATACAATATTAGTACCAAATTTCAGCTTTCTAGTGCTAACGGTTACTGAGATTATCCGCGGACGGGCGGACAGACAAAGCGAAGCTATAAGGGTTCCTTGTCGATTACGGAACCCTAAAAAGAGCAGACGAAGGAGTCCGTCGTCAACAGAGTTTTTAATTTAAATACTTATATCCTGTTTGGTTTTTCCGCTTCCGGACGCTGTGCGAGCACGTTGTCGAGCGCAAAAATTATTAATGTCAGTGGTTTTTTTCGAGAAACTTGTCACAATTAGTATTAACTAATTTGTTTTGTGTTGTTGTAGTTGTGCCAGTGTTTGTCCTATAATAACCCTTGGTAAGTGAACGAACGCGGAGGAGGTGGCAATTACTCTCATGTGAGGTACTTGCCACCTTGTCCTGGACGAATTATGTCGTCCAACGGCATTTTTGACCCTGGGACGGACCCGGGGAGTCTCCAGATAGTTGATAATCCGCCATCTTCCGGATTACATGTAGAAGTCAAGAATGTTTCGGAATCTTCTGGCCTTAATCTTGAGATCGCAAAGATCTAGATTGTAAAGACGACAGTTCTAGTCCCACGAGCCTGGCTGCTCCAAGTAAAATTCCCCGAGCTGACTCGAATCTCTCCCCTGATGCGTCCCAGGTTGTCTTAGAAGATCAGTATGTCCATAGATTCTGCCCTTGTGGCGAAGGATGATCCTAAGTCCCAAAAGCCCTCACATTTGACTCAAGTCCCCTCCCTAGTGTCTCAGGAGCTTATACCTGGGACCCAAGAGTCTGTCCCTCTGACCGTCAGCCGCGTTCAAGCGTGGTTGACTGCATACATGGCAAAAGCTATGATATTGAGCGGGATAGACTGCTGTCTATCTCGCTTTATCTTATGCCCCGTATGCTGTCCGCCGCGCTCGGACGCGGCTATTACTCCAGGCAAAATACGGTTTCGAAAAACATTAATTTATAATAGCGTTTTTTTTGTTTATTTCATTCTAAAACATTATTCTAAGATGCTTTATTCAAGAATCCAACAAACTTTCCACCCGGAAGTAATTATATAGATTTAAATTAAACATTCAATGTCTTTTTTATTTTATTTATATTGAATATTTTAAAGCAAATGTAAATGAACCTAAATAAAGAAAAAAAAATATTTATCCGTAATTTTTAGGAGCTAATTAAATATTGATTTTTTGTTGGATTTTGCCTCTAGATAACTATTTAATTAATAATATATCCGTTACATTAAAAGAATTAGCTATTATAAATTATTTCCAAATTTGACATTTTTTCCACACAAGTTGTCAGTTCATTGCCTGGACTATATTGATGGTCAGCGGCGTTTATTCGTACTGTCAATATTTTGTATATGTGTCACTTTCTCTGTAGAATATTGATTGTGGATCGATAATCTTTGTTTTTACTATTTTCTCGCAGTCGAAGTGAAAAGTAGAGTGTATAACTCTGGTCTGAAATCCATATTAGCCCTCGCACAATTTACCCTCACTTCGCTCGGGAAAATAACCATCTCGCTCCACCACCAAGACTTTTGGCGGTTGGAGCCAGAGAGGCCGGTCACTGGCTACATGCCCATCCCTCTCCAAATACCGGTACCTTCCTGGATCCGACCTCCCTTCGTCTGGCGACTGGTCTGCGGCTTGGGGTCACGGTATGCACTCCACACATATGCCCTTGTGGCACGGACGTGGACCGACTGGGTCACCACGGACTTTGTTGTCAAAAAAGTGCAGGCCGCTTTTCAAGACATGCGACACTTAATGACATAATCCGCCGGTCTCTTGCCAGCATCAATGTGCCTGCTCTTCTTGAGCCGCCTGGCATTGTCAGAGATGATGGCAAAAGACCTGATGGTGTGTCTCTGGTTCCATGGAGGTTGGGACGGATGCTTGTGTGGGACGCTACATCATGTAGCGTCCCACACAAGCATCCGTCTACATGTGTAGACACACTGGCACCGTCTCACCTCCAACGGACTACTTCTAAAGCGGGTGCAGCGGCGGAAAACGCCGAAAATCTGAAATGTAATAAATATAGAGGCCTCGGCAGAGAGTACGACTTTGTACCCTTTGGCGTCGAGACCCTCGGTCCGTGGGGTCCCAGTGCGCATAAGTTATTTGCAGAAATCGCGAAACGTCTGGTCGATGTAACTGGCGACCGAAGAGCTGGCGGCTTTCTCGCGCAACGCATCAGCATTGCAATTCAGCGAGGAAATGCCGCCAGCATCCTCGGTACAATGCCTCGAGGGCCTTTTTTAGATTAAATTAGTTTTAATTTATCTTAGTTAATGTTAATTATAATCTTGTATTTTTATTTCAATAAATTTTTCAACCGCACCATCTCGTGGTAATATGGCTTATTTTAGCCCCTTGTCATACAATCTACTTAGTAGTACATAATTGGCCACTTCTACACATTGATTATTTACATATATACTTTACTTGACATAGTCAAGTATCTATATAAAAACAAAACCAGGTGTAAAGCCTAGTATGTAGTTCCATATGGAAATATTGGGAACATTTATTACTTATTAGACATTTACATATGTACCGATTGTTCCATATGGAACTAGAATTATCCCCAAATCCCAGCATTACTAACGGTATGGTTGAGTCCCACCCTACCCCCCAGGGGTATGGCTAGGTATGGTGCGTCTGGGATTTTTGATACTGTATGCTTAGGGTTAAAATACAGTACCCGTGTTCAAATTTACCAGGCTTGGCGCGTTTTTTTATGAAATTGACTTGAAATGAAAGGAAGATTATGAATAAATTTTTATTTTTATGAAAGTAACAATATTATTTCAAAATTCTTATCACTATGGAGTATAAAGAAAGCACCCAATTTTGCAGTCGCTCCAAAATATTTTAGAAGATATTTATGCGATATAAAGACTATATAAGGAAAAATGGCAGTGTAGAAAAAGCCCCGTTGATGAATTTCTATTTCGTTATATACCATGAAATCCTTAGCAGGAAAAAGACGTCTAACGGTGTCCAGGGCATTGTATTAAAAAATGATGCCTATGGGCGTCTATGGAAATTAATGGGTAAGAGTACCAAATAAGAACGAAAAAAAAAACAGTCGCTATACTACGCTACCATTAGTCTTTTAATAATTTCTTTATACATTAAAATTTTGAATCACCATCAATAAACAACTTGAAATATAACTACGAAATTGAAACAAAATGAAAACACAAGTAATCAAACAATCTTCTCATCATGCTCTGATTGGCCAAACACAGATAGAACAAACCTATCTAGAAATACTAAATTAAGCACATAACTAAGATTGGCATTCGCCTCGAAGTGACTAATTAATACTAGAACATGGAATATTCTCGAAGTATACATTTTCAAAAAGCGTAAATAAAAGAGATTCTTACTCTAGAGTATCGCCTAGGCGTTAAATGCAATAGTCAACTACAATGTAGTTCTCTTTCTTCGTCATCAACGAACACTGGGCCACAAGGTGAATGGGTCGACCATATCATTGCGATACATAACTTTGGCATTTGACTGTTAGAAAGGAATAAGTGGTTATTATTTCTAAAAAAATAGGAAGGCACGAACTTTCTCGTTTATTCGTAACATATGATCACAACATTCATTCATTACAATATATGTGTCTTTGAACACTGCAAGCATATGCATCACCAAAGGTATAGCTTTGCACGCACCTTGGCGTTCATATAGTTTATAATAGAGTAGACTTTTTTCTATATCTATTAAGTACTTGTCTGTAACAGACAATAAAAAAACACTAGCGGTGGACAACAATAGTTTATTTACCTTTTCAACGCCTCGATAACGAGAAGACATCTTCAAACAGAAATCGACCAGCAAGGCCTGAATCACACTAGCGCGGCCTAGGGTGACGGTCAATAGTAAATTTGACAATAACTGTAAAGTTTACTATTGACCGCCACCGCAGGCCGCGCCAGTGTTTCAGGCTTAATGCGGACAAAAACTTGAAACAACTTTAGGCGTTCAAAAGGTCACATCACTATATCGGACTATTCCCAATATTGGAGTGAAAAAACGATTTCCAGAAAATACAGTACACTCCCCAGTATTCTGCTGAGCTGCGATTCTCATTATAATTAGATTTTTTTGACAGCCGTCATCCCGGTACGATAAACGTCAATGATGACATATATTGTACTGGGTTGACAGCTGTCAAATATTCGATTGAAGGGCATTTTCACCATATAATAGTCGCACACTCGCAGTGTACAGTCGCCATTCATCAGATATATCGGAGCGGCCAAAGTGCTCACATAATTTGAACAAGTCTCTAATGCCTCGACAATAGAGACGTGTTCAGATATTTGTGAGCACTTTGGCCGCTCCGATATATCTGATGGCGACTGTACTACAGGGAGAAAAATAGGCAGATAGCAGAGCAGACTACGGGGGAATAGCCCATTATACCTACTAATTATATAATCACATTTATAGTTATAAATCACACACATTCACTTTTTTATGAAAATAGTCAACAATTACGAATCTAGTGTCATTTATGGCATTGACATGACTGTACGTACGGTATTCTATTATTTTTAATATTATTCTTACTTTTTATGGCAGACCTTGTTCTCCGATATTTGAAATTAGTGTCATAGGCTTTAGTACAGGTGAATCACTTTAGGGATGTGGGTATATTCCTATGTGTACCTAAGCTTGCTATACTATAAATGCGATTACTTCAATTGCAGATACCTATGCAACTCAATAACACCAATTTGACACGTTTTATCGATGGTTTAGTTTAGAAGTAGTTTGTATTCAAGAAGAGAAATGGCGTGGAAAACGTGGGTTTGCAACGACCATGCTCCATATGACACTGGCGACTTGACGCAAGCAAGCGAGTCTAACCGTTTTCGACTAAAACACACGTGTATAAGCCGCTTTTATAGTGAAGCTAAAAAGGCTGCAAAAATCACTTATCGGATGCGCATCCCTAAAGTGATTTATCTTTTAATCATGGCGTCGTTGGGAATGGCTGGTCCATATATTACGTCATCTCTAAATGGGGGGGCTCTTAACTTAAAACTGCAATGGAAAGGATGCAACCATTGGTGGAGCAAATAGCTAGAATGAGCAGTTCAATGGTAATGCCAGAAGCACCAATGGAAGAACCAGGTCGTTCATACATCAATTGGGCCGACGAACATGATGTTCTGTCTTCTCTCAGACTTTTCAAGTGGAAAACCTGGACGAGGGGGGGTGTCAAACATCGATGACGTATTATATCGAGGCGCCCGAGCACGGCATTAGTGCAGCCTACAGGAAGTAGAGCGTCTCGTTGAGCGAGTAGTGAGGCTGGCTGTGCAGGCTGTTGGCGGCGAGGAAGGCCAGCTTGTGCGCGTACTGGCACACCGAGGGCACGCGCACGCAGCACGAGTTGTTGAAGTACATGTGCGTCAGCTTGTACGTCAGTCTTTGGATCTGAAACCACCACAAACACATTGTTATCACTTATCACTATTCTCACCATGTACGCCAAGCGGCGAGGGTATTTTGTTTCTTAGAAAACTCTTTTTATACAATACATATTACTCGACAGCCCAGGTGTTGACCTCTCTTTTGATTGAGCAAATGAACAATTTTTTTTTCAATCTATAATTGAATGAGGAAGGTGTATGGGCTAATCCGGGGATTCACTTCTTATTTGATGCTTCTTGTGCAAATATCAGGAGGACAATGATGAAAGAGGTGGTCACTGGGTTGGATAATGAAATACTTACATGATCAGGGCTGAGGCCGGAAGAGTCCTCGATGACGTTGTACGAGGTCGGTGCGATGGTTCCTTCGCGCACGTTTTGGGACACGAGGAAGAAGTCGTATCTGTGCGTATAAATTGCTCTTTAATATCACATTACATTATATTTCAACACTCCGAAATTTTACAGAGCATTACATTAAAGATTTGTTGAGTGGAGATTCTACTGCACTATCACTATATTTCGTTGGGTAGTTGTTGTGTTAACAAACGGGATACCGAGCGATGCCATGTAAATTAGCGCCGCCAGTTCATGCAGACTTATGGAAGATTGCGCTCCTGCAAAACGCGGTACAGAGTTCTGCCAGCTTAGACCAGCTCTAAGACATATAATATATATATACGTATAAAATTGTCAATAGTACATTCTAATATCTCGCAATAATTACCTCTCGGGCAGCGTGACGACTTCGTCGATGACGGTGCCGGGGCTGGGGTTGGCGCCGCGGCCACGCGCCACGAAGATGCTAGGCAGTAGTTTTAGTTACCTCTCGGGCAGCGTGACGGCGTCGTCGATGACGGTGCCGTGGCTGGGGTTGGCGCCGCGGCCACGCGCCACGAAGATGCTAGGCAGTAGTGTTAGTTACCTCTCGGGCAGCGTGACGGCGTCGTCGATGACGGTGCCGGGGCTGGGGTTGGCGCCGCGGCCACGCGCCACGAAGATGCTAGGCAGTAGTTTTAGTTACCTCTCGGGCAGCGTGACGGCGTCGTCGATGACGGTGCCGTGGCTGGGGTTGGCGCCGCGGCCACGCGCCACGAAGATGCTAGGCAGTAGTGTTAGTTACCTCTCGGGCAGCGTGACGGCGTCGTCGATGACGGTGCCGGGGCTGGGGTTGGCGCCGCGGCCACGCGCCACGAAGATGCTAGGCAGTAGTGTTAGTTACCTCTCGGGCAGCGTGACGACGTCGTCGATGACGGTGCCGGGGCTTGGGTTGGCGCCGCGGCCACGCGCCACGAAGATGCGCGTGTTGATGCGCTTCGACACGATGATGAAGCACAGCTTGTACGGCGTCTCGCCGTACACTTCGTTCAGCTTCTTTTTGATCTCGCCCACCTACAAAATATTCATTTTCATCACACTGGCTCGTAAAGGGCTTCATAACGCGCAGGCATACAGAGCTACAATACGCCTTTATAACGCCTAAGGGCGTAATGGTTTTTTTACTACGCCTAAGGGCGTAACGGGTGTAATGTGATTGGTTTAAGCAAATCTCGTTGGCCGTGCGCCACAAGAATTCTACTCTGTGATTGGTTAAATGAAATATTGAAGCTGCGCGCTCCACTAGCACTGCTCTGGAAGTGAATTTGTCAACTTTTGATTGGTGCGGTGGGTATGAAGCATAGATTTTCTGTCTTTTGTAGTTATTTATTTCCTCGCAAATGTGATGAAAAACATTGTATGCGACACGTACGTTAAGAATGTTACAAACTCGAGTCATCAAAGCCATAATGTACTATTACAGTCCTGGCCAGATAATTAAGAACACGTTTTTTAGGGTTCTGTACCTCAAAAGGAAAAAACGGAACGCTTATAGGATCACTCGTGCGTCTGTCTGTCCGTCTGTCACAGCCGATTTGCTCCGAAACTACTGGACCGATTGAGTTGGAAAATAAAATAAAAAAAGTTTCGCAAACTGTATTGTGTGACATATCAAATGAAAGGGGTTGTTGTAAGCGTCTCAGATATATATTTTTTTATAATTTAACTTTAGTTAAAAACAGATTTGAAGTAATTTAGGAAAAAAGAATTTTGACTATTCCCTCCCCCCTTATCTCCGAAACTACTAGGCTTAAAATTAAAAAAAAAAATGGAAAACAGTTCCTTGCCTAAAGATTACAGGAAAACCTGTAAGAAGTTTGAGTATTCAAAGTAACGGGAAAATTCTCAATATTTTACGGAACCCTCACCATGCGAGTTGAACTCGCACTTGTCCGGTTTTTTCCCCATACAATTATGACTGTTCAAATTTGATGATAGTTTATAATGTGTTTGATTAATTTTTTTTCTGATTATTATACGGATGTAACCGTGTTTAAACAGTATTTAATATAGTGCACATACAGCTTCTAAAATTTAAATACAGGCGATCAAATCAAAACTTTTTACAAGTTCATACATTGTTCCTAATTACAACAGTATGAACTTGTAAAAACTGTTAATGGGGAATGGATGAAAATTTTAGAAATGCCTGATTCTTTTTTTGGTGATAGGAATAACCTTCCTTAGCACCAGAAAAAAGTTTCAGATTTTTCAGCTGCGACAATTATTTTTGAAAAATATAAACAGTTTCCTCATTTACGTTTTGGGTCAAGAACGGTAAATAGACACTTTCCTTGATCTGTCTCATATTACAAAAAACTATCTTCAATATCTGTGGTAAACTGACACTGGTAATGACCAATATAGCTGCTGCAACTGTCAATATCATTGCCAGTGTCAGTTTACCACACATTTGATATATTTTTTTGTAATATGAGACCGATCGAGGAAGGTGCCGTAACTGACCCAAAACGTAAGTGAGGAAACTGTTTATATTTTTCAAAAAAAATTGACGTAGCTGAAAAATCTGAAACTTTTTTCTGGTGCTAAGGAAGGTTATTCCTATCACCAAAAAAATAATCAGGCATTTCTAAAATTTTCATCCATTCCCAATTTGACCATCCATGTTTTTTAAGCACAACTTTTACAGAAGCTGTTTATAAACAAAACTAACTCTTATTTATACACATAATCATAAATAAAATTGGCCAAACATATTTTAAATCATCATTAAATTTGAACAGTCATATTTGTATGCAGTTGTAGGGGAAAAAATCTTGTTCTTTATTATCTAGCCACAACTGTCGTCGAGAACATTACCCATGTTGTCTTAAAATTTATTTAATCAAACAGTTATACAGCATTTTTATACTGATTCTGAATTTATGAATAACTAGATTTCGCCCGCGACTTCATCTGCGTTGATCACCTTCATTGCCATTACTCAAATGAAGCTGATTTAGATATCGCTGTCAGTCATTTAATTGACAGATAGAAGTGCTGGAGTAGAAAAAGAGTATTTGATTCATGTATCCTTCCCAGTACGACGTACGGGTGTCAGACGTGGAGCCTTACAAAACACAATATGCATAAATTATAAGTCTGCCAATATAACATAGAACGTACTATGCTCAAGATTAAACTTACGAGATAAAATAAAGCAAAAAATAATAAGGAAACTGACAAAAACAACCGATGTAAAATACTTTATCAAAAAACTTAAATGGAAGTGGGCAGGTCATGATACGAAACAAAAAAGATAAATGGACAAAAGACATCAGTCATCACAGAATGGTGCCCAAGACAAAATAAAAGAAAAACAGGCAGGCAATGTCGCAGATGGGAGGATGACATTGTGAGAGTAGCAGGTGCAACTTGGATGAGAAAAGCATATGATCGCAAATTGTGGAAGTCTCTAGGGGAGGCCTATGCTGTAAAGGATACAGAAGAGTAGAAAAACACATTATAAAATACAAATATTTAAGTTTGGTTAAATAAAGGCTATATTATCCCTTAAATGCAGTAGTTCGGTTGAATAGTCCGGGGCCGAACCAATGCAAAACTTTTAGTCTCATTCGTTTGGTTATGACGTCAAACCGAACAGTTGGGAATCTTTGGTTGCAGTAGTTCGGTTGAGGAGTCCGGGGCCGAACCAATGCAAAACTTTTAGTCTCATTAGTTTGGTTATGACGTCAAACCGAACTGTTGGGAATCTTTGGTTGCAGTAGTTCGGTTGAGGAGTCTGGGGCCGAACCAATGCAAAACTTTTAGTCTCATTAGTTTGGTTATGACGTCAAACCGAACTGTTGGGAATCTTTGGTTGCAGTAGTTCGGTTGAGGAGTCCGGGGCCGAACCAATGCAACACTTTTAGTCTCATTAGTTTGGTTATGACGTCAAACCGAACTGTTGGGAATCTTTGGTTGCAGTAGTTCGGTTGAGGAGTCCGGGGCTGAACCAATGCAAAACTTTTAGTCTCATTAGTTTGGTTATGACGTCAAACCGAACTGTTGGGAATCTTTGGTTGCAGTAGTTCGGTTGAGGAGTCCGGGGCCGAACCAATGCAAAACTTTTAGTCTCATTAGTTTGGTTATGACGTCAAACCGAACTGTTGGGAATCTTTGGTTGCAGTAGTTCGGTTGAGGAGTCCGGGGCCGAACCAATGCAACACTTTTAGTCTCATTAGTTTGGTTATGACGTCAAACCGAACTGTTGGGAATCTTTGGTTGCAGTAGTTCGGTTGAGGAGTCCGGGGCTGAACCAATGCAAAACTTTTAGTCTCATTAGTTTGGTTATGACGTCAAACCGAACTGTTGGGAATCTTTGGTTGCAGTAGTTCGGTTGAGGAGTCCGGGGCCGAACCAATGCAAAACTTTTAGTCTCATTAGTTTGGTTATGACGTCAAACCGAACTGTTGGGAATCTTTGGTTGCAGTAGTTCGGTTGAGGAGTCCGGGGCCGAACCAATGCAACACTTTTAGTCTCATTAGTTTGGTTATGACGTCAAACCGAACTGTTGGGAATCTTTGGTTGCAGTAGTTCGGTTGAGGAGTCCGGGGCCGAACCAATGCAAAACTTTTAGTCTCATTAGTTTGGTTATGACGTCAAACCGAACTGTTGGGAATCTTTGGTTGCAGTAGTTCGGTTGAGGAGTCCGGGGCTGAACCAATGCAAAACTTTTAGTCTCATTAGTTTGGTTATGACGTCAAACCGAACTGTTGGGAATCTTTGGTTGCAGTAGTTCGGTTGAGGAGTCCGGGGCCGAACCAATGCAACACTTTTAGTCTCATTAGTTCGGTTATGACGTTAAACCGAACTGTTTATACCATATAAGCTGCCAAGTCACTGGGCGTAATAATGCTTACTTCAGCTTGTTTTACACGTCCTAAGACCCTCAAAATTTTGTATTGTGCTTTCGTGAAAAAGCTTGAATCAAGCAAGATTGAATATGCATATGATACGATATGGAGCTGTGTTTGGAATCCTCAATATCAGCCTCCTTCCACTTGGCTCCCATGCCTATAATCCTATAGGATTCCAGCATAATATTTATGCCGATTTGCTCCCATGCTGTCAATGGATATTTTTTTTGCTTCTTGGCTCCCATAAGTTCTAATTATTTTTCCTCTTTGCTCCCATTTCACTGCCTAATGGGATCCAGGGATAATATTTTTCGCCTTGAGTCCCAAACGGCTTTTTTGAGATCTCAGGATATTACTTACTTTTACTGCGATATGATTTTATTTCCTTTTGGTTCCTATATTCATGGGATTCAGTATTATCTTGAGATCCCAAACAGCAACGGTTTGGGAAGTAAGGGGAAATGTATTATACTGTGATCCCATTTGGCAGTGACCTGGGAGCAAAGGGGAAAAATATTATCCTTGGATCCCAAACAGCAACAGTTTCCTCGTAGGATTAAAGTTGCTACAGTATGTTTAAAATTGTTAGTAAACTTTAATCCCATGAATATAGGAACCAAAAGGAAATAAAATTATATCGCAGTCCCATGGGATTATAGGCATGGGAGCCAAGCGGAAGCAGGGCAATATCAAATCTATGTTAATAGGATTGAGCGATTGCAAACTAAATTTATAAAATTTATCTGCTACATACTTTGAGTATTAAGCCACTGGAGATGTCATAGACAGGCGACCCCCTCCGGCAAAGTACATTGGTCAACTGTTCAACCACGTTATATAAAACTACTTAAAGTCGCTTCACCGTCATTTTGTATCGTTCCGTGTCGCATGACGTTTCTCTCGAAAAATGGTGACTTGTGCAATATTATCATGTAAAAGGTGATCTGACAGCTCAAATTCGCAACAAGTTCACGTTTCCTATCATAGGTAAGTATTTTTACTAACTATTAAATGTGTATTGAAGTACAATCTCCATTTAAAGAAAATGCCGTTAGCGATACGTAAACGACAGAACGTAAACATGATTATAGTGGTAAGGGTTCGAATCGGTCTTTAGGGATGTGATAAAGTAAGAAAGGCGACTCAACATTTGAATTTATCATTCATTCATTCAATCACTGCAGTTTGTTTAATAGTCAGTTTTTTTTATTAGATATTGAATTAAATAGTAGGTATAGATGTATGTTACATTTAAATCTTGTAAGGTGAATCAAAAAAATTACTTTTCTCTGGACTTACGATGTTGAAATTTAGTCTTAAAAAGAAATGAATTATATGCAAAAAAAAAATCTAGGTAAAAGGAATACATTTAGTGCGGGACTATGAGTGTATGTGTTATTCATATACTATTATTTACAGTATTATACTTTATTTAATATAATTGTATGTCCTTTTAGATTTCCAAAAGATCCCTATATAAAGGAGAAATGGAGAACAATTTGTAATTACGAAAATTATTCTTGGAAACCTACACGTACAAGTGTTATCTGTTCGGAGAACTTTACTCCGGAAAGCTACAAAAATGATTACGTGTACAATAAACTTATTCATTTTAAAAATCAATAAAAATACTAATTAATAAAAGTCTTAAGCGGGTCTTAAAAAACTCTACCAGAGAATTTAAATTAATAAATATGTGGTAATTCTAATAAAATTAACAATTCATTTTATTGCTTTCCCTTTGCTCATTTATGTTTTGAAGTAACTTTATAAATGTGGTGAAAGCTGAGCCTTATTAAAATATAATTGCATATACATAGGTTCTTGCAAATACCAATCAATAAGTATCAGCCCGGAAAACCGCGGGCGAGAGTTCATTCCACAGTTTAACTGTGCGAGAGGGCTAAGGACACTAGGGCACATAATTACAGACAGACATATATACAAACAAACATTTTTTTGGGTAGTATCTTCAATGGACAGAATTTTCACTTTTACAATTTAATAATAAATAGTATAAGATAATTCAGTTCATTCATCAAACTAATTTGACTCATTCTTCAGATGTCTTCAATGTGTCTCATCACTAACTTGTTCGCATGTATGCTGCATCAGTTACGTGAAAACTCTGTCTGTGTGCGTGTAATTTTTGATGTGTTGAATTTTTTTGTAGTGTGCTTTTATCGCAACAGCAAAACTTGTGTCTGTTGAGTTATTCCTCTTTTGGTGGTGTGCTATACGTGTTTTACCTCGCCCCCCGCCAAAAGTGGCGAAAAAATTTGTTCGAAGAGTTTACGTCATGGCATCTCCAGTGGCTTAATACTCAAAGGCTACATAATGCGTGTAAATTATAGTTCTACCATTTATTTCAAGCTGTGCAAGAAACATAACTTGATTCGACTTGTTAAGCGTCGTGAAATTGCAGGCATAATGTACTTAGTAAATACTATTAACCCGTCGTATGCTTAGACACGGATCCGTGCAAAGCATTTGAACCCATTGTTTTACGTATCAAAGTCATAATTTGATTGCACAATTTTGACATCCGCATACGAGGGGTAAAAGGCAATGTTGATTATCCTAACTTACTCAAGAATGACGGATTTGCCACGTTGCGTAACATTAACAATCTTAATGCCCGTCAAGAAATACAAATCCTGCTTTCATAACCGCAAACTTTTCAAATATAATAACGTGGAAAAAAGCTTTTCCTTTTTTAAGTGGATATAATTGTGCTAGAAGACGTAGCCTTACCGCAAGTCATTTAGAACAACTTTTGATCTGTTACGGAGAGTCAAGTCAGTCAGTCAAAGAACAACGTCAACAAATTAATCAATTGCTAATTGATTTACAGGTAATATTAATTTATGTATGTTATTTATTGTAACGTAGCCGTATTATTTAACACCGCTCTATTTACTCCCTAAACTACCCTATTGTGACAAAAGTCCGGGGTAGTCATGTAGGTCATGTTTCATGTTACTTACTACGTTTTTGATCTAAAAATGTTGGGTAAATGTCATTACCACCGATCCTTAGTAGGTGCGTAATTAAATAGGGCTAAGTATGTTTTTTTGTAAGATAGTTAAGGTCTATAAGTGAGAACCTGTAATAATACTATAGACTACAATTGTATTGTAGTGTATAGTATTATTTCACGCTGTTGACTCTCCATGCATGTATAAATGTATAAACAAATATCATTATTTTTAAATCTCGTAACAACTCTAGAAACCATAAGTGGGATAAGCAATAAATCCTTAACTCACCTCGTGGCTATGTACGTATGGGATTTGCCCGTCGCCTACTCCGTCGCGGTATATGATTATGTGCGACGGCAGTCTCTCTGTTGACACAAATATATGTTCATTAGCATTAGGACGGTCAAAACAAGCAACGGATCAATGGGCAAACAATATTTAAAACTATTTTCTGCAATATGCTCGGAAATGTGCGCCTTACTGTAGCAAAAATAGTACGTGAAGTTCCTCGTTACTGACAAGCGCAAATTTAAAAAGTTAAGTCATTATTGTACAATTTTAGCGACCAGGAAAATGTATGAAATTCCTCTACTGTATACTTTTTTACCTTTTAATCATGTTTTGACCAAGACAAATCACTACAAACAGCCAGATGCTCGTAAGTTTAAAGGCCTAGCAATTTGTCATAACAACTTGCTATAGTTAAACTGGTTAGAAGTTTTATATTTTTTAATTGTCATAGACAAAACGATTACTATTGCAAGAGATCGAAGTGATGTTTTAAAAAATGTCTCAAATAGTATTAACTGAAGAAATTAAAATATTTTCGTAATAATATTCAAAACGAACTAAAATGCGTTTAGATTTCAATCCCGTTTAATCTTTAATAATTTTAATTGCATAAAACATAAAATTGTAATTGATTCTAATGTTTAAAAATTTTCATGCGAGTCAATTGAAACTGGCACCATGAGTCATGCCGTGTACATACTTGAAAATATTTTTTGATTTCCTCGCATTTATGGAGAAAAGCACTATATCTGCCTCGGCGAGAATGGCAATTCGTGGATTAGTCTCTATTGTCGGATTCAGCTTCGCTTTATCCGACAAAATCAACTCATCCACGAATTGCTATTTCCCGGCCTCTGCAGTAATGTACTATTAAATGCCAGCATAAGATCTTTGTAATCCCCGACGCAAAGACACCCCTCGTGCTATAAGACCTCCTAAGGCCCAATGCAAAATTTTGCTCATAATCATTGCAAACCATGGTCCATGGTGGTAGTACCATTATTTTATATTTGTTCAGACCCATGTACTTAGGACATTTTTTTCTTATGTTACTGTACTTGTGTGACATCAATAGTTTTTGGGCATGTATATAATCGGTATGCCTGTGACATACGGACAGACGGACATGACGAAACTATAAGGGTTCCGTTTTTGCCATTTTGGCTACGGAACCCTAAAAAGATGTATGGGGATGGGGACCACCCCTATTTTTTTAAATCTTTATTTTTAGATTTTTTCCTACACATACACACAATTTTACCGAGCTGGATTCCAAATTTCATCCTTCTAGATCATCTGGAGGTAAGTTAGGTTTAGGTACTATATGTCAGTCAATACTAAAATTTACGACTTTTTGACCTTCATATCTTTATAACCGTTTGAGCTAGATTCATGAAATTTGTGCTTCTAGATGTCCTTATGGATATAATTAAACACACGTAGTTTTATGTGTTTACGTTAAAGAGGTTTTGAGTTATAGAAGGGTCAAAAGTGGCACCAAGTGGTTCGTGTAATATACTCGGCGCTGGCTAGCCAGTTCATTTGCTTGAACTTGGCTCGACACGCTGCCGCGTGTCTAGATTATTTTGTAAGTTTTGTATAATGAAGTCAAAACCCGCGGTACTAATCATAGGACTTTCACACCACATGTCTTTTTAAATACCAGAATAAGCAATAAAATTATTACGTCACTTTATGACATGTATATCTAATAAAAATAAAAATTATATGCAAAAAAATACGAAAACATTCGAGATTTCTCAAATAAATTTGGATTTCTTAACGTCTTTCGCGCGGACCTTCCATGTCGCCAACTTGCACTTGTCAGTTTGACGCTTATATTTTTTTACGAACTTATTTGTGCATTCGCAAACAAGCCCATATACTCGTTTAGAAAGAGATACGTCAGTACAGATTAGCGCGAAATTAGAAAACAAAATGTCGGGATTTTTAATAAGTACTACTGGTAGGACCTTGGTACACTATGAATATACAACTGTTGAAGTAGCTGGGTCTGAATTACAATGTTAATTATTCCTACAGGTAGGACCTTGGGCCTTAGGAGGTTAACGTGTCTGTGTATCTGTCTGTGGTATCGTAGCTCCCAAACGGATGGATCGATTTGAATGCGGTTTTTTTGTGTCATAGATAATTTTAACCCAAGTGTTCTTAGCTATGTTTCAACAAAATCGGTTTTTGAGATATTGAACTTTGAAATGAAAATGTCGGGGGGTTTTCAACTTTTCTAATTAGATCTAGATAAAATGTGTGTGTTGTACCACCAGGTGCTGCAGCGGGATGAACAAGTAAGCAACCTTTCGGAACATTCTGTCTGTTTCCCAAAACATCAGTTCCCGTCACCATATTTTCCCAAATAATCCGTTTACCAAAATGAGCTTGTCCCAAATGATATGTTTGGCTTGATATCCGTGTCCCAAAAAGACCTAATCCCAAACCGACAGTTCCCGTCACCAGTTTGATATACTCCAAAACATCCGTTCCCGTCACTATTATACCGGGTGTCGTGAGAAACGGATCTTTTGGCATACGGATGCTATGAGAACCGGGTGTTTTGACATACGGATGTCATGAGAGACGGATCTTTTGACATACGGATGTCATGAGACGGATCTTTTGACATACGGATGTCATGAGAGACGGATCTTTTGGCATACGGATGTCATGAGAGACGGATCTTTTGGCATATGGATGCAACGTGAGGCGGATCTTTTGGTATACATACGGGTGCTACCAGACCGGGTTTTGTTTTGACATACGGGTGCTACCAGACCGGGTTTTGTTTTGACATACGGGTGCTACCAGACCGGGTTTTGTTTTGACATGCGGGTGCTACCAGACCGGGTTTTGTTTTGACATGCGGGTGCTACCAGACCGGGTTTTGTTTTGACATACGGGTGCTACCAGACCGGGTTTTGTTTTGACATACGGGTGCTACCAGACCGGGTTTTGTTTTGACATACGGGTGCTACCAGACCGGGTTGTTTTGACATACGGGTGCTACCAGACCGGTTTTTGTTTTGACATACGGGTGCTACCAGACCGGGTTTTGTTTTGACATACGGGTGCTACCAGACCGGGTTTTTTTTACATACGGGTGCTACCAGACCGGGTTTTTTTTGACATACGGGTGCTACCAGACCGGGTTTTTTTTGACATACGGGTGCTACCAGACCGGGTTTTTTTGACATACGGGTGATACCAGACCGGGTTTTTTTTTGACATACGGGTGCTACCAGACCGGGTTTTTTTTGACATACGGTTGCTACCAGACCGGGTTTTTTTTGACATACGGGTGCTACCAGACCGGGTTTTTTAGGCATACGGATGCAACGTGAGGCGGATCTTTTGGTATACGGATGCTACGAGAGACGGATTTTTGGCATACGGATGCTACGATAGACGTGTATTATGGCATATGTATGCTACGAGAGACAGATCTTTTGGCATACGGATGCTACGAGAGATGGGTCTTTTGGCATACGGGTACTACGAGAACCGGTTATTTTGACATACGGGTGCTACCAGACCGGGTTTTTTTTTGACATACGGGTGATACCAGACCGGGTTTTTTTTGACATACGGGTGCTACCAGACCGGGTTTTTTTTGACATACGGGTGCTACCAGACCGGGTTTTTTTTTGACATACGGGTGATACCAGACCGGGTTTTTTTTGACATACGGGTGATACCAGACCGGGTTTTTTTTGACATACGGGTGATACCAGACCGGGTTTTTTTTACATACGGGTGATACCAGACCGGGTTTTTTTTTTACATACGGGTGATACCAAACCGGGTTTTTTTTGACATACGGGTGATACCAGACCGGGTTTTTTTTGACATACGGGTGATACCAGACCGGGTTTTTTTTTCATACGGGTGATACCAGACCGGGTTTTTTTTACATACGGGTGATACCAGACCGGGTTTTTTTTGACATACGGGTGATACCAGACCGGGTTTTTGACATACGGGTGATACCAGACCGGGTTTTTTTTTACATACGGGTGATACCAGACCGGGTTTTTTTTTACATACGGGTGATACCAGACCGGGTTTTTTTTGACATACGGGTGATACCAGACCGGGTTTTTGACATACGGGTGCTACCAGACCGGGTTTTTTTTGACATACGGGTGATAACAGACCGGGTTTTTTTTGACATACGGGTGATACCAGACCAGGTTTTTTTTGACATAAGGGTGCAGACCGGGTTTTCTTTGACATACGGGTGCTACCAGACCGGGTTTTTTTTGACATACGGGTGCTACCAGACCGGGTTTTTTTGACATACGGGTGCTACCAGACCGGGTTTTTTTTGACATACGGGTGCTACCAGACCGGTTTTTTTTGACATACGGATGCTACCAGACCGGGTTTTTTTTGACATTCGGTTGCTACCAGACCGGGTTTTTTTGACATACGGGTGCTACCAGACCGGGTCTTTTTTGACATACGGGTGCTACTAGAACAGGTTTTTAATGACGTACGGGTGCTACGAGAACAGGTTTTTTTTTAACATACGGGAGTGCTATGGAAAACCGGTATTTTTGACATACGGGTGCTATGAGAAACGGTTCTTTTTGACATACGGGTGCTATGAGAAATGGGTCTTTTTGACATACAGGTGCTATGAAAAACGGGTCTTTTTGACATACAGGTGCTATGAAAAACGGGTCTTTTTGACATAAGTTCATTTAAAGAAACCGATATTTATTTTGGAACGGGTGTTTTGGGAAACGGACAGGATGTTCCGAAAGGGTAAGGAATCGAGCGATAATTACGGTTGATCTCGCGGTACTTCTTGAGAGAGACGGTGATGTTGAAGCCCATGTGCGAGCTGAGCTCCTCGCCGGAGGTGTGCGCGTTGACGGAGGAGATGTAGCGAGTCTGCTGGCGGTCCAGCGAGGCCACGAAGGCGCCGAAGCTCTTCTCCTTGCTGCGTGTGTCGTGGCACACGTCGTAGCCGATCACCATCAGGTGCGGCAGCGGGATGTCCACCGTCCACGGCGCGCCGCCGAGCTGCACCACCATAAACAGTTATACGGTGGGGTAGGTTTTAACCAGAGTAGGGCAAAAGTTAACTTAAACAAGAATAAAACAGATTTTTATTATTATTCAAATCGATTTAAATAAGAATAAAATGATGCGCCGGTTATTTAAAATAACATGAAGGTGAATAATTCATGCCACTTTTATTTTAAACAAGAATAAAATAAGTAATAATTATTCCACAAATGGAGTTATTCTAAATAATATTTTATTTAAATAAAGCTAATTTTGTGGTAGGTATCATTGGTAAAATTTTCACATAATAGATTTTATGATAAGTTTGGGATCATTTGGTTTGTTTTGACGAGTCCTCTACAATATATTTGGTGATGATGGCCTGATGATGGAGTCAGGAGGTGGATAGTGGAACTCCTCAATGGCTACTTGTATACTCCTCGAATGTAGGTTCATTTGGTTTGTTTTGACGAGTTCTACATCCTACGACACTTGGTGACAATGGTATGATGATGGAGTCAGGAGGTGGATAGTGGAACTTCTCAATGGTTGCTTGTATACCCTTCCAGTTTGATCTCATTTGGTTTGTTTTGACGAGTTCTATACATAACAATTGGTAACGATGGTCTGATGATGGAGTCAGGAGGTGGATAGAGGAACTCCTCAATCAATGGCTACTTTTATACCCCTCGAGTTTGGGTTCATTTGGTTTGTTTTGACGAGTTATATACATTACACTCGGTAACGATGGTCTGATGATGTAATTTATTTATTTATTAGGTTCACCAACAATTGTTTACACCATAAATTACATTACTATCTGGAAATAATAGTTTTATGTTAGATGCAAAAACTTTTTTTTAAATATGTAAGTGACATATTAAAAAACAGTTTTTAAAATAAGTAAAAAACGTAACTATATGTAACTACTATGACTATTTAAGTTTAAGTCCATACAGAAGTTGATACCGGAACTCCTCAATGGCTACTTGTATACTCCTCGAGTTTGGGTTAATTTAGTTTGTTTTGACGAGTTCTGTACATTGCACTTGGTGACGATGGTATGATGATGAAGTCAAGAGTGTGCCTCTCCTGGAGTCAGGAGAGGCACACTCTTGATCTCAGATCAGACTCGAGGAGTATACAAGTAGCCATAGTATGTATCTGATCCGAACTACATTCATATTCATAGAACATTATTTAAAATAAAAAAATCATGATTAGATTTATTTGAATAATAAGAATAAGTTAACTTCATTCAATTTTCTCACATAAGAATTATTCACGGCGAAATTATTTGAATTAGTTTGACGGGAATAAAAAAGTGATTTTATTATTGAGAATTCTTATTCAAATAATATTTTATTTTTGAATGCCCAACTCTGGTTTTAACTTAAACGGCTCCTAACATAGCACATCTCAAAACGAGTTGCTCAAACCGTGTTAGTGACGAAGTCAATGTCAAGTTATATGGTTGGTTATACATGTTAGTGGCAAAATTCATGGAAGCTTTTCCTACTCTTTATGTGTACCCCAAAAAAATAATGAATATTACTTTGACTCCTTTGATACATGTCAGAATTTATGCTAATTTCGCAATTTTTATTTTTATATACACTTAAACACCAATTAGGTTGACTAACAACAAAAAATTACCTTGCAATTGATTTGAATGGCCACTTTAGTGGCGATCGACATGGCGGATTTGCTGGTCAAGTTGCGTCCGCACACTACCTGAGTGGGTACCGCGCGGTCCACCGTGCACTTCTTTTTGATCGCTTCATACCTGTAGTAAAAATTCTCAGTATAAGACATACATAACTATGTTCACACAAATATACCTGAAATAAATTAAATGCAATTTTATATCAATTATATACAACTGTAGTTTCCATGTTTGACTGTATCTATAATCACCTGTCTGGGAAATTCCTTGCCAGGATACACAAGATGAGGGCCGGATTTTTCTTTGCAATCACGTTTTCGCACATGTTTGCGTACTCCATCGAGCTATCTCGCTGTATGGACACTGAAAAGATATAAATTTGTTGTAATAAAAATAATTCTAGCCAACCAGGGAATGACTATATCCATGTGTGTTCGACACGTCAATTTATTTTAAAACCACATTCAGCCCCTCGCGCTGCCGGCAATAATAGGCATGATGACTAAAACTTTTTCCCGATGCCATTCGAACCAGTTTTTGGAGAGGAACAAATGTTTGTATGGGAGCAACTACAATAAAAGAACATAAATACCCAAAAAATTGAGTTAAAAGACGGACCTCGCTGGCCGCACCCGAAACGCTTCATACTGATTGACTCAAAAGTATGACGTCACACTTAGGTATTTGAACTAATCCTTGTAGGGGAAATCAAGTAAATTGCTGTTTAAGTCGCGAAATACTGCGTTTAGGTCCATAGTTGTTGTACAATTTTGTTTCTATAAAAGCGTATGGATTTTATTGGTAGCTTTAAATTTACACTTGGACAATAAAAAAATGCAATTTTTTTCTTAACTTTCAAGGTTCATATCTTTTTATTATATTAATTATATTTTTTTATTTATACTTTATTACAATAATTTGATGGTTTACTATCCATTTAGCAACACTATGTTATCAATTTTAACATGAGTCATCATGCCTATTCGCTAAATACTGCTCCAGCAGGATCGAGAGGAGTGTGCGTTTACATACTGCCCTAACACTCACTTAGCTTTCAAGTTTCGGCAGTGGCAGACGTCTTTCTCCTCCAGGCGCTCGGCGAGTACTGAGCAGAATGTAAACACGCACTGCTGCTCGCGCTGCCGGTCCTTTGACTTCCGCACAAAAAACCGCCTTTTTGGGGAGCGCCGGGCAGCGCGAGTGGCATGAGAAGTTCGTGTTTACACACTCGTCCTGCCCACTTTGGCTGAATGTAAACGTAGCAATAGGTTCAGTGAAGAACCTTTTCTACCCGTGAGTAAACAACTACGATAACATTGCGTACCGACTTCCGGTTGCGGCATCCTGAAGCCGGCCCCGGCGCCAGTCTTCATGATGAGCTGCACGAAGCTCTCGGCGTCGCGCCGCTGCCGCTCCGGCGTGATCACCACCCACGACGGACACGGCCCGAACGACAGCAGCGGCCGCGACCTACAACGTTACTTGCCATTACCAGATACCGACAATCGACCGGACCGCGCTATTCGCTATAAATCATTTAATTAATGATGTTAAATAGCAATTGTTGAAAAAGAAAAAAAACAAAAGATTGCGTGTTACATTTATTTAAGAACGTTGCGTGGTCGTATAAATAAATTGCATGAATATTTGGATTTCCATTCTTTTATTTATTTATTTTATTTAAACTTTATTGCACAAAATACAAAAAATATATGTACAAATGGCGAGCTTAATGCCAGATGGCATTCTCTACCAGCTAACCATTGGGCTAAACAGAGACTTATAACAGGTGCAAAGAAAAAAGTATGATAATTTCTGTTACGAATATACTTGAGGAGAGAGGATCTTTTGTCGGCGAACCACGTAGGCAATTGTAGTGCATAATTGTTTTCCATCGTATTTTCTCGGAAACGTTTATATTTGTCATGCTACTTCAGTCGACCTCAGTACTTTTTGTACTGTGACCGACTGAAATAGCAAGACACGTTCGTGCGTTTCCGTGAAAATAAGATGGAAAATAATTATGCACTACATATGTATATCTATTGAACTACTCTCCCTTTCTCACATTTATTTGTTTTTGATGGTTACCTATGTACTAAACGGAGATATTATAAACTTAAATACTAACCGCATATCGCGGGTCCAGCCCTCGGTAGTGAGCCCCGCCGGGTACTTTTTACCGTCGCCCTGGGAGATGTTCTCGGGCGGCAGCTGCCGGCCTTTGAACCTGATCAGTTCATTAGCCAGCTTAAGGTCCCAGGTTCCGAGCTCCTAGAATTTAATTGACGCATGTTATTCAGGTAAAATCCCACATTTCGCTACAACAGCGCGAATTTATCATGGTCTCTTTGACGCCGAGGACAACGATTAATTTTTGATGCTGTTACAACTCCAGCGCAACTTCAGGCGTTCTTGGAAAAGGTTGATAAACTTACCGCAACCACTTCCTTGTTCTGTGTGAACCGCTTATTGAAAGAGAGCAGTTTTTGAATTCGGGTGTCCGGGCCAATTTTAGTATGGACGTCCAGGGCTTTCATCAGCTGGAAGTTGGCGCGCATCTCGTCCGAGAGGCCGGTCTGGCGGCACAGCTCGGGCACCAGGTACACCAGCTCGGGCATGCCGGCGCGCACCTCGCGCGGCTTGGAGCGCGAGATCAGCAGCGGCTGCCGCGCGTCGTTGATGCGGATGTTGTACTTCTGCGACACCACCGACCACACTCAACCGTGTTACACTTACTAGCTAAATATTACTCTGATAACTACATACGCTTGTACTACAATAATACATATTACGATACAAAATTACCTAACTCTAACTTTAATCGCCCCCAGGCGTTCCTGGTGCAAAAGTCCCCATAATACTGGCGGCATTTCTACGTTGGATAGCCATCGAAAGCCTTTTGCACCAGAATGACTCGGACCAGGGGTCCTCCCCTTTTTGTCTGAGCCGATGGCATATGTCGTAAACAAGCTGTTTCGCGTCCGCTTCCCAACACCTCGCTGCTTCCCACCGCCAAACGGACAAAAATATACCCCGGTCCCAAAGGAGCATATTTCTGCCGCTTCACAGAGGTGAAGCGGCAGAAATATGCTCCTTTGGAACCGGGCTATAGCGGCTTGAGTAACTGTTATTAAATTTGCGGGGGCGGGTCTCGATGTTGAACACTTTCAGTGCCAGTAGCCCCTCCTAGCGAGCTCTGCTCGCAGACGCCTTCCCCTACAAACGGGTTCAACCATGTTATCGGCATAGTGCATTGCATTACGAAATTGTTCGCAGTTAACCTTGCAAACAAAAATTCCAGTAACATAGCTTGTAAATCAGAATAACTTAGGCAACAACTTGTATGAATTCGCGGAAAGAAGCTAGTTGTACGTACCGTTTTGTAATAATCCATATAGCTGATGGTCTGTTCCTTCATCTTGAAGGTGGAAGATGGGGACTCGTTCCAGGCCACGTCGTCGACCCGGTACGTGCGCTTGTTGTAGTCGGTCATCACTATTTTCCCTGGACAACAATAATTCCCATGTCAAATTTTTGTTTCACCATTGAACATCCGTGTTTCGACATTTCCTTAGCTTGCTCTATAGCCCCATGGATTGGCGTAAGCACATAGAAAAATAAATGTCAAGAAATTTCTATGGTGCTGAAAATCTTCCAAATTTACGTGAAATCCTAACGTCACTATTTTCAATCCTGTGGAATACTACACTACGTTTAGGTACATAATGTTATTGAATTCCTTTTTCTTTGAAATGTAAGGACCCTAATACCAGTTCTAGCCGAAGTGAAAGTAGCTATTTGATTCTGCAACCCAGGACTTGGCTTTTAAACATGAACCAATTAAAGCCGTCTCAGATCTGGTGTAACCGACATGAGCCAATGTTCCTTAAACTGAGCAGCCGATACGAAAGGACTGCAGTATTTAATAACATAATAGTACATTGTGCCACAAGTACAGTAAGATTTGCGAACGAGCGTATTAGAAGACCGACGCCGAAGCATATGCATAGCAATATAAATAGTTGTGCGCATATGAATAGTTTTGCAAATTTAATTATATTGTACAACAAATGACGATCCTTTTTGGTAGATATAATAATATTTAAATTTTCAATTATGTTGACGATCATGGTAGGAATTCATGTAATTTTGAAATTTATGCTAATTTATATTGTAATAGATTAATCTAGTCTAAAACTACAAAATTTCAGTCATTCATTTTGTTGAATTTGACGTGAGGCGCGTAAAGCGAAGACCCTTCTGCATACAGCCATGATTTAAAACCACATTTAATTTTTTAAATAATTCTGTTAATCATATTTTATTACTGTTTTTACGCTTAAATTAATTCATAAATACGTTTTCAAACATCGTGTTTGAGTTTAAACCAAGACTTACAGATACAATTTAAGAAAAATCCCATTATGCCCATGGTCGTAATTTATGTCATAGTAGCTCTGATTATGAAGCCCTTTACGAGCAAGTGTGATGAAAAGTAATAATATAACATTTACCTGCTACATCTTCAACGAAGATCTTTTTGAAATTCGCCCCCTTGGTCTGCGCGTATTCTTGCAACATTTGTAATACCGTGTCCATACGAAGGACCTTATGTGCAATTTCCGTCACCATAAGCAGACGATCTTCATATTGGTTTATAGTTGTCTTGTACCCAGGCCAAATTTGTAGTTTGTGCTCAGGGATATCAACCTACAAAATAATTATAAATACAATTTGATTACACATTCAATGACAACTAACCCAATTAATAATTATATATTTGATGACGCGCTAGCGCTCTGCATTTGATTTTAATGCGTCAGCGCGTGCGAGAACAGGCCTGAGAATGAGATTAACTAAAACTTCATCGTATTTTACAATCCCCAGCACCAAGTAGAACCAAGACGTCAGCTTTTACTAGAGCGCATTTTCAGATAGCATGCGCGGCGCCACGTCGATGCTATTGACACATAAATAAATAAAAATAGTGGGACAATTCACATCAATTGATCTAGCCCAAACTAGGCAAAGCCTGTACTATGGGTACTAGACAAGAAATAAACATACTTATATAGATAAATACATACTTAAATAGATATTAAACATCCAAGACTCGACAACAAACAATCGTATTCATCATACAAATATCTACTCTGGGACATCAAGCTCCATAGTCAGGTTCTCTAACCACTAGGCTATTCGGTCGTCAACATGCCGCGACCGCGTCCCGCCGCAGCGCTCCTCTACTTACATCCGACAATCGACCGATGCGCAGGTTCTATTACGTCAATGTTTACCTTAGCGTCAGGATCAAAGAAGTCCCTGCCCATCAGTTGCAGATTCAGCTTGTAAAAGCACTTCCTTATGATGAGATTGAATATCTGCAGGTAGTGATAGTCCCCCGGGCTTACGTCACAGGTGAGCTGGAAGAAACATTATTGTTGTAAAAAAAATCAGATATCAATGATTATCTTAGTTTCAAGTAATATTCTAAACTGCCTTTTGACTGGGTTCAATTCCCATGCTTGCATGAAAATTTCACTATTATGATTTTCTTTCCATCTTAAAATCGGCGCCGCTAGGTTTCATAAGCCCCTCGCTGACACCAATTTATACTTTTTTATTGCTCACCCTGTATTACCTGTTCATGATATCCTGGTGGATTGCAAAAGAAAAAGTACATAGTTAAGCCTTAATCTAATCTATGCTTTCTTTATTCCATCGTGTAACGGCAGTTACCCATACATTTTATAAAAGTAACTTTCGTTACACAATGGAAAAAAGCTATGCACAATTTTTTGGCAATCCACCTATCCACCAATTTCAATATCTAAGTAGCATGACCTGCACGAATAAAGTAGTGTACGAAAATACGTGTACCGATTAAGAGATAAAAAATAATAAAACATGAGACCACGACTTTTTTTGGTTAAGTCATATCATAAGCAGAGATCGGATATTCGGATCGATATTTACCTATTCTTGGCAAAATCCCGGAAATTGTTGGGAAAATATCGAGTCGGCTTCTTTTTTATTATAAATTTAATAAATATGCTCCGGGACTCCGGGATCGCACGAAATGACATAATAAAATAAAATAGCCTTTATTTCTACCGTAACATGCTTACATTTTTCCATGCCTGCTTAATGAATTCTTTCATTATAATATTGATTAAATAATTCATTAGTTATTACATTAATTGATTCATATTAATAAATTATAAATATTCGATTTTATCATGCAATTTTTGATTTTTATATAATTATGGCAGTCGCCTCTTTGGCGTAGGCCTCCCCCAGTGCTTTCCAATTTTCTCTCTCTCTTGCCAGTCTTGTCCAAATAGCTCCACATCGTTTCTTAAATATATCTGCCCATCGTTTTCTTGGTCGACCTCTCTTTCTCATTCCGTTTCGTGGTGACCAGTCTATGACTTTTTTCCGTCCATCTATCATCATTTGTTCTGCAAACATGTCCAGCCTTATTTAGCTTTTTTATTATAAATTTAATAAATATGCTCCGGGACTCCGGGATCGCACGAAATGACATAAGATGGTACAAATTTACCTACATGTTTAGTTTATGGCTATTTTTGTAAGGAAATATGTTGTTATATATATAGATCTAACAAGAACAGTGTATGTAGTGTAGCCGCAGCGTGAATTGGCAAAGTAATGTAAGCATTTCTCTATAGATATCTTACATAACTGGTTAGTCCTATATTATAGTAGATTCAAGGGTTCTGTAATATAGGAGAAAAATTAATATTTCCCCATAGTAAATTACATTAAGTAAATAATAATCAAGTCATACGATTACGATTAAATAACAAGTGAAACCAAAACATTTTTCAAAAAACCCAAATGCTTTTTTGCAAATATTAATGCCTATGTCACTCCTACGATTAAGAGGAATCCAACGACACAAAATCCGTCAAACGGTTTAGGCTGCAGGGCGTGTCAAAGAATAAGACATACCCACATACATACATACGCTCGAAAAACATAACCCTCTCTCCTTCGGCAGTCGGGTAAATACAATGTTAGTTTGATGTTAACTAAAACTGTAAGTAAGTAAAAGTAAGTAACAATTTATTTGCAGAAAAAGGGTAAGTTTACATGCCTTACCTACTGTAAGTAGGTACTGTAAGTTAAATGAAACACACATGAATTAAATAATGTTTTATAAATGGGAACCACTAAAATAGTTTATTTAAATACTTTAATACGAATGTGTTTATGTTATCCTAATTTTCGGTATTCCGGGAAATCTCGAGAAGTTTATTAGTATAATTATATTGAGTCCGCCTCCATGCTACGCAACAACAACGCGGTGTAGGTACTGAGGCCCAAGAATAGGTAAATATCGATCCGAATATCCGATGTATGGTCATGAGGTTGCTCAGATATTCTCGAACCTTTGGGAACGTGCATAGATTTATAACCAAAGTTCGGTACACCATATATTTAGTACGGTGTACCGCACCATTTGGCCACTTTGACTGCTACAGAGTATTTGACGCTGAGTGTACAAACATGAAAAATACTGAGTCGCGCCCTATCTCGCTTGTCGCGTCCCCATGCACGTGCAAAAGCCTCAAATGCACTACTAACCTTGATAAGCAGCCTCATACGCTGTCCATCAGTTTTCCGATCAGAGTACAGCTCCAGAGGGAGTGGATCCAGTTTCTTGACGGTGTATAAAACGCAACCGTCAAAGATGTACCTGTAAAACAATATCGAAATGAGAATGTATATTATAAAAATAATAAAGATGCACAAACAAATGTTACTAGCCTGCATGGGGAATTGAATTGACATTGGACGAATAAATTTATCTGGGGTGCGATAATCTATACTAATATTATAAATAAGAAAAGTGAGACTGTAGCTTTGTAAGTTGATATGTAAGCAGTTAACTCCAGCCAGAACCACTGATACGATTTCAAAAAACCTTTTTCTGGACATAATTTGATCCTGCAGGCAGGGTTCGAAAGGATAATTATCAATGATAATTATCACGATAATTATCATGATAAAAACAGGTTGATAATTATCAATTGATAAAAACAAAAAATTGCGCCCGTGAAATAGAACTATATTCTAAGTATCCAAACGTGTATTTCCGCACTTGTTGCGTGTATCCGAACGCACGTCTAGTCGCGACACGGGAATTCCCCCAATTCACAAAAAATGTCAGTTGGTGTTACGTAAAGCCAAGTGAACTCGAATGTTATTGTTTTACTAAGTTAAATATTGTTTATTGTGTTGAATTTCAACAATGCCGCGCGAGAAAGATCCAGTGTGGTCATACTTTAGTTGCACTAAGACAAAAAATACTGGGTTATGGGCTCGGTGCAAAAAATCTAGTTCTACTGAAGCTATAGCAGCAACAATGCCAATGGAAATAGAATCATCATCTGATGAAGATATTCCTTTGGCTTCTTTTTCTTTGGTCAAGTAGTTTAGTTGCAAATCTGTCAAATCTGACGAACACCGATTTCACCTTTAACCTTTAATTAATGACATTAATGCTGACTTGTATTGTATTATGTTATATATAAAAAAACATATATTTTTGTTTGTTTTGAGACAATAAACCATCGATATTTCTTATGAAACAACTTAACAAATGATATTTTAATAATGGTGATAATTATCGGATAATTATCCGATAATTATCGGATAATTATCCGATAATTATCACGGCTCGTTATTATCTTGATAATTTCGAACCCTGCCTGCAGGTTTGTTAGCGGTATTTGCAATACGCGGGGCAGCTAGTGAACTAATAAACTTGTTGCCAGGTTTGTTATTTGATGGTGCTTACCCTCCAAGAGTATTGGCGTGCACGCGGAGCAGGCCTTTGCGGACGCCAGTGTTGTCTTCCTCCGGGTCCACGTCCACGTGGTACTGGTACAGGCGCCATTGCGGTGTGGAATGTACCGTGAAATAGTTGGCCATTAACTCCAAAGGCTCACCAAACGTACCTGCACAAATAAAGTAATATTTCTGAAGAAAGAGATGATGATATGATATATCATCATCCTACTAACCTACTAATATTATAAATGCGAAAGTTTGGATGGTTGTTACTCAATCACGCTACGGCTGAACCCGATTTGGATGAAATTTTGCAAGAAGATAGTTTATAGCCTGGATTAAAATATAGGATAGTTTTTATCCCGGGTCTACGCAGACGAAGTCGCGGGCGGAAGCTAGTATATGATAATTCAACAATACTGTGCTATGGGGAACACTGCTCCTTAACAGCTTACATGTGTTTGATACACACCAGAGGCAAGGTCATTATCATAAAGTAAAAATTGTTTATTTATACCAAAAAACTTAAATTCAATTACACACTTCTGCCAAAACCAACCATCCCTTAGCATAAATTGTCAAACTATTACCACTAAAAGAATAATACAGATGTACTGCAAAAATATTTTCCGTCGTATTTTCACGGAAACGCACGAACGTATCTTGCTATTTCAGTCGGTCACAGTACAAAAAGTACTGAGGTTGACTGGAGTAGCATGACAAATACGAACGTTTCCGAGAAAATACAATGGAAATAGTAGATTGTTAACCAAGGGCTGAAAGGCACCCATCTCTGACGAGATATTTTAGTGCTCGAACGAAGTGAGAGCGCCAATGGTTCGAGTCAGAAATGGGCGACTTTCACCCAAATTAAAAACTGTACTTTCATATTCAATACGAGGAAAGTAAAAAAAAACAGACGGAAATTTTTACAATGTTTTGTATTTATTATTAGTTGAAGAGTGGCTGTATGCATTTCTGCATTAGCTCACATGCACAACTTTAAGTTAAAAAAAGGTTTGTGGGTGTATTCCATTATTTAGCTAAAATAAAAGTAATGAATTTACAACATAAACTTATTTTATATTTAATAAAATAAATTCCATGAACTAATAAGAATAAAATTATTTCCCTTTGTCAGTGGCGGCGTAAGTATTGATAATTATTAGAATAAGTTCCCCCCCCCCCGACTCACCCCCCCCCCCCCCCGGACTTATAGTGCATATTAAATAAAATCAATCAAACCTTACGCCTTTAACTTAACAAAACGTAGACAAAACGGAAGCGCCGGCGGTTGGTAACGACGCCAATCGAAATAAAGGTAACCCACAAATAGAGGTTACCGGAACAAATAAAGGTTACCTTTATATTTAGATATCGGAATATAAAGGTTCCGATATCGAAACCGCTATTTTTTCTTTCGGTTTATTATTTCGGTAACCAAATATAAAGGTTTTTTTCGGTTATGCATTACCTGCAACTTATTGAACGGGTGTTCAATAAGTTTTGAGTATCTTATACGATTTTATTTCGGAGGCCGTTTTAGGACGAGTAATGGGTAGATTGCAAAAAAAATTGTACATAGTTAAGGGCCTTAATCTAGTCTATGCTTTAACTTTTTTCCATTGTGTAACGAAAGTTCGGTCGTTCTTCTTTTTTACCGACAATGAACCGAGGTTTTTCTGTTTTTTTGGTTTTTGAACTATGGAAAATTGTGGTTTTGAAGTGCGATTTTTTAAAAAATGCATAGGTTTCTTCATTAGAACTAATTAAAGTTTCCTTTCTGGCCAATATAAATATTTATTTACAGTTGGTTTCTAAAAAAAACATGTGACAAAGTGGACTCTTTCAGTGGGGACAACATTTTGGTTTACCACTCTGTCACGGCATTCTACGAAAAAAAAAACATTTAAAAAAATGCTAGTTAGAGAAAGTGAAATATTAGATATCACTAATTAATAAAATAATATGGACGTTCATTCGAACATTATAAAACCGTAAACATCATTACTCAAATGAGATGCCGTAATAAGACGAAGGACAGACTATTGTCGGTCGAAAAGAAGAACGACCCAGTTACCCATATAAAATGTATGGGTTCGTATCTCCTACAAATTGAAAATAAAACTGATGAAGAATGACAACATTTATCAAATAATAGTAGGTCCATCGCTCGTAGTCATCGCCTATAAATTTTAAAAATAACCTATAATAAATAACGAACCAAGCAAAGGCAAAGGTGAATTTCTAAAGTTAAAATAGAGTCCAGTATTTGAGAAAAAAGCAATCCACATCACCGACGGCAATGTTTGCGTAGATAAATTAGTTGGATCTGTCTGAAGTTAGATTGCATCTTTGAGTCCGCAGAGGCTGTTTAATTTTTAGTCTAGAATTTTCTGATATGCGCTAAGGTTTTAAAAAGTTTCGCTCAAAGGCTTCTTGGGGTTGTTGGTTAGGATATTTATAGACAATTTCTTAGGTAGGAAGCTGCTATTAAATTCTCAATGGAGGAGACATTAAGCAGCGGTAGCTGATTGGTTCACGGGTAGGTACGAGTCAAACAGGAGATAGCAGATTGGAATCCTGTGAACATCTGTGCATCAAAGCTTTACGGTGAAGAAAGCCATCGTGAGTAGTAAATATTATTCCACTTACCCAAGAACAGTGCGGTTATTACCAGACTGCCCAAGAAGGAGGGTTATGTTTATCGAGCGTATATGTATGTAATATATGTGGACAAGAAAATTCTGTTTCACGGACTACAGTCCAAACGTTTACATGATATTCTTATGTTTAACCATACTACTGAAAAATTAGAAAATAACGATTTCATTTTCATAGATGCGTGAAATAGTTTCTTTCCGAATCCAAATAAACACCCTCAAAATTTATCGTAAAATATTAACATGACTGTAACCCTATTCAGTACAGTGGAAGATGGCACTATGATTGATTGATTACCCAATATCCAACCTGGGTTGAAAATGTATTCACGTACCACCACCGTAGAACCCTATCGCAATAAGGTGGCATATCACAAGAGTTTGAGTGACGGCGGCCTGTCAATTGCGACACGGTTCTACGGTGGTACATGAATACATTTCCCTTACTGTACGTATGTTCTGGCATGTGTATCATATGTAGTTGTACCAGTTGAACTTTTAACACTGGCCTATGACAAAACCCTAGTGATTTTCTTGTATTTTTAGTAGTAGTACTAGTGACTCTAGGGTGTATCATTTGTACTACCAGTTGAACTACTTGGTAGTACTACTGTCTCAGAGGAGAAATTAGGGGTGAATTAGCCGCTTACTGACACAGACCGAATTTCACGCGGGCGGAGCCGCGGGCACAGCTAGTTAATACTAATTGTCATAGACCAACTCTGTTACTTAGCTACCGTTGTTGCCATGTTTTGCTTGTCACTTAGAAAATACATTCTGGTGAATAAATAACGGTCTCGCATTTGACGTGAGGTACGGTCAAGGACTTTAATTGTTGAGCCATTTAGGTCGTAACTAATTTTGGTTTTCTATGAAGTGTCCATTATAAAGTGAGCTCTAAATGGCTCAACAATTAAAGTCTGTGACTGTCTGACTGTACGTGCGTAACCGTCGTTTCCGCTGTCACGTATTTCACAGTCGATTATTAAATATAATTGTAACATGATGCGCTTTTGAGCACGCAGGAAACGTAGCTCTAAAAATGGACGTGCTCGCCCCCGTACAAGGCTGTTATTCGCTACGCGCTCATGCGCCTCACCCCACGCGTCACGCCTAACGAAACTAGACCTCTACCTACGCTTAGTTACTACGAATCGCGGCGTCAAGATATATTTGTGGGTGAGCGTTGAGGTGAGCTTAAAACAAGTTACAGAATAGGGGGGGCTGTATACTCGCCATCCTCACTGACATAGCGTCTCAAAACCTATGTTCAACCGCGTCCGAAACGAGATTTTCCCGCGGGGGCATTAGGGACATTTTGCAAGGCACAACAAATAAAAGAGGTATGCATACTATATAATGATGACACCGCGTGTATTATTAAAGAGCTAGCTCAATATATGCATAAGCACAATACAGGGTCCCCCGACCCCGATTACGTATAATTAAAGGTGTCACAAAAATAAGTGAAAAGGATGACAGGCGAGAAATATTGAATGATTTCCATATATTGCCCACAAGTGGCCATGCAGGCATTCGAAGAATGACCAATAACGTGAACGTACTATTAACTGGCCGGGAATGGATGATATCCACCAATTTGTAAAACAATGTGATAAACGTCAAAAACAAAAATATCACACGAACACAAAACAGCCACTATGTATAACAAGTACGGCAACAACAGCTTTTGACAAGTTGTTCCTAGATATAGTGGGATCTCTGACTAAGGATGCAAACTGATATTGTTACATATTAACGTTGCAGTGCGAACTAACCTAACAAAGTATGTCGAGGCCTACCCACTACTAAATATCCATCGCGACGATTAGGATATACTGAACAAATAACCTGTAGACCACCCATTATACAGATACAAAAAACGCAATAAGAAACCAGTGACATAAAATACATCCCATCTAAATATGGACCATTATCTTCATAGCTCTAAGAAATATCGTATTTAAGCACTGGAGATACCTAAAGAATGTATCGTAACAATGGCAAGCTAAGCGAAAGAAACCGAACAATAACATTCTCGTTAACATAAAGAGCGTTTAGAATAACACTCGTAAACATTGTAAACTAAGCTAAATAGAAATAAGATACCTTTAAGTACTAATGTAATACATTATTTGAGGTTAATTTGAGCAGAAAATATAATAATAACACTGAAATTGAAGTCATTTAGCCACCTGAAATGGATTTATCAGCCAAGACAGAGGCATTTAAGGGTCCGCGGCAAGCTCGGCCGAATTTCACCTTCCCATACAAACGGAGTTTCGTTCTCATTTTAAAACTACGTGTTGGATTGTAAAGCCGGGTTTGCTGCGCCGTGTTTTTGTGTTTTTCTAACACCTAGTTAACATGTTTTGCCAATCAAAACAAAACCCTATTTGTTTGCCGAAACTGACGGATAACATGTTAGGTGTTAGAAAAACACGGCGCAGCGGTCCCGGCATAACGAAACTTTGCATATATACAATGACATGAGGTATATCTAGGTCTGTAATTAGTTTATAAAACAAACGAAATACAGCAACTAGTTTTGAATGACTAACTTAAATTCGCTGTATTTTTTTACAATGGTATATGAAGCTACAAAAACTAAACACAGACCTGGACATACCTTAACTTATTCTAAGTTTCAGAGCAAACTAGCTAGTTGTTTTAAAATGAGAGCGTAACTACGTTTGTATGGAGACCCAAGCTTACTGCGGACTCTTAACGCCCGAAAATTTTAAACAAATTCTGATCGTTTATTTTAACAATAGTAGATGGGACGGGACAGTAATGAATGAAGAAAAAACTTGTGATGAGTAAAATTCCAAAAATCGCATAGAAAAAAAGAACGTTCTTTTGTTTAATTTTTACACATTTAATTAAAACATAATTTCTACAAACAAAACTTGGGAGTGATCACTAGTATATAGAACAAGCATCGATAATTGAGTTTATCGATATAGGAACTCCCTACCCGTCATAAAATTTCGCCCCTTGGATTCCTGTCTGATTATAAGGCTCCAACATGATCATGAACCCAATAACTTTCGCAAGTGCATAATAAAAATGTGGAAAATAGCATTTACAGGCAGTACAGTGACGTAGGAACTGCATTGAATGATAATTGTTGACTTAGGTCAACAATTTATCATTTGACTAATCAAATCTGCAACTTTGTAAGACAATAACGCTGTTAGCATGTAGTAGTTAGGGGAATGTGTTTTTTTTATCTCTATACTTGTAAACTTTTAAACTAAGATAAGTTGAACATGATAATCTGAGCATTTCTTACGTTTTGTTAATGGCTAATGTAAGGACAATTTAATTGTATTATAGTAAACTACAAGGGGACCCACTATCTCCTATACTATTCATAGCCACATTAAGAGTCAATAATAAGAAAGCTAGACTGGAAAACTTGCGGCATAAAAGTAAAAACTAAGTTCTTAAGCCACCTACGTTTTGCCGATGATTTGGTGCTGATATCAGAGAAAGGAAAAGAACTACAGCACATGGTAGAGTCATTAAATAAAGCTAGCAAGCTCGCTGGCCTAGAAATGAATCTCTCTAAAACTATGATAATGACCAACAGCACTAAGTTACAAATATATGTCGACGACGAGCCACTTCAATATACCGAAAAATACATTTACCTAGGCAAACAAATAAGCTTCGACAAATCAAGCAACTACCAGGAGGTTGAACGCAGGGCACAGCTAACATGGAATAAGTACTGGAGCTTAAAGGAAATATTTAAGAGCAACATGCCAATCAACCTGAAGACCAAGGTTATGAACTCTTGCCTTATACCATGCCTGACCTACGCTTGTCAGATGTGGAAGTTTAATAACAATATTAGAAATAAAATCACTACGTGCCAACGAGGAATGGAGCGCAGTATGTTAAATATAAAAAAAAAAAAAAAATAAGACATACAAAAATACGAAACATCACAAAAGCAACAGATGGTCTGGCACAAGCTCTTGCATTAAAATGGAAGTGGGCCGGACACATAGCACGCCTTCAAGATCAGAGGTGGACAAAAAGTGTGACAGTATGGAGGGGACCAGTAGGCAAAAGAAAGAAAGGGAGACCCTGCAACAGGTGGGAGGATGAAATTAAACACACAGCGGGTCCAAACAGCAACGTCCAGAGAAGACTGGCTCACTTTGGAGGAGGCCTTTACTCGCAGAGGGGTTCTTGCAGAATAATTATCTTTTGAAATATTATTATAAATTGAAATATCTAATTCTCTCTTTATAAAACTTAACTTACTAACATTAAAAATAATTAATTACTCAACTTTTGATACTAACAAAACTAATCTGTAAACCAATAATTCTGTAAGAAATAAAAGGCTTTTTTATTTTTATTTTATTTATAGTAAACTACCATAATATGACTAAGTATGTATTATGTAGTTTGGGCCTGGGGTGAGGGAAAATATTTCAAGGGGTAATATGGCTTTCGAGACCTGAGTTATACACTCTACTTTTCACTTGACTGCGAGAAAATAGTAAAACAAAGATTATCCATCCACAATCAATAACAAATTCCACGGCTAAGAGATTGTTCAATTTAGCGGCATGTTTCTTTTTACTAAACTGCTTGACACAGATACAAAATATTGGCACCACAAATAAACGCCTCTGAGGCGTTCAATCGGTGAAGTATTATCACACGATCCACGCGCTGTCTCTTTCACATTGCATGTTATACCTAGATAGAGACGGCTATGGTGGATCATCAGTATTTAATGGGGCTTCTAGACGGGCTATATTTTTACGAAAATGTGTTGCTGGCAACTATGGGCGTCTTGCTCTTACTCCCATGCTAGAACAAGATGCCCATAGTTGCCGTGCCGGCCACACATTTCCGTAAAAATATAGCCCGTCTAGAAGCCTCCTAATCACTGTATTGGCCGCCTGACCGTCTACAGGCGCGTCTTTGGTTTTTTTTTTATTATTGTGAATTAGGGACTAAAAAACACCTGATATTTGAAATGAATTCTGTTTTCTGATTGGTTGTTTTTAATATTAGCTGTATCTGGTTAGTTGATAGCAAATACAAAAGTTCTTTGAAAGAGTTGTGATTGGTGGATTTATACAGTAAAGTGTTTTGATTGGTCAAATTAAATGTTTTAAAAATCATAAATATGTATACATATTATTTTCCCTAGGGGCTAAATGTACTACTTTAGCACGGCTTGCTAAGCCTAATATGACACACTTTTCGAGCATGAGAAGTGAAAAGTATGTTTTCCCATTAGGTTGCAGCTTTTACAAGAATATAATTATTTGGAGTCTTTATTCTTTTAAATACAGAATCATCAGTATAAATGTTCAGGCTTGTACCTAGAGAGCATGCCCTAACTACAAGGTGGTCAATTTTCAAGTTAGGAACACATCTAAAAAACAGAAACAATTGTCTGATTGCGCTAAAGTATCTAAACCATACCTTTTTTGGTCTGGAGCATGTCCGGACGAGTCCGCAGCACCATTACATTCTCGGGTAGCACGCGGCCGCCGCCACGACGTGAGCCGCGCCCACTCGCTCCATTGCCCGCGTCACCACCAGCTGATGGCTGAGGTTGTCCTGAACATCCCGGAAACATACATTTATTTTCTTCATTTTAAGAGTCCCAGTAGAACATTACGCACTAGGCTAGTGAGGTAATGTTTAATGTGGAGTCGCTTGGTTGAGCCTAGAGGGAGTCACTTCAGTTGTTGGCTAAAGTAGCTCAGATATTAATATTTGAAGTAATTTTAAGTGGACCGACTAAAGAGGCTACATCTTTGACACAGTCATAACAGCTCAAGTAGGGTAACAAAGCTGAGTGGCTAACTTCACAGATTGCTATTAAATGTAACATTAAACTGAAAAGCTGTCTTCGCCTTCTACTATAGGATCATCAGAACTGAGGCCAAGTAAATTAACTATTCTTTACTGGGGCAGGAATCTGACGCTTTTGGAAATTTCTGTAAAGATAGGCCCGGGATAAGTTCAATCAACTCACCGATCTCTAACGTCTGCATCCTTTGCTGGATGTCGATATCTCCCGGGTGGGCGTGGGTGGACGGCGTGGTGCGGTGCGAGGCGCGGCCGGCCGTCGCGGCCTGCTGCGGCACGCCGGCGCGCACGGGCGGCGCGGCGGCCGGCGGGCCCCACGCCGACGGCGGCTGCGGGCGCGGCGCGGGCCCCGCGGGACCCGCCGGGGGGCCCGCGCCGGCCGGTCCAGCGGCCACCTCGCCGGGCCGGCGCGGCGGCGGCACAGCGGCTCCCTCCTGAGTGCCTCGCCCGCCTCGCCCCCGGGCCTTGCCTCGACCGCGAGGTTGTTCCATCCTTCTCTAACGATCTCTGGAACGATGATTACAAATATTAACTCTCCCGGTCTATGGGAGTCCGGAACATCAGGGATTCCGAACGCATGTAGATTGTGATCCCGAGCTGAAAATAAGCCCACAGACTGGATGCCAGCGGGCAGCGGGGGGTTCATACATTCGAGCGACTTCAATGTATGGGCAGCCGCCCCGCCCGCTGGCGTCCAGACCGCGGCCTTAAAGGTCTGCTAGACGGTCGCCAACACGCCCCTCCGACCGAGCGACCTTGGTCGGCCCCGACCGTTGTAGTATGAAATTTTGTTCGAAACAACTGTCTACACGGTTGGTGCGGACCAAGGTCGCTCGGTCGGAAGGGCGTGTTGGCGACCGTCTGGCACGGGCTTTAGATCTATGCCTCGACCTTGGGTCCGCTGAACGAAAATTACGATGTGACCTTGAATTCCTTGCCGCGTTCAGAGTTTTCAAAATGGTTGACACACTTTTTATTTCACAATTTTCAAATGTCGGTATACCAGTAGTAACTTTCTACAAATTTAAATATGTGACGTCTGAAAAGTATCTTGTTTCCCTTGGAAGCGGCCGAGTTGATCAGACATTCGCAATCTCACAAGCCATAACCAAAACAAATAGCTGACCCTGCCGTTTTATTTATCAACAATGGCGGGTGAAGCATGTTTAGGTTGTAAATGTGACTCCAGTACAAATACACACCGAGATCCCTGTTGATTTTAGTTACAATTTTAGAACATTAGCACTTTAAAACTGCTAAACCAACGATACAATACAGGTTCAGAAAAAATAATAACTGACGACGCCGAAAAATATTTACCACAAATACAATTCTTAATTAGTTACGCTTGGAAATGTATATTTCAGCTAAGATGAGCAATCCTTACCTGAAGAAGAGGCGAAAACACAGTATTTTTATTTGTTTTAGGCTTAGCAAGCACGTAGCACGCGTCGGCGTCGATCAGTAAAGAAAAAGTAAAGTGCCTATGTCACAGAGAATGAGTAAAGTAAGTATATAGCTAAAGAGCTAAAGAGTGCCCTCTTAAAGCGTTTAATGGAAACCTGTTTGACAGCGCCATCTTATAACTGCTCCCGAAACTAAATATGTATGTGTGCGTGTAGAACCAGTACTTACCCATGCATACAAAGCATACTTTATTATATAGTTTATTTATTTATAGTTATTTACTTTATTTATAGTTGGGTAATTTTTCTATCGTTGTCGAATTTTTTCGTCAAAAATAGATAAAGCTTTTGTAGGTTGGAAGAGGTCGTGATTCTGTACAATGGTCACACAATTTCCTATAGTGTGCTACATTTTTTCCATTGAGTGACAAAACGTATGGGATTATCTTAACTTGATGTGATTTTTCATATAAAATTTTAGGGACATAAATAAAATAAATGAATATTAGCGAACAATCTTAGACAAATTGAACTAGCCATGTAGGAAGCTCAATAAGGCTTAAGAATAACATATTTCTATACTGTATTTATATTACACAGAATCACAAGCTCATCAAACCTACCAAATTTAATTAAATTCTGACAAAAAAAAACGACAACGTTAGAAAAATCGGCCCAGGTAAGTTTTGGTGGTAGTCAAGTTGATTTTATTTTTCATGAAATCAAAAATTATTTTGAGGTCAAAAGAAATTAAATCGACACGCTAAAGAAAGTGTAAGTGAAATCTTAACACCAACAAATGAAATATTGGATGAAATCCCAAGAGAAGCAGATGATTCAGATTTATTTATTTCACGATAAAAATTACAATATTTGCATAAATGTCAAAAATTACAATAATTCCTACCATTGTGATTGTTTTATTATACCCTGTCTTTCTCCAATTTTCCTGATTTCCACAGTTTCCACCAACAAGAGTGACCCAAGTTTTTAATTGCTCAGGAAACTTGTAGGGATTTGGGTAACGATGGGTTGGTATATCTGAAAGTGCAAGGATACGGACGTTTAGGACAAGTTGACATATATACAGTTTGAGCGTTCCCGTTAATGAAGCACGAAGTATGTCAAATATAAACTTACCATTTGGTTTTACAGCCACAAGCACATAATCTGGACATTGTAACAAATATAGCGTCCATTAAGCGCAAAACAACAAAAGAAGACAAAGAATGCAGGGAACTGAAATTACTTTCCAACAGTAAGGTGAAGCAGCACCAGGCGGGATTCAACGCACTTCCTGCAGATTTTCACAATTAGTCTTAGTGAACCACGACACCAAAAGGAAAAACTCACGAAAAATCACAACGAACTAATGTAAATTACATTATTGAATGGTGTTATGTTATTTAATTTCATAATACTATTAACGAATAATATCTAAAACAATTATGACTCATAATTTTTCATAGATTTTAAAGCGACATCTTGTGCCATTATTAAAGTAGCCGAAAATCTACTTTTCGCAATTGTAAGTATGTATTTAGGAGCATTTAGAGATGGTAGCTCTATCTATATCAAACGTCAACGGGTATGTCACGGTCTCCCCCTGGCTTATGCTTATTCTGTGGCTTATTCCAATTACAAAAGTCCATATAAAAAAAAAAATGAAACAAAATGTTGTTTTTGTTTGTTGCCAGAGGGGCTACCGCGAAACGAAATTCGTTTTCGTTCGTGTATCTCCCTCTTTGTCACTCGAACTAGCAAGTGCAACAGAGACGGAGATACACGAACGAAAACGAATTTCATTTCGCGGTAGGCCCTCTGTATGTAGTAGCCGGAAATAAGTGATGTTACTATATGTAATAAATAAATAAATAAATAAAATAGCCCTTTATTCAGACAAGTTATAAGTTATATACATTTTTTTTTTTGCATTACGTGTCCGTTTGCGTTTTGGCAGAGGCCTCTATTACTATATGTAAATTATTCTTAAATCCCTCGCAGACGGACGAACTGTCCGTCAAATTTTAAAGCACACTACGAGCTATCAATTTGTCCCACCAAACTTGTAATTAAAATGAAAGGTATTGCTGTCTCATTCCAACTAAAGAAAGTTGTTGTGACAAATTGCAAGCTGTGTAATAGCACGAGGGGTTTTACTCAATGATAACGAGTAAACCACGACCCCGTGAAAGAATTTTGTCTTCTGCGCACGAAAAAACGAGATGCAATGCAACCCTCCTCGGGAATGGCTTTACTGCACGGCTATCACAAGACGGCGTGCGAGTTCTCTCGATTCGTCTCGCACTATACCTCTCTTTCTAAGTTTTCTAATAAGAGAGAGACGGATAGTGCGAGAAAAATCGAGAGAGCTCGCGCGCCGTCTTGTGATAGCCGTGCAGGAAATCTAGTACGGAGTCACCATGGTTTGGCTGGCTGCCGTGCTTCCGGCACTTATACACATGGGCAGAAGTCGAAAATCGCTCTGAGCGGCCACTACGAAACGCTTTCGTTCGTTCGTTCGTATATATCTATCTCTGTTGTACTTGCATATTGAAGCGATAGAGAGGGAGATATTGCGAGTTTCGACTTTCGATTCTCGTGGCAAGTAGATCCGCTGATTTCGCTCGTTCGGCATCGCCTTAACGGGAAATTTCGATACTCGCCTAAGAGCGTGCTCAGACCAATCCGTAACTGTTGGTGTAGCATCCGACAACGATACTTTTCATTTTAGCAGCTGCTACACGTCATGAATCAGAGGGGCTACCGCGAAACGAAAACGAATTTCGTTCGTATATCTCCGTCTCTGTTGCACTTGCCAGTACAAGCGACAGAGAGAGAAATACACGAACTTCGTTCGAACGTGTACACGGCAGAGGGCCTACCGCGAAACGATATTCGTTTTCGTTCGTGTATCTCCCTCTTTGTCGCTCGAACTATCAAGTGCGACAGAGACGGAGATACACGAACGAAAACGAATATCGTTTCGCGGTAGGCCCTCTGTTTGGTTGCTTAGCCATGTACAAAGACGAGGATAGGAGTTTTTTCCGGTTCCCATCCGATGCAAATAAGTATGTCCATGAATTTTTATATATTTTTAAAATACAACATTCAAAAGGGGCGGGGCCAGAATTTTAGTGACTTTCGGAGCGATTATCTCTGACTCTATTCACTTAATCAAAAAAATTGCCAAGAAACCTTATATTTATTTTGAAAGGCCTATCGATTGATGTGCCACACGTGGGCTCACAATGAAAATCTTTTTTTTGACTTTTAGTTTTATGTATCGAGTGCACCCCTAAAAAATTTTTTTTAGTCATTTCAATTACAAAACTATATAGCGGCTAACAAAATACACCTATCCTCAAAATTTTATTCAAATACACCTTATAGTTTTCGAGTAAAATGCTTGTGACATACGGACAGACGGACAGACGCACAGACGGGCGGACAGACGGACATGACGAAACTATAAGGGTTCCGTTTTTGCCATTTTGCCTACGGAACCCTAAAAAGAAACAAATGCGGTGCATGCGGCACAGGGCGCACGTACGGACTTGTTTCGGTAGATACGCGTAAATAAATAATTTGCCAATACAGTATGCGAAATGATATATGTCAATTTATATTTGTTTAATAATTAAGAGAGAGACGGATAGTGCGAGAAAAATCGAGAGAGCTCGCACGCCGTCTTGTGATAGCCGTGCAGAGTATCATAGGTCCATTGTGAACATGCCCTAATTAAATAGGTATGTGATTTTGTCTGCGCGTGTTTCGCTGCGAGCCACGCGCCGCCGACCGCTCCGCTTGTCCATAAACACGGCCTGGTTTATGTTGGAAAAACTTTTTCCTTCTTCAATGGACGTGTTGTAGGAAAAATACATCCCTAATGTGGTTTTGATGTTATCGAAAGTGCTGTAAAAGCGTTCGTGGTATTTTTGTATAGAAATTAATGGTGTGACCGAGTGACGAATTGGCGGGCTGACCGTTGACACCCTATGCGATTCACCGCCTATTTCTCCTCGCCATCCTTGACTAGTATAACCTGAGACCACGATTCGGAAAGCGCATTATGCGATGTCGTAAATTGGTAGGCTTGTACAGTCAGCAGCAGAAGTAGCTAAGCGGGCCGGGTGTTCAAAATGACCTGCACACGACTTTATTCTTAAGAAATTAAGAACTTCTGCTGCTGACTGTACCTAATGCTCTTAACAGTTGTACAGAAAAGTGACACCTAGCAGTTTGTTACAACAACTTGCTGTAGTTGGAATGAGACAACAATACATAGGTACCTTTCCTTTAAACTGTAGAAAGGGTGTGACAAATTGCATCGTTCTCTACAAAGTTTATAATATAGTAAGTGTCTCTCACAGACTGGCGCGGCCTGCGGTGGCGGTCAAAAGTAAATTTGATAGCTAATCCGAGGTCAAACTTATACTGGCTGCTACGACGGAGTAGAGTTGTAGTGTAGGATGCGTGTAGGGAAGAGTAATAATTTGAGAATCTGGTCATGATTTCGGCTGGTGGAGCTTGGGGGAAAGGTAAAGGAAAGTTGAAAGGACTCGAACCATTACAAAGCTAAGTTAACTTACCCAATAACTTAAAAAATTGTGAAACGATTCCATTTACCTTATAAAAAAAAATACAAAATTCTTTATTTGCGTAAACGATCTACGGAACTCCTTAGAACTATTAAAACTCAATAGAAATATTCAAGGCACACGTGTAGGTACCTACTACCTATTAGGGTTCCGGACCAAAAAGGTAAAAACGGAACCCTTATTGGTGCGACTCCATCCGTCTGTCTGTCACAAAGTCAAATATCTCAGGAACTACTAATGCTATCAATTTGGAATAGTTGTAAACAAAGCTAGTCCACGTGTATGGAAAATGAAAAATGTAAATATATATATTTTTAATTTCTTTAAAAAAGGACGGATAAGAGGGGGGAGGGGGGGGGGGGGGGGGGGCAAAAATTCAAAGTCTAGTTAGTAGGCCAAGTGGGGTATCATATGAAAAGGCTTGAATTGCACATTCTAAAACAGTTTTTGCTTTTTTAGGGTTCCGTAGCCAAAATGGCAAAAACGGAACCCTTATAGTTTCGTCATGTCCGTCTGTCCGTCTGTCCGTCTGTCCGTCTGTCCGTCTGTCCGTATGTCACAGGCATTTTACTCGAAAACTATAAGGTGTATTTGAATAAAATTTTGAGGATAGGTGTATTTTGTTAGCCGCTACATAGTTTTGTAATTAAAATGACAAAAAAAAATTTTTTTAGGGGTGCACTCCATACATAAAACTAAAAGTCAAAAAATTTTTTTTCATTGTGACCCCCCGTGTGGCACATCAATCGATAGGCCTTTCAAAATAAATATAAGGTTTCTTAGATTTTTTTTTGATTAAGTAAATAGGGTCGGAGATAATCGCCCCGAAAGTCACTAAAATTCTGTCCCCCCCCCTCTAATTTTTGAACGGTGTATTTTAAAAATATGGAAAAATTCATGGACATAGGACTTATAAATTTCATTCACCGAAAATTGTTTTGAACAAGATCGGTTCAGAGGTTTTCGAGATATTGCTGAATAACTGCCTTCCTCAAAGAAAAGGACGTAAGTGCCGTAAAATTTCTGTGACAATACGACCTTTTTAATAGGCACGGAACCCTTCGTTTTGCGTGGTCCGACACGCACTTGGCCGGTTTTTTTCTTCAGTGGTTAAATTTTGATTTATAAAGAAGAATGTTAAACTCACACTTGACCAGTTTTTTTGGTTTTTAACCGACTTCAAAAAAGGAGGTTATATGTTCCACTGTATATTATATTCATATTTATTTCCCAGATCGCAGGTATGCGATCGGGGGCTTTACGAATTACCGCCCGTGGTTTGTCTAACATTTTACGTCTTGGCTTGGCCAGGAAGTGAGATTTTCTCCTCGCGTAGCGGGTAGAAAATCCTACTTATGGCCTAGGGTGACGTAAAACATTTTCATCACACTTGCTCGTAAAGGGCTTCATAACGCGCAGGCATACCTACATAGCTGCAATAGCCTTTATTACGCCCATGGGTGTAATGGTTTTTTTTCTTAAATTGTATCGGTCACTCTCACGTCAGTTATAAAGCAAGGAGGTTGTAACTCAAGCACGATGTTTGAAAACGTATTTATAAATAAAATTAAACGTAAAAACATGAATAAAATATGATTACCTAACAGAATGATTCAAAGATTTAAAAACTTGAATGTAGCAATTTAGAGTCCGTGTAAAATATTTTTAACTGTGATTTTAAATCGTGGCGGTATGCAGAAGGGTCTTTGCTCTAAGGCCTTGTACGCACTAAGCGGCTGCGGTTGCGGCCAACCGCTTAGTGCGTAGAGGTTTTGCGTTTGCGGTTTCATATGTTTTGTCCAACCGCACGGCAAGCCGCACGCGGCTAGCCGTTTAGTGCGTACATGTACAAGGCCTAAGCGCCTCATGTCAAATTCAACAAAATGGACGACTGAAATTTTGTATTTTTTATTACGGTTTAGTAACAATTTATTTAAAAATGTATTGGTTTCCTCGCATACGTGATGAAAAACATTATATGTCGGACACGTACGATAAGATTGTTACAAACTCGAGTCATCAAAGCCCTCCTCGTCGGGCTTCTAATAGACTCTCGTTCGTAATTCATGTCTTACCGTACTTGTAACACAATGTACCTACTATTACCTAGTACAGTAAGGGAAATGTATTCACGTACCACAGTAGAACCCTGTCGCAATTGACAGGCCGTCACTCAAACTCGAGTGATATGTCACCTTATTGCGATAGGGTTCTACGGTGGTACGTGAATACATGTCCCTTACTGTACCTAGCTTAGGTACATTGATTATGTTTAAAACGCACTAAATGATCAAAATAAGTAGGTAAAGCTAGTAGGTATAATATTTCCCTTTGATATCCTAGAGAAACGAAGCAACGTAGACGAATTTGTCCGTAAAAATCTAATGTTATCGATTATGGAATGGTGTATAGTTAATATGAAGATATCAAATTATATTTCCACATTATTTCGAACATAAATTCAGTAGAACTGATTGGTGCGAGCCAGGATTCGAACCCGCAACTTCAAGATTGAGAGTCGCATGCTGGAACCCAATCACACTAAAATTGAGTCAATTGGTAACTTGCCTCATTTTCGAGTCGTCAATGGAAACGTTAGATTTGGTGGCCATTTGGAGGTAAACTGGAAAATTAAAAAAAAAAGTTTCGCAGACAGTATTGTGTGACATCATTGATTTAGTATACGTCAATGTGTGACATAATCAAATGAAAGGGGTTGTTGTAAGCATCTCAGTTTTTTTTTAAATAATTTTAGCAAAAACTGATTTGAAGTAATTTAGGAAAAATACAAAAATTTACCATGCTCCCCCCTTTATCTCCGAAACTACTAGGCTTAAAATTCTGAAAAAAATATGGAAAATAGTTCCTTGCCTAAAGATTACAGGAAAACCTATAAGAAGTTTGAGTAATCACAGCAACGGGAAAATTCTCAATATTTTTGTGTATTTTGTATGGAGCGCCTGATGCTTAGAGCATAGCAATTTTACGGAACCCTCATCACGCAAGTTGAACTAGCACTTGTACGGTTTTTTATATTACATCATTGCTGGATCCACTTACCGAGCCGCTGCTTTTATACTGGTATCTATCCGACACTGCTTTAAAAAGGAACGTTTTTGGCTGGCATTTTTATTAGGTCTCGTTTTCTTTGTAATGGGAGAACCCTCGTCTTTAGTGGAAATTTATTCAAATTCTTAAAAGAATACTCCCTCTTATTTGCTTTCCTTCATTGTCTCAGTTTCGGAAGTATAAGTGAGTTAGTTACCGTTCGCAAGTTTATTTTGCTGGATAAATTCTTGCAGTTGTTGTTGTTGTGTATTACTGTTATATGTAAATTTTATAAGTAATATTAAATGAGCATGTATTGTATAGCAATTTATTTGTTCGTAAATGTGTTTCGAAATCTGCTCTGAAATGAAATTAAAGATATTTATTCCCGAATACTAGTCCAATATAGAGTACATGCATTATTGTTATTTACTTTATTCATTTTCGTTCTTAGGCTAGGTTTTTACCATATTAATATAAAAAACCGGCCAAGTGCGAGTCGGACTCGCGCACGAAGGGTTCCATACCATTATCTATAAAAACGGCAAAAAAACCATGTCTGTTGTATGGGAGCCCCAGTCCGACTCGCACTTGGCCGGTTTTTTAGTGTTTGTTGTTACAGCGGCAACAGAAATACATAATCTGTGAAAATTTCAACTATCTAGCTATCACGGTTCTTGAGATACAGCCTGGTGACAGACAGACGGACGGACGGACAGCGAAGTCTTAGTAATAGGGTCCCGTTTTTACCCGTTGGGTACGGAACCCTAAAAACTAAATATAAAAGTATGTTGTTATTATTATTCATTGCAATTAAATTAATTAAATTAAATTAAAACATTTTATACATTAAATTGAATTGCTAGGAGGTGGAATCGCGGGTCACCCCGATACACGATGCCGCGATGACCGGCCTACGGTACTCCCTCCAAGGCGTAGCATGGTTGACATTTTATCACTTATCGGTGTGGATAAAGCATCCGTCACGTTCCGACTTCCGACAAGGTATGCGAGTGCGAGAGTGACGGACGTCTTATCGACAACGACAAGTGATTAAATGTCAACCATGCTACGCCTTTTAATACAGTTGCTCAAAAAGTGCTACTTTACCGACATAGCTGATTAGCGTGAAGAAAGTTGGTTTTTGCGAGTTTCCGCTTTTTACTTTTCCTTGTACAAATTGTACCATTAATTATTATGTCAATAAAAAATAAATAAGTTAGAACTGTATTAAACTGTATTAAACTTCATTATTTTTCAACTGTATTACATATGATATTACAGAATGAATTTTCAAAGTTTTAAATTCCTTACTTGTTGTTTTTCTAATTTTTTCGCAACTGTATTGAAAAACGTCGTTCGATACACGTGCGGAAATGTAATTCTACACTGGTAGGTACAGAAGCTCAGGAATAGCTGCCTTTTGACGCTCTTGCTACATTTAACGAATCTCCTGGCTAGCATATTCACTCGTACTGCGATAGCTCGCCTTTGCCTCTGGATATCTGCGCGATGTTTCATGTTCAACAGTAGAATGTGGCCAAGATATTTGACTTCATCACTCGACGTAGTTGCATACCGTTAAGCAGCAGTGGAGGTGCGTGTGTCGGCATGTTTGTAGCCTCCATGAGCATGAATTCTGACTTGTCAGGGTTGTAGGTCATATTGTGCTGGCTCGCATATCTCTCGCATTCTGTGAGTAACTCCCGCATAGCCGCCATCGGATTCATGAAATTCGACGAAAACATCGCAATTAAAAAACAAAAACAACCAAATGAATTGTCTGATACTTAGGCCCCTCCATAATCAATAGAATTTATGTATCGCCGTTCGGCCATTTTCCTGGCGGGACTTTCAGTGTCTCCTGTATTATGGTCGTTGGGTTTTTAGGGTTCCGGACCAAAAAGGTAAAAACGGAACCCTTATGGTGCGACTCCGTCCGTCTGTCTGTCTGTCACAAAGTCAAATATCTCAGGAACTACTAATGCTATCGATTTGAAATTTGGAATAGTTGTAAACAAAGCTAATCCTCGTGTATGTAAAATGAAATTTTTTAATATATACTTTTAATTTGTATAAAAAAGGGCGGATAAGAGGGGGGGCAAAAATTCAAAACCTAGTTAGTAGGCCAAGTGGGGTATTATATGAAAGGGCTTGAATTGTACATTCTAAAACAGTTTTTCTTTTTTTTCTACGATGGTAAAATTTTGATTTTTCCAAAATTAATGGGTGTTTCGTACGGAACCCTCGGTGCGCGAGTCAGACTCGCACTTGACCGGTTTTTTTTAAATAGTTTGCATGTGGCGCATTTGGGAAGATTTGCTTTGTTAGGGCACTCATTGTCCGAGTGCCCTATCTTGCAACAATGTCCGCATGTGTGGTCTGGTTCCTTACATGTCTTGGCGCCGTGGCCAAACTGCTGGCATTTGAAGCATCTAGTGACAATCGTGAAGTCTCTCACAGGACCGATGACCAATTTATGAAAACTCGGTTCTGGGACGATAAGCGCTTCGCGTACAAGGGCTGGAACTTCTATGAAGTAACACGTCTCAGCGCCTTTTCTTCCCGACTTATTTCTTAATTTAATACTGGCTAAGATTTATTATTGTTATCTTCTAAAATATTTCAGAACTGAACGATAAAATTATCAAATAAGGTTAATAGCGTAACTTTCCTGCTACGTTTCCGCTCATCTGATTCATAAGGCCTACATCACACTGGCGCGGCCTGCGGTGGCGGTCCATAGTAAATTTGACAGCTAATGACAAGTTTTAGTTAGTTTTTTGTCAAAACCTTCGCCGCGCGGCCGCAAGCGCACTGGCAGTTGATAAAGAAAAATTTAAAATTTTCATGGTTGTGTTTTGTTTCTTCAGAGAGAATTTTTCGCAAGCGCAATCCTTTACGAAATCTGTTTTCTCCGTTATCAAGATAAATGATAGGTATTATTACTTGAAATTCCTACTGCTTGTAAATATTGTGCAGTATTCATAGTTCATACATACAAGGGCTGCCATTTATACAGGTATTGTATACTTACCTATACATTTTTGTTCTGTTTAGAATTTTAGTTAAACCCAAGCCAAGCCCCATCACCTTGTGAGGGTCGAATCGGTTTGAACTTTTATTAAGAATAAGGATTGCTGCTAGCCCTTTATGCTTGGATAACTTTTCTTCTGGCGACTACTGACCAGCTGCTGTATTGATTTTCGTCTGCGCTGCAACGGAAGTTTGAAATATATCTTCGGAAACTACGAGTGTTTCTCAACGCCTCAGGAAGTCCGGACTGCGCTTTCTAACGTCCTGAGACGGATAGGTAATACGGATCCTACACCAACGTTCAGGTCAGTGACCTTTCATTCCTACAGCTCCGTAATGTCTGAATAAGTTATACCCAATTTGTACATAGTGTTACTTTATTTAATTATAATACTAGCTTTTGCCCGCGACTTCGTCCGCGCGGAACTCGTTTATATCATAGCTCCATATAAACTTTCGCCCGCCCCCCTTTCACTACCTTATTAGGTAATGAATTTTGGGATAAAAGCTATCCCTTGTATTTCCCCGGAATTCAAAGTTATCTCTGCACCAAATTTCAGCTGTTTATACAGCGTGAAAAGGTAACTGACAGGCAGTTACTTTGGCATTTATAAATTAAATTAAAAATATCTTTATTGGCACAAAGTTGATGCATTTATTGAAATTACGCCTGAATACGAAATTTGCTGCAATTTGTTCTTATATTAGAATCGATTTTTTTAAATGTTTTTTTTTTTGGTATATGCGTATCGTAGTCCGGACGGATCTAAATTATTAATAGGTAAAAGACAAAGCGATTCCGCCATTTTGATTACTGACAGCTGCTTACAGATGTGGCGGCGTTATACAGGGCGTCCCACGGCTATGCCACATGGAGGGAAAGTACCTTGAATATTTTAGATGAAACATTTTACTGAAAGAAGACATTATTTTAATTTAAAAAAAAACCGGCCAAGTGCGTGTCGGACCACGCAAAACGAAGGGTTCCGTGCCTAGGATCTCTATTGGTTCCCATAAAATTTAAGTTCCGATTTTTCCAGTCCATACCGTTTCCCAACATAATTGTTATAAGTCATATTGTCGAAAGTCATAAAATTAAACAATATAAATTGGAGTTCCGATTTTTGCAAGTCATCATTATTGTTAGTCATAAAATTGGTTAGTCATAACATTCAATGTCCAGATGGTATGCCATTTCATATTATTGAAGCCAATAAACTTGCTTATTATAATTATTGTAAGGTCTTTTTTCGCAGGTCATAATGATGGGTAGTCACGTGGTTAGTTAGTCATAACATTTAATGTCATGGTGGTGTCAGACTCCATAATGTTACAGTCAATAAAAACACTCGCAATAATTATAAGAAGGTATAAAATTCTTGTTCTAAATAAATTGTAATTGTATTGTTGTTCTTGAACCTATCCAAGTGGTTGTACGAGTCAGTATAGGTTTTTTTAAACATACTAATCCAAAATTATTGCAATGGCATACGATTTATATCCCAATTTGAGTAGTGCGTAGGATAAAAATTACAATGTTTGTGTTGCAAAATTATATATTTTTTTGCAAACAAGTGTTTCCGCTCTTTTATAAAAAAATAACCTCGAAGACGAAAGCGGGAGCAAAGCTCCCGCTTCCGTCTTCTAACCTATCCGCGATCCGAGTCGGTTTTGACACTAAGTCCCTGTTCCTCTTGTTCTTTGAAAAACTTGAACCTTATACACCACTATCTTGGCATTGGTTGATCTCAGAGAAAAGTTTATTTGACGTTTTATGTTTTATTTATTTTGATAGGTTTGATAGTAGTTTTTACAGGTAACTTAGTTACTAAAATTTAATTTATCCTATCGATCATTTATAAAATGTAAATTTGCCTATTGATTATTTGGTCAAATGAGTCATTTGTAGAAAGTCGAGTTGTAAAATGTAAATTTGTTTGTTGATTATTTGGTCAAATTAGTCATTTGTAGAAAGTTGAGTTGTAAAAAAAAATTGTCAAAACAAAATTTTGCTAATCGTTGGTTGTTAAGTGTAAATTTACGAAATGTTTTTTGTGGAAACGACAGGACACCTTTTTTTGGTTTAGCGGAGAAGTCAGCCCTCCATTTCCTATTCCTTATGTAGCTTATCAAGCCATTTCGTCCCGCCAATGAGTTGCTTCGCGGGGCTCCTATTTTCGCCCTGAGAGACACAAGGTAACTAACGGACCTACCTGAGGAAATAAGTTTATTTTGTTTTAACGTAACCTAACCTAACCTACATTCCTTTGTATACTGATCGCTTAGACATAATTTACGGTAAGTAATGAAATACAGTCTGCATTGTTTTTCATAAAATTAATATCTGGGGATTTCCATAACGTTTTTCATCATAATTATTATAAGTCATATTATCGAAAGTCATAATGAAATGATTTAGCACTTTCATATGTATGTCTAGAAATATTTCTGAGTAATTATCTATATACCTATGGATGTTATAGATTTGGTTTCTTAGACATAATTCACTTTAGGCGTTAATACGATATGAACAACAACCATTAGTACGTTAAAATAAATGCCTTACAACATTTCTGAATAATTATCGATAGACCTTTAAACATTATAGTCATCAATTTTATGACTTTTGAGATTATATGTTTTAATATTATAGGTCATTGATATTAGAACTATTATGCGTTATACTTAACAAAAATGATGACTACTGATGTGTATGTCTATAAATTTTATGGATATCAACTTCTGACCATCGAAATTCGGAACAACAAAATTATGGGAAACAAAGGGCACCCCGTGCCTATTAAAAAGGTCGTATCGTCACAGAAATTTTACGGCACTTACGTCCTTTTCTTTGAGGAAGGCAGTTTTTCAGCAATATCTCGAAAACCTCTGAACCGATCTTGTTCAAAACAATTTTCGGTGAATGAAATTAATAAGTCCATGAATTTTTCCATATTTTTAAAATACACCGTTCAAAAATTAGAGGGGGGGGGGGACAGAATTTTAGTGACTTTCGGGGCGATTATCTCCGACCCTATTCACTTAATCAAAAAAAATGCTATGAAACCTTATATTTATTTTGAAAGGCCTATCGATTGATGTGCCACACGGGGGGTCACAATGAAAAAAAAAATTTTGACTTTTAGTTTTATGTATGGAGTGCACCCCTAAAAACATTTTTTTTTGTCATTTTAATTACAAAACTATGTAGCGGCTAACAAAATACACCTATCCTCAAAATTTTATTCAAATACACCTTATAGTTTTCGAGTAAAATGCCTGTGACATACGGACAGATGGACAGACGGACAGACGGACAGACGGACAGACGGACAGACGGACAGACGGACAGACGGACAGACGGACAGACGGACAGACGGACATGACGAAACTATAAGGGTTCCGTTTTTGCCATTTTGGCTACGGAACCCTAAAAACAACTTAAACTGCATTCATAGATTTTTAAATAATTATATGGTTGAATCGGGAATCGAACCCTGTACACGAGAAAATAAATACCCTGTAGCTTTATCATACCGATCGAAAGGCTTCATCATAAGGATTATTTTTTGCTAAATAACATAGTGTCAGAAATAAAAGGAAGCCGAAAGAAATGGTGCGAAAACACTCATCCTGAAGAATAACTCCCGAAGGGTTCGAAACATGACGCCGCGATGCGTAATAACTACGCGTCGGTAGAGGTCTAGTTTCGGTAGGCGTGAGGGATGAGGTGAGGTGCATGCGCGTTCCGATTAACAGCGCTGGATTCATGGCGTCAACTTCGGCTCCAGATCACCATTTATCCAGATTTTCAATTTGGAACAAACAAAAGAACCGTGGGCGTTACGTTATGTTAATTGAAATCTATTCCCTTCGTCGCTTCCCCTTAATTAAGTGCCAGTAGAGTTTTGTACACGGTCCCCAGGGACATGCGACACATTGACATAGTTTACTTTGAATTTGCACTTTATTCTTTACATAATAAGGTTGCGACTTCGATTACATAACGGAGTTAGATACGAGTTTGAGAAAATAAACAGTTCTACGCTCTCAACCCTGTTAATAGCTCCGTTTAGAAGCGATGTATTCTCTTTAGCATATTTTGGATAGTGTGGACCAAAAGGGGATGAGGGCTTTGCACAAAGCGGGACGAACATCATTTGTTTTTACAAATAGCTGAAGGACAGGGTTTAAAATTGTAGCCACAATCGTTTTTTTGGAAATCTATTATTATTATTTATTTATTTCATTTAATAAGAACAATTTACTTAATACTTAAAATTTAGACGACTGGCTACTAAGGCCAGTTGCTACTCAGACGACTGGCTACTAAGGCCAGTTGCTACTTAGACTACTGGCTACTTAGGCCAGTTGCTACTTAGGCGAGTTGCTACTTAGACGACTGGCTACTTAGGCCAGTTGCTACTTAGACGACTGGCTACTTAGGTCAGTTGCTACTTAGACGACTGGCTACTTAGGCCAGTTGCTACTTAGACGACTGTCTGTTTAGGTCAGTTGCTACTTAGACAACTGGCTACTTAGGCCAGTTGCTACTTAGGCGAGTTGGTACTTAGACGACTGGCTACTAAGGCCAGTTGCTACTTAGACTACTGGCTACTTAGGCCAGTTGCTACTTAGGCGAGTTGCTACTTAGACGACTGGCTACTTAGGCCAGTTGCTACTTAGACGACTGGTTACTTAGGTCCGTTGCTACTTAGACGACTGGCTACTTAGGCCAGTTGCTACTTAGACGACTGGCTACTTAGGTCAGTTGCTACTTAGACGACTGGCTACTTAGGCCAGTTGCTACTTAGGCGAGTTGGTACTTAGACGACTGGCTACTTAGGCCAGTTGCTACTTAGACGACTGGCTACTTAGGCCAGTTGCTACTTAGGCGAGTTGCTACTTAGACGACTGGCTACTTAGGCCAGTTGCTACTTAGACGACTGGCTACTTAGGCCAGTTGCTACTTAGACGACTGGCTACTTAGGCCAGTTGCTACTTAGACGACTGGCTACTTAGGCCAGTTGCTACTTAGACGACTGGCTACTTAGGCCAGTTGCTACTTAGACGACTGGCTACTTAGGCCAGTTGCTACTTAGACGATTGGCTACTTAGGCCAGTTGCTACTTAGACGACTGGCTACTTAGGCGACGGCTACTTAGGCCAGTTGGTACTCCAAAAAAAAGTAGACCAGTTGCTTTTTAGACCAAATGCGACATAGACGAGTTGCGATATATACGAGTTGCTAATTAGACCCCATGACGATTGAGTAGGTATGGGAGGAGCTTAAAACAGCGTCACCTAACGAAACTAGACCTCTACCTACGCTTAAGTACTACGCACCGCAGTGTCAAGATATATTTGTGGGTGAGCGTTGAGGTGAGCTTAAAACAGCGTCATCTAACGAAACTATACCTCCACCTACGCTTAGCTACTATGCACCGCAGTGTCAAGATATATTTGTGGGTGAGCGTTGAGGTGAGCTTAAAACAGCGTCATCTAACGAAACTATACCTCCACCTACGCTTAGCTACTATGCACCGCAGTGTCAAGATATATTTGTGGGTGAGCGTTGAGGTGAGCTTAAAACAGCGTCATCTAACGAAACTATACCTCCACCTACGCTTAGCTACTATGCACCGCAGTGTCAAGATATATTTGTGGGTGAGCGTTGAGGTGAGCTTAAAACAGCGTCATCTAACGAAACTAGACCTCCACCTACGCTTAGCTACTATGCACCGCAGTGTCAAGATATATTTGTGGGTGAACGTTGAGGTGAACTTAAAACAAGTTACAGAATAGGGGGGCAGGTCGCATTTCTCAACCGATTCTCATGAAATTTTGTGAGCAGGTTCGTTAATTATATAGAACTAGCTTTCCGCCTGCGACTTCGTCCGCGTATAATACGGTTCCTCATACAGACTTTAATTTCCTCTTTCATCTTCTTAAAATGTGAGTTTTGGTATACGAACTATCTTACGTTCATCCTCATAAATCGATATAGCCAATATATCCATTTAGGCGAGAAAACGGCACACGTAGACAGACATAGTTTATCATTTACAAAGTGTTGTTAAATACCTAATATTAATTGGAATGTTGGTTAAGTGCGAGTCGGATTGTAGTTTTCCCAAACATTATGAGACCCCCAGCGCTTGATGAAGTCAAAGAGCAAAAGCATTTGGTCTCCATACAAAGTTTCATCCCCTTTTTCGTCCTTAAAAGGAATGAAATTTGACATAAAATGTCTTATTCCGATATAGAAGGTAGGTACATAACTGGAAGGTTTCATATAAATTCGTCCAGTAGTTTTTAAGATTAAGTGAAACGTTCATCCATCCATCCAAACTTTCACGTTTATAATATTAGTAGGGTAGGATTAGTAGGATTCTATTGTTGGGTCATTTTTTGATTTTTTTAAATCTTTTTCAGGGTTCCGTACTTCAAAAGGAAAAAAAACGGAACCCGGCTGATTTGCTCCGAAACTACTGGACCGATTGAGTTGGGTAAACATATGTAAATTGGTGACCCAAAATTGGACGCATAAAGTAAATTAATGGATTCTGAACAAGGGGGCCACTTTTGAGGGGTAAACTGGAAAATTAAAAAGAAAAGTTTCGCAAACTGTATTGGGTTGCTGTAAGCATCTCATGTTTTTTTTAAATAATTTTAGCAAAAACAAATTTGAAGTAATTTAGGAAAAAAGACGAAAATTGACCATTCCCCCCTTATCTTCGAAACTGCTAAGCTTAAAATTCTGAAAAAAATATGGATAATAGTTCCTTGCCTAAAGATTACACCTATAAGAAGTCTGAGTATTCAAAGTAACGGGAAACTTCTCAATATTTTTGTGTATTATATGCGGAACCCTCACCACGCGAGTTGAACTCTACAGCTGACAGACAGACAACTAGACAGCTCTACCCGATTTCTACAGCTGACAGAGCCACTAGTTATTAAAATAGACGACAGATAGGTACAGACAATTATATATTTTGTAAAAAGACAGGCTCGCGAGTTGTACAGCTAACACAGGGTCCGGCAAACTTTCTAACCAAAGAGCCATTTCAGTAAAAAAAAAAATTTTAAGAACCGTAAAGAGCCATTTACACAATCTTGGATCTCACATTTCCTTGAAGCTATCCTTATGAGGGGTCCTCGAAGAGCCGCAAATGACCCTTCAAAGAGCCGCATGCGGCTCGCGAGCCGCGGTTTGCCGACCCCTGAGCTAACAGATCCACTAGGCGTACATTACTGTTCGGTGTGGTGTAGCCTAGTGTTGTAGTGGGTAGTGACCCTGCCTATGAAGCTGACGGTCCTGTGGGTTCGTATAATACATTACTTAGATTTTTTTCTATTATTTTGATAACTGTCACCCATTGACGGCTTGACGTTGACTTTTGGGACACATTGTATACCGTCGCCTAGTACTTACTCGTAGGGCCTGTTCGTGTTTCGCCAATGATTTGTAGGCATGGTTCAGGGCCACCATCACCAACCACCTCAAAAGGAAAAAAACGGAACCTTTATAGGATCACTTTGTTGTCCGTCTGTCTGTCTGTCTGTCAAGACCCTTTATCTCGGTAACGCGTAGAGCTATCGAGTTGAAATTAAAACTATATACTCAGGTCTACAGTATTTTGAAGCTGTGAAAAAAATTAAACTTCAAAGTTAAGAAAAAACGTATGTTTCGATACTCTCAAGGGAATCAAAATATATAGGGTACTTTCCGTTTATCTACAACTATGAAGGCAAGTAATAATTATTGTCTTATACTACAAGTACAGGAAAACATCTGAAAACTATACATTTGTAATTTTGTACGGAACCCTCGGTGGGAGTCCGACTTGCACTTATCCGGTTTTTTTAAGTACTTTTAATTTAATCCGTCAGAACGGTGCATCCGTGTTTACGGTACGGGACCCTAGTTTAAGATAAAAGATATGAAAATTTCACAAATGTTGTATTTGAAATGGAAAAAGTTTGTCACTTTGAAATTAGGTCGAAAAGAGATGAAACTTTTCATTCCTCGACTATACCTATATATAATAAAAGCAAATAGCTTATTGCTATCCCAAAAGTAACCGTCCATTTTAGAGTAGGTACCCCACAAACAATGCAATTTCACAAATACCGCCGACCGTTATGAATTAATACACTTTTAATCCTCCACGACATCATTGTAAACAATAATGTCTGCAAATTAATCAAAGTTCGGAATGATTTAAATATTGATTTAACTCCGGTAAGTAGCGGGGCGGGCGGCGGGCGTGCAAATATTTGCAGAGCACACAGCAATATCGTTGCGCCTCCCGGCGAGACTCACTTCCGGCACAGTACGCACAGGCACAGTACCTATACTGCTGCTCGATCACGTAACGCATTGTACGCGCGTCAGGTAGATCTAAACGTCAATTTTTATATGGAAAAATGACAGTTGGATCTACCTAACGCGCGTTCAAAACGTTACGTGATTATCCCTCTGATTTACTTACACTGGCACGATGATCCAAAGAGGATGGCCTCTGAAAATTATGTCAATGAGAACGCCACTGTTCCCTATTCTGCGCCACACGGATTTTTGGTACCCTAATTAGCTACACTCCTAAAAAAAGTTATTTAGTCCGTCAGTTAGATTATCAAAAAAATATGCGACACGTATTTTATTGTTTGTTAATTAAACAAAAACTGATCAAGATATAGCCCGTTAAAGTTCCGTGTGACGTCACATTATGATACACTTTTTAAGCATAATGTGACGTCACGTGGAACTTTAACGGGTTATATCTTCATCATTTTTAGGGTTCCGTAGCCAAAATGGCAAAAACGGAACCCTTATAGTTTCGTCATGTCCGTCTGTCCGTCTGTCCGTCTGTCCGTCTGTCCGTCTGTCCGTCTGTCCGTATGTCACAGGCATTTTACTCGAAAACTAGTAAGTAAGTAAGTAAGTAAGTAAGTAATAATTTATTTGCAGAAAAAGGGTAAGTTTACATGCCTTCGAGTAAATATACAATTGTTCCACCTTTTTCAGCTGTTGTTAACAGCATGCAAATACATCTTTACCATATGCTCTTTATGGTGGGTGTTAATTATGTTCAGTAGGTAACATTCACAACGAATTTCAATATTTAAAATTAAGTAACTAACACTTTACATTGTAACATTAATAACATTATATTATAACACAACTAAAAACTAAAGATCATAATATAACATTTAGTGATCCAGATATTCTCTGATGTTATAGAAACACTGGTTAAGGAGCCAAGTTCGTAGAGATTGTTTAAACTTTTCGCCCTCAAGGGATTTTATTTCGATCGGTAACTTATTATAAATCATAATGCTCATGTTATATGCATTTCTTTTATACATGTCAGTTACACAGCGTGGTTGTAACAATAGATCTTTATATTGTTTCCTTGGATTAATAGTATACATGTCATAACGCTTTATGAAATATTTTGGGAAGGTCTTAGTAAAGCAGCAAATTTTTAGTATATACATGCACGCTAATGGTAATATGTTAAGCTGTTTGAATAGGGGTTTACAACTGCTTCCCATTCTAGCATTTACTATTGCACGAACACATTTCTTTTGAAGCTTGAACACTCTTTCAACATCTACTGAGTTACCCCATAGGATTAGGCCATAACTGAGAATTGATGCTACATGACCATGGTATGCCATAAGTGCAGAGTCATAAGAAACGCATTGTCTCAGTTTTTTTAATGCAAATATGAACCGGTCTAATCTAGAACATACCGAATTAATCTGTTCCTTCCAATTTAAATAAGAATCAATATGTAAACCTAAGAATTTGATTGTTTTTGTATCTTGTAGTGTAATGTTGTTAATGTTGATATTGAGTTGGTGAGGAACTGCTCTATAAGATTGGAATTGCATATACTGTGTTTTATTTAGATTAATGAGTAGGTTATTATTACTTATCCAATTATTCATATCTGTTAGGGCTTCATTAATGTCGGATTCATATGTGCACTGATTGTCTCCCTTAACAATTATAGTAGTATCATCAGCAAAGAGTATGGTTTTGGGTTTTGTAGCTTTGGGAAGATCATTTATAAAAACTAAAAATAACAATGGGCCTAAGTTACTCCCCTGAGGAACACCGGAAACAACAGGGCGAAGAGGTGACCTGTACACTATTTTGTTTATCTGATTTTTTATTTCTACAAATCTCGAGATTTCAGTACATTGCATCCTATTAGACAAATAAGATTTAAGCCAATCATTCGCCTGGCCTCTTATTCCATAGGCATCTAATTTTAAAAGTAGCTTTGAGTGATCGACTAAGTCAAACGCCTTGGTCATGTCAAGAAATATTGACATGACGGGCGATTTATTATTGTTCGTTTCAGTTATGTATTTAATGAACTCAAAAATGCTAATTCTGTGTTAAGACCTTTTCTAAACCCGTATTGATCAGGATGCAAAATATTATGTCTTGTTAAAAAGTTATCTAGTCGAGCATAAAAAGCCTTTTCCAGTATTTTCGACAGGATGGGGACGATAGTGATTGGCCTGTAATTACCTGGGTCGTCGCGATCCCCTTTTTTAAATAACGGTCTTACTATCGACAACTTGAGTTGTTCAGGGAAATAACCTTGACTAAACGATAAGTTTATAAGATGAGCAATAGGCCTACATAAAAATAATCCGATCAACTTTACTAATTCAGTAGATATACTATCAATGCCTGAAGTTTTGCTGTTGTTTAGTGACTTAATTAGTTTATATACCTCATTGTAATCAATTGGCAATAAGAACATTGTGAATTGACTATTTTCGACATTAATTTTAGCATTATTATTAACAGCATCTTTATCTGTATTACTTGACTCAATGAAATGATTATTGAGAATAGTGCAGATATCACTAGGATCATTATGTATTACGTTATTTATTTTTAAATAGTTAATGTCTGAAGTACTGTCTATATTTGAAAATCGAGAAGCTATAACATTCCAGGTGGCTTTACATTTGTTCTTATTATTAAATATATATTTACTATTGCTTATCTGTTGTGATTTATGAATACATTTTTTTAGTAGTTTGTCATATTCGTTAAAACACATTTTATTAGAATTCGACTTATCTTTGCTATTTCTGATGTTAAAGAGCATTTGACGCTTGACTTGACATGACTTACGGATACCTTTAGATAGCCACTTAACCTGCTTATGTCCACTACTAACTTTAACTTTGATGAGAGGAAAGCATAACTCATAGAACAGTCTCAGTAAGTCATAAAATATATTGAATGCTTCTTGAGCGTTGTTGGAATTTAAGACTTCACTAAAAGAAAGGGCCTTTACGCTGTCATGAAATTTTCTCATGTTATCGCGACTATAGTCTCTTTTAAATTCAAACCAAGTAGTGCAGGACTTAGTCTTATTAATATTCAGTATAAGTGATTGGGCTGTATCATGATCAGATAAGTTAAGCATGTGAGTATCAGATTTTACGTTACGCATATTGCTGGCGATTTGATCAATGCAAGTGTTGATTCTGGTTGGTGACTTTATATGTATTGATAAATTGTGGCTCCTTAGTATACTAACTAGATCTTTAGTAACTGAGTTGTCTTTAAGGGTATCTATATTCCAATCGCCACAAATAACGACTTTTTTCTTTTTATGCTTTAAGGCTAAGTATTGGAATAAGTTCTCAAGCTTGTGTAGAAACAGACCTAAATGCGAACGAGTTTGTTGGGGTATCCTATAAATCGTAATTATTATTAAGTTAATGCTAGTAATTTCAATACCACAACATTCAAAATAGAAGTCTGATGCCAACTTAGGCATAATGTCAATCGACTTTACTTCTAATGATTTTCTAACCAATATCGCTGTACCACCTCTACTTTTCTCTCTGCTATATGATGACGCTAATTTAAAGTTATTTAATTTTATGTTACTTTCAGAACCTTTTTTCACAAATGTTTCACTGAAGCAAAGTACGTCTATATTTTGAAAATTAATTTGGAAGTCACTTAATGTAATTTCCAACATATCTAATTTATTTAACAGACCACATATATTTTGATGAAAGATCATAAATTTATCTCGATATTGGTTACATTGTCCATCAGGAATATTTCTTGGTCGTGCTTTAAAGCCACTAGATTGAGTTGTGACGAAAAAACTTGTTCTCGGCTGACGATCGGGTACTGGTTTTGTCTTCATCTAAGTCGCATTCAGCCTCGTGGAGAGTGATATCTACATTGACTGGTGGCTCGGACCTAGAGCTGATGATGTGACGTTGAAGCAGTTGTAGCTGATACGAAGCGGTGTACAGTGAGCACGCTATTTGGTGAAAGATATTTGTAGTCAGATGCTTCAATATTGTGGGTTTGCTGTTGTTATATATTGGCTTTTGTTCACACGATAAGAATGCGCAATGTTCAAATTGCTCTGCAATTGATTTTAACATGCTATTCAGAGGGCGTTCATTTAAATGACGATTATAAGGAACTTGCGATATAATAATGTTTGCATGGGTTAGTTGTTGAACTGCATAGTATAAATTTGCAAACAGCTTGTTGGGGTTGTTGTCGTTGGACCCAGTAATTATGATCAAAAAGTCATCTTTGCTCAGTGTCGTTCCATTATTCGGTAGGGAACGCAGGACATTCCTCGTGTCTATATAAGGTGTATTTGAATAAAATTTTGAGGATAGGTGTATTTTGTTAGCCGCTACATACTTTTGTAATTAAAATGACTAAAAAAAATTTTTTTAGGGGTGCACTCCATACATAAAACTAAAAGTCAAAATTTTTTTTTTCATTGTGACCCCCCGTATGGCACATCAATCGATAGGCCTTTCAAAATAAATATAAGGTTTCTTAGCATTTTTTTTGATTAAGTGAATAGGGTCGGAGATAATCGCCCCGAAAGTCACTAAAATTCTGTCCCCCCCCCTCTAATTTTTGAACGGTGTATTTTAAAAATATGGAAAAATTCATGGACATAGGGCTTATTAATTTCATTCACCGAAAATTGTTTTGAACAAGATCGGTTCAGAGGTTTTCGAGATATTGCTGAAAAACTGACTTCCTCAAAGAAAAGGACGTATGTGCCGTAAAATTTCTGTGACGATTCGACCTTTTTAATAGGCACGGAACCCTTCGTTTTGCGTGGTCCGACACGCACTTGGCCGGTTTTTTTTGTCTAATTGTTAATCAAAAAAATACGTGTTCAATATTTTATGATAATCTAACTGACGGACTAAATATAATTATATATATTTTTAACCAGGAAAGTACCCAATTAGTGGTGGTGGGTGGTTAAATCAGATACAGTATAGTGAATGGTAAATGTAAATAGTTAACGGCGGCGGCGGTCGCGCGGCATACTGCTGAGATTAGGCCTAATTAGGCTAAAATCTGACATAACTGTATTTGTAGAGATGTAATCGAGAGCCAAAACAATTTGAAGGGTCGTGATGCTTGTTTGATGTCTGTGATTATAATATGACTGTCATGTGTTTTACTTTTAGGCTGGGTGGGGTCAAAGCTAAGCTATAGCGGAAATCGGAGACATATCCATATCTCCCATCCTTAGCTCGCATTCCTTCGTATTAAAAATTCAGCTTCGTCAAACCAGTCTCCATGAGAGCTGAGCTATGAAAATAAAGAATTTTGGTTAATTCTTATCAATTCCCTGGTGGAATATAAGATGGATACCTCAATGCTTGCAATCAAATATCCATATCGTGCGTGGTTTGGATGCAAGTTCCCCTAAAGTACCTAAACGGTAATCAACTTGAAAACTGGTAAACAAGTAAAAACATTCTGGTACCAGACGTACGACATCATCTAACAAAGTGAAGGTACTGTTTATATCTTGGACTGTGACTGTGGGCCCTCGATATGATAATGATGGATCAGATGCTGTATGCTCGGCGCGGCTCAGCTCTTATTGAACTTCGCGTTTAATTACGATTCAGTTTCCACTTTTGTGAAGAGATGAAAAACTTGGATACAGGAGAATATTCACATTGGCAGCAGGGGTTGCCAACTATTTTTGGGCGAGATAAAGTATTTTTCAGCATTAAACAAAAATATTGTAACTGTAAAAAAATATAGTACTTGGCAGAGCAATGTTGCTATTTAGTAAAATTGTATTGAAATTTGGAAATTTTGTAAAGGCCCCCAAAATATTGTAGTTTTGCGTACTAAGGTTTATATTTCTTCAACAGAATCCTTAAGTTGGCTCATTTTACGCAAAGGATACATTCCTTTATTTTTAAAAAGAAACAACAGTATAATAAAATACCGAGTGTTTGTTTTTTTTAATTTTAGTTGTTTCGAGTCCCGAGCGAGGCAAGCGAGTTTTAGAAAATCTTTGAATGCAGTTTTTTTTCTTTTTAAAAATAAAGGAATGTCTCCTTTAAGTAAAATGAGACAACTTAGGGATTTAAGGTAGTTTCCCTCCAAGGCCCGACTTATTTTTTCACCTTTCAAAGTAAAAATAGTCAAATTGCAGTACAACACTATATAATATATAGTACGTTTGGCAACCCTTTTGGCGGGGGTAAAACTTCATGTAGGTATTTTTAACATTATTTATTAAGAAAGAACGAAAAAACATAATTCATTTATTTCATTTTTACTTTTTATTGTGTTTTCAGTAGATTAACGCTGTGCCTTCAACAGTGGTGGGTGGTACACATGCAATGCATGACTGTTCATGGTGTTCGTCAGTTTGGCCAAATTCTGTTGTAGACTTTAGGCCTAATTCAACGAACAAGCGAAGCGAATTAAGTTCTCCGTTTTTACAAAGTGTGCCATTTCGATAGTGTTTAATTTTCTGTTTATTTTATTTTATTGTACAGGAAGGGAAATTGTGTATTGTGTGGTATTCACGTACCATCGTAGAATCCTATCGCAATAAGGTGACATATCACTCGAGTTTGAGTCACGTGAATACATTTCCCTTACTGTACAGTCGACGTCAAATAACATTTTTCGCTTTATTACAAAGCAATAAGCTACAAAAGTGTAAACATTGCCTGTAGGTGTCCAGTGTTATGGTCGTCGAAACTTAATGGATTTTTTTGACATGTACCTATGTAAATTCTGGCATTTTTATGGCTTCTTGTCTTAGTTACTCAGTACACCGGAACCACAATGTGACGCACTTCCATAGTAACATTCAGATGGGGACAAAAAAATGAACGCTATAACTAAGGATAAGGATGGAACACATTTTTTTTGCTTGAAAAGTGCGCCTTTGTGCTGAATGTATAAGCTGCACAAAATGCCACTTTATGCTCTAAAGTGCACTAACTATTTTTTAAAGACTAAGATACCAGGCCATCCACTCTTTATCAGCCACACGCACAATAAATAAAAATAAAACATAGAATAAAGTTGTTATTTTATTTGACATGTGTTCCTCCGTGTGGTCTATTACTAAATAAATAAAAACAGAAAAAATAGAAGTGAGTTATTATTTAAAAGCGTATCAAAATATGAAATGAGTTGGCAGTATGAACTATAAACCTAAGTCTAATAACACACGGGTCAAAAATTAAACATAAAATTGTTGTACGATAATTTTACATGATAACGTCATAAGAAAACATTGATGAAAAATTGCGTAACACGTATTTACTAATTTATCGTTACGAATACTCCTATTAAGTTTCAGATAAAATAGTTGATCTAATCTTGTTTCCCCATACAAACTTTGGACCCCCATTTCACCCCCTTAGAGGTGAATTATGAAAAATGAGCTAGTATTTTATTCAATTTTGCAATATTTGTTATTTTCTCGCTCAATGGTGCTGGTACAGTCGAGTTCTCCAAAATCTATACAGACAACCTTTCAAAAATATCTACACATGTGTCTTATGTTAGTAATAATAAAGCCTGTGTACAGATATTTTTGAAAGGTTGTCTGTATAGATATTGGAGAACTTGACTGTACAGATTATATAGAGCTGTCACCGAACCAACATAAGTACCTCTATGTCAAATTTTAGCGCAATCAGATACCAGCAAGTGGCTGGAAAATGGTTGACATTATACATACAAACAGTGCAAGTTAAATAATAATTTGCATAATTTTGCCTTCCCTTCTACAATAGTTGGCTAAAACAGTGTAAAAGGATCAGTCAAAGCCATATAACAAGTCTCAGCTGAGCGCGTTCTAATTACTCTGGTAATGCAATCTCATTGTCGCCCCTTACGTCACTTTTAATGAGGATCCCTAATGCTTTCTGGCATGCGATTCACAACTTCACCGCTCATCACCAAACTAATTGAATCCCAAGGTCGTATCAACTATATGTGATCAGGGATCGGGCTTACACTGGTAAGCATGAAGCGAGTTGATGGTAATCGTTGTGAATGGCACTGATCAAATTTTAACTTTGCTTTCATCCAACGGTTCGGTATCGGAGATGGTTCCACGCAAGCAAACAAATTATGCTCATTAATTTGCGTCATGAGCCGAGTGATTATATAATAAGTTACCGGCTTGTTTAAGAATGATGTAAATCTGTAAAGACAGGCAGACTAGGTAAAATGATATTGAATAAACTAGTAACGATAACACAAATAAATATTCAATAGCGATTTATATTTAGTGTGTACCTAACCCTTTGGACGCCCAGAACATCTAACGGTATTGCGTGTTGTCGTAACCGCGGCGAAACGACTATATATAGGTGTTATGGTACTTATGGTCTACGCATATTCACACGATTTGCTGTTTTGGCCTTCTGGCCATGTCACGCGTACTCAGCGCTGAGCAAAAGGGTCCTGCGTGGCCCGGCTCACAGAAAATCACACAAAAAAAAACAATTCACACTCTTAGTGTACGGCCTGAGTGCAGCGTCCATATAAATTGCATTTTTTTTATATGGGGGTCGTTCTTCTTTTTTACCGACAATGAACCGAGGTTTTTCTGTTTTTTTGATTTTTGAACTATCGAAAATTGTGGTTTTGAAGTGCGATTTAAAAAAAATGCATAAGTTTCTTCATTAGAACTAATTAAAGTTTCCTTTCTGGCCAATATAAATATTTATTTACGGTTGGTTTCTAAAAAAAACATGTGACAAAGTGAACTCTTTCAGTGGGGACCACATTTTGGTTTACCACTCTGTCACGGCATTCTACGAAAAAAAAACATGAAAAAAAATGCTAGTTAGAGAAAGTGAAATATTAAATATCACTAATTAATAAAATAATATGGACGTTCATTCGAACATTATAAAACCGTAAACATCATTACTCAAATGAGATGCCGTAATAAGACGAAGGACAGGCTATTGTCGGTCGAAAAGAAGAACGACCCATGGACGCTCTACGATCCGCTCGCAGCGAAGCGTGCACTCAGGCCGTACACTTACGGAAAGAAGTTGGCGTGTTCGTGTCATGTTCATACGAGTAGGTACGTGAACAATGGCGTCCAAAAGGTTAAGTTTCCCCATCAATATCTAGACATTACCAGCACAAAATCAGATTATTGTAAAAAGTAGGATCAGCATAAACGAGGGTGGGAAGGGGTGGACATCGTTACAAAGAGATCATCCTAAGCTGGCAAGTTTCGCGCCACCAACTTGGTAATGAAGACTTATGGCTCTGTCTCGACGCGACTGCCATCTCACTTATTGGAGGGGATGACGACAGTGACGTAATTTTAATTGATACCTACTCAGCAGAAATTGCTAAAATACTTAGAATTTATATTCAGCAAAGTTGATTATTTCTACTTTATTTTTAATATTTGAAAGATTTGCAAGAATTAGAAGGAGAAAGATATTAAAATTATTTAGAAATCTAAGTCCTCAAATGATGAATGGTGAATTTTTACTACTGCAAAACATGTATACTTACTGTATCAAAATCAAATAAGGAGCAAGAACATAATGCGTTTACTTACATTATAATTATATGAAGCCCGAATTATTTAAAGAAATGCCTAATACCTACTGAAAATAAATTAAAATTTATGGGCAACATTGAAAATATCGATGTTTTTTACTGAAAACACTTAGACCTAATTACTTTACATGAGATTCAAATTCAAGAAGACGTGATTCACACATTGCACGTAGAACCGATGGCCGTTGGGACGGAAAGGTTCTCGAGTGGCGACCATGTAATACCGGAAGGCGCGACGCGGATAGGGTCCCTACAAGGTGGACTGATGACCTGGTATAGGTCGCGGGAGTCCGCTGGATGCGGGTGGTCACTTTGGTACTCTTTGGGGGAGGCCTATGTCCAGTAGTGGACGTCTTTTGGCTGTTTAAGATGATGATTCAACTTAAGAATAAAGCTACCTACTTATCTATAACAGATATCTGCCCTGATAATTGTACTTGCAGTAATCGACATTTTTGGGATTTTCACTTTTTTGCAGAAATGACATCCCAAGAGCCTAATCTATACATAAAAAAATTAATTTCAGTTTTTTTTTAATTAGAAACATGTTTTTTTTCTAACCAGAAACGCAGTACTTGCACAAAAATATTACTTTTGCTAACAAGATCTGCAGCATTCAGCATGTGCTAGAAGTTTGTGCAGTACTTGCTACGTTTACTGCAGATTCATTAGGAATACACTTTTTTGCAACGAATACTAACTAAAGCCAAACGCAGTATTCAACATTACTGCATTTGAGTGTACCGAGAATAATAAAGAACTCCTCTTGCGATGCTAAAACTAAACGCAGTATTCTACTGTGCTGCGTTTACGAGTAGCGAGAGTAACAAAAAGCTTCGCATGCGTCGAAGCCGCACGGTACAGTGCCGCGATTTGTGCTAGCAAATCAGAGCGTCGACGTCATTCGCGGACGAGATAAAGTGAATTTTATAGACTGATTATAATTACTAATTAAAATTAAGTCCTTCTTGGTTGTGATGTAATATAGAGTTTTTGGGTTCGATATTATAATTAAGAATTGTAGACCAATAGATTTAGGAAGTTGGCTACATTAACTTAGGTATTTTAGTTCAGTTATTACGATAATAAAAACATTTTTCTAATACTTACCTAAAATCTGTTTTATTTCATCTCTTCGTCACTTAAAATATTTGCCAGAAGAAGCCTTAACAACACTTTTAACTAGTACTAAGCATAAAAATAGGGCATGATTGCGAACTAGAAACGCAGTATTGAACACGTGCTAGGTGATTTTGCAGTAATGAACACAAATACTGCATTTATCCTTAGTAATACTGTAATGCCCACAAGCCCAGATAGTTGATGAAAATGCAGTACTGCGCATTTTGTCCAAATAAGGCAGTAAAGTAAAGGAAAAAATATGTCAATAGAAAGCTTGATTTTTTTAAGTATTATTCAGTACACTTCAAAAGTTATACCACATAGATTTGTTGTATAGATATCACAAAATATGTTTACCGCGTTTATCTCGAAACCGCCATTTTGCAAGTACTGCATTTGCGATTACCAGGGCAGATATTCATTCTGTAAATAACCTAGTGACACACGTCTAAGTGAGGGATAAGGTAAACTCCTTAGCGGTTTAAACCCCCTCCGAGCGTAATGTGCATACGGCTAGCTGCGATTCATCAAGGCCCATTCACGACGATCTCTGGATTCAGATGTGGTTTAAGTATATAGGGAGACGAATTGTTTTATCGATAAAAAGTACTCCCTTACAGTAATGTGTCGCATAGCATGACAGAATGTTTGTGCCGTCGTTTCAATTATTTATAATTTTTTGTTAAAATATTGAGTGGAAGGTTCGTAGATTTTATCAGCAGAACGTAAAAGAGGTGTTACTGTCACGAGTATATATTGAAGTAATTAACTAGGTAAACAATAAACATTCAAATAATATGTCAAATAGAATATCTCATCATTCACCTAAACGAGCCCGGGGCCCGCTTTGGCAAATATAATACCTATGCCTAACTAGCTTCCGCCCGCAACTTCGTCTGCATAAACCCGGGATGAAAACTATCCTATATTTTAATCCAGGCTATAAACTATCTTGGTGCAAAATTTCATCCAAATCGGTTGAGCCGTTTAAGCGTGATCGAGTAACAATCATCCAAACATCTAAACATCTAAACATCTAAACATCTAAACATCCAAACATCGAAACTTTCGAATTAATAATATTAGTAGGATACTAGTAGGATGCCTAATGCCTATAATTATAACAGACTTTCTTTGCGTGGAACTCATTTATATCGTAGCTCCATACAACAAACTTACCCCTATTTAACCCGCTTAGGGGTGGGTTTTTTTGTTGCCCAAAACCCTAAAATTACTTTTCTTTTATTGTAGTAATAAGGAGTAGTTTCAAGTCTCTCACTAAAAATTTTACTTCATCTACATACAAACTTTCAACCCCTTTTTTACCCCCTTGAGGGTGAAATTTTCAAAAATCCCTTCTCAGTGAGTACTAACGTTATATAAACTACCTATATTGTGAAAAAATCAGCTTTCTAGGTTCAACAGTTTGGGCTGGGCGTTGCTTTAAGTGAGTGAGTCAGTCAGTCAGTCAGGATTTTTACGTTTATATATATATATATATATATATATATATATATATAGATATATATAGATAAAAAGGATTTAGAAATCCCCATTAAAAATCATAACATAAAATATCGCGTGCTACGTATACAAAAAAAAAGTTGAATTGAGAACTCCCACTATTTTTAACTGGATCGGAAAAGACAGAACACCCATGATTCCCATCACTGGCTTGTAGAGATTTAGCCGCCGCTGTCGACGCCGTGGATTACGGTGATTTCCCGAGAGGGCCGGACCGAAAAGACACCTCACTGCATCCACGTTATTACTTTCCCATACACCACCCCCTGCACAAAAGGACGTAACGTCGACTAAAACCCCTCTCAAGCAAATTCAACCTTAAATGCAACGAAATAGAACGCTGGTGATTGCAAATGTTAAGTTTGACGCTAGTCAGCGCTAATCATTTCGGGATATCGTAATTATTTTTGGGCGTAACTGATTACTAACGAGTGATGTTTGACTTACGATATTAGAGATGTTATTGGTATTGACGGTAGGTTTTATAATTATATAATAATAAATAAATAATAATAATAAATATTACGAGACAATCTTACACAAACACATATAACATTGGAATCCAATTAAAGAGCAGAAATCATTATGATGTGTTATTATTATGCCTATGACGTATGTGAAGTCCCCAATCCGCACTGGGCCAGCGTGGGGACTACTGCCCATTCTCTCTCATTCATGAGAGGAGGCCTGTGCCCAACAGTGGGACGTATAAAGGCTGATGATGATTATTACGCCTTAGGTAATTGTACGAACCCTTTTTTCTTCCTCCTAATCTCAGCTAATGCTGCTTGTTAATGCAAGTTTCTTTAACAGAACGGGGTCTACCTAGCCTCAAGAATCGGCAAAAGCACTTATTTTTGTGGAAATGATGCCGGACCTTTCCACTCAAATGGGAACTAGACCTATCTAGTGAGTGGGTAACAGAGGCGTGACGTAAGACATATCTATAGCCAGGTTGAAGCTAATTTTACTCACTTTTTTGCTGGTGCGGTAATCGCGATCTGTGAGCTTCACTAATACCTATATGGGGTATCCCATGTCGACATTTTCGATTCATCTGAAAGCCTCTTTAACTACTTAACCTTAACTGCTTGTCACAAACATCATGTGTACAGACGTCAGACATTAACCAGGATCAGTATCTTAACCACATTCCAAAGCCCGCAAGCGAGCAGTGACAAAATTAAATCGGCCAATTTTTGTGCACACCGTTACAAACGTGGATGCAATCATGAAACGCTATTGTAATGATTAATCTAAGATAAGAAATTAATTCGCAAAAATTTCTAAATAAAGAGTAATAAAAATTCAAGATTATAATTAACATTAACTAAGATAAATTAAAACTAAGTTAAATCTAAAAAAGGCCCTCGAGGCATTGTACCGAGGATGCTGGCGGCATTTCCTCGCTGAATTGCAATGCTGATGCGTTGCGCGAGAAAGCCGCCAGCTCTTCGGTCACCAGTTGCATCGACCAGACGTTTCGCGATTTCTGCAAATAACTTATGCGCACTGGGACCCCACGGACCGAGGGTCTCGACGCCAAAGGGTACAAAATCGTATGTTGGGCACAGGCCTCCTCTCATGAAGATTAATAGATTCTAATAAAGCTTAATTTACACACATGGTAGCGACATCCACGGCACACAAAAATGAGAATAGCTTTACTTGTCACTGCGGATTTCCTTAGAGATAACATATCACCAAATATAGGTAGGTATTACCAAACAAATACTCTCTGTAAATTTTCATCCATCAATATGGCCGAGCGATTTTATCATTAATGTTTGCGATGAAAATAAAAACATCAATGTCCACCCTCCGCGACAATGCGTCGCGAGGCGACTTCCTCAGGAAGCGCCGTAACGAGCCTGTTGTTCCGCCCCCAGCCCCCAACCCCCCCCCTGTGATTTTTCCGAACCCCATGAAGATTATATTCACATTCTGATCTCAATGCCATGGCGATGAATACGGCTCGTAATAATTTGCCGCCGGGTAAACAGACTTTCAGCTAACGAGTATTAATAACGCGTGGGTTTTGAAATGGATGCCTATTTTAAGGAATATACCCTGTTGACTTATGCTTGCCACATTACCATTGTACCAATCAAACGAACGAGCGAAGCGAACGACGTTAAATCCGTTTGAGCTTGGGCCAAAATGATTTTGTGAGCAACTTTAATAATTATATAGTTTTTTTTGTCGATACAGTTTTTGGAAAGTAAAAAAAAAACCATGAAAAACAATCGCAAGTTCTACAGCTCACAGCCTACTAGTATAATATGTGTTAAACCATTCAAGGCCAGTGACTCAACATATGAGTCATGCCTCTACATGCGATTTCCGCGGCAGAGCGGAAAAACGCTGCTACGCGCTACGGCGTTAGTGATGCGTGGCCTCGAATGGGTTAACTTACTTACTTGGGGTTGCAGTTTAAAACCTCTCCACGCGACCCTCAGCGTCGACTGACAACCTGTCCTATGATTATCCTAACGGTTCGAAAAGTTAAGTAATCACCCCTCCGGTCACCGATTGTGACATTTCCTGTCTTGCAATGTTATGATTTGATATCTATATAATAACCTTCATAGTGGCAACACCTATACAAACTCGTTATATATACTTTTAATCGTCTGTGTCAACGTTCTGTAATATTTGAATTCTTATTAAGAATAAATTACTTCGATTCTGTTCTCCATACAATGTGGTTGTTTTACTGAAATCATAATAGGTTATGTCCCCAGTTACATATTTTATTCTCGCATTGAGACTTGCATTTAGTGCTGTAAAAGTTTGTGCAGATTGAGAATTTGCTGCGCCAGAAATTTCAGTAAAAATGACGTCGAATTACGTTGTTAGCGTGCCTAAATTAAAAGGACGGGAGAACTACGCAGAATGGGCTTTCGCCGCGGAGAATTTTCTTGTTCTGGAGGGGACTTCTGAGTGCATCAAGAGTACCGGAATTAAGCCAGAAGAAGCCGCAGCTGATGCGAAAACTAAAGCCAAATTAATCTTAACGATTGACTCGTCGCTTTACGTCCACATCAAGGAAGTAAAGAGTACAAAGGAGCTATGGCTTAAGCTCAAGCAATTGTTTGATGACTCAGGATTCACCAGGAGAATCAGTTTATTGAGGAATCTGATTTCAATTCGGCTAGAAAATTGTACGTCTATGACGTCTTACGTGACGCAGATAATAGAAACGAGCCAGAAATTAAGTGGAACGGGCTTTTGTATCAACGATGAGTGGGTCGGATCGCTACTTTTGGCAGGATTATCCGACAAATATTCACCGATGATTATGGCGATCGAGCATTCGGGGATCGCAATATCGGCAGACGCCATTAAGACCAAATTGATGGATTTGGAAGAAGACTGCGATCAAGTTAGTGGAGCTTTTGGGAGTTTCGGAAAAAATAAGTATGGCAACACCAGCGGAAACAGTAGAAATGGAAACAATGGAAGCATGTCAATGTCAGAAGTAAAACAAAAGCTTGTCAGTGTCAAATGCTATAAGTGCAAAAAGCCGGGTCATTATCGTAATCAATGCACAGAAGATAATAATGATAAAAATACCCGTGAACGTCAATCAACAAATGCGTTCAGTGCCGTATTTCTAAATGGCAAATTCGGAAAAAATGATTGGTATCTCGATTCTGGTGCAAGTCGACATCTTACGGCGAATCCAGAATGGATTACGAACCCGTCGCACAAGCATTCGATCAAGGAAATTGTTGTCGCGAACAAAGAAAAAGTGCCCGTGCAGTGTTCTGGCGACGTGATGATTACGACATTGACAGATGACTGTGAGTACGAAGTCGTTGTCGAAGACGTGTTGTGTGTTCCAAACCTGACCACAAACCTTCTTTCTGTGAGTCAGTTGATCAAGAAAGGCAACAGTGTCAAGTTTACAATAAATAGCTGTCAGATTCGCAACAAAGCTGGTGAGATGGTTGCCGAAGCATACTTATCTAACGGTGTTTACAAGTTACGTATTCCAGAAGCGTTGTTGGCTACAGCGGTTACGTCAAGTGAAACATGGCACCGGAGACTTGGCCATGTTAATAGCAATTATTTGAATAAAATTCAGAATGCCGTGGAAGGCTTGACACTTGACAGAAAGACAGATATTTCAAAGTCGTCATGTATAGTGTGCTGTGAGGGCAAACAAAGCCGCTTACCATTTCCACAGAATGGCAACAGGAGTGAAGAGCTACTGCATATAGCACATACAGAAGTATGTGGACCATTTCAAGAGAAGGCGGAGAAAGGTGTACTCGTTGGATATCCAGAAGACATCAAAGGCTATCATATTTATAATCCACGCACAAAAGACATCAAAACCAGCCGAGATGTGGTAGTAATAGAAAAACCTGTACCAGCGGAAAGTGCAGTTCCAATTGAGGAGACAACACACTCGGAGAAGGTTACTGTTCAGATGCCTGTGGATTCAGCGGGGGATGTATCTGAGGATACCGAGAAGCCGGAAGACGAGGAAGAGGAAGACACTTCAGGCAGCAGCATGGGAAGTGTCATAGATGTCAATGAGGCGAGGAACGGTTCCCAGAGGCAAAGGCGGCCACCAAACAGGTATGGTTTTTCGAACATTTGTATTGGAATACAGAATACCGAAGATACCAGTGAACTTTCGCTTCAAGAAGCGCTGAAAGGGCCGGAGAGAGCTCAATGGCTGGAGGCTGTTTGTGATGAATTGCAGTCCTTTGAGGACAAGGCCTGGGAACTTGCTGATGCGCCGAGGGACAGCACCATAGTACAATGCAAGTGGGTATTATGTAAAAAGTATGATAGTGACAATGCCGTGGGGTTCCGTGCTAGACTTGTTACTAAGGGTTTCACCCAAACTTATTCACCTGTTGTAAGGCACACAACCCTGTGGCTATTGTTTGCATTACTCTTGTTATATATGTTATATCTTATATAGTATAGTTATGACAAAACAGTATTCTTGAACCTGACTGTTTTGATACCTCAGGTAGTTCCAAGAAAGTGTTGAATTGTGGAAAATAAGTTAAAAGTAATTGGGCAGAGTGTATATTTCAGAAGCTTGTAAAGAAGCTGTGTACTTGCGAAACCTACAGTTTGAGATTACTAACAAGATGTATACTTTGAGTTTGTTTAATGACAATCAGAGTGCACTGAAGCTGTCGTCAAATCTAGTGTTTCATAAGAGATTGAAACATATAAATGTAAAATACCATTTTACTAGGGAGTGTGTTTCAAATGGTGTAGTTAATTTACAGTATTTGCCAACAGCTGTTATGCCTGCTGATTTACTCACTAAGAGTTTATGTGCAAAGAAACATTATGGCTTCATATGGTTTCATGGATTCTTTAGATATGGTTAGCACATAAAGTGTTGCACTAATGTAGTGATTATTAGATATAGTGGGGGTGTTATGATTTGATATCTATATAATAACCTTCATAGTGGCAACACCTATACAAACTCGTTATATATACTTTTAATCGTCTGTGTCAACGTTCTGTAATATTTGAATTCTTATTAAGAATAAATTACTTCGATTCTGTTCTCCATACAATGTGGTTGTTTTACTGAAATCATAATATGCAATAAATGTGGTTGAATAAGCATGTGTATTTCTGCTAAAATCCATCCTCTTGCCTTCTTGGTTCAGGATTTATCAAGTGTCCTTTATAGGGGCACAATCTAAATTTTAATGTAAAAAACATTGACGTATAACCCTGAATCTTATTCCATGCTCGGATATAGGCCTCGTCGTTACAAATCACGTTTTAAAAATAATTTGGTACAAACATCTTAGCAGGACCTTATTCGATGTCAATACGACTTTATAATAATTTTCCACACGAAATAAAAACCAGAAAAGCAATAAAATATTCATCAAAAAACTAAATAAATATTTGATAAAAAAACGTATTACACTGTTCGTGAATATCTAAACCCATCATTCTTTTGTTGATAGATTATGCGGGTCTCTAGTCAAAATATTTAAAATTATCTCCAATCAAATTATTTTTACCAGATTATTTAATACTTTTTTCACCTCACTAGCTCGGAAAGACCTTTTTTATTCTTTAAAAACAGATAGCAAAACTGCATTTTATCCACATGTGTGCAAAGAATATTTGAAATCCGAACGTGTTATTAGTTACTTTTGCTGTCCGTCTTTCACGGCAAAACGGGGCGACGAATTGACGTGATTTTTTAAGTGGAGATAGTTGAAGGGATGAAGAGTGACATAGGCTACTTTTTATCTCTTTCTAACCCCCCACTTCCCTAAAATGGCGTGTGGAAGTTTGTATGGAGCATTCCGCAATTTTCAAGGTAGAAAGCTAAAAATTGGTATGTGGACTATTTATGACTAACAAAAAAAATCGTGCATCATTTTTTTTGGAAGACTGCACCTAACCCCTTAAAAGAGGGGGTGAAGTTTTATATGGGGGTCCAGATAGGTAGAGTCAATATGTAGAATCGATATGTAAAGTCCATATGTAGAGTCCATATGTAGAGTCGATATGTAGAGTCGATATGTAGAGTCGATATGTAAAGTCGATATGTAGAGTCGATATGTAGAGTCTATGTAGAGTCGATATGTAGAGTCTATGTAGAGTCGATATGTAGAGTCGATATGTAGAGTCCATTTGTAGTCAATATGTAGAGTCGATATGTAGAGTCGATATGTAGAGTCGATATGAAGAGTCAATATGTAGAGTCTATGTAGAGTCGATATGTAGAGTCGATATGTAGAGTCCATTTGTAGTCAATATGTAGAGTCGATATTATAGTCGATATGTAGAGTCGATATGTAGAGTCGATATGTAGAGTCTATGCAGAGTCGATATGTAGAGTCGATGTGTAGAGTCGATATGTAGAGTCGATATGTAGAGTCCATTTGTAGTCGATATGTAGAGTCGATATGTATAGTCGATATGTAGAGTCGATATGTAGAGTCCATTTGTAGTCAATATGTAGAGTCGATATGTAGAGTCGATATGTAGAGTCTATGTAGAGTCGATATGTAGAGTCTATGTAGAGTCGATATGTAGAGTCCATTTGTAGTCAATATGTAGAGTCGATATGTATTCAATATGTAGAGTCGATATTATAGTCGATATGTAGAGTCGATATGTAGAGTCGATATGTAGAGTCTATGCAGAGTCAATATGTAGAGTCTATGCAGAGTCGATATGTAGAGTCGATGTGTAGTCGATATGTAGAGTCCATTTGTAGAGTCGATATTATAGTCGATATGTAGAGTCGATATGTATAGTCGATATGTAGAGTCGATATGTAGAGTCGATATGTAGAGTCTATGTAATATTTACTAGTTAAAATAAAGGCTGATTATACATATTTCAGTTGTTTTTCTTATGTAGTACTTTCCTCAGTTTAGTGAGGTGAAAAGATTTGTGTTACACACGGGTGCAAGTTATTTTGACGTCTCGTGTGTTGCAACACTCGCTTTGCTCAGGATTCTATTTTTGAACCACTCGCTACGCTCAGGATTCTATTTTCGAACCACTCGCTTCGCTCGTGGTTCAACCATAGAATCCATTCGCTAGCTCGTGGTTCAACACTAGAATCCATTCGCTGGCTCGTGTTTCAATTCCACACTCGCGGTTAAAATATAACTTTGCACCCTTGTATAACAAATAACTATTAACAATGTTTTATCTGATTTTTTATATTACAAGATTATTTTACGAAGTTAGTTTTAGTCATTTAATTTAAATTAATATTTTACAACATTATTTTAATAAGTTATTTTTATTCATTTACACGTAATTCATTTTATTAGCGAGAATTTATGTTATCCCAACTAAAAATGGTTTTTACGAAATTATCCTACCACTTTACAATGTTTGTTATTTTAGCATGTGTTTGTTTAATAATTATATTTAAATTAATTAATTTTATTATCACGCTACTTGCTACGCCCCAACAGGGCCCTTGTACTGTACTTAGCATTAAATTGCATGTGTTTATTGTACATGGTTGCAAATAAATGTATTGAATTGAATTGTGGACTAATTTTATTTGGTTAGGGTTAAAGTAAAGTGCCAAATGAGTTACTACTTACGCATTACTTTACAACATTTGTATAGCTGTATACAGTTGTCATTTTAGATTTAGTAAATTAATTACACATTTAAGTCCATAAACAATAGTAGCATGTGCCTGGCTTCCTTCAAAGCGATGTTTCTGTGCCCACGTCAGCCTTCAAACCAAAGCCTCTTACAGTTTAAGCTTCTCTAATTGCTGCCTTTGAGTGAGCTGAATCGCTAGTGATTGCATCGTTAACGTTTTATTTTGCACTAATGTAGCATTGGTAGGCACTATATGCGAAGTTGAGAGAGAGACTGACTAAATGCAGGTTGCACCAACTTACGATTACAGACCGATCGACTTTCAATATGGCGCCGGCAGCTGTCATGCCATCGAAACAAGTCAAACTTTCCATGCAGTCAGATTTTAACGAGCACTGCTTACGATTACAGAAGGGTTGATGCAACTTACTCTAAGAGAGTAAGGGCGGGTTGCATCAACTTACGATTACAGATTGATCAACGTTTAATATGGCGCTGGCAGCTGTCATTCCATAGAAACTTGTCAAACTTTCCATACATTCAGATTTTAACGAACACCGCTTACGATTACAGAAGGGTTGATGCAACTTACCCTAAAAGAGTAAGGGCGGGTTGCATCAACTTACGATTACAGATTGATCAACGTTAAATATGGCGGCGGCAGCTGTCATTCCATAGAAACTTGTCAAACTTTCCATACATTCAGATTATAATGAACACTGCTTACGATAACAGAAGGATTGATGCAACTTACCCTAAGAGAGTAAGGCCGGGTTGCATCAACTTACGATTACAGATTGATCAACGTTAAATATGGCACCGGCAGCTGTCATTCCATAGAAACTTGTCAAACTTTCCATACATTCAGATTTTAACGAACACCGCTTACGATTACAGAAGGGTTAATGCAACTTACCCTAAGAGAGTAAGGGCGGGTTGCATCAACTTACGATTACAGATTGATCAACGTTAAATATGGCGGCGGCAGCTGTCATTCCATAGAAACTTGTCAAACTTTCCATACATTCAGATTATAATGAACACTGCTTACGATTACAGAAGGATTGATGCAACTTACCCTAAGAGAGTAAGGCCGGGTTGCATCAACTTACGATTATAGATTGATCAACGTCAAATATGGCACCGGCAGCTGTCATTCCATAGAAACTTGTCAAACTTTCCATACATTCAGAGTTTAACGAACACCGCTTACGATTACAGGCGGTTTGGTGCAACCCATCCTAAGTTTGAAATGGTGGAAACGATGAAACACATACTCTTCACATGACGCCCTCGGTCCTTAAGTCCGGTGGCTGGCCAGGCCTAAGTTTGTTAGTCACATTCGATCCCAATTTGTATCGCGCTCGCTTAGCCACGCGCGCTGTGCTTGGTGTCAAAACGAGCGTGCGAAAAATTCAAAATGAATGAAGTGTAAAAGTGATAAACCGTTTTTAGTCCCAGGTTAAGATCGTGGGTAAGGTAAACGTCATGGTCCTCGACACTTTATGTCAAAGCAACATGGATTCAAATGAAGAAAAATCCAATTAGTTCAAATTTAACCCATATTGCTTTGACGTTTACAGGACGTTTACATTACTCGCTCTTTGAGTATTTTATGTTCATTCACCTACAATGATGGATGGTGGAATGAGACGCAAATACACGAAGATTCCGTCTCGAAGTAAAGTGTATCAAGCCAGGCCCCTGGAACGTATGATAAGATAAGAAGAATATAATATTGTTCAACGGCCTCCTCGTCTAGATATAATAAATGTAAATGAACTGTAGGGGTCAATCTATACCAGATTATTATTCGACTTATTACAGGATCGTCGATTAAGCGTCTATACTTTTAAAAAGCTCTTTTAAATATGCAAACAACGATATATTGTATAACGTTAACGATATATCTCTGTTGTGGAGGCCTATATCCAGCAGTGGATATAGGCCTCCCTCACAGAGTGCCACAATGACCGGTCCTGCGCCACCCGCGTGCAGCAGCACATTGTTTTGGATGTTTTCTATGTATTACTTATATTATAAAATATGTAAGTACATTATTTATATCTACGTATTAAATAAATAAAAAATAAAATAAAATAAAATAAAAATATTTTATTTCAGACCGGTTGATCCATAGAATATAAATATACCGTCGTCTGGTACCCATAACTAAAGTCTAAACCGGTAAAGATATAGGCATGAAATTTGGAACATATATTCTTTACAGGACGTGTAATAAGAAAGGATATTTCGAAATTCAACCCTTAAGGGGGTAAAATAGGGGTTGAACCGTTGTATGGAAATCGTTCATTTGGAAAGTTATAGACTTGAATCTTTGTATGAAGGTTTCTTACTAAAAAGCAAAACAAATAATTAACGTTATTATAAAAAATCATCCCCTAAGTAGGTTAAAAAAAGTTGAAAGTTTGTATGGGAAACATGTTGTTTTTAAAGTTAGACGTTTAAAACTTTCAAAAACATTGATAAGAGCATTTTTTCTAGTTCATCCCTTGAAGGGGTTAAGAGAGCGGTTAAAAGTTCACATTTTAAACTTGCCCCTGAAGGGGTGAGTTGTACCGAGAAGACGTTCATTTAAAACTTAGAAATTTGTAAGTTCGTATATGACGACGAAGGGTTATTCATAGCGGAAGTAAGTAGTAGTGAGTGAGTAGGCCATTGTCGGCGTAACAATTCAACTATTATTGCAAAAATTACACTTACTACGCGGCCGAGGCCGCGGCCAAAAGCTAGTCTAGTTATATTTACTGCTTCTCGCATCAGCCAGTATCTTACTACTACAGGTACAATTTTGTCAACTGTAGACAGATGCTTTCCGTCTTTTGGTAATAACACTAATGATGATTACATCGCGATTGGAAATGGTAAATTTGCAAGGTATTCTACGAGTATAACGATAAATAAATCAATTGATTACATACTGTACTGACTGACGAACCACGGGTAGGCAGAGTTGCCTTGTTGATGGTGTAGTATAGCCGACAAGTCCCGCTAACTACCTAACTTATATTTTACCGTCAAATACAAACGTTAATTGCCTGTTTTAGATCTAGAAAAAGCAATTATATTACGTTAGCGTCATAAATATTGTAAAAGTATAAAATATTAATTAATTAATTGTGAATTCGGAAATAGGAGTAAAAAAGTTATAGGTAGCAAAGGTATAGGAGTTGGAAAGTAATATTTTTATTAATTATGGAAATGGCGAAAGCCACCCGCAGAGCGGACAACGAAGTGGCGCAAAAAAAGTCAAAGCCTTTGTAATAAAATTAGACTGCGATAAGTTTGAGCAAATATTTCACAACACAGCATGATACAAAAGGGTTGTAGCTTTAATTTCATCGGGGTGGGGGGGGTGGGGGTTGTGGCAATTCCATTAAAAAAATGTTGTGTTGACTGTAGCCGTAGCAGAAACGGACGTTTCGCACTTTGGGATTGAATATACATTTCACGTGAACTAGAATTTAACAATAATTTGTATAGCAAGATGTGTGCAAGACTGTGTAACTGTTTTATAGTAGCCTACTTATTCAATTTAAGCCTTACGATTAAATAAATACTAAGAAAAAGCTAAAAATTAGTAAAATACATATATAACGTACAGCTAGAGACAAAATTTTATGGAAGATGTGGGAGAAAAATGTATGCCAAAAGCGCACTGAACTAAGAGGAGGTACCTTTCATTTAAATCTTATGAAAAACTATAGTATCTAAAACAAAATGTTTACAATAGAGCTCATACATAAAAAGAGATAAAGAGACTTTAGAGACAATTCGTATGCGCGCCATTGTACATTGAACTATATACAGCGTGTGACTTTCATAAGAACATTTATTTTAAGGGCTGAAAGTATGAGCCCTAATTAACGTAAATTGGTATCTCTAGTTTAAAAAAAAACGGTAATTTTTTTTCATACAAATTAATTCGGCGCGCAATGTATTGGTAACAAAGCTAACAACTGACAGTAACTAGCTCTGCCTCTCTGAAACGTCAAGTGAATGTTAGCAGTAGGTACATTGCTGCTCCAGAAAATTAAAAAAATTAATAACTCTCCATTAGAAAAGGTAATTGTTATATTTTTTCGATAAAACGGTTCACAGCACTGAAAGCTATCGTTCCTTAAAATAAATGTTCTTATGAAAGACACACACTGTATAATGTATGGATCAACTATAAATTCTAAAATAAATGATTTTTATTTATTTACGTCACTCTAGGCTGTAAGTGGGATTTTCTGCCCGCTACGCGAGGAGTAAATCTCACTTCCTGGTCAAGGCAAGGCGTAAAACTTTAGACAAACCACGGGCGGTAATTCGTAAAGCCCCTGGGGCATTCACGAATTCACCGCCCTAAGGTATGTAGTACTATTATAGTTACTTACAATGACCAGGGCCAGCTTTACTGCACACAATGTGACCGAACATTTAATATGAAGCCAACGACGCATATATCCGCACCGCAGGTTCAACGCCAACGACTGATATATGCGTCAAGGAGCCCAGCGCCATAGCAACCTTCAGCATTGAAAGAAGTTTTAACTTCGCTCTAAATGTCTTGTTGATTTGGCATGTGGTTGACAACTTTTCTCTTTGACAGAGCATTGAAAAGGTTGAATCTAACTTCGGCTTTGCGAGCCGTATATGTAGGCACGTGCTCACCAGAGAACATTGTAAGGGTCGGCGTTGTCGGATACGACAAGGAGGACTTAAAATGAAAAAAAGTAGGGTTGTAAAACAATTACGCTTATACAATAGAACAAAATAATTGAATGTTTGAATAATTGAATATTGGCAGCGATAAAATCCTGCACTAGAAATCTGCAAAATAATTAGGCTTTTTACCGTAGCAATGTAATTTTATAATACTGATACTGAAATGATATATTGTATACTGTTTTGAAAAAATGACACCTCGCCAAGTTTTTTACGCCGGTTCTTCTCGAGGCAGAAGTTTTATTTCCGAACCGGTGGTAGGTAGTTTATCGACATTCATAGGTGCATGTAATATGCCTAAATTGAAGAATAAATCACTTTGACTTTTTGACTTTGACTTTGACAAACAGTAGCCACTCCAGTACACGTGCCACACTTCTGTCAGTTTTATGACCTCTCTTTGTTATCTTTAGTACCTAACAAAAGTAATTGGAAAATCCCAACTTAAGCGCATTTTCATCATTTTAAGCAGACGGGTCGTTCTTCTTTTCGACCGACAATAGCCTGTCCCTCGTCTTATTACGGCATCTCATTTGAGTAATGATGTTTACGGTTTTATAATGTTCGAATGAACGTCCATATTATTTTATTAATTAGTGATGTTTAATATTTCACTTTCTCTAACTAGCATTTTTTTAAATGTTTTTTTTTTTCGTAGAATGCCGTGACAGAGTGGTAAACCAAAATGTTGTCCCCACTGAAAGAGTCCACTTTGTCACATGTTTTTTTTTAGAAACCAACCGTAAATAAATATTTATATTGGCCAGAAAGGAAACTTTAATTAGTTCTAATGAAGAAACCTATGCATTTTTTTTTAAATCGCACTTCAAAACCACAATTTTCGATAGTTCAAAAACCAAAAAAACAGAAAAACCTCGGATCATTGTCGGTAAAAAAGAAGAACGACCCAGACATACATATAAAATTTGGTGACATAGGCTTTACCTAATAGGATTTATTCCACGGCTGTAACTGGGTTTATTAATCTTTTAGACGCCAACGACGCATATATCCGCACCGTAGGTTCAACGCCAACGACTGATATATGCGTCAAGGAGTCCAGCGCGATAGCAACCTTCTTGCATTGAGATAAGGTTTAACTCCGCACTAAATGTCTTGTTGATTTGGCGTGTGGTTGACAACTTTTCTCTCTGACAGAGCGTTAAAATGGTTAAGGGACCGAAACGAAGCCACGTTGGCAGTTACTAATAAAATTAGAGTCTAGTCTCGGTTACATCGAAACTAAGAGCCGTTACGCACTGTCGACTAGTCGCCGGTGACTTGGTCTCTTGGCGACCAAAACATAGGCAACTAACCAAACCGAGCGTAGTGTTTCTTGCAAAATAGCTTATCCAATATAAACTTATGTGTATCTATTTATGTTTGTGCGCGACGTCCGGAAGGCTCGACAGTTGCTCGCAGTGTGAACGCTTCCATTTGAATTTTGAACCCGTGTTCCGTGGTCGCCGGCGACCAGCAGTCGGAGGTGCGTCGCCACTACGCAGCAAGTCCCCGGTCGCCCGGGCGACTACTGCGTAAACGCCTATAAACTCAGAAAGCCACAGTCGCCATCAACTGAGTCACCAGCGACTCAGTCGACAGTGCGTAACGGCTCTAAGCGTTAGCGTGGATTTGAAACGAACACCTCGGCGGTGGCGTGTGACTAATAGTTACACGCTGACAACGTCCGTAATGGCGAGCGTCCATTAGACGACACGGTTCCACTGGCTATCTCCATCCATCTTTACGTCATTAAACATTGCGTTTACTTGTCCTGTTTCAATAGGCGTACCGGATTAGAATCGGTTTTGTATTTGTCGCACGCGTTCTTGCCCGAAGTCTGAGATCTAACAGTGATGTCTACTTATAAAAATATTATAAGGAGCTAGTCATCCTCCTCGCGTTTTTCCCGGCGTATAGTGCCCTACACGAGCCCGGGGTCCGCTTAGGCACCTAATCCCAAGATTTGGCGTAGGAACTAGTTTCTCGAAAGCAACTGCAATCTCACCTCCCAAACCAAGAGGGAAAACTAACCCTTATAGGGATTAGACAGATGTTTTCCTACACCGAAAAGCCACTGTTAAATATCTAAAGTCCCTCGTTACCTGTGGTCCACCTAGTTAATTCACCTGGGTGAACCACCGGCAGGTTTATTTACCCGTGATACACCTAGGCGGCGGACTAAGGTGAATAATATATTGCACCTGTTATTAGATTGATTTTCAGGATGGATATTACATAGTTATATTTTATTTGCGGATTTGTCTGACGCGCAGTAACTGCCTGCATATAGCTAGAACCCTGTCTCCCAGACGTACGACTCAGGCTAATCGCGAGTAAAGGCGAGCGTGTGCCTCCAATAAAATAAAACCATTTCAATTTAGTACGTTTAGTCGGATTGACCCACTAATTGCAGGGTTTATGGATGCACCACGATCGTTTTTACTTTTTAACAGTCAATAACGATGTCCTTTTTTTATTTTTAAAAGCATTTTTAGCATTGCTTAGTGTGTTGGTAGGCCAATTATAATATTTTCGTAACTTAATTTTCATGCACAGCGTAAATTGAACTGCCATTTTGTTTATCCGATAAAAAACTCACGTGGTGAGGGTTCCGAGAATTTTCCCGTTACTTTGAATACTCAAACTTTTCTTAAGTTTTCCTGTAATCTTTAGGCAAGGAACTATTTTCCATATTTTTTTCAGAATTTTAAGCCTAGTAGTTTCGGAGATAAGGGGGGGGGGGGAATGCTCAATTTTCGTCTTTTTTTCTAAATTACTTCAAATATGTTTTTGCTAAAATTATAAAAAATTTATATCTGAGATGCTTACAACAACCCCTTTTGTTTGATATGTCACACAATACAGTTTGCGAAACTTTTTTTTTTAATTTTCTAGTTTACCCCCCAAAAGTGGCCCCCGTGTTCAAAATTCATTAATTTGCTTTACGCGTCCTACTATGGTTCTTAAATTTACATATCTTTACCAAATTTCAACTCAATCGGTCCAGTAGTTTCGGAGCAAATCGGCTGTGACAGACGGACAGACAGCCGCACGAGTGATCCTATAAGGGTTCCATTTTTTTCCTTTTGAGGTACGGAACCCTAAAAACAACGGGAAATGCCGTTTCGTTTTCAATTGTTTGATATTTGCGGCAGTAGAATGTAAAATTGTACAACGATATCAATATTTAATCAATATACGATATACCTACCTACCTATATATGGCCAACAATAGATATGGCATCATGTACATTGTGTTTTTAGGGTTCCGTAGCCAAAATGGCAAAATCGGAACCCTTATAGTTTCGTCATGTCCTTCGGTCCGTCTGTCCGTCTGTCCGTATGTCACAGGCATTTTACTCGAAAACTATAAGGTTTACTTGAATAAAATTTTGAGGATAGGTGTATTTTGTTAGCCGCTACATAGTTTTGTAATTAAAATTACTAAAATATATTTTTTTAGGGGTGCACTCCATACATAAAATTGAAAGTCAAAAAAAAAATCCCATCAATCGATAGGCCTTTCAAAATAAATATAAGGTTTCTCAGCAATTTTTAGGGTTCCGTAGCCAAAATGGCAAAAACGGAACCCTTATAGTTTCGTCATGTCCGTCTGTCCGTCTGTCCGTCTGTCCGTCTGTCCGTCTGTCCGTCTGTCCGTATGTCACAGGCATTTTACTCGAAAACTATAAGGTGTATTTGAATAAAATTTTGAGGATAGGTGTATTTTGTTAGCCGCTACAAAGTTTAGTAATTGAAATTACTAAAAAAATTTTTTTTAGGGGTGTACTCCATACATAAAACTAAAAGTCAAAAAAATTTTTTTCATCGTGAGCCCACGTGTGGCACATGAATCGATAGGCCTTTCAAAATAAATATAAGATTTCTCGGGATTTTTTTTGATTAAGTGAATACAGTCAGAGATAATCGCCCCGAAAGTCACTAAAATTCTGTCCCCCCCCCTCTAATTTTTGAACGGTGTATTTTAAAAATATGAAAAAATTCATGGACACAGCGCTTATTAAGATCATTCACCGAAAATTGTTTTGAACAAGATCGGATGAAAGGTTTCCGAGATATTGCTGAAAAACTGCCTTCGTCAAAGAAAAGGACTTAAGTGCCGTAAGATTTCTATGACGATACGACCTTTTTAATAGGCACGGAACCCTTCGTTTTGCGTGGTCCGACACGCACTTGGCCGTTTTTTTTGATTAAGTGAATAGAGTCGGAGATAATCGCCCCGAAAGTCACTAAAATTCTGTCCCCCCCTCTAATTTTAGAAACCGTGCATTCTAAAAATATGAAAAAAATTATGGACGTAGGGCTTATTAAATTCTTTCAGCGAAAATTGTTTTGAACTTGATCGGTTCAAAGGTTTTCGAGATATTGCTGAAAAACTGGCTTCCTTAAAGAAAAGCACGTAAGCGCCGTAAGATTTCAGTGACGATACGACCTTTTTAATAGGCACGGAACCCTTCGTTTTGCGTGGTCCGACACGCACTTGGCCGGTTTTTACTTATTTTATTATTGATGTTTTGCGCTATTTATGTTTTTTTTTTTCTGGAAATGTCAAAATGCCTGTTTTAACATGAATCGTATATGATTAGGTATTTATTACTTGCGCTGTAACTAAATGGATTATTTGACCTCGTCAGTAAAGGGTTATAAGTAAGATAGCGTGACATTGGCAATAAATTGTAAAGTGATATTTTAAGGGGGGGAGAATGAAATATAATAATGCATTTGGCAAATCATTCAAAGGTAATAAACATAGTACGTTTGGGTAATTTGTAATTTTTGGTTAGATGATTGGAAATAAATACCTATTTATGTATAGGTGAAATTAGAATGTTACGATTCCTTAATGCAAATTACGTATTAATTCAACTCTTATTTGGTGCATGTGTAGTCATTTCATCCAGACTTATAAACATACTTAAAAAGTTTTTAGTTTTCACAAATTAAGAGTCCATTTACGATTTTGAATCCATATTTCGAAATATTGACAGTAGAGACCAGGCCCCGTAGCATGGTTGGCCTTGTCACGCGATAGGTGATAGGATAGAGCGTGCGTCACTGGCTGACACCGTTCGATAGAACGAGACGACGCTCTTATCTTGTCACTGGTCGCGTGATAAGGCCAACCATGCTATGGGGCCTGACCTGACAATTCGAGACAAGATATCCCATCAAAAACATTACATGTAAAGTGATTGCCAAGACTCCGTCCAAGCTTCCTACTCCACAGGGCCTAACTCTACCAGCCACGCTCTGCAAATTCTGCATCTTGGCTTGGCAAGGGCACGTCCTGTTTGCCGCGTGCATTCAATTCGGTAGAAATGTATGACGCTGATAAGCTCTAATAAGCTGGTCTATACTATGAAGTGACTGTTAGGAATACTGTTATTATATGAGGAGCAATGTAAAGAAATCATATATAGACGTGGTTTTATTTTATTTCATCACACTTGCTCGTCAATGGCGTTATTAAACTTAGATTTTTCTGTCTTTTGTAGTTATTTATTTCCTCGCAAATGTGATGAAAAACATTGTGTATAACACGGGCGTAAGAATATTGCAAACTCGAGTCATCAAAAGCCCTCCGCATTCGGCGTCGGGCTTCTGATAGACTCTCGTTAACAATATTCCACTTACGCCCTTCGTTAAACAATGTACCTACTATTTTACTTTCAATTGGTTCAGAATGTTGGTTTGCAAATTTTGGAGATAACGGATTTTCACTTAATAAATCACCAACTTTGTCACTTACAAATTGTGGTTTTGAGTTGAGCAATAGAAATCGACGTTTTACGTTTCACTTTATATATAAGACAACTTGGCTTAATACTCGTAATGTGCCCTTCACTCGTTAGTTTTCAATACTTATATAAGTAAATTAACCACTTAGTTGTACTGCACCCTTAACGATATACCTACCTACAGTAAATAAGTTTATGTAAACATTATGTCACTCTTGCATTCTGATCTCAGTGCGTATACTATGTACCTTCTGGCTTCTAGTATTCCGCGGGTGACTCAACGCAAATGTCATTTGCGTAAATTCAGTATCATAGTGCTCTTTATTATTTTACTGTGTTCATAAACATTATATCGTATCGACATCAGATATGAAAAATAACTTTTACTTTTACATCTTCTGCGTAAGTGTAATTTTTTAAATCATAATCTTACTTCTTACTTATATTAATGAATGTGAAAGTTTGGATGTTACTCAATCACGCTTAAACGGCTCAACCGATTTGGATGAAATTTAGCATCTAGATAGTTTACAGCCTGGATTAAAATATAGAATAGTTTTTATCCCGAGTCCATGTAGACGAAGTCGCAGGCGGAAGCTACTAATAACATATTTGTCACGTGGGTCAAACCACTTTGAAAAATAAGTTTCATAAACCAACCTAAAAAACCTTGTGTCGTATTATTCAATTAAGAGTGTAATTCAACTGTCAATTGTCACATGTGTGATAATTAGATGTTAGAGTTTATTGACGTAAGACATCTATACATATAATAAAGCTGAAGAGGGTCAAAAGTCTGTACATGGAAGATAAACGAAAAAAATTTGGCTGGTGATACTTAGAATTGATAACAGAACACGTTCCAACAATTTTTAGAATTTTTGTCTGTTTATCTGTTTATCTGTTTATCTGTTTATCTGTTTATCTGTTTATCTGTTTGTCTGTTTATTTGTCCGAGCATCACGTGAAAACGGCTGAACGGATTTTGATGCAAATTTTACTAATCTGTCGAGAGAATCCCCGGATAGGTTTTAAGCTATAAAAATCTTAAAGATTAGGGTTCAAAGGAGGTAGAAAATGGGGTTGAACTTTGTATGGGAACTCCTTGAATGTACGAGCTACAGATTTGAAAATTGGTAACCATAAACTTGACTGGAAAGTAAAAACGACCCCATTCAAACTTTTAGCAATTTATAGATAAAACGTGAAAAATATGGGATGAAAATAGGTTCTGAGGCAACTAGAAACTATATAATGTTGCAAGAACGGGGTTATAACAGTATCATTACCATGGTAACATGTCGTCAATATATTCGAAAATTCATCGTGTTCTTACAACTGATAGTTAGTCCAGTGGTTTGACCCATAGCTTACGGAGTCGGTGTCCCCGAGTTCAAACCCAGCAGCATGAACTTTTTGTCTGCGTTTTTGAAAATGTATATTTTCAAAAAGCTGGGTCTCGCTTGCCTCGCCGCTCTTCTTCTGACTTCTCTCGCTCGGGACTTTGGTCTCCGGTTTCGCTTGCAAGACACCTGGGTTTAGTTAGTGTCCGTGAAGGCTCGCCCTCGGGCCTTCGGCCCTCGGGCTCGCATTGAGAGCGCTCTCTTAAGGGTTGATTTGGGCCTTTCATTCCTACGAAAAGCTCGCTCTCGGGCCTTCGGCCCTCGGGCTCGCATAGAGAGCGCTCTCTGAAGGGTTGCTTTGGGCCTTTCATTCATACGAAAAGCTCGGCCTTCGGGCTCGCTTGCCTCACCCCTCAACTTTGGGACTTAAGGCTCATGTTTCGCTTGCAAGACACCTGTGAATAGTAAGTATCCATGGAGTCTCGCCCTCGGGCCTTCGATGCTCTGGCTCGCATATGGAGCGCTATCTATAAGGGTACGTTGGGTCTTTCATTCCTACGAAAAGCTCAGCCTTCGGCCTCGCTTGCCTCCCCGTTTACCTTCAGGACTTTGGCTCTCAAGTGTAGTTTGACAAGACACCCGGAGATATAGAGTATGTTTGGGGTCTCGCCCTCGGTCCATTTGTTTCAATTATGAAATCTTATATTTAAATTCCGGTTTTGGTAATTTTTCTTCTACTATAAGTACTTAGGTACTTCGTTTGCAATAAAGATTAAGTAAATCAATATAACTAAATATTATTGACGACAAAGTTTATGAGGATTTGAACTGTTACACGCATAATTTATAGAAATGAAATCGTAATAATCTAATTTATCAGTGTAGTAGGTATCATATGGTGAAACATAAGAATATGTCATCCATAATTTATACGCGTACGAAGTCGCGGGCAGAAGCTAGTATCAAATATGTATGATTATGTATACCTACTTAACTTCAAGTAATGTAGGGTTACCATATAGTATGCGAATATTATCATTAAATGTAATGAACTAAACAGTGATGTAATTGCATGAGACCACAACCATTCTAATCCAAGCGCCCAACATCCACCAAACATCTAAACATCTACTCTCTCAAAATTGTGAGAAAAAGTAAAAGATACATACATGGGTCTTCTTTTTTATCGACAATGAACCGAGGTTTTCCTTTTTTTTTGGTTTTTGAACTATCAAAAATTGTGATTTTGAAGTGCGATTTAAAAAAAAATTCATTGATTTCTTCATTAACACTAATTAAAGTTTCCTTTTCGGCCAATATACATATTTGTTTACGGTTGGTTTAAAAAAAAATATGTGACAAAGTGGACTCTTTCAGTGGGGACTACATTTTGGTTTACCACTCTGTCACGGACTTCTACGATAAAAATACGTTTAAAAAAATGCTAGTTAGAGAAACTAAAATATTAAATAATACTAATTAATAAAATAATATGGACGTTCATTTTCGAACATTATAAAACCGTAAAATCATTACTCAAATGAGATGCCTTAGTAAGACGAAGGACAGGCTATTGTCTGTCGAAAAGAAGAACGACCCACTTACACTTTTACTTCAAAACGCAGATCAGATTATTCTTAAATAAATAATTAACTATATACTGCATTATACTGATACATTGTTTTTAGGGTTCCGTACCCAACGGGTAAAAACGGGACCCTATCCACTAGACTAGACTTCGCTATCCGTCCGTCGGTCTGTCACCAGGCTGTATCTCAAGAACTGTGATAGCTAGAGAGTTGAAATTTTCACAGATTATATATAACAACAAATACTAAAAAACCGGCCAAGTGCGAGTCGGACTGGGGTTCCTATACAACAGACATGTTTTTTTTGCCGTTTTTATAGATAATGGTACGGAACCATTCGTGCGCGAGTCCGACTCGCACTTGGCCGGTTTTTTTAATCGTGTGGCATAATTATTTAAATAATGACAAATATTACCACTATTATCATTTATCAGTGCCAGGACCCCGCTAGGTGTGCGTGGCTCGTAATCGCTTTCCTATACCTGCTTACATACGAGTACCTGTTTTAAATTTAATATTTTAGTTTGATTTCTCTTCTTTTTAAATAAGAGCTGGGCTCTTCTTCTTCTTTTTGGTGAAGTAATTTCCAACTTAATCTACATTCTACTTCTCTATAAAATAAAAGGTTTATTATTTTTTCTTTTATTTGCTCCACGTTTGTCCAGTCTTCCCCTTTCCCTTTTTTCTTTCGGTTTTTCCCTTTATTATTGTTAATTTGTTTTCATCACACTTCGAGCAAGTGGGTAGCAAAGGGCTTCATAACGCGCAGGCATACATAGGCATTTATTTATGTGAAAAGCAAATATATAAGCTAATATTTGTTCCTGAGTCATGGCAGTTTTCTATGTATTTAATTATTTATTTTTCTATATAAGTATGTTTATTGTCGTCTAGTACCAATAGTACAAGCTTTGCTTAGTTTGGGACTAGGTCGATTTGTGTAAGATTGTCCGTAAATATTTATTTATGTTAAATTTTTTACTGTTCATTTTTATTCAATTGACACACTATTTATTTAAATCAAACCATCGTAATAATTGCTGAAATACCTAAAAAAAATCTCATATTGATTTATTTTTGCAGAGAGTTCTAAAAACATTTTCATATATTGTCATTCATCCACAGTAAAGCTATTATTTGTATAGTTCCTTCCCCTTCAGCCGCGTCCGTTATATTAGAAACTTTAAATTGTCGGACTCTGAATTTAGACTTTTTATCCTCTCCCGTCATAAAACATAATCCAAGCTATAAAACTAGTGTCCGGTTTAGGACTTTATTAGCATAGTGAGTTTTCCGGAGGGTGGGGAGGCACGGCGCGAGGTGGGGTAGGGGGGATGTAAACACAAAAGTTGAGCGCGGCAGTCACGTGGTGCCCGCCGGGGGTGCATCACTCTTAAGGGTTGGTCCCAGCAACCAGAAAACACGCGGCAACCATCAAACTACGGTTGTTTATACAACGACAGACTATTTGTTTTGATGATACTAAAACTCACTTGTAACAGTAATTAAAAAATGTAATAAAAACAAACCAAAACTTTAAAAAAATATACAAATTGTGAACTTTAGCCTTAAGAGTGATGACCCCCGGAAACGAAGACTTAGTGAAATACAGCTGCAGTTACATAAATTTCACTGATATATCACTTAATTATGTCACTCACTTATAAATGTTCTCGTATTGAGTTAGAGTAATTGTATATAATACAACAACCACTCTAAAGAATATCAATACAAAACATATCAAAAAATCACATATCTATTCATAAGTCTTGTTAGTTAATGTTGTAAAATTAGAAAATTAGGTGTAATTATTCACATATCTTCAGTACTATCGGTGTTTATGATATCTATGTGTAAGGTGAGTTTTTACAATATAAACCATTATGTAGAATTTATGGAACACTTATTTTTATTTGGCATTAATTGGCTGCCTGGCTTTACTTCACAAACTCAAGCTTAACTTTTTACTGCACTCCTTTTTTATCTATGTGTGATTGACTGATAGATAATTCCTTAAGGGATTAAATCCACCTTCTGCATTTGTTAGTATTTTATATAATTAATTGAAGTAGGTCGTATAACAACTTTCCTTAAAGAAATAATTATGTTTTGCTCATCAGCGATTGTCATCTAAGGTCGGATTCGACCAAACACGAGAATAAGGACTTAACAGGAGGTTAAAAGTCAAAACTGTATGGGCTAATCTCAAAACAAACTTTATTTCGGTTTGGTCGACTTGACTCTAAATACTCGTAACTGACGCCAAACTGAAAAATGGCGCCAAACCTTTACTTAGTAACACACACATAACACCACTGATTCTGTCTCAAGTCAGGGACCGAATACCGGTATTATTATCGTACAATATTTAGGTACCGATAATAAATTTAGGTACCTATTTCACTTATTATTTCATATTTGCACCTATATTCTAATCGATTTATCTAATTTTTCGGCGTAAATGTGGGAAATACCTAATATTTCAGCATTAATGTCACAAATAAAATTTTCGGTTATCGATAAAATATTGCAAATTTATTTATTTATTAGATAAAATCAAAGTTTACAGTTCGAAACTGAAGCACTTACAAGCTAGAATAATAACTAATTAAACACAATGGAATACACATGCACACAAGTCAAAAATGATAATATTAAAATACAATAAAAAGAGAAATGTCAGATGATAAGAATTATTAAAAAATATTATTTGTAAATAGTCTGGCAAAGTTGCATAAAATCGTAAAACGATCAGCGAATGTATCGGCATTTTCGTGCTGAGTGAGCATCATGTGCTTGCAGTAAAGACTACGAGTATGTAGTAGGCGCATGTCTCGCGTAGCGCGTGCGAGCAGACGGCCGCTGCAGCACACACGCCCCGTCAACATCCTGGGGGATCCTTGAAGGAACCACCGACCCAATCCTCTCCAACACCGCTGGAGAATCCACTTTGTGATGGACAACAGATAGATAATTAATGCAGTCCTGTATCTAGTCCGACCATACCCGAAACGAAGATAGAGGGATAAAAGAATGGGTAATATCTATAAGCTTTTTATATAGCCAGTGAGCAAACTTGCGTACATCCAATATTTGACAGCTGTCATCCCAGTACAATTTATGTCATCATATGTCATCATTGACGTTTACTGCACCGGGATGACGGAATTAAATAATTTTGCTCATAATTTGTAAAGGACAAAATTCCATTCGGGCTGCTTACATAATTTACAACGAAAATAAATGTGTTATAAATATTTTCAACACAATTACATTTTGACTGAATTCACTTGGTGCGTATTTAATTTTGCTCATAATTTATAATGGACAAAATTCCATTCGGGCTTAATCAATTTGCAACGAAAATAAATTTGGTTATAAATATTTTTCAGCACAATTAAATTAATTTTGATTAAATTCACTTCTAATAATTATTACTTTTGATCCAACTTCAGAATGGTCATTTCAAGTGGACAAATTTCCATTTGTGCCCAAAGACAGTAAATCAAATTGAGATATGTACGTATAATATAAGTCCTTGTCGTACCTGTAGATAATTCGCATGAGAGGTTCAAAAAAATCCTTGAACTTTTGAACTTGGAACTTTTACCCCCCAACCCTTTAACTAGGGGATGGAATTTTGATGCTAGAGGACTGAAAATTCATATAGGGACTCCTTGTTATAAATAATAACATACATATTTCAGGATTTATAGTACATCACCACCCGCCCTTTAAATTAGGGGATGGAAGTTTGTATGGGTTTTCCCATACGCATCTTTAGCCCTCCCCTCCACCCTTTACAGTGGTTCACGAAAATATTTTATTAAAACAGGCTAGAAATTACCTTACGAAAAGGGATGAGATCCCACAAGAACATTACATTTAAAGTGATTGCCATGACTTCTTAACCAAGATGTAGAATTTGTAGAGCGTGGCTGGGGGAGTTGGAACAGTAGGAAGCTTGGCGCTACTTGCGATCTGACATCTTTTTTACCCTGAAAGCTATATGAGCTATGAAGTCTTGGCAATCACTTTACATGTAGGTAATGTTTTTAGTGGGATCTGTGTTTCCGTTTCTGCTGCTTTACCTAACTCAATAAATAACATATTATGCTGAATTAAAATACGCAGATTTTTTAGATATATTATATAAATTATGATTGAAGGGACGAATGGAGTTTGTTTTGCATAGTGTCAAAAAATATCACTCTTCTTCACTCTTTAAAAAAAAACATTTGTCAAATGTATGTTATTATTTTTTGCTGTTATAAAGAGTGTCCATTTTACTATTTTCAGTATTAGTTAATTTTGGGTTTTTGCTTCTCGGTACTACAATTAATTTTGATAAAGAAAAAAGTGTCTTCACTTTATTCAATCCGTTTTGTATCATTTGTCACAGGTACAGTAAAAAATAAAAATACTTACGGATGCCCTTATTTTTTACCAGAATTTGATATAGGAAAACCCCGAAATTTTTCAAATGAAAAAAGTAATTTGATCAGTTTTTTAAACTATCTATCCTTGGCTCTTCTTCTTAATTTTTATTATTTAATTTTTTGTATTGTATCTTTGCAGTTTAATAGTAATCACCAGTGATCGGGTACCGGTAGCAATTTTTCGACGAAAGTATAGCATGGATATGATTTTCTATTTAAATTTCGTGCACAATTTATATATTAAAAATGTATGCAGTTTTATTATCGAGGTTTTAACATCTCTATTATGATAATTGTCTGGGTATCCAACGAATATGTACGTCAACTCATATCTTGCACTTGTCTCATTGACATTCCTAACATTATTTTACACATTAATTGTACATTTGCAACGAAATAACTGAACTTTATTTAAATTCGGGGAGTTTTTAACAATATGGTTTTATTAATGTTATATTAAGCAGTATCGCTGCTAACAGATCTGATTACAGATTATTCCGATAGCTCAGTCGGTTAATAGCGACGGGCCATGTATACCTGTGGTCGCCGGTTCGAATCCGGCTCGGAGCATTAAAATTTTAAATTGTTCCTTTAATTTGAAATGTAATATGCTTTTATTTTTAACAACACAGACTTATCCATATTAGTCATAACTTTTGACGATAAAATAAAGTGACTTAAAATGCTACCGCTCGCCGATCACTGGTAATCGCATGAGTCACCGAGCTTTGCTCGGCGTCTTTCTGGTTTTTCCGGAGAAAACGAATTTTCTCAGTCGTAGTCAGTACCGTAAGTTGCGTAAGTTACAATTTGATTGTATGCGAAGTTTGACAGTTTTCTACTGGATAACAGCTGCCAGCGCCATATTTGACATTTACCGGTGAAATGTGATTGATGCTACCCGCCCTATACACCTCTAACAAATTCGACTCGTAATAATATATATTTCATAGATTAAACAAGTAAAACCAAAAGATTTTTCAAAAACCCAACTGCAATTTTTAAATATTAAGCCTATGTCACCACTCCCACGCTTATGAGGAATCCAATGACACCTCATGCCAAAAAACCCAACTGCAATTTTCAAATATCAAGTCTATGTCACCACTCCCACGCTTATGAGGAATCCAACGACACTTCATGCCAAAAAAACCAAACTACAATTTTCAAATATTAAGCCTATGTCACCACTCCCACGCTTATGAAGAATCCAACGACACCTCATGCCAAAAAACCCAACTGCAATTTTCAAATATCAAGTCTATGTCACCACTCCCATGGGTCTAGCAGATGAATATTAGATTATAAGAACGATTGAATTAGCCATACGAATAAATATTTTTTTAAATGAGATTTTGACTTGTAAAGTATAAATGTATGATTTTGATTAAATTATTTCGACCGAGTAGATAAATAAGCAGAAGTAAGAAGATAAACTAAGACAGAAATTAAATTAAAATAACTACGCTGTCATTTCGATCTAACATAAATGCTTATTTTTTCTCCCTTTATTAAAATCAAATCCTTTTAGTTTCCTTGATACAAATTAAAATATTTATGTAATATTGTATTGTGTTTGCATTTCCTTCGAAAGCTGTAAAAATTTTGGATCGAATATTAATAATATGTTAAAGTAATGAAACTTGACATCAGTGCCCCGCCGATTTGGCTAATGCTATACATAGAACCTCGTACCCTTCGCTACGTCCAAATTCAATCACGAAGCAAACAATTTTCGCTAAGTTGTACTTGACGTGGCCACCTACCGAGTCAGAGCTTGTTTGGGGTCTTAATAGAGTTATCTATTAAATTTTGAGTTAATTTATTCAATTTGGTTGAACTGGGAACAATGGCTGTGGGGCGGGGCCACGGTAGGCTCCACCCTCACCTGCCCTGAAATCCCGATCGTTACTGAAACTGTAACCATGTAAAACCGATGAGATGGCGAACTTTAAAATGCTATTAGGAATGCGATTTGGTTAAATTGGATTTTATAGAAAGTACGTATTATATTAAACTGACTCGTGACATGAAAGGAACAGAGAAAAGACTTAATAATAGGTATATTTTGTTTGGTGATGTTATAAAATTAATCGTTATGTATATTGAATGTTAATTTAGGTACCTACATCGCGTGGAAAATAGGAAATTAAACTCTTGACTCGTATCCTTTTAAGAATTCTGTAATAGAAATTTAAAATATACGGATACAATTAGTTGTCTGATTTAATAGGAATAATTTTATTAGTCTAATGTAGGCGGTATGGGTATCTATTTTCACGTAGTTTTCTATTGTTAAATACCTACATGTATCTAAAATCTAAAACAAGGCTTTAGCTACACAATTTTAATCACTAGATTCATTATGTATTTGAGTATTTGTATCTATTAAATATATCGTCATCTAGAACCCATAACACAAGCCTTATTGAGCTTACCTACTATGGGACTAGGTCGATTTGTGTAAAATTGTCCTCTAATATTTATTTATTTATATTTTATGAAAAAGAAAACAGACTGCAGCAATCGGAATTTATACCATGATTGATTGCTATTTCTTTAAAAAAATACTCAATATTTCGCACTCTAGTTTTTTTATTTATGTATGTCTAAATTAACTTGATCCTGCTAGTAGGCCGCAATGGCACCTTTACAAGTCAAAGTCTACTAACCAATGTATAAAACATTTATATGTACTAAATACGTAAGTACAGTAAGGGAAATGTACTCACGTACCTTTTTCGCTCTTCTTAAGGCATAAAAAAGTACTTGAATACATTTCCCTTACTGTACATACAGGTACACTTAAGTTACGTATGTATTGATTTTTGTTTCTGTACTCTATTGTTTCGTCAACTGAATTTCGACGTTTTATATCAACATCGCCTCAAACCTCTCCAGGTATTCGAGTAAATCGCTCCGATGTATTTCCAATAAATATCGTGGGGTTTAGAGCACTTTATTGCTTTCCGAGCGTCTCCTTGGGGAGCGATTGGTCGGTAAACATTCGGGATTCTGATGCTACGATTTCCTTGTTGTCGATGTTTTAAAATAAATACGAACGATTTTTCAAATCTGTTTTGAAATTGAAATTGTGTTTCAAGATTGGTGACTTAAAGTTCTTAAAAGGTGTATGTATTTTTTAACTTTATTAAAGTATCTCATTAGTTAGTAAATATACCATTTCTACAGATGAGTTGATGAGCAATGATGAAAAATGACAAAAAATATATTTTTTAGGGGTGCACTTCATACACAAAACTGAAAGTCAAAAATTTTTTTTCATCGTAAGCCCACGTGTGGCACATCAATCGATAGGCTTTTCAAAATTAATATAAGGTTTCTCAGCATGTTTTTTGATTAAGTAAATAGGGTTGGATGTAATCGCCCCGAAAATCACTAAAATTCTGTCCCCCCCCTCTAATTTTTGAACGGTTTTTTTTAAATATTTTATTTATTTATTTAAACAAATTAAGTCTATCTTTACAGGCAGTACCTAATGCGATAGACAAGCTACATTGAACACAACATAAAATAAAATAGGTGTAATAACAAAACAATGACAATTGTAAATAAAATTAAATTTAGGTTACACACTTAACCTTAACAAAAAATAAACATAGCGGCCTTAGCGAGATCATTCAGGGAGCACGTAAATATGTCCACCTCGAGCGTTATTTTATTAATGGCGCGAAAAGCCCTCGTTAGCGGGGCTTCTTTCAGAAGATTTGTGCGAGCGACGGGTACGGCCAGCAGCGGTGGCCGGCAGCGGCGCTCCACATGCCTATCCGGCACATACAGTGCCACAGCGTGTAGGACCCCGCAACTCGCTTCTTAGTACTCTAACTACATATGAAACGAGGGCCAGTTCCCGCCTCGCCTCAAGCTTGTCATATCCTACCATTCCAAGTACGAAGAGCGTGGGATACAGCAAAGGATATCCAGGATACACGCCATATAGTTTTAAGTAGAGGAGCCTAGCAAATTTGTTTTGAATGCGTTATAACATGAATTTGTATTTAGCTTCATGTGGACTCCAAATTACCGCGTTGCATTCGAGGTGACTCTTTACGAGAGCCTCATATACCGCTCGAATAGCTGAAATGTTCGTGAAATCCTTGCTAGTCGCATCAAAAAACCGAGGTTACGAAAAGCCTTAAATAATATGACTACGAAAATACAAATCGGCAGTTAGGCGGACTCCTAGGTCAAGCACCTCCGACACTCGCTGCATTGGCTTTCTTCGGATTTCATATTGATGTGCCACTAGGCTATGTGCCCGACTAAACGATATTACCACACACTTGGTTTCGTTGAAGTAAAGTTTATTGTTCATACTACAGTGTACAACTTTGTCGATGTCCTGCTGCAATTTATGACAATACGAGCCTTTTCTGACCACTCGGACCAGTTTTAGGTCATCGGCAAACAAAAGGCATTTAGAATCCATCACCACATCAGGAAGATCGTTGACCATGAGGATGAATCCCAACGGCCCCAAATTACTACCTTGACTCACGCCCGATCTGACGTAGTAAGGCTGAGATTTGCTGCCAGAGCAATCCACATACTGCTGTCTATCGCGCATGTAACTAGCAAAGAACTCTAAGGTATGTGGCGTGCAACCTGCCCTAGCAAATTTTGTCAGTAAGATGTCATTGTCCACAGTGTCGAATGCTTTACTTAAAAAATATGAAAAAAATCAGACATAGGGCTTATTAAATTCTTTCACCAAAAATTATTTTGAACAAGATCGGTTCAAAGGTTTTCGAGATATTGCTGAAAACCTGCCTTCCTTGGAGAAAAGGACGTAAGTGCCGTAAGATTTCTGTGACGATACGACCTTTTTTATGGTCCGACACGCACTTGGTCGGTCTTTATTATTTATGGTTATAAACGATAATGATACAGAGAACGAATATAATGGAAAAATAGACCATCATCGTCTGAAGCCCAAGACAGGACTCGAACCTGTGCCCTCTGTTTATGGTTATCTTTTGGATCAACAAATCCACTCCAATTTCCAATTAGTGCAATGGGTGACATTCGAAATAGACAGACACAATCCTTTGTAATTTTCCTCAAAGGTTATAAAGATACATATCCCCTATAAAGAGACAAGTTTATCCTAGGGGTCAATCTAATACATTCATATCGGATTCCGAATTGATATTATTGTGGGTCGAACGGTCGTTCTAACACATTATTTGACGCGCGTATAATGTGTCATAAATAAATGCGTGAAACACATTGAAAGCAAATTGGAATGCTAACTCTGAATTATAAATATGACACATTTATGTTAACTTTTATGCAGTAACCTAATACCTTTTTTTGTCTCGTGGAGAAAACTTGCGAACTAAAGTAAATTTCAGGTTCGTAAATCGAACAGAAATCGTTAGAACCGCTTTCGAGAACCAATTGACAAACGAATAAATAAATTAAAAATCTTATATCAAGAGAAAATATTGGGTAACAAACTAGTATGACATTAATAATTTTAATATAATTAAGGAACGAAATCACTCTCGAATCACTAGATAACAAAATCAAATCAAAATCACTGTAAATTTAATCGACACGAGGCCCAAGAATTTAATAAACTGTATAGATCTTATTTCCAACCGAGTACACAATTTTCTATATTAAATCGTCGGAGCGGAGGTTGCCATGATACCTCAGAGAAGTTAATAAGTCATGAATAGCTTGCGCGAAGGGGATGGAGAGAGGTGTTTCTCTGTAGAGGGAGGGAGAGGGATGCGCCCCCAGGTGGCGCGGTGACACGCAATCGTCCGGAAAAAGGTTCGTTTGGAGGTGATGAGGTGTCGCTGAACTGATGCGATTTTTGACATAAATGACTCTATTATCGATTCTACATTACGTAGAACCGATCTTTCCAGTTAAATATAATGCCAAAATATACATAGTAATAAATAATGTGATGGTTCCTTACCAAAAAGGTTAAAGAGGAACCTTTATAGGACGTCTATCCGTCACACCGGGTACACTTTGTATAGAATTTCAGTACAAAATGTACCCGGAACTTTTGCTCTTGAGTGTATGTCAGGAATTACATATGCCTCTCACAGACTGGCGCGGCCGTGCTGCGGCGGTGAATAGTAAACTTGTCATTATAATTCGATTTTTTTAACAGCTGATATTTGACAGCCGTCATCCCGGTACAATAAACCTCATTGATGACATATGATGACATAAATTATACTGAGATGACAGCTGTCAAATATTGGATGTAAGGGCATTTTCACTATAGCTGTTAAATTTATTATGGACCGCCACCGCAGGCCGCACCGTGTGATGCAGGCTTTATGCTATCAATTTGGAATAGTTGTAAACAAGGCTAACCCAAGGTATATGGAGGGTATAACCTGAACTGTGATTCGTATTGCAACCATTTTAATTGACATTCAATAATGAAATTTGAGGACTATGAATTATCATAATTAAAGTCGGACACATCCTCTATTTTATAAAATTAAGTGGCTTTTAGCACTCCGTGGACGTATGACAAAAATGGCGGGAGGGTGTCCTGAAGAGTTACACTTACCTCTCAAGAGCGACGAGGGACGATAAAAGCTGAGCGCGATATCAAGTGGCCGATCACAGCAATAATTGCATTTTAACGCAGTGTTTGAAAAAAATCCACCCTGTCGATACTACTTTTACTAACAACTTTTTTGTATGATGGTGGTAAGCAAATGAACGGCCAGAGCGGCTACTATGAAACGCCAACATCGTTCGTTTGTCTATCTCTGTCGCACTTGCATATTCCCACGACAAAGAGGTAGATATTGCAAATTTCGACTTTCGTGGTAGCGCCGCTGCTTGATAGAAAACGCGCCCAGAAACCTTAGATTAGGACGCTCACTTGTAGTCTTGCTCCTTCGCTGTTTTGACAAATCCAGGTCCATCAACACAGCGCGACTTCACAAGCTCTGAAGACCTGACCACCGTGTACATAACACTATGCACATGATGATGATGATGATTGATATTTTTTCTGTATGGTCGATTTACTTAGGTACTGTTGGCATAATCCAATGGCCCTGACGAACCAATAATTTATAGGGTAAATTGTCGGGTCACTTTCAGTAAGACGTTTTACAGCAAATATACAAAACAATTTAACGTTTTTTATTGTTTTTGAGTCTTAGGCACTAGAACACTGCTGGATACATGTATAACAAAGATGAGATCAGCGTGTTTTGTCCCCGAGGAAGCACTTACATCAAGAGAGAGGGCCGATAAGTGCTCACGCACGGCATCGAGTGCTCGATCACGGCTTTCATTGCACTTTTACAGAATTTTTAAACCTTATGGCTACAAGCAAAAGTTGTCAAGTGTAGTTTTCTAAATAAACGTCAGTCATCGTATCCGAGCATGGCGCGCTTCATAGCTCTCAGTGACCTATTTAGATATAGATTAAATAATAAATTTGACCTTAAGTAGATAATCATAATTTTTCGATGAACAAATGGTGTTGCACTTACCGTGTAAAAGCAACGAGGGCTGATAAATATTTAGTGTTGATCACTACTAAGTAATTAAATTTGTTAAGTAAATAATAATTACTAAGTCAATTATAAAATAAAATTACACAGCAAACTAGCTTATTCAGTCCTAAATGACACTAAATCGGCCCTCTGGTAGTTGCGTAACATTTCGAACGAGCGTTAGAACAATTTAACTTTAATTTTTCGGACAGATAATGACATTTAGATTTACCTAACGTACATACAAAACAAAACGCAATCGACCAGGAGGTGGGAGCCATACATAAAAATAATCAGTGCGTTTTTTACGACATCTGTTATTGAATAATCTTATTATCTTTTATCAATAATCTCTTTTTTCTCTCCGTTTACTTTTATGAATTCCAATCAATTGTAATACCTATATTAAACGAATTGAATAGTCATATCTAGGTAAAAAACTAAATTATACTTAGTATTTACTGAATTGATAGTAGTAACAAACAAGGTAACAAACTTTTTTTTTCACGACGCGAGGCTGTCGTCCTAAAGAGTGGTTACTCTGGTTTTAGACGTTCTTAAGTGTAGTGAGGGCTACTTGAGGGCCGATAAGCGCTGTGTGCGCGGCGCGGCGATTGTCGATCACTGCTAAGTGGAAGTCGATATTGGACTTACCCAACCGTTACATGGTTTATTATGCCTGCTCGTACGGATAATAGAGTATTTGACAACGGTGGGTAAATATTAATTGTATATATCAATATTTAATCCGTTTAATTTAAGGGCCCACCCTGTATATATATCGTTCGTATTAGAATTAAGTGAGACTAAGGCGAACAATCACGCATTCTGGAGTATTACTTATCTCAATTCGACACTATGTCAATTTTTGCCGAACTACGGCAGAGCCGAAAGCAAGGGATATGATTTTAGCCGTCTATGTTGGTATTTACGTGTGTTCCACCGTAGTGTTTAAGATACTGAACCGATTTTGATCAATGAGGTATCGTTTCAAAATTATGCTCCGGGTGACATAGCTACCTTTTGTGCGAAAAAAAAGTTTTTTTTTCAGTTAGTTTTCCGTAGTCGGGAAACAGGTTTTTGAACTTTTTATGCTTGTTCTTCGACAAATTTTTAATCCTTATATGGCATGCGTTAAAGACAAGCTTCCCTTAAAGTCATGCAGTCATAAATCTCGTTCCACTAAATTCTCTCCGCCCACCGCGTCTTGCAGTACGAATACGCAAATCCAGCAAAATGTAAACGCCATTCATTATACTCCGCATGAGCGGTCGCCGTCAGCGGTTTTGGATCTATTTAACTGGATTGGGGCGCCCCCGTCTGACGTTTCAGATTATAAAAGAATGCATTAATCAAGCTAGAGGGTTGCAGTTTGTCAGGCAAATCGGGAATTTATGCGAAATGTTTTAGGAGTATTTAAATTTGAGTATTTAAAAGTCGATACGGTAGCCTAGTGGTTCGAGCACGCAGCTTTCAAACGGCGGTATATATATATATATATATCCATTAGCTTTCCAGTAAAGAAAAATACCTACATACCTACAATGCGTATGTGGATTTCCTAATTCTGGGCGACGATACCTCATTAGCGTTACCTCTTTTATGTATATGTATTTATGAGATGAGGTATATACATCCTAACTCCGACGGCTGAGCATAGTTAGGATGTATGCAAGCTGATGATGACATGATAATCAAAGTGGAAACAACTGCAATGAAAACATTTCGTACGAAATTCGAGGTTATTTTAGGATCTAAGATATAATACTTGTAATGCCCTCACCCCCCTCCTCCTGGCTTCTTTAATTAACATAGTTACATTCCAGCTTACAACATCCACCACTTTTTGGTGAGAATGTGATAAACGCCAGCATCATAGGATTCATAGCCGATAGAGAAACTCTTTTAGTCTAAATGAACTAAGTAATTTAGAAACGTACAAACCTTACTTAAATGCAATTGAGTAATCAACACAATTCGCTTAGAGTCATTCAAATTCCCCTCGGAAAATGTCTTCACTGATAAACCGATTTATACAAACGTAGGCATACTTTGTCTCGATCATAACCGTAACGATGGGTATATTTCACAAAGCTGAATAATATCGGTGGGTGGTCGGTGGACCGGTAAACTTCATCTGCGAGCTCCGCTGCCCGTGAAATGAACTGCCTCGCTATATCGATATCTGAAGCGATGAGCATTCGGCCAGAGTGAGGAGAATGCCTAATCGGCGAAGCGGGGTGAAGTGAGGGTCTGGTAACGGTTTACAGAGCTGAGAAGAATTAGTTTTGATGACTTTTTTGTTTTCAGAAGAAATTCGCCTGTGAGTTTTTAAGATTGTCCTTGTTCAGCTCCTTTTCACTAAATTAAATAACAAAATCAGGCATTTACATTTGATTGTAACATACATGGTTCTATAGTAAGATATATTAATCTATGTATACATGATTGACGGTGTATCTAGGGTACACTTAAGAGCAAAAGTTTCGGGTACACTTTGTATAGAATTTCAGTACAAACTGTACCCAAAACTTTTGCTCTTGATTGTATAATGTGGCTCGATACAACAGTGCTTAAAATCGTTCTAAACACAGTTGCACTCATAGTCTCGCGAGGTCCGTTGTCAAGGCAACTTGCCTAAAGCGGCTTTTAGACCTGTCTAAATGCAGTGCACTAGATGAGAAAGACTCTGCAAAAAGATAAGTGAAGGGTACACGGTAAGAACATGCCTAGTCACTTTAGTAACATGTTAAGTTATCGCGTTTTTAAAATTAGGAACGATGTAATTAATTAACAAATATATTTATTCACTCGACTGTCAATCACTTTATGTTAAAATTAACTATCTTTATATGAATATATAGAAAATTGGTCAAAAGTAACGGATAAAAAACCGAACCAAAATTGAACACGAAAGATACATGCGTTGTCACTAAACTACAGAAAATAATATTTTCTGCATTTAGATCTATAATCCAAATTGGGAGAACATCACAAAACAGTCGGAACAATATATGTGTTATGTAACTCCAGGAAGTAACAATTTAACACTTTCAGTGCCCAGAATCGCTATGCGCTACGCTCGTAGCCGAGCCCGTGGTTTTCCTCGTATGTAGCGGAAAGCGATTACGGCGTAGGGACGCATACGTGTCGTTACGGGCCTGGAATGGGTTAAAACTCGATTCCTTTATACTCACCTTTTTTACTTTTTTACTTCGCCGGTTCTTCTCGAGGCAGAGGTTTACTTTCCGAACCGGTGGTAGTTTATCGACATTCATAGGTGCATGTAATATGCCTAAATTGAAGAATAAATCACTTTGACTTTTGACTTTGACTTTAACCTTTTATAAATTCACCTGTAATAAATTGATAGACATGTAGTAAAAACCAAATATATTGTGACTTACGAAAATAAATAATAAAAAGAAAAACTGTAAAAATAATAAAAAGGAATACTTGAAAAATAGGTGCTTTTTCCAGAATATGTTTTTCATTGTTTTGGGCCATAAAGTAATTTTTACCCTAAGTCTTATAGTTATACAATTTTTCCAACATGAAAGATTAAATAATGTTACATCGTCAGTTTTTATCATCTTATCTATAGTGTGATATAGCACATATAACATACGTTATTTTTGTTAGGTTTTAAATGATGGTTCCGTATTGAAATAGTAAAAAGATTCACGCATATTCTTATACTTTATTTGTCTGTTTTATGATAATGATTGATAAAAAGCCGCAGGTAACAATTATAACCTAGTTTGACCTTTGTTTAAATTAATCAATTGCGCATAAAAATAATGGTTTCACTGCTTGTTTCATTCTGCAAAAGGACTCGTGTTGCTGTTATCATTACCCAAATGCCGAAGGAAAGGAGGGTTATGTGTTTCGAGCGTATGTATATATGTGTGTCTTATTCTTTGGCACGCCATGTAGCCTAAACCGTTTGACGGATTTCGACATATGAGGTGTCATTGGATTCCTTAATCGTAGAAGTGACATAGGTTATAATATTTGTAAAAAAACTGTTGGGTTTTTCGAAAAATCTTTTGCTTTTACTTATTTGCAATGAAATTCATTTTTATTAATTATTTCTGAATTTTTTTAAATTATTTCTGAAATCTTTTATATGAAAAGTTCTGTTTAGGATGTGAAAGTTTCGAATATATATAGTATAATATCAATGACAATCCAAAAAGATACCCTAGAATTGCATAAAGGCTTTCGCCCCCCTGCACTGCACTCATGTGGAAACATTGTTGAGGGTGCCTTTTGGAGGATGCATGGACCTCCTGAAAATTTCTGAAAATTTCAAAACCACGCCTCTTTTCCAGCTCCATCTGTGATTGGTCGGAATCCGTCTACGTACGTAGGCTGTGAGGCCAATGGGTGCCGGGGCTACGCGCAGCCGTAGAGCTACGGCGTAGAGGCGCGCGGGGCGCTACGCCATCGACAGACGCTGCCTCGCTGCTACTAACGGGAACTGGAAGTAATGTAAGTTTTTCACTGTATTAATTTAATTTCTGTCTCTATCTGTAGTTTTTTGTCGAGAGGATTTCGAATGGCGGACGAGGATTAATTAACTATCGACTTTTCTGGCGGGGGTGGGGTTGCACATACCTACCTAGATGTACATCTATATTTATGTCTATTTAGCTGCACGTTATGTAACAGTGACATAAGCATAGATACATGTATACCTCTTCATTAAATAATGACGCGTATTAAATTCATGTTCGCAAGTGTCCAATATTACTTAAATATAAAAATCTGAATTTTAACTTTTATAGAGATGACCGAGATCAAATTGTCTCCTTAAACCATAAGCGTTGCTTTTAATTTTGGTGCATCTGAGTTTTCAGAGATAGTCTTAATGCGACGTTATATCATAATATATTTGATTCAAATCTTGCTAGAAGGCTTACACTTCCAATGCATATTAGGTGCGGAATTTTGAAGCTAATAAAGTGACATGATTCGTTGTAAACTAGTTAGAATCTGCACACCAAAAATGTTTAATGAGTGCATGTCAAATGTGTATGTGTCTGTCTCTTTTCACGGAAGTAAATTATTGTTTGATTGATTGTGTTTTTGTCAGGTGTTAGGCTGCGGTTTGATGTGGGACATCGGGCACCCACCATGCAGGGGCTGCAAGCCGCGAAAGAGAAGGCCTCTGGCCTCTTCGCTAACAAACCCCTTTTATTCAAGTAAGTGCTCACACTAAGCCCGATTTTACCAAACTAAATCAGAATCAAACGTTTATTCGTGACACAATTACAAGCAGACTATAGGTAAAGACAAAACGAAAAGTCAATTTTTGCCGTGTCATGAAATAGCCCCAACTCAGCATGATGCTAGCTTTGCCAGCGCTGGTTTTGGCGGCCTATACACTTGTAAGTTCTTACGTAAGTTCAGTACAAATACTGCGCACAAAAATCGCTGTAAGCAATATTTGTACGGAACTTACGTAAGTAATTTACAAGTATAAAGGCTGCCATTCCGTTGGGTTATACGGTAGAAAACTGGAATAACAATACAATACAATATATTTTTAACCCCCGACACAAAAAGAGGTGTGTTATAAGTTTGACGTGTCTGTGTGTCTGTCTGTGGTATCGTAGCTCCTAAACGAATGGACTGATTTTAATGCGGTTTTTTTGTCCAAAAGCTGACGTAATTGAGATGGTTCTTAGCTACGTTTCATCAAAATCGATTCAGCCCTTTTTGAAATATTGACCTTTGAAATGAAAAAAAAACGGGAGTTTTTCAATTAATAATAATATTTTAATTAATAATTATGTATAACATGTTAATTCGCCGTGAACTAGGTACTTGTACCTCATCATCATATCAGCCGAAAGACGTCCATTGCTGAACATAGGCCTCCCCCAAAGAGTGCCAAATTGACCGGTCCTGCGCCACCCGCATCCAGCGGACTCCCGCGACCTACTAGTAGTAGTAGGTACTAGTACTTACCTACGTTTTATATGTTAACGACATGGAATTAACCTCGTATGTTAAATAATTAAATAGAATAAAACACCAAATAAGTATTATAAGGGCAGGTAAAGTATGTACAAAGGCGAGCTTATCCTTATAATGGTTTTTTTTTCAGCTAACCTTTAAGCAATTGAGTGGGGATAAAAATCGTCTAGATATTATTTCGGGTTTCATCCTGCAGGAGCCCGAGGTCCACTCGGCTGCGTAATCCTAACTGGCGAAGGCACTAGTTTTTGCTGAAGTGACTGCCAACGGACCTGACAATTTATATGAGAAACTAGACCCTTAGGAATTAGGTTGATATCTGTAGGCCTTCAATATAGGTATTGTGTTTTCAGCGGATGATGGGGTTGCTATATTTTATATACGACTTAGGCCATCGTTACAGCCCCGTTGAGTTTATTTCCAACAAATAGGAACCCGTGATATTTTCGTATCTACTAATTTAGAAACTTGTATATGTTAAACTATTTTGCGAATCCGACCGATATGTAAGTGATCATACTGGTGAGAAGGTTAGTACAGCAAATGGTATCAAAAATAGTGTGGAGCTATACATTGAAAATGAACGCTGCCGCTTTCCACTCAATTGCTCAAAGGTTATCTGAAAGAAATCCCTTATAGGGATAAGTTCGCTTTTGTACTTTAAACTTATACAAGAATGTTTGTCTTTTAACCTGTTATTGTGTTCAATAAAGTGCTTACGTACAAACCATACATGGATTGGATGGTTATCGATGCTCTCTCTTGTATCCGCGTAATGAAATATGTACGAGCTGGACGCAAGATACAAAACAAAATGCAATTCCATTTTATTTTAGCGGTGTGCGAGAGGGGAGCCCAAAATTATTATCTGCTTACAAGTTGTCAGTTTAATATAATATACTTACATGATCAATATAATTTAAAATTGTCCTGAATAGTTTACTTTAACCTTTTGACAGCGAGGGTGCAAAACAAAACGGTGCCCAACTGTGGCCAAAACAAAACAATAGCCAGACAAAATATGAATAAAATGAAACTTCTGATAAATATTGTCATGTCAAAATGACAATATTTATCAATATTATCATGTGGCCGTCCGTGGCTTCAGTTGCACGAGTTTTCGTCCGCGTCCACAGCCGTATTTAGCTCTCAAAGGGTTAAAAACAAAGTTTTAGCCGAATTCAATTCAAAGTTTTAACAAAATTTCCACATTGCCTCAAAAAAAAATACCCAAATCGCTTCAAGTGTGCCAATAACATATGAAGAGTTCCCTCAATTTCTCCAGGATCCCATCATCAGATGCTGATTGGATGACCATAGGACCACCTGGAAAGAATATCACTCTTCCAAACAAAAAAAAAATCAGAATCGGTCCAGGCGTCTTCGAGTAATCGGGGAACATACATAATAATAAAAGATGTCGACGAATTGAGAACCTCCTCCTGTTTTGAAGTCTGTTAAAAATGAAAGGACATTTAGTGGTTGGTTAGTTGGTCGGGTTCTAAAATAAATATGTGCTCTGACAAAGTGATCAAAAATATGTGATGACTACTTTATTGGCATGGGCATGTTTGCTCAGAACCTTTGGAAACGTTCTTTTATTTATGAACTGGACTGTACGCGATCAAGGGTGACGAGTGAATACAATAAAGTCATTACGAATGTCCTCTAAACAGGTCATAATAATGTATTTTAGGTCATCCCAGGCGTAAGTGGGATTATCTGCCCGCTATGCGAGGAGAACATTTTACTTCCTGGCCAAGGCAAGACGTAAAACTTTAGACAAGCCACGGGCGGTAATTCGTAAAGCCCCAGACCGTATATTTATGGCCTTCACCTTCGGTTTGGGCCACAAACACCTGCGATCTGCTACATTGTCTATCAATGTGGCATCTAGGTATGTACTATTGAGCCAGTGACATCAATTCTAAAGTGAATTACTCTTACTGAACAGATAACATTAGCTTTATATTTAACGATAAAATTAACTAGGAACCTCACATCAACCCTGGTAATATAGAGTAAAATATATTTAGTTGGTCCCTTACCCTAATATTATGATAATGACAGGTTAACTTTCATTCAGTTGTATTAATTATTTTTTTATGTGTCGTTAAATATACCTTAGCTCATGAAAATCTCAATTTAAAGGTTCAAAATACAGTTTTCAGAATAATTCATTCACTTGTAATTTACCTTGTTGTATTTTAAGTGAATTTGTAACTTTTTTTTATTTTTTTATTTATTTCAGTAAAGCACTTTACAATGACTTAAAACTAATTACAACGTCCCACAAAACTGTTTGCACAGTTTGACTGTGGGATCCATGAGTCTATATAAATAATTTGAGATAGTCTTAAATGATAATGAGTCTATATAAAGTGGTAAAGTTCTAATCAGTCTATATAATTAGTAAAGTCTTAAGAAGTAAGAACAGCTTTAAATGATGGTGTATAAAGTGGATAGGTAACTAGATATAAGATATTAGGTATTAGGTAAGATATTAGGTATTTTTGATTCATAGATAATATCTGATCAAAATGTGCGGCATAAACGGCGGATATTTTGATTGCGTTAACTTCGAAGTTTGATTTTTTCATGCTCCAAGGACGACAAATCTGAATATTTGATATTTATTTCAACTTGATGCCTCCAAGCGTTCTAGAGATAACTACAACTTAGAAAAGTTGAAAAACCCCCGATTTTTTCATTTCAAAGTTCAATATCTCAAAAACGGCTGAATCAATTTTGTTATAACATAAATAAGAACCATCTCGATCATGTCAGCTTTCGAACAAAAAAAACCGCATTCAAATCGGTCCATTCGTTTAGGAGCTACGATGCCACAGACACACAGATACACAGACACGTCAAACTTATCACACCCCTCTTTTTGCGTCGGGGGTTAAAAAAGATTCTTGATAGACAAACGGATTTATTCCTCCTTTTTTCCTTTTGAGACACGTACTTCTAAAAAAACCGGACAAGTGCGAGTCGGACTCGCCCACCGAGGGTTCCGTACAAAATAAAAAATGTATAGTTTTCAGATTTTTTCCTGTACTTGGATTAGTATAGGAGATATTACTTGCCAAATTTAGTTCTACAATTGAAATATACATTTTTAAAGGGGTATGTACCAATTTTTATAAAGGATACATGAAAATGAGTCCAAAAGTCCAAACAAAGATTTTTTGGACTTTTGGACTCATTCGTTATCTCGGTTTTGCGTTAAATCTTGCCCAGTCTGTGTACCTACGCTAGACGCACTGATACTTGTAAAATATAGAAAGAAAGAAGAAAGAAAATACATTTATTCACAAACACACAGGACACACATATTATACAATAAAGTAAACAAGAGAAACATAATATAAAACATGAAACAAAGTGTGTCTCTGCGGCAGTGAACCGGACACTGGCTCAGCATTATGCTGAGGTGTCAGACACCTACAGCGCTGATTTTCAGCCAGTACCGTTGGTGACTCACGGAAACGTCATACAATTTTAATATATTAACTACATACTATATTATTAGGATAGGCGAGAGAGAAATAAACATAAATACGAAGTGAGATGTATTGTTCGGCACTACCTACATGCAGCATTAATCAAAACAATAATACTTACATTAAAATGTAAGTTCTTATGGAAATGAAACAACAACTAGATAAAATAAAAAAATAAAAAAACAAATGAACAATTGGCATATTTTTTGCTGTAACAGTGCTGGATTAAGGTATCTAAATATGAAATAGAATGACATTGTTAGGTGAAAAAAAACCGGCCAAGTGCATGTCGGACCACGCAAAACGAAGGGTTCCGTGCCTATTAAAAAGGTCGTATCGTCATAGAAATCTTACGGCACTTACGTCTTTTTCTTTGAGGAAGGCAGTTTTTCAGCAATATCTCGGAAACCTTTCATCCGATCTTGTTCAAAACAATTTTCGGTGAATGAACTTAATAAGCGCTGTGTTCATGAATTTTTTCATATTTTTAAAATACACCGTTCAAAAATTAGAGGGGGGGGGACAGAATTTTATTGACTTTCGGGGCGATTATCTCCGACCCTATTCACTTAATCAAAAAAAAATGTTAAGAAACCTTATATTTATTTTGAAAGGCCTATCGATTGATGTGCCACACGGGGGGTCACAATGAAAAAAAAATTTTTGACTTTTAGTTTTATGTATGGAGTACACCCCTAAAAAAATTTTTTTTAGTAATTTTAATTACAAAACTTTGTAGCGGCTAACAAAATACACCTATCCTCAAAATTTTATTCAAATACACCTTATAGTTTTCGAGTAAAATGCCTGTGACATACGGACAGACGGACAGACGGACAGACGGACAGACGGACAGACGGACATGACGAAACTATAAGGGTTCCGTTTTTGCCATTTTGGCTACGGAACCCTAAAAATAGAGCCCTAGGCATTTTTATGAATTAAAAAAGACTATAATGGTCAATCTTTAAAGTGTTAAATCAACAGGATTTGTTTATTTACCAATACGAAATCGTAATGATTTCATAATTGGTTAACAAATAATTCCTTTTATTTAATTTTCACTTTCCTCTTAATTTAAATGTATTGGTAATAAAATGCAAAAGTTTATACAAATGCTTTTACTTGAGAAATAAAAGAAACAATTGATTTCGTTCCGCTTCTTAAATAAAAGCAATAACATAGCAAATATTGAAACTTTTGTTTCTACGCTGAGAGGGAGAAGCAATTTGGCGGGAGCCGCGCATCGCCGATAATATTGACAGCGGATAATACGAGTTGCAGTGGGAATAAAACACGAGGGCAACCCTGGGGCTATTCCATTTGAAGATAGAACTTTCACTGTCTCTCTTGCACTTCGTTTCGGAAGATTAGAGGGAAAGAGAATCATAGTCGAGTCTTGAAGTATTTCGAACGATTCCTTAACTCTAATGAGATCCTTAGCGTAGGGTCGCCCAATAGTTTTCTATTATCTGTTTTATTTATATACATTTATGTAACAAATGTTTTATTTACTACAATATTTATGAAGCTGTAACAAGCTTTTTGGAAATCTGATTTTACAAAATAAAAATTAGATTTTTATCCTGTGGCTGTTTATTTGCCGAGTAATAAAAAAAAAAGTTAAGTATACTAGAACATTAATCATTCCTTAATGATTAAACTATACTTAATTAAAGCCTAAAATAGATGACTCATACAGTTATATTTAAAAAAAAATGTGTCGAATTTTTTTAGCAGGTTCTAAAATCTGAAAGAACAATGGTAGGAAGCAAATCCAAGTCTAGAGGCCAATTCCGGGGCCGTTCGAGATGGTGTCTAAAAGCTATGATCTCTATTGACATAATCTCTATGGAAAAAGCTCACCAAAATCTCGAAGACAGCCAATTTCTTATTGTGGGGCATGATAGCGATCATGTCGAGTGACAATCTCAATGCCATTGCCAGACAAATAATTAATCTCTTTGGTAACGGCTACCCGCAACCAAAGGAATTCAGGGTGCTCCCACTGAGCTGCATCATCCGCTTTGTGGAAATGATGGAGCGAGCTTGGGAGTAGCTATAAAGGGGAGGGCAAATGCACAAAAGATCCCACTGGGTCGTAGTGTATCCGAAAGGGCCCTCAACTAAATAAGATAAGATAAGATAATCTCAATGTCTATTGCAACATGCGTTTCGTTTCTATTGATTGTGTTTTACAATCGATTATAAAATAATGAAATATTTTTTACGTCACATCTGGCCATGAAAATCACGCACGTAAAATTTTGTACTTACCACGGACGGTAATAAAGAAAGCCTCACATCGGATATTTATCGCACTTGCCTTCGGCTCAGGCGTCAAATACCTGCAATCTGAGACATTTTTTGTTTTACTGCCCTATTAGGTAAGTAATAAGTACATAATAAGTATTTCTACTGAATTCAATATTTTATTTTATGATATTAAGAACAAACGTGTTATTACAATAGTAGAATCCATAATTGTGGTATAACCCTTAGCCAGGCAGTGGACTATATAGGCCCACATGATTTTATACTTTAGCTCTCTATGATAAGGTCCAAAAGCAAAGAAAATCTTAGGTACCTTAGGCCTGAGCCTGGCTAGGGTTAACGCATTAAAAATATATAAGTCTTTGCTTGATTAAGAACTTACGTGAAAAGGAGCGTATAAAAACTGTTCTGACTTGGCAGTTTTGAGCCAAAGACTACTACTGACTGTCAGTATTTGTAAGCTGTCAATATTTTCCGCCATTACGCCACTGACAGATCTAATGTAAAAGAAAATAAGTGATACTACCATTTCGATCGCTACCGACCAATCGTTGTATCTGTAAAGCTGGAAGTCGATATATTTCGACCGTGAGATTTTGAGAATACCTACGTAAATTGGCCTCCTAATCGTTAAAATAATCCGAATGGTAGTTAAGTTTGATTCGCAATACCTACCTAATAAATGCGTGTACAACCAGTTTACTCTATGAATTGACCTCGCTGGAACCGACCATCATCGACGCCAGCTCCAAACTTATAGTAAAGGGTTGTAAGTATAATTAGGGTTCCGTACCTCAAAAGGAAAAAAAAACGGAACCCTTATAGGATCACTGTCCGTCTGTCATAGCCGATTTGCTCCGAAACTAGTGGACCGATTGAGTAGAAATTTGGTATACATATGTAAATTGGTGACCCAAAGATGGACGCGTAAAATAAATTAATGAATTCTGAACAAGGGGCCACTTTTGGGGGGTAAACTGGAAAATAAAAAAAAAAGTTTCGCAAACTGTATTGTGTGACATCAAATGAAAGAGGTTGTTGTAAGCATCTCAGATATACATTTTTTATAATTTTAGCAAAAACAAATTTGAAGTAATTTAGGAAAAAAGACGAAAATTGACCATTCCCTCCTTATCTCCGAAACTACTAGGCTTAAAATTCTGAAAAAAATATGGAAAATAGTTCCTTGCCTAAAAATTACATGAAAACCTATAAGAAGTTTGAGTATTCAAAGTAACGGGAAAATTCTAAATATTTTACGGAACCCTCACCACCGAGTTGAACTCGCACTTGTCCGGTTTTTTTTATTAAGTACTAGCTGCTTTGCCTGCACGGTATAAAATACAACCCGTTTACTGTAAGTTTGGAGCTGGCGTTGATGACGGTCGTTTTAAGCGAGATCCATTCTTGTAATTAATAATTAGTCGTATTTTACTATATTGACCTTAAATTATTTTACTAGGATTAAGACTTTATTTTATCCCGTCGCTCTGCCTGGTTTGTTTGTAAGTAGTACGCGGGTGCCTACTGCCATAAAAAGGAAATTGCTCGCATGCATCTTTCCGATTTACGATTTGTAAGGTCTCGAATATTTATCTCTTTAATAAATGTTTTATATGTATAGTAAGGAAAATATATTCACGTACCTTTTTAGCTCTTGTTACTATGATAATAAGGCATAAAAAGGTGAGTACATTTCCCTTACTGTACATATCATACTTACACATCTTCTATTCTTGTACTTACTTGCTTGGATGGTATTTTAGTCCAGTGCAAGTGTAGCTAATCCAATTTGTCGGCATTTTGTCGCTTTTTGGGCTGAATACCTCAATAATTCGTGACACAACCATATATAGAATCCACATACAACTGTAAGAGGTGTTTCATAAGTTCGCGAATAAAGAGATACCCACTCCTCGATAAAAATAACAATCCTAATGAGCCCAACAAATAGTCCGTCGCAATCGATAAATAAGACGATTATTCCGTAACGAATGGCAACCCTAGGCGGCACAGTCGACTGCCCCGCGCTGATAACAAACAGACATCATCCGGATTTGCGTCGCCATGCGCACCGCCTAGCGGCTGGAGTGGGACTTTGTCGACAAATCTCCTTGAACGGCTGTGGTTATCGTGCGTGCTTGTTTGAGATACGCTGCGCAAATTCGCTAAGTCGCTCAAAATGTCTCTTGATACGTCAGCGAGTAAGCGATATTGAGTTGGTTGTTCAGAGATCGAATTATTTTGATTTCAATCGAAAATCGAGGAAGTCGTTAGAAGTCACTTAAAAATAAACATGATACCTATATCATTGGCACAGATTAGGTAAAATCTCCAAATTATGCGATAAATCTTCTAAACGCGACAGCGACACAAGAGATAGTCTTAAACTTAAATGTTATTTCATTTAAGTCTATCTCGTTAGCATCGAGACAAACCAAACGGTTTAACGATGTTATTTTAATTATTTTACTTTATTTTTGTTGTACTAGCTGGTCGATCACGTAACGCATTGTACGTGCGTCAGGTAGATCTAAACTATCACTTGTTGTATGGGAAAATGACGGTTGAGATGTCCTAACGTGCGTTCGAAACGTTACGTGATCACCCCTCAAGTAAGTCTATGGTACGTCTATGATGGATCTAGTTATAATTATCGGATAGAAAAGTAAATTTAAAACTCAATCCCTTAACTAAAACCTATATCTAAAAGTGTAGAGCGCCAAGAGTGGTTTGAAGACTATGTTCGGGATCCTTGCTTAGGTATCCGGTGCACGATTTTTATAAAATGAATTTTCAAGCTAGAACAAAGGAGTAAGCTTAGATTTGTGTGATTACAATTTTTTTTAAATACTATAACTTACCCCTTCGCTGGCTATGCCACACACAAATAAATAAATAACTAAGTTTCTGTCAAAAATTTCATTTTTGGTACAAGCTTTTGCTGCCGACTTTACTTTTCTGTATACCGCCATCAACTACTCATTGAGACGATTCTAAGGAGCACAAACTCAACGGGGTTGTGTCGGTTAAGTGCCGAATTCCCATGGCCACTTTCTGACTCCATCATCAGATCAGCTCGATGGTACCATGATATTGAATTGTCATCCAAACTACATAGACCAAGAGATAGTGACACACTTTTTCCGGTCATTTGGTACCAAGTATGGCGACCCTTCAGGGGTCTAATTACGTATGACGAAAAGGAAAATGATGATCATGGTGCTGGTCTGGTACCGGCGGCCCAATCGCATGGGCGTTAATCGAACGTGTCGGGTAAATTACGAAAGTCGAACGATTTGTTACACAAATAGTCGATGAAAAGAGAAGTAGGCGGGCGGTAGCGTATGTCGTACTTCTTCGATGTGACATACGGCCGCCATACCAACAAGAATACATTAATTAAATAAAATAAAACAATTCAACCATTTGTACCAGGTTAATCTGGAACCATCGGTAAAGTATGGTATGGTGATTTTCGTGAATGGCTACTCGACGATGATTAGCTGTGCAAAAATTTGCCTGGTAAAATTGTGTCACTATCTGCCGGTCTAGTACCTTTACCCAAAATTTCAGCTCAATCTGTTGAAGATATCTGCTTCAAAATTGAGTTGCAAGATTCCACCCGAACAAACATAGTTACATACATACATACAATGCAAGTTAAATAAAAGCTTGTAAAAATTAAAAATCGTCTGTAATGAAATGAAATGATTTATTTTTGCGAGAAAACATACACAGGTGTTAAGAGTACATGTCAGTGAAATACAATATTTTACATGCATGCACGCTCCGCCACAATATGGCATGCAAAAACTTAAGGTAATAAAAATAAATACAAAAATCAAAAAGTCAAATTATAAAATATTAATTTAAATCATAAAATAGTCTAGTCGGCAAAAGTGATGTTAAGTATTTAGAAAATTCATTAATATTAAAAAAAAATATATGTCATCATTTAAGAAATTGTAAATTTTAATTCCATTATATTCCAGACTTCTAAAATGCACATATTTTTTAGATTCGGGTAGCCATGAATGAAATGAAAGGTGAATGTCAAACTAGTATCTTAACCTGAGTGGTCTACTCGTATTGTTAGCTTTTTTACATGCAAATCTAGACTTATTCTTATGAACAAAAATATTTATAAAAATACACACCAAATATGTAGAAATTTTATACAATCGGATTTTTTACGATTGTTAAATAAAATACCAGCACCATCGCTAGCGCCATTTTGACAACTTTATTCCCCTAATAGGTGCATTAGATTTACTTTTAGTCAACTTTATTCCTCTGATAGGTGAATTAGGTTGACTGAAAGTATACCTAATGCACCCTTAGCTGGATTCGAGGGCACAAGGTTCATGAATCATTTGCAGCCTTTTTTGACTCCTTAATAACTATTTCACATAGATTTTAGAAATTGATTTCACATAGAATTATGAAATTTGGTATAGGTATACCTATATTAAAAACCGGCCAAGTGCGTGTCGGACCACGCAAAACGAAGGGTTCCGTGCCTATTAAAAAGGTCGTATCGTCATAGAAATCTTACGGCACTTACGTCCTTTTCTTTGAGGAAGGCAGTTTTTCAGCAATATCTCGAAAACCTCTGAACCGATCTTGTTCAAAACAATTTTCGGTGAATGAAATTAATAAGCCCTATGTCCATGAATTTTTCCATATTTTTAAACTACACCGTTCAAAAATTAGAGGGGGGGGGACAGAATTTTAGTGACTTTCGGGGCGATTATCTCCGACCCTATTCACTTAATCAAAAAAAATGCTAAGAAACCTTATATTTATTTTGAAAGGCCTATCGATTGATGTGCCACACGGGGGGTCACAATGAAAAAAATGTTTTTGACTTTTAGTTTTATGTATGGAGTGCACCCCTAAAAAAATGTTTTTTTGTCATTTTAGTTACAAAACTATGTAGCGGCTAACAAAATACACCTATCCTCAAAATTTTATTCAAATACACCTTATAGTTTTCGAGTAAAATGCCTGTGACATACGGACAGACGGACAGACGGACAGACGGACAGACGGACAGACGGACAGACGGACAGACGGACATGACGAAACTATAAGGGTTCCGTTTTTGCCATTTTGGCTACGGAACCCTAAAAAGCCCTCAGATTAACTAGAACTTCATATATACGTTTTACGGTTATTGAGATATTAACGTCTAATAATCGGCATTTTTATCACTGAACTGATTGACTTACTCGTATTAGCTGACGGATAGATCAAAAAACTTCCAGATGACCTAGAAAGTCGAAATTTGGCGTCCAGCTGGGTAATCTATACAATAAAACTCTTGCGTTAATGACCGATTGACAGACAGCGCACAGCCTAAACCGCTTAAGATATTAAGCTGAAATTTGGAACACATACGGGTGGATTGCAAAAAAAAATGTACATAGTTAAGAGCCTTAAATATAATCTAAACTTTAACTTTTTTCCATTGTGTAACGGCAATTACCCATACATTTTATATAGGTAACTTTCGTTACACAATGGAAAAAAGTTAAAGCATAGATTAGATTAAGGCCCTTAACCTCACATTTACGTTTTTGGTGGGATAGATACTATAGATTTTTTTTTTACAGCAAGCGTATTAGCGTCGATTTAATTAATAACTGACTACATTTAAAAAAAAATAGTAAATCAGTACCTAAGTTATGTTACTTTGATGTACAATATACAGATCAACCTTACGTCGCCATTACTGTTCATTTTACCTTTACAGTGGGTAAATTTGACTACTTACGTGGCATAATTAAACAAAATAAAAAAATTTACAAGTTTGTAAATGCATACTCTCATCAAGTTTGCATGTATATAATTCACTACTTACTTATATATTTTCATCTAAATTATCGCCACTGCAGTCCAACAATGCTGGCTGTCCCTAAGATTTTAAGCCCATAAATTGGCAGGCGAGCAGAAGGGTAGCGGTTCATTATTTAGTCCGTTTAAATCACTAAGTCCTTAAAAGACATTAGCAAGCTTTGTAGCGTTATCAGAGTACACAAAAGAGATTTGCTACGTGCTCCGAGGGAGGGATCCGCCAATTATAACTCGTCATATTTTGCTGTCTACTGTTGTTGCGCATTTGATGGTTGTTCATGTAGGTTGCCTATTATATATTTTTTTTTAGAAACCAAATTACGTTTAAATAAAATAGAACATGACGACGATGAATTATGTTTTGGATGAATTTATTTAGATTCTTTTCTCAAAATAACTGTCAAAATATAATAATTACGCGCCACGCTCACTCGCTAGTCGGTTTCATGGCAGTGAAAGTGTTCAGCGGTACCTACCGAATTTAAAATTGTAAACTGCTTCATTTGAATATTTCTTTTTACAAGGTGCTTTCTGTTCTAAAAAAATGTACAATGGGTTTATTAGTGAAATAAAAAAAAAACAGAAGTTTTGGTCACTTAGTTTCATCACCAAATCACCTTTTTACCAGACCGCATCCTGGGACACACAACATGTTATTACTATTTTTCTGCCGAACCAGTAGGTAAACGGTTACGTCTAGACAATTTATGTTTATAAATGGCACAACTCTTTATAAAATTTTAAAAATAATTTAAAAATAGAGTGCCTAAATAACCGAGATGATAAATAAAAAGTGATAGTAACAACCGTGCACCCCACTCGATTGTCCTCGCGCCACATCGATCTCCCGGCACCTACACCGTGCTACCGCAAAAGGTCACCTCCATACGAGCTTCATACTGACTTACGACTTTTCTCTGGACGGACGGGTGTATACCTACATCCCGATAGTGCTAAACAGCACACAGCACTCACACTAATTGTTTCCGCCATTTGAATATTGCCTGCGACAATTTGCCAATGGGTCCAGCCCGCGGCAGAACCCTAAATTAATTGCTCAGCCATTTTGTTTTATTCCACTTGAACAAAGCGGATATTGAAATAAAACATCGGCATTCGAAGAACACGGATTAGAATTTGAGTCGGATGGAGATTTGAAAGCTTTGTTGCAATTTTCGTTTTTAATTGATTGTTTAAAGTATTGCCTAATGTATCGTAAGGAAAACAACAAATAAATGTAAAATTATCTCGAGGTCCCCTGAAAAAACGTTGCGCTAGGTGACTATCTAAGTCAGTCACTGGCATAATATGTACTTATGCTGAATGCCATAATTTTGGTAAATTGCTGTTGACTGTAGATATTTAAATAAATAGATAGGTAATAGGTTTAGTCTCGTTGTTTTAATGTATATGTAAGGATCGGGTCCTTAATAAAACCCAAATTTTGGATTATCTACTTACTAGATAAAAAAAATGTTAACATCAATTAATAATTTTACAAAATTAATTGTTTACACTTTTCATATTTAAGAATATTAGGTAAGCAAGTATAATTTTTTTCACAAGTATGCTTCTGTCGCAATTCAATAAACCCGGTTAATTTCAGAATGCGTCATGTTCATGCATATGCCCCGCTGCAAGGTAAAACCGTATCTTAATCGGGATACGAAAAAATAAGATACTTTCAGTGCTGTATATAAGTAAGGCGCGTTTAATATCCTGGATTATTTGCTTAAATGCCACATAAAAAGCACCAAGTTACGAGTAGATGTGTTGAAAATATATAAACGTAGATAAGTATGCATTTTATTTTAAATCCGCCTTTTTTCCTTGTTAGACTATCTAATATACACATTGCTACCCTAGACAAATTCAGAGAAAAAATCCGGACTAATGAATGAATGAATGACTTATTTATCAGAAACATAAACATAATTATGGTACATACCGATGTTACAATCAATTTGCGTCCCTAGTCAATCCTCATGACTTTCATAATATAGGTACCTGCTAGACGACTATTCATGTGATAACTATTCATGACATGATACATTTGTGCCTATCGTCTAGAAATGTGAATAAAAATTAAAAGTGTAGAAAAACAACGGGGTTTACTCATTTATTCTGGCAGGTACACGTATATCCTTAAACAATGTACGCAATATTTTTCAGTTTTAAACAAGGTTTTAGTAGGTACCATAAACCTGGTCTGATGATGGAGACGGAAGGTGGCCGTAGGAACTCCTTAATTACATAGGATAAACCTGTCGGGCAGGGGAAGGCCAAAACGTGCGTTTATGGACCAAGCTAAAGAGAAAGTTAATGTAATGTCGTATCAGGAGCTCAAAACAGTGGCAGAGAGAAGACCAGAATGGCGATTACGCCACCGACAAGAGCCTGGCTCTTAAATTTACGATGATGAAACCTGTCGTGTTTGGGCTCGTTACAATCCTCTCAATGAGCAGTTGATGAGTGTGCAAAAAAAAGTACAGTTGGCAAAAAAATCCAACATGGCGGAACACCCAAGATGGCGGGCGGGCTAGTTATTTTTAATGCACTCCTACAGTATGGGTATCAAATGAAAGGGCTTGCTGAGAATAACTCGAAAAATAAAGTGACGTCACTCTAAATCCAATATGGCGAACAATATACAGAGAAAACCTGTCCAGCGATGACTAAAACGTGAAAAATAAATTAAAAGTAAAAAAAACAAGCTTTTATTTAAATGCGCTAAAAAGAATAAAATAAACTTTTACTATCAACTTATAACGTCATAACACATTTTAGATGATATAAAAGCTTGTCGCGAGATTTAGGTACTCGTATAAATACTCAGGTAACAAGCTTTTATATCATCTAAAATGTGTTATGACGTTATAAGTTGATAGGAAAAGTTTTAAAGTAAAAGTCTATTTTATTCTTTTAGCGCATTTAAATAAAAGCTTGCTTTTTAAAAAGTTTTTTTACTTTAAATTTTTTGTCATCATTTCCGTCTTCTATGCAAAAACTCAGTATTTAATTATCCATATCCCTTGGCTCTTTAAACATGTTACAAAAGCGTCTGTCAATACGTCCTGAATCAAGTTTGCTACATGGGGTGTTGCGTTACGCGCAAATTGGCCGGTTACCGCCCGCGGGATGAAATTTTAATGAACCTAAGCTGCGGACTCATTGTGGGCGAGGGACGTCCAATTAGTTCAGATGTGACGGCTTCTAATGTCGTCGTTTGGTGAATGAAAAGGGTGAATCAATGGTTACTGCTTATTTGGTACGTTTTCCTTAGAATAACCAATTGACATGTAAAATTTTAAATTTTATTCATAAATTATTGAATTGAATTGAATATTGAAGTAGGTATTACCTATATGACTCTTTTTTATTTCATTCACTTTCATAGCAATAAATACACATAGATGTTCGCCGATATACTCTTGCCCTGACTTGTCTTTAGAAATTGTCTTAGAGACTAGAACTATGCTTCAATTGTAATTGATTTGTGTTTCAATTCGAGTCTCAGTATTTAGGATCCTGCACCACTAAAGTTTCTGTTTATTCATATTCATATTTATATTCATATATTTAGCCCAATGGTTGACTGGTAGAGAATGCCTGATGGCATTCAGTCCGCCAATTGTACTTTTATTTGTATATTCGTGCAATAAAGTTTAAATAAATAAATAAAATGCATGGTTTTCTAACATTCCAAACAGAATTTGTCAACAAATAAATGTGTCTCTGCACGGTTAGCATAAGATGGCGCGAACCCAAGTAGAACACTTAACCCATTCCCGGCCCGTGACGACACATATGCGTTCTACGCCGTAGTGGCTTTGCGCTACATACGAGGAAAACCACGGGATTGGCTACGAGCGTAGCGCGTAGCGATTCTGGGCACTGAATGTGTTAAAAAGAGACGGATAGTCTATCTCGCCGCGAGATAGCTCGCGCGTCGTCTTGTGCTAACCGTACTATTTCACCGTGGGCTCTGACGTGACGTGGCATCCGTCAATCTCCTGAATCAATAGTACGTAATCGAGGCTTCTGCGCGACCGTCCGGCTGATTTTCGTCGACTCTAGCTTTATAGTGAACCCAATGGCTTTGTTGCCACAGATCCGTCATCTCGCAGAATCGATAGCGTGTCGCCACGGAGTCTGGCCGACCGGCCGGCGGGACGGCGCGACGCCAGGCGCCAGGGGGACGGCTCCCGAATCTACAAACATCTTTATTAGCAGGTTGCATTCGGTCGCGATCTTAGGGATGGTTTAATGCTCGGAAGATATTTACGTTTAGCAGAGTGGTTGTCTAAGCTGACGATGACGGGACTGCGATCCACCCAACAACTCCCTAATTCGGGAGTTCGGGACTGAATGATCAATCGATAGGCCTTTCAAAATAAATATAAGGTTTATTAGCATTTTTTTTGATTAAGTGAATAGGGTCGGAGATAATCGCCCCGAAAGTCACTAAAATTCTGTTGCTAATTTTTGAACGGTGTATTTTAAAAATATGGAAAAATTCATGGACATAGGGCTTATTAATTTCATTCACCGAAAATTGTTTTGAACAAGATCGGTTCAGAGGTTTTTGAGATATTGCTGAAAAACTGCCTTCCTCAAAGAAAAGGACGTAAGTGCCATACATTTTTTGTGACGATACGACCTTTTTAATAGGCACGGAACCCTTCGTTTTGCGTGGTCCGACACGCACTTGGCCGGTTTTTATTAAGTAATAACGGCTGTTATTACTTAATAAATTTACAGTGCATACCTTAATTTTTCGCACATACGTCAATACTATCTTTTTGACCTAGTAATTAGGTAGATAATCAACTATTTTAATTCAAGATTTCCTAAATTGCTGGAAAATTGCTACGTGCTAGAAGTGTTAGTCCGCCTATGTAACCCTTGTTTTCCTGACCACTGTATACTTAGCTCAAAGTTAACTTGAAGAGATCTCTTAGAGGGATAAGTTTGTCTTTTTATTACTTTCATTATGCTTTCTTATGAGAAATGGACCAAAATCAATTTCCTTTAGGTAGTATCATGTGTAATTGAGTAGTATCATGTCCGCTTTACCCTTACTGTTTATTTTTTAAACATTTTCAGATGTCATTTGATAGGGAAGTTGCAATGAGCAGGGATTAATTTGACCGGTAACTTCAATCTTTTCATAGATTAAAATCTACCCTTGCCGCTCCTCATTAAGTGCACTAAATTGTTATAATGAGAATCCTCGGAGACACGGATTTAATTTGCGGCGTGGGCGGGGCCGGTGGTAATCCTACTTCAAAGGCCAGTACACAGCCACATGCTATGCGATTCACAACCTGTCGAGACTCATCTCACCACCCATACTTAATCTAACTTAACCCTGAGAATCGTTACAATCATATGTCAGACTTAAACTGGCGTGTAGGTACTTACTTGGTAAGCATAGTGAATATTAGCCATATAGCGAACATTGTATTCAAATCGACGTAGGTACCGATGGCGAAATGAATTATTTTTGACGGCATAGTGGAAGCCATGTTTAATTAAGTCCGTAGAATTTTTATTGGGATGCCTTTCGTGTGGCTTTGATGAACGTTTTTTTGCTGTGCTTTCTGCAAGCTTTATGCAATGTAACTTCGTGGCGGTCGGCTTTTGTCAATAGATTTTTTGTGTGTGTATGTAATGTAGCACTGCTTTCAAAACCCAAAATAATCAAGGATAGCTCATATACTATTAGATTATTCATAAAATGGTGATTAGATTAATTAGCTTTAGATATTTAGACCCATATGAATAGTAAAGTCATGAACTTACACTTAAATTTCGTGCTACTCGTACGCACGAAATACATATCCTGAGACATATAATACATATATATAAAGAATAAATGGAAATGTAAAAAAAATTGGAAACAAAGGAATTACTCATTTTAGGGTACGTATTGAAATGTCATACAAAATGTAATAATTTCCAAAAAGGAAGTTCAATAGTTATCAACGATAGTAGATTTGTCGTCAACGATATATGGACCCCCATCATCATCATCCCCTATCATGGCTATCATCATTATCATCATCATCATGATAGTCCTGTCTGCCTACCCCTTCTGGGAACACTGGCGTCAAATTTATAGTTTTAGTGTCAAATTTATATCAATAGTTTCAGGTATAAACAAGAACTATTGTCCAAAATGTAGGGGACGTGTCATTTTAATGGGGGGGGGGGTAGGGGGGGGGGGGGGGCTGAATAGGGTTTTTGATACTGCGTAGGGATAACCTATAGAATCTCAAAATGGTGAAAGAAGTCAGCGTACAACTTTATATAAAATTGCCCTTATTTATTTATTCATTTATTTAACCTTTATTGCACAAAACAAATAAGTACAAAAGAGACACACCGAGACTTTCAAACGTTGTGTGCAAGAGACAGACTAACAAAACAAAAATCCTTAGATAAAAGAATTACTTCATAACAATATCCATATGACTACATAAATTAACGTGAGTTCTCTATGCATACTCAAGAACAATTGAAAGCCTAGGTTGCATGTGTTTCAAAATTCCGAGCACGTTTTCCAACACACCGAGGAGGCGTAGTGAATCAGCTGCGAGACGCTACGGCGCCACTTAGGTAGGTACGGGACTGGGCCTTCATGATACACTATGTTACAAGCACAGAGTACGCGCTGACTAAGTACGGTCGAACTCAAGGGACTGAACACGTTTGTACTGTGTCGCTTTAACGTCATGCTTAAACTACCATACAGCGTTGTCAAATGTGAAAACGACAAGGTATCAAGGTGTTCAGCTACTTATGAGTTCGACTGTAGCACTCTGTCCAGCTTTAGTAAGGAATGAAAACATAATATACTGTTACAGCTGTGATCGTTTTATTGGCACTAGTGAGATCAGAGGGGTAATTGCTTATCTTTTCGAACGAGCGTTAGGAATATTCAACTGTCATTTTCCCATACATAAAACAATGACATTTAGTCATAGCGGTTTACACTAGACTTCAGTTTGTGTTTTTCCAATGCAATTTTTAGTACAGACATTGAAAATAAGTAGCCGAAATCCCATTTCGCTAATTATGTAAATCAAATAATACGAGTAACAAAAACCCTCGATCGTTGTTCCAAAAAATACCGAAGGTAAGAGGTCAACTTGAGACATACAATTCTCATTCTAATACGTTTTCAATGTGTTTCGCACGCTCTAACGTGCTAGCTCGGCAAATTGGAGCGCAAAACTTATCGCTAATCGATCCCCTAACCCGTTTATTCGAGTATTACAAAGCAGTAATTGCATTATATTGTGCTGCCATCGCACTAGTGATGAGGTATCCACTTACGTCACTTTGCTTTTATATACTCATATAATGCTGAATGGCGTAAGATAATATGTGGAGATCGTTTAAGGATTGTGGTAGGCACCGGGCATTTTAATTCATTTATATATGATGTCCCTTTAACGGGTAGTTACGAGCCATATCAAAACCGAACGTCAATGTTAATCGCATAAGTTTTGTTGAGTCCGTCTATCAGCGCTCTGAGGAAGCTGCTAGAGGTGTGTGAAGCATATGCTAGGGAGCATGGACTGCAGTATAACCCTAGGAAGAGTGAGGTTATGGTCTTTAGGCCAGGAATGAAAAAAACCACCTCTATACCTCAGATTGTACTGCAGGGTACCCCCCTGTCTTTTGTGGATAAGTTTAAATATTTGGGCCATATTATAACTCACGATCTAAAAGATGACCTAGATATTGAACGTGAGCGCAGGGCATTAGCAGGAAGGTCAAATATGTTGGCCCGCAGGTTTGCTCGATGTTCCACCGAAGTAAAAATCACGCTATTTAAGGCTTTTAGCCAGTCCTTCTACTCGAGCAGCCTGTGGGTGAAATATACCAAAAGAGCCTATAATGCCCTGCGCGTACAATATAATAATGCATTCAGAGTGCTGATGGGACTACCACGATGGTGTAGCGCCTCGCGTATGTTCGCCGAGGCTAGCACGGACGGTTTTCAAGCGATTATACGCAAGAAAATCGTCTCGATGCTGAGCCGGTTAAGAGAAAGTTCCAACAGCATTCTGAGTATCATTGCCGACAGGTACGACTGTCCAATGTTGGCACACTGGATCGTGCAAATAAAGGCGGTCGCAAAATTTAGATATAAGTAGGCCATACTAACATACCTAGGTTAAGATATACTAACAATATATGGATGTACAAACAAAAAATGTCCGAAATAAAGTTTTTATTATTATTATTATTATTTGTTGCCCTTGTTCCTTGGATACTATGATCAGGTAACTGGTTTTCTGTGAAGATTTATTTTCCTCAGAGATAGCTAGTTATCTCCAAGAATTTGTTTTGTTTGCCTTTTTTTAACAGTCTATAAGGAACATCTATTCCTCGTAGGTAATTAGTTATCTCCAAGGATTTTATTTGAATTGGTACCAAAACGACTGGTTCTTAAGAAACAAGGGCATTTTTGTAAGGGAAGTGGTATTTAAGCGACAGGTTCTAACCTGTCGTTTAAATACCACTTATCTTACTGACTTAAATATCACTTATCTTACAAGTATAAATGAAACTCTTTTTTTTTTGTTCGTGGTTTTATTGTAGAGACATGCATTATGTTTAGATTTTTTTCTCCGTCTCAGTTTTAATAATAATAATAAATTTAATAATTTATTGAATCAGGCGTTACTTTGCGGAAATTCATGATATATTACGAGAACAATATTCCTTTGCTATTCCGCTAAAAAACGTGCAGGTCGATCAGCGGAGATCAAATGCAACTATTTGTGTATAAACATGCAAATAATTACAGCAAACCACCACCAATAATGAAAAAACCTCGACACGTGTTTCGCCTCTCTACGAGGCATCATCAGGAGATGCTGGCAGGAGATGTTGCTTGCGCCACGTCCACTGAGCAAATGAGCCGTCTAGAACCGTCAGCCCTATTTATAGTCTGACCCGCCATACTACCAAGCATGCGCGAATGAGACGGAAGAATACAACAATCCAACAACAACAACAACAACATCAACAACAACAAGCAACATCTCCTGCCAGCATCTCCTGATGATGCCTCGTAGAGAGGCGAAACACGTGTCGAGGTTTTTTCATTATTGGTGGTGGTTTGCTGTAATTATTTGCATGTTTATACACAAATAGTTGCATTTGATCTCCGCTGATCGACCTGCACGTTTTTTAGCGGAATAGCAAAGGAATATTGTTCTCGTAATAATAAATTTAATTATTTCGACCATTATACAGAATCATTATTTGGTTAGTAAACATTCTATTGAGGATTTATTCCCGAGTATGAATATGTTTTAATTCATAGTCAGGTTCACTTATTTTAAGTAGGTACGAGTAAAGGACTATCATTGTGATAAGCTTAATTGTGGCAAAAATTACTGACTGTCGAGTTTTGGCGTTTTTTCTTGACAATGTCTTAATTTTTTTAAACGCTGGTAGAATTTGACTCGTAAAAGTGCGATTGATTAAAAGAAAGAAAAAACATTTATTCATGGCACAAAAAACACAGGAAAATTCATAAAAATACAAATATATAATTAACTCGCCATGAAATGAAATGAGACTCAGCATGGTGCCGACCTAATTGGCCAGCGCTGTTCTTCAGTCGGGGCCATCTTAACTGGTGGTGGTGGTGTATTGCGGCCTTACTTGTAGAGTAAAATTCTATTTTTTTAATGTTTTTCAAACAGCTTGGGTACGGTGACAGCTGTCATCTGGCTGCCATACCTGTAAACTTTATAACCTTAAAACGTCAAAAATGACATTGTAGTGGAATGATAGCTGTCACCGTACCCGAAGTGTTTGAAAAACACTAAGTATACCACAAATATCGTGACTGATCAATCTGTATAGCCGCGTACTCTGCGTTTAATAAACCCGTCACATCGGGGGTATTGCGCGCGCCACCATCTCCACTAATGTGCGTCGTGTGCAAATATTTGAGTTGGCAAGACTTATTGATCAGCGGGATCACTCGCGGCGCCGGCACGTCTCGAGGGTCTGTTCAGTTGTAAGCCTGCGCAATTTCGCGCTCTTAAACGTGTTTGTTGACTGTCTCTGTGGTCAATAGGTAGTGAATGGTACAAGGCAAAATGCCAGCGTCTCTCTTTACAGAAATCTTAGTTACGGCAGTTTTAAACTGCCCAGCACGATATCGGTACATTGATTCAAAAACAATGTAGCGGGCTACGGCGTATAAGTAGTGTAAATCAGCAGTGAATATTATTGAGACATTGAGTGTCAACCGTTTGGTAGCAATACGCTCGTGGCCATTCGCGTACCTTGCGGGTTCTGGCATCGTAAGTGCTGTATGTTGCTTGATTAGGGGTCAATCAAATTTGATTTCTATGTGTTTCGCGCGCACATTCTGTTACGTTTGCTTCACGCGCATAGGATGTGAAACGTATGTCTTAGATTGAGCCGATGCGCAGACATCTCTAAAAGAACGTACATTTTGAAAATGCTAAGTTTTATACCAATGTCATTTTTAATGCAGTGCTAAACGCGCCCGGTATTGCGGGCGCTCATGCCTAAGTAGCGCTTAAAGCCGTGAGTGACCTTTTCATTATATTTTAAATGCCACAACCACATTATATGTTAAATGATAACAAGTGCGTTGCGCTGACACAATAGGAAGCAACAATGGCGATTCAATATAATTTCAATCCGTCAAAGACTCTTTCCGGAATGAGTCCCTAGGCTTCCATCACGTCTCGAGAGAGTGTCGGGCGTCAAAACGAGCTGTAACTCTGTGAGCATGCCCTTCCCTATGTTTGTTATCTGTCTTCACGGCGATTTGCACCCGGGGAGAAATGTAGTGGAAGACACGATTCGGGGATTTTGATAAATAAACTAACACTATAAAGATTGTGTGACGAGAGGTAGATTTGTGTGGGTAGATCAGATATTGTATCTGAGTACAAAATTAGGTTCAGTGTTCATTCTACTACGCATCGTAGTACAGTCAGCAGCAGAAGTAGCTAAGCGGGCCGGGTGTTCAAAATAACCCACACACGCTCTTAATTTCTTAAGAATAAAGTCGAATGCAGGTCATTTTGAACACCCGGCCCGCTTAGCTACTTCTGCTGCTAACTATAACGTAGTATAGCTAAATGGTAGTAGACTGCATTATCCCTTTTTTCTCAGAAATTCTTTATTCAAAAATTAAAATATTTATTTTGCAAGTTGGCTTCAAGGCATGTCAGTGTTTTACAATAATTATGTTTTGAGGTGAAAAAGGTTTCATATACACGCGCACAAACTGCAACGACCAAGTGGTAAACCACATTGGCGGATTCACTACATAATTCCGAGGAGTCATTTGTCCGAAAGCATAATTTTTCCGAATTACGAAAACCATGTTCCGCTGAAGGAATTTGTGATTTTTCAGGATAAAATACTAACTCAACAAAGCCTATTTATATATTCCATTAAATCATCTGTGTCCAAATTTAGTTTATTGGAAAATAGAGTCCGGAATTTTGAAATTTCGGAATAATTATGGTTTCGGACAAATGTTACCTATTTTCTCAACTCCATACGCAAAAGCACAAACGCAAGGTAAAACTGCAATAGCCAAGTGTCCCAACACGCGCGAGGCGTCCCCAAACTCGATTGAATTTCCGGTCCGTAACGACATTTGCGAAACGCCGGAAATACCGTTAATGCATGTCAATTGTTGTGCCCTTAACGCTGTTAGGCTGCCCTCCTGACGACAATATTTTGCGAGAATTGCGGATGACAAATTAACGAGCTAATAAACTTTATGAGAATGAGATCTTGATATTGCTACTTTAAGATACGTAAGGGTATAAAATATGTTAACTTGTCCTTTAATATTTCCATTTCTACCCTTTATAGAGCAGAATCTAAATCTTAAGGCAAAGATGACCACTTTTTATGCATAGACGTACTATCGCCTTCATTAATTAGGACCCTTTTCACAAAAATATTCTTTGTATTCCTAATACGATTTGACAGGATTGTTAACATTAAGTGGGTCCCAAATTAAAGTTCGTGACTGTACATAGAAAACATCATCTCAAATTATAATTTCAAAGTTATCTCATTATTGATATCGCGCAAAATATCTTGTAACTCTTTACTTAATTTACACGATTGTCAATACTACAATACTGTAAAAGGCAGGAATAATTTGAAAATGTTTATTTTAAGAGAATAGCGCTAGTTCTAAAGTACTATCAGCACGACATATATGTTTGTCGTACCACCGAACATAAGCCTTGATTCGTGTGTGTACACACTGTGCCAGTCGTCACCCAAACCGCGCGAGCACACAGTGGGTCATAGCCCGCGACAAAGGGTTGCACTTCAGATTGCTTAATGGACAGTGAAGGCTGAGATAGCGCGTGATAAATCACCAACGTGATTACAGCCATTATCTAAAATACAATCTCGGGGGCTGAAAGTAAAGTTGTTGATGTAATTGACGGAGACGGACGGCTCATTTTGTAATGGACGGGATTGAGAAGTTGTTTGTTTTGATGCTTTTTTAGACAGGTGTTTGCTTTCACAGAATCAAGAGAGAACATTTATTAAGTATGGAATGATTATTTACGAGTATCCTGATTTAGTGATTGTCAAATACCTAAAATATGTTTATTCGATTTCAAAGTTACCTAATTTAGTTAACTTATCAGTTTCTTAGAAATTTTGTTTTTGATACAAGCTTGCCGAACGTACATTTTGTTACACAGTCGTCAGCTACTTAAATTGCTTATACAAGTTTTAATTAATTAATTAAAAAGTGATTGATTCCCAATTGGTCAATTTCTGTGTTTTTCAAATTTCGCCAATAAAAACACAAAACTTTCTCCACCTAGCTCAAGTCCAATACTTTCATTGCCAGGAACCCGCCTAGCGGGCGCCTACGCCGTAGTCGCTTTCCGCTACATCCGGGGACAAACACGGGATCGGCTACGAGCGTAGCACGTAGCGATTTATGGCATTCACTGCTGTTAAATGTGTTCTCGCACTACTCTGTGTGTCTCGTTACTCGTATATGAAATTTTATGCTTATTTTTGAATATATCATCATCATCATTATCAGCCTATATATGTCCCACTGCTGGGCACAGGCCTCCTCTCATCAATGAGAGTTAAGGATTGGGAACTTCACATACCTCTTTGAATTTTTTCTCAGATGTATGCAGGTTTCCTCACGATGTTTTTCGTCACCACGGTAAATATCAAATGATATTCCGTACATAAGTTCCGAAAAACTCATTGGTACGAGCTGGGATTGGAACCCACGACTGCCCTTTGACAGCCCAATGCGTAACCACTAGGCCACCGTAGCATTTTTCTTCATTTCTTCATTAATAAAGTTGCATATTGAATTAAGAATGAACTCCGATTTCTAGCCTCCAGTTGCAGAATGCATATTAATGAGCGTCTTAACTTCCACGACCTAGCTACATAATACAGGCGCTTGAAAATAGTTCGTCACTCGGTCACAATAGGGCTTTATAGCGTAGACCTCTACGAACCTTTGTGAAACTATTCTCGAGGTCACTACTATTCTCGCGCGGGAGACACCGGATCATTACTCGGCCGCGACTAGTTTGGTAATGGAGATGAATTTCGTATACATCATCATTCATCATATTCATCATCATCAGCCTGTATACGTCCCACTGCTGAGCACATGCCTTCTCTAATGGATAAAAGGGAATATTTTGCCACAAAATTAAGTCTAAATGTGTATGAATTGACCGATATCCTATTCTCTAACCGATCGCGGTCGAATAATATACGTGACAGGAATACTACATAATCAAACTAAAACAATGCCGAATTGACACAAAAAGAAAGTCAAATTCAGCCTAAGGATATTTTTATTGACACATTGTGGGATTCTTAGGTATTAAATAATAACGGAAGATTTATTTTAAGTCGGAAAAATCTCCCTGCTCATTATAACATTGTATACTCGTAAAAACTCTATTAAACAGAAATATATTGCCTAATCCTACTACATTGGTAAAAAAAAAGTTATTAGGTCGATGTGTGTCGAAGTAATTCCATTTTACAACATTGTTTTCCAGTGATGTCATCGCAACACTAATTTGTAAAATCTTTTCATTCCCTGTTTACGGTCGATATAAAGATACATTAAAACGTAACCAGTCTCTTCGCAGCAATATTTTTATTGCCCGTCCCCTAACGCTATTCCGTTTCACGCTCGCCCCGCTGGAGTCGATCAGCAAACAAATAAGTTTGTTGCCTACAATCGAGTTCCATTCCACGGAACCCCGGCTCAAAGAGAAGCCAGGCGATGCAGACGCCTTTGCAGTTTCCAAGTTATAAAGGCGGTTCTAAGTATTCGATACACGTGCTGTGACGGAATGTAATCAAGCCTTGCATCGTTAAAAAGTTCGATGCTATCCTTAGAAAAAGTTGATAGCATAAATAAGTTGCCTATGATCGATCATTTTATTTTGAAATGATGTGTAGCTTTAAATTAAGGTATTATTAGGCAAAACAGGGTCATATAACATGATGGTTTCATTTATACAGAATCCAAGCAAGAACATACACATACATTAAACATTTTTTCTCAAACATGCAATGAAATGTCGTCCTTACGTGCGTTATAACAGGCTTCAAAGTATCACGTTTCGGGAGGAACAACTCGAGAGAACTGTAAAGGAATTTCATACAAAATTGAAGGCCTAGGCCGGGAAGTAATTTTTTTTAAATTTTAATGTTAACATGGCGTCTGTGTTCATCAACAGGCTAAACAGCTTAATTCTATTTTTTTTTTCTAGTGGCTGAATGGTTATCGGAGTAAAAATATCCGCGTTAATGCCTATTACACACGAACCTTTATTAAGAATACAAATCTGTATGATTCAGTGTGTTTGATGAATAAATTAAAAATATTATCTATACGTAAGTCACCAGAGGCCATAGACAATATTTAAAATCCTCTGCATTTATTTTATTCATTATAAAAATTAAGATTCTTATTATCAGGTTATGTATAATGACCCTAATAGGGTCTATTCAAACGCTACACACGCGAAATACGGACGACTTTCGTAAAAAAAACATTAAGTATGGAGGAATTGGAGGGAAAATTAATGTACTATTTTGAGTGTGAGTGGTGCATTGTTTTATTTCATTGCATATGTTTGAGAAAAGCACTATACATGCCTGGCCGTGAAAAGGTCTTGCCGGCTTCGTATCACTATCCGGCCTCCCTACGGTCGGCCGTCTATACCTTCACCTGGCAAGCCCTTCTTTCCCGGCGTCTGCAGTAATGTACTATTGTTGCTTTGCTTTATGTCTCACATCAACAAATAAGTCTATGTTATGAAGTTCATTTTTAGCACAAGCTTTTACTGCAGACTGTACTTTTTTTTATATAGTCGTCAAAGTACTCATTGAGAGGGTTACAATGACACCAACGACAACGTTCGTAGTTTAGGAGTTTCTACGGCTACCCCCTGTCTCATAGGCTGGTTTTAGTGTCACGCTGACCGTCGGTGCGGAGCGATTCGCATCGGACCAATATTTATTAAGTTCAGGGAGCGTATCAGAGTAAAGCTGACGGGTCTGCGTGGACAGCTCCGTCATACATTTTGGTCGTGAGGATCGCTCCGCACCGACGGTCAGCATGAAACTAAAACCAGCCTTATGATCTTATGATCAGCTCGGTGATGCAATAATAATGTGTCGACACTCGACACCACCTATGCCAAATTTCAGCTCAATCGCATACCAACCAGTGGCTGAAAAACGGTATGAAATTTTTGAGGACAACTTATATACGCACAGTGCTAGTTAATACATTATAAAGCTTGTAAAATGTTAAACGGGAACACAAAAACTCCGACGAGTCATTTATTTGGTCCAAAAGCATCATTAATATCATTTTCATTTCTCATGCTCTAAAAGTTCGTCTTTATGTTGTGTGTAGGCGACATAAAAACGCTTTTTATAAGATAAGATAAGATAAGATTTATTTATTGTCAGAACTGTGTACATTTAGTTGTTTATGCTCTAGTGCATAATGTAAAATCTTCATCGAAGACCAAGGCAATCGGTCCAACAGCCACACGAACAACTTCAACTTCATAGAATTTTTCATTTTATTTTTTATTTTATTTTTTTGGAAAACCAACAGGTACAATAAATTGACATAAGATTTGGACATGTGATACAACAGAGCCAATTACAGGTTCTCACCAGTTTATTTTGTTTCGTTAGTATTCTAAGACCAAGGCAACGATACCAACAGCCGTACACAATAAAACTCCATGAAACAAACTTATCATTTTTATATCGCATTTATTATTTTTTGATTTGTTTTTTTTTTATATTAGTAAATCAATATATTTAAACATTTTAAACCATAACAATAAGTTATCAGAGATATAAAAAAACAATATTTTTTATAACTGAACAATATGTAACGAACAATATGACAAATATCACATAACAAATACAATCCAATACAGCGTTAATTATGCCAGGAAAACGATTACTCTAAATATTTCTCATTGCTCTAATGTAACTTTCAATTTCAATTAAATTTGCGTATACAATATTTAAATGCTGTTCCATTACCTCGCAATCGAAGTGAAAAGTAGAGTGTACAACTCGTCCACAAAACACATTTTACACTCGACTTTATATCCATCCTCGCTCGCAAGCTCGCTCACGCGTAAAATGATGCGTTTTATGCACTTGTTGTACAATCTACTATGTTCCGAACGCCATGAATTTACCGCTAAACGAAAATTTGGACGCAGATGATTTAAAGAAATACATAAATAAGTTAGATTAGGTTAATATTTTATCCTGAAGGACCAAAATTCTTTCAGTGGAATATGGTTTTCGGTTACAATTGGGGAAAAATGCTTTCGGACAAATATCATATAATTTTTATGTTTAATAAATTACTCTAAAAAATCAACTGACGATTTGAAAGTGCTTGGTACTAGGCCTACTTGAATAAAATAAATTTGAGTTTGAGAATAATATTGATAAATGTATTTAAATCGGACATAAATCCATATCTTGTTAGTAAAGGCTTATTAACTAGGTTAGTAGAGTGCAAATGACTCTTTTCTCTCAATTGACTTTAAAGAGTTGTCATAGTAAAAATATATTCGTATGGCAGACCGATTTTCCCAAGTCTATATTATTATTTTATCGTCCTATTAGCACTCCTTTGTGTACGAAACCCTACATATCAGTAACCCTTACAAGCTAGATTGGATTTTCAATCTTGCAAGATCGACATATAGCTTGCGGGTTCCAATCCCGTCAAAACACTTTACATGGCGACTGGCGTTGTATTGAAATGTTGGCTTAGTATTTAAATGGATTCCCATTTGTACTGCGAAACATGAAAATAGCGTGGCTCTTAAACCGAGAGGGGACTGCGTAGAGTTAATAAAATACGGGAAGCGACCGCTGACAAAGGGTGGCACGATTTATGCAAGACAATCTGTTTTGATTATACAGTGTGCCTGAATTTACCGGTAGGTACGTGAACTAAATTGTTTTTTAAAGATTTGATAAGTCATCGAACAAAACTTGTTTGATTTCTAATCTTGATTTTTATATGCAACTAGCTTCTGCCCGCGACTTCGTACGCGTATAAATTATGGATGACATATTCTTATGTTTCACCATATGATACCTACTACACTGATAAATTAGATTATTACGATTTCATTTCTATAAATTATGCGTGTAACAGTTCAAATCCTCATAAACTTTGTCGTCAATAATATTTAGTTATATTGATTTACTTAATCTTTATTGCAAACGAAGTACCTAAGTACTTATAGTAGAAGAAAAATTACCAAAACCGGAATTTAAATATAAGATTTCATAATTGAAACAAATGGACCGAGGGCGAGACCCCAAACATACTCTATATCTCCGGGTGTCTTGTCAAACTACACTTGAGAGCCAAAGTCCTGAAGGTAAACGGGGAGGCAAGCGAGGCCGAAGGCTGAGCTTTTCGTAGGAATGAAAGACCCAACGTACCCTTATAGATAGCGCTCCATATGCGAGCCAGAGCATCGAAGGCCCGAGGGCGAGACTCCATGGATACTTACTATTCACAGGTGTCTTGCAAGCGAAACATGAGCCTTAAGTCCCAAAGTTGAGGGGTGAGGCAAGCGAGCCCGAAGGCCGAGCTTTTCGTATGAATGAAAGGCCCAAAGCAACCCTTCAGAGAGCGCTCTCTATGCGAGCCCGAGGGCCGAAGGCCCGAGAGCGAGCTTTTCGTAGGAATGAAAGGCCCAAATCAACCCTTAAGAGAGCGCTCTCAATGCGAGCCCGAGGGCCGAAGGCCCGAGGGCGAGCCTTCACGGACACTAACTAAACCCAGGTGTCTTGCAAGCGAAACCGGAGACCAAAGTCCCGAGCGAGAGAAGTCAGAAGAAGAGCGGCGAGGCAAGCGAGACCCAGCTTTTTGAAAATATACATTTTCAAAAACGCAGACAAAAAGTTCATGCTGCTGGGTTTGAACTCGGGGACACCGACTCCGTAAGCTATGGGTCAAACCACTGGACTAACTATCAGTTGTAAGAACACGATGAATTTTCGAATATATTGACGACATGTTACCATGGTAATGATACTGTTATAACCCCGTTCTTGCAACATTATATAGTTTCTAGTTGCCTCAGAACCTATTTTCATCCCATATTTTTCACGTTTTATCTATAAATTGCTAAAAGTTTGAATGGGGTCGTTTTTACTTTCCAGTCAAGTTTATGGTTACCAATTTTCAAATCTGTAGCTCGTACATTCAAGGAGTTCCCATACAAAGTTCAACCCCATTTTCTACCTCCTTTGAACCCTAATCTTTAAGATTTTTATAGCTTAAAACCTATCCGGGGATTCTCTCGACAGATTAGTAAAATTTGCATCAAAATCCGTTCAGCCGTTTTCACGTGATGCTCGGACAAATAAACAGACAAACAGATAAACAGATAAACAGATAAACAGATAAACAGATAAACAGATAAACAGACAAAAATTCTAAAAATTGTTGGAACGTGTTCTGTTATCAATTCTAAGTATCACCAGCCAAATTTTTTTCGTTTATCTTCCATGTACAGACTTTTGACCCTCTTCAGCTTTATTATATGTATAGATTATTACGCCACTAACAGTAGCGTTGCTAACGGTCATAAAATAAAACTTGGGGTGGGGGTTACTTTGATTCGAAGGGCGGCTTTGGTCAAATTGCTTTTGCTTCGAAATTATTGTTTTTATTCATGGGTGACCTGAGACAGTGCATAATATTAATATAGGTACTATCTTCCAGTGTACGATTACCTCATCTTAATTTCAAATAGTTCTGCATTATATTAGATTTTTAAAGATCAAAGTACATCCACCCTATTCCACGGCACTGACGTTTTTGTAAATAACAATTTCGCGCCATTGATATATGTAGCAAAGATGTAAATATACATAGAAAGTACCCACATTTACGCAATTGGATTACTTCTATTTTTAAAGCCGCAAGAGACATACGTTGCCATACACATTACGTACTTACTCTGATAACTTACTGACTACAACTGTGCCAGACAGTTCTCCATCGTCTTAGCTCTACAATAGGCGTACTTTTAAAGTATATTGCGTATTCTCATCTACGTGTGTGGGGGGGTCATTGTTGTTTTTCAAAGCTACCGTACTGCGTTCGTAGCATCCACGGAATTTCAACATCTTCCCTCCTCCAATCTAAAAGGGATTATGCACCTTTGAAATTCTCGACAACTTAGGACATTTTATATTAAATGTCTCGTGTGGCTTGTGGTTTGATCGTGTTGGGTTTTTATACCGACTGTTAAGTGTTTAGGCACCATAAAAATGCAAATTTTAAGACATCGTAAAAACTTGTTAACTTTGATGAAATGTTATATAATATTGCGGGATGCTGATTCAGAGTGAAATTAAATGAGTTCAATTGTGACAAAATGGTTTTAATGTGGTTAAGCAGGCACATAATCGTTTACACGCGAAATTTAAATGCGGTCAAAGTTAATTATTTGCAATCGTTAACACTAACATTTACGCTAATATTACTCTTGCGTTTCAGTTTATTGTGAGTTATTTGACGACCAGTTAGCCTAGTGGGTAGTGACGCTGCCTATGAAGCTGAAGATCCTGGGTTCGAATCCCGGTAAGGGCAAATATTTGTGTGATGGGCATGATTTTTCCTAATCTTGGATGTTTTCTATATGTTTAAGTACTTATATCTATTAAATATATCGTCGTCTACTACCATAAATCTACGAAAATAAACTATATCATTTCATTTCATTTCATAATATAAGCCTTATTAGGTTCATTTTGTGTAAGGTATAATGCAAATGTCAATTTGTCCTAAATTAAGCCAAAAATACATTTTTTTTTAAATTTCAAGCTCTAAAAGTTAACCCCTAAATTATTGCCAATCCTAACGACTTTAAGAACAACTAAGTAGATTATAGTCTAGACGACAGCTTACGATACTATCTCTAAATTATCCCATCCAACTTAAACAAGAAAACGAAGAAATATTCTAAAGATAACATCAAATAGCAGCCTACTTAAATAAGCATTAAGAAACATTTTGGCGAGTCCCCGAGATAAGTTTCCTTGATCCCGGTCATTGTGATAGCATCTGCAGAAAAGTCTGTGAAAAGCCCCGGCTCATTCCCATTCATGGGGCGATTTGATTTACTTAAGATCTCGGGTTGATACTGTCTATTAAGCGAGTGGTCGCGGAGGACGGTCGTTTATATAGAGAGTAATGTCATGGGCTGCCTGTGTTGTCACACATAAAAAGGGACTTTTAAAACGTTAAAAAGAACCCTGAAAATATCTGAATAGCCGCTTTATGTTTTTAATGGAAAATATTGGCTAGATTGTCCCTATTTTTTTAGAGTATTTTTACCACTAAGCGCACCTGTTTTTACACAGTTCTGAAAATTACAAAAAAAAGCCAAACGAGAAAGTAATTCACGAGATACAAGCAGCATTAAATCTCATGCTTATAGTACCTTGCTACTTAAGTTATTAGAATAAACACATAACGTAGTAGTAGTCCTACGGTATTAGTTACTACTAATACCGTAGGACTACTACTACGTTATGTGCTTTATATTAGAAAGCTATAAGTACTGCTTGCGGCTAGTAAGCAATACGGCGGTAGAATATTTCAAACTGCTTTATATTGTCCCTACTTTTTTAGAGTATTTTTACTACTAGGGCATCTGTTTTTACACAGTTCTGAAAATTACAAAAAAAGCCAATCGAGAAAGTAATTCACGAGACACAAGCAGCATTAAATCTCATGCTTATAGTACCTACCTACTTAAGTTATTTAGAATAAACACATAACGTAGTAGTAGTCCTACGGTATTAGTGGTAGTACTTTATATTAGAAAGCTATAAGTACTGCTTGCGGCTAGTAAGTAATACGGCTGTAAAATATTCCAAACTGCTTTTTAAAAGCTTTATGCTCGTAGGTTTTTCACGGTATATAAGGGTAGTGCATTAGTGTAGAAGGGTGGGCAACGCGCGGTTCCGGGCGAGCGAACGGACGATTTATAAAATGAGTTTGTGGTGCAACCAAGCCGTGATACCCTATTGGTTACGTCTCACTTCTTTACGGTAGGTACAACGCTGGACGCTTGTCGATGTTATGAGGTTATGTTACGATAAAATTAATTTCGATGTTACATTAATTACCTTATTCGACTGGTAAAGCGTGTGCAACAATACGAAAACTTACAGTTTAAGCATATTATATAGTTCTAATAAAATTACATAACATCATATGAAACATTCGACGTGGCAATACCAAGAAAAAGCTTAATTGTGTATGCATAAGGAGTAGGTACCAACAGCTGCAATTACACAATGACATAGCCTTAGGTAGACATATATTATGAAGGCAATTATTTTCCTTCTTATTTTTACTACAGCTATACACGAGATCAAGGTCCACTGGGACTACCTTACAAGATCACACACGTTTTTAATGAACGGAATATAAAATAATGCATAATAATTATTAGGACGTTAAGCTTAGTGTCTAAGATCAACAGTAACATAATTTCATTAATCATTACACATTTCATAAAAAAGACAGTAATAAATACATCGACACGTCCCATCCCTACGTTACGGACATTTGTCCCGGCCCGTCAACATTTCCCTCGCCATCAGAGCAAAGTTAAAAGCATTGGAAGACATATCGCGGCTCCTTGCAGTCTCCATTGTTCTCGCGCCCTTTGTCCCGCCGAATGTTTTAATGTAATTGGCTTTGAGCCTTTTTCCACGTTGTACATGTACGTTTTATCATGGCATGCTTTGTTGGCGTTTAATATGAGTTAGGTTTGGTAACAATGATACTATTGTACGTGTCGAATCAAGGTTTTTAGAAAATTGGTTTCATTATCGCGCAAAACGTAATGTAGCTGTATCAATAAATTTTCCTCCTTAGTGGAAAACATATTTCTGTATATATATAGGAATTTTAATGAGCATGATTATGTGACAAGTCCTTAATCCGCCCCGATCTTGCGTGGGGAAAGCTACTTAATATTCCCTTTCGTCCGTAAGGTGTCATTGCCCAGCAGACACATCATATTCGTACAACCCGATAATGTTGTAAGTTTTGCAAAACTTTCCATTATTCAGCTAATCATATTTATACCAATAACTGTATTCTCGCACAAAATTCGGATTAGGAAGTCTAATTACAAGTTACACATCTTCAAAACCGACACTACCATCAAAGGCGAGAACATGAGTTAGTGAACTTTCAAACACTTATAAACTCCACGGACAGTGGAGCAGTCGCGTGTAATGAGAGCCGTACTTTACCCGCACCGACTACCCCTGACTCCAGTAAGTGAGTTGGATATAAATTAGGGCATTGTCTGCGAATCTGGAGCATTCGCGGGACTGTCTACATCATTCTGCAACTGGGTGGATTTTTAAAGTAACATTTTTAAGTGTCACAAGCCAGTTATATAAATATATCAGTCACAAAAATACTACAAATATTTTTTTACACGTTTATGACATATATTAGTATGATCAAAAATAACAAAATTTTTACATAGTTATAAACAAAACTTAGAAAATAATACCTTAATTTTCATATAACAGCGCGCAGCAACTCTGTGAGGCATGTCACATTTGCGGATTGCTCCAAATAATTAAGCATAGCATCACTTCTGAACAACTTATATAAAAGCACTAATACATCATTAAAAAGATAATTTAAGTACGCATTACAACGTATATAATTTAGATTTAAATAATAGATATTAACAAGACGATCGGCTATTATGTCTCTGTCACACGTTTACCCTGTAAACGACTTCGCGAAACTACCTGCAAATATCTGATTGAACGAAGGCACTGATGCTATGTTTGCAATGTTACGAGAAAATATATCAGTTGTACTTACGCATTGAAGTGAGCGGACGTGCAGCTGTAGGTACGTATATTTTTGACCATACTATATAAAATTCCACCCCTAAGGGCGTAAACACGGGGTGCAATGTTTGTATGGGGGAAACTTTTTTTTTGAGCTAGAGACCTAAAACTTTGTAGAAAGATTACTTATTACAATACAAATAAAGCCATTTCAGCGTTTTGGAAAATTCCACCCCTAAGGGGGTTAAAAAGAGGTGCAACGTTTGGACGGGGAAACTTTTTTTGAGCTAGAGACTTAACATTTTGTAGAAAGATTACTTATTAAAATACAAAAAAGTACTTTTAGCGTTTTGGAAAATTCTGCCCCTAAGGGGTTAAAAAGGGGTGCAAAGTTTGTATGGAGGAAACTGTTTGTTTTGATCCAGAGACTTAAAACTTTGTTGAAAGATTACTTATTAGAATACAAATAAAGTCCTTTAAGCGTTTTGAAAGGTCCGCCCCTAAGGGGTTAAAAAGGGATGAAAAGTTTGTATGAAGGAACCTTTTGTTTTGAGCCAGAGACTTAAAACTTTGTACAAAGATTACTTATTAGAATACAAATAAATTTCTTTCAGCGTTTTGGAAGGTCCGCCCCTAAGGGGTTAAAAAGAAGTGCAAAGTGTGTATGGTAGAAACTTTTTTTTGAGCTAGACTTAAAAACTTTGTAGAATATTACTTATTAAAATACAAATAAAGTACTTTCAGCATTTTGGAAAATTCTGCCCCTAAGGGGTTAAAAAGGGGTGCAAAGTTTGTATGGAGGAAACTTTTTATTTTGAGCCAGAAACTTAAAACTTTATAGAATGATTACTTATTAGAATACAAATAAAGTCCTTTCGGCGTTTAAGAAAATTCCACTCTTAAGGGGGTTAAAAAGGGGGGTACGCTTTGTATGGGCATCACTTTGTTTAAGCTAGAGACTTAAAAGTTGATAGAATGATTACTTATTAAAATACAAAAAAAGTGCTTTCAGCGTTTAGAAAAATTCAACCCCTAAGGGGGTTAAAAGGGGGTTAAAAGTTTATATAACGAGCAAGAAATTTTTATAGTAAAACTTCGGTCTAATCATGTATGTTAAGACTTCAAAATTTAATTTCGTAGTTTTTTTTAATTCGTCCCTAAGAAAGGTGTTTAAAGTTTGTGTAGAGTTTAAAGTATGAGATTTGTAACTTCGGTTTTAGACTGTTTGTTTAAAAACTAGAAAATTAATTTCATTGTTTTCCCCCGAGGGGGTTAAAAGAGGGTTCAAAGTTTGTATGGAGAGCAATCATTTTTCTAAGAAGATAAATATTTAATAAAGACGAAGTTGCGGGCAACAGCTAGTATCATATATGATTTCAATATCTCTTTGCTACTTAACTATAGAATTTTAACTGGTGCCTTATGTAGCTTTCAACTACAAATGAAAAGTCGTTTCGTAATTGATAAGTTATTTTGGGCAAAGTCTAAAAAAATTGCAATCAAAATGACGCAAAAATATCACTTCAAAAATTCACGCAGTTGGGATATTCGTAAACAAATCGATCGAGTTCCAAATTAAGCAACGCTTGTACTTGTGCTTACTAGTTGATTTATTATTTACTCCGTAATTATATTATTGTATTTTAAATTCAACTTTATTCGATAATCGTGACTATGTGGTCTTTGTTTGTACGCCAGAAGGTAGGTAAATCATAGTAATAATAGTTTTTTATTTTCCACCTCTAAAATAATAATACCTATGTTTAACAAATAATCACTTTGACTTTGCAGGCACTAGACAACGATATACATACTCATATAGATAAATAAATATGAAAATGCATAGAAAACATTAAATACCAACTCAGAATCAAACATTGACCCTTATCACATAAATAAATGCCTTTATTTAATCTGGACCACCAGCTTCGTATAATAGAGAAACTACCTGGTCACTAATAACTAGGCCAGAATGGTCAACAAATTTAACTTTTTTATAAGCCATAATTTTTGTTTAATGGATGTTATTAGCCATTGAATAATTGTACTACCTCCTGACTCCATCATCAGGTCAACTTGAAGGTAACAAATAATAGTATTTTCATCTATAATATTGTACACTTACAAAGTTTCAAATCAATACGACTAGTGGGGGCGGATTAAAAACGAAAAGCTAGGTTTAATTACATTACATACAAATACTAAGTTATAGGTAAAGTTAAAATAAGGCTTGTAAATCCGAGCAACAACGATTTTTACCGGGGTTCATCGTTATGGAATTCCTAAAGAATAGGATTGCTCCTGAATGAATCTTTTGTTTTCTCTCTCTGTCCGAGTTTTCATTTCTCTCCGACGCAGCGGCTTCTTGTCACCCGAATACGGGATCAATCCGCAGAGCGATTCGGCACTCCTAACCTAACAATACTTAATACTTTATATCTTGAATCGAACAAGGAATGAAAGCAGCTCGAATATTAAGAAGTTGCCTCAATTCTTGTAAACTACGACCCGTTATAGAGACACGTTTATGTGTTCCACACGCGAGATGTAACTCTTCGGAAATGGCTTTTTTGGGACAAATATAACTTGTGAAGTTTTATCCACATTTTGTTCCATGAGACTTTAGATCTCGTTCCAAGTTAATTATGTCGTTTAATTACTCACTTGCTTGTAGCAACCACGTTGCTAAATTTGCGCACCACTAATAATCTGGCGTGTGTCCTTTTCTATCGTGTTTTTTTTGACACTGATTGTGGCAAAGATTTTGTTATCTAGTTCAGGCAATATAAGCGTTTAAAAATCTCATCCCTTAACAAATTTTTGGTGCGCGTAGTGATCAAAGCATTTGTGCACATCTAACAAATGGGCACTCTTATTGAAATCCTACACAAACGGTATAGGATTGTTATCTTTGGCTTTAAGTATACAATAATTTATTTCAACATACTTAAGTAGTAGTAAGTTAAAACAATATTATAAATATTAGAAACAATAGTAAAACGGACACTTATTTCAAAAGCATATTATAAGATAAACGACTACATCATGGATAGGGATATTTGGCAGCGATAAAATCCTGCACTAGAAATCTGTCGTAAATAAATAGGCTTTCTACTGTAGCAATGTAATTTTAAAATTTTATAATACTCTGATACTGAAATTATATATTGTATACTGTTTTGAAAAAAATGACACCTCGCCGAGTTTTTTACGCCGGTTCTTCTCGATGCAGAGGTTTACTTTCCGAACCGGTGGTAGTTTATCGACATTCATAGGTGCATGTAATATGCCTAAATTGAAGAATAAATCACTTTGATTTTTTTTTTTACTTTTTATTACTTTACACTATCGCAGCTACAGCTAACCCCATACTAAAATTTTGTTGATGTGAAGTTAGATACAATACGAGTATATTATACAGAATGTAAATATTTAGAATCAAAACTCTTTTTAAATTAAATTATGAAAATTCAAGACAAACTGCGTATGTAGGCATACCATAACAACACCAATTATATAGGAGCTAGGATTTTAAACAGAAATTTTAGCTTCAAATTTTCTGTCAAGATAAAAAAAAATATAGGTATTGAAGGAATGATTGCAGAATCACGCTTTGAGTAAGGACAGAGGGAGCGTGGTACGCATCTGGCTAGTTTGATATCAGCTCCCGTGACGTCACGACCGCTCCGCTCGCGCTCACGACACGTCGCCTCCATAACGTGATTAACACCTCTCCTCTTACGTACTAGTGAACCTCACTGTATCAAGTGTACCAATACAAGTACTTTACACAACCACTGTACAGCGTTCCCTTAAAAGTGTATCGCTCGTAACTTTAAATACAGCTCTCTATTCTAAGTAATCCGGCGAAAATCTACAGGTTGTCGTTACTAAGAACTAGCGATGATCAAAGTTGGACTTTAAGGGGAAGGAAAACGGTGTAAGTTTGTGTAAAGTTTGCGTTTAGCGTGTGTTCACCTGTTGATTCCCCGGGAAGAAATCCTCTGGGACCATGTCATGGCGCTGGATAATGTAAGTACGCTCTACGGATGTAAATTGCATTACTTTGCAGAATTCATGATAATATGAGGGAAAAAGAATCATAAACATGAATAAGCCCCGATACCCCAATTTTGTAGCTTCATATTGAAATCTAACGGAATAAAAGACCGAGAAAGCTTTTCTTTAAATTAATCTAAAATAATAATAAAATAAATTGAAGATTGTTAATATCTATCAATTCACTACTGGGTACATAGTTACTACTATTATTACATAGTTATATTATTAAGTTTTCTTTTGTTCTTAATTATTACAAGAATGTAAATATTTTAACAAATAATGATTTCACAGGAATACCTTTCAGGTCGCCATAAAATTGTGATATATTTATTATAAGGCAACAGTTTCTATAAACAACTTTGCTCTAAGAACTTCAAGTTAATATTCTGGCAACACTATCACGTCTATCGTTCGGGGAAAATCACAAGATACCCGATAATCGTACCTACTTAACTACTAAAGGGCATTTCTCCGGAGTGGCATTTTTTGTGTACGTGTCCGTTTTATCTATCCTGGGGTCCGGGTCCAAAATTTCTTCAAATAGTTGTTTGATATTTTTTAATAAAAGCACACATAAACTTCAGCATTTTTGATACCTGGACCGCTATTAGGATATTCTGTAGATATTCATAATGATTGAAGAAATAAATAAATAGGGCCCAAATTGACGTTCAGTGGGAGCATTCGCTACCTAAGTTAGTTTTAACAAAAAATCATATCTCGACATTGGAATTTTATTTTATATTTTTAAATTGGTTCATGTAATCAACATTGATGCGACCCTTATTTAATTCAATTAACAATAATTAATCAAATAAACTCACTGAATATAAAAGTATTTTCGACGCGTATGAGAATACGCGTGATCTCAGTGGCATTTAGGAAACACGTTGGAATTATCACAAAGAATTCCGCGTTGGAATTATCATAAAAAAAATCCACAAACCCCGCGCCGCACGCGCATGTAGCTTCAGTCTCACCGCGTTTACCGACAAGAGCGGACCTTTAGGCAGATTTTTTAAATGTTTCTTCGTCGTTCGGTGGCTTTGGTTACGTGATTCTTTCAATTGTTTGTGTTTTGGTTCTAATAATAATGAGTAAGCTGACCCCAGAGGTATGCAAGTCCGAATTCAAAGTCTCTTTCCTGTACTATTTATATTCTTTCTGTAATTTGCAAATATCGGTGAGATTGATTACCGTGGTTTTTTTTGTTGAAACATTTTTTGTAAATTTGGTGATACTATTTCATTAATTTCGATACTAGCCACTATGTTGATTTCGGTGTAAGTAAAAATCCGATTATAAATCTCGTGTCAAGGTTCATATGAAGGCCTTTACTACCAATTTTTTTTTTTATAATTAGGCCTGTTTTTGACTGAAAAAAAATATGTTCACTGAAGTCACGCAAAACGGCTCAGCTCGCAGAATCGCCCTAAACTATTTCGACGTCAGTTCAGTTTGGCTCTCGTGCGCAGCATAAAAACTGTGAGTGTGTGTGATAATATTATTTATCGTTCAAATTTAGTATAATTGTGTTTATTCAAAAGTTTTCATAGTAGTAATGTAGTTGCCTTATGATATTTGGTAAAAAATTGTGAATATAGCACATCAAAATGAGTTATCGATGAAGAGAAATCAATCGAGCGTGTCTCGCAACCGTAATCAGGTAAATAGTCTTAAATAAGTAACTTAACTTGAATAACCATTATATTATTATGCATTAGATTTGTGGAGCTTTAGTAATTCAATTCAATTCATCCTCTTTACTAGTGCGCCCCGCTCTTACAGATGTACGTATGTGTAACGCGTGAGTTATGTTGGTAATATTCAAGCCCAGCTCAAATACTCTCATTCTACAAAACCGATATACACTGAAAAATAATCTCATCTGAAGTAAAATACTACTCATTAAAACAAAAGAACCACAAAACACAATTAACATCATTATGTTCAAGCGTAAAGAACGGAACGGTCTTTTTACTTTCTCACAAAAAAAATACATTTATCGTACAATTTCTCGTTCCCTGTTAAGCCACAGTTAGTCATAGTTTAGTTTTATGTCTTCACATGTCATAATACATCCCTCCCGTCCCTTGGGACAGCATTACGATGTCACAGGTATGCCAATTTCTTTTTATGATTGAACTACTGAATAGAGTAAGGGGCTGGATACCTACCATTCCTTCTTGTTAGTTCATGTTTACATGAATGGTATATTTTTATGAACAAGTTTATCGATTTGACGTATTTTTAGTAAAAATACGTCAAATCGAATTGCCCTAACAAAGCAAGCGTAAAAAATTTTTACGCTTGCTTTGTTAGGGCAATTCGGTATATAAAGAATTATATACAGAGTGGATTATAAAGCTTGTGAGCCATTATTTGTGAGCAAATAAGTTTACGTGTGTTTCTTTACTCTGCTGGAGTGATACAAGTAACTTTTTATTTTAAAAACACAAAAAAATCACGAAAATATCTTTTGAAAACAAAAATGCAAAAACTATTGTGTCATGGGGGAAGGATTTATTTATAAATAAAAGATGCATATGTGTCATTATATGATGTTACCTCAAAATCTGCATTCTCTGCTGTGCTATGATCTCGTGGTGCCAAGATACATTATTTAAAGGTAAAATAATCAAAATATATATCTGTATTTAAAAAATAAATTTAAAAAAATCGACACAAGGGATTACTGCAGATGCTCTAAAAAAGCGTCCTTTTAAATATTTGCTCCTGTTACAGGGTCCACCCCGTATACGATACGATACGATATATAATGATGTTCGAACGCAAATTCATTTCATTTCTAAAATTTTCAGGTTACACAAATATTAAAAGTGACCATGTGTCATGTAGTGGAGTCTATATCTGCAATGTTCTAGAACGTACCTATGGTAAAACAAAACCATCACAATCTAGTCATTGATACATACATAGATCTGGATAAATATTTGGTTAAATGAGACAATTCTCTAAAAAAAAAAAACTATTATGTTTATGGAGCCATCATCCTCCTACCTCCTACCGCTTTCCCGACTGTACTTCATAAATGAGGTTAGGATCTGCTTTGACACATAATCCTAAGATTAGGCATAGGCACATTATTTTATGCAGTATTCACATGCATCACGTTTTTTTTAAGTCACATTGATACCCAATTTGTTTAAAGTTACTTTTAATTAATCTTCTAAGATTCTAGTCACTGTTGTCCCTTTGCCTACGGCAAAAATAACAAGGAAAAGTCGCTCGAAACATAATTCTTCCTAAATTATCATAATAATTATGACTAAACGATTTTATTCAAACGACTCAATCAATGTACAATCTTTAGAATTCCTTAATTAATTAAAAACCGTGACCCAATACCAGCCATAGATTGGCGTGAGGTCGCCAAGCCGCGGGGCCGATGTTCACAATACTCACATACTCATCTGAGGAGAACCAGTATAAACCAGAACTCCAACTACGCTTGCTTCTAACGACTCTCAGCGTTAGCATATACTAGAAGTGAGCGGTAAGGTGAGACGAGACTAGTTGTGAATAGCATAACAGGGTCACGAATATTGAAATTATGTAGGTACGACTGTTCCGCCCATCTCTATTGGATTTGAAAAAAAATGCCCCCGGGACGTTTTCCAATTGACTGCTGCTGTATTGGTCTATACTTACTCTGCCTAGCTTTGATTACTTTGCGTTACATTTCGGGTAATCGGTTTGGGACGGAAAAGTTATATTTAAGAAAAGTTCTTTTTAACTACAGCGGTTTGATCTACTCATGACATAATTTACCTTTATGATTAATTGTGTAGGGAATTTCATGGCGAACGTTAATACCTGATATGCGAGTAAAAAAAACCGTTTGACGATGACCAATTTTCATTTTCAGACCAAAGAACGTAATACGAAATGTATGTACACAAGTCAGACCCATTCAGCGCTAGTCATCATACATCTATGTGTCAAAGAGCTACGGGTGATATTCGCTACATATGGAGATTAAGCTGCAACCACCGGCTACAGCCTAGCGCTACGAGCGTAGCGTAGCAGTGAATGAGTTAAATTAACACAGTATTCAAGTTCAAGACTCTAGAGATTATTCATATACTGCTCATTACGAAGAAGTTTTGTAAGATTAAGAAAAGAACTTGAAAGGAAACTCAAAATAACGTTTATCATTGTTTTCCACTCACAGACGAAATAAAGAAGGTTCAGAGCTATTTCACACCAAGGTCAGCGTGTTCCTTAATGTACTGCCCTAGGGAGAACTCGCGTAGAACCACCCCTTCGCTCTAATTCACTTTATCCGCGCAAAGCATCCGTCTACACTTAAGCCGGGATATTTGCGTAATTGATATTTACAACTAACCTAGTATTCGGAGCTCTTCCCGGGATTAACCGGGGATTTGTTGGGATTCCCCCTTTTCACGAATTCACTTCAATTTATTTACAGTGTGCAATAACGTTTACAGTTCGAATTTGGAGATATTGCCGGCTTAAGTTGTACAAAGATTCGAATTGGTTTGAAAGGATAACATAGGTACCTACTAACTTTTGGCAAAAAACCCAAATAATTAATTTTGCCTAAGATTTATGTCCCATATCTTATGTAGTATTTATGATTGTTATAAAACAAACCTAACCTAATGAGCTCTATGCGATGTTTTTTTTTAACCATGTATAGTTAAGCTTTTCTTCGTTTGGAAGATAAAACGTATGCAAAATAAATACTATACCTATTACTTACGACCAATTGTTAGTCTATATGAACGACTACCTTTAAAAACTACCTACATGACATGTTTAATATTAAATGTAAACCAATCAATATTTCCATTTGTGATGAGTTTTTAAGAACAGTAGGTAACTGAGACCTTTTAATGAATAGGTATAGAGACTGTTATAACGTTTAAAATCAAAATCATCGTTACCCTTATTATAGTGACCCGCACTTAACAGTAAATAAACAAAAGAAACCGTAATTGATTTGGAAATAAAAATCAAGAAACAAAATCCCGCGCGTGAGGTCTGCCTCCCCCGGCAGATTAGAGCAGAGAGTAAGAACCTACGAAACAAATATCATTGCAAATACAGACCGCGCTGTTTGCATTCCATTTTTATTATATTTGTCACTCGCTCCATGGAAACAATGTTTGAAATAGAATCGCCCCAAAGCACGTTCGAGGCTAGCTAACGTTTAAAGCAAAAAAAACCCCTTGTGTGCCCTTACAGGGTGTCATGAAACGAATGACTTATAAAAAAAAACCGGTCAAGTGCGAGTCTGACTCGCGCACCGAGGGTTCCGTACGAAATATCATACAACACACCCGTCTTGCCCCACCCATTGGTATGTCCCCTTATTGCGATAGGGTTCTACGGTGGTACGTTAATACATTTCCCTGTATGTTGGTTTTTCAGCGATAATTCTTTATCAAGTGAATTAATTTCGACAATTCTTTTATTATTTGCTAGAAGGTTCTTTCAGAACACTTTCATAGGAATTTGAAGGAAAAAAATTAAACACAGAAGTATTAAATTACAAACAAAATTAACATATGATTTTTGAAGAATAAAAAAAAATTACGCTAGATAGAGGTCTCGTTATACTTTTCCGGTAATATTCACGTTAATATTAATCATATATATTATTTTCAAATTTTTCGCTTGGTTAACTTCGGAGATAAGGGGGGGGGGGAATTGTATTTTTTTCAACATTTTTCTTTATAAATCAAAATTTTACCACTAGAAAAAAAAGAAATACTATTTTAGAATGTACAATTCAAGCCCTTTCATATGATATCCCACTTGACCTACTAACTACATTTTGAATTTTTGCCCCCCCTCTTATCCGCCCTTTTTTATTCAAATTAAAAGTATATATTGAAAATTTTCATTTTCCATACACGAAGATTAGCTTTGTTTACAACTATTCCAAATTTCAAATCGATAGTATTAGTAGTTCCTGAGATATTTGACTTTGTGACAGACAGACAGACGGACGGAGTCGTGCGACCATACCATAAGGGTTCCGTTTTTACCTTTTTGGTCCGGAACCCTAAAAAAATGTAACACCTTATTATGTATGGATGACATAACAATAAAATAAATAAATGAATATGAATATGAAAACAACTAGTACAAGCCTTAAAACCTTCAGAGCGCGTTGCATTGTTGTAAATACGTGGAAATTCAAGATTTTACTGTTTGCCATTGAAAAATTCCACCTTCTAACTCCATCATTATTCATTCATTATATCAACTGGATAGTACAACATTATTGTACTGGCATGTCTCTTTTCTTTAATACTACGACTGTAGCAAACAAGCACACGGTCTGCCTGATGTTAATCAGTCACTGTAGCCTATGAACGCTTGCAATTCCAGAAGAATCACTAGCACGTTGCCGATCCTTTCTTAATTTGAGGATTAGTTTTGTTTGTAGCTAGAGACCAATGTGGAAATCTATATTACACATACTGTACTTGCAAAGTTTCGAATCTATACGTACAATCGAAGTGAGTGAAAATCGACTTGCAAGATATTCCTTTACCTTGTTGCATTTAAACAAACATACGTACCCTGTCTAGGCTTTTCAAGTAAGGTTTAACTTAAAATCGATGAGATTGCCTGTGTTACTAGTATAACATTTTCAAATCTATACGACCAATCAAAGTGAGTGAAAATCGACTTGCAAGATATTCCTTTACCTTGTTGCATATAAACAAACATACGTACCCTACTTAGGCTTGTAAAGTAAGGTTTAACTTAAAATCGATGAGATTGCTTGTTTTTAGAGCATTGCTTCCCCATTGATTCAGCGATATCCACGCCGGCCATAAAATAAATCTGGCCATAAATAAAGACGCTAACAAGCGTCGGGTTCGCCAAGTGATATTTCTTGGGCCGCGCCATTTTTGTCATAACTCCATTATGCTCGCGAGTGTCGAAACGCGAGACCGTTCTACTGATTTATTTATGGGGCTTTCTTTATTCATTTATACGAGTGCGCGCTGTGCAGTTAACACGTAATATGTGTAATATGTGTGTGTAAGTATGTGGAAGTTTTTTTATGTTGAATGTCAGTTTAAAAGCAAGTAAACCAAGATGAGGTCATTGTTTTTATTAAATCATTGATAATTTGAAGAAAAAAAACGATAATTGCGAAAGTTTAATTCGAGAAGTCCAAAGTAAAATGGCACTCTTGATGGCCTCATTTAATTTAATTACAAGTCTTATCTCATTACGTTACATGTCAACGTTAATAATTTTTACGTCACACCTGCCCATAAAATAGCAATTACCGCACGCGTAAATATCCCAATTCCTGACCAGGGAGAGACGTAAAATGTTGTACTCACCACGGGCCGTTGCCTTCTTTGTTTTACCGCCCCAGGTAAGTAATGTACTATTATGTCACGCTTGGCCATAAAGCGGCAGTTACCGCATGCAACGCGTGCGAAAAATCCCACTATCGGGCCTAGGGGGAATATTTGACTTTCGAGCACTCGACTCTTTCACTCGAAAACTGACAAATCCAAAAAAGGAGTGGTATTGACTAATCGTACCTATAAAAGTATAACCAAAAAATGATTAGCAAATTATCGTTTGACAAAAAACGCTTCATCAAATAATTACTTGGTAAACGTGTTATTGCACAAACGTTTTATTTTACAAACGTTTACTTGACAAACACTCAATTAGCAATAAGTATATACTTCAAATGTTTTCAATAATAAAGTTTTTTTTGGCAAATGTATCGTTTCATATAACATACGATTTATATCCCAATTTGAGTAGTGCGTAAGATAAAAATTACAATGTTTGTGTTGCAAATTTACAAAACCTTTTTGCAAACAAGTGTTTCCGCTCTTTTATAAAAAAAAATAACCTCGAAGACGAAAGCGGGAGCAAAGCTCCCGCTTCCGTCTTCTAACCTATCCGCGATCTGAGTCGGTTTTGCCATTACCAAAAATATTGCAATGGCATACGATTTATATCCCAATTTAAGTAGTACGTAGGATAGAAATTACAATGTTTGTGTTGCAAAATTACAATATTTTTTTGCAAACAACTGTTTCCGCTCGTTTATAAAAAATTACCTCGAAGACGAAAGCGGGAGCAAAGCTCCCGCTTCCGTCTTCTAACCTATCCGCGATCCGAGTCGGTTTTGCCACTAAGTCCCTGTTCCTGTTGTTCGATAATTTATAAAATGTAATTTTTTTCAAATGAGTCATATGTAGAAAGTTGAGTTGTAAAATGTAAATTTTGTTAATTATTTGGTCAAATGAGTCATTTGTAAAAAATTGACTTGTAAAAAAAATTGTCAACAAAAAATTTCTAATCGTAGTTTGTTAAGTGTAAATTTGCTAAATGTTTTTTGGTGAAATGACAGGACTCCAATTTTGATACTACAATCGTATTTTTTCGTATTTAATTTTCGAGCGCTCGAAAGTCAAAAATCGCCTTTTCCTGGGTGAGTGCGGCCAATACTTGCGAACTGAGATATTCTTTGCTTTACCACCCCAGGTGACTAAATGTACTATTACATCTCAACAATAATATTTACTGCACTTTCGTTCGGAATTATTTTAAATTATTAGATTAGATTATTCCATATAAGATTAGAAAAATCGTGCGATAATCGTCATGCGATTTTAAGACAAACCATTTTTAAGAAAGAGAAGCCATTGTTCATGGAAATAAATAAACTAGTTAAGCATTTTTCCCTTTGATATCCGAGATAAACAAAGAAAAGTAGATGAATTTTATAACATTTACATGAGATATATTATGTTAATAACGTGAATAGTTATTACATCAATTTTATTGTATCGCATATTTATTTGTTTAGTAGTTACTAGCATTCTATACTAATTGATGTTATCAACAATTGCTTACATAAGGAAGGTTTAATTTCAGTTTATGCATGTCAGCCGCGTTTATTTATTACATGTTTTATTCAGTCTCGGCCGGTTTCGACGCCATCGATGTACGCATCCATCGTTTCTCATCTAATCGTTTCGAATTGGGTCATTGTCATTTTCGTGTGTGCCACAACAGTGGATGTCACTATCCCTCACCAGCAAGTGATTATTCTCATTATCATCCTAGCGTTGTCCCAATTGTCCCAGGGTCCGCTATGTCACCAGATTAGGTGTAATAGGTACTGGTTTTACGAAAGCAACTGTCATCTGACCTTCCAACCCAGAGGGAAAACTAGATTTTGTTTCGGATTAGACCAGGTTCCTCACAATGTTTTTACAGTAATAATATTAATGTTTTAGCGGTAAACCGCTAAGCTACTGTTTAAATATCAAATAATATTTCGTACATAAGTTTTTTTGTAAGACCAGTGGTACATAGTCAGCCTCATAAGTAGCTCGGCTACAGTGGCTTGAAATGATTGTTCTCTGTCTGACCTAAATATTGACTAGTAAGAATGCCTTATGGCATTAACTTGTCACTGTGCAATATATTTTGAATAAAATAATATATACATTACGAGTGTTACTGATTATTACCCGATTAAAACGTTACTAACCTTATAAGGTTATTTATTAATTACGTCAGTTTTTCTATAAAGTTAGTATGCCAGTAACTGGATCCTCGGAACGATATCGTGAGACAAGCGGAGTCGCCCAACAACAGCTAACTCTATATCCGGCTCATTATTAACGCTGCTAGTCATGGAGTTGCTTAACAAGCCTTGACAACGCACGATTTACCCTGTACTTAAGTGTAGAACGCCACGCATTTGGCGCGATCGGTATGCGGTTGTACTTTACCGAGAGCTTCTTGCTGCCGTCCAGATTTGTTACTTGTCGGTATACTGTCAGTATCACATTTACGGTGTTCTATCAATTAATTGCGCGGAAGGGGTGCGTCATCCATGCAGTACTGAATTCGTATCGCCCCGGTTTAGGCCCACCCACCCACAAAGACAAGTAAAACTCAAAAAGAGTTATTCTTCAAACATCATAAGAGGTATACGCGATGTCTTAATCTCGTAAATTTTATAGTACTGAGACTTGGCTTGTATGACACTCCTTTCTGCAGAATAGCGTAACTTAGCTTGGTATGGAGATTGACAGTTTTTATTATAAATTATAATACATTATAATTTATAATGTTTATAATCTCCCGAATGAAACACCAATTATCGCTGTTCGTAGCCTGCTACAGAGCGGAAAAGGATCGGTATGGGCTACGCGCGTAGCGCTACCAAAAGGTTGATATTGTACGGCTCCGTTAACTCACGCAAGGCCCATGCCACATGTAAGTTATGCCTCTACGAGAGATTCACACCACAAGGAGGAAAAATGCTGCTATATGTTATGGTGTAGTATACGTAGATTGACCTTGAATGGGTGAGAATACATCTAATAAACGTGCGGCGACTTCTTTATGCAGACCGTAGAAGGCGGGAATCCCGCCTACGTAACGCAACGCTATGTAGACATTTGTTCGTAGCAGTGTGTGCGTAGCTCTTCGATCACATCAAAGGAGATAAATAACTTGCCTACTCGTTTCTATGAAAACGCTATGGCTCAATTTGCTTCCATCGAATACGTGTTATGTTGATTTGCGCCCCATTTTAACTAGAGTCCATTTTATCAAAGGTGAAAGGTTTTTTTAAATTATATGTGAATCAGTTGTCCCGTGATCAAGGATGTTGTAACACAGCCGAAACGTTGGAAAACCTCAAATAAGTTAATTATACGCAATTAAGTTACGTTTGGTAAATTTATATATTATGTGAATCGTTTTGATTCATAACCAACTGTATTTGAGCGTGACGCACTTATAATGGGTTTGGAATGAATTATATAGTTTTATTTATTTTATTTACTACTGGCGAGGATTTATTCTAGCTGTCAAAACAATGAACCCAAACATTAATAAAAGGTCCACTGGAGTCCCTTAAAAATAAATCATAAACTTACCTACCCCTTACTTCCAAAATGAAAACTCCATCAATCGATATACACACTGCACAACCCAAAAGTTGAACTGATTACGTCTCCCCTATTGTTCCGCTAATGCACCGAGCCTTCCCTGTCATTACGGGACGCGTAATGACTGTTTTGTCATACCCGTTAATGGATACAGTTATTATGGCATTTAACTTTGTCGCTGTAATCACTGGTTTAATACGGTAGCTTCGTGATTTGGTTAGATAGTTATGATAAACGCAAAAAGGTTTGATATCTACTTATTTATAGACAGGATTATATTCAGTAGGTTTAAATGTCTCGTGATATTTGCCTAGAATTAGTGAGATAAGTGATCAACAGTGATTAGCAAAATTCTGCTTTTTGAAGTGAATTAAAACAAATATGTTTTAAACTATGTGAACCTGCCTCAACGACATCATCCGTCGGGCTCTGGTCAGTGCCAGAGTACTGACCACATTACTCTGACACTGACCAGAGCCTATTGGCTATATACCTAATGGCATAGCACGTGATGATGGCAAGCGACCCGACGGGATGACTCTCGTGCCTTAGCGGGGGCTTATCAGGGGCGGCCCTTAGTCTGGGATGCCACGTGTGTGGATACTCTAGCGCCGCCGTCCCACATGGGTACGACGTCCTTGAGGGCTGGCGGAGCGGCCTAGAACTACATATTTGCGGCGTTTCAGACCTTGTCAGACCCTAGGTCCTTGGGAACCGGATGTAATTAAGCTTTTTAAAAAGCTAAGCTATATGCTCATCGGTCCTCCGGTGACCGTAGGGCTGGCTCGTTCCTCGCACAGCGTATTGGTATTGCCATTCAACAAGGCAACGCAGACAGCCAGCGATTTGGGGGAAATATGCATATATACATAGTTTAGATTCACTTAGTTTAAGTTCACTTAGTTTTATAGTTAATAGAACCGAGTATGTTTCATGGCCGTTTATGAATACGGGCATTATACAGAATTCATCCTTCAACACTCCGTATATTTCCCCTTACCAATTATCTACTGGGATTTGAAAACAGATTTTTCTTAAGGGTCGCAGTTAAAGATGTTACAAATTATTTATATCTTTCTAATCATCCTTTCATCTGAATAAATCAAACCGACTTGAAAGAAACAATAAGGCCTTCTATTGACATTAACAGAAGTAGAATTATTATAGTGGGACACCTAAACAGGCAACACAGAACAAAGAACTATTATAATCTCGGCACCGTATGGTGGATATATAGGGCGTTATTGGCCAATGCCCACGCGGCTAACTTCTAGTTAGCCGCGCTAACTTCGTTAATAGACCCACTCTCGGCGTGCCTCAGTTCGGAGGATACTTGAGGCTCGCATTCTTAGGAACTGATTCTGTTGGTATGTACTTACAATAAATTGGTTACGGATAATGATAGAAATGCTAGAAATCTTGATAATTTAATAAAGTAAAACTTTAGACTAACTTGGTTTGTGATCTGATTAGCCGTGGCTGAGGTTCTGTATTATCACATCTAAGTTGTATGGTGCAACATGCGGGTGCGGTATGTGGTAGAGAGCGGGGCACGTAGATCCGATGGCCGTTGGGGCGGAAAGGTTCTCAAATGGTGACCTCGTACCGGAAGGCGCGGCGTGGGTAGGCCCGCCACAAGGTGGACTGATGACCTGGTAAAGGTCGTGGGAGTCCGCTGGATGCGGGAGGAGCAGGACCGGTCAATTTGGCACTCTTCGGGGGAGGCAGTCCAGCAGTGGATGTCTTTCGGCTGATATGATGATGATGATGGTGCAACAGCGGCCATGTTGATTAATTCAGTAAATGTGATACCTACTTAATTTAATATTTAAGGAGGTTGAGTAGGTACTATTCCTATCTTGAACAAATGTAATGATCATGTATCATTACTTAACCTATCAAAGTATTAAAATATGCATCAACTTTGTAAATCCCCAGAATTGAAAAAAAAAGCAAATGCCTTTTGTGTAATTAGGCCTCAAAGGCTCACTTTTACAAGACTTTAAAGTACTAGCGTTTCGGAAAGGCTTATATCCTCTAGCACACCTATGCAGACTTCTTAAATAGAACCAACAAATAAAAGCCGCCTGCAGGTTCCGCCTCGCCCGAAGACAACTCCTGGCTGAGACGTGAAGAGCGGAGGCGCTCACAATATGCACTCGAACGCGCTATGAATACCTATACCGCCAGGGAGGAACGCGACTTTAGCTAATTAATTAAACAAAAGACAAGAGCCTATTGTGATAATAGTTCGGGGATTTTCTGAGATGTTGCTCCAAGTTTAAATTAAATCTCGCGTTAAATCTTCTATAAGGGTCATACAGAGTCAAAAAAACGAAAGTCGTCTTTCCTGTGGTCAATATATGGGCTCATGTTTATGTCACATAAAATTAAATTAAAGTGGCAGTTCAACGAGTATTAATAGTATTTCCATAGGAATTGCAATATGATTGTGATTGTCGTTCGTATTCAGACGCAGATATACTCGTATTATATTAAACTGAAAGCGTTAGACTAAACGACAAAACGCATGGACGAATCTTAGAACAAACTCTAATCATGAGAGAAGTTCGATACACTAATAACATGGAATATATGTAGTAGAGCATTAACATAAAATGTAATAATCATATTTAATACATTTTTATTTGACGACCGAATAGACTAGTGGTTAGTGAACCTGACTATGAAGCTTGAGGTCCCGGGTTCGATCCCCGGTCGGGGCAGATATTTGTATGATGAATACAAATGTTTGTTCTCGAGTCTTGGATGTTTAATATCTATTTAAGTATGTATTTATCTATATAAGTATGTTTATCCGTTGTCTAGTACCCATAATACAGGCTTTGCCTAGTTTGGGACTAGATCAATTGATGTGATTTGTCCCACTATATTTATTTATTTATGTATTTATTAAATTTAATGGAGCGTATGTAGCCTAAAGGGAGCAAAGGAAAAATCACTTTATTTTGACGTTTGAATTCTTTGCGACTCGAATGTACTTAATGCTTAAAAGTGATTCACGAATCAAATTGCTCGGTAACATTCATTCATTTAGCACGTGTTACATTATGATAACATTTTAATGCTGACTCTTGAAATACATAATCAGTATTACCACCATCTACAACGGCACTCGCGCGTGATAGCAGTAATATGTTGAAAATTGTATTGATCAATACTATCTACAGTTATTTAAATCACTTGTAAAAAGAAATTTATTTATCACTAGCATCCTAGAATTGCAATTCGCTTTATGATTTAAAATAATGTAAATAAACGAAATATTTGTATTTTTGAATCCGGCCCTTGCCGGTGCGCGGCGGGGGTAGCTATTACACCCCATAAAACCACCCTCTCTAATTGATTTACAATTGTCGGTTAAATTTGTTTCCCGACCTCCCTCCGATCGCAAATGCACCAGATATTTAGATGTGGCGCGATGGCCAAATAAAAAATAAATTTAATACCGCTCTTAGCGTGTTAACCAGTTTATCTGAGAATCAGGGAAATCGCATGGTTGGTTAATTGTGACTAGAATTGTTGATACGCAGCTCATATTGTTTTTGGCCAAACAAATAATTGTATTGTATAATTAGTTCTTTAATTTCTTAATCTTCAAATGGACAAGCACAACGCGGTCTGCTGTACTTCGTTTCATTTCAGGAGTTTTACCGAATATTTCCAGGCCTCTGTATACTAAATATACTAATATATACTTCTAGTATTAATTTGAGTATTGTAAAGAGGAAAGGTATGTCAAGCTTTGCATGTTTGTGTATATGGGGTAATCTCCTGAACCACTCCACTGATTTAAAAAAAATCGTCCATCTGTGTCTAGAATAGAATAGCATTTTCTGAATGGACATAGGCTATATTTTATCACGTGGGTTTGCCTACGCCCTTTGCAATACGCGGCCGGAGCCGTGCGGGCAGCAAAGTTGATATAACGTGCCGTTATGAAAATTATTTAGAAATTGGTCTCGCATCTATAATAAATTCGTCTTTGTGCTGGATGTATGCTGTACAAAATGCCACCTTTACAATCTAGTGCACAAAGTATAATTGTTTTAAAGGCTAACATAATCGGGCTTAACAGCCACACGCACGATAAAGCTTCGAAGAGTAAACTTGTATTTTATTTGCTTTAATAAATTTCACATCCGTGTTTTCTATTACTAAATTAATAAAATCAGACAAAATAGAAGTAAATTATTATTTAAAAACGTATCGAACCATTAAAGGACTTCTAATATCACGTTTCGAAAATTAAGTATTAATACTTTAAGAAGTAAACTGGCGGGAATTAACTATTATTTTATAAAATTTTGTAAATTTTTGTTATGTTCTCGCAATCGAAGTGAAAAGAAGTCTGTATAACTCGGGCATAAATGAGCCATTTTATCCCTCGTCTTAACTATTCATATAAACGTCTCGGGTGAAATTGCTCGTTTTATGCACTTGTTGTACAATCTACTATTTCCCATTTGTTAATAACTAACAACGATAATTTTATTAGCGTACCCTGATGCGGAAAAGTTGACGTGTTCTCGTCGCCCGGGTAAAAGTTCCTATTAGCGGATAGAGGTGCAGGAGAGGGTGAGGGGTGCAGTGAGCAGTGACATGACACCGAAAGTCACCTACTTTTTAACCGACTGCCGAGGAGGGTTATGTTTTTTGAGCATATGTAATGTATGTATGTATGTGCATGTATGTATATATGTATGTATGTATCTATGTATGTATGTGTCTTATTATTTGGCACGCCCTACAGTCTAAACCGTTTGACGGATTACGACATATGAGGTGTCGTTGGATTCCTCTTAATCGTGGAAGTGACATAGGATATAATATTTGCATAAAAGCAGATGGTTTTTTTCCACTAGTTAACCGACTGCCTTAGGAGATGTATGTCGACGTGGATAATTTTATTTCACGAGCTTCAGTCCAAACGGCTTGATGGATTTTGTTTGACATATGAGGTGTCATAGTATTCTCTTAATCGTGGAAGTGACTTAGGCTTTAATATTGCAGTTGGTGCTAGTTCTAAATGTCACTTAGTGTTTATATTTTAATCTAAATAAAGCCTAAAACGGTCCTACCTGTAGGTACTTCTACATATATTGATATTATAAAGAGAAACGCTGCAGTTTGCAGTTTTGTAAATTTGTATGTAGAGGGAAATCTCCGGGACCACTTATCCGATTAAAAAAATGCTTTCACCAGCTTATAGATGGACTTTCTGGATGGACAAAGGCTATACTTATCCCGCGGGTTTGCCTCTGTTCTTCGCAATACGAGGGTGGAGCCTCAAATAGAACTGGAATAAAACTATTAAGTTATACAATCTAACTAAGTAATCGTGATTCCCAGTTAAGAATCAACCCATTGTCCCATCAAGTCGCTAGGGTTGACACCCCGTATCCGCGTTTCCACTCGGCTATGCCCTTTATGCGACGATTCATTACCGCCTAAATAGGGGACGGAACAGATAGCCGCTTTTATTACTTTTGTCAGCGGAAAAATGAATTCACACCTCGATGGTTTGACTTAGAATGTTGCATTAGAATGATTGTGATTTTACGTCAATAATAAATACTCTGTTTTGATGAAATTCGGGTATTAATTAGATTTACACACTCAACAACACAATTTAGACGTTGCGAATTTTGCAAAATTGCTATCATTTTATACCTATTAAATAGATGCAATACAACCAACACTTATACTCTTTATTGCAGACCTAACACGGACTTAACAATTACGAAGAGAAAAAAACAATAACATGTTACGTTATGACGGGTTAAGGGTGATTCACAGTATACCGTTCCGTTCTCGACTGAAAAAAGTGTTCATCACGGTTAATACTTCGACTTTTAATTGTTAAAATTCTGTTCCCACGTAATTTCTGCCAGCTGGCGTATGGGCGAGTATAAATAAAAACCGGCCAAGTGCGAGTCAGACTCGCGCACGAAGGGTTCCGTACCATTATCTATAAAAACGGCAAAAAAATCATGTCTGTTGCATGGGAGCCCCAGACCGACTCGCACTTGGCCGGTTTTTTAGTATATGGGTCGTTCTTCTTTTCGACCGACAATAGCCTGTCCTTCGTCTTATTACGGCATCTCATTTGAGTAATGATGTTTACGGTTTTATAATGTTCGAATGAACGTCCATATTATTTTATTAATTAGTGATATTTAATATTTCACTTTCTCTAACTAGCATTTTTTTTAATGTTTTTTTTTTTCGTTGAATGGTGAACCAAAGTGGTAAACCAAAATGTTGTCCCCACTGAAAGAGTCCACTTTGTCACATGTTTTTTTAGAAACCAACCGTAAATAAATATTTATATTGGCCAGAAAGGAAACTTTAATTAGTTCTAATGCAGAAACCTATGCATTTTTTTTAAAATCGCACTTCAAAACCACAATTTTCGATAGTTCAGAAACCAAAAAAACAGAAAAACCTCGGTTCATTGTCTGTGAAAATTTCAACTCTCTAGCTATCACGGTTCTTGAGATACAGCCTGGTGACAGACAGACGGACGGACGGACGGACGGACAGCGAAGTCTTAGTAATAGGGTCCCGTTTTTACCCGTTGGGTACGGAACCCTAAAAAGGGCCAGATTCGGAATGGCCAATAAAGTTTGTATGAATCATCATCAGTAAATGACTCAAATATATGAGTCACGCCTCTACGAGAGATTTCCGCTTTGTAGCTATGCTACGGCATCGCACGCGTACCGTTGCTTGGCCTAAGAGTAATTAATAATCATCTGACCTGCCCTGATATGTAAAATTTTGTCTACGCTTTGAACAGTCCTTTTTAAATCTTACAAGCTAAACGTACTCTGCATGCATAACATAACGTGTATAAAATAGGATCAGAGTATGTGTCGATAATTAAGCGTCGACGATCGCAGGTGCAAATGAAATGAAAAGCGTTCGCCCGACCGTGCGTGTGCAATTGACTTAACAATGCACTAGTCTATGCTCAGGTGCTCGACCATTGTACAGTCACGTCTAATACTTATGTCTGAGGAATAGAACTGAAAATCTTTTACATATTTTTAGACTTGACCGTACGGTCGACATCATTTACATCTATTGTCGAGACATTAGAGACGTGTTCAGATATTTGTGAGCACTTTGGCCGCTCCAATATATCTGATGGCGACTGTACAAGAGCTAACTAGGTGTCGATTAGTTATTAGCTACACATTTAATTTGATTCTAATGTGTTTCGTGGACTCGCTTCGACGTCATGCTTGATACCTTGTCGCTTTCACCAGTTTGACAATTTCGTACAGAAGTTTAAACATGACGAAGTTCGACCGGGCTAGAACGAGTGCGCTCACATTGAAATATAGGATGTAGGTATTATTCAAACAGGGCAGTGAGGGCAAATGCGAAACTATAAGAGATACGGAAATTTGCTCTTAGGAATCACGGGACCTATTATAGAAACAATAAAAACTGCATTTAAAGATTTTCAAAAAAGCATCATTAGATCCGGCAATTAATAGTTGCCGCAAAAAAATGAACTCCGATTTTTAGACATATTTGACCAGGTTCGATTCCCGGCCGTGTATGAAGCTTTTTTGAAAATGTTTGAATGCAGTTTTTAATTTTTCTAAAATTGGTCTCGTGAGCAAATTTCCGTATCTCTTGTAGTTTCAGATTTTCCCCCACTGTCCCATTTAAATAATACGCCCTGTATAATGTGTAACGTATCTTTAACGTATCTTAAATCGATGCCTAGGAAGAATGACAATTCTCCGGCTACTTAATGATCTGAACAGTGTCTTCCATATTATTCATTTCATTTATTCATTTATTTATTGCACTAATTGAGATAATGACCATAATGTTATGTCACGATTTTCAGGGTCCTCACCTGGTTTGCAATCTTCATTACTACCGTATTTTGAACAATTAGGTCCATCGAAAATAGTAGGAGTACCTTCACGAAAATAGTAGGAGTACTTTCACCCTTTGTTTATGGATCTTGAAATCTGTGAAGTCTTTGAAATTTCATTGAATTTGATTTGAATAAAATAGTTTACGATCAGGAGACACTATAATCACGCTATTATTTTTACTATTGCTCAAATGTTATACTGACAGTATACCGATAAATTAGGAAATCTGTACGAAAACAGTAAGCTCACTCAATTTTATTAATTCAGATTTTATTCACGATATGAGATTACATTATAAATTACATGTTTACAAGAATCCCTATTGTGATAGTCAAGTACATTCAATTAAAATAGAAGAATAATAACAATTTAAATATAACTAAGTAAACCTAATTTAAATTTATAATGTCATAGTTATAAAATTCACCTAAAAAAATCGTCATTGATTATTAATATCAAAAACAATAAACCAGTTTATGTCACTTATAGACTACAATGGATTTTCTAATAGACAATTTCTTATTCGGTGCTTGAATGTTGTTTTCGATTTTCATTCGTACTTCGGCGGGTAGACTTTCATAGTAAGTTAGTATTAGTTAGGGACCTATGACGCGCGGGTTTGTTCCTGCAAGTGCCATGCGACGTGGGACTGTTCTTAGTCGCCTTGTTGAACGAATAGTCTTACCTGATACTTCGACGCGCCTAAACATGGGTAAGTTACGTCTCATAAACATCAGTATTTCAAATAGGTATGTGGAGTAGTGCGTCATAGGTTTGTGCGTTACATACTCGTAGGTTTCACACTGGCCAGCGTTCGTAATGCCCGTTTTTGCATTATGAACACACAATTGGATACGTTGAGTTTCCCCAAATATGTCATAAACGAATGATGAATGAAATGAGCATAGTACACCGATTTTAATGAAACATTCGAAATTAGGGGTTTTCACTTTTTCAGTGCAAAGATGACACGACTCAACCCAGCACACAGCTTAATATGGCAAGCCAAGTACAGTCAGATATACTGGGATATACAGCATTAATGCAGATATGTTTGCAATACAGTAGGTACGCATGGCCATCATAGTTGCGTATAGGACACACGGAGGGCCATTAAGCGACAAAATTGAATTATCAATGTCGTCGCACGTCGCGATTCATTGTTTGCAATCTAATAGTCGCGACACGACGCTCACGGGAGAGTAATTTCGTTAAACTGAAATATCCATGTCGACGGCTTTGAGCGTGGGGTATAGTGAGCACTTACTTGTATTTTGCTTTTATATTTCGCTTAAGGTAATTTCGCAAACAACGAAGGACCCTTGTTTTATCTTTAGCATTTACACTGACATATGGTACCGTTAATTTTTAAACTGACTGTTTTGAAAGATTAAAACACGCAAGTAGGTATAGCAACGCATCATCAAATTCCACATTATTAAATTAATCATGTTGATTTTATAATTAAATTATCAATGTACGCTTGCTTAACACAATTCAAAATGTGGTCGTTAAAGTTTGAAACTGGCAAATCAATGTTTCACCATCCTCCTAGCGTTATTTATTCCCGGTGGTGCATCTAATCCCAAGAATTGGCATAGGCACTAATTTTACGAAAGCGACTGCCATCTGACCTTGGTCATTGGTACGAGCCGGGATTTGAACCCACGACCGCCACTTGACAGTGGCATGCGTTAACCACTAGGCTACCGTAGCAGCTTACTCTCTCAAAAAAGGCAAATCAATTTTTAGTTAAAGGAAAACTATCAAATTTTTAATCACCTTCCCCTACATCTTCAAAGCCCCGCGGTAGTCCACAGACTATTAAACAATGTATGTCATGGTCAGAACATCTTAATTAATTTCTTGGGATCGGAAGATCGCGTCTGCAAGTTTTATAAACGTACTTTGTGTACACTTTTTTTATAGTACGAAGGTGGTAAACAAGTAGATATACGGGTACATGAAGGTAAACAAGCAGGTATACGGGTACCTGATGGTAAACAAGTAGATATGGTACCTGATGGTAAACAAGTAGGTATACTGGTACCTGATGGTAAACAAGAAAGTATACGGGTACCTGATGGTAAACCAGTAAGTATACGGGTACCTGATGTTAAAGCAGACACCGTCCCCTACGGATTTACTCGTTGCTTTGGAATTATGGATACAAAGAAGGATTTTGAGTGTGGCTTTTTGGTCTTCGGTCCTTGGGAGTCATCCCAGAATGACTCCTTCTTATAAGGTTTTGTGATTGTAACGTAAAGCTTACAGTAAAACTTGACTGATGTAGTCGTTTCCTTTGTTCCAGGAATAGCCAATATGAAAACTTTCATGTGGAGCAGAAGGGGTACGATCAGATGTACGATGGCGAGGACTTGGAAACACCACCTTCACCTGATAGGCCCCCGCCGCGACATATAGGTGCGTAGTTTAAGTTTTGCGATGATTACAGATGTGAAAGTTGCGGAAAGTTTCCAAAATATAATAAACAGTGAGTACCTAACCTAACCTTAGCTTTGTTTTAAAACAATTCAGAAAAGTATACTTAGGGCAAATGATGATAATGGTAAACGTTACAATAACGGCAAATATAATTATGGATATTATAAGCAACTCCAACAGAATCGTGGTTAGTTGTTAGCTTTGTTACCGATACATTGCGTGCCGAATTAATTAATATGAAAAAAACATTTTTTTGACTAGATATAACAATTTACTTATTAGGGCTTATATGTTATAATTTGTTAAAGACAAGTACATCAAAGCGGAGCTGCCATGTCTGAGCGCGCGCTACACGGTGGCGCTGCTGGCCTGCTTCGGGTTCAGCATCATGTTCGGCATGCGCTGCAACATGAGCATGGCCAAGCTCAAGATGACGGAGAAGCATAATGTGAGTCGCTCAAACACATTGTCAAGCCCCAGCAAAACAGTACTTAGCAGTAACTGCAGCATTGTAAAGCTGCAGTTAGTTACTCCGTGGAGCTCCATGGAGGACACATGTCTCGAGGCCGCACTTCCTCAGAACCTTTAGGAAGACGTGTAACACGATGTCGTAGACTTTTAGCGAAATAGCAAAGGAATATTATATTGTTTTTAAAACTCATTAGGAAGGCAGCCCAGAAAACCACCTTTAAAATTACAACTGTAATGCTGTATGTGCAAGGAGTTGAACTGTAAATGGCTTTTATTATTTCACTTTATTTACACAGAATACCACATATTTACACCAGAATGTTTTAACAGACATCGAAAGGTATCCGAGAAGACACGCCATTCAACTGGACAGTAGAAGTAGAAGCGTCCATCGATTCCTCATATTTCTTCGGATACTTCATCACGCAACTGCCGGGCGGTTTCCTGGCGTCCATGTATCCAGCCAACAGGATCTTTGGGGCCGCCATTGTCGCGTCCGCCATCTTTAATATGGCCATACCCGGCGCTATGGCCGTGGGACCGACGGCTGTAGTGCTTCTCAAGGTCGCGCAGGGATTTGTTGAGGTGAGTGCGGTATTGAGTGAGAAGATTTTAATCTTAATGCTTTTCTTTGTAGCATAATAAAACGGCCTCCGTAGCCCAGTTGGTAGTGACTCTGCCTACGAAGCTGGAGGTCCCGGGTTCGAATCCCGGTCAGGGCATTTATTTGTGTGTTATCACGAATATTTGTTCCTGAGTTATGGATGTTATATATGTATATGTATAAGTATCTATATGTATTTATCTATTATATATATCGTCACCTAGTACCCACAATACAAGCCTTAGAGCTTACCGTGGGCCTAGGTTGATTTGTGTAAGATTGTCTCGTAATATTTATTTATTATTTATTTATTTATATTGTAGATGGTGAATAGGTACTGGAAGATGTTTAATATTACCTTGTTCATGTATCTAATTGGTTACCAGATCTCTATTTGTGACATAATAATCCATTCGACTCTTAGAGCCTCAATGCCATCGCTCAATGTAACACATCCAAATCCCATTTTTAACACACATGTTCTTAAGGCGATAGTACCCTCTAAAATTATGCCACGCTCGCTCGCTAATTTTAGCTTAATATGCTGTGTTTTTTACCAGCACGGAGAACTTTGCGAGATTTTAATTAAAATTATGTTGTCAAAACGAACCCTATTTTCGAAAAAAAGTAATAAGTAGAGCCGAATTTAAAGTTAAAATCAGCCTCATTACAAGATTTTTTGTGACATACCTAAGTAAATACTTAATGTTTTACAAGAAATTTAAACGTCAAAAGTACCAATTATTTAAATTATTTTTTGACTCTTAAAGCGTTTATAAAACATCAATCTGGCTACTCCCTTAAGCGTAAGATCGCATCGATGGATAACAATGTGATTGTGAAATTAGTACTGCATAATGAGCTTTAAAATGAAATGAGACATAAAATTGCACTCTCAATAAAATGACAATGTAAAAATATTTTACTTCTCATTAAAAGTTCCAGCTTGCTGACACAGTGCAAATGGTTTGATATATCACATTGCGTTACACATTACAAAATCACACAGAGGGTGAGGATGAACACGTAACAAGTAAAATGTCATATGTTTAAAATTTTGAACATTTGGCGTTGGTAGAATCGTGCCAATGCATGATGAGGCCTATTAGGGCCGCCTCCAGTTTCATCCGCGCCCGTCGATCGTCACTCGTCACGTTTGGATTTATCTCCCCTTCTTTTGTAGACAAACAACATTTTGCATATTACAGCTTTTCTGCATGTAATATAGTCTTTAGGAATGCATTAGCTGCGCATTAGTGACGCTTCGCGGAGGCGGCCGGCCAGATCCCTTATTAATAAATGTAAACAGAATAGGATAATGAAATTAACATTTTGCATATCTAGTGGTCATGCATTAATTTATGTTTGGTAATTAATGATTTTGCATTAGTTGTTTGTTGATGCATGATAAGGGTTAACCTAACCTATCCTAACAAAGTGTTTGTAAAAAACCCCACGAGTAATTTCAAAAAGGGCTGATTTTATAATACTTAAAGTGTGTTAATCAATTCGTATTTCTTTATTTCTTTGAATGTGTAAGCACCTTACCTATTATTAAGAAAGTAATAGTGATTAAGTATAGTCTGTTTGGATACAACTTGTTTAAGATGAGTTTAAAATGTCTAGAATATTAACTTCATTAAAAGAGATGCTCGTTTGAGTAGGTACTTAGGTATTATAGATATGATTTGCATTATGAATCACGTTTTACGCAGCCTTATATTTGCCCTTCGACTATATATATTCTCAATAGCTCTCAAGTACAGTTGGAATAGATTCCAATGTTCGAAAGCCTCTTTAGGATTACACGGCCCCCGTTGCCATGGCGACATATTTGCTCCTCCCGTATATCGCGCGACTTAGCAGACTCCTCAATACCCGCGATATCCTCTTAAATCTAATCATTGATAACTGTAAGAATACTGACAAAAGAATCCCATTTTATAGAACGCTTTATAGAGATTTTCTTTTCAATGTATATCTGGGAAATCTTTAGTTGTCATCCTGAAAAAAACGGAATTTATATCAAAGGAATATCGTATTTAGTTATAAATAAATGAATATTTGATATTATTTTAGGTCTCTTTTGTTGCTTTGATTGTATATCGTAGTTGTTGATTGATTTAGATCTTTTGTATGATTACTAAATTAAGCAAATAAAAACTTCAACTCGCTTCTCTAGAAACTTTAAGCAAAGACAACATAACATGGCAAAATTTTAGCATCTAACTCTGAGAGCATACATAACTGGAGTAGTCTTTCAGTAACTTACCCCTCTGTGGAAAACCTTGCACAATGTGCAAAAAATCATACAAAGACAATTTCACAATCGATTCATGGTCATTCACAAAATCGCCTCGCAAGAGAACACTGATCATAAAAATGCCCGCAATGTTGCTGTAAGCACTTGATATTATAAACGTTCAACCACTTCAAGCTTTCATTATACAATTGAGTTTCAATATCCTATTAAGATGTTCCCCCCGCCCCCGCAAAAATCGGCAGACATTTTTGTATGACATACATAATGCTACTCCAGTTATGTATGCTCTAAGATCTAGATCTATATCTTTGACATCAGTTTTTTAATGGTATAGGGAAGTTATTTGACTATGTATATTTGTAAATGCATTTACCACTTAGGTCCGGTTTTATAAAGATGCGTTAGCCCAAATGTTAAATCAAGTTTTGTATACTTAGTACATATTTTAAAATGGGTACTAATTAAACCAGCTTCTTTTTAATAGCATTATTCGCCTCAGAAAATATACCTAAGTTACTCGTACCTTCTAAATTACTAAGTCAGCCACCAGTCTGAATAATAGTATCTCAGCCACTAGTTATCTTCTATGTACGCCACTGTAAATATAACATAGCATGGTGGTTATTTTTTAGCATCTAAATTTGTGGCATGCATTCAAATAGCAAACTTCTAAAATATTAATATATGACACCATAATAGTAACTCTATTAGCTTCTAATTGTATAATTTAGTATGTTTAAAATGTAAGTCATCCTACATTAATCGATCTTTAAATTTACTTAAAATTGTCATCAAATAGTATATTAAAGCCACTATTATTACATATGAACCATTGAAGACATACCTAATTTACCTAAAATTGTCATCAAATAGTATATTAAAGCCACTATTATTACATATGAACTATTGAGGACAGACAAAATAAAACACTTTATTAATAAAATCAATTTGTGTATTGAAATACAATCATTTATAGTATTTAATTAAAAAAAGACCCTTCGTCTGCGTTCATAACCAAGGTTTTATAACTGGTTATGAATAAGGATTTTTTTTCACTGTTTCATAACCAGTTATGAAACAAGACATTTTTTTTCATTTTCACAATTAGAACCCTCTTATTCCGTTTTGACGGTCTGTGACCACTTCAGCATTTGACCAAGGGAATAGGGAACTGGGAAAAATATAACAAGTTTTTCCGCTCTTTAAAAAAAAAATAACGTCTTTTCTAACCTATCCGCGATCCGAGTCGGTTTTGCCACCAAGAAACAAAATGTCTTGTTTCATAACTGGATCGAATGGCGTTCTCTGATTGGTGCAAATGGCCGGTTGCTGTCATGTCGCGCACTCGCGCCAAATCGTATTACGTGTGTATCAGCATTTCTCTGGTTTGTGACGGAAATCGCTCGTAGAAGCATGAATCATATGAAAGTAATTTGCTTTAAATGAGTTAAAGAATAATTTTCGATTCAGGGCGTCACGTATCCCTCCTGCCACGGCATCTGGCGCATGTGGGCGCCACCACTAGAGCGCTCGCGGCTGGCCACGCTCGCCTTCTGCGGCACGTACGCCGGCATCGTCATTGGCATGCCGCTCTCCGGTATGCTGTCGGACTACATCTCCTGGCAGGCACCGTTCTACTTTTACGGGGTGTTTGGGCTCATATGGTAAGTTCCTTGAGTATTATCTACTTGTTCTGAATCCGTCCAGAACATTTGGAACTTGTTTGAACAAGTTTGAAACTTCGAGGTATTATCACAAGGGTTAGAGGTCACGCGTTTTACATACAACGTCACAGTAAAGTTTCAAAACTCGTAACGTCGCGTTGCGCAGTGCCAGTGTGTTCTACGTCCCACAGATTAATGTATCCTATCTTTCACTTTTTGCGCTTTTGTGTTAACCCACAATTACGTTACAAAGTTCTGCTGACGCTGACGCTAATACTAGGTCTCACAAAGATTTAGGTTTTCGTCTTTCCCGTGTATATTGCCAAAGTTCAGGACTAATAAGCCATTATAGACCACAAGAAAGACGACTTTTTTGACTCATTATAACCGATATGTTGCACAGGTACTGCATGTGGCTGTGGCTGGTGTTTGAGCGGCCGAGCAAGCACCCCCACATCGCCGGCAAGGAGATGGCGTACATCGAGCAGTCCCTCGGCACCAACACGCAAGCCCCCATGCCTAGCTTCTGGGGCACGCCATGGAAGGCCTTCTTTACGTCGCCCCCTGTAAGTTAACGCCACAAATACGCCCTTAGCACTTTCTTCGCCATGAACCCACCTAGCGGACGCTCTGTAGGCGCTTTTTGTTGAAAACCACAGTGGCGCACAAATTCTTGGCAGTGATTGTGTTAGGTGATTCTACAGTACGTTATTTTTTAGTCAATAATAATGATAAACAAGCATACGGTATGCCTGATGGCAAAAGTTTATCGCAGTTTCCGTACGCTTCTAACTCCGTCAGAGGACTCGCCGCCATGACACCTTTAAAACAAATGCTGGTCTCAAACTGTTATCACAGCACACCCTCAGGCGCTCTAAATACCTTGTTCGCCTTCAAATAGGCACTATAATAATTTGGCTTCAGTCATAAATTATACCATCGTCATCCTCCTGACGTTTCCCCTAATAAAGGAGCGCTTTGGCACCTAGTTCCAAGATTTGGCGTTGTCATAAATTAGATAACCGAACTAATACAACAAACACTTATGAGTAACATCATATGTCCCAGAACAACCTTCACTAAGCTAAGGAGTTATTATAGAAAATGGTCTTATATTTTTGGGCGTTTCTTTTTCAGGTATACGCCATTATTGTAGCCAATTTCTGCAGAACGTGGAATTTCTGTTTGCTAGTAATTTTCCAGTCCGCATATTTTAATTCAAGATTTCAGATGCAAATAACAGAGGTAAATAATCAATAATCATACATACTTACATTCCATATCAATCAACCATTTCTTATCAATATTTTTTTCAATACTTGTTTACTTGTACGCCCAGTGTGTAGGTGCAATCGTGGGGACCACTGTCTATTCCATCTCATCCATGAGAGGAGGCATGTGCCCAGCAGTGAGACGTAACATATAGGCTGATGTTTACTTATATGTTTCAGTCCGGCTTCGTGGGTGCTATACCTCACTTGATAATGACGTCACTGGTGCCAATCGGCGGTATGTTGGCTGATTACTTGCGCAAGAGTGGTACTATGACTACGACTACCGTTCGGAAGCTGTTCAACTGCGGGGGCTTTGGTCTTGAGGCGTTTTTCTTCGTGCTTGTTGCCTATGCGGATAATAAGGTACCTAAGTTTTTTCGCCAGGTTTCGCCCAGATTTCCTTACTTGTCAGTGTCATGTCAGTATTATATTACGCATGCGATTTGTACCACCCCACTTTCACGCATCCCGCGCCAATAAGGAATCAGTCATTAAAATGTAGACGTGCTGTACTGTACTCATTTGACATTGGCAGATGATACCTTACTGACACTGCACCGACTCCGCATCACCAAATGCGGAAATGGCCTTGCAGCTCGTGTTCATCATAAGGCCAAGTTTGCTCGATGTTACCGGTGATCTGCCACATTGGCAGAATCAGTCTGCCAGACATAAAAGTCACGGCGATTATAAATACGAAATATCTCTACAAGGCAATACATCGGCACAACAGAAATTAACAAATATAAATCAAACCAGTACCTAATTCTTCACGAAGTTACCTAGCAGTTTTCATAAAATAATCAAAACCCGTTTGTCAGTACGTGGCGACCATAGAACTGACGCTGGGCGTGGCGTGCAGCGGATTCGCGATCTCCGGGTACAACGTGAATCACCTGGACATAGCGCCGCGATACGCGTCCATCCTCATGGGGCTGTCCAACGGCATCGGCACCATCGCAGGTTTCATAGTGCCCATCGTCATCAACTACATCACGCAGGAGAAGGTGAGTTGATAACAATCGCTGGACAGTGGCTGCGATCTCCGGTTACAACGTGAACCTCCTGTACATACATTATGCCGCGCTACGAGTCCATCTCAATTTCCTAATAGATTATTCGAAAAGTACCTTCTTTCAAGTAGAAATCGATACACGTGATGAAGAATTATCGCTGATAAGCAGACATAGGTACATACTAAGTGGTTTGGTATAGATGGCACCCACGGTGGTAACATTTATACTACAGCCCTGGCCAAAAGTATGGAGCACCCCACGTTTTCCTTTGTAACTTATGGATAAAGTATTTTTCAATTTCATAAATACACGAAGACGTAAAATATAATAAGTGTTTGAACATGTGCAAATCATTAATATATATCATTTTTCCGAAACTTCGAAAAAATACCCGACGGTGACCTGTTTTTCAATATTGCCCTTTGCAACGTACTTTGAATCGATAGAATGCACAAGCTCCTAAAAACGAAAGGGCTACTTACTTAACGATGAAATTATTTCCCATTTCCTGCCTCAGTTTAGAATACTTACGTTCCATTGTAATGTCGGGAGCGACACTCCCCATCTCCCTGCCGTATCGCTCGGCGATAGCTGCCGCAACAAAAAGGACATTCGGCCGTGGCTAATTTTAAAAAGGAAATCGAGCTCAGAGCGAGTTGTGTTCGGAATATAAAATGAATCGCTTTGTGGGTGCGCGGCGATGCGTTACCCCGGAGTATGAAACAGTATTTATGAGTTAGCACTTTATTATTGGGCTTTCCCGCGGCGGTAGTGCGCTTCGATACCTTTGCATACGTTTGCGATAAACACGTTTTGTATCAATGTTTTTTTTTTTTAAGGGGATGCCTCGATTAAACCACGCCCCAACGCAAGAGACACGTTTATGTCTTCCGAGAGAAAATATGCAACCAATATGCAAGACTCTTAGAAATGCCTTTTTTGGACAATTAATGTAGATAAATATCAAGATTTCTTAATTTTTATCATGTTTTATTTATATTTTGCTCCTAATATGAGATTTTGGACGCGGAAATATCGTCATTTTAACTTTATTATTACATTCAATAGCTTTACCTAATTTATAGTTTGAGCTGGCTGAGCTAATACCGAATAAGTTTCTGTCAACAAGTGGAATCAAAATAATTTTCAAAAACCCAACTGCTTTTTTGCAAATATGATAGCCTATGTCACTCCCACGATTAAGAGGAATAGAATAATATAAATAGATATAGAATAATTTTAATGAGCCCAAACACACGGGTTTCCGTCTCTGCCGTCAGACTAGTCTTATGGTACTATAATATTGCATTGTACTTACGGATCGGAACTTTGGCAACCGAATCACTGACCTTTGACTCTGTTGAACAGGATAAACTCGAGAAAGCAATAACAGAGTGGCGCGAGGTGTTCCTAATGGGCGCGACGGTGCACTTTATCGGCATCACCATCTACGGCATCTTCGCTTCGGGCGAGCTGCAGCCGTGGGCAGAGCCACCGCCTTTGTACGAGTCGCCGGTCAAGTCTAAGGACAATGAGACTACCTTCGTAAGTTATCCATTATGTTATCTACGGCTGTCATATGTTTTGTGTTGGGCGAGCTCATCTGAGTCTCATGTAGGGCTAGTAGAGTACAGGCGGCGGATAGTGTCATGGGAAGACGATGATATATTCAATAGAACAAATAATTATTTATGCTCATCCCCTCATCATACACTTGCCCACTGAACGCAGGACAGTCAGCTTCGCAGGCAGGGTCACTACTAAATTGGCTATACCAGTGGTTAATAAGTATAAATAGGTTTTTCACAGCTGCAATCCAGAAAAGAGTCATTGTTGCCCTCAGATGAGGGATTAAATTTGGACTTTTCTTCCTAGATAATCCATTTTAAAGAATTTCCTCATAGAGGGTTGAATAGCAATGGGGAATGGATGAAAATATCAGAAGTGCCTGATAATTTTTTTGGTGATAGGATTAACCTTCCTTAGCACCAGAAAAAAGTTTCAGATTTTTCAACTGCGTCAATTATTAATGAAAAATATAAACAGTTTCCTCACTTATGTTTTCGGTCAACGACGGTCAATAGAACATTTTTCTTGATCCGTCTCATATTACAAAAAATATCTTAAATATCTGTGGTAAACTATCATACAAATACAGCTGCTGCACCTGTCAATATTATTGCAAGTGTCAGTTTATCACAGATATTTAAGATATTTTTTTGTAATATGCGACGGATCGAGGAAAGTGCCGTTCTTGACCCAAAACGTAAGTGAGGAAATTGTTTATATTTTTCAAGAATAATTGACGCAGCTGAAAAAAATTAATCTTTTTTCCGGTGCTAAAGAAGGTTATTCCTATCACCAAAAAAATAATCAGGGACTTCTAAAATTTTCATCCATTCCCAATTATGTGCTTGTCTGTAGCAAAATTATTTCCATGTTGGCCGTAACTACTTGAATCCTCCCTTTCCTCCCTTCATTCGGTATACTGAATTCCTTGAATTCAATATATATGTACCTACCTACCGCCCTCACCGTAAATATAATATACCAGCTTCTGCCCGCGACTTCGTCCGCGTGGAACTCGTTTATATCGTAGCTCCATACAAACTTTCGCCCCCCATTTCGCACCCTTTTGGGATGATTCCCGGGATAAAAAGTATTCTATATGTTAATCCAGGCTATAAACTATCTTCTTGCAAAGTTGCATCCAAATCGGTTCAGCCGTTTAAGCGTGATTGTGTAGCAAACATCCAAATATCTAAACATCCAAACTTTCGCATTAATATTATTGAGGTAGTAAACTAAGGGTAAAATGGAACATTCTGTTTCAGATGGGCAACCCCTCCGCGCCGCTGAAGAGCGGCACGCCGCCGGCGTACGGCGCCGTGGCGCCGCCGCGCCCGCCCGCGCCCGCGCCCGCGCCCGCGCCCGCGCCCGCGCCCGCGCCCGCGCCCGCGCACGTGCCCAACAACCCCTTCGTGTCCGGCGCCTTGTACCAGGCCGAGCCCGTGCAGCCGCCCGCGCATCACTACCCGGACCTCACCGATGACGGCACCTACTAGATTCTATTAGTCAGTTCGAGCTTCATTTTAACCGACGTCAAAAAAGGAGGACGCAAAGACGCCTGAAGCAATTTAAAAAAAAAAGGTTTGTTTGAAAGGGTATCCTTTCCAGGTGGTCCCGTGGTCATCGAGGGAACTCTTCAAATTTTATAGGCAAACTTGAAGCGATTTGGGTACTTACTGATTTGAAGTCGGTTAAAACTTTGTTTTTAAAGTAATTATACTAGACTTGAAGCACGTCGAGTCGTCGCCAAGCGGCGTTTCAGCGCGCTAAATTTTGCCAGGTCTAAACGCCGCTTAAGGGGTGTGACGTTTTGGAATGGAGTTCTGGAGCATTGACTTTGATGGATTACACGGAACAGTGTTCATAACGCCGGCAAGTTTCATCCTGAAAACTGACAAATTTCCGATACATTCCATTGTTAACGGACGTATCTAAGAGGGACAAAAATAATCATCCTCCTCCTAGCGCTATCCCGGTTGTACCCTCAAAGAGCCCAGCATAAAACAAAAAATATTATCAGATTAAAGCAACCAGCCAAAAGTCAAAACCTGTTCTGTGATAACAGAATGACCGATATAGCCAACTACTAGGCAGTAGTCGTTCCAAAATGCATATAGAGTATTTTGGAACTGCTACTTCCAGAATGCTGTCAAGAGAAAGCATTCTGGACTTAACGCAGGTCTTCTTGCTTCAAGTGTAGTAATAAATTGAGGTTCTTAATTTTATAAAATTGATTTTACGGTTAGTGCTCACTAGTATTACCTGCTAGCTCGCCACTCGGCGCACCTGGCCCGCGCTCAAGTGGGGGGCTGGCGTTATAGATAGGTGAAATTACATGCGCTGTTACTATTGCCATGGTTAGCTTGTACCTACTACGTCATATCGTTATAGAAATAACAGTACCTGTTCAGATCTTCATTATTTTTATAAAACTTCAATCATTGTCCTATATCGTATTCATATTGAAACCCGTTACATTTTTTGAGTGCCTAATCTGTTTCTCTGTTAAATATTCTCTTTCTTATAGCTAAAAGTCTGTATTGTTATATATATATTCATTGACATATCATCAAGTAATAAATGTACCTTGTGGTTATATTTATATTCACACCAATAATTTGAAGATGTGTGACTATTTGAGCAGCCACAGTATTTGGAGCTTATTTTCTATTGGGATTATTGCATGCTCTTCAATACCTGCTGGGCTAGCACAAGTTGTGACGCCAGTGACGTGGGAGTAAAGTCACGCACGAAGTATCATAGCAGCAAGTTGAGAACCCCTTACTTCGCAATTTAAATAAGTATTTTTAAATTTAAAAGTAAATAATTTTCAAAAAACTTAACTGCTTTTTAGGGTTCCGTCTGTCACAGTCAATTTGCTCCAAAACAATTGGACCGATTGAGTTGAAATTTGATAAACATATGTAAATTGGTGACCCAAAGATGGACGCGTAAAGTAAATTAATGAATTCTGAACAAGGGGGCCACTTTTGGGGGGTAAACTGGAAAATTTAAAAAAAAGTTTCGCAAACAGTATTGTGTGACATATCAAACAAAAGGGGTTGTTGTAAGCATCTATAACGAGTTATTGAGGGCATCTCAGTTTTTTTTTTATTATTGTAGCAAAAACAGATTTGAAGTAATTTAGGAAAAAAGTCGAATATTGACTATTCCCCCCGCCCGGGCCTTATCTCCTAAACTACTAGACTTAAAATTCTGAAAAAAAAATATAGAAAATAGTTCCTTGCCTAAAGATTACAGGAAAACATATAAGACATTTGATTATTCAAAGTAACAGGAAAATTCTTAATACTTTTGTGTATTTTGTATGGAGCGCCTGATGCTTAGAGCATAGCAATTTCTACTGTTGCACTTATGAAATTTAGATTATTTACGGAACCACGCGAGTTGAACTCGCACTTGTCTGGTTTTTTTTAACATTATAATCCTATGTGTCATAGGCTATAATATTTGTAAAAAAGCAGTTGGGTTTTTCGATTAAGAGGAATCAAACGACACCTCATTATGTGAAAATCCGTCAAAGGGCTGTAGAGCGTGCCAAAGAATAACATACATACATACGCTCGAAAAACATAACCCTCCGTTCCATCGGCAGTCGGGTAATGAAGAGCGGACGTTCAAGCTTCGATTGCGACTTTTACAAAAATTATGTCTGTAAAATAAAAAAATTGCGTAAAAAATGTGTATCTGATACTTTACATTGCAAATTAAAGGGTTTAACGTGCCTGTATGTGGCGAGGTATTTTCAGCGGTCACGTTTAGGGTGCTTGCTCAAATAGAGACACAATGATGAATGTTACTTGCATGCGTCCCATAGATACGTACCTATACATTGCTCTCTTGTTAATTGCTAATTGTTGTAAAATGTTTATATCTCTACACATAAGTATGTAATTAAACTGTTCAAATTTAGATTTACCTGTACTTATTAAAAATATAAAACAATATTATGGATGTAGAAATATAATTATGTACTTATTTGGAAAATGTTAATTACAGAGGGAAGTAATGCAATCATTGTTTATGCAAGTATTGTTTGCGGATATTTTGTTATACCTTATGGTATTTTCAATGAATTTAAAACTATGATTACACATATTATATAGTTTAGTTTGTAATTGCTTGTGTTTTGCTTCATTATTTAATATTAGGTACATTAGGTTATTAACAAACTTCATTAGTTGAAACAAAATAGTTTCGTTCTGATATTCATTATTAGTATTAATATCAGTAGGGTGTGCAAATGTGCATTGTTAAGGACTATGTTTACTACGAAATATTGGGCCTCAGAAAGAGGAATGCTTCATATTGGTATATATATAGGTAAGTAGCCAGTTTTTAAATCATATTATTATTTATGGTACCATCGAAAACACATTTCCCCGTCTCCCTAGAGTAATTTGTCTAGATAGTGGACAAACAGAAATAATATTTAGTTTAAGCTGAGATAGATTGGGTTATAATAGAATTTGATTTTTATTCGTCTAAAAGGAAAATGGTTGTTGATTTCTTATTTCATCATATTATTATTGAAATTAAGTTATATTTACGCATCGTAGAGTTCGTGGCTGTTTTGGCCATATTTGAATTTAAATTATTTAGGTTATATTAAAAAAATATATTATTCTAACGTTATTCTTTAACTGGGTTAAGTAGATAGGTACTTTAATTGTTGTAATTTTAGTTTTTTTGTAGTTTAACCACATAGTCAATAATGTGATAATAGTTCGTTAAGGAGAAATGGTTAAATAAAATCAATGCAAGCAAATAATATTCTCGTGAATCTCGTGCAACATTAGCATTTATTTATTTGTGACATTGTATTTATATAGATTAGAATTTCACACTAAGTAGTTCCATAGATCATTTACGTAAGTAGAACATTGTATTCATCTGTAAATACCTACTATTATATCACAAATATGCACTTGTAAATAATGATGCACTTAAGAATATCTCTAGAACTATGTTTGTGTTAGAAAATTACATAAAGTGTAGTTAACTCTACGGTGTAAATACGCAGTAACTGCACTGCATGGCACTCACTAATTATTGCTCAGATATTTGATTTTCACAAGTGTTCTGGGTTCAAAGCACGGCACATAAACTCCACATGTACAGTATATACACAGCACCGAACTTGTGTCTCACGTTCACCTAGGCTTTCGCACCATGCACTTTACTTCTAAGTACTCAGTCGTAGTATACTGTTTGTTGAGCAATATTGTGTAAGTTGCAGATTTGGCTCGCAACACGTGCAGTGCAACATTGTTGGTCAACAAGCTTATACTATGCATTGTTATAAACTTAGTGGCTTACTTGACAATAACTCCAGGGCGACCTTCTACAGGGTAAGTCAACCATAAAGGAACAGCAGGTTCGTGACAATAATAATCGACTGATGTTGGGATAAGAGACTAGCGTAAGAACACTTGTTAAGCGAAGCACATTAAGATTTAGTCACGGAATTCAAAATGTGAAAAGATGCCGTTATTTTAACCCAGGCAACTATAACTATTTGTAGGTACTCGAAGCTGTAATTTAAGGAATAATTGGCAATTGCCATCTTGCAACCTATATTTTTGACTTGATCTTCTACTGTTAACATTTAAAGGAAGCTAGCTACAAAATTACTACTTATTGACTTAATGATACTATAACTTGAATAAAAATATAATATTCTTACATGCGCGGAGTGTATAAAACGTATGTACTTATAAGACAAGTTTTGACGTTTTCAGGAAGCGCGTGTTGGACATAAATAATTATAAATATTAATAATGATTGAGGTTATAGGATAGGTTATTTAAATCGTGTTAGTGTTGGTTAGTTGGACATAGGTGAGAATTATCATGGGTGTCGGCACAACAGCTGTACCCGAACATGTAGCTAACGACTGGGTTTAGCTGCTGGTTCAGTGACACATCAACTAAACATATCTATCAGTTTTCTTGGGTTTTTGACATCTCACGGAATTTAACTTTGTAATAATTAACATAATGTATTATTTGTCATTAGATTCATGTCTAAAATTATAATATAGAGCAAGTGGTTGTTTTAAAGAGTCTCTACACCGTCAATTTCTGTGTTGTAAAATATTTTGACTAACTTTTAAAGTATTACTTGGATGTGTAGTTTTGTATCATGACTTAGAAAGATAATAATTTTAGCAATAATACAATTGTTTAATAACATTGAAGTTCATTGTTAAATAATTAACTGGTACCTAAGTTACATAGTACCTACCTACTACATGGTCTTGATCAAAGATTAAGAAACTTTGATGGTACTTTTGGATTTTAAAGAGTTGTATATTCAATATAAACTAGAAAAATATATAGTTATGAAACTATCATGAACATTGATCTAAAAAGCTTTTGTCTAGAGCCATAGTTCCAGTATTTATGATACTGCAATGTTATACACTGGTTCGGGAATGTGCAATACTTATTTACTTTTACGTACAATTATTCGTAGATTACACCTAATTTTCATTGAAGATACAGGATGGCCAACCGGAAGGTAAACATCTGTTTTCCGACGTACTTTTTTTTTGGGGCATATTTCACGATTCTTTTAATGCAAATATCAAGCAGAGACGGCAAATTTATTACTGAACGTTTTCAGCTTGAGAAACATGTGACACGTCACGGAGCATAGTGGCAATATTGGACCAACATTTTCAGGTCAAAAAAATGGGAATATTGATTGACCCTCTAAGACTGAGTTTCTAAACCGGTCACGCCAGGTACACGGGTCCGCCGCAGTCTCGCCTGTGTACTTACCATCTAGTGTTAGACGTCATATTACAGGTAGTGAATTTTAAACACTAATCTAAAAAAACTTAGAGTCTAAGTCGCCAAATGACTTCTCCTGACTTTTTTCTATATATCTAATCTAGTGTGGTCTAATCAGGTATGATGCTTACATAATTAATAAACCTGACACAATCAAAGCGGAAAATTCGAGTCACTGTAAAAAAATGCCCCTGGAAATGCGAAAATTCATGAAAAATGCTCTGAAAATAACATAACTACATACCACATAACTATTAAAATGTAACTCACTATTCTTATGTACTCTGTTGGTATCCCGTATAAATAAATAAATAAAATGCTCGAATTTTCCCACATGGCAAGGTGAATATTTGGCGGATATTTATTTCCAGTATGTACTAATGTGTCAAGTAAAAAAAAAATTTTTTTATTAAATCGATTCAAAGTTGTATACCTCTTACTTGGCCACCCTGTATGTCTGGAAAGCTCGACCAATCCTGTTTTATAAGAAATGAATCAATATATTGCACAATTTCTGATGGTTCGTGGCTTTGGAACATTTTGGAAGATATAAAGGATGACTTTATGACCTTGTCTTACTGTGGCATTCACCTGCAAAACAGTAAAGGGGTTAAATTAACAACAAATAACGAATCAAACCATTTAACAAAAGAGATAGAAGTGACATAGAATCAGCCTCTATAAATCTCACATCGGTCGGTTGATTAACCCGTTAATGTCTCATATCGATATATTGCCACGTTCTGAAAGGGTTAAATTTCACAAAATATCCATTGATGTGACCATCCCATCATAAATTGTACAAGATATGAATAAGATGAAAAACACGGCGAATTTCTAGCCAGTTAGTCTTGAACTCTTCAATAGTCAATAGTGTTTATTTTGTAAACATAGGTACATCAAATTGAGGTGTATAGTAAAAAAAAATCTCGTTCCACTATCAAAAAACATTTAAATTTAATTCAAACCTTAGTCAGGTAATAATTGCTGAATCAATTGTAATCAGTATCATCATAAATAAATACTTACCAAGGTTCAATATCAAATAGGTAAAGGCTATTTGTCAGTGTTAAGCCCAAAATGACCTGTAGGAATCAATGATAATTTTCACAATGTCCAATATCTATGGCTGAAAGGGTACCGATCACCCGGGCACTTGTTGATGTGCACGGTAAAGTAAGTTAGCGTATAATTAATATAACGAAATAGATATAGCAAGTAGAAGCCATCGAATCAGTTCACACCATGGTTTAACCTTTTAAACGCTACTGTGGCCACCGAGGACGAATACAGGGTAATTTTATACCGTGATCAGAAATCATAAAATGTGATAAACAAATTAAATTTCATAAATATGGGTTTAAAGTTAGGTACTATCGCCGATATGAATGATTTTTGTTAAATTATAAACAATTGAAACATATATTTGGTCAACTCTCATTATAACTTGCAAAATCAATTATAGAACGTGGGTTTGGAACACTTTTTGATATATTGTAATATATTTCGATAACGTGGCTTGATTAATTGACTAATCATTTAATGTGTCCAATCGATATGATATGAAAGGGATATATACCACTCTTAAAAGTCGCAAAGTATCTCAGACCTCCGACCTATAATAATTTTCACAAGTTATACACGACTTTACTCGTCTTATATTTACAATAAAATAAATATTCACTGTAAATAAATAAAACATTGGAAACATGATTTCTAATAATTCAATGATCAGTAGGTAATTACGAATCTTACGATACCACAGTAACGTGTTAACTTTCAAATAACAACTCTCGTCTCGGAACAATGAGCTTGGCACGTACAATTTGGCGTTTAAGAGGTTGATTGATGTGTTTTTCTCAATCTTGTATTTGTATGACTATGTATTTTGTTGCAATTTAGATTTGTTATTTTTTTTTAATGCGTTAGTAAGGGTAAAAACGCACACTGTATTCAATATTTCGTAGTTATTTTACATTTTATTATCATTAGAAATTGATATTAAATTAAGCGTTCCGTTTTTTGCTATTTGGCTACGGAACACTAAAAAGGATTTTATCTTTAATTTGGTAAAAATTGTCTAACGCTATTATTTTTGAATTCATGATATTTTGATTGATTAAGTGTTTACGACATCGTACATGCACCTGAAGTATTACTAGGTAAGATAAATATAGGTACGACGGTAGGTGTATAATATCCTTTTTAACCCTGCAACTCCCCGCTATCTCAAAGAACGTTTTAGTTTTTTAAATTCTGTTAGATGTTCTAACAATTTGCTATTAACTGTGCCTTCATCATCTACCAAATTTTACAATAGTTCGTTCACTATTAATTCTATCCGACTGTGGAACTCTCTCCCTCTTGACATCAGACAAGCAAAATCTATCGGCAACCTCAAATCCCTTCTTAAAGAACATTATTTGTCTCTCCCCTAACCCTGATTGTATTTTTGGCTGACTGTTTATGTATCATTATATTTGTGTTTGTGTTATTTGTATATATGTATGATTGTGTGTGTATGTTTATATATAGAGGTATTTATGTACGTTTATTTTTATAATTTCTTGATTTTTGATTGATAATAATCTCTGCACCACCTACTGCATAATCTAGTTTTATCTCTTTCTCCGATACCCAAAGGTTGTCTGGAAGAGATCGCTCTTCAGCGATAAGACCGCCTGTTGTCTACCTCTACCTACATGTTATTGTATTGTTTCTCTATGTAACTGCTTTGTTTGTGTGAGGTGTGCAATAAAGAGTATTTGTATTGTATTGTATTGTATTGTACGACAATAATTATATTCTTAAAGGGTGATCTCACTCTATAAGGCTGTGTTGACAATAAAGTTCCCTTGGGGAACGACAATTAGCCTGTATAATTAGAGATAAGAAAACATAAAGATAATTGTAACTTTTATTGTAAAAATAATATATTGACATTTATTACTCATAAACTTATATAGTTACCAAATACTATCATATGCCATTATAAAGACTCGGTTGAGTTTTTTTGAAATAGTAATTTACGTGTTGGAGACAATAATATTTTGAAAACTGTAGGTATTGAACTTGCAATAATGTATATAATCTTAGCTAAGACACTTTGTTATATTCGGCTCAACTTATTATTCCTTATGAGTCATAAATTATGACTGTGTCACACGTTTATATTTTAGTAAAAAAAACCGTTTAACAGAAACCTCTGTAGTGCATAATTATGATGTAGGTAACGTGTTGTAAAAGTGTAAGAAGGATCTGTGTCTATTGATACACGTTTTATGGAAATACTTCCGAATCAAATGATTTTATTTATTATTTGACCGTTTAACATTAAGCATTTCAAGTTAAAAAAAACATTTCAAGTGATTGCAGCTCCACAATTGATGATCAAATTTGCATGATATTCCTAGCCTTGCAATATAAACGATTCATCATTATCTATCACATTATACTATTCCTCTGCCTAAAGTGTCTAACCCCAGCCTATTTATAGATCTCCGTCCCAAATCTATTCTCCACTTTTTATCTAAAGTCTTGGAAGCGATTGTGCACAAACAATTGTCAGTCCATGTGTTTTCTAATAATTTTCTTTCTCAGTACGGCGCTGATTCAAGTAGCCAATGATGTGAGGCTCGAAATAGAATCAACTCGGCTAACTGTTTTGGTCTTAATAGATTTCTCAAATGCATTTAATGCTGTAAACCACGATCTATTATTGGCGACTCTTAATCACTTGAGAATGTCATCATCGGCGGCTGATTGGTTTGCCTCAATTGCCTCATACTTTCAAAATCGGCGTCAATACGTTCGCGTCGGTAAGTCGTTTTCAGATTGGTGTCGACTGGCGTCTGGTGTTCCACATGGTGGCATTCTCTCCCCACTCCTTTTCTTAATTTTTATCAATTTGATTGTATCAAACCTTGCCTGTTTTTCTTCCTGTCAGCACTAAAATTCTCCTAGTTCAAGCTCTCATTCTACCTATTATTGATTATGCTTATGCGTGCTACACTAATATCACCCAGGTTTCCCAGGACAGACTGGAACGCTACTTAGTAACTCCATCAGATTTATTTTCGGACTTTGTAAATATGACCACATATCAGCTTTTCACCGTCAACTTAAATGACTCCTCATTCGTAAGCGTAGGTCATGGCGAGTTCTCCGTTCACTGTTGTCCATATTATTTGATCTTGCTGCGCTTAGGTCTAAATTTAAATTTATTACTGCTGAACCTGGTGGTACACGGGACGTCAGTCTCGAAGCCCGAAGCTCGTAGTCCCCCTCATCGCACTGGCTTATGAGTAATTTCTTCACTATCCAGGCCATTTGGCTTTGGAATGCTCTCTCGCTTACTACGAGTAGGTATCAGACAAGCACAAACAAAACTCACCTTCAAGCGCATGACGCAATCTCTGGTTAGTTTAACGACGTAGTTTCTTGCACTGGGTACGCAAAGGAATATGTATGTATGTATGTATATTATATTTTATTGTATTTATGTAAGTATATGCAGTTACATGTTATATTACGAAATGTATTTTCATTAGCCTCTACCTATCCTTTTTATTTGTTTTTTTTGGTCAACTGTCTGCACCTCTAAGATTTTCTGTTTAGCCCTGCGGTTGACTGGTAGAGTATGCCTTAAGGCATTAAGTCCGCCTTTTGTACTTTTGTTTGTGCAATAAAATTTTAATAAATAAATAAAATTATTATCGCTTTTCGTGTATACATCACTTTGAAATATTGAAATGCATAGTATAAATTTACGTATGTAATTTAATAAAAATATATAGAACACGTATAAGAAAACTAGTGGTAAAACAACTAATTTATTTACTACACACACGTATAGAAAAACTAGTAATAAAATAAGTAATTTATGTACTACAATAAACTAAACTAACTTTGGATGCTTCCATGCAGAGAAACATGGTCAAATGTACACATTCATGATCTTACTATTAAAGGACTTCAATTAGACTTTTAGAAACGAATTGAATTACACGTCTGGGGTACTTTAGACAAATATACTTCATTTGTCTTTAAATACTTATGATTATTATTTATTATAATACAGTAAAGACAATAAAAAACGTACCTAAAAAGAAGTACCTAACTGGTTTGGTTAGTTAGTGGTGAAGTTTCTGGCTACACATTGAAAAAAAAACCTTTTATTCAATGAATAGAGTCACCCTGCACCAAAACACCTCTGCATGGTCGCTGATAAAATTAGTACCTAACATAAGCTTTGAAGTAAGTATTAATTGCACGGAAGCACTGATTTGTCAATTACTGATTAGACTCATGTTTAAGGATTTGCTTTCAAAGTCCTGATATTTGACAACCGCTGTAAATAATTTGTGTCGCTTACGTCCCTTGATCCCGTTGCATTTCAGTGTGTAGATTACAGGAAAGGAACAGTCCCTTTAATGATGTCTTGGGGTTGGTGTCTTCGAGGAAAGTTATACAAGTATCTTCAACTGGCCCCGTAGCATGGTTGGCCTTGTCACGCGATAGGTGATAGGATAGAGCGTTCGTCACTGGCTGACACCGTTCGATAGAACGAGACGACGCTCCTATCTTGTCACTTGTCGCGTGATAAGGCCAACCATGCTACGGCTTCTGGTGGCACTGTGACTTTATTATTGAAAAAAAGGTATTCAATAGAAGAAATATACTGGATTATTGCAATATTACATGTTTTAAGTTTCTTTTGACAAAAAAACACTTTTAGAATAAGATTGTGTGCCCTAAATAGCATTAGGTGCCCTATTAAATTATATTTATACATTACATACATTATTAAATACCTTTTGGTTATTTCTATTGAACGTTATCATACGACATTAAATAAAACAAGCCTAGTGATACTGTTGTCAAGTGACGAGATAAAGAGTAACTTTAACGAATATGGATTTTACAGACCTCTGCAGGTATTATGGCTCGTTTACTTTGGATAATTTGACGGTCTACAGGATTATGCTTTTCTTAGAGCTCATTTACATATGTGGGCATACCGTTACAGCCCGCATCCTGCACGCGGAGAGCTTCGTGTTATTTTGTCTTCACTTTTAACAAAAACAAAGATTGCGCGAGCGCCCACATGCAAGTTATAGGCTCAAACTGCCAATGGATAATAGTTATGTTAACAGCTGTTGAATTCGTCTGATGAGCCAATGTAAACGAGCTCTTAGTTTCCTCAGTCATATCGTGTATTCTAGTGTGTCTGATTAAGTTCACAGTGGGATATAGAATAACAAATAAGACAGTTGCTGGCATTTATAGTTTCAATCTGGCCTATCATAATGTGTAATTAGGAGTTGTACAGATGCGAGTTTACTGTGTTTAACTTAGATAATCAAGTGTATTTTAAATTGTTTAATTATTATTGCACTTTGAATTGTTATTGTAAAAAAAGATCTTGTAAAGTATAGGTCAAGCAAAACAAAGTTCTTTCAATGAATTTAAACAAAAAATATAGCAGTTACTAAGTAATATTTTATAAATAAATAAATTTGTATTTTTTTTCCGTTAAAGCGATGAGGTCTTAGTTTAAGTTCGCAAACTAGTAGGTAAAGGTTAGGGTGCGTTTAAGTAAGACAGGAACACAAACGATGATTGGAATTACGGAAAATGTATAATACGTCAGACGGGGAAATGTGGTCAAGTTCGATATTGTGCTCTATATGGATAACTCGGGTAAGTTCGTAAGTTTACTGTAAATATTTATAAGTCGTACCAATAAAGAATATAATCTAAAATGGCGGCTTTTACTTGGAATTACGTGTGTGAATATAGTAGCACTAATATAATTGGCGTCATTTTAGATTACCAATACATATGTACTACGGCTTAAGCCTCTCACAGACTGGCGCGGCCTGGCCGCGGCGGACAATAGTGCACTTGTCATTAGCTGTCAAATTTTCTATTGACCGCCACCGCAGGCCGCGGCGGTGTGTTGCAGGTTGCAGGCCTTATACGTACAGTCTTTTCTGAACCTGTACTTTTGTTGGACTGGTTGAAAAACATAGGCATGATGTAAATACCTTTTAATGTGGTTCATGGAGTACTTAAAATTTCGTGAAACAAGTTAGGTGTGCTAGTATCAGCCAGGATCAGTTTGTAACAACGGATTTCATTATACAACATATTATATGTACCAAAGCAAACATTGTAATCCTGGCTAATACAAGGTAAACATATTCTATTAGTACTATCCTATAAATGTACAACAAAGATTTGATAATAATGTTATCCTGTTTTTGATATTGATGTTGCAAGTAGTGTAATCAGACATTAAATCAAGCAGGTAGATAGTTTGTCATAGATAAATGTAATTTTAAACGATGTTTATAATGGATTAATCCGTTACATTGTTTCTCAGTGTTATATTCAGCCTCAACTTGTTATCTATTGTATATGTAAATCATAAAGCTCATTGGCTATTTAACCTTAGGTACATGTTTTTTTTATCTTCTAAAGCCCGTGTGCTTTTGTATTTCTGATAGAGATTTAGCTAAATGTTGTTTTATCGAAATGGTGACATTATCTTCCCTAATAATAAATGTATAAAAATAATGCGGTTGTTTGCTTTGATGTTAAGTTTCCTAGTGTCAGCAATTAGTAAAAAAACACGCCTTTTTTTAAATTTATTTATTTACATTATTAATCTATTAGATAATACGGTAAACTATTATCATTAAATTATTATATACATATTTTTCATAAATGGGTATGGCCGCGAATTTTGACCAATTTGGACATAATCGATTTAAATCCTTTTAAATAAATAATAAAAATTATTTCCGTCCAAAACGTAACGAAAATGGAAAAACATGTTCTATTACGGCAACACCAGCAAGAAAACCAAATCTCGTCAGTTTGTTGACAAATGGCATTCAAAGGTAACAAGAGACAAAGTTTTGCAAAATTACTTAAGGCTTTATAAGGGCTGTTAAAGTCGAATACCGTGTTTAGGCCACGAGGCTTGCCGAGTGGCCTAAGTAAGCTACGAGAATTTAAGAGCTAATTGTGTAACTATTGTATACAATACTTTTTATACGAGTCAACAGAAATAATTAAACAGACTTGGTATCTAATGAAGTAATGAAAAATATCTAAGCCCTGCTGAAACGAAGTGCAAGTCAGAGGTGCGCCGGCTCGTTGATGTCGTTTGTATTAGAATCAACGCGACGTCCTATTAACTAACGTTTATACGTCGTTATCGACGGTCAAATTCATTATAGTTCAGTAAAGGTGCCACGTGATTGATCGAATTTATTTTAGTTGTCTAAATCGTTGTCTTATAATTATTATAGTTGAGTTGGGAGCTCCATACAAAAAAAGTATGTGGTTTTAGTTCAGTGTACGAAGTCTTAATTCAATCATTAAAGTCGACGATACGGTTACGGTATGGAATCGCAGTGAGATATGACGTTATTGATATGGAACTTCATACAAGGTAGGCCGTATCCGTACCGTCACCGTTTTTTGAGCAACGGTGTAGCCGGACCTTTAAGTGATTTTAAGGGTAAGTTGTGATTATTTTTAACCAGTGGTTTTTCATACGATAGGGTTATGATTTTGACGCAAGTGGCATGTATTATTATATTAAAAATGTCATTATTTCACCATCGATAATCGACTTTTTTTCAAAAATACTGTTTTACACTTTCGTTACGATTATGAATGCACACAGAAAATACTTACTTATATTAGAATTAATTGCATTTTCAATGATAAAACACAGTATGTTAGATGGGTATTTTTATGACAAATAAAAAGTTTGTATAATTATTCGTTTTTTTGCGAATTAGAAATTGTTGAAACTGATCTCGAATTTAATAACACTTCTCTATTCTATTGATGCGAATGTTACCTGAAAATACTTTTTTGATTGTTTATAGGGTTTTTAGTCGATAAAAACTTCATTTTATTTTATAACATCATTTTTTTCTTATCTGCATTATCTAATGAGAATATTTACCAGTATGATCTAAGCTTTATGACTACTTATGTTACGTTTTATGGTAACGTCACGTATATTTTTTGTATTAATTCTACACATTTGGCATTGACGTTGATCATTTTTGACACTGGTCAAAATCCGCGGCTTTACCCAAATATTATCCAAAGAGAATATTGAATATATATATATTATCTGGACCATAGGCCATAGGCCGACACGGACGTGGAGCGGGAACCCATTTTGATTGTTTTACAATAGACCCGGCCGTTGTTGCACCTTCTGTGCCCAGCATGCTCTTTGCACCGCGCTTCCTAAGTTCCCAAACTCGCGCGCGCCTCATTGTTTACCAGTACTTCTTTTGAAATAATACAAAGATTAGCGATGTGCTATAACGATGGTTCAGTCCATCTAGGTATTAGGCGCGTAAAAACAGTGCGTGCGCCTCTAACGGGTTGTGGTTACGCGCAGCAACGCCACGGCAGAATCAAAAACAGCGGCAATCACAGGCCTGGGTGAGAGCATTCCATATTCTTTAATGAAGCAGAGTCCAAACTATCAGCTAGGCTAGACTCGCGAATGGACTTGCTGGTCCATAACATAAGGTGAACGTAAGGGGTAATACGTACCTACTCGATATTTCAATTTTGTATTGTATTCGACGTTGCCTTCAGTGTCTTTGTAACTTAGTAAGATTTTACGTTAGATTACAGTGTGTCAATTACCAAACACTTAATTTATCTTATGCACTTTACATAAGATGAACCCCGTAATAAGCTCCTGTTTATATATCCTGCATAGGGACGGTTTGGCATTCACATAGGTAGTATATACCATAATATATGTTATAGATTCATTGATAGATGAAATCTAGATCAGATATACAACTAATTCGCTAGGCCCCCTCCTAACGCCATGAACAATGAGAAGTGGATAGACGTTAGACCAGACTTGAACTGGGCTGAAGCGTGGTTAGTGCTGCTCACCGTCAATCTGAATCTATTAAAACTACGAAAACTACCATAGTAAGATTCCTAGAAGAAATTAAAAGGGAAACCAACAATGAATACGGATACATCTGCCTAAACCAAAGCAAAGGAACGCAAAAAAGGATCCGTTTCTACCTAGCTGCGCGTGAATGCACTTTCTTGATATATTCAGATTTTATAACCCACGCCAGATGGGCTTGAATACGCGCGCGCGAATATGAATATGTATTAACAACATAGATGATAAAAATGCTACATAAACTTATAATAAATAAAATAATACACAAGAACGAAAAGAACACCAAACTCCAATTAAACTAGAAATAGCAATAAAAAAAACCGGCCAAGTGCGAGTCGGACACGCGCACCGAGGGTTCCGTACAAACATGTAGGTATATAAGTAAAAGTTCACCTATCACGAAATTATTAAAAATATTTTTGTTATATGATGTAACTAAAAATTTACGGTTTTCGCAATTTTTCTTTATCTGTGCTATAAGACGTTGCTTCGTACCAAATTTCAAGATTCTGAGTTCACGGGAAGTATCCTGTAGGTTTTGATTCCCTTGCGAGTTTCGAAAATTTGCGGAAATTTTCGGCATAAACGGCTGTATCTTTTGACTGCGTTGGCTTAGAAGTTTGATTTTTTCACAGCTCCAAGGAACAGTAGACTTAAATATTTGATTATAAATTTTATCTTGATACTTCCACGCGTTCCTGAGAAAAAGGGTCTTGACAGACGAAGGGACGGACGGACGGACGGACAACAAAGTGATCCTATAAGGGTTTCGTTTTTTCCTTTCGAGTTACGGAACCCTAAAAAAAATCTTACATGAGGAGAAAAAAAGCGTTAAGTATGTAAGCCTTAGAAGACCGAAGAACCTTACGAAAAAATACGAGCTATACTTTTATGCCACATGACGAAGACTTGTCCCCAGGAAGATCGCCAAACCACGAAAACAGGCAAATTAAATACTGGCCGTCGGTCAACTCTCCAAGTGACAGTGTTTGTGACGCTCTGTTTTGTTGTGCAGTGAACAGTGTTAATATCTTCGTTATGTTTTTGTAAATAATCAATTTTGCGTCTACAGTTATAAAAAAAGTGAATTTAATAAGTAATAGTGTCCGTATCACGTATATTCTTGGCAATCAGCAAGCCATTTACTCACATGGATACGTACTGGAAAATTCAAGTTGTTGTCGTTGTAGCGAGTCATATTATGACGTCATGACATACAACCACAGAAGCACACAACTAAAGACAATTTCAACAACACTGCACGAGAAATCGACGCAATGGAACAAACTGATTGAGAATCAGAGGAACAGGTAGAATGATCTCGAAATAGCGAGCTGGAACTGATTTCCGAGAACAGCTTGAACACAAGAAGACTTTATATGAAGCAACGTGCATCATTTCACCATCCCCCGACGAAGTATCCTTCCTCTCCTCTTTTCCAATATTGGTTAAAGGCTACAAAGCCGGTCGATTGTGGCCGACTGGTTGCGGCTGGTCGGTCTTCCCTTCCCATCCGAGAGCGTGTCACAAATTTGCGCCCCATGAGGGGTCCAACTGTCATTTTTCCATATAAAAATTGGCATTTAGATCTACCTGACGCACGTACAATGCGTTAGTACGTGATCGACCAGCTGGTGTATCGGGCTCGTCCGGGTCAGGCTTGCTTCCTGGCTGGGTATGGTTGCCTATGCTCATGTTCATATTTTTAATAAATATTAACCATTACAAGGGAATGAAGTTGTTAATTAAACAATAACAAAATATGAAATAGTAGTTCCAAAAATAAGTTACAGATCTTCACAAAACGTTCTGGCGTCATCGTTCCTTTAATGGTTGAGATTATTTAATGCGGCCGAATTTTTTATAAAACTGTCTTTTTAATGGGAATCTTCTATAGTCTCTTGGGCGGTAAAGTTGCTATTTGATGCAATTCGGTCAACTCAGTTAATCTCAAGTTACATTGATATCGTTTGCACTAGAACAATCTTTAATTCATAGACATACCCAAATACAATCGTGTGCATCAAGATTTTAAATGAAAAGACTCGACGAAAATGACTTGCACGTTTGCGCGACACCCTGTATATTTTTACCCAAAACAAGTATTTGGCATTATTTTTAAATACTGGTAATACATGTTTTGTCATTTATGCACCTCAAACAACTTCTATGGAATCGACCATGGGCTTTTGTACTTAACACAAACGTCGTATTGTACAGTCAGCGGCGTATAGATAGGAGCAGCAAAAGTAGTCAAATATAATTAGGTATAGTGTTACAGTAATAAAGACGTATTCCGATATATTTAGCTACTTTGGCTGATACTAACTAGGTGATGCTGACTGTAATGTAAGATACTGTTTGATCTGACCGTTTAAATATTTTTCGTAGAATAATTAATAAATTGATAATTTACTTAACATAAGTCAACTAATCGTACCGAAAACCGATAAAAGTCCATAAACCTACCTATTAAGAGTGGCAAATATCACAAACACCTACCTATTAATAAATTATATTGGTAAACTATGTCACTGACAAGAAAACACATATACCTACCTATCTAAATACTCGTATCTATAGGTAGTTAATAAAGCTACAGTATGCGACCTGTAAAGTACGCCATTCACCACACGTACCGCGAGCCGCACCCATATGGTTGAGAACTTGAGGTTATTTAATGTAGCCCACTTTTTATAAAATTGGAATTGGAATCTTCTACCTTGGACAATAGAGTTGCTTTTTGAATGGACTACTTTGATGCAAATCGGCCAACTCAAATCATCTCAAGTATACAAATAGGGTGCGCCGACTCGTCCAAGTAACGCATACACTCGTGGATTTGTCCGTGAACTCGTCGCGAATGTTGGGCTCGCTATATGCAGCCGGGTAAATTCCGCCGCGTCATTCGTCCGCCCGTCTGTGGTAGGGCCATAAAGTTTGCATGGAGTACCGGCTGTGAGAATCAGCTCAGCGGAATTCGGCGACGGAATTCGGTCGCGGAATTCAGGGGCGCTACCATGGCGCTTCCGAACGAAGTTCGTACGTGTATCTCCCTCTCTGTCGCACTCGCTAATTCGAGCGACACAGAGGGAGATACACGAACGAACTTCCCTTTCATTTCGCGATAGGCTATTATAAAACAAACCTAACCTAACATATTGGGTTCTACACGGTGACCTTTTAGCTGTACCAATAATTTCTAAAAAAAAAACAATGAAATAAAAATTCTGCAAAACATAACATTCGATGAAACAAGGGGACACCATTCCGATCGTATTTTCATTTAAAAACAGAGGCCCCTGATACAGCAATTGGAATTTAATCACTATATCATCATATAAATGTTCGGTAACCTAATCGTTTTCGATAATTCCAAATTAAAATAATATAATTAAATATTATGCTAGTCGTCTTTCAAGCCCTGTAGAGTACAATTTATGTCACTCTGGTACAATGTATAACCTCGTTTACTTTTTAATTGTATTGAGATGCCAGCTAAATCACCAATGATTACTTACCGTTATACTAATAATAATACGGTAAACACTCGCGTATTAATTATTACTATGAGTGACATGTTTCGAACCCATCTTCAGTAGCCTCTAGCCTATCATCCACAAGCCGATTTTATGGTCCTAGAAAGTCTTTTTTCTGTTTGTGGGTACTGTAGGCGTCAGTTTTTACAGAAGTAGGAGGCTTATCAGTAGCACCTCACAATGCTCTCGTTTATTGGCAGTTATTTGTATGTAAGGCGATTGCGTAACTTTTGGAACGGTCGTCCGTGCAATTATATGAAAGTCTCTTAACTGTCATTTTCATTTATAATATCATGCTAACCTTTCGGATGCTTGGACACTGACAGTGTTGAAGGATTATAAATTTTTCGTTTCTGTCAGTTTTTGATAGCACTGATCAGTGCCAGTGGTGCCAAGGCAGTACGAAGGGTTTAACGTTTGCAACGAATACCAATTGTCAAGCTTATGTAAGTGAATGGACATCTGTTCCACAAGTGGGCTGTTTACACATTGATTAGTGATTAGTGCGAGTTCATACATTTGCTGCAAGTGCGAGTAGCTTTTGTTTGGACTCGCACTGATCACGAATCAATATGTGAACAGGCCCTTGCACAAGTAGCCCGCGCTGGCTCTCATAGTCTCAGCTGTATGGGTAGGGTGGCGCGGCGCGCAGGCGACGCGATTTGCCGGGGAAGCCGCGCGCATAAGGTGGCTTGGCGTTCGTCGTTACGTAGAACACGCCGCGAGCCCTGAAACGAAAGAAAATGTGTAAAATTTCCGCAGGTTAAGAGGGCGTTACTAGTGCACACTAGCGCCACTGTTAAATAATTGTGGTTATTTAAATTTAACGATCGATATTTAATAAAGGACCACCACACCCTGTATTTTGTATTTAAGTACCTTGTGAATACATCACACTATAGTTTTTATGTTGCTGGATTGTGCATTATGTATAATTTAAATTTAAAATTTAAACATCCTGTTTGTTATTCAAACTTAGGTACCTTCATGTGAAGAGCGGGGTCTCTACACAGGTACCCCGGTACTTAAAAAGAGATATCAACCTGTTTATCTGTTATGTAGACCTAATCATTTTTTTTAAATTTTTCATGGATTTTTATTGTTTAGTAGTTTTTATAATAAAGTTTTATTATAAAAAAATAAATATTTCAATAAAATAAATAATTATTTGCGGACAATCTTACACAAATCGACCTAGCCCCAAAGTAAGCAAAGCTTGTATGTATTATGGGTACTAGACGACGATAAGCATACTTATATAGATAAATACATACATACTTAAATACATAGAAAACATCCATGACTCAGGAACAAATATTCGTGCTCGAAATAAATGCCCTTACTGGGATTCGAACCCAGGAACTCTTGCTTCGTAGGCAGGTGACCAACTAGGTAGGCTAAAGCGGTCGACATTAAAAATCAACAAGATTTTTACTAATTAATGACACGCTTTTGGTATGGCTGAAGAAGGCATTACGTTGAACCGGTTGAACCGAATAATTCGGCCGAATATTCGTATTTTGTCAAACCCATGTTCGGCGCATCTCTATCTACCTCACGCAGGCCCTCTGTAGGTACGTTTGCTACCGACGTAGTCGGTATAAATAAGGGTGTAGGTACTTATCTGGTGGTTTCGAGGCTTGTTATTTGACTCCCAGAAAATGCGTCGCTCCTTCCCGTCTTAACGAAATGATCGTGTTAATTTTTTTTAAATATTGATATGGACGTTTTAGTCTCTAATGTAGATATTTGTAAATATATGCCTTACTTGTGTGTGAGGTGCTCTCCCATGAGCACGTACTCGGTGTCTTTGGGCTCACACCAGCCGATGAGGTAGGAGAACAGGCTTGGGCAAGGCCCGGCCCAGAAACCGGCGCGCGAGTTAATCGACTCGATGAAGTACGGCGTCACCTTTGTATGGTCACATGACAGCGTTTCTGGAAACAAAGCACGTCTTTATTCTGTGACAGTACTGTTGGACTGTAAGTTCCAGACACATTAAAATTATAATCAAACCGGTCGCTTACAAAATATGTACGATATTCGACATTAAATGTTTTCGACAACATGTTTCGTGAGCGACCCGTTTTATTATAGGTATTGAATGTGTCTCAGCTTTAAAAATAATTCAAAACATATAATTCCACTAAAACATAACATGTAGGTAAAGTGATTGCCGGGACTTCCGTATAAAGTAGAATCCACAATTAGGCGAACTACTTAAACTGAGGTGCTACCGCGAAACGATATTCGTTTTCGTTCGTGTATCTCCCTCTTTGTCACTCGTACTAGCAAGTGCGACAGAGACGGAGATACACGAACGAAAACGAATATCGTTTCGCGGTAGGCCCTCTGACACGTAAAAATGCACAAACGCGGCCATAGTTTGGCTAGTGCTGTCTTATCGATATAATTAAAGGCTTTCTGACACTAGGTACGTACCTATACGGTACATTGCACGTTTTGCGTATTGTATATTTGCGAGTACCTAGTGTGCATTTTCCGATTTGTACATTTTTCGAATGTACTTTTTGCTTTTTGCACGTTCCGCGCGTTTTACAAAATGCGTTGTATACATTATGCGTATTGTAGATTTTCGCATTGGTTACGTTTTGCGTGTAGCTATACATTTTGCGTTTTGTGCATTTTGCTCCGATGCGGCGGTGCCGGTTAATACCCAATAATCGGCGTCAACCATATCTCTGTCTCTTTTTAATTCATGCAAAAAGACAGAGAGAAAGATAGAGACGCGGATTATCGGGCCGTATATTAACCGGCACCGAAGCGGCGAATGTCACACTCTATTCAGACTTCAGAGGGCCTACTGCGAAACGATATTCGTTTTCGTTCGTGTATCTTCCTCTTTGTCGCTCGAACTAGCAAGTGCGACAGAGAGGGAAAACTTCGAATGCCTTTCGCGGTAGTCCCTCTGTTTCTAATCTTCTTGTACATTGCAGCTCCCTCTAGGCAGTTATTGATAGTTTTGAACGGTCCAACCAAACACAATTACATCGTAGTGTAACCAAAATCCAAGAGATGGCGTTTATTTCAATACGTTGACAGCGCCATCTTGTAGTCGGATAATGTTCCCGTTCGCATTGTTTAAGAACACGTTGCTTCGTTAGTGAAACCTTTTAATAAAAGATGGCGCTAGTAAGAAGTAAAACTCATTGAATTCGATTTCATTTGCAACATGTCTTCGAATGAGTAGGTACGTTATATATAATTATCAATTTCAATTCATCATGCATGAATAATGATCATGAACCTCCTGAGACCGCATACAAAAACAAGCAATGTAATTTGGACCATTTTGTTTTACTTAAGTACAGTCAAGAGCAAAAGTAAGTTATCACTTTTGTCCCTTATTCCATTGCGATAAGGTGAAAAAATGATAACCTACTTTTGCTGTTGACTGTACCTAGTTCTGTGTTTTTTTTTAATTTGTTCTAAAATGAAATGAAAATTTGACTAGAGTAACTACTTACTATTTACCTATTTAATAAACAACAGTTTACGACCACTTAGATGAGTTGGTACCTACTGAAAGGATATTTTTTCGTTTTTTTTTGTAGATTCCTATAATAATAATTTAAAAAAAATGCGTACATGCGGCTGCACACGAACACGTACGTCCTGCAGAATTGTTATTTATTACATAATAATATACTCAATTGAAGTAATATTGGTTCCTTCAGGTGTTCATTAATTGAAGCTGGTCGCAAAGCTAGTGACCTTACATTCCATTGACACATTTTCTTGCTCCTAAAGGATGCAAGGACTCACGCGGTTAAGTTTAATCTAAATAAAGCCTTAGGTAGATTGGCGTTAGGGCTTCCAAATACCGGACCTTTCACAAAGCCGATCCCGGGTTTGGATACAAAAAAAAAAAAAAACAATATTTAGTTTTTTAGTTTCTTTGCACATTTAGTTGACAATATATTCATCAAAACGATTATAACAGGATGTTGATGAACTTAGTGATGTCGATGTATCCAAATTAGAGAAACTAATTTGACAAATGAAAATGTATGCAAGTTTTTTTCTGTGCTTATACAGTGTTCCCACTGCACACAATAAAAATAAAAACAATTTTTCCTTTTCAGCACCTACCGGAAATGGCTAACTTTATATTTTTTTCTCGGAATGTATAAAAAATTGACTTGGGGACACTTCTACACTTTTTTATAAGCATATGGAACTACATCGATTTCCAGATTCAATAAAAAATGTCCGGTCCCAAGCGTTTCTGGAACACTGCTGTGCAAAGGCATCTTCCCGTGATTTCCATGAGTCCATACTATGTGCTTTTTCTGCCCAATCGGCGAGGAATGCATCCAGAACGTTCCACCATCTTCGTTTATATCGGCCCCGTCTGAGTCTGAGCCCATTATACCCACTTGGTAGCTATATTAGCCCACCTGTCTCGATGCATCCGACAGACGTGACTGGCCCAGTCCTACTTGAGCCTGGCAGTTTTTGCACCCACGTCAGCTATGCGTGTTTTGCGTGCCCGTTGGGGCCCCACTATCCGAGGATGCCCGCGCCCGTGTGTAGAACGTCCACGAACAGCGGTTGTACGGGTGTATACTGGGTACAGTTACTCACGGAAGATGGTGTCATGCGCGCAGCCCGGCTGGCTCGAGCCGCCGTTCACGTAGAAGTCCGCGTGCCCGTTGGGGCCCCACTGTCCGAGGATGCCCGCGCCCGTGTGTAGAACGTCCACGAACAGCGGTTGTACGGGTGTATACTGGGTACAGTTACTCACGGAAGATGGTGTCATGCGCGCAGCCCGGCTGGCTCGAGCCGCCGTTCACGTAGAAGTCGGCGTGCCCGTTGGGGCCCCACTGTCCGAGGATGCCCGCGCCCGTGTGTAGAACGTCCACGAACAGCGGTTGTACGGGTGTATACTGGGTACAGTTACTCACGGAAGATGGTGTCATGCGCGCAGCCCGGCTGGCTCGAGCCGCCGTTCACGTAGAAGTCGGCGTGCCCGTTGGGGCCCCACTGTCCGAGGATGCCCGCGCCCGTGTGTAGAACGTCCACGAACAGCGGTTGTAAGGGTGTATACTGGGTACAGTTACTCACGGAAGATGGTGTCATGCGCGCAGCCCGGCTGGCTCGAGCCGCCGTTCACGTAGAAGTCGGCGTGCCCGTTGGGGCCCCACTGTCCGAGGATGCCCGCGCCCGTGTGTAGGATGTCCACAAACAAGGCGTCTGTTCGGTCTAAGTCCCGAGAGCGGTTGTTGCCCATGTAGAAAAGAATGGTCGGGTCGAGACCTACAATGAGACAAGGGTTATAATTACTAAATAATGTCAAAAAGTGGCAAACAAACACATATCTCGCTCGGTAACTTATACCTGTTAAGAAAACATGATGAAAAAAATAATTATACTTAGTTCACACTAAGTACATTCAATTTATAGACACATATAAAATACAAGATATATACAGGAATAGACTGATATATTATACTACTATGCATATTCGGGCATATTCATTATTTTTGTTCCCTTAAACGCACAGTTACGGATAGTAACAAAACCGACAGTCAATGTCAATCGCATTCGTTTAGTAACAAAACCTACAGGTTAGACGTGACTTAAACATCACTTTAGTTAACCTTAATCTGCCATTTTTTTACCCATTCAAAGCCTACATAGATACCTACTATATTAAAATTATTCAGATTCTAGTCGAATTCCTGTTCAAGCAGGTGCTTACGCAGCATTAGTTATATAAACTGGACCTGGAGCCGTAGCATGGTTGGCCTTATTACGCGACAAGTGACAAGATAACAGCGTCGTCTCGTTCTATCGAACGGTGTCAGCCAGTGACGCACGCTCTATCCTATCACCTATCGCGTGGCAAGGCCAACCATGCTACGGGGCCTGAATTAGTTTCAAGACTTTCAAGTTAGGTATAATATGTATGTTGAGGAAGTTTACACACATTGCGATAGTAACCGTACACTTGGTTCAGCGGCAAATATTCGGACAGCCCATTAACCTCACCTGTGATGCGCCCGAGCTTCCCTTTTGGCAGGAAATTCGCTACCAGCCCCAGAATATGCGCCCCCACGCTGTAGCCGATGGTGTGCACTCGCTCTGGTGGCACGGACTTCGTTGGGTGCTGGCTTAGATACTCTAACAGCTGAGCTATGCACTGCCCAGCGAAACGGGGAGCCCATTCGATCTGAAATTCACATCAGATCGGCATGGTTAGCAGACTATCACTGTCAGGTTCGTAACTGATCTTCAGATTTCGAAAAACGTAATAGGCATATTTTATTTAACCAAATACAATATGAAATCCAAACTGATTCCGGGTCAATCTCCGATTTAATTTAACTTTCAATAACGATTTCGTTATTCACACAACGCACTTATCAACAGCCCCGACTCCAAAACTCCTATTAAGTACCTATAGGTTTTAAAACGAAAGAACTAGGTACCTAAGTTGTATTTTGTGATATAAATTTACGATGCGATAGGTATTTGAATTAATATTATCTAATATGAAGCAGCAGCGGCGGTTAATATAAGTGGTTAACACTCGCTACGCTCGTGATTCAATTATAAATTATAGCGCTTGCTCGGTACTCATATCAGCACTGGGAACAACAAACTACTTTGGTCTCTTGTTGCACAAATAACTATTATTTTAAATGGCCGTCCAATCGTGATGTCCATCTCTCCATCTGGCCTGTAAGATATTATCGTTCCTTCACCAAACTGCGGGAGGTACCCAACCCACAATGCTGATGATGTGCAGCGCATGTCGGTGATGTAGATAAAACCTATTTGCTGGATAGCTTGATAACTGAACAGCGCGTTGATGAAGTAAAAGAGTTGTCCTAGTTATCAAGTAGCTGACCCTTCTGCGGTACGCCAAACTAAAGTTAGAAGACTAACTTCTCCAAGACTCCATACAAATGCGGTCGTATCGGTCGTATTGACGGATGGCTCAATGTATGTATATATTTATTTACTATACGAATAATCTTTATTGCACACTTCACACGAACGAAGCAGTTACAAAGATAATCAAAGGCAGTCTTATCGCTAAAGAGTGATATCTTCTAGACAACCTTTGGGTAGAGAAAGATTCTGCAGCTGGTGGTGCAGAAATGATTACGTTTTTATTGAAGGTTCTTGTTCAGATAGTAAGGAATCTCGCTGTTTTGTGCTAAGTTGAATTAAATTTAAGACTAACCTGCCCAAGGCATGGCTCCTTAACCAAACTGCCGTAGTCCACAATAATGATGTTGTAGTCCCCCTTAGTGAAGTAGGCCTTTCTCATGTCGGTGCTAGGCGAGAGGTTCCTGCCACCCCCGAAGCCGTGGACGACTACCTTCGTCGGATGATTGGGGTTGAACCGCGAGTTGGTGAGAGAATCGTCGTCCAATGTGTTCAGGAGCTCGCCTTTCGCTTGCGTCGTTCTGGAAAGATTATAATAATAATAAATATTAGGATCATCTTAGACAAATTAATCTGGTCCCAAACTAAGCTCAGTTAGCCTATGGGTAGGTACAGGTACTAGGCGTCGATATATACATACCTACTTAAATAGACAAAGACATAGAAGACCGTCATGGATGTCTGTCATCAGGAACAAGGTCCGCTTGCTGGGGCCACCTCTTATGGATGAGATGGAATAGATAGAATATCGATATATAATACGTTCGCAAAAGTCGAGAAAAAAGCATTTGAGCTAGTTCTAGACAATTTCGAAAAATATTTCTTGAGAAAAAACTTGAGGATTCTTCGGCATGATTTTTTTATGACCTAACAAAATGTCGGAGAACTTTTAGAAGGTCACTTCACGAAAACCATTAAAAACTAGAAGTGGCAGAACAGTTAAGGTGCCGAATAGATTAGATTTATGAATATATTAATTTGATATTTAAATATGTTAGAAGTGGAATTTTATGTTATTAAGAGGGGGGATGTTTATAGGAGTTTATAATATAAACGTACGGTTTGTTGTCTTTGGTATGAATTGTCTATTATTTTTCACGGCAAAACAAAACACTATCGTAATCTACCACTGGGTAGAAACATTATTTTATCGATATCGATAATGGTGTAGTAGAAGAAAAAACGTCACCAAAGATAATAAATATTCAATAAAAAAATTACGTACCGTAAAAGCACACAACTATAGTCCACTACCCCCACTATGGTCCAAAAGTAAACTCATTCGTTTCTATCAATACCGATTTTGTGTTTGAGATTTTATAGGTTTTTATTTAAATTTGTGTTATTATATTGCCTGTCTTCAAGTTCACCCATGAAAACAGTCCCACCTGAGCAAGTAATATGAGAATTAATTTGGACCATAGTTGGATGACCTGGACTATAGTTGTGTGGTTTTACGGTACCTATATCTAACACGTTGGTTTCAAAGCGTTATAAGAAATAAATAATATCTATACGCAATTTATGTTTTATAATACGTAATGAAACGATATTTAAAGGCTTATGGAGTGTCTAATATTGACTGTATTGTCTATTATTTTCAATGAGGTGGTATAGTCATTATCGCGACTTTTTAGTTGGCTCAAATACCTTATGGCGTTTTCGGAAGAAAAATTCACTTCTAGTTTTTTATTAAAAATATAAAAAGGTTGTTGCACTGTAAATTGTCAATAATGTAAAAATATATCGGCTAGTTATTTTTATACCTATATACCTAATAATACTCGATATCGATAAAATAATGTTTCTATCACTAGATGACGACCGGTTAGCCTAGTGGGTAGTGACGCTGCCTACGAAGCTGAAGGTCCTGGGTTCGAATCCCGGTAAGGGCAAATATTTGTGTGTTGAGCACGAATATTTGTTTCTGAGTCTTGGATGTTTTCTATGTATTTAAGTATTTATATCTATTATATATATCGTCGTCTAGTACCTGTAACACAAGCCTTATTGAGCTTACTATAGGCCTAGCTCGATTTGTGTAAGAATGTCCCATAATATTTATTTATTTATTTATTTATTACGATAGTGTTTTGTTTTGCCGTGAAAAATCCGGGCTCTGAATATTATTATAACCATGACTACCGCGAATAAACAGTAGGTACTTCAAAATACCTAAAGTATTTTAATTCATTTTAAATGCATAATTAAACAAATAGGCAGTAATCCCACACTGATCTATGGCAGGTTGGGGACTTCACATACTTACATCTTTGAATTTCAATACATCTTTGAAATCTTAAAATATCGTATTTCATAGTGTTATTTACGGAATCTCCCCATGCTTGCATGCATGCAATTTCCGTATCCCCTATAGTTTCAGATTTTCCCTCAAAAATCAAGTTTAAGGCATTCCCTATAAGAATAATATATATACCCTGTAGATTTACCCTACGCATTTCAATGGTGGTTAGGAACAACTCGTGTTTAATAATTATATTCTAGAAAACCAATTTTAAGTTGCCCTTGAGACGTCTGATTTAAATTCATACATATATATAGATATAATTTAGTATTACGTAGAAGTACCGGAAGAATCGTAAATATTCAAATTAAGCAGCAGGTTGTAGCAGCTCAGCAATTAAAATGTCTAGTGTGGGTACAAAATAATCAAAATAAGCATTCATGTGTGAGTGTGGTTTAAGAGGCATTTGTTTTAAATATAACAACATAGGTGCATAATTACATAACTAACAGATATACAGTGAGTAATTTTTTTTTCTTTGTCAAAGTCTCTATATGGAAAAGACAAAGATTGAATTTCACGTTGCCTAAGAAAAAGTTTTTTTTTTATATAGGTGTATGTAAGTGAAGTTGCCAACTCGCACTGGGCCAGTGTGGGGACTACTGCTCGTTCCCTCTCACTGATGAGAGGAAGCCTATGCCCAGCAGTGGGACGTATATAGGATTTATTATATTATTATTATTATACCAATACACAAATGTATCAACAACGAAATTAATAATTTTAATACTTTGAAAATACTAATTTCGGGCCTATGATGATAATTAGCAACAAGACACACTTAATCACCTCGTCGTCGAGACTATGACACTAAGGCCCTCAATCATCGCTTACACAACAGCAAACAGCATTTGAATGATCAAATTGCCCATTGACTGCTGTACTCATTACCATAATATTTTAAGCAATCAAAATGTAAAAAAAATCTCGTCCTTGTCTACGCAAAGGTTGAGTTAAAGGTGCGAGCGAGTATTGAATTAGCATTCGACATTGGTAATCTATTGAATCCTTTTTGGTATTTTAAAATGTAAATTTTTACAGTGATGCCTCGTGTTGTCTGGAACTAAATGTCTTGCGACAGGTGTTGGCAACAACGTGCAACGTCAACCGAGATTGTGCGATTGTACTTGATGTGCTTGGTGACACACGGAACTTAGAAATTGCGTGCTACGCGCCCTCTGATAAGGGAAGTCGCACGGGTCACCTCTACCACCTCTACCAACAGGATCTATGTCCCCTTGAATTTTCGGCTTACTAAAGATGTATCACAATTATTCGATAGTAATAAACAAAGTCTCACATAATAACCGAAAAGGGTTCATAGAAACAAAATGGCTGTACCTGGTGTAGAGGTAGAACAGCATGCCGGGATGCGGGCAGCGGTAGGGTGGCGGGATGCATGACGTGGTGTTGAATATGTCCTGCAGCTGTACCTGGTGTAGAGGTAGAACAGCATGCCGGGATGCGGGCAGCGGTAGGGTGGCGGGATGCATGACGTGGTGTTGAATATGTCCTGCAGCTGTACCTGGTGTAGAGGTAGAACAGCATGCCGGGATGCGGGCAGCGGTAGGGTGGCGGGATGCATGACGTGATGTTGAATATGTCCTGCAGCTGTACCTGGTGTAGAGGTAGAACAGCATGCCGGGATGCGGGCAGCGGTAGGGTGGCGGGATGCATGACGTGGTGTTGAATATGTCCTGCAGCTGTACCTGGTGTAGAGGTAGAACAGCATGCCGGGATGCGGGCAGCGGTAGGGCGGCGGGATGCATGACGTGGTGTTGAATATGTCCTGCAGCTGTACCTGGTGTAGAGGTAGAACAGCATGCCGGGATGCGGGCAGCGGTAGGGTGGCGGGATGCATGACGTGGTGTTGAATATGTCCTGCAGCTGTACCTGGTGTAGAGGTAGAACAGCATGCCGGGATGCGGGCAGCGGTAGGGTGGCGGGATGCATGACGTGATGTTGAATATGTCCTGCAGCTGTACCTGGTGTAGAGGTAGAACAGCATGCCGGGATGCGGGCAGCGGTAGGGTGGCGGGATGCATGACGTGGTGTTGAATATGTCCTGCAGCTGTACCTGGTGTAGAGGTAGAACAGCATGCCGGGATGCGGGCAGCGGTAGGGCGGCGGGATGCATGACGTGGTGTTGAATATGTCCTGCAGCTGTACCTGGTGTAGAGGTAGAACAGCATGCCGGGATGCGGGCAGCGGTAGGGTGGCGGGATGCATGACGTGGTGTTGAATATGTCCTGCAGCTGTACCTGGTGTAGAGGTAGAACAGCATGCCGGGATGCGGGCAGCGGTAGGGTGGCGGGATGCATGACGTGGTGTTGAATATGTCCTGCAGCTGTACCTGGTGTAGAGGTAGAACAGCATGCCGGGATGCGGGCAGCGGTAGGGCGGCGGGATGCATGACGTGGTGTTGAATATGTCCTGCAGCTGTACCTGGTGTAGAGGTAGAACAGCATGCCGGGATGCGGGCAGCGGTAGGGTGGCGGGATGCATGACGTGGTGTTGAATATGTCCTGCAGCTGTACCTGGTGTAGAGGTAGAACAGCATGCCGGGATGCGGGCAGCGGTAGGGTGGCGGGATGCATGACGTGGTGTTGAATATGTCCTGCAGCTGTACCTGGTGTAGAGGTAGAACAGCATGCCGGGATGCGGGCAGCGGTAGGGCGGCGGGATGCATGACGTGGTGTTGAATATGTCCTGCAGCTGCTGCGGTCCCGGGTTCACGCGGAGCTTGTTGGGGTTGCGCTGTCGCTGGCTCTCCGAAGCTGAAACGAATGAAAGTTCGTTATGTTCCCAAAGACGCGGTAAATATATTTAGCTAAGTAAATCAGCATCGGAACTATAAGACGTTTTTTTACACCTGCGCTCTATTGAAAACCAGATTTTTGCATGTGGCCAAAAATGGAACTAAAGTATATCCGTACAGATATGTTGACAGTGGCACCTTTTCCACGCGCAATATTAGATTTGTGGATTGCTGTTTATGTTTACGGACTTTACTCCCTTTCTCCACTACCCCTTTCCCTTTTTTTCTTTACTCTCTTTGCAGTTTGACTTCATTCCTTTAGTCAAGTACATTGTTATTTTTTTCCCGTGGTTCAGTCTGAATAATTTTAGTACCTAGACAAGATGTGACTGTTGTTGCTCTTAGATTTCGCTACGGCCACATTCATAGCGGCGACTACTAAATATAAATAACAATGATTTCGGTAGGATAAATAGTATATTAGCTACTCCGACCTCTCAAGAGGTGGAATTAGTGTACAACTTAGTTAAGATTATAATTATTAAAATTAAGAAGTAGATAATTAGAATAAAAGAGCCACTATGAGGGTGGCATTTGTGAAACCCTCGTTAAATAAATAAAGATTAAAAAGTATATTGTTTAATTTTAATAAGAACATAATTAAATTAAATAATTTGATTGTATGATTAAATCTTTTTCTTGTTTGATGTAATCAGTTGCTTTTAAATTAATTAATGTTTTAACATTATTCGTGTGATTAAGTTCAATGATTACTAATGATTTATTCATTTAATCAATTGCATTATATAATTTTATTTAGTAGGTACATGCCTAATTGAAATAAGTACGTTGATTGTGTAAGTAAATCTCTTTTTTGTTTGACGTAATCAGTAGCTTTTAAAATAATTTAATATTTAACATTATTCGTGTGATTAAGTTCACTGATACCTACTATTATTCCTTTAATCAAGCACATTCTTTAATTTTATCGGGTACAGTCACGAACTTTAATTTGGGACCCATTTCCTTCAAATGTTGTTAGAACATTCACAAAAAGGTCGAAAACTTCAGTTCATTAATAGTGGTGAAGCGTCTAAATAAGACAACTACCTAAATATCTTATCGAATGGGCCCTTGAATAGATAACCTCTTTGCCAAAAGCTATCATTACGATTTTTTTATTACGAACATGTGTCAGTGTCAGACAAGAAATTTTATTGAAAATTGATATTTTCACTAAATATTATTCGTACTTACGTAAGTACGAAAATATTTTTATTTACAATTTCCACTCTAAATATCTTTCGGGGATCCCCTTAATTCACCGACCAACGTTTCACCTGTGGCTTCATCAAATGTTTTGTTTCGCAGGATTTTAATTTAATCGACTTTTTTCTCAGAAGGTACCTACAGCTAAAAGATCATCTGTGTAGAGCACATTAGATTAGGTTGGTCTTTTAACTGAGAAGTTTACTGTGTCTGATAAACATTTTTTTCGATGAAATGAAAAATCTGCAAGACAATTCATTCGGACATTGTTACGAGCGTGGGGATACGGGGTACGGGATAGAGTTAATACACATTTTCAACACGACAGAAGATTTATTACGTGACTAAAACAGGGCAAAGCCCACTGAGTTCACGCGTACTAACACTGACTCAATAAACACACACAAGTTCACTGAGTCCGCGCCTGCTAGTACTGATACAGTTACACTTCACTAATACTTTGCACTAGACCACTTCACTATTCACCACTTATTTCCACTGTTCTTCTTCTTTTAGTTCCCTCTCCGGTTCTACTCACTTGCACCCCACTCCGAGAACTCCACTCCGAAGACTTCTCTCTCAAGACTCCACTCTGAATACTCCTTGTATCGCGAACTTGGTCTCTTTACACACACAAGTACCCCTTACCAAAGATTCGAGACCGTAATTTCTCTTAATTCCGATCTTAATTTCATTACTCATTTGTTTTGAGTAGCATTGGCTTTTCCAGATAATCGTGCTGCGTCCATGTTTCCCGAATATTCCTAGCCCATACATTTCAATGGGTATTTGTACGCTTAGAACATGTAGATTGAGTAATTATCTTTTTAGTTGATTAAAATACTAATTTTATAAATGCGAAAGTCAGTCTGTCTGTCTGTCTGTTACCTCTTCACGATTAAACCGCTGAACCGATCGAGATGAAATTTGGTATGGAATTACTTTGAATGTTGGGGAAGGACATACATAGGATAGTTTTTATCCCGGATCATCCCCTAATGGTGTCAAAGGGGGGTGAAACTTTGTATGGACCTACGATATAAACGAGTTCCACGCGGAGGGAGTCGCGGGCAGAAGCTAGTTACATATAATATTTTTTATTTTTATGTAAATTGGCCTGGACAATGAATCTCGAGTTTACAGAGAATCACCCATATTTTTGTTGTTAGTCGACGTCAAAAATATGTATAAGTACGTATTTCGCTTTATTACAAAGTAATACGAAGCAAAAGTGTCAATATATCTTTGACGTGGACTGTCGACTGTTTATCCATGTGATCGTCCACAGAATTCACAATGATTCTTTCGCAACTACAATGGAAACCTGTAGCTAGAGTGTATGTGACTTAGTGAATTATGTCCCGTTTAAAAGATTTTGCGCAATGAACTCGTTGTGTAGTTTATGTCTCGTTTATCTCAACTATGTGCCTTGAGAAAATTATATGCCAACTTTAGGTACTGCAGTGGCACGAATTCCAGGAGTTTTAGTAATTTTCTAAGATTACGGCTGAGGAAACAAGCAAACCATTTAATTTTCAAATAGTTATGATTTTGCAACGGAATTAGTATCATAATGGGCAACTATGCGACATAGTTTTTGCATGTTGAAATATGCAACTAGGTTGTTAAAAGAATTTAGATCCATTCCTTGCATTAAGTCGAAGAACAACCTACCCTATCAAATAAGACTAAAAACCTGAGCATTAAGGTGTATTAGGTAATTTCATGGTAAAACAGATAACTAAAATGTCAAAATATATTGATTGAATGATATCATGTTTTGAGTAACGGCCCTAATCATTAATTACACTTTCACTTCAACATAAGCATACCTACCTACTCATTGTAACCTTCGCCTTGACAAGAATATTTAGAATAAATTAAATTTCCATATTAAAAGTTCTCACACGCCATAGCATATAATACAGACAATATTTAAAAATAACTACTTAGTCAATAAATTACTGCATTTTTCATCTTACATAGAGCGATAAAGAATCGGTTCCCATGGACTAAGGCCACGCCGTAGGTGCAGACTGCCGCATCAAAAATTTAAAAAAACATCTACATTTTTTTTTTTACTTAGACATAGCATGTGTTCCAAGACACAAATGATCATGGCATATCATCAGCTTGGTCACAGGAGCAGTAGGAGCACATACAGATGTAGTGCATAATTGTTTTCCATCGTATTTTCTCGGAAACGTTCGTATTTGTCAATTTTGTCATGCTACTTCAGTCTTCAGTCAACGTCAGTATCTACTTCTTGTACTGTGGCCAACTGAAATAGACAGACAGACGAGAAATGTGTTAAATATTAGCAACCTGAGGAAAGCAAATTACAAACATTAATTGCTATCATATATCTTCGGCAAAAAATTGATTAAGTCTCTAAACTTTAGAGCACAAGGTTCGATCTTAAGTAGCTAAATGTTTGTATAGGGGTCCGTAGTCAACAAGGAACCCTTATAGTTTCGCCATGTCCATCTGTCCGCCTATCCGTCTGTCCATCTGCGGCTTAGCTCAGTGACCCTTACTCTAGAATGCTGTAATACCGCATGGTTATATAAATCAATCACATCGACAAAACGGTAGAATAAAATCTAGAAAAAAAAACATTTTTAGGGTACCCCCTAAACGTATAGTCGGGATGTAATTTTTTTCTCATTGTCATTTTTACCTATCACGGCTAAGCAGGCATAACTAGTTACCGAGTAACAGTCGACCAACTTAATGAGTACTTGGAAAGGCCAACTTTTGTACAAAATCGGCCGACGCAACCGCCACCATTTTTGGCGCGCGTGTGTCGATGTCAAAGACAGACAGGCAACTACGGAATCCTACACTGCGCGTGGCCCGACACGCACTTGGCCGGTTTTTTTTTATATTCTCTGCTTGTCTGCCTTTATGACGCGTTTTCTATTATATTATATTTGCCATAGCAGAGATGACATTTTTATCACTGGCCTTTCCGCTTGTTTAATGACTTTAGCTAGTCCGCTAAACGCAATATGCGCTACCGCCTTACTGGAACAAGTCTTGACGCAACGCTCTGGTTTCCCACAAAACACTATTAGCAAACATAGGCTGAACCATTATTTACCTATTTCATTATGAGTCACATGGGCCAACAACAAGTGGTTTGTATTCTAAATGACTCATCATGTGACGCTTTCACTGCCCATTAAACACAGCATGTGGATGCGTTATTGATGTTATGACTTGCTTATGTAATGTGGCAGGTTCTAAGTAAGTGGTCTTGACATTCAGAAGTTAAAGAAGATTAATATATCAAAACAAAGATTTCCTTATTATTCCTAAGCGCGAAGCGCCTTCATCTATAAGGCCACTATGTAGGTACTTACGTGTCTACTAAGTATAGTATCCATAGCAATTATATCCAAGCATTCGACACACTGGACCGGGAACAGCTGCTTAGTAAAACAAAATGCATGTTACTCTTTTCACCATAAGTAGGTATAATACAAAAAGCAAAAAATATAGCACCCATTCAGACAGATAGAGATCTATCTGTTTTACATGAAATTCGGTATACCTATATGTAGATAGGTAGTTTGAGTCCCGGAAACAGACTTACCATCCTTTTAATCCCGGAAATCATTCTCCAAGACAGTGTTTATCAATTCGTTGGTCGGTCGGGACCCTGGAGGTCGCTCAGCTTTTTGAACAGGTTCACATATTTCTGTATTTTTAAAGTTAAACTTATGCAAGGATTTATTATCAGGAAACAAATATATAAGTCACTTTATAAACCTTTTTAAATATTGAAAGAAATGGAGTGGAGATGAAAGTTTTCCTGGGAACACGATTAATCAGATTCTTCGGGCAATAAGGTATTCTTTCATAGCGAAGCTGCACACTTTTATCATCATGCAATTTGTTTACTATGGAGGAAGCAATTGCAAGACTTCCACGCGTGGTCGCACAGCATAATCACTGTAATGAGTCTATAATATAATTATCGGCCGTTCAATACCGCGATTGACACGTATTGAGAAACATCCACCTTTACCGGAGGTCGCTTGCTTCACCTTGCCTTTTCACATGGATGTGGGCTTACAATGATATGGTACAGAGAATGTTCCCGGTATGTCGGTGGAGCAACGTTTGCCTTAGACCTTGGAGGTGGAGACGTTTGCATATATAGCCTGCCTTCTTAGGCTTAAGTGTGAATATATCCACGAGAGATGCTAGAGATGTGTGAAGCCGTGCCTTCAAAGGAATAATAAAATACTAGACGGTACATTATTAAGCTTGTGAGCAACTATTTCCAAGTGTATGTATTTGAAAAAAAAAAAATTTCATCAAAATAAGTTTACGTATATGTTTTACTCTTCTGGAGTGATAAAATAACTTTTTTTTATACACAAAAAAATAATTTAAAAATCACAAAAATATGCTTCGAAAACAAAAATGCAAAAACTATTATGTTTCATTACATGATATGTTACCTCAAGATCTGCTTTGCTATGATCTCGTGGTGCCAAGATACATTACCAACTTGGATTGGAGGTAATAGCTTTAGATCAAAATTTCTCCGGATTAAAAAAATTATTAAAAAACCGGACAAGTGCGAGTTCAATTCGCGTGGTCTGCCGTGTGAATCCTATCTCATGTATCTTGAGATACATGAGTTACGCGTAACAGGTCTAAATCTGTTTATTTTCCATGCCTTTATCGACCTACATACTCAGTTTTTTTAATTTAACTTACCAATTCCTTATACGAGCCTGTCACGTAACTCATGTAACTCTGTTTTTCCATAGTAATCATGGCTAAAAACTATGCTTTTTGAGATACATGAGATATGGCACGGCAGTGGTGAGGGTTCCGTAAAATATTGAGAATTTTTCCGTTACTTTGAATACTCAAACTTTATATGTTTTCCTGTAATCTTTAGGCAAGGAACTATTTTCCATATTTTTTCAGAATTTTAAGCCTAGTAGTTTCGGAGATAAGGGGGGAATGGTCAAAATTCGTCTTTTTAGGGTTCCGTAGCCAAAATGGCAAAAACGGAACCCTTATAGTTTCGTCATGTCCGTCTGTCCGTCTGTCCGTCTGTCCGTCTGTCCGTCTGTCCGTCTGTCCGTATGTCACAGGCATTTTACTCGAAAACTATAAGGTGTATTTGAATAAAATTTTGAGGATAGGTGTATTTTGTTAGCCGCTACATAGTTTTGTAATTAAAATTACAAAAAAAAATTTTTTTAGGGGTGCACTCCATACATAAAACTAAAAGTCAAAAATTTTTTTTTCATTATGACCCCCCGTGTGGCACATCAATCGATAGGCCTTTCAAAATAAATATAAGGTTTCTTAGCATTTTTTTTGATTAAGTGAATAGGGTCGGAGATAATCGCCCCGAAAGTCACTAAAATTCTGTCCCCCCCCCTCTAATTTTTGAACGGTGTATTTTAAAAATATGGAAAAATTCATGGACATAGGGCTTATTAATTTCATTCACCGAAAATTATTTTTAACAAGATCGGTTCAGAGGTTTTCGTAATATTGCTGAAAAACTGCCTTCCTCAAAGAAAAGGACGTAAGTGCCGTAAAATTTCTGTGACGATACGACCTTTTTAATAGGCACGGAACCCTTCGTTTTGCGTGGTCCGACACGCACTTGGCCGGTTTTTATTTCCTAAATTACTTCAAATCTGTTTGTGCTAAAATTAAAAAATATTATATATATCTGAGATGCCTACAACAACCCCTTTCCATTTGATATGCCACACAATACAGTTTGCGAAACTTTTTTTTTAATTTTCCAGTTTACCTCCCAAAAGTGGCCCCTTTGTTCAGAATTCATTAATTTACTTTACGCGTTCATCTTTGGGTCACAAATTTACATATGTTTACCAAATTTCAACTCAATTGGTCCAGTAGTTTCGGAGCAAATCGGCTGTGACAGATGGACAGACAGACGCACGAGTGATCCTATAAGGGTTCCGTTTTTTTTTCCTTCTGAGGTACGGAACTCCTCCCAGAACTTTTGCCTATAACAAACATTTGAAGATCTTTTCTTAATCGCAGATCTCGATGCTGGTGATCGCAATATGAAGGCACTGAAGTCCTCCTACGTCACACCTCGCTTTCTAGCTCATCTTGGTTTGTCGTTTTCCTTGGGGTCGTTAGTTGGGTGCTGTTCCCCGCGCCGCGGAAAATACATAACTCCAATGTCCTCATTTAGTCACCTTTTATGACAGGCGTCGTAAACAGTAGACCTAATCTAATAGCGACTGGCTTGACCACTCTACGACTCTTGCAGCATTTCGTAGAATATGTTGTCCGTCAGTACAAATTGACGATGTCAATACAAAATGGTAACAAAGTTACGTTAAACAGCTTAATGACTGTGCGAATTGATATGCCTAATAACAATAGTTACATGACACATTATGATGTCTAAAATCAGCCTTTAATTAAGTACGAAATAAGTCTCAAATTACTTGTTTCTCATGCTCCCGTGAGAAATGGTTCGTTAAGCAACTGCGCTCATGCATTGTATCGAGTGAGCGAAGCGAACGAAGTTCTCCGTTTCAGCTTTGCCAAAAATTCTTTCGTATGTCTGGCTGTCGGCTTTTCTCCTCTAATGGTCGCATTTCTCAACCGATTTTCGTGAAATTTTGTGAGTAGGTTTGATAATTATATAGATTTATTTTAAACAAAAGGGCATTGGGTAATATTGTATGAAAAAAAAATAGTTTTATTTTTTTGCAGCGGCCAAGAATGTTTTTAGATAGGTTTAGAAGTACCTCTTAATACGCATTGATATATAAAATTAAACGTGTTTAACAATATTGGAGCCAAGATATTTAAGTTTTATGTTTTGTTTATTATAACTTTTCAATTTGATCTGTGGAAATATATGTATGTATTGCAAATATGTCGGCTCCGATGCATTTTAGAGTAATTACATTTCATAACAAAATATGTTTGCAATTTCATAGCAAAATATGAGTGACCGCTCACCTAAAGTAAGTTTCTGTCAAAAATGAAATTACCTACCTTTTTTTTTTTATGGGAGGAAAATCCGTTATGGATACCTCCACGCCACGGGGATAGCGCGGAGGTTATGTCGGACTCGCACCGACTAAAAAACCCCCCGATGGTCCTCCTCGACGCATTTCGGACGGCTCTGGGATCTCCTACGGAACGCACCAGTGCCGCCCTATCGTCATGCCCCAGTGGTATCTGCTTTTTTTTTCCGATTGCAGCCCCCAACTGCAACCGTGTACCACCCCGAGGACCCCTTTTAGTCGCCTTGTACGACAGGCAGGGGATACCATAGCCGTATTCTAATGCCCGGGCTACAGGGCGCTGGTATTAGGTACCTACAAGCTTTTATTGCCGACTGTACTTTTCTGTATACCGTCATCAACTACTCATTGAGACGATTCTAATAACGAGCTCAAACTCGATGGGGTTGTGTCGTTTCATTGCGAAGTTCCTATGGCTACCTTCCAGCTCCATCATCAGATCAGCACAATGTCATCATAATATTGCATTGTCACGCGTTTTACACATGTATGCAAAATTTCGGCTCAATCGGTTACCGGGAAGTGGAAATTTAATTTGCAAGATTTACACACATATGGACAGGTGAAACTAAATAAAAGCTTGTAAAAAAATTACAACACTTTTACCCAATGCCCTTTGAACTGTAGACACTGGTGAGGACTAGCGCTATCAGATACGATGCAGCTCACAGAGCAACTCGTGTACGTGCAAACTTGCTCGATCTGAACCATATATTAAATACGTCAAAATTTATATACACGGTGATTTTTAATCCGTGATCAGGAGTCGATAAATATTAATAACCAACAGATTACAATGGATGAGGTCTCACGCAATTACATTGCTGTTTAGTTAATTAAATTTAATGATAATGTTAACACTAATATCCACTGAATGCATGGTCACCCTAAATTGAAAAATTAAGTAGATACATACGTCAAATTTCAGCGCTTTGGCGGGAAATTTGATAGGTCTTACGTCAATAAACTCTAACATCTACTTGTCATGCATGTCATAATTGACAGTTTATCTCTCTTAATTTAATAATTGGACACAATTGGTTCGTAGGCTGGTTTATGAAACCAATTTTTCAAGGGGGTTTTAGGTTCATAGATTTAAAATACCATTAGGGCAACAATGATTTTTCATTAAAAAGTAATTCCTAATTCAATTATATTCAAGGAAAAAACACGTTTGTTTTAGGTAACTACGAGTTAATCGTGTTCGTAATCAATTACTGAATTAGAACAATTGGTTCCTGATCAAGAATAAAAAATTATCGTGTATATGTGATGTGACTGTGTCTGGGAAAAGGGACCACTTTAGCAGTAGGTATGGAGTTATTATATCTCCTAAAACTTGGTAAAATTCAGTGAACAAAGAATCATTTTCCTAGGTGCAATTTTTTTTTCTTTTATAAATTTTTAAACATGTAAGTAGTAGGCAAAATGTACGAGTTGAGACAATTGATTTTAAAGTTTATGCTCATGTAAAATGCACTTCTACTAAGAAATTATGGAATGATTGGTACCAAGTTAATCTACTATTATCAAATATAAAAAAACATTATAAAATATTATTAAATATTAGACCGATTAGTAGCAAAAACCCATTCTACGTAATTTTCGACTTATTTAAAAAAAATGCATAACTCGGAAACAAAAATCCTCAAAGTGGCCCCTTTTATTCCATTCCCAAACTTATCGCGGTTGAATTATACATTACACAGTTAGCATACTGACATTAAGTACTCGTATACTAAGTACATCGCTATCAGCTAGCTCTCGGTAGAGTGACATGCAGATTTCGCCTCACCAAGTCGAGTTCTCCAATATCTATACGGACAACCTTTCAAAAATATCTATACACAGTCTCTATTGTTACTAACATAAGACGCTTGTGTAGATATTTTTGAAAGGTTGTCTGTATAGATATTGGAGAACTCGACTGTAACAACACATTATTGCTACCTAGCTATTAACTTGTTAATTATTCACGTGAATTCCGTTTAAAATCAAGTTACCTAATTATAGTGACGTACAATTAAACAGCTATTATTACTATTGGCTCCGTGAGCTGTAGAACTCGAGAGCCTGTCTTATTTAAAAAAAAATGGTTGTCTGTAAAGTCGGTTAACGAACGATAATGTTATGTGATAACGTTATAAAAAAACATTCATTTATCGTTGGAATACTCCTGTGAAGTTTCGAATAAAATAGTCGACCTAATCTTGTTTTCCCATGCAAACTTTGGACCCCCATTTCACCCCTTAGAGGGTGAATTTTGAAAAATCCTTTCTTAGTGCATCCCTAGACCTTATAAGGAACCTACGTGCCAAATTTGGAATCTCTGGAACCAGCAGTTTGGGCTGTACGTTGATATGTCAGTCAACGGAACGGGACAATAAGTCACACTTTTTCGTGAGGCAGCCGGCGTTTATCGATCTATAAGACGTTATCACGTCAATTTCTTTTTTTGCATTTAGAAGAAGTGACTCGGCAAAAAATCTATATAATCAACGAACCTGCTCACAAAATTTCACGAGAATCGGCTGAGAAATGCGACCTGTACAGAGAACAGCGGGACAGCGGGACAGACACTGGACAAACAATTTTCGGTCCAAGCGAGCGATGCGAACGAAGTTTTATGCTTTAGGGCCTTATCACACTTGCGATTTGCAAGCAATTTGAAAGCGAAGCGTGCGCGCGGCGTGTTCGTCGCGTGCCCGCAACCAATTCGTCGCGATTACGCCGCGACCGCGTGACGAATACGCCGCGACTGCGCAGCGAGTTCGCCGCGTCAACAGTTGAGATTTGGGCATTTCTCCGAGCGTTTCGACCGCTGTGATTTCGGTGGTCGCATTATTGACAATGTCCTTAGGTTTTTGTGGTCTATTTAGAAAACAATGATAGCACTTCCCGCGCCTTCTCCACAAAAGCTCAAAAAATCGTCTTCAATAATAAAATCGTCTTCAATAATACGACCACCGAAATCACAACGGTTGAAACGCTCGTAGAAATACTCATTTACTGACGGCGGCGCAGCGTATTCGTTACGCAATCGCGGCAAAATCGCGACGCACTCGCGGCGAATTGGTTACGGGCACGCGTCGAACACGCCGCGCGTACGCTTCGCTTTCAAATCGCTTGTAAATCGCAAGTGTGATAAGGCCCTAAACTTCGTTCATCATCCTCATCGCTCGCTCGTTCGATTAACGCTATTTATGCAAACACTGGGCCTTCCTGCGGGCATATTTTCTTTTCCTAATGACAAACTCCAATGGAGTCAATACACCATTTCGTTAGCAGGCCTAGTAGCATGATACGTTTTATCGTTATGTTTTAAGTGACGTTTCAGTACATTTTGGCCTTAAAACGTGACGATAAAACTTATCGTGCTAGCTGTGCAGAAACGGGTCTGTACAGACTTCGTATTGCATCGTTTGTAACGGAACATACAACCCGTTTACTCGTTTAAAAATGGATCTCACTGTAAACGGGTTGTAAGTATAATTTTTATTAAGTACTAGCTGCTTTGCCTGCACGATATAAAGTACAACCCGTTTACTATAAGTTTGGAGCAGGCGTTGATGACGGTAGGTTCCAGCGAGGTCCATTCTTAGAGTAAACGTATTGCAATGTATTGCACAGCATGATAATAGTACATTTCGATGCTAGTGCGGAAAATATGTCAGTACGCCACGAGTACCGAGATATCTATATAGCACTCCGGACGAGTGAAGAATGACATTTCCGCACGTGTATCGAACGACGTTTTTTAATACAGTTGCGAAAAAATAAGAAAAACAACAAGTAAGGAATTCGAAACTTTTAAATTATTCATTCTGTAACATCATTGTAATACAGTTGAAAAATAATAACGTTTAATTCAGTTATATCTTATTTTTTTATTGACATAATAATTAATGGTACAATTTGTACAAGGAAAAGTGAAAAACACTAGTTCGCGAAAACCAACTTTCCGCACGCTAAACAGCTACGTAAAGTAGCACTTTTTGAGCAACTGTATTAAAAAAATATCTTACGACATGCGGATGTCAATAGGCGATAGAGGTGGTTTTCGCATTTTAAATTTACAGCGTGTTGAGATTTATTTCACTCACTCTATACCAACACCTATTGTATCAAGTGAACTAATCAAGTCAAGCCATTTCATATGCCTGGGATTTGCAAGGAAAAAAGTATAAGGAGGGCAACGAATCCGTGTTACAAACGATATGAGTACGGCGCGACTGCATGTAACTCGATCGCCGACACGGATCTACTCTTACGCAACGGAAGATGCTGTACCAAAAGTTCGCGGCAAATTGCAATAGTAATTATAGTTATAATATTATAGTATCCGCGAGACTAACGACTGCGGTAAAATATGTGAGACAGAGTCCGTAAGACCATTCACGCGCGAGATAACATTATTATCACCTTGGTCGTCATGTGTGTAGTTAGTGTTGAGGTTTCCAGTGGACACAATCAAAGTTTAAACACATTTAAAGCCTCATTTTGGCGCAGGACCCGTAATAATATATAATAATATATTATACTCGTATATAATTACAACAGAATTTTTGAAGTTATGCATAGAATGGTGTTCCATCCATAAGATTTATGTGCAGCTATGTGACTGGACTTGAGTTGATAAACGATGATGATGGTGAATATTACAGAGGACCCTGAGTTATAAGAATCATTATGCCACGAGGGTTAATTAGTATTCTTGTTCGCGACGGAGGCGAAAATACCTGATTAGGATAAAAATACTAGCTTGCCCCACATAATACTGAATATCGTTGTCGATGGTTTAAATGAATAAATAAATTCTGCGAAAGGATTGCGTTGCATTGTAGGAGGTTGATGCCTCAAAATAAAGATGCAAACTTAAAAAGAACCGAAATAGATACGAATTGTCAATAGGTCTTTTGTCGGGTCTTTTATGCTTTGAAATAAACATTTATTATGTTTGTTATATATCATAGTCGTATAATAATAACAAATAGATAATAATAAATAAATATTAGGGGACAATCTTATACAAATCGAACTAGCCCCATAGTTAAGCTTAATAAGGCTTGTGTTATGGGTATCTACAAGACGACGATATATTTTATATATATATGAAATCTACTTAAATACTTACTTACATAGAAAACATCCAACATACGAAAACAAATATTCGTGCTCATCACATAAATATTTGCCCTTACCGGGATTCGAACCCAGGACCTTCAAATTCGTAGGCAGTAGGATGCGTCACTACCCACGAGGCTAACCGATCGTCCAATCCGTATCTATTAGTGAAACTATAAAATGCTTTAGAGGGTTTCAGAATTCCAAATTGTGAACGTCCCCATCCCATGTACTATCAGCGATTAAATGTGGTAAGTAGTACGTTTCAAAACGTATCTATTCAAAATATTAATAATCATTAGCAAAGTCTGTCTAATGCAGTTTTTGTCCAGTTGATGTCCTGGAGTTTGTTGTGGTCTTTTTGGACTTCGTCACATTACCGGTACCTAGCCAGCGGTCTTTAGTGTCGGAGGCCAAGGTCCACTTTGTATCGTTGCGCCCCTTACGCCACAACGGTAAGTAGTAGCAAAGTGAGTTAGACATAATAAAATAGGTAACAAAAGGATTCGTTTCTGTTTTAGATTTTTATGTCATCTTGCACTCCTACATAAGCAATTATTTGCTCTCGCCAATGCTTCTAAATACCTACTTTAGTGTGAACAAGTAACATAGTAATATTCCATTGTTTCCCGAATTTACCAAGTTCGCGATATTATAAAAATGAGATTTCTCTCATTTTGATAATATCGCGAACTTGGTAAATTCGCGATTCGACAATAACAAATAGTGAATATGTAGAAAATTGCCCCAAATCAGTCAGTCACGTTTCGACAATATCAAAGTTAGGTAAGTCGGTGTGAGAGCAGAGTGATGTAGTCAACGTAAAAAGGTCGTAGAGACGTATGAGTGAGAGATGTATACTGCCTTTCTCCGGCGGCGGGTAAGCATGCGCGCGATTATGCAACTGAGTGTGGACTGCGCCTGCGTTCGGAAGTAGCGCAGTGGAAGTGGTTCTGTGTAAGGAAGTTCTAGAACGTTTTTTTTGTATGAATCGTATAACTGGTAAAGTCAATCTAGGACGATGTGACATTGCATGTCCATTTATTATAAGTTTAAATCTGACTGTGATACAAGATAGTATGTTGTACTTAAATCACGTCTAGAAAAACAAGAGATTACCTACATAATTTCATATGAACTAACCTTGGGGTTTCAACGCATCAATTTTAGCAGTAAGTATTAATTATTCAATACGATTTATTTGTTATTTTTTAAATTCAACTGTATACCAGAAAAAATCCTTGCGTTTTTATTATTTGTATAGGCGATGAGGTTTTATTTTATTTTAGAGTAGGTACCCATCCAAATGTGGCTTCGTATAGATTATTTTAAAGTCTAAAAGACGTTTACAAGGATACAAGAGAAATGCATGGTAGTCACTTTTGAAGCTCAACGTAATACGAGGAAATAGGTAATAAAACATCATCGTTTGAGTGGATGGGGCGAAATGAAATCAAAAGTCATTACCTGTCCATTACCAGCCACCAACGTAACGACGTGTTAAATGAAAAACGTAACAATGCATTTTCTAACGTTTAATTATAGGTACTGCTTTTTCCTTCGGTAAGTGCAGTAAACTGCGCCGTTTTGTAGCCTTCATAAATATTATGCACTTCGAAGGATTTTTTTGAAGTTTATATCTTGCATAATGATGGGTTGTGGGTTTGCAACTTTTGGAGGTTTTCGTCAGCATTATTACCATAATATCAGCCAAAAGACGTCCACTGCTGGAGATAGGCCTCCCTGGGGACAACCACAATAATGACCGGTCCTGCACTACTCCATCTAGCAGACTCCCGCGACCTTTACCAGGTCATCAGTCCACCTTGTGGTAAGACTACCCACGCGCTTGCGCCTGTGGGTAGCCACACGTATGTGGTCGCCACTCGAGAATCATTCCGCCCCAAGCAGATTTTACAGTGACAATAGATTTCATCATCATATCAGCCGAAAGACGTCCACTGCTGGACACAGGTCTCTCCCAAAGAGTGCCAAAGTGATCGGTACGGCGCCACCCGCATCCAGCGGACTCCCACGGCCTTTACCAGGTCATCAGTCCACCTTATCGGGGTTTATACCATGGTTAGCCATTTCCTAGCGTGGTCGTCACGATGACTTATTAATGAACTAGTTCATTGTGTCCGAATATAACAGCCATTGACAGGGTTATATCACCATTAAATCTCGCAAAGTATCCCGACCCAAGGCCTCTCATAAATTGTACAGGTTAGTATTTTTTTTTATTAATTAATTCGGGTCCGGTCCGTAGCACTATTTCGAATATCAATCGGCCATGAAAGACCGCTTTTTTGGAGTAAAAGATTGTGAGAAACGAGTGTGAATATTAATCGTCCTCATCATATCATTCCTGGTTGCATTCTTGGCGAATGCTTCGGAACCCACGGACTCTGGAAAAAGGGTCTATTTATAACGATGACTTATTCATTTAAATGCATCTAAATTCGACGTCCCTGCCATATATTATAATGACCCCAGGAATCGCAACATCTAACTGTGGACTGGAGGTCAAGGCGCATTTCTCAATGTTGACAACTTGACAGTTACTGAGAGGGGCCAACATACATATTTTGTTCTCCGATTTTCAAACAGTTATTATCAGAAATACAATGGTTCGCCAAGAAGTCACTGCTGAGTAATGTATACGATAACGATATTTCACACGAGAACTCGACGACATAAGAATTGCAGAAAGCCCAAAATATTACAACATAGATACAAATACTATCCATTGTCATGTAAATACTTACAAATACTTCAAAAGCATGTTCTAACGCAGCGTGACCCGTAGGTCAGTTTTCTGCCCAAACATTAAAAAAGCCTAAGGACATGCGTTCCTCGAACATAAGTAGGTATTATGTACAATTTTTTGATGTATTATGACAACTTGCGTGCTAATCAAAGTACTTATGGGGAGTTTGCATGCAGCTTGATTTTATTCAGTTTTTGCGGCAGTTTATAAATGGCAGGCACGATGTTCGTTAACTTTAGTAAGATTAGTAATGTGCGTAAGTTAGCGCTAATTTGTTGAAATGCGTATTTAATCGGTAATGTCTTTCATTATGGGAACACAAGGTTTGGTAACGGTTACCTACTCTTGTGCCTCTTATTTCAGTACCTGAATAAATAACAAAAACAAAACAAGATAATGAACAAGAAGATGCATGTTACTAACTTTTACAATTTTAATATTATTTTGATACTGATAACATTTATATCACTTTCTTCATGTTTTTCGTTCGTGTTTAGTTTTGGAGTCAGAGGTGGTAGGTACTTGCTTTTACCAAAAAAATAAGAACCTAATTTTTATGTTGCCCTTAATTTTTATTTATATCGCAAACTATAAATGTATTAATAACAGAAGAATAGGTCATCCAGAAGATAAACAGTTCAACTGAACAAATTCCTTCATATGCGTTTTTGATTATAACTTCTCAAATGATAAAGTTGTATGAACTCACCAGGAAATTGCAAAAGGGCTACTCCAACCACCAACAACCACTTGCCACTTATCATTTTTAAAGCCATATGCTATGAATAAATACTTTAACTAACAATCATCACAATCCTAAATTCACACCGAGAATACTCATCACAGATAAAACATAACTGATAGTGTTTTGTTTATATTTTTTCCGCGTGATCATTTAGTGTTTTGTTTTTTATATTTCCCGCGTGATCATGACGGTTGGCCGCGCGTGCGTTTAGCGCGTGCTACGTACGGATACTGGCCAGCGAAAGTGGTGGAACATTGTGACCCTCGATGGCTTCCTCTTGCGCTGACAAATCGTCAGTTCTTTGCACTATGAAGGTATAATATGCACCTATTAAGCTTTATTAATATTAATTTACCTTGGGAAAGGAGAATGGATAATGCGTCAAGTACCTACTTATAGAACCATAAGCAGTTTATTGATTAGCGTTTTAATGAAAATCACGTTTTTTTTCGTTTTTTTACCATTTTAATAATGTTTATTGGTAGACTGATGACCTGGTAAAGGTCACGGGCGTCCGCTGAATGTGGGTGGCGCAGGACCGGTCAATTTGGCTCTTTTTGGGGGAGGCCGATGTGCAGCAGTGGACGTCTTTCGGCTGATATGATGAATGTTTACTGGAAAGTATTAATCTGGCACAGGTAAGGATCTTTACAATATTACCAATATAACAAAATCGCTATTTGAAGAGTTGCTTTTTGAATGGACTACTTTGATGCAATTCGGTAAACTCAAATAATCACGTATACTTAGAAAATTCACTGCCAACGATTTCGTAGCGCTCCGCACGTAGCCGATATCATGATATCATGTGGAGAACCGTAAGTAAGTAGAGTAAAGAGCGCCCATCTAGCGGGTTCCTGCCACTGAAAGTGTTCAATCACACAAACAAATTCACAATACGTCCTGCCGCTTAGGGGGAGATCGCTGACAAAAGCACGTACAGAAGAATCCATACTATATTATTATATAGAGCCTGATGTGTCTCCCACTGCTCGCCGTTTGGAACTTGATCTGGCCAGTCCTTTAAAGGAGCCCAACTCACCCCGCCATCGCCGACGAGGGTCTGCCGCGTCTCCTTTTCGAGTTCTAAGGTTCCCAGGATCTGAGGTTCTGAGGGTCTGAGGTTCGTGCTGCTCTTTGCCCACAACTCACCGGGCATGCAGCAGACTTGACCAGTCCAGTCCCACTTTAACTTGATTGCTTTACGAGCTAAGTCTACCATTTGAGTTTGTGAGCGCAGCGTGGTGTTCCGGATACGGATAATAAATAAAAGGTATTATTAAATGCGGAAGTAACTCTTTCTGTCTGTTACGTTTTTTGCCTAAACTATTGATTCAAATACGATGTAACATGTAGAAAACTTAAGCTCTGGACTAAAAAGTCCTCAGACCGAGTCCCACGCGAAGGCACGGCGCAGCTAGTTACATACGAATATACAAAGATAAGGAAAAATATTTGGCAACCTGGCCCATTAATTAAAATTCCGCGCAGGCTTATTAAACCTCCTGTCACCCAGCCGTTTATACAACCGGTTCCGTTTCCAAAAGTCCCTTGAGCGCACGAAAGTTGCTCTTTTATGCGGCTGGTGTTTTTTTCCTACTCTACGCGGCACAGTACCAGTAAAGGCCATTACACACCTTGAAATTTATCACAATAATCGACAGTGCCACAGCTATAGCTGGAATGAGACAGCAATCGTTCATTTCATTGCAAGAAGCGAGTTCCACTGAGAAAAATTGCAAGATGTGTAAGTGCCTCAACGTTTCCAGCGAGAAAGGTACCTAACCTACTGTCGTAATCATTTACAAACTGATCAGCAATTTAGTCAGAAAGATATTAATGCCCTGATTACACTTTACATTGTCTCTATGGATATTCCATCAACATTTTGATGAGAATTGCAAGCTAATCATGTATGTATGTCCTGGGTTCGAATCCCGGTAAGGTCGAATATTTGTGTGATGAGCATGAATAGTGTTTCTGAGTCTTGGATGTTTTCTATGTATTTAAGTATTTATATCTATTAAATATATCACCGTCTAGCACCCATACCACGAGCCTTATTTTATTGAGCTTAGTGTGGGGTTGGTACGATGTATGTAAGATTGTCCTCCTAACATTGATTTTTGACACACATATTACTACAGGGTCGGCGGCGAACATCTAAATCATCAGGAGCACATCTGAATCACTGTCAAGGCATTTTCTGTTTTAAAAAAATTTCGTTTTTAGGTCCTATGCTAAACGGATGTTACTGTATAATTATTATTTACAGTATGGTCGCTCTACGTGATCCAGACCAAAGGTACCTACGTAGAATAAATACTTAAGGTTTGAAATTACGACGGAGCACAACCGTTCTCCCTTGATCCTATTAGCCTCATTGTTGATGCGATCACGCAGAGAAATACCCAACATAGCCCCTTCCCAATAAAGCGCCGAAGGCGCGTGCCCCAAGATCAGTCATTGTCGCATTAACTTTCCAACCTGACTGTCCTGAGTCAGCTTCCAAGTTTTGGGGTAGGCACTTGTTATGTCGAAATCACATACGCCCCGCGGTCTTTAGGGTGAATAGTTACCAGAGCTATGCGAGGAGAAAATCTAAGAATAGCATTATCGGAGGATATACCTATACTTATAAGGTGGGTCTGTAAGTATATCCTCTGAGTATGTATGTCAACCTTTACCAGGGACGAGTTGAAATACCAATATCTCGTTTTATAATGGGGAATGCATCCGCGTCAGCAGCACCGATTTTATGTAACAGCTTAAAACATAACAGTACGGTCACTCTCTTTTATTTGCGCAAACATCACCGACCGGTTACAGATATAAGAGTTAATGATTCGCAGAACAGGTTACATTTGGTATGTTAAGTAAATACGGTGCGGTTTCGTTCCAATTATTTGGATCACGGACTATAATGTGAACGTCATCACATTGGGATTTCCGTAAACAGGTAAAGTGAAAGAACCTTTTTCACAGGCCAGGCAAAATGCAGTCTTATATCGATATCAGAAAGACTTTGACAAGGAAAAACTTTACTCACTTTATAAATGTGGCCCTATTGATGTCACTTCTCGTCTCGCGTCCTTTTTAACCGGCTTCAAAAAAGGAGAAGGTTCTCAATTCGTCGGAGAATGTTTATGTACTATGTTCCCGGATCCGGCGTCTTCGAGTACTTATTAATCGGGGAGAATACATAAAACATAAAAGATTCCGTCGAATTGAGAACCTTCCACCGTTTTTGAAGTTGGTTAAAAAAAACTCTGGTTGACAGGTTCTAGAATCATATAGCTGAATAGACAATGTCGCAAGCTCGGATGTTAAACGTTACAGTCGATGCAACACCGACGTTGCAAAACATGTTGAGGATGGTCACACAAGGATGTCCTTTTATGTTTTGGTGCCATGTTATTAATTTTATTGGTTGTTCGGTAGAGCAGAGACCCGCTCTAATCGGCAATTTTTAACCGACTTCAAAAAAGGGGAGGTTTTCAATTCGTCAAAATCTTTTAATTTTTATGTAGATAGGTACATATGTTCCCCCATTACTCGAAGTAGCCTGGATAGATTTTGAAAATTCTTTTTTTGCTTGAAAGAGTATCCTAGGTGGTTCCATGGGCATCAAGAGCTGATGATGGGATCCTGAAGAAATCGAGGGAACTCTTCAAATTGAAGCGATTTGGGTAGGTACTGATTTGAAAACGCTTAAAACTTTCTTTTTAAGCGACTTCAACAAAAAAGGCGGAGGATCCCAATTCGGTTGGTTTTTTTTAAATGTTAGTTACCTCAGAACTCTGTCATTTATGAATCGATTCGTACAATTCTTTTTTTATTTGAAAGTATATGCTTCAAGGTTGGTCCCATTAAATTGTAATCAAAACATCAGTCGGATGATGGGAACCTTGAGGAATTGAGGGAACTCCTCAAATATAGAAGGCACGCATGTAGTAATTTCGGTATTTTCTATTATAACTAGTGTACGTATTTGTGATTTCCGGGTGTATTTACACAAATTTAGTGAAGTGTAACTGATGATCAAGACCACAGATGACTTATGGAACTCGTACTTTAAACTATAAAAGTACAATACAATACAATACAAATACGTTGCTGATTCTGATATGATTCCGTTGAAATAGCAATTAATGAAGTCCTAATAAATGTCAAGTGTGCCAAATCGACGGAACTCCTCAAATATTATCGGCCCACATACAGTGATATGGTTTTCGTCTGTAATAAATAATCAACGTATTTAGTCTCGGAAAGCAGTTCATGTGGTAAAGTGGATCATGTTCAAAAAGGCTACCCCATCCGTACCTACTCGTCATTGACCAATCACTTTAGTGTTGCCAGTTTAGATCTTAAGTTGTAACTCTATAGCTCGGTGAAAATGGCCACTGATAACTTAACCTAACGAACTTCATCTAAAAAGGAATAATATTCAGAGTAATGACGCGTAGTTGCAGTGCCCAAGAGGCAACAGGATGACTCGCGGTATTTAAACTCCCGAAGTGTTGTGGGACCGCCCTGTGCTACCCGAACTGAGCCAACTTGGACTGGGGCGGAAATAGAAAAAAAAAATCCTCCTGAGTGACACAAATAAGTCCGCATGGAGAGGCACTCAGCAGCACCATATAATCTGCGTAACTGATATTATTTACGCACACTCCGTCAATATGGCAACCGATGCGGGCGCTGCTGAGCTCCTCTATAAGTTCGTTTACATACAGGTTAATGTATGCATCCGAATACGCCCCTGCCCATCTTACGACATAGGATTGGTTATGGTACCAGAATATGAGAGTGCTATTCACGTCAGCTGGCACGCCAGAGTCATTCAATTTCTGCCAGAGGATGTTGTAATTAACCATATCGAACGCCTTAGATAGGTCAAGGTAGCATGCGTATACATTCGTATACACTCGTCGTCGATTGATAATCCCGGCTTAAATCCAAATGAATTATCGTGTAATTTGAGATATTTATCAATGTGGGAGTTAAGCATAGTGTCAAACACCTTGGCTATAATGGTAGCCAGTGAAATAGGTCTGTAATTGGTATCGCTAATGTCACCGGATTTGTTTTTCACTATGGGTATACCTACCTCACGATGCAATTCTAGCTCAAGGAAGCGGCTCGAATTAAAAGGGAAATGTCGAGTGAAAGTACAGCACTCTCAAGTTCAAAGGAAAACGTACTCAGGATTTACTAGATCCATACACCGCTGGGTCCATTTTTCTTTGCGTTGCGCGGGAGCGGTGGTCATGATGCGATGACTCCGCGCCGCGGAGTCCGCGCACAATACGGAGATCACTGTTATTAGTATTACGGGCAGTCGTAATTGTTACAATGTGTCATGCAATGATCAAATAACAAAGATCAGACAATTTGATATGATGGAGTACATAAATTGGGTACCTACCTACGTATGATCGCGTTTAAGTCCGACATAAATCATTATCCCTCCCGCACTTATGTACGTACTTGCCAGGACGGACGCTCGACGCTCTACTCTTCATACAGAAGTAGTTTGGTTCCCATTTTAAAACGGATAGAATAAAATTAAATTTTGCATACCTACACAATGGGATCCACCATATCTTGGTCAAAATCTAGTTTCTGTTGCTGTTAATTAAAATGAAAAAAAAATAGAGCGAGTCTTTTTTCATACAAAGTCTCTAAACGCTTATTTTTTTCTATTATATTTCTATTATAATTTATAACAACATTTTATACATAACAACTTCTCGAGTGGCGACCACGTACCGGAAGGCGGGGCGTGGGTAGGCCACAAGGTGGACTGATGACCTGGTGAAGGTCGCTGGAGTCCGCTGGATACGGGTGGCGCAGGACCGGTCATTGTGGCACTCTTTGGGGGAGGCCTATGTCCAGCAGTGGACGTCTTTCGGCTGATAATGATGATGATGATGATTTATAGCAACAGAAACTAGTTTCGGATATGGCGGATTCTACTGTGTATAACAATTTTCATGCTACATATGCCGTTTTAAAATGAGAACCAGACTACGTTTGTATGGAGAGTCGACTGGAGTCGAGTGTGCTGAGGACTCTTATGGACGACTGCTTAAGTTGTACGACTGTATCCCTAAATAATTATTCGTCTCTTTCCCGCGCTCGGACCAACTTGCGAAATCCTACTAACACATGCGAAAGTTTGGATGTTTAGATGTTCGTTACTCAATCACGCTTAAACGGCTGAACTGATTTGGATGAAATCTTGCACGAATATATTTTGCAGCTTACCTAACATCATTTGGGCTTGGTTTGGTCTAGTCTAGTCCACCTATTTACATACCAGCCTTGATCTTTTCATTGCTGAATGAAATATGTAAAATAATAATTAAATTCAAGGATGTCTTGCAATTATTTATAATGTCTATATCAAATATCTAAGACGACTTAGGCCTTTTAAATTAACATTTTATGAATATCAAAAATCAGCGGATTCAAGAATTGGCCTCGTCCTAGTCTTATACTTTGGATGATCCTTGCAATACCTACATTTTATTTTAAAACTTAGTGACACGTTTTAAATAAACATGAAAAAAGCACACTATTAAATAAGTTTTTTTTAATAGTTATGTTTATGTCGTAATCCTCATCACAAATGTATATTGGCTGTAGGTGGTCTTTGATAGATACATCAGACTCCTATTATTTTCTCATTTCATGTCTTTGGCCTATTAGGTTTCAGCAATATAATATGTGTACTGCCTACTGCTAATTTTATAAAGAGGAAAATTCTGTTAAAAACCGGCCAAGTGCGTGTCGGACCACGCAAAACGAATGGTTCCGTGCCTATTAAAAAGGTCGTATCGTCACAGAAATTTTACGGCACTTACGTCCTTTTCTTTGAGGAAGGCAGTTTATCAGCAATATCTCTAAAACCTCTGAACCGATCTTGTTCAAAACAATTTTCGGTGAATGAAATTAATAAGCCCTATGTCCATGAATTTTTCCATATTTTTAAAATACACCGTTTAAAAATTAGAGGGGGGGGACAGAATTTTAGTGACTTTCGGGGCGATTATCTCCGGCTCTATTCACTTAATCAAAAAAACCGGCCAAGTGCGTGTCGGACCACGCAAAACGAAGGGTTCCGTGCCTATTAAAAAGGTCGTATCGTCACAGAAATTTTACGGCACTTACGTCCTTTTCTTTGAGGAAGGCAGTTTTTCAGCAATATCTCGAAAACCTCTGAACCGATCTTGTTCAAAACAATTTTCGGTGAATGAAATTAATAAGCCCTATGTCCATGAATTTTTCCATATTTTTAAAATACAACGTTCAAAAATTAGAGGGGGGGGGACAGAATTTTAGTGACTTTCGGGGCGATTATCTTCGACCCTATTCACTTAATCAAAAAAAGTGCTAAGAAACCTTATATTTATTTTGAAAGGCCTATCGATTGATGTGCCACACGGGGGGTCACAATGAAAAAAAAAATTTGACTTTTAGTTTTATGTATGGAGTGCACCCCTAAAAAAAGTTTTTTTTGTCATTTTAATTACAAAACTATGTAGCGGCTAACAAAATACACCTATACTCAAAATTTTATTCAAATACACCTTATAGTTTTCGAGTAAAATGCCTGTGACATACGGACAGACGGACAGACGGACAGACGGACAGACGGACAGACGGACATGACGAAACTATAAGGGTTCCGTTTTTCGCCATTTTGGCTACGGAACCCTAAAAAATGCTAAGAAACCTTATATTTATTTTGAAAGGCCTATCGATTGATGTGCCACACGGGGGGTCACAATGAAATTTTTTTTTTTGACTTTGTTTTATGTATGGAGTGCACCCTAAAAAAATTTTTTTTTGTCATTTTAATTACAAAACTATGTAGCGGCTAACAAAATACACCTTTCCTCAAAATTTTATTCAAATACACCTTATAGTTTTCCAGTAAAATGCCTGTGACATACGGACAGACGGACAGACGGACAGACGGACAGACGGACAGACGGACAGACGGACAGACGGACATGACGAAACTATAAGGGTTCCGTTTTTGCCATTTTGGCTACGGAACCCTAAAAATTGACTTTCTGGATGGACGTAGGCTTTATTTTATCCCGGGGGATGCCTGCGTTCTTTGCAACACACGCGCGGGCGGAGACGTTCTCAAATTGCACATGCGAGTAAATTGCGATATCGTCGACCGATATTGTGTTCATACCTATCTTCGTGTTCGCGCGTGAGAGTTAAGCTGCGTCCGCTGCGCCAATGTTTTTGATGTTTTTAAACATCTAGCATGTTATCCGTCAGTTTCGGCAAACAAATAGGGTACCGTAAAACCACACAAAGATAGTCCAGGTCACCCAACTATGTTCCAAATTAATTGACATATTACTTGCTCAGGTGGGACTGCTTTCATGGGTGAACTTAAAGACAGGCAATATAGTAACACAAATTTAAATAAAAACCTATAAAATCACAAATACAAAATCGGCATTGATAGAAACGAATGAGTTTATTATTGGACCATAGTTGGGGTAGTGGACTATAGTTGTGTGGTTTTACGGTATTGATTTGATTGGCAAAACATTTTTGACGTTTAAAAACCACGAAAACATGGCGCAGCGGACGCGGCTTTAGCTGCGCCTGCCATTATTTGAAAAGTCACAAACGACTATTTGCTCAATGGTCCCGCTTCATCAGCTGAGTTTTTGCTATATTTTCATGACGGTCTTGCCAGCACTACATCCATCATACAAAGTTTGATTCCATCAGGCCTTCTTGACAGCTAGAGGTGCCATTTATATACACAATCATGGCTCAATCATGTTTGTGAAATAAAAATACGGTTGATCGGTAGGTATAATGGTGTAATTCATATGTACATGTAGTCTAACATAAAAATGCGTAACTATAACTAATTTACAATAAAAAAATGTTATACTTAATATTACTAAACATTTAAGTAGGTTTTAATTCTTTGAATGCTATCGGTTGAAAATACTTCTCCTTGACTCTTTCTTGTTGCGACCGCGGGCGAAGGGCGACTCGGAGTTCGTGGCGAAAAAGTAAAGGCCAGAAGCGCTGGATACAGAAATAACATTATTTCGAAATATCAAAATAGGTACCGTAAAACCACACGACTATAGTCCACTACCCCACCCCAACTATGGTCCAATAATAAACTCATTCGTTTCTATCAATGCCGATTTTGTATTTGTGATTTTATAGGTTTTTATTTAAATTTGTGTTACTATATTGCCTGTCTTTAAGTTCACCCATGAAAGCAGTCCCACCTGAGCAAGTAATATGTCAATTAATTTGGACCATAGTTGGGTGACCTGGACTATCTTTGTGTGGTTTTACGGTACTGTATCGTCAATATTAAATGTACTCTCCCTTCATGCCCCAAAGCCGTAGGACACCCGAGGGTTGAATGCGTAACTTTTCGAACGAACGTTAGGACAACTCAACTGTCACTTTCGTGAGGGGTAATCACGTAACGTTTCGAACGCGCGTTAGGACAGTTTAACTGTAATTTTTCCTTGTAAAATTTGACATTAAAATCTATCTAACGTACGTTCAAAACGTTACGCAATCGCCTATGCGATGAACTATTTGACAGACGAATCACACTGCGGCTTGCGGTGGAAAACAGTTAACTTGACAGTGTCAAGTTTATACTATTGACCGCCACCGCAGGCCGCGCCAGTGTGTGAGCGGCTTACGGCCTGAAACACACTGGCGTGGCCCGCGGTGGCGGTCAAAAGTAAATTTGACAGCTAATGACAAATTTACTATTCAATCGCCGCGGCCAGGCCGCGCCAATCTGTGAGAGGCTTACATTGCGATACAAATGACGTCTCGTGGATAATGATGATTAGTCCGAGACGTCATGGAGGATAGTATTTAGCTTGACATGAGAACAGTACACTTACTTGAGCGACATCCATTCTCCATAAATCATTTCATCGTCAGACGACACCTGGTTGCACCAGCCGATCATGTACGTGATCCAAGAGTAGCATTTGGTCCCGTAAAACCCGACGGCAGTTGTTATCGACTCTGCATAGTACGCTGGCGCCCTGGCGTGGTCGCAACCCGACTTAGCTGAAACCAACGTTGCAAATATTATTGTCAAAGGTGAGGGTTGAGATTATTTAATATGGCCGACTTTTTATAAACCTGTCATTGGAATATTTTGTCTTAGACTGAGGTAGTGTCGCTGTAAATCGCATAATATATGGCAATAATGTACATACGTCATGTATAAATAGTAGGGATTCGTCGATCTATGAACTCAAAAGAAAAACGGCCGTTTTAACTTTGGACGCATAGATTGACCAGCAACATAAAAAGTAGTTTGATGTATTCACAAGATACTTAAATACAAAGCACAATGCGTAGTGGCCTCCTTTTTTAAATATCTATCGTTAAATTTAAATAATCACAATTATTTACCAGTGGCGCTAGTGAGCACGTTAATGCCCTTTTAATATAAAGCTTGTAAAAACATGCTGATTGTAACATGATCGAATTGCAAGTGACAAGGTATATTTTCATGACAGCCTTGGATAGGTAGGTATTTAGCACCTGAAAATTAGTGTTTAGCAACGTTATGTAGGCTCGTGGCTTTGCTGGGCCGAAACATGAGGCTTTCGTTATTACCTGGCCAGGAAGAGGAATTACCCGCATGCGTAGCGATCATTTTTATGGCCAGGTCAGGACGTAAACACGTTAGAGGAAGGAAAACGTTGAGAGTAAGAATAGTGGGGGAATTTCGTACCGAGGTAGATATATGTTTTACAACGGTGTCGAGGAAGCGCAAGCCGCGCAAGAGTCAGTGTGGTACTGCAGAACTGGTTGGTTCCGGTCTGCGGGTTACCACACCGAGCAAGGCACTATATGTATCACGCCTGCATTACACCGCCACGGCTGATGATGTAGTGGAGTAGGTTCATCAGAAGACCGGCTTCTCGCTGAGGGTGTTCCAGCTGCGTTCTGCGTGCCGCGGCCGCTGCAGGAGACCATCGCATGTGCTGACTTCTGGCCGAAGGGTGTCGTGTTTCGACAGTTCCGGGGCAATCTGCCGAATCCTACACCTGAAACGACGATGCAACGGGGCCACGCCGTTTCGTTGCCTAAATAGTATTATGTTTAGTTTCGTGACGCATTGGTTATTACTGTAATGTCATGTAAACGTAATGTCAATAAATAAATAAATATGTATATGTACCTAAATGTCATTTTTGTTTAGGAAAATGACAATTTAATTTTCCTAACGCTCGTTATAAAAGTACACCTCTGGTCGCCAAAGCATCTGCAATGAGTAAACGCTGAATAGACGGATATTTTTCTTGTCTCTTAAATTGTTTATATTAGAATTCCTTCAGAGCTATGCCTGAAGTTTCAAGCTTCCATACGCTATGGTGTGCGGTTACGCAACCAACAAGTATTCCAATTGAAGTCTCTATCAGACAGTCTGCCCTCCATCAATTCGATCAAATTAAGTAGGATAGGTTTAAGGAGAAAAAATGTAAGTATTCTATTGAAAGTAATACTGACTTTGTTCTTTGGAGGGCATGCAACCGGGCTGTGTGAGCCCTCCGTTGGGGAACCAGTCCGATGCACCACAGGTCTCAAGCTTGCCCTTCTCCAGGGCGTTGGTGTGCAAGCAGTCCACATACTTGGCGTCGCCGGAATCCACCTACCACACCATGTATAGTGTATACGTTTTTGATATATTCTTCTGCTGTTAATCCAGTACGAGTATTACACATAAACATACAAAATCCTGCTGCTCCTAAACTTCCATGTTCGGTTTGTCAATAAAATACTACTATTTTTAATTGTAAAAAATCTAGGATTTTATGATATTTGCACTTAAAAATTACGAGCTCTTTCATTCCTTATAGGACAGAAAATGGTACCAAAGGTATTTTTCCTCTTTTATTACCATAAATACCCATATAAGAACTTTGTTTGGCGGTAACAAAAAGAAAAGTTCAAAAATTTATGGAAATTTTGGGACACTTCTCCTATTGGGATGAAAAGAGCTCGTATTTCTGAGCATAAATAACTGATAAAAGTTACAGAAAAAGTCATAAAAAATAAAGTGGCATTTTTTATCGAAATGCGCTAGTAATAAAATATCTGTATAGCATTTTCGTAACGAATCTAAACAAACCATGATGTTACAGTATTTAATTTTTGACCGTCTGGTCGTATTTGCGAGTTTTCTGTCACATCGTTTTAACATGTGTCAGTGTCAATCAAATTTGGCTAAACGAAAAACTATTACAAAATATAATATACTGCACAACATTATTTTATTGCATAGAACCAAGTGTCGAAACCAAATGAGGAAGTCATATATGTTCGGTGTCTAATATTTCTTAAGACGAAGCCATTATAGTTACCAGTGGTAAGTTATTCTAATCTTTTGTAGTTTGCGTATTTTCAGTAGGTAGGTATATGTTTAGCTAATACCTAAGCAGTGTCTCTATAGCACATATCACTCAATTTGTGTTAAGTAGTCTTTTTTCGTTGAAGTTACTTATTTTAAAAAGGTAAGTACCTATCAAGTGATATTCAAATATTTTTCAAAAACTCAACCACTTTGTTCAAATATTATAGCCTATGTCACTCATACGATTATGAGGAATCCAACAATACCTCATATATCAAAATCCATCAAGCGTTTGGACTGTATAGCCTGTGAAGTAGGATTTTCTTGTCCACGTACAGTCAGCATCAAAAGTAACGACACAATCGAAGACGTCAAAAGCTCTTATTCCCTTGTAATAAAGACTTTTGACGTCTATGTTTGCGTAGGTAGCTACTTTTGATGCTGACTGTACATACATACGCTCGAAAAACATAACCCTCCTTCTGAGGCAGTCTGGTAAAAAGAAAAGTGGTAAGTGAAATTGCTTGGGCTCTATACGCTTTTGGCGAATAAGATTACCTGGTGTTGCAAAGTTGTGGTACAGTTAGAACGATTTGCTCTTAGACTTCGCGACTTGCAAAGACAAAATTTGTTGAAGAGATTTATATGTAAGTATGTATGTATTATACATCACCTTCTTCTTTTTATCCTCGGTGACAAACAGGGGCATGGCTGGGTCAAGGGCTGCGAAATACAATACGATTCAGACAATGCACTATATTAGCAATAACCGTTTTTATCGTGAGTGGTAATTTTAGAGCCTTTATATTGTTAAAATAGTTTAAGTATTCAAACTCTATGCTACTATGGAATTTAAATAGGACAATTTTGTTGTCCCTCGTTGTTGTCACAGTTTTTTCATGTCATACTTATTCTTTATCTTTTTTGTGCTTATGTTAGAAGCAAACGCAGTACGCCTCGCAAATTTGGAATCCGCAGTATCAGACATAATATATTGACCGAATCGAGCGTGTCCAAAAAAAGCTTGTTAATATCTCTGCTTTAAACTGAAAACTCCTTAAAATCATCTGAATACATGTATATCTATTATTTATATTTTAAACATTATAAATGGCAATGTGGACTGCTCTGATTTATTCTAATTCGTGGCTGTAAAAAAGTTAATGCGCTAACAAAAGACCTTGATATTGACATATTCAACAGTAATATTCCTGCCGTTAGGCGTAAACTGAAGAGGAGTTTTTTCATAGCTTTAAGTTAATCGTAACTGTGTTACTACCATTATAATGTTGGTATATATAGTTAAGTTAGATAAATAAATAACTTTCCACATTTTGTATACCCCAGTTAGGAAATCTCAGTAATGCAATGTAGTTACCTAATAGTGACACAAATGTTTACTTACTTTGATGCTATATCGGTGGGAACCTGTAATTGGCTTTTTGTATTCTATTTATAAAATCAATGTGTTTCTGTAGCTGTTGGTTCTCCAAATATAAATAAATAGTATAGGTAATGATCTATTAGCATTTAAACGAATTTACTTGTGCTTTGAGGAACACGTCTTACCAGATATCCTTTCCAATTTTCCACTGGTTAAAAAGTTCCCAATAAGCCCAGCTGTTTGTCCTCCAAGACTGAAGCCAATGACGTGGAACTTTCGCAGGTCAAAACCGTGTTTTGTGACCAATTCGTCTATTAGCTGGGCCGTACACTTGCCCACCAGCTCGGTGTTCCGCGCCGCTTGGAAGTAGCACGGCTCCCGCGCGATTGGGTTGTAATCCACGCTGATTACGTTGTAGTCGCAACATTCCATGTAAGCTGCGTTGGAGAATCGTGGTTAAATAATTTCATTTCGACAGAAATTTACCATTGAACGAAGCTAATCCTAAATATACATTTTTGCTTGTAACCGTTTTTTCTGCACGACACTTCATTTTTTATAAGACGAAGGAAGATATACGATGATAAATAATTCTGGTGTTCGTGAAGCCGAAATGATGAATTAATGTGAATTTCATTCAACTATTTAACACGTTCCAGTCGACGTCAATAGTACATTATTGCCGTGGCCGGGAAGGAGGCAATTGCAGATTGCAGGTCGAGTATTTGTTTAAACGGACGAGCTTGCGAGTGGCACAAGTTCCATAACTGTAAATATTTTTTGACATAGACTCCACATTTAATAGCCTTACATCAGACATGATAGAAAATAACTTGCGTCTCTTTTGGTGAAGCATAAGACGTATTTAGAATTAAGAGTAGTATTGCTGGTGACATTACATCGGACGATATATCACGGCATGACACTTCAATACATAACTGAGGTTCCTGATATGTACCTGGCCTTATTTCTGTGCTCGGAGAAAAGTCTTTGTGGCCAGTATACCCGTGGATGAGAATCTTGATGGGAGCGCCTGCGACCCACGGCGCCGAGGTGATGGAGTCGGAGTCCATGGCGAGCACTTGGTGGGGTTTGTCTACGTTTGCCCTACATAGAGAGAAACAAAACGGACATCTTCTAAGATAAATATTAGGATGACCTAAGGAACTAGATAAATGATTTAATTGAAACTTATAATGGTCTAATATTGAATTACATAATTATTTTAAAATCCCACCACACCCTTAATAAATTTTGAGTTTTCGACTTTCAATAACAATTCATTAAAACACCTAAAAAACACAGATTTTTTTGGTACCTCATAATAGTAAAACAAGTAGGCACGTGGGGCTGATGATAATATTTTGGTACTTATATGCTAAGTACTAGGAAATGTGTTTTATTCAATTAAATAAGATCAAAACACAGTAACTCACAAAGTATCAGGCTACAGTTATGCACAAAAATATAATTCAGAGGTGTGAGACCAACGACATTGTGTGTCAACCCAACAATATCCCTAATGTATTACTGTATCAATTCGGTACCTTGTGTATAACCAAAATGTTATATTTTCGTTCGGACATTCCATCGGAGGCGACACGCACCCTTGCTGCGCAGAGGCATAGCTGAAAACTATAATACATTATACATAGTTGGAACTAAAGATTTTTGATAGCAGTTAGGAACTACTAAACGACTAATTCAAGTACATTTTCCTTCAGAAAGCAGGCCATTCACGAATCGTCAAATTAGATTCGTAATTAATACGTACAGTTTTATCTGGCAGGAACTCTGCCACTCACCTTTTTGAATGACTAAATAACTGAAATATTGGACTGTAGTATAGATTAGCTACCCAATATTTTTTTTCTTAAAATTTTTAGTTACATTCGCGTTATTCCCTATTTGCTTTTTTTCTAGACGTTATTACGACCTAATTAATTTTATCACACGATTTAATTTCCATACGTTCTTTTCGCTACAAGAATCTTTGCCGGTGCATTTTTTTAACAATCCGTATCTTTCACACACATTATGCTTTACCTGCAGAATAAATGTCCAATAGTCTATTTTGTCAAACTTTTTCATTTCTACTCGTTATTTTCGCTAGCCGCAACTGTGCCCATGCATAAATCCTACTATATCTTCTATTCCTACTAATAATATAATATAAATATTATAAATGTGAATTTTTCCATCTTTGTATGTTTGATTGTTTAGATGTTTAAAGTGTTACCCGATCACGCAAAAACGGCTGAAGGTACATCGCTGAAACTTGACACAGACTACTAGATAGTTAGGCGATAATAAGCACTTGATTTAAACCTCTTTAGATAACATTTTCTACTAACATAATTACGAGTAGTTTGAGCCTGACAACTTCAATATCAGTGAAACCTTTCAAGTTTCAATAAAAATTGTAATTTGTTTAAATTGATAAAGTAAATTATGGAATAAGATGATGGAACCAAATGAGGAAACCCCAGAGCCTTTGTCGGGTCCATGTACATTCTCTTTCTTGGAAAGAACACATGGAGGGCGTATATTAATACGAGCTGGTTATCGGCATCATTGGAAACGAACGAATAAAACTGATGGTTCTTCCGTATGGGTTTGTCAGAGAAAAGATTCGTGCAAGGCGTTTGGAGTTTTAGATATTTAAGCGTGAAGGGAGCATTTTGCGTGATTTGAAACATTCCTGTGTGCCAGATTACTTGGCCTATTTTTTATCAGATTAAGTATTTACGCATGGGCACAGTTGCGGCTAGCGAAAATAACGAGTAGAAATGAAAAAGTGTGACAAAACAAAATAGACTATTGATGATTTATTCTACAGGTAAAGCATATGTATGTGAAAGATACGGATTGTTAAAAAAATGCACCGGCAAAGATGCGTGTAGCGAAAAAAACGTATGGAAATTAAATCGTGTGATAAAATTAACTACTGGTCGTAATAACGTCTAGAAAAAAAAGCAAATGGGGAATAACGCGAATGGTACTAAAAATTTTGGGGAAAAAAATATTGGGTGGCTAATCTACATATACAGTCAAGTATTGGTAGACACATAATTATCTACAAATTGAAAACTATTATTCAAACTTTTTAAGAAATCAAAAACATTCCTTCTTTGGTTATAGTATGGGTAAAAAATAGGCGAGCGACTGAGAAGCCATTTCTAGTTTAGTTTCTGACGGTCTCTGGTTCAAATCGAAGATGAGAATATGTTGGGCACCTTAGGACAGTTGTTTACAATTTGCGAATATGACCAATGTCATGCATGTGACCAAGGAACTAACTACATATTAAACAGGATGTCACCAAATGGGACTCTTCATTCTAGCTTCTGATTTCTGTCACGTTCAACATCAAAATAAAAAAAATAACACGATACCTACCTACTCCATTTTTGGCATGATTTCAATGATAATTGAATAGGCAGTTTGTGTCAGGCGAATGGTTCGCCGGAAGACGTTTGAGATAAGAGCCTACCTTCAATGACGTTTACGAGTCGGGTAAATGAGCAACTGTCAAAAAGATAACAGAAATGTTTACGAATATTATTTTATTCTAGGAGACGCGGAATTTTGCTCAAATGGAAAGTCAATTTATGAAGTTTTGCTACTTAAGTTTTTTAAAATATCACGCTGTTAGCCTGCGAATGCCAAATCACGTTTTGTATGGAATTCGAACCACCTTATAGTCGAGTACGGTATTTAGGCCGCTTGCCGAGTGGCATAGGTAAGGTACGAGAATTTAAGAGCTAATTGTGTAACTATTGTATACAATATTATTTCTACGAGTCAACTGAAATAATTAAACAAACTTGCTACTTATCTATTGAAAATCTAAGCCTTGCTGAAACGAAGACAGAGCAGCCCACCGGCTCAGCGTTCGTTGATGTCTTTTGTTCTATGTCCGCGGCGACGTTCTATTGGTCAAATTCATTATAGTTCAGTAAAGGCGCCACGTGATTGGTCAAATTTATTATTATAGTACCAAGTTTGGTGGACGAAGTCTTAATTCAAATATTAAAGTCGACGAGTAGGAAAAGTATTTTTTTTAACCACATTCTAGTTCACTCAAAACATCGTGAAGAAACACTTAAATGTTTTATGATCATCCGGCAAGGTAAGTAAGTGAAAAATAAGTATCGGTACCAAAACTCAACTACACACTCTGACCCAATTACTCGTGTGTTAGGCGTTAGAAAATTAACTTAATAACGTTTATTAAAATTATTATACTAGTAATTCACTTTTGGGAGGAAATATAATAGCACAAAAAAAGATATAATATATGTTGAACTTTAATGTTATTACAAAACAAGTAACATTATACAAATCTTTTAACCTCCTGGGATGTTCTATAGAAAGGACCAAAAATGTTCAATGGAATATAAATCCAATTTAAGGTGACAGAGTTTCATTTGTTTTGTATGATTTTAGAACAATTTGAATTCTTAATCCGTGTTGTTAGTCTCACCGAGACGATGAAAGCCGAGCCTTATGTAACAGTCTTTCATATGTGTAATTTAGGAGTTCCTATTGTCATCACCCGTGTATATCCTAATCTCCCTAGTTTAAAAAAAAAATAATGTATAAAAAATACAACGTATTAGCCCAATTCCAACAGTCCGGGAAGTATTTAACCTTTGATGACCGGTTAGCCTAGTGGGTAGTGACGCTGCCTACGAAGCTGAAGGTCCTGGGTTTGAATCCCGGTAAAGGCAAATACTTGTGTGATGAGCATGAATATTTCTTTCTGAGTTTTGGATGTTAAAATATCGTCGCCATGGTCTACTACGCATAACACAAGCCTTATTGAGCTGACTATGGGACTTGTTCTATTTGTGTAAGATTGTCCTTTAATAATTATTTTCATTTATTTATTTAATATATTTAAAGGTATAGGTATTATGTAAGTAGTAACAAAGTAATTTAATAACTTGATTTCCGCACAATTAAGAAAAAAATAGGAACTGGATATTATGAACAATACTTACTGATGCAGAATATAAAAACAGATATCGCACTGTCCATTATTAGAGAACTAGATTCGCCTATATAATTAAAATTTAATGTACTGAAACTGTCACCTATATAGAAACGCATGACACGCCTCGGTGGTTTGGAAGTCTCTCAGACCCGTTAACAGGGAATGGAAAAAAAGTTCAAGAACAGCAAACGTTTTAGAGCTGCCTTTATAAATTATCTTTTTACGCTACATTCATAAAGTTGCTGATCCTACTAAGAAGTAGGTACAGCGTGTACGTCAGTAAGAAATTACAAAACAAATTTATGTCATTCAACTAGTACAAAAGAGATACTATTTCCACAACGCAGGTTTCGTCAATACATCCAAACAGCAGAAATCTGCAACATAATATGCTTCTTCAATCATCTATGAGTACAAATCTTAAATCCACCACAGGTTTCGTCAACTATATTTAACACTAGCTTCTGCCCTCGACTTCGTCTGCGTGGACCCTGGACGTGGAAAAACTATCCTATATTATAATCTAGGTTATAAACTACCTTTGTGAAAAATTTCATCCAAATCGGTTGAGCCGTTTAAGCGTGGTTGAGTAACAAACATCCAAACATCTACACTTTCGCATTTATAACATTAGTAGGATTTATAATATTAGTAGGATTACCACCAGTTCACACCCCACTCCGATACTCACCCGAACCAAACGTGCCGAAAATACCGGCAGCATTACCACGTTGAATGGCCCGTGATATTCGTTGGGCCAGGTAAGAACCAGAACGAGGGTCGCAGCCCCTTCCTCTCAAGTGTCGCCCAACGCCTTGGACGAACTTCTTGGCCTCGGTACACCAAGGCCCAGTCTCAACAGCACCCGATACAAAATCATACACTGGTTCAATATTTTTGGCGTATTTATCGTGCGTACATTTAGCCGCATTTTCAGCCGCTGCAGCTGACTGCCGCCTCGTCCATACTATTGTTATGTACTCGTCCATGTTTGTTTGTTTGTTTATTTGTTTGTTTGTTTGTTTGTCCGTCTTTCACGGCAAAACGGGGAGACGAATTGACGTGATTTTTTAAGTGGAGATAGTTGAAGGGATGGAGAGTGACATAGGCTACTTTTTGTCTCATTCTAACCCCCCACTTCCCTAAAATGGGGGGTGAAAGTTTGTATGGCGCATTCCGCAATTTTCAAGGTAGAAAGCTAAAAAATGGTATGCGGAATATTTGTGACTAACAAAAAAATCGTGCATCATTTTTTTTTGGAAATCTGTACCCAACCCCTTACGAGAGGGGGTAAAATTTTATATGGGACTTTTCGCAGTTTTCAAGCTAAAAATCGGTACACAGACTCTGTTACCAACGAAAAATACCCTTAATTTTCCCCCAGCCCCTAACTATGTAGTGTCAGTACGTAGAGTTGATATGTAGAGTCGATATGTAGAGTCAGTATCTAGAGTCGATATGTAGAGTCGATATGTAGAGTCGATATGTAGAGTCGATATGTAGAGTCGATCTGTAGAGTCGATATGTAGAGTCGATATGTAGTCGATATGTAGAGTCGATATGTAGAGTCTATGTAGAGTCAATATGTAGTCAATATGCAGAGTGGGTATGTAGAATTGGTATCTAGAGTCGATATGTAGAGTCGATATGTAGAGTCGATATGTAGAGTCGATATGTAGAGTTGATATGTAGAGTCGATATGTAGTCGATATGTAGAGTCAGTATCTAGAGTCGATATGTAGTCAATATGTAGAGTCGGTATGTAGAAATGGTATCTAGAGTCGATATGTAGAGTCGATATGTAGAGTCGATAATTATATAAAAGAAGAAACTGACTGGCTGACATAACCGCACAGCCCAAACCGTTGGATCTAGAGATTCCAAATTTGGCACATGGGTTCCTTATAAGTTCGGGTGCACTAAGAAATGATTTTTAAAAATTCACCCCCTAAGCGAATGAAATGGGGGTCTAAAGTTTGTTTGCTGGTCGCTGATTACGAAAACAACAACGATTAATCCAACGTGGCGGACGTGAAATACCATCTCCCCTGTTGGAGTGCGATGGGGTTGAAATGTCTAAATATGGGTGTCGATTTTATGGTTTTTTGGGAAGTTAATTACGAAAATGGCATCGATTTTGAAATTTAACATTGTGAACATGAAAATTCTTGAAAGTATTTGTGCCAAATTGCAATTCAATTGGAACATACAGGTCAAACTGAGATGCAACTTTTTGTAGGTAATCGGTTAAAATTACTTTTAGTACGCGGGCGAAGCCGCGGGCACAAGCTAGTATCAAATAATAAAATATCGACGTGGTTTTATGACAACAACTTAGTTCTAAGTTGGTAGTTACCCTGTCTACGAAGCCGGCGGTACCGGGTTTGAATCCCGGTGAGGGCATTTATTTGTGTGATGAGCATATTTTTTACCTGAGTCATGAATGTTTTATATGTATTTATGTAATTTATTTGGCTTGTAATGCTATGGTGCTTCTTATTGAGGTCCGCTTAATCATCACATCTACTTACACTGCCGTCGCTATACGTATTTGAAATAATAATTAAAAAAAAAAAAAAATTAAAAATTAAAATTATTTATTTCCGTAACTTAATTTAGGATAGGGGAGAGGGGGGCAGCCTGGTACATTTTTTACACTCATTAACGTATTCCAAAATACTACCCATAAAAACCAGTTTTAAGCCTCTACACAACAACGTATGTTATTAACCTATGTAATTAATGCATTTGCACATGCCCAAAGCTAAAGACAAAGGTACAATTTAGAATTTTGCAACTCGAGGAATAATGTTCAATACTGCCCCAAGCGTGGGTAGCTTTGAATTTACTTGGGGCAGATTTGAAATATGGGTTATAAGGCAACAATGTTGAGATATACGTGTTTTTTTAACCTGTACTTAGTACAGTTAATGACTAGGAATGGTCGTATTAACATTTTACTTGTATAATTTGCAGTTATAACTAAGAAGGGGTAGTTTTGTACAGAAATGTTTTTTGTAGTGTTCAAAGGTGCCTCAGGAGGGGTACCTTTGAAACGTATTGAAATCCTACTAAAGCTGCCCCCTTGAGGCAGTTATGCACACACTGTTGTTCAAAACTACCCCAACAATGTAGCAGGGGATAATAATTCTGTATTAATTATGTTTTGGCTGTTGTTAAATAAAAAAAACATAAAATGTTCTAATTATAATGTTTATTTTATCATATAAAATGACAGAAAAACAAACAATAGAATTCTCATAACTATTATACCAAACAAGACTAAACGTAATAAGTATACAACTAATTAACTCAGGTAAATGCATTATGAGCGTGTACTAAAATATCTAAGATTATTAGTTTACATACCTACATGTCAGTTTATATCGGGGCAGATATGAACATTTCCTATGGCCGGGGTAGTTTTGAACAGACTGCTAATCAAAACTGCCTCCTAATTTATTTTCAAAACTACCCCAACACCTATTTAAAAAAATAAACATTGATATCTTCCAAAACAATAGCAAATTCTGATTGTTTATTCTTTGTCACTAAAGCTTATAGATTGTATTATCGAATAAAATAAGTTTCACTTACCGTTTCCTTCAAATACAGCCTGAAAATCCTTACACATGGGGAGCAAAACCGCTAACGGATGACATCGAAATCAAAATATGTTACTGGTTCGTTCATGTCCTGTCAAACGTCAAATCTGTCAAGTGACAGTTGTGTGGGTCAGTGTTGCGAGCCTAAAAAATGGATTTGGACCATAATTGCACTAAAAATACGTCTTTGAACGCATTTGTTCTAAGCTGCCTCCAGTGATAGCTGCCCCCCTCTCCCCTACAGTATCTGTGCTGGTGCCTCTTTTTAAGTATAATATACTTGTGCTAAGAGAACACCGCTCTTCCACATGTTGTGACTTACAATTTGTTAGCTTAGGTGTGGCTATAACTTAAATATAAATTAAAAAGTAAACATTTCGTATTATGTGTGTGTGTGTATGTATGTGAGTGTGCGTGCGCGCTCGCGCGCGCGCGGGTGTGTGTGTGTATATGTGTGTGTGTGTGTGTGTGTGTGTGTGTGTGTGTGTGTGTGTGTGTGTGTGTGTGTGTGTGTGTGTGTGTGTGTGTGTGTGTGGTGTGTGTGTGCAGGTGTGTGTTACATTCAACATACTGGTTTTTGAATTAAATTTTCAATATCAGAATAGCTTTTAGTTTTTAACCATTTTAATAACTTAGCTTTACACTCGTGTGTGGTGGAGGAATACATATCTATGTGCTTATTTATAAGATTATACAGGTTGGCTGATTGGGCTGCTTGTTGTCTCCTTGCAAATGCAGATTTCACTGTGGGAGTGTGGATAACTTTGGTCTTTTTTCTACGTGTACTTCTAATGTATGTTAGGAAGAATTTATACAACTACCCAACAAAAACCGATAGACCCAAGGTTACCAGAAGTGCAGGGAAGTTCAAAACTACTTTTTACAGGCTAGTAAAAGCGAAAAAGTCGTTCTTGGGAAATTGTATAAAATTATACAATAAAACACATTACCGAACTTACTGACTCTAAATTCAAATCTGTCGTAAAACAGACACTTATTTCAAAAGCATATTATAAGATAAACGCTGGATAGGGATATTTGGAAGCGATAAAATCCTGCACTAGAAATCTATCGCAAAATAAATAGGCTGTCTAATGTAACAATGTAATTTAAAAAAATTACAATACTCTGATACTGAAATGATATATTGTATACTGTTTTGAAAAAATGACACCTCGCCGAGTATTTTACGCTGGTACTCCTCGAGGCAGAAGTTTTATTTCCGAACCGGTGGTAGTTTATCAACATTCGTAGGTGCATGTAATATGCCTAAATTGAAAAATAAATCACTTTGACTTTGACTTTACCGCTTTTATTGAATACTAGCTGACCCCGCGAACTTCGTACCGCCACACTAGAAATGTCGCGCTGCTATAGGACTTTATAGCTACCAACGTAGATGCGGCAACCCATAGGCTCCTAAGCGCTGCAACAATCACCTGGCATAGATGCTGTTGCTGTGCCCAACGATGATGAGGAACAAAGAAAAGATATTAATTAGATGCTTGTTTTTCAGTAGGTTCACGGATGTGTCTATGGCTTTTATAATTCTATTTGATGACTGTTAAAAAAAAAAATAGTAACACCAAGCACCATGAAAATAATACACCTGAACAATTTTACTAATGACATAAGTAAATATTCGTGCGAGTTACTTACGTTATTATAGTCTATAATAAAATTGTTCAGGTGCTTTAGTATTTGCCCGGCTATCGCAGAGCCGAAAGGAAGGGATATGATTTTAGCAATCAGGCCCCGTAGCATGGTTGGCCTTGTCACGCGATAGGTGACAGGATAGAGCGTGCGTCACTGGCTGACACCGTTCGATAGAACGAGACGATGCACTTATCTTGTCACTTGTCGCGTGATAAGGCCAACCATGCTACGGCTCCTGTTTGTATTTACGTGTGTTCTACCGTAGCGTTTAAGATACTGAACCGATTTCGATGATTGAGGTGTCAATCGATTCGAAATTATGCTTCGGGTGACAGGCTACAATACAAATCAAATACTCTTTATGGCACGCCTCACACAAACAAAGCAGTTACAGAGAGAAACAATACAATAACATGTATGGTTGCTCTCTGTAACTGCTTTATGTAGAGGTAGACAACAGGCGGTCTCATGTCTTTTTGTATGAATATTTTTTCTGTTTTCCGTAGTCGGGTAAAAGTTTTTTGAACTTCTTATGCTTGTTTATGAATTTGTTTATGAATTCTTTGATGCTTCTTATATTTATGTATTGAAGCGAATACGTTTCATGTAAGAAAATACGTACCTATAAATTATTACTTATGTTATCGCTTTCTGTTCAACGTTGTAAAGGCCTGCAGTCGATATCGAAGACATACACACATTGTTTTACCTCATTACGATGGAATACAGTGCAAAAATGTAAGTAAACATATCTGTGACGTCAATAGTACTAGGTATCGAAAACCATCGGGTAACCCAAAAGAGGTAAATTAATAAATTTAATTATACGCGATTAAGTCCCGTTTAGTAAAAATATAAAATGTCAAAATCATGAAAGTTTCAATCGATATATAAACGTTATTGTTTTATTAAATCAATAGTCATCATCAGATGTTTTGGGGAGTTGTTTAAAACTGTATTAAATTTGTTAGTGTTGGGTTGGACTTGAGAAAGTATAAAAATAGCATAATTAAAAAAAAACTGTTTTCTAATACACTCTATAGACTTGGCTGTACTCAAATATGTAAATGTTGCCAAATTAACGCAAGAACAAGCTCGTATTAGCTTATCTCCATGGCGTGTGTTTTGGCATTTACAGCGGTTTCTGTTATAATGACAGTAGCAAATTATCGTAGATAGTGGAGCTAGTTCCAAAATGCTTACTTACCTATTCAGAAACTGATAACTGGATTTGATATGCATAGTATTATGTTCCGTAAACAAGTTGAACTAGGTATTTCCTTCAAATATTAAAAAATTATACTCTATAAACTAAGTATAAATCAACATTTATACGAGGTATATAATTTAGCATGCATAAGAACACAGTTTATTAATAATATAGATTAAGCCTAGTCGAATAACCCCCCGCGAGCTGTACTGGGTGCAAAGGTGTCCATCAAACTTGCCTCGTTACCACGTTGGGTGGCAATAGACAATCACTGCACTAAGTACGAATCCGCGCGAGCCTCGGATGCTCTGTTATTCGGCGCCCCACTTCCATTTTGAAGGCTAAAGCCTCAGACACCCATCACCCTGACGTCTCAAAAGCTATAGAGGTACAAAATAATATTTATTTTGAAGGACTGATTTCTTATCCCTTTTTCTAGCCACAGCACCCGCTGTCTACACCGTTCGGCATGAGGTGCGGTGCGAGGCGGCAAAGGTGCAGACGCACGTGGCACAAGATGCATGTCCAAGAGGCATTTCCCCCTCTAACACGGCACCAAAGTTAGCCGTCTGGCTTTTTTGCCAAGTGTGCGACTTACGAATAATAGGTAGGTACCTACTTACGAACATATTGATGTTTGACTATTTTATCATGATTTTCATAATACTCGATCTTTGTTTCAAAAATAATCATCGAGTTTCAACACGAGTCGTGTATTTATAAATAGTATTCTGACAGTTACAGCTTGGGTAGGTAGAGTAATGTACGTATGGAAAAAAACCAGTTGAATATAAAATTGTTGTACTAGTTACGGGCCGGGAGGGAAACAATAGTACATTGTTGAAGAGGCTAGAAAGTAAGCAATAGATGGACGAGTTAGTTCGAGGGCCGACGCGTAGCGGAGGCCCTCGAAAGTACGAGTCCAGCTATTGCACTTTCGGCCGAGGCTTAACACAGTGCTTTTCACGCCTACTGCGAGGAAATTGCAAATAATTATAATTTTAAATCGAAATTAAGTATCTAATTGAAGATCATAATACTAAACAGGCTCGCTTGCCTCGCGCCCCAGCGGAGGGAGGAGCTGCACAGGCAGCGCACGCCGGCACGACCGCGCGCGGTGCCCTGTGATTGGTCGATCGCTGTTCAAACTGTCCAACAATAACATTGTTGGACAGTTTGAAGTCATAGATGGCCTGTTCGTGCGACGTCCAACTTTGAAGCCTGAATTCTGACCATCTTTTGCCACATTTCCGAGCAGTGGCGTGAAAAAATATTTGCATTTCTCACTCAAGCTACCTACAACTGGTGTTGCAAACGTCTATAGGTACGGTTGCTACAGCGACAGGTTACCACTTACCACCAAGATGACCATAAACTTATAAAAGAACATCGTTACGGTACAAACAAAAATATACATAGTTATATTGTAAGTATCATCCTCATGTAGTTTCTAGAATAATGACAACGTAAGACTATTTCCAAGCAGAATTAAACTAAAGAGGGACGATTCATATTTCACGTCACACCCATATAGTGGCAATTACCGCCCGCTATGCGTGCGGAAAGTCCCAGTTCCTGGCTAGGGGAGATGTAAAATTTTGTACTTAGAACGGGCGGTACTATAAACACAACCTCAGATATCATGTTTATTGCCTTTGCCTTCGGCTCGGACGTCAAATACCTGTGATCTGAGACATTATTTGTTTTACAGCTCTAGGTATAACGTACCTATACTCATATTTACTATTATAATCATATCTATCTGTCATTCTGACGATTCTGACGTTTAATTGAGGCTGTATCTGGAGTTATCTACACTTATAATAGTTATAATAAATCTTGTCACGAAGGATCTCAGCGCCCCATGAATGGAAAAAACATGAAACATTTTATAGGTACATTATTATTCAAGCTTCCGCTTAGGATAGTTTTCATCTGACTGCGACGGTTAATACATTTTCCGAAATATTAGACCTCATTAAATTTCAGCTGTCAGTGATGTCAAAATGGCGGGATTTCCATAACTATCCAACATTAATAATTTCGATCCGGTGTAAGTACAATAGACCTTCACGAAACGCATACCAAATGATAAAGCATAAAAAAAATCGATTCTGATATGGAGACGTAAGTGCATTCAGGCGTAATTTCAGTAAATGTATCAACAAATTTCAAGAAAATAACACATGTTTGATGATGGCGAGTTCTCTGTGTTTTTTTAATGGCATCGCGATCGTCTTGACGCATTCAGCCAAAAAGTCTGTTTGAGTTTCTACAAGATTACACACTGAGTATTTGTCACGATACTGGTTTGTCAGTATTTACATTTATCAGCAATAAATAGTATTGAAGCAGTATTAAACGGGCCTTTTATAAACATTAAATATTAATCGCGTCAGTATTAAGGCGGTATTACACCTTCATACTTCGCGGCTTTAAGTTGAAATTTAGCCGATTTTCCTACATAGAAATTGGCCAACATGTAGGAAAATATTTTTATCCTTATATTGGTGCTCATGCCCTGTGTACATTTTTTAAATCCAATATACTAATATTATTGTTTCCTCAAAATAATATATCTCTATGCAAATAAATAATGGTTCGTGTCAAAAAGGCAGCCGCCATTATCGTGACGTCATAAGAGCAGAAACCACAGACTCTGACTACTAAGAAGATCATGGACCTAAGATACTCGGGACAAGCTATGGTAATAATAATACCACGTCTGAGCGAGATGGTAGCATACAAATCTTGATAAGTGTGACAGAAAAGGAAATACCATTCGTTGTCCTTATCATAGTTCCACTTTTTTCTGTTTGCCACAACTGATTTAGTATGAACTTATGTTATGACTTATGACCAATAAATCACTACCCACCCAAATTAAGTAGGTAGGTTGTTTATGGTAAGGGATCAGCCATTTTAAGACCAGTTCTTAATTTAGCTGCATAAAGGCCTTTCCGTCCCTCATTGTGGCATCACGTATAGCCTGTCCCGAGTATCTTAGGTCCATGTAAGAAGATACTACGTGCAGAAACATAGAAACGTCAAATATTGTTTACAACGAAAACTTGTTTTTGCATTGACTATACTGATGTTACTCGCAAGACAAAAATGGCGGTCGGCGTTTTCGGTCACGTGACATACAAATAATAAAACTACGATTTTAATTTTCAAATTAAAAATAAATCTTATGTTTTTATAACAAAGTAGTGTTATATTCGTTTTTCTTATGGCTAAAACTATATAAAATATACTTTGATAATTTAATTTATTGATTTTTAAGTTTGAGCCGATCGCTGAATTATTGGGGATGGGTGGATGGCTGAATTTTACAGACAATATTGCAATACTGTGGATACGTCAGTTTTTGCGATACACAATATTGTTGTATAATTAGGTACCTATAAGTTACCGGACCATCTAAATATAATGTTTCAGACTGTACGACTTGCCAAATAAATTTTTATTCTATGTTGAATTCTCATGAAGTTGAATTCTCATGTACTTTTATATTTTTGCTAAATGTTGAATTGTAGGAATAACAAGGTTGCGAAAAAAAACATACATGTAATTATTTTAATAAGTGATTCTGTCCTTACAGTTCTGTAATAAAATAATAATTTCTTACAAAATATTTGTGTTGATGTTCTTATTTTATCACAAGCAACAAACCATCTTTTAAAATAAAACAAAGTTATTCCAAAGCTACATAATTTAGTGACTAATTCACCCAAAGACAGTCCTTTCAGACCATAAAGTTGAATTCTCAAAATGTTGAATTTCCCAGAATGTTGAATCTCATAATGTTGAAATTGCAGCATGTTGAATCATAAAATGTTGGATTTGTAGAAAGTTGAATTTGCAACAGGTTGAACTCTCAAAATGTTGAATTTGCACAAGGTTGAATTTTCAAAAAGTTGATATAAGTGGATATGTCAAAACTACAAAAAACTTACAGCCTTACTCAAGGATTCATAGCCATTCGCACTCTTAGGTCCAGTTCCTGTTTAATGTAGGTACTCCTATACTTAACTTTTAAGTAACATAACTAAACTTTTAACTATATGTCCAAGAGAAGTAATACGTTTATGCAAAACAAGTCGCAGGTACAGTTAATCTTTGGATAAGAAGATAAAGAAAACAAATACCTTATTAGGGTTATTTTTTATTGTTCACATTAACATAAATCAGTCAGTTGTCGTAAACAAATAGGCATTTGGCACTTTGTTCGCTAACAGTATGGCTCGATACAATTTTAAATAGATGTTGCATATGGTCAAATTACTAAATATTATTGACACTTTAATGATCTTTCACTGAAGATAAAATGAATAAAATTGCAGGACAGCATAATATTTTCGCTATCGGTTCTTGTATACCTACCCAAAAAAAAAAGAAAGTTATAATGATTATAGCCGCTTCAGGCAATATCCTTATGTTGGTTTAATTACATATGTTATTGTTGTCTGCAATTCTACTCATAAATTAAAGAACATATTTTTATGATAATCTCAAATCTATTAAAACAAGACGGAAACTTAACTTCATTTCCTATATACAAAGTGACTTCCTATTCTATATGTACATTCACAATATTCAATACATTCATCAAAATCGTAAGAAGTTTATTACACAACACGATCAACAAGATATGGCAAGAGGATTGAATCTAGAGAGATCTTGATACAAGATCGCAACAAATATTTGTACAAAACTTAAAATTATTCCAGTCTATTTACAAGATGTCGTTAATGATTTATGCATTACACGTATTCTTCCGACGGCTTGGGCGTGCCGTTCGGAAGTCTTAAAGAGGAAGATATTCGACCGTTCACGGAGTCTGGCAATTCAGCTATGTCCTTAAACACGCCAATCATACTTTCGAAATTAGGACCCCAGTTGAGCAGGTAGTCCCAGCCTAAGGTGGCAGGGGCAGGCGAACCGTTTGCCTGTCGGTACAGCGCGGACCCCACATGCGGCGCGAGGTCGTCGTCCGACGCCACCAAAGTACTTAGAGATCCCCGAAATGACGAATCAAAACTTTCATAAGGAGGTGGTAAAATTGGCTTCTTCGAATTACTGCCGCTGCTCACGTTTGGCCTTCTTACATCCTCTTGCTTGTCAGCATTTATACTATTATTATCGTACTCTACTTCTGAACATGTAAAGCTATCATTACCACTTTCATCGTCAGAGCCGGTGGAACTTCTGTTGTCGACAGGTGGCGAATGATGCCTGTGCGACATATGATGGCCGACGCCGCCACCACGAGGCGCTTCGCTAGAACTCGAAACTGCGTCTAAGGTCGACACTAGACTCGAAGTTCTCTGTCGTGCGTTCATCCTTTCTATTTCTTCTGCGGTTAGACCGACCCCACCAGAGCCCACTGAAACTACTTTTGGAACTTGAGGTGGAGCACTGGGCGTTTTTCTCCCAGCAGATGAACTCTGACCGCTTAGTTGAGACATGACGGGACTGTTTAAGCTGCGTTCGCTATTGCTGTGCAGAGCATCTTTACCAACACCTCCTGAACTTGATGTAGTTGCTAGCAACGCACTTTGTAATGGTTTTCCTGAGATATCGTGGAGGGTTAATATCCTTGGCTGTTGGCTTAGTTCGCTACTGGGAGATAGACGGGCTAGCGGTGTAGTTTGGTGCTGTCTTGGCTGTGAAGGAGGCTGAGATGGTTGTGGTAAGACTCTCGGTGGATAACCGGCATGATGCGGTGAATGCCTGTGTTGAGGTGTTTGGTGCTTGTGATGGTAACCAGCTATGGGAGGCGGTGTTGCTTTATATTTGCGCATACCTGCTGCTTCTCTGAATCCTTTATAATGGTAAACGATGTCTATGTCTGACGGTGCTATAGAGCTGGCATTTTCAAGATCATAATGTTCTGGAATCTCAGAGTTCAAATCCATTCCGCTTGGATGGTCATGCGTATGATGAGAATTATTTGTCGACGGTGGTGGTGGTGGGTGATGATCTTCTCTAAGGGCAGGACTTTTGCCCACTACTTCTCGTTCTATAATATCAGGTCTTTGTGGCCTAGGTGGGTCTATATTCATTATTTCACGATCTTTATACTTTTTAGATAGCAATTCAGGGCCCACAATATGACCGACGTTTCGCATAATATCAGCATTATCAGACATATAGCTATTAAGACTTGTTTCGTTACTGTGAAGATTTCGATTCATCATATTGTCATTGGTACCAGCAATTAAGTTCGGGGCATTCAACATAGCAGGGCCACCGTTTTGTTTGGAATGCATTATACTTTTACCCGTTGGCATGTGACCCTTTTCTTTCTTTTGTTTTCGAAGACGAAATACAACAAACGATACTAAGATGGCAACAATCAAAATTATGAAGAAGACAATAACAAGCGTAATGCCAATACTGAGTGGGTCAGGATTTTGTGCTAAACCAACTCCAAAACTACTGTGGCATCCCGCTAAGATTTTTCCTTTACGAACTATTTCTTTAAATATCGTTCCGTTTCCTGTAAATGGTTGTATTTCGCTATTGATCGTAAAATTTGCTAAACAGCCTTCGAAATTGTTGTTGCTTGTTGCTGGCAAGAACTCCGTTTTCACTCCGCCAAATGAAATCACAGTCAAATACGGGTCCAGGAAATCATGCACACCGGCAGCATCTAGCTCTTCGCCTACATTTGCACCATCGACTATAAGGCGAATACTTCTTCCAAGAGAAAACAAGGTAACATTATGCCAGTTACCATCCGAAACGTCGACCTGTTCGACTTGTGTCATGTTGACAATAGTATTTTGTTTCGAGGTGTAGATAATCTTTCCTCCCATTAATTCAATCAAAGTGTAATACTTATCAGTTGCCGCGTAAAATAATACGCCTTCTTTGCGATATGTTCTAAAGAAGAATGTCAGGGTTTTAGCTGGATTTGTAGACTTTTCAGAAAGCCTGCCAAATCTTTTGTTCCAGGCTGTATCATCAACGTAGAATGATTCCAGTAACTGCATTCTTCGATGTTTTTCTGAGATTGTAAAGAAGACAAATCCATTACCACCGACAGATATTGGCTGGAATGCCGGACCGCAGTCAGGAGACAAAACGTTACCATCACATTTGCAGTAATTAGTTTTCCATCTGTCCAAACATTCACCGTTACCACACGCGTCCTTTTTGTAGCAGGCTCCCTTTTCTTCTCTACCACAATTTGGGTCTACTCCTCGTGATTTAATAGGGTTCGTTAAGTTCAATAAGCGACCGTTAATTGATATACTGTGGATGCATCCAATGAAGTCATCAGTGTGAATTTGGCCTGGCCGTTCCAAGACTGGATCAGCTTTGTGAAGACCACCGATGAGAAGAAGCTCGTTGTTGAAGTTTAGAGTTCTGAAATAAACACAGAGGTACATTATTTGTAAGTACTACTTATATCAAAGCAATGTAAAGACAACAATAGTCTTTATCAAGTTATACGCACCCTGCTTGGCCAGTTTCATCATTGTAGCATGAGTGGTCCCCGGGCTCGCATTCCATACAAACATCACCATGGTCTGTGCAAGAAGTGACACTCAATGATATAACGCGGCCGTTCCTTGTTGCGGTCAACTTGTACCATTCACTATCCGCAAAGTTTTTTCTTGCATTCGTAATAGCAACTGAGGCAATAGATGTTCTCGCGCCTCCAAAAGAAAATACAGGAGTTCCTCCCAGAAGCTCAATTGCAATAAAATCTGATCTTCCGCCTGTTTGTGCACCGTAGTTGTATAGTAAAAGTGCATCAGTCTTGGTTGTTGCAAAAATTATGGTGATATCGTTTGTAGAAGCATCCAAAGCCGGAAATTGCATGTAAGATAGTTCATTAAATCCGAAGGTAGAGCTCTCACAATGGGCGCCGTATCGGCCATTTGTGCAGCTGCACTTGTATCCCGGCTTCAGACTTATGCATATTCCACCATTGAGGCAAGGATTGGGTCTGCAGGAGTCGACCAGAGCTTCACATTGATTTCCACGATAACCAGGACGACACAAGCAGAAGAATGTTTTTCTGTCGGCACTTTCTTTGCATGACCCACCGTTTTTACAAGGATTTGTATTACATAAGTCGTTTCTTTCCAATTCACAGGTTTTTCCTTCCCGAAGGGCCGGGCATGTACAGACAAAGTCATGTCCTTGTTTCCGACACTGACCTCCAAAGCGGCAGGGGTTTGGTGAGCAAGGATCTTGACTTTTTTCGCATTTTTCGCCCATAAATCCTTCTGTACAATGACAAGTAAATTCATGCCGCACTAAGGGTGATGAAAGGATCAGTGCGGCGCTTTCAGTTATTTTAGTTTGGTCTAAAACTTTAATTGAATCCGAACAAAGCCCATTATTTTGGCATTTATGAAAAGAACACGGTATATAAGATACTATAATTTGACTTTTTAACAACTTTGACATGTCGTACTCTTTGGATTTTAAGTGTTTTTCCGTGAGTTCTCTTTTCCAGACTGAATTATTTCTCTTGGTAGCTATTGTCAGGTATAAGTTACCGTCGTCTTCATTAATGCTGTATAAGTAGACACTTTCTCCGTTTTTTAATCCTGTTTTGAGAGTTTCAAGTAAACTTCTATAATAATGTGTAAGGAAATGCGATGCCGTCATATTAACGATCCTCAGAGTTACAGACTGGTCTACCGTATTATTATCAAAAGAGAAGTATTCCACGCTTACGGACGAGATTACATCTCTGTGAATGCCATCATTACCGGAAACAGAAAATGAATATCCTTGTCCTGGTCGTACCGCATTTGTATGTAAATCGCATCCCTTTTTTACATACAACAATGAAAGTGTTAAGTCTGATGTCGAGTCTTTAATAATTTTACATTTGTAGTCACCAATAATATCTGGGTCATTTGGTTTAACGTCGGCTATTTTTCCGGATGGTACTTTATTGTTGAAGGCATAGACAAGGACATGCACCGACCTTGACGTCGGAGGGTTATCGTTGCGATCTAGTACTTTTATAGGTATTGTATAATTTGATGTCATAACTGGTGTGCCACTGTCTTCTATTTGTATTATTATTTCCAAATATGGGGTTAATTCTCTGTCGATTTTTTTTGTGGTCAGCAGAACTCCTGTATGTTTGTGTACTTTTACATAACTTTGATGTTTTCCTCCTATAATGGAATAAGAAAATGGAGCACCATTGGGTGGCAGATCCGGATCCTTGGCATTGAGTGTTGTTATGCTAGTATTTGGTGGTTCGTTCTCAAGCACAGCACCATTAAAGTTAGCGACATCAAATATGGGACCATTGTCATTAATATCGGTCAAAGTTATCGTAACAGTAGCTGTACCCGTTTGAGGTGGCGCGCCGGTATCTATAGCTCCAACATTTAAAGAATATGCGGGTAGTACCTCTCTGTCTAACTGTCGAGCAACTTCTATTTCACCAGATAGTGGATCTATTTTGAAATCTTGATTTATATTTCCTCCAATTATTGAAAAGCTGAATTGATTGTTCTGTGGACGGACATCTTTATCAAGGGCTTGAACTTGTATAACATGGTGTCCGATTTTAGCACCTTCAGAAATGACTGCCTCATAATTATGACGTAAGAACTCGGGTGGATCGTTACCATCTTGTATTGAGATTATGACTTGTGCTTCGTCAGTATCATTTCCATGTATTCCACCTGAATTTTTGGCTAACACTGTCAACACCACTCTATTTTGGGTTTCTCTATCTAAGTAACGAGCGACTCTTATAACACCAGTTTGGGAGTTGATACTGAAGCCTTTATCGTTACTGGATCCGACAAATAGGTAGTAAATAATACCATCGTCACCGCTATCTTGATCAGTTGCCTGTATAACGCCAACATTAGTTCCAACCTCAGCCGATTCTGATACGTCAAAGTGAAATACAGGCTGCATAAATTTCGGGTAAAATTCGTTTACGCCAGTAATTTGAACCGATACTTCGGTCATACTCTTCATGGTGGTGTACGGATTCGCAGCCATTATTTCCAATTTGTACATGGATTTTTCTTCGAAGTCAAATATTTCCTTTGAAAATATCTCACCAGTATTCGCGTCAATACGGAATAGGAATTTCATTTCATTATTTGTGATGGAGTATTGAATAATTGAGTTCTTTGGTGAATCAATATCTACAGCTCTGACTGTGAAAATAAAACAATTGACTGGTGAATTCTCCGGTAAAAAGGCGTTGTAATGAGTTTGGTTGAAGACAGGAGCATTGTCATTTATGTCAGTTAAAATAATCGTCAATGTAGCGGTTGTCTCTTTTGGTTTAAAGCCTAAATCACTTGCGGTTATATTCAAACGATATTCTTGAATTGTATCATAATCTAATGGCCGTAGGATGCTAATTGTGCCTGATATTGGATCGACTGTGAAATATTTTCCAACGTTGCCAGATGAGATGGCATAACGGACTATTCCATTTGGACCTTCATCGTCATCACTAGCCTTTACTGTTAATATTGATGATCCAGTTGGTTCATTTTCTGGCACAATAACTTGATAGCTCAGTGCTGTGAATTTTGGAGCAAACATATTTTCACCAGTCACGACAAAAGAAAGATAGGTTTCATCGGCCTGCGGGGGAACTCCCCGATCAACCGTCTTTATTTTGAGTTCATAATATTGACCAAGGTCATAAAATTGTTTCGTCACAATTATCCAACCGTCCTTTTTGTCGATGGTGAAATAGGTAGACCCGTTGCCCCCAGAAACATAATATTCCACTTGCGCATTAATACCGAAGTCTAAGTTATCTTCTGCGGTCAGTTTAACAATATTTTCTCCTATAGTGGCATCTTTCGGTACCGGTACTAATTTCTCATGGTCTTGGAATTTTGGCGAGTTATTATTAGCATCCACAACGTTAATCGTAACCAGGCATTCTGATGACATTGGCGGTTTACCATTATCTGTGGCGATGACTATAACTGAGTAAGTATTTTCAGGTGACGAATTAATCGATGTTCTTTTATATTTCAGGACATATTTGCTCAGTATTTCACCTGTAGCAGGATCAATGGTAAATATATCAGATGGTTGCTGTAATGCATAAGATATAATAGAATTGGGACCTTGTTTATCTCTGTCGTTTGCAATTACTTGTCCTACAAAACTGTTCTTCTCTTGCAGTTCTGGGAAGTTGAAACTGTAGTAAGAATACTCAAATTCTGGAGCATTATCATTTTGATCTTGTATCGTTATTGTCAAAGGTGTTTCTGATCTCCATGCTCCGTCAATTGCGGCCACTTTCAGTATATATTCATCTTGTAGTTCCCTGTCCAAAGATCCTACAACGGTCACATTTCCACTGACTGGATCGATAACAAACTTGCTACCCGGGTTTTCCACAAAACTGTATGTTGCATTAGCATTTGGTCCCGAGTCTAAATCAGAACTAGTCACTTTGATAACGAAAGATCCGATTTCGGCATTTTCTGTGACATTGACGCTAAAGAGCCTTGTAAATCGAGGTGGATTATCATTTTTGTCCAAAACTGTTACGACAACTGTTGAACATCCAACTAACTGCGGTGTTCCATGATCATATGCTTCTACAAAAAGTTCGTAAAACGGAGTTGTTTCTCTATCTAGAGCCATATTAGTGTATATTTCCCCACTTTCAGCATCAATTTCAAATGTTTCTTCATAATCATTAACTAGTCTGTAACTTATTCTTCCATTTTCATTTGAATCATCGTCATGAGCTTCTATTTTGATGACGAGTTGGGAAGGTGATTCTTCTTCTAAAACAGTAGCATTGTAAAGTGCTTGTTCAATGACGGGTGCATTGTCATTTGCATCAGTTACCTTGATTTCGATTTCTATAAAGGACTTTAGAGGTGGGTTATCTGAGTCTCTAACTTCGAACCAAACCTCATATAAAGGCATCGTCTCATAATCAAGACCTTTTCCTGTTACAAAAACCTCTCCACTCATTGGCTCTACTCTCAAGGCATCGCCCACATTTCCTCCAGCTATAGCATACTGTAATAAACCTGTTGGTCCTGTTTTTGGTGAAGATGCTGATAGCCTTGTTACTAAAACACCCTCCGGTGTATCTTCAGAAAAAGTAAAAGTTAATTTATTCGTAACAGCAAATTTTGGGAAATTTCTAACTGATTTGGGTATAAGTTTTAATTCAGCTGTGCTTTGTCTAGGAGTTGAACCGGAATCAGTAGCGACTATTATTAAATTAAAGGTGGAACCACTTTTACCTCGATATTTCATAAGATTTTCTTCGGCTTTTATAACGCCGGTTTCCTTGTTGATGGTAAATAAATTTTGGTGTTCACCTTTTAAGTCATATTTAATTTTTTTGTTCAAGCCTATGTCGCTATCTGTTGCTTTAACACCAAAAATGAAATCTCCCGTGACAGTGCGATCTGATATGTATGTTTCATATTCTGGTTGAGAGAAGGTTGGCGTGTTATCATTTTCGTCCTCAATTACTATGGTTAGGTTGGCAGTAGCTGTGCGAGGATCAGTTGTAGATGAATCTTGTGCCATAATAATTAAATAATAGACATCCCATTCCTCTCTATCTAATGATGCATTAATCGAAATAACGCCTGTTCCAGCATTAATATGAAATCTTTCAGATTTGTCTCCTAGGAGGCTGTAACGAATCTTGGCGTTATTTCCAATATCTTTATCTGTTGCTTTTGGACTAAGAATAATTGTTCCTGATGGTAAATTCTCTTTCACTCTCGTTTTGTAACTTTGCCTTTCGAAAATGGGACTGTTGTCATTAACATCTTGAATAATAATTTTCACTGTACCAGATCCGGTTAGTGGAGGTGAACCTGAAAAAAAAACATAATTAATTCATTTCGTCTCATCATTCATTGGTACAGTAAGGGAAATGTATTTACGTACCACCGTAGAACCCTGTCTCAATTGACAGGCCGCCGTCACTCAAAGTCGAGTGATATGTCACCTTATTGCGATAGGGTTCTACGGTGGTATGTGAATACATTTCCCTTACTGTACATTGTATTTGTTGGTACTAAAAGTCAACACACAATGAAGAAGGAAATCAATACACAACAAAAACTAGATCCTTACCAGTATCCATAGCCACAAGTGCCAGGGTATATTCGTCTTGTACTTCTCGATCGAGAGTTCTCAACAAGGATATCTGTCCAGTAGACGCATTAATTTTGAAAAGTTCAGCTTCACCTTCTTTTATGAAATAACGTACTTGATTATTGAACGGCGGAGAGTCTGCGTCATAAGCATGAATGGTTATAACATAGCCGCCATTAGGAGGAAGTACATTTTCCATTACGTACGCTAAGTACGGTGAATCTAAGAACGTAGGTGGGTTATCGTTAATATCTTGAATTGAGATAGACAGCTCAGCCGTGTCAAATCTAATGTTGTCTTCCGCACAATCTTCGGCCCTTATAGTCAGAACGTAACGAGATTTCCTTTCGAAATTAAGGTTTTTAGCTACCCTTACAATTCCTGTATCTTCGCTTATACTAAAATCGCGGTTTTCATCTCCAGACGCTATAGAATATCTGACTCTTCCATTGGCATCTTCGTCAATATCAGTCGCCGAAACCTGCGAAGAATAAATAAACATTGAAGTATACACATTTCAAACCCTTATGGATATACATATGAGGTATCATTTTGGCTAAAACGTTAATAATAATAAAAGACTAGTTAATACCTGTAGAACACTTGCGCCGATGCTGGCATTTTCTGGTACGGATGCACTGTACTGTTTTGGGTCAAATACTGGACTGTTGTCATTTTCATCCAAAATTTTGATTTCGATCTGAGTTTTCGATATTTTCGGGGGGTCACCTCTATCTTTTGCTGTCACGGAGAGCGTATAACTTGATTTCAATTCTCTGTCAAGTTTTCCAGTAGCTCTAAGTATTCCATCAACGTTTCCTAATGAAAAATAGCCATTGACTTCTGGATCTGATGCCATAAAATATTCTACATATCCGTTTCTTCCTTCGTCTTTGTCCACAGCTTTTACTGTCGTGACGACCGTGTTAAGTGGAATATTCTCAGAAACAGTTATGACATTTGGTGAAGTAAATTCTGGAGCCACGTCATTGACATCTTTTAATTGTATTGTGACCTGAAAATTCAAAAAAATAAGTTATTATTCATATTGGAGTAAAGAAACTCGTAATTTTAATATGTATTACGCTATATAAATATTGAGGCAGAAGCCTTTTTTCGTAAGCAAAAAAACAAAAAAGATTATCAAATAAAGAACTTATGGAAATAAACGTATTTGAATTCTTAGTAGTGCCTAGGCACAGCTGCTAATTCTGTCTCATCATTGACATATTTTGCTCTATAACAATAGCGTACTTTAACAATATGACCTAATGAATGTAACTTTTTTACTTTTACGCGTAACTAGGTACGTCTTTAAAGCCAACTGCATACATTTTTCGTTTGCATGGAAATTATTCAATGAAAAAATACTTTGTCAGTTTTACATAATTTTCACAGAAAAACGGCTTGTTCACATAAACCACAGGGCCTTGTTAAGTTAGGGATAGTATTTCGGAGAGGTGATAGCTTGTTAGAGGAGAGCCACTAAAAATGACATACGTCCGCTAAAGCAAATACTGCCGGCTCGCGGCTACATTTGAACAGGCATGATCAAGAGTAAACTGAAGTATTTTTTACATCAAAGTTACACTATGCTGTGTATACAGTAAGATGTGGAGTAATACAATACAATACAATACAAATACTCTTTATTGCACACCTCACACAAACAAAGCAGTTACATAGAGAAACAATACAATAACATGTAGGTAGAGGTAGACAACAGGCGGTCTTATCGCTGAAGAGCGATCTCTTCCAGACAACCTAATAATAATGATGATATATAAATAATGATGATATGTAATATTAATGATGTGAGAACTGAGAAGTAATTTTTAACACTTGAAATCTGTTCCTATCATTTTCGTGGAGCCTGTATCATTGCTTTAATGCTTAAGAAAACTCTGACCGATCACGCAAAACGCAATAACATAGGAACTTAACAAACATTATATCGGGTGTCGGAATCATTGGATATCATAGAGCTCATTGAAAAAGGTTATGTGTTCGAAGACGCTAGTTGTTGTTAAGGCCTACGGTATATCTTGATGATAATACGCCACCAGTGAAAGATAGGAACCAACCACTAAAATTCTACCAGCCCTTAATATTATGAACCAGTCTTTATTCATTGTACCTGGACAGTAGACGACAGCTGGAGCTCGGATGGGCTGGCCGAGTCCTTCGCAGTGACGATGAGGTTGTACATAGGCAACGTTTCTCGATCGAGCAGCCTCGCGGTATACATAGTCCCGTTTGGTGATATGATGAAGTCCTGGGCGTCGTCGCCTGATGTGATGTTGTAGGTCAGCTTGCCGTTCACCCCTGAAAAATACGACACAAAGTGTTAATTTCATATATCTTTGAGATTTCGGAAGAAGACATTGTAAACGAACAATCCCTAGGACAGCTCTTGACAAATTTGATAGGTACGGTCGACGCCAAAAATACGTTTACACTATTCGCCTTATTGCAATGGAATAAGGTGCAAAAAAGTAAACGTATTTTTGGCGTCAACTGTACCAATAAAAAAATTAAATAAATTTTGTATGTCTAGCTGTGAGATATTTACAAACAAATTCGATAAAACCATCATTTATAAATATAATTTGCTTACCAACATAGGCGTTTATCAAAATACTTAACAACTTTTATCTAGGCGATACGAGTAGGTACTTACTCTGAATTTTTCACAGTCCGAAGCTTGAAAATATAAAACATAATTTGAGTTAGGTACCTACTACTTCATACAGTAAACAATACATTAAATTGTTTAAAAGTTACGTGTAACTTGGTATTTCCATGTGGCAGGGATGTCCTTAGATCACCGCTTTTTCCCTATTTATAAGTAACTAGCTTTCACCCGCGACTTCGTCTGCGTGGACGCGGGATAAAAACTATCTTATATTTTAATCCAGGCTATAAACTATCTTCGTGCAAAATTTTATCGAAATCGGTTCAGCTGTTTAAGTGTGATCGAGTAACAAACATCTAAACATCTAAACATCCAAACATCCAAATTTTCGCATTTATAATATTGGTAGGATGTAGCATGGACAGCATGGTTCAAAGGCTAGTAAGTCTTAGCCTTTGAACCATGCTTCCTTACTTGAGATATAACTCCACTTACCTGAATCTGAATCAGTAGCACTGATGGTAACAACCGATGATCCTATAGGGACGTCCTCAGGGATCTCATTGGAGAAGCTCATCGGGTCGAAGACAGGTGCGTTGTCATTGAGGTCCACCACGTTGATGTACACCGTCACGGTCCCCGAGAGCGAGGGCCGCCCGTTGTCCTGCGCCTGAGTCACGAGGATGTAATGCTGTGTCTGCAACACGAGAGAGTGGAGCTTGAAATAAGGGGGATAGATCGGTATTGGTCGGTATTCAATGGAAGCAGTAGTTGATGATGCGAGCTCCGTCATACACTCGCGGCTGCCAGCAGAGCAGTTAAGAGTAATTATTGATTTTTGTGGGGAAGTTAAAATCGACTGTCCGACATAACAATAAAACCAGTTGAGATAGACAGACATTGAGAATCCATTTCCCAAGTGGCTCGAATATTTCAAATTTCGAATAACAAAGCATGAACTTCTGAAACTGGGGATGGCAAAAACAATTATTTTTCTCAAACATGCAATGAAATGTCGTCCTTGCGTGCGTTATAACAGGCTTCAAAGTATCACGTTTCGGGCGGAACTACTCGAGAGAACTGGTAAGCAATTTCATACAAAATTGAAGGCCTAGGCCGGGAAGTATTTTTTTTTTTAATTTTAATGTTAACATGGCGTACAGAGTTCATCTACGGGCTAAACAGCTGAATTATTTATTTTTTATTTTTTCCAGTGGCAGAATGGTTATCGGACCAAAAATATCCGCGTTAATGCCTATTACACACGAACCTTTATTAAGAATACAAACCTGTATGAATTAATGTCTTGATGAATAATTTTAAAATATTATCTATGTACGTAAGTCACCAGAGACCATAGACAATATTTAAAATCCTCTTTATTTTATTCATTATAGAAGGTTATGTATAATGGTCCTAATAGGGTCTATTCGAACACGCGCGTAGACACACGCGAAATACGGACGCCTTTTGTAAAAAAACAATAAGTATGGAGGATTGGAGGGAAAATTAATGTACTATTTTGAGTGGTGTATTGTTTTATATTTTTTGTTTGAGAAAAGCACTATACATGCCTGGCCGTGTTTTGGTGGGAAATTTTTGGCGGGAAATTCAAAAAATCTTCGACTGGTACTATGCCAAATATCAACTGAATCGGAAACCGCGCAGTGGGTCAAGTTCAACTTACTACATTTGCATATTTCTTTCTTGCTTGCTTGCTTACAGGCAACACCGGAATAGGCAAAACCATGTGAAAACTACTATTCACGTACCTAATCATAGTTATAGGCAAATCTTAGAACTAGTACATAAAGTATCAAAATATTTATGCAGCATCAACCTACTAAGTTGTTTACGACTTTTAAACATTGCAGTTTTTCATTATATACTACGCTTCACGTCGGGTTCTCACATTGTCGTAATTATTTACGAGCTTAAACAATAGTCTGCGGAGCTCACTCGGTATATAGTCATTGTTATTATTATTTAAAATAAAACTTAAACCGTGAACCATTTGAATGAATGACATAATATGATAACTGACTTTTAGCCTTTTTTTAAATCATAGACAATTGGTGATACCACAAGGAAATATCTGTCAACAAAATTTGGTTAGCCAGACTATAGAAATTGACTCTCAATGATGTGAGTATTAATGAGCCACTGAGTTGTGACACAATCTGCTCAAAGCATCATAAATGCATTGCAATCGACATGTTTTACCAAATACGTACACAATTACATGTATTTAAAAACACTATTTGTATCAACATGCAACCATGTAGCAATAAAGCACTGCTGTAACATTTTACGGACGTCGCAGGCATTCAAATTTCCACTGTTCACTTTTTTAACCTCTCATTTTACACTTAAATACCGCTGCAAAAGCGACCTTGTCCTATGAAAAATAAAGTACATTTCGAAATAACGCCAAAGTGAGATATGAGTTTGAGAAAGTAATGTCGATTCTTCATTATAGTAGGCCACCGAAACCTCCCAGCTATGACAAGCTCCCTCATTCGCAGATCGTGAACCGAGTTGACCATTTAAAAAACGTTCCGTGCTCGCGGAATCCGGCTCGCGGATGTTTTGCAGACGGCTGCTTTGTCTGACATTGTTTGAGCCTTAATTTCGATGGCGGATCGAGCGGGCAAATGCCGAATATGATGCGCGACGGGAAAAAACTGTACCTGGATGAAATTAGCAGCTCTCTAGCGGGGTACGCGGAATTGGCGGGCGGTCGACAGAACGAGTGTACCCCGAATTGTTTTTATTAATTAGCGAGCCTGGCCGACTTGATGAGACTTCGGCGGCGACTTCGGGCGCCGCGACTTGCGCCCTTGCGGACCGCGCCGCAGCCGAGAAAGGCCAACTGACGAAACGCGGAGATAAATTTAACAAACAATGGAACGAGTTTTTTAGTGTTTCAATAGTAACTATTAAAATATTCTAGAAGTATCCTTTTTGTTTAAAGTCAGGTTTGTAAGTCAGAGTTGGACGGCCGGATAACTTATTTCGTGATTACGTTTATAGATTAAGCAGGCCTTTTAAATAGACTACTATAATTGCAAACTGCCGTCTATTTACACTAGTTGGGGAACGGAAAGAGATTCCTTCATGGCGATGTCGCATAGTTGGTAAACAGAAATAGATTCCTTGAAGGCGTCGTAGAATACCAGTTATTGGTATCCTTATCAAGTTTCTATTTTACTTCAGGAATATGGAAATAAGATAAATGATAAACGCAACTCCCTGGTGTGAATTGTAGATTAAACAATAAACAGAATCCATACAAAGTGCGCCTGTGCAGCTGGTAAAATGACGGTTTTACTGAACCGAATGTAATCAGCATAAAATTATGCAGAGACTTAAATATCAATATAAAATGCGATGTAGAATAATGTCGTTTGGATGTACAACAGGTCCAGGAGCAACAGTCTGTCGACGCCTGCCAAAGTTACGTGAAGCCTTATGGTTATGATTATAGACTTCAAAATCGTGTATGACTTTATGAGTCTATTTTATACATGGTGAATTAAAACACGCTCGGAGGCATCCACGTCCTTCGTTTCCGAATTGCCTACGCGCAGGGGTTTACGCATCGTGCAATATATTTTATATACTTTTATTACTTTTATACCCAAAAGGCATACGGGCAAATAGCGCGGGTTATGCTTTACGAGATAATTGTGCGGTTGAAGGTAGGCAAGGTAGAGAATCTGGCTGTTCTCATTTAAGATATGAACATTTTTCAAATGATCATAAACTATAACTACTGAAGTATTAAGAGATAAAACACAAGTTTTCAGGAAATATCCAACTGTAAAAGGTATACAAGAGACGAGGAAGATGTAAATGAATGAATGAATTAATGAAAGCATTTATTTCGAGTTACACAAGACTCATACAGTGAAAGTTAAAAATTACACAATTCAGCACGTAGATCAAAATTAATATTAATACAGATTGGCACTGTTGGAGACATGCATTTCACAACAGTGCCTTATACCTATACGGAGAGTCACATCTGCCTGCTATTAAACGCAGGATGGGGTAAATAACTCAGTCTGTTGTAAATTTCACGCATCGAATGTCTTAAACTGTGTGTGTAGCATAAATCAAATTAAATAAGTCATAAAGTCAAAGTGATTTATTCTTCAATTTAGGCATATTACATGCACCTATGAATGTCGATAAACTACCACCGGTTCAGAACGAAAACCTCTGCCTCGAGAAGAACCGGCGTAAAAAACTCGGCAAGGTATCATTTTATATCAGTATACAATATATCATTTCAGTATCAGAGTATTATAAAATTACATTGCTACAGTAGAAAGCCTATTTATTTTGCGAAAGATATCTAGTGCAGGACTTTATCACTGCCAAACATCCAAGATGTAATCGTTCATCTTATAATATTCTTTTGAAATATAGTGAAAGTAAAGTTCGAATTGCGGGTCGTTGGTTTAAAAAAAGAAGGTAAGTTGGTATGCACTTGGTTTAAATATCAAAGAAAGCATTAACTCATCAACAGCCACTGCGACAGGCTTTAGTTCAGTATATCGGTGCTACTTTTAAACAACACGCCAATACGAGTAGAACCGCCCGGTCAACGCTCTCTAGTAGATCTATGTTCAGATAATTCTTTGGACCGCAATGTATGCCTCGAGCGGAGCCACTAAATCGGACATGAGTACTTTAAAAATAAACTTAACAAGACTTAAGCGTCTATTAGTGCTTTTTGTTGGACACATTAAAAATAAATACGAGTACATAATGAGTATCTTATTTTCAAGTACACGGATTTGCGGAACGTGAAAATATTTTATGATGGGCATACGCTGATTCAAAAACAAAATACTGTTCCCGAAAGTTGAGGATATATTTCTTTCCATCTGTGAAGATTTTATGCATATAACTAGTAACTCTGTGAGCTGTAGAACTCGTGAGTCTAAATTATTTTATTAAAAAAAAAACTTAATTGACAAAAATTGTATATAAATCTTTGTAAATTAAGGTCTAATTGTGGTTAAAACAGTCCCTAGGTATGTGATTTTCGCTAGCACCAAACTTAACTTGTAGGCAGCACATTAAAAAGTTGAAACTTATTATTGAACCACGAAAGAGTTGAAACTTAATATGTCCGGATGTCCCATTGTCCGGCTGTTCTCCTCTACAGGTCGCCTTAACCGATTCTCATGAAATTTTGTGAGCAGGTCCGGTAATTATATAGATTTTTTTGTCGATTAAGTTTTTGATACCTACTTAAAAAAGAAAAAATCGAAACACGCGTTCTATACACGGCTTAGAGCATACATAATTGGAGTAGCCTTTCAGTAACTTACTCCTCTGTAAAAAACCTTGAACAATGTGCAAAAAATCATATCACAATCGATCACAAAACCGCCTCGCAAGAGAACACTGTTCATAAAAATGTCCTCATGTTGTTGTAAGCACTTGATATTATAAACGTTCAACCACTTCAAGATTTTAATATATAATTGAGTTTCAATAATTAAGATGCTCCCCCCGTCCCCGCAAAATTCGGCAGACTTTTTTGTACGCAAATACGACATAAGGTAAGCTACTCCAGTTATGTATGCTCTAGATTGTACACGGTGATTTTTAATCCGTGATCAGGAGTTGAAAAATATTATTAACCAGCCAAAACAGATTCCAATGGATGAGGTCTCACGCAATGAGGGCTACCGCGAGTGAGACACCGCTAGAGGCGCTAGTGGCGCGTCGGGGCTTCAAATTCAAAATGTCAAATTACTCCAGGCAAAATAAGGTTTCGAAAAACATTAATTTATAATAGCTTTTTTTTGTTTATTTTATTTTAAAACGTTATTCTAAGGTGATTCTTTCAAGAATCCAACAAACTTTCCATCCGGAAGTAATTATATAGATTTGAATTAAGCATTCATTGTCTTTTTTGTTTGATTTATATTTAATATTTTAAAGCAAATGTAAATGAACCAAAATAAAGATTAAAACATTTATTAATATTTATTCCGACTTTTCAGGTGCTAATTTTTTTTAACCCATATATACCCAGAATTATGCTGGTTCTGGTATGAAAAATATATATGATGGGTATGATTTTTTTGTTGGATTTGCTTCTAGGTAACTATTTAATTGATAATATATCCGTTACAATAAAAAAATCTGCTATTATAAATTATTTCCAAATTTGATTTTTATCCATACAAGTTGTCAGTTCATTGCCTGGACTAAATGCCACAGTTTGTGAGTGGATTTTGCGGTTTTTTTCATAATTCCTAATAATGTTGTGAATATTTTGCACAGCTGAGATTAATTATGGCAAATATGTGTTTCGGGTCAATGAATCTCAGTGCTTTAAAAGCGAATCTAAGAAAAAGTCGTGCAAAAATAAATCGGAGGTAATAAATAATAAGCATTATTATTTTAAATTATTGATTTACTCTTTTAAGTATGATTAAAATATACATTTTGTTTTACGCCAGTCATAACAAACGTTAATAGCTATATTTCTGAACCCGACACGCCAGTGGCGCCAACTGGTAAGCGCAAAAACGGTAGCCCTAATTACATCGTTGTTTAGTTAAATAAATTTAATAATAATGTTAACACTAATATCCACTAAATGTATGGTCACCCTAAATTTTGTAAAGTTAAGTAGATACATACGTCAAATTTCGGCGCTTTGGCGGAAAATTTGAAAGGTCTTACGTCAATAAACTCTAACACTACTTGTCATGCATGTGACAATTGGGTACCTACTTTCCTGGGTAAAAAAAATATAATTATATTTAGTCGCCGAAGTGCTATGTGAATATTGGCACTCTCACGTCCAAGTCACAATTTCAATTAGAGCTAAACTAATAAGTAGAAGACCGCGACATTTTTGATCAGAAAAGCAGTAAATTTAGTTCACCAAGTACTTGTACATACAATGATGAAGGGTGATGTATGCAGCTATGGTCAAACATTGTCCTTTACGAGTACCAAGATAGCTCTCCTCTAAACAGCCTAACGATCATAAAGCATGGCTAAGCGAGCAACCCAACGTATACCTACTTATCACCTTCCCTGCTCACGATTTTCCGGGTTATTTATCAATCACAGTTGACCGCACTTAAGTGTTTTACGTTCCCTATGTGAGAAATCTATTGATACCGCTTATGATTTAATTTTGTCAGTCTCAACTTAAGGTCAGTTAAATGTTGACCAGCTTTATAGCTTCTCATTGTTAATTACTGACGCATTCCGGGCTAAAGTGTTGTGTTAATTACTCGTACCAGTAGTAACGATATAAATAGTGTCTACTGTGGACGGACATGCGATACGGTTATTTATTGCCAACAAATAATCGAAAGCGGGAGTGGAATCAATCAGGCCACTGCACTGGAGGCATGTAAGGGCAAGCGCTCGTGTTCTCATTTGCAAAAATACCAATAAAAAATCCTGAATGCGAAATGTCAAGGTCTTCTAGGCCCTCGAGCGAAGCGTTTCGTCTGAGTGCGAATACTTTGCATGGTAATCACTTAATTTATTATTAAATGTGTTTAATTGAACATTTGGTCTGTCTTTACGGTCACTGAGCCGTTCGCGCGAGGCCTTTATCTTGGTTCCGATGTTAATATTCTCAATAAACACGGATACTCAATTGTTTGATCAGCTCACGTTTTATTATTGGTTATTATTTATATGCGGTTTAGTTTAATAGAGATTACATTTATCAGCTATACACATTAACCTCAATTTATTTATTTATTTCCTTCAACGTATCCTCAGTTCAGCTATCGCAACCATTTATTATCCCCGAAAGAATTTCAACCCCGGGCGTGGCATGTCGAAGCTACTCTCTTTCAACACTGACGCTTACCTCTTCATAGTCCAACCTGGCTGTGAGCGTGAACACCCCGGTCTGGGGATTCAGCGTGAACACATCATTGGCCCAATCGGAGATGAGCGTGTAGGTGAGCTGCGCATTCGGGCCGGCGTCCGGGTCGAACGCGACCACCGTGCCGACTATGGAGCCACGAACCGCGTTCTCTGGGATGTCGAAGGAGTAAGCGCTCTCTTTGAACACTGGTGGATTGTCGTTGGAGTCCGTGACCTTGAAAAATAAAATAAAGTTGATCATCGCTGCACGGCTAACGTCAAAATCGTTGGTTGTTGTCGATCCTTAGATCAATTACAATCAGTTTTTAAGGGGTCTTGAGAACTCTGAACAGTCAAGGTGTCCCTCTGAACTTATCCCTATTAGCATAATTTTTCCCCTTAGAGTTGAAACTATTCTGCTTTAATATATAAAGATTACGATGTTGATGAAATTCCAATTTTTCGAATTTTTTGGGTCTAATATCTATCAGGAAGAAAAACATACATGGCAATCACATGGCCACATTTGTGAAAAGTGGTGAATTGTTGATGCCACTGGCCAACAGTAAGTTTTGCTATTAGGTACAGTCACGGATTTGAATTGTTGAGCCATTTAGAGCTCACTTTGTACTGGACACTTCGTAGCTTCATAGAAAACCAAAATTATTTGACACCTAAATGGCATCAAATGCCAGCAGTTTGGTCACGCCGCCAAGCCGTGCAAGCAATCTTGACCCCACGTGTGGAAATTGCAGTGACGCAGGGCATTCAGATAAGAAGTGCCCAAAGAAAAGAGATCCGCCCAAATGTGCAACGTGCAGATTTTACAAAAAGCCTAACGATCATAAAACGGGTGACCTTGAATGTCCTGCTAGAAAAATGGCTGAGCAACAGTGATTGGTTAGGCTGGTTTTAGTGCCACGCGGACCGCACGCGGACCGTCCGCGCGGATCACGTACGATGTATTGCTTAAGGGAGCGTTTTAGAGTAACGCGGACGGGTCCGCGCGGACGCGCCATTCATATTGGTCGTGCGGAGCTGTCCGCACGGACGGTCCACGTGACACTAAAACCAGCCTTAGGTAGGTTTTACGCTTACATTACTTTTGTTTTGACTTATTTTATATGTATATATTTATTTTACCTATTTTGTCACTAACATATTTTAACGTCGTCCTAATAAAGGCGAAGGCCGCAACGCAAGCAATTATTTGTTAAACATATTTTATTGAACTCAATTTACTTTAAATAGATATAAGTTACTAAGTATGTTCTATATTTTGTTTCTAAATGTACGATAATATTATATACCTTTCTTGACCACAAATTTCATTACCTAATTCGTTTGTAATACGTGACGTGACGACTGACGTGACGTATGGCACGGAGTAAAGTCAAAGTCAACGTGATTTATTCTTCAATTTAGGCATATTACATGCACCTATGAATGTCGATAAACTACCACCGGTTCGGAAAGAAAATCTCTGCCTCGAGAAGAACCGGTGTAAAAAACTCGGCGAGGTATAATTTTTTCAAAACAGTATACAATATATCATTTCAGTATCAGATTATTATAAAATTACATTGCTACAGTAGAAAGCCTATTTATTTTGCGATAGTTGTATTTTTATTGTGTATGACGAATTAAAATGATATAATTGTAATTATAACAGCCTACATAACTACATAGGTACGTGTTACTTAAATACCAAATAAATATAAATCAGCCCGTGTACGCCCTAGGCACAGGCCTCCTGTCATGGATGAGAGGGAACGGGCAGTAGTCCCCATGCCCAGTGCGGGTTGGTGACTTCACATACACTTTTGAAATTAAAATATAATGAAGACGGGGGGTCACTCACGTATTGAATGTCGAATATCGCTCGACATGTTTCGAACCGATTCGCGGTTCTTAATCATGAGCACACGCGTTGCGTTGGTGTTTTCGATACGTGAGTGACCCCGTCTTCATTATATTTTGATATTTCTGATTCTCACGAGAGTTTTCTATATAAAATTGCGAATCGTTACCTTTCAAATTTTTCGCAGATGTATGCAGGTTTCCTCACGATGTTTTTCCTTCACCGAAAAGCTAAAGATTAATATCAAATTATGATCTAGTTCAGCAGAAAACTTATTTCAAATAAGAAACGAAGAAGAACCAATCGCTAATAACGCTTTATCGAAGTTCCAAATCAAATATCCGAAAGTACTTAAGTGAAAATCTCATCCTAAATTGTCTTTTCGTTACAAGCAACCGTATCAATGATGACCGTTGTTAAATTAACATACCTGCACAATCACCGTAACATCAGTGAATTGCATTCCATCATCAGCTCTGATCACCACCTGGTACTCTGAAATCGTCTCCCTGTCTAAGGGATCTTTGAGTGTCAGCACGCCGGAGTGTTTATCCAGCGTGAAAGGAGGCTGTTCTTCAGACTGAATGCTGTACGTGATAGTCCCTATGGTGTCAGGGTCTTCAGCAATGACGGTAGCTACAGGCTGCCCTGGTGCCAAGTCTTCGGAAGCGAAGTATGCCGACGGAATGTTTTTGAACACCGGTGGACTGTCATTTTTATCCAAGATCACGACCTCGACCTGAAACAAAAAAGTATCATAAAGAAATTGAATAATTGACCCTTGTCAAATCTGAAATATTTAGGTGGGTATAAAATAAACGGGAAGGTTTACTTATGGGAATTTGACTTGTTATAGCTATGTAGGTGGGAAAAAAAGGTGTAATGTGTTATTAATTACACCTATGAAGTACCTAGTAAATGTTTTAAAGATAATCAGACAGAACATACATTTTAACTTGTAAAAAATCATCGTCTTCCTATGAAGTAGTATTTTAACTATGGATGCAAATAAAATTGTATTTCTTAATAGCCAAGATTTTGAAGTGTATGATAGAGAACGCGGTGCTTTAAAAATAATAAGCCAAATTCCAACAATAAGCCAAAAACAATGCCTTTTAAAGTTAAACAAAGTAAAATTGTAATAAAGTATTTAAACATGTCTCGACTGCCACAAAACCGACTCAGAAGAAGACTTGTGATGTTTTATTCATAAGATTGGCACAAAATCGGCCAATTTAGGACACTATAAGAACACAAACCAAATTAATAATTCTAAAAATGCAGGCAGTGAGCGACTGGCTCGACAAATGTGTGACTCCTCGAACGGACGGAATGATAAATACAATGTGACGTGGCTTTGTGGACGTGGCCAGTGTGCCACGGTATCTTGTAATGTACGCTCAAATTCAAACCAGTCAGGTTTCAGAACACCAGAACCGCGGAAATAGCGCCTCTGCGTCATATGATAAAAGACGCTATGTCAATGTTACAAGGACTTCGATACATCTCATGTTGTCCAGTTTTTACAGTACACAGGTTACCACAGTGTTGCAACATCCATGTTTCTGCTTTAGCACCAAAAAAACTGTCCATGCAAAATTTTACAATCGTTAATGTGCACTTTTCCAAGATTATATTTTGTTTAGAATATCTTAAATCTGCCACAAAATTATGAATATCGGCCATAAAGCTTTGTTCTTGTGATCACTTTGAAATCTTAATCATTAATGCTAGTTAGATGGAATTTATAATGCATGATTTTGTTATTTATAATCGAAACCCGATGTTCAATAAACTGGATTAATGTATCATACTCAGGGATCTTCGAAACCTGCCTAAATTATTGTTGCCTTTTTGTTGGTCGTACCTTGTCCGGGCCTGAGATGAATTGCATTATTTAATGATTTCGGGTGTCGTTAAAGAACTGAATTGAAAGAAAATCAAGAAGAAACTGAGCAGGAGCGCTCCCGACTTTCCTATCAGTGGTCCTATGCATTCATCAATATGATTAATTAACTTGTTTCTGTTACGTACCTACTTTTTTAATTTTTCTTTGTTTCGTACGCCATTTCTTTTATTATAAAAGAGTCGATGCTGGGCTTTTAATGTAAATTTTAAGGAAAGAATTGTAGTTTCATCATCAACAAAAAAGTATTTAGGTACCTAACCACTTTTTGCAACATCAAATGCAATGTCAATACACGCTTTTAGTAGCGTCTCATAGCTACAAGATGAATCGAATTCTATATTATATTTGAATTGGTTGCATGAAAAAATACTCAGTTGATTTTATTGATCTATCCGTAGGTAACGGTCGTTGTTTAATTCTCATTGCCTGCGATTCATCAGTGAGATAAGATTAATAAAGTCAAAAGCGAGCTTAACAAACGCAGCCGGTGGACGTTTACAAAAAGCCATTCAGAACAAACTCGACAAGTCAACAAAGGAACAGAGGAGTAAAAGACCAAGACGCTAGTATTTCGTCATCTGTAGGTAGGTCGGTGGTTCGGGCTCGAAGAATTCGGGGCACAATGATCGAAGCCGTCACAGATAAGAAGAGCGCGATTGTGGAGAGTTTCGTGCCCTCGGAGGACGCGCGCCGCATTTGTTATGATGACTCAATCTTTTCATTGTACTCTCGCCGGTACAGTCCAACTCGATAGGTACAGGAATGCTCTTGACGCCTACGTGAACCCACGTAACAGAAGCAGCAATTAACGCTGATTGTCCGGTCGTACCTCTTTACAAAATAAATTGAAATGTGTTATCCGGAGAAAGCATGAGAAACTGTTGGAACTATTGTGGTAATTTTATTGATATGTATTTTTATTGGTGGCCATTTGGTGAAGAAATTAAATTTGTGCTCTTTATTGGTAGTTTAAACTTCAAAACAAGACGCCTGGGTGTGGTGCCACACAAAGCGGTGCGAGCTGGACGTACAATATTAAACAAAAAAAGTTTACCATGAACAAAAAGCGTCCGTATAGGTCGTGGTATGCTAGGGGACCCCCTGGCGCTCATGTTTGAAGTAATCGATTAAGGGAAGAGAAATGACAGAACGTCGGCTTAGAGGGATCGTCGATTAGTCAAGTTTCGATAATTGATTATGCTCCGCTACTAGATTAATAAGGAGCCATGTGCGTTTTCGTGTAGTGTACTATCCGTTATGATTAATCTGATGATCTATTCATTTTTTGGAACAAGAACGCATACTTTGGTACCCATTTATCTCCTAAAATCATTTTCCAATTTGCTGTTTTGTAATGATCGGGTGTTGACCCTGTCTCATAAGCCAAAAAAAACCGTTCCCTCACAAGTTCGTTTGTAGGTTCTTTTTGGAAGTAATTTTAGGAAGGAACATCAATCATTAAAATCGTTTACTCCGGAAATTTCACCGACACACCTTTCTCAGCCATGCTCAATATCTTGAATGCAATGTACAGCACCTGCGATAGAACCATTTCAGACTGATGAATTCGCATTCTAGAAAAAATATTGAAGGAAAATTTTATCTAATAATATTTTTTGAGCCTATATTTTTTATTAATTTCGATCAGCTAACTCCACTGGAAATTCACATATAATCCGCATGTATTATCCAAATTCCCTTCGCAGTTACGAGCAGTTAGTTGTTACATTACAAAGTAGTATAATTTTTGACCAATTAATTAATTTATCTATAATGGTAATCAACGCATTAATTTCATTAAGGAATTTAGTTATTTGATTTATCATAATTATTAAGAATGAATATATTTGCACCACTCGAGCTATTTTTATTTTTGGTCTCATTGTAGGAATATTGGCGTCGATTTTCGATAAGCCGGGCCACAATGTTTGGATTGCGCCCCGAGGTAAACGCATGAATTGCATACATTTTGCTACATGAATATAAAGTACCCGAGCTAATTTGCTAATTCCCTGGGAAAGATTTATTTCTCGTGATTAATTTTGAATTACAAGCGAGTAACCATTTTTTTAAAGTTAATTGGATATCTGCGTCACGATATGAACTAAACGAGATAATTGGGAATGGATGAAAATTTTAGAAATGCCTAATTATTTTTTTGGTGATAGGAATAACCTTCCTTAGCACCGGAAAAAAGTTTCAGATTTTTCAGCTGCGTCAATTTTTTTTGAAAAATATAAACAGTTTCCTCACTTACGTTTTGGGTCAGTTACCTTCCTCGATCGGTCTCATATTACAAAAAAATATATTAAATATCTGTGGTAAACTGACACTGGCAATGATATTGACACTTGCAGCAGCTATATTGGTCATTACCAGTGTCAGTTTACCACAGATATTTAAGATAGTTTTTTGTAATATAAGACAGATCAAGGAAAGTGTCTATTTACCGTTCTTGACCCAAAACGTAAATGAGGAAACTGTTTATATTTTTCAAAAATAATTGTCGCAGCTGAAAAATCTGAAACTTTTTTCTGGTGCTAAGGAAGGTTATGCCTATCATCAAAAAAATAATCAGGCATTTCTAAAATTTTCATCCATTCCCCATTCTGTAGCAATTTGTAAATTATTCAATCAAAATATCGAATTCTTGTGTCACGAAAATGTCTTTGCATGCTGTTTGCTGTTTTTTACAGCGGAGCGTTTTAGGTCAGACGACATGTAATCCAAAAAAAATCAGGCTCAAAATTAATTCCCAGATCGTTTCACAAGCGTCAGACGTTCGTAAGCTTCACGTGAAAAATATTCGTGCGCCGGCCGTCAGACAGTGTTCTTCCTAAGCTCTATGTAATGAATGTTATCTGTTTTGTGTGCCTAATAAATAAATATATATATATATATATATATATATATATATATATATATATATATATATATGTAAATAAATAAATAAATAAATAAATAAATAAGCGTTTACTTGAGATTATTTAAGTTAGCCGAATTGCATCAAAATAGTCCATTCAAAAAGCAGCTCTACCGTTGAAGGTAAAATATTCTAATTCTAATGACAGTTTTATAAACGTCGTCCACATTAAATAATCTCAACCAAAAGTTAAGTTAAGTCGTAAAAAGAACTGTGCCATACAAAATGTATGCCCCCAGAGCTCTTTTTACGTGTGTTGAGTTGATTATTCACAGTGAAAATGGCCCGCTATGCGATTCACAATCTTCTAGTCTATTATGGCCCCTAAACTGGCAACGCTTATGCATGATTCGGAGGTCAGGTTTAATACTGGTTTGACGCTGTGAATACCAGAGCTTCACCGCACGCTCTAACTCATCTCAAATGAATGAGAAATAAGTCTCCCTCGTGGTCTCACTGGTGGGACAAATCAGTGGGACCACGAGAAAACGGCGGATTTCGCGTTGTTATTACGAACCCTGATGTCAAGAACACGGTGAGGGGTGATGTAAGTGAAGTGAAACAAGCTGTGAGCATAGCCACAGTAAATTTATTAGCTCAAGCGACTCCAGTTGACATACTGATGTCAACTGGAGTCTCTTGAGACCCTTTTTAGGGTTCCGTACCTCAAAAGGAAAAAACGGAACCCTTATAGGATCACTCGTGCGTCTGTCTGTCCGTCTTTCACAGTCGATTTGCTTCGAAACTACTGGACCGATTGAGTTGAAATTTGTACGAATTGTTGTAAGCATCTCAGATATATATTTTTTATAATTTTAGCAAAAGGGTCGTTCTTCTTTTTTACCGACAATGAACCGAGGTTTTTCTGTTTTTTTGGTTTTTGAACTATCGAAAATTGTGGTTTTGAAGTGCGATTTAAAAAAAAATGCATAGGTTTCTTCATTAGAACTAATTAAAGTTTCCTTTCTGGCCAATATAAATATTTTTTACGGTTGGTTTCTAAAAAAAAACATGTGACAAAGTGGACTCTTTCAGTGGGGACAACATTTTGGTTTACCACTCTGTCACGGCATTCTACGAAAAAAAAAACATTAAAAAAAATGCTAGTTAGAGAAAGTGAAATATTAAATATCCCTAATTAATAAAATAATATGGACGTTAATTCGAACATTATAAAACCGTAAACATCATTACTCAAATGAGATGCCGTAATAAGACGAAGGACAGGCTATTGTCGGTCGAAAAGAAGAACGACCCAAAAACAGATTTGAAGTAATCTGAAAAAAAAGATGAAAATTGACCATTCCCCTCCCTTATCTTCGAATCTACTAGGTTTAAAATTCTGGAAAAAATATCGAAAATAGTTCCTTGCCTAAAGGTTACAGGAAAACCTATAAGAAGTTTGAGTATTCAAAGTAACGGGAAAATTCTCAATATTTTACGGAACCCTCACCACGCGAGTTGAACTCGCACTTGACCGGTTTTTTTAGACCTGCGCTCCATTGAAAACTAGTTCTACGCGGCACACGTGTCTGATGTACCGCCGAGTACGTCGAAGTCCGCGTGTATCGTAGTGTGTATACTAAAAAATGTTTGAGTTGACCGAGTTCCATCATAGTAATCCGTTGAAAAAGCGACTCTACCATCCAATCGATTAGGTTCAAATTTCAATGACAGTTTTATAAAATGTCGGTCACCTTAATTGATTTCAACCATACCGATTTGTTTGACTGCTTTAACTTTCAGCGTCAGGAATCCGCTAAATGGGAGCTCTCCTCGTAGGCGACATACGATTCGCATGTTAATCGGCAAACTGTTGCCAGTGGCTGTGTCTAGTTATATCTACTGTGGCTTAGCTGTGCGCCGGCGCAGCCCGGGACGGCCGTCGGATATGGTGGCATCGTTTAGGCCCGCTCTATGTTTAGAATGTTCGTGACTGCGCTCGGGCCGCTATCCCCCCGGGACTTGCAACAAATTATGTTATGCTCCTAAAGATTAGTTGGTGGAGCGATAGGGAACTCGGAGATGGTATTTGGATGCACTTTTATCTGAATATCATTAACACACGAGCTTTTGACGTCCTCGTTTGCGTAGCTACTTTTGATGCTGACTGTTCCTACTAAAACCTAAAAAAAGTTCTTCCTATCGTCGGCGTCTGTGAATGACAGTTACGTATTAAATGGATCACCATCATCATCATCATATCAGCCCAAAGCCGTCCACTGCTGGACATAGGCCTCCCCCAAAGAGTGCTACAATGACCGGTCCTGCGCCACCCGCATTCAGCGGACTCCAGCGACCTTTACCAGGTCATCAGTCCACCTTGTGGGGGGCCTACCCACACTGCGCCTTCCGGTACGTGGTCACCACTCAAGAACCTTTCCGCCCCAACGACCATCGGTTCTACGTGCAATGTGCCCCGCCCACTATTAAATGGATGTCAAATTATAAATAAGATACGCATTTTTCAACTTTTTGCAATAATATTTTTTTCTCTATTTTATTCCGAATAATGGCGGTCTTTGTAAACTCTCTTGATTCAAGATTTTTTCTGCGTGGTGTGTGTTAATGAATCACACATACAAGACGAGACGGGAGACGGGTTCAAGGGAAATAACTTGAAAATGTGCAAATATTATATATTTACCCTGTTCAGTTAAGATTCACAGATTTAACTAATATTTTACACAAGTAATCTTGAACTTACTCCTAATACGGTAATGTTTCTCCTTACGTATATTTTTGTCGGGCCCTAAAACGCACGTTTAAATGGAACTATGCGCCAAAGTGCACGTCTGCTGCCCTTGAGACACGGAAGGTCTTATGTTAATAGGCAAACTCGTGTGTTAGGTCCGTTTGGACAAGGGGAGCAGTGTTCTCGCATTAGCATGCGGTGCCGCCCACTCGGCTATCGCATCCCCGCAAATATATGTAAAATATGCACAAAGCACCCGGGATAAAGTGCATCGATACTGGGACGTAATTTACATGGCCGCGGGACGGTGAATATTCGGCGATATGTTTGCCGAAATCACGGAAACCGTCACCCCTTTTGGGAATTCTGGAGAAGGTTAATGGCGGTGCGGTGTGATGGATGGTCCATTATGAGCGAGTTTCACCTTGTTGTATGATAGCGCAAGTTATTTTCGCAATAATCTGGTAAATGTATCAGAAAAACAGTCTCGCATTCTCATTACTCTATGCAACACGAAGGATCAAGCTCGAGGAAAATATGCGAGAAAAATCTATTATTGCATATAGATACTATGTTTCTCTAATCTTTTTGTAAATAGAAATGGTAAAATTTTGACACCTTAAATACCTATGTAATTTTTTCTCCTTTGTAGTTATAATAATTCATCAAATCAAAACAAATCAAAATTGTTTATAATCTTAATAGATTGAAAGTGTCAAGCATTGGATCATTGTCAGGCACTGGGACGTTAGCTTATACTTTAAATATAAATTGATACAAAATTAATTTCAAACTTAAGTTATTTAGACTTAAGTGTAGTTTATTTAGGTGGAACAAAAAGCGGATTAAGTGTATTTATCAAAATGATCAATCGGAATTCAATCAATTCTCCCAAACAATTTAAGGATTGCGTGAACATGAAAGTTGTTTACGTGCCGTATGATTCTACTGAATATTTTATTAAAGTGCAGTCGGCGGGCGGGACGCACGCGAACACAATTTCACCTAAATTTGCGACCCCGGGCGCCCGCGCCTATTTATGCGTGATCGATAGTATAATTAGATAATAACCGAATGTTTTTAAAGATATATGTATGCTTTGTTACCGACGTAACAGAGTGAAGACATTTTTAATGTCGAAGGTCCACCACCACGGATTAGACTATAATTTTTTTCGTTAACATCATTTGCTGCAAAACTAACTTATATGTTTGGAAAATGATTGTAATTCCAGTAGGTACTTGATTTAGTATTGCGTTATATTTACATCCGAAATAATAAAGCAACTCATTGAACATAAGTGCAGGGTTTCATTCTTTGGCAAGGACACTACTAGCCGCACTACCAGTAATGTCGTTTACAATTAACAACACTACCAAACCTATTTTGGAATTAATTGTACAGTCAACACAGAAGTTTTGAAGGTTTTGGATGAAGCCATATTTCAGTGCCATGATAATTGTATTTGGCGAACATCGCACAAGCAATATATTCGAAGGCTGGAATGCTAAATTAAAGTCCTTAAACAAAAATACTGTAACACTGTTACGCTTACTTAATATTCTAGAAAAGGTTCAGAACTTAGTCGCAGACACTTGAAAAAGTATCAATACGAAGCAAAACTTTCATCTCATGTTACATTATAATGATTAACGAGGTTCTCGCGTGTCTTCTTCAATAAAAGACAACTTTAGTACACTTTGTATGCTTAACATTACAGTGATGTCCAATCACTTATGAGAAAAGGCACGTGAAACAGTTGGTTAGGTTTTTGAATCCTAAAGTGTGGCAAAATTCATGCAAAATCCTCAGTTATCTAAAGCCTGCGTCTGATCATGTGAAATATGCGAATGGCAATAGTAATTTAGAAGCCTTTTGGCCATTGCTGCCTATACCCCTCCCGGAGCGCCTGCGGCTCGCGCTTTCCCGGAATGACAAAATTGCTCCATTCTTAAACCGAATTTTACGCAAAATTGATACTTTGTTGTTTGTCGATATCAGATTAATATATAATAACTGTGCTTGGAATATTTTAGCACGCAAATTACAGTGATCATTGGTGCACCCGCGTTACAATTTTAAGTACTCGGTAAGTAGCTTTTGGTCGTGTAAAATTTAAACAAAAAAAACCTAAACATCTACATGTTTAGGCTTTTTTTGCACTAAAGAGTGAGCTTTTTATAATGTGACATTCTCGAGTCGATCTGTCAGATAGTATTTGGACAGATGACAAGACATATTATGGTAAATTTCGTAAAATTACCGAAACGTCAGTAATATCATGAAAAGTAATTTTAACTTTTTGTTCTGGGCACTTATTGTCTGTTATGTTGGGTTTTTCATATCAGTTTTAAATAAAGTGGACACATTCACGATGTTACCGAGATACATCGCTAGTTCAGCAACAAAGCGCCAAACATTACTTAGCGCAAGCTAAACAAAACGAGACTAGGAAGAAAAATAAAGCAAAGATAACAGCTGAAATGAATAGCGGAAACAATCTAACAGTTCTGCCGTAAACAATATTCGCCGTCCGGCAAATAAATGAAGTACACGAACGAAAATCACGAGCTCTGAATTTTTCAACGTCGCGGCTCATCGCGATCCACTCTTGCGCAGCGGCGAGCACAAAGCGCTGACGATTAACGAACTGGGACCAAATAAACCATATCATTTTATTACGTAATGTTTATTCATTCATTTTAATGATAAACTTGGCTAAATTTTCATAATTACTGCCCTAATAAGCAGTCTTTCTTCTACTGGAGTTTATGGGACAAATGATTAAGTTGTATTTTTTTAAGGTGGTGTATTTTGATGTCCTATCCTAATATTATAAAGAGGGAAAGTCTCTATATAAGTTTGTTTGTAGATGGTAATCTCCGGAACTACTATTATAATGATATATGATCTGTTTTTAAATTTGCAATTTATGACATTAGCTGGGTCAAAATCAGGAACAAAAATTTGTTTCTATCTTGTTGATAGGTACAAGTTTAAAGCAGCAGAAGACATGGCACATTTGGGTGGATTGCAAAAAAAATGTACATAGCTAAGAGCCTTAATGGGCATGGTTACATTTTAAATAGGTAATTGCCGTCAAGAAAATGTAAAAAGTTACCTCGTAGATTAGATTAAGGCTCTTAACTACGTACTTTTTATCTGCAATCTACCCATTTCTGTATCTATAGGTAAGTCTAGCAACAAAATACATCCTTAAATGTTTAGATATGTTCATAGGAAACACTGAACACTTTAAGCCGGGTGCGCTGCGACCTGTTTTTGTGTTTTTCTAACACCTAACATGTTATCCGTCAGTTTCGGCAAACAAATAGGGTTTTGTTTTGATTGGCAAAACATGTTAGGTGTTAGAAAAACACAAAAACAGGTCGCAGCGGACCCGGCTTAAGCAAAACTTATAAACGCGGTAGACAATTACGGCGGCGATTGACGAATATTTGTAGCTACGTCTACACCTTATGATCACCAGTCATCACGAAATAATAGCAATAACAACAAAAGAATGATCATGTCGGCCAAAACGAACCGGCTCGCAGGTGGTTCTAGCGATTTATCGATACGCGATACGACCGTCCGATAATGACGGGGCACTCGAGTCGGATGGCCGGTGTCGCAAGCAACTCGCCGATTTCGGTGTGCCCGTCGGTCATCTAACGATGTAGCGATAATTAAGATCCGCCGGCATTATTTACGCCTGCAGCGCCCCGACCCTGCCGCGACTCGGTCACGACTTTTTCCGACTCGGGCGGGACTATTGTTGCTTTTACCCGTGTTTAGTTTGGCTAGCCGCTTTCCGCACGGTCGATTTACACGCTCTCGGCCCGAATGCAGCAGATACGATTTGTCTGTCAGATAAAGATAAGTGTATTGAACTCGAGCCGACGTCTGATCATATTTTTTTAGGTCCATTCTTTGGATTCGTAGGCGCTTAATTATAAAGAATGACTTAGACAGTAATTGGGCAGCGATATAATTCCTGTTTGCATTTTTAATCTAGATTATATTTGTACTCATTATAAACGTAGCATTAATTCGTCAACCTCTACAACTACTTAGGAACTTCTAATAATGCGAATGATTAAACTATAGATATTTTGATTCAAATCTCATACTCAAAGTTCAAGTAAAAAATATTGCCTTGTGTGTCAAATGCAAAATAAAAGCATGTTATGGACATAAAACATACCCAGACTTGGACTCGCCTACTTTATTAGTATTAAGAGGTACAGCAAAATTATACTAGTGGCTCTGTGAGCTGTAGAGCTCGCAAGCCTGTATTTTCTTCAAAAACAATTTTTTTTTGAAGAAAATACAGATTTTTTTTTCTGTATTTGTTTCAGAATCTTTTGTTAGAATTTTAAGCCTAGTAGTTTCGGATATAAGGGGGGGGGGTAAATTTTCGTCTTATTTCCTAAATTACTTCAAATCTATTGTTTCTAAAATTATAAAAAATATATATCTGACATGCTTACAATAACCCCTTTCATTTGATATGTCACACAATACAACTTTTTTTTTTAATTTTTCCAATTTACCCCCCAAAATTGCCCCCCTTGTTCAGAATTCATTAATTTACTTTACGCGTTCATCTTTGGGTCACCAATTTACATGTGTGTACTAAATTTCAACTCAATCGGTCCAGTAGTTTCGGAGCAAATCGGCTGTGACAGACGGACAGACAGAAAACCGGGTGATCCTAAAGGGTTCCGTTTTTTCCTTTTGAGGTACCGGAACCCTAAAAACTATATAGGATATAGGTACCGGGGGGGGCGGGGGGGGTAATGACGTAACGTTCCGAACGCGCGTCTGACAGTTAAATCTCAATCTAACTGTCATTTTTCCATATAAAATTGACGTTTAAATCTTACAGGCGTTCGTAAGAAAAGTTACGTGACCGACCCACTGGACAACCGACACGACAGAATTTTTCCCCAAGTTGAAATGTAGAACTTCGTTTCGTTTCGCTCGCGCGTTCAATTAGCCCACACAGATTTATCCAATTCAATTCAATTCATTTTTATTCATAGACCAACATGGATCATTATTTTTAGTAAAACTTAGCCTAATGTTACTAACTATATAATCACAAAGTTCATAATAGGTCACATACGTTCATTTAAAGAAATAATGATAATAATATAATTTAGGCCAGTTTCAAATTTACATTAAAGGTACACAGTCATATAATAAATAAAATAATAGTTTACATTAAATAATCAAATTAAAAATTCAAAAATGTCAAATGTTATTATTTTATATATTGTTGAAACGAAGAAAATCTAAAAGGACACTGTACGGTGGGGCACGTACCGCTATTTGTCATTTTGGAGCGCTGTCAATGATTTTGACAATAAGCATAACGAACGCTTGAACTCCCAAATCGTGTCAAGTATCCAGCGGGGTAAATGCGTAGCTTTTCGAACGAGCGTCGATATATCCAACTGTCATGTTCGTCTACAATCTGACCTGCCGATCTGGTACCTGGAGTATTTTGCAAGTCTTGGCTGCTATGTTTAATGAGTTAGCTGCTGGTTATGGCTTTATAATAATATTGTAAAACTTTGGCTGGCACCGACTTCAAAACTAGCAATAATTGTATATATATATATTTTTTTTTGCATAAGTGGAATACAAATGAATGATAAATGAAAGTACATAGCATAAGAAGTAAAATGTGATTTTTTTAGTGCCTAGTTTTACTGCAGGTACCTTTTTAGTAAATAGTTCAATAACTTATTCACAAATAATTTACTTTAAAATTTATTATCTTAATTTTAGGTTACTTTAGTTTATTTAAGTTTTTTCTTCTTCAAATACTTAATAAGTTCCTATTGTAAAATTCTTTAAAATTAAATTGAATGTGTTCTTTAAAAACAAAGTTTTAACCGACTTCAATTTAGTACTCCGCCAAGCAAAATAACATTTCCACTCTACCACATGAACTGCTTTCCGAGAGTAAAAACGTTGTTTATTACAGACGAAAACCATAGCACTGTACGTGGGCCAATAATATTTGAGGAGTTCCGTCGATTTGGCACACTTGACATTTAGCACTTTATTAGTTGCTATTTCAACAGAATCATTACAGTTTTAAGTAAAACCCACCCACTAGTAGTAGTGAGTTCCATAAGTCATTCATCATCACTTCACCAAATTAGTGATTTCCGGGTTATACACTAGTTATAATAGCAAATACCGAAATTACGACATGCTTGCCATATAAATTTGAGGAATTCCCTCAATGCCTTATGGTTTCGATCATCCAGCTGAAGTTTTAATAATAATGGGACCAACCTGGAAGCATATCATCATCGTCATCATCATATCAGCCAAAAGACGTCCACTGCTGGACATAGGCCTCCCCCAAAGAGTGCTACAATGACCGGTCCTGCGCCACCCGCATCCAGCGGACTCCAGCAACCTTTACCAGGTCACCAGTCCACCTTGCTGGGGGGGCCTACCCACGCTTCGCCTTCCAGTGCGTGGTCACCACTCGAGAACCTTTCCGCCCCAATGACCATCGGTTCTACGCGGAAGCATATACTTTCAGATAAAGAAAAAATTGTACGAAGCGGTTCATAAATGACGGAGTTCTCAGGTAACACGTAAAAAAATTATGATAAAAAATATAACCGAATTGAGAACCTCCTCCTATTTTGTGAAGTTGGTTAAGAATTAATTTGATGAAAAATGAACCATTGTCTTGCCCGGTATTGCAATATTTATTATGTAAATGGGTGAATCAACTTTTTTCTGTTACTAGTTGCCATGGTAAGGTGCGTCTCCTGGGTCACTTTTTAAAATTAAAATATGTAAAAATAAATGTTTAAAATTTTAATATTATGGGTTTTAATTCACCAAATAGTGGTTTTCTTGTCTTGTTTGACCCCGTTTTGCATGGATATGTCCATATTCTAACATGCCTAGAAGATGTTCTATGCATGTTAGAATATGGACATATTGAAACAATTTGTCTAAGAAACTAAGTATGTAATTTTGTCACCTCATTAACGGGACAGAATAACAACAAGAAATAGCTGATTAATCCAATAACTCGTTAAAGACACCTACAACAATTGATACCCTGAACGGAGGAATAACTTTATGAAGTTTAGGTAGGTACTGTTTGTAATAATTATGAAATATTTAAGACACGTCTCATAATTATACGATTTATTTGCAGGGTTAAGTTATAAATATGGATGCGCACTGGATATAAAATATGGCTCGTTATGGATTACTGATGGGATTCTGCATTTGCACGACTCGACAGGTGGTCATAATATATTTTGCTTCTGGGAATAGAAGAAGTGACTCTGAGCTCCGAATCCTAGTGTACCGTGACGCCAAAAATAAATGAACACTTATGCAAATATGCACCTCATCTCACTGTAATAAGGAGAAAACTGTATAAGTATGAGTGACGTCAACTATACGTAGGTATCAGATCTTCTCGCTTAAATATTATTACGTCTATCGTAATTCCCAAATGTAAGTCATGTTATACTAACGTATCATATGAACATAACGTATCATAACGTATCGTATCGTATCTTTAGGTTGTGCGAACTGCTTAGGTACTGCACAACATAATGTACATCGATTAATATTCATCAAACCCATTTAAGTAAAAAAAGAACCGACTTAAATTTGTTTGTCTGTGTCTGTCACTTTGGCTCGTGTCTCGTCTAATTTGTGTTCGTGAGAAAACGAAAAAACACATTTTAGCAAACAGAGGTTTGTTTTTGTAACATTATGGTTAATAAGCGAGCAACGTATAGTGAAAAATAATTTGTTCACCTTTTTTTCAAGCATGTTATAACCCTGATTGTATTTTTTGGCTGACTGTTTATGTATCATTATATTTGTGTTTGTGTTATTTGTATATATGTATGATTGTGTGTGTATGTTTATATATAGAGGTATTTATGTACGTTTATTTTTATAATTTCTTGATTTTTGATTAATAATAATCGCTGCACCACCTACTGCATAATCTAGTTTTATCTCTTTCTCCGATACCCAAAGGTTGTCTGGAAGAGATCGCTCTTCAGCGATAAGACTGCCTGTTGTCTACCTCTACCTACATGTTATTGTATTGTTTCTCTCTGTAACTGCTTTTTTTGTGTGAGGTGTGCAATAAAGAGTATTTGTATTGTATTGTATTGTATTGTTATAATGATAACCCTTGTTGGTGGTTGTAGGACACAACTAAACTTAATTAGGGGGAGTCTAATTAAAGGGCTCGCGATCCTTACCATCAAGGTAAACCAGAACTTTTATTCTGTGCCAGTATCTAGGTAAGTATACCGAGTCATGAACCCTAACTTATTAGTAATCCAAAAATCACGGTATCGCCATAAGCTCCTTTAATTTCTCAACGAATGAAAACTCGAAGAAACTAAAACGGGAATTATCTACCTGAAGCCGCCGGTTTCCCTGTGTAGTTACATAATTCTAATCTATCTATGCCGAATTTTGGTTTGCCGATTGGTGTAAAATATTAAAGCAATATTCATACTCATATACTACGTTTGTAAAACCAATTTACATGTGAAAATAAATAATTAGGTATAGAAATTACATTCTTAAATAAATAAATATTAGAGGCCAATCTTATACTAATCGACCTAGTCCCATAGTAAAATCAATAAGCCTTATGTTATGGGTATTATTAAAATTACATTATTAATAATAGTAAAAAATGTCATAGCCATTTAAATAAAATCAATAAAAATACATTATCATTTCAACACTGCTTATTCTTTCACTGGAATGTTAGACAAATTATTTGACGAAGTTAGTTATGTGGCTTCTCCAGACCAGATGTGAATAAAGTAGCATTAAGTATTGATAGTGCCGTAGCGACCGCCCGTCGCGACAACTACTCGCTATAAAATGCATCGCCGTAAAAATGACACGATTTATCGTCATTTTATGAGACATTTTAAATCAGAAAATGAATACTCCATTACCATTCTGGAAATAATAACATATATTAAGGCATGGAATTAATAAGCATCCCAAACGCAGTTAAATTCGATGTTCTATGCTTCTATGGTATTTATTGGTGTTCTTGATAATAAGTTAGAGACGCTGTTTATTTTGTTGTTTGATTAGCTTGTAGGAATTCAGAAGCAGGCTTCTTTTTGTTTTTAACAATATAACAAGTTTTAAAACCTATCACTGCCGAGTGTTTTTGAAAGGATTTTAAGACGAACTAAAAAATTACCCCTGTAATGTTATTGGGTCGTAGAAGTTTTACGGGTTAACTAAGAGTTCAATCCTGGCGTACTCGAAGAGAGGCCTATGCTCAACAGTGGGCGATTACGGGCTGAAAATGATGATGATGACGATGATCAATCTTAGTATAAAGTCCTTTTCAAAATAGGTCAAGTCGGGTTTATGAAATATATATAAGAGTGATCATTCTAAACGCCTTTCAATGTAGGTATTTATTGTGCGCGCGCCGAGCTAACACTACTAATTAGAATGTGAAGGAGATCAACCGAATAGACCTCTATTGACTTTGATAGTCAAGTTACTAATTTTTTTGAAACGTCAAAACGCTATGTTCGTATGCAGTTTGTAGAGAGATAGGAACAAGTGTCGTCACGAGTTTTGATTATCAAACACCGTCTATTTTTTTGATCTTTATTTCATCATCGTCATTTAATCTTTAAAGTAGCAAAAGCAAGTTGAAGCGTGAGTTTAGAATTTTTACTGTTCTCAACTACCGTATTGAGACCCTATTGTTTTACTCACTTATATTTCCAATTTTTAAAAAGCTAATGAACAGCCGCATCCTCGATAGGTACTATTATATTTCAGTACCCGCTAACTAAAGGCTCGTTACAAAGATTTATTGATCGCCTCTAGGATAATGTTTTTATAACGCCATTCCGTTTTAAATACCTACGGCAAAAGTCATCGACATCGCACATAGCTTTCGCAACCTCCAATAGCACTTCATCGTTCATTAAAAATTGAAACCTAGCTAGACAAAATAAGGTTTGTTTTCGACGTATTCGTTTCGTTTGATTGGAACTTTATACAAGTTTTCTCAATTGAACAGGTCATCTAATGGATGTTGTGTTGGACGTGTATTGTTGATACTGTTAGGTATTTCTTGAACCTCACAATTCCATTAGCTTATATATTTATTCGTGTAAGAAATAGCTCTTATCTAGTTTTTGTCGTTTGATCGATGAAGCGAGCTTGCAAATTAATCAGCTAGCACAATGACATAAGCATTGGGGCTAGAAAGTGGAATGATACCACTGGCATTTGGAGACAATGCTTGTAGGATATAATTATCGATGTAAAAAGTAGAAACCGGTTTGATGCTCAACACTAAAGATATTACCAATGATAATGTTAAAGAAATTTATGAGTTCATTATATTATTATACTACCTACTTACCTACAGCAAGATATTGGTAAATTGGGATATGTATCCAATTTTTTAGGGTAATATGCCTCCTTAGTCATTTCAAATTACGTCACACGAGATTTTAAAGGTTTACATGGTATATGTGGTTAACCAAACACAAAGTAAGTCTCCTAATCGTACTTTTGCAACAGAAATAGTTATTCTAATGTCGTTTTTAGGGTTCCGTAGCCAAAATGGCAAAAACGGAACCCTTATAGTTTCGTCATGTCCGTCTGTCCGTCTGTCCGTCTGTCCGTCTGTCCGTCTGTCCGTCTGTCCGTCTGTCCGTATGTCACAGGCATTTTACTCGAAAACTATAAGGTGTATTTGAATAAAATTTTGAGGATAGGTGTATTTTGTTAGCCGCTACATAGTTTAGTAATTAAAATGACAAAAAAAAAGTTTTAGGCGTGCACTCCATACATAAAAGTAAAAGTCAAAAAATTTTTTTTCATTGTGCAAGGCCTATCGATTGATGTGCCACACGGGGGCACATCAATCGATAGGCCTTTCAAAATAAATATAAGGTTTCTTAGCATTTTTTTTGATTAAGTGAATAGGGTCGGAGATAATCGCCCCGAAAGTCACTAAAATTCTGTCCCCCCCTCCTCTAATTTTTGAACGGTGTATTTTAAAAATATGGAAAAATTCATGGACATAGGGCTTATTAATTTCATTCACCGAAAATTGTTTTCAACAAGATCGGTTCAGAGGTTTTCGAGATATTGCTGAAAAACTGCCTTCCTCAAAGAAAAGGAAGTATAGTGCCGTAAAATTTCTGTGACGATACGACCTTTTTAATAGGCACGGAACCCTTCGTCTTGCGTGGTCCGACACGCACTTGGCCGGTTTTAATATTAGTGAAAAGTCTAAACCAACGCAGCGCTAACGGTCGTTTGAAAAATTCGCAATTGCGCAGGCAGGGTTACAAATTATTACCCGACACACCATTACCTAAGAATCAAATTGTGTCTAAAAATATAAAATTGATCTCAATCAGTTCAGCGCTTCAAGCGTGAAGAGGCGACATGCATACGTCCGCATTTATCCTACTTAATTATTATAAATGCGAAAGTTTGGATGTTAGGATGTTTAGATGTTTGGATGTTCGGAGGTTTAGATGTTTGGAAGTTTAGATGTTTGTTACTCAATCACGCTTAAACGAGTGAATCGATTTGGATGAAATTTTGCAGTTTCCCGGGTCTACGCAGACGAAGTCGCGGGCGGAAGCTAATATAATATTAGTAGAGATTGATTTTGTTTGCTCATTCAACTTTACTAATTATCCCTAAGTTACGTCCTATTCTTACTAACAGACATGTCTTGGCAATCTGATGACGATACAAATGCATCTGAATTTTACTATTGCTCGATGGATAGAACAGATAGGTAACCTCCTCTCTTAGTAACCTAGATCCATACTGTTTTTTCGCCCATGGTGGTTTCATTAAAATTCTTGTTAACTGAAGCATTATCAACTGGGTCCAAAGCACACAATGGGATCGAGAATCGAGATCGTTGTCGCCGGCCACGACAGCCGCAGGCCGAGGTTCGATTCCCGTTCAGCGAAATTCAGGCTAACGACCGCCCCGCGATAGTCTTTTGTTACACGGATACCGTTTTACTGTTCCCTAACAAGACGTTACGAAAAAATTACTTTATAATGCTACTCGACACGCCAGCAGCCCCCAAGTAACAAGTCTCGATTACGCTGAAGAGGCTTTGCGCATGAGTTTCCAATCAACTCGTATACTGTAATAAAGAAATAAACATTATGGGACAATCTTACACATATCAATCTAGTCGCACACTAAGCGAAGCTTGTACTACCTGTGGGTACTAGACAACGATAAAATCGTAAAAGTACACTTATTTATAGAAGGTGCTCAGGAGGAATCCAAATAAAAAAAACTGAGTCGAATCCAGTTTACTTTATATGACATTTTATACTATCATGGTCAAAACACGCTGATGAAATTGTTTGGATTCCTCCAGGAGCACCTTGTATAAATAAATACTTAAATACTCAGCAAACATAAAGACTCGGGAACAACTGATGAGTTTTTCGGAATGTATGCACAGAATGTCATTTTATATTTACCATTAGCCTTGCGGTGAAGGAAAACATCGTGAGAAAACCCGCAATACATCTGAGAAGAAATTCAAAGGTGTATGTTAAGTCCCCAACCTGCACTGGACCAGGGTGGTACTGCCCATTCCCTCTCATCCATGTGCTCAGCAGTGGGACGTAATAGGCTGCTGATGATAATGACATCTTGACATCTGCCCCGCTATTCTGTAACTTGTTTTAAGCTCATCTCAACGCTTACCCACAAATACAGGGTGATTTAGGGGTCGTGGAGCAAGAATGACCAAAAGCGAATAAGATGGTCATACTGATCAACTTTTTCCATGGGACCAACCACGAAATCGTAAAAAAATAAGAGCCAATTAAGAGTTAACTGTGAGTTAATTGAGACTGTATGGAACAGCTGATTTTTTTTTGCGATTTCGTGGTCGGTCCCTTGGGAAAAGTTGTTCATCTTATTCGCTTTTGATCCCTAAATCACCCTGTATATGTTGACACAGCGATGAGTAATAACTAACCGTTGGTAGAGGTCTAGTTTCGTTAGGCATGACGGGTGGGGTGAGGCGCATGAGCGCGTAGCGAATAACGGCCCTGTTTTCGCAAAGAAAACATCTACAGATGTTGCTACTCATGCTTTGCTCCTTATTTGAGGTACATCATCGTCCTCTTAGCGTTTTTCCCGGTTGTGCCCTACAGGAGCCCGGGGTCCGCTTTGGCACCTAATCCCAAGATTTGGCGTAGGCACTAGTTCTACGAAAGCATCTGGCGTCTATCATCTGACCTTCCAACCCCAAAAAAACTTGACCGTATTGGGATTAGACCGGTTTCCTCACAATGTTTTCATTCACCGAAAAGTCACTGTTAAATGGGACAATTAACTTTTTCTCGTTGTTATTCTGTGACGGTAAGCCAAGACACAACAGTGATATAGTTTCTTAGAAAACGTACTGTAAATTGGACTCCTGTCATGCTAAGGATATGCCTGGGAATGGGTTTACCAATATAACAAAAAACATGTGTTTAGTGGGGGATACCCTTCGTTGGCATATTTTTTTAGACTATTATATTTTTGCATAATTCAATTGGCATAATTTGTATTGGCATAATAGTACTGCCGCATAGTAATACTTTGGCCTACTACTTTTTACGCATATTACGCTTTTAGAATAAATTTTACTAGATTAGGTACTTTTATGCCTGTTTTAATGATGGCAAGTAATTATTATGACTTTTTGTATGTATGCTATCTCATGGTAGTCTTTGTGATGATTATTTTTTCTTTGTTTATGCTTTTAAGGGTTCCGTACCTCAAAAGGATCACTCGTGCGTCTGTATGTCCGTCTGTCACAGCCGATTTGCTCCGAAACTACAAAACCGATTGAGTTGAAATTTGGTACACATATGTAAATTGGTGACCCAAAGAGGGACGCGTAAAGTGAATTAATGAATTCTGAACAAGGGGGTCACTTTTGGGGGGTAAACTGGAAAATTAAAAAAAAAGTTTCGCAAACTGTATTGTGTGACAAATCAAATGAAAGGGGTTGTTTTAAGCGTCTCAGATATATTTTAGGAAAGTAATTTAGGAAAAAAGACGAATTCTGACCATCGCCCCCCTTATCTCCGAAACTACTAGGCTTAAAATTCTGAAAACAATATGGAAAATAGTTCCTTGCCTAAAGATTACAGGAAAACCTATAAGAAGTTTGAGTATTCAAAGTAACTGGAAAATTCTCAATATTTTACGGAACCCTTACCACGCGAGTTGAACTCGCACTTGTCCGGTTTTTAATTTTATACCCAAAAAATTATGCCTTAAGATGATTAGGCTTAATGTAAATTCGGCGAAAACAATTATGCGTAACACTAATATACCAAAAAAAAATGCAATCCAATAGGGAACCGTTTAGTGGATTTAAACCCCATAAAATCATAGCTTTAAAGATGTAACCATGGCAACGCGAAACAGAAAATAGTTGATTGACCCAAATATCAAATTATATTTCGTACATAAGTTTTTTGAAGAACCCCGGTGACACGAGCCGGGGCTCGAACCTTCGACCTCCAGATTAAAAGCCGTTAGGCTACAGTATCTCCGTACATGTTCTTCAAATTAATTAACAGCATTGCTTATCGACAAACGCTTTATTTACATAATCCTTTAAGTTCTACATCCCACACATAAATTCAACATCAGATCATTAAATTTTAACATTCTTTATTAGGGCCCGAATTATAGAATGACGTTGAGAAATGACTTCAATAAGGATTGACTAATAAATTCGGCGTGATTATATTCCGGTTCATTATCGTGCCCTAAACTTAATCGAAATACAAAAAATTGATGAGACGTCACTGCAAAAATAATTCACACTTATTTTTACCGACAACAGGTAAAGCGGGGTTCACACGATCTACTTGCCATTTAACATTACAGTGATTATTTCTTTTTTAATTTAGTACGTTTTAAAAACAATATTTCATGATGTAACGTGTTTTAGACCTAGGCAAAACTTTTGTTAAACAATCTAATTAGGTATAGGTAGGTATCATTAGTTATCGTTTGGTAATTAAAATAGGTTGAGTCTTTTCTTCTTAAACTCAGATGTTTTTAGTAAGTACATTAGGGCAATAAATACGGGAGCTGAGGCTTTAAGCGTCTGCTAGACGGTTGCCAACAAGCCCCTCCGACCGAGCGACCTTGGTCGGCACGGATAGGTGTACTATGAAATTTTGCTGCAAACAACTGTCTACACGGTCGGTGCCGACCAAGGTCGCTCGGTCGGAGGGGCTTGTTGGCGACCGTCTAGCAGACTCTTTACTTGTTATTGCCTGTGGTGAGTACAACATTTTACGTCTTTCCCAGGCCAGGAAAAGTATATTGTGTCACAAGGAAGTAAAATGATATATTTACGACGAGGGCGACATATTGAACCATCAATGAAGCGAATGATTCTACAATAGAATCCTGAGCTTAGCGAAATATTCTAAAGTAAATTATTGGGCGTAACGAGGGCTTCAAGTGTTTACGCTTAAGATGAAAATCTATTTGCTACCGAGTGGCACATACTGCTTTTCACACCTTCTAATAGGAAAATGTTGATCCGGGATTTGAGGGCAACAATAAATAAATAAAAATAAATAAATATCGTGGGACAATTCACAACATTGATCTAGTCCCAAACTAGGCAAAGCCTGTACTATGGGTACTGTTATACAACAGAGAAATACTTAGATAGATACATACATACTTAAATAGATATTAAACATCGAAGACTCGAAAACAAACATTCGTATGACACTAACAATGACGCTTTTCTGATTAGAAGGTGTGAAAAAGGATTAAATTGCCGCATTTAATTACCACTGCATGGACAAGCGTGGTGTAAATATAAGTGAAACCTTCACAATTGTTCACAAAAAGTTCACAAAACGGAAATAAACAATTCCCCCAACAAAACACAATTTTTTAATGATTCCTACTCTCACCATCGTCTGAACACGACTTATTCCTCCGTGTTATATTACCTAAGGGCTAAGTCAGTTCATTAAGGATCGTTCAATCATCCTTTAAGGGGAAGCGAAGGACTCAGGGGGAAGGTAAATATTAAATAACGTAAAAAAATATCTTGCCTCAATTTATTGCTACACGGTTTGTTTTGTCAAAGATACTGTGTAACATTTATTTTTTCGCGAATTTCTATCATATCTTAGGTAATTAAGGTTTACTCCTGTTTCAATGTGTTGCCTTGGCCTTAAATCAGTTTTTTAGTTTGCTTATTTTTGTATTTTGTGAAGTATATGTATTAAAGTTAGGTATGTGAGGAGTTATAGCGGTCGTTCCGTCGTTCCTTTAGTTTCGCATTATTTTCCGTATTTTACGGCGTACGAGTGATTTACGACATTTGGGGGTTAGTTGACAGCATAGTTTAAACGTTTTTACAATTTAAATTAACCTCGTGTTATTTTATCACACGTTTAGTGATGTATAGTGAGCTGCAGGGAAACGTGACCGTTGCATACAAACTTCACGTTTCTCTTCATCTGACTGTACTATTTGACAATCTTCAAAGTCAAATGATGCTGCTTCATTTCTTCCGACGTTCCAGTTCGCTCTGTTTTTTTTTTGTAAATACATTTTGGTACAAACTTAATACAACGATAATTCTTGTCGTAAATTTTCTCAGAAAAGTACTTATAAGGGTTATTTTTTCCCGTCATTGAAAACCTAGGAAGTATTGTGAAAAAGTTTTCTTTTGCTTAACAGGTAGGTAGGTACACCTAAAGCTTTTAAAATATTACAGTTTGTGCCTAAGTGCCTTTATACAATCAGCTGCAAAAAAAAATTTACGCCAGGTCGCAGGGCGGTTGTGACCGCTGACTGTTCACAATAATACCTAGGTACAATAAGCAAAGAAGAATCTGTACCTACATATTATAATTATTAAATAAATGTAAAATGATATAATACTAATATTTACATGTTTAAACTCGCGCATTAAATGTCACTACGGGCGACATGTTTCGAACTCTTCGGGAGTTATTTCTCAAGCGACACTGCCGCGAAAACACTCATCCTGAAGAGGAACTCCCGAAAAGTTCGAAACATGTCGCCCATAGTGACATTTAATACATGAGTTTAACCGTGTAGTACTCGTATCAGTATCATTTCAACATGTCTCACGAGAGTTTAAATTCGATAAAATGATATTTCAAACATAATGAGCAACTTAAATGATATTGTGTCAGTTCCGCGGTTTCCCATGCATACGAGCACGCAAGTGACACAAGTAGGGTAAGTGCGTATCTAGGGCACAGTCACGACTATAAAGAAGTATACGATAAGGCACTTAGGTCAAGGGTATAAGATCGACAATTGAGTGCATATTTTCCAGTCGAGTGTACTCTGAAGTCTCCACTTATAATGAAACGAGACGCGTGCGCCCCACTTCCGTGACAGATACGTATCTATTAATTATAATTATAACCCCATCTGAGTTATCGGCTAACTTGATTGGAAACAGCTTAGAAAATGTGCACGAATAATTTACGATTACATATTAGAGAAAAGTGGTCATTACAGTGACCTATTAGCAGAAACCAATGTCTAAGGATATGATCCATCAGTATCATAACATCACATGAGGATATTAATATTGTTATAAAACGAGTTTGAGAAAATATACTTAGTCAAATTAAATGTGTTTATAACCAGAGACGAAGAATATCGTTTGTTTTTTTGCCATAATTGAAAGAAGCCGGAAATTAATGACATATTTTACTGTTAAGAGCAATCCGATTAAAACACAGATAGTAACACGTTTGCAGAGTTCACTTTTTATAAAAGCCATCTTATGCTGTTTATATGTCTCAATTATAGCACATACACACGTAGTGCGTTTAGGTAAATAGATCCCGACTCGGAACACACGCATTTAAAGTGAAGAATCCGTAATCTCCCGCTAAAAGCAGCCAGAGATAAGATGCACTTACGCCGTTGCACAGTCCTGGTACAGACTGGTATATATATGTTATACCTGTAACCTGTACTCGGAGTGATAGCGTTAATGAACCCATGTTCCCGTCACAGAAGTACCGCGGTTTGAACGATGGCGTGGCCATTAGGGAAACTCAAGGCCAGCGAGGGCGGACAGGAGCGCAATTATCTAAAACAAACTAAGGCTTTACGGATATCGCCGGTTAACTCGCCAGGCTCGCAACAGGCGCTCTTACCCTAATAAGCATTACTAATGGCACTGGCACTTACATATTTTAATTGATGTCGCATGGCCAGTCTGATAGGGAGATAAAAATCGCTTACTAGGAATTTTACGGTGAGGAAATACGTTGTAAAGTCTGGACATATCGACTTCAGTTTTTTGTTTTTACGAATTCATTGAAAAATAATTTTACTTTGTTATGAAAGATTAGATTAGATTTTTATTTACGTATTCCAAAGTATTGTGAAATAAAAAAAAATTACACTTGTTAAATTAACAACAAGATACAGTTTAAAAATTCGTTTTAAATGGGTAGAGGTAGACTCTTGATTAACAAAATATGAATAGAAAATTTGGACTGTTCTTCATAAATCATTACATATCTAAGTAATCGGCTAGATTTTTGAAAAGTCTCTATGTAATGAAACGTTTTGGTATTCTCCTTTGTAGAGTTACCTATATCACTATTGAGTATTAAAAGTGATATTTTGATGCTTTATATTTACATTCCTAATATGCTACTTATTAACTGACAAGCTTTGGTTACAAAAAGTAAGGAAGCGAAAAAACTGGAGCGCAACATGGCGTCAATTTCGGTGTCAGAGACGCAACCACTGGGTCGGAATCTAGATCGCCGAAACCGGACCCGCGGGGTAACCTAACGCGTGCAGTAGCAAGAAACCTTCCGATGTTGATTCAACATAGGCAACACACGTTTAGAATTATTTAAATAATTGTTAGGACTTGTTGATCCAACCAAAAATAACAAAATCACGGTCGACTCAAGTCGATTCTCCATACAAACGCAGTTTGGTTCTCATTTTAAAACGACTCTCCGAGCATCCTGGCGACCTTTAATAGTACATTGTTTAACGAGGGGCGTAAGTGTTATACACAATGTTTTTCATCACATTTGCTAGGAAATAAATAGCTACAAAAGACAGAAAAATCTAAACAGCCGCACCAATCAAACATTGACAACTTCACTTCCAGATCAAAGCTAGTGGAGCGCGCAGCTTCAATATTTCAACCAATCACAGAATTCAATTGCAATTCTTGCGGGGCGGGGCGGCTTGGCCAACTAGTTTTTTTTTTCAACCAATCACAGAGCAACCAGATTTGCTTAAGCCAATCAGAGGATTCTATACTTTAAAACTAAACTTAACAGCCCGTGGGAGGTAAAACGGCTATAACTGCTCTGTACGTTCGCAAGTAATAACGCCCTTGACGAGCAAGTATGATGAAAATAATATTAATATAGTCAAGAGCAACAGAATAGGGTAGCTTTTGCCAGACGTACATACAAACAAGGCTGGTATTCCATATCACACACCACATACCACATCCCCACTTAGATGTTCCTGTCATTCTGATTTTGAAAGACTAGACAGAGGCATGAATGTGGGGAAATATCCCCTTGCAGATGGAATACCGGCCCAGAACCGCATTGCATTTCTCTTTGAGTGCATTTCGCATTTTATTGATAGTTAAACTGTCTTGGATAAACGATAGTTTACCTACTTTACTTAAATTGATTTCTCGCCGTTGATTGGATGTATCGTAGGTAGGTAAATGTAAAAAAACCGGCCAAATGCGAGTCGGACTCACGCACAAAGGGTTCCATACCAATATATATAAAAACGAGCAAAACATCACGTTTGTTGTATGGGAGCCCCTGAAATATGTAGTTTATTCTATTTTTTTAGTATTCGTTGTTATGGCGGCAACAGAAATACATCATCTGAGAAAATTTCAACTGTCTAACCATCACGGTTCATGAGATACAGCCTGGTGACAGACGGCCAGACGAACGGACAGCGGAGTCTTAGTAATAGGCTCCCGTTTTAACCCTCTGGGTACGGAACCCTAAAAAGGATTATCGGAGAAATCCGTCAGTACTTACGTTTCAACTAACTGAAGTTGTTAATTACGTATCTTCTTTCGAGAAATATAATAGACCAGAACTTTCTTTGCCATCATGTTCTTGTTACATCAGCACGGCCATCATAGCACGGCCCGCGAGCTGTCTTGCGGCTACATAGACTATCCGTCTCTTTCTAAGCGTTCTAATTAGAAAGAGACGCATGGTCTATCTCGCCGCGACACAGCTCGAGGGCTTTGTCGTTTTGAAGTACGGTTCTACAAAATTGAGTTCCGCAAAAATAGTCGCGATAGTTTGCGCAAGTGCCTTGGGGAAGCAAAGGATACCTCATCAGCCGGGTAGACTCAGGTGCCAGGTAACCTTGGGATCGGGTGAGTCTGTTCAGTTCAAGCCAGGTCTCAGGGTCCTACACCTGACGGAGGAGCGTCCCAGCAGCTCCTGGTAAAGGTGAGTATCCTCTAAGTGACCTCAAGGCTCCATATCGTGGTCGGTTGTGAAATTTAGTCTCGATCTCGTTTTTAAAATTACCTACAGTCCACCTTTTAACTTTTTTGGTCCTGTGATAGCTTATGTGGTATGTTATAGGGCAGTATATCGCCGTTTAAACAAAATGTCCGTGTTGATGTACTTAAATACCTATGCCTAAAAAAGTATGGATATAATTTTGCACCGTGAGCCTGACGGCATTGCGGTATCTATCGGCATCCGTCTTGTTCGCCTCAGAACATGTTATAGCTCAACCTGCGGTTTTAGTACTTGACTACGTACCAACACACAACCCTAACCTGTAACGATCTTTATTCCCTTGAAAATAGAGTTGACAATTGAATCCCTGTGTTATTTAGGACCGTAGTCAATATACAAGGCTGTAACACTTTTACAACCGCTCTGATGCATCGCGATAGCTTCAGATAGTAGTTATAGGCAGGACGCTTCGTGATAGACATTTGCGCCTTCATGTATATATATATACGTACGGTACGATTCATATACAAAGCGACGGGTCAGAGCGCATTTAATAGAGATTATGGAAATTTAAACTTATATTTGTAACTAAAGTTTAAGTTTGCGTGGCTCCATAGCCACCTCCATAGGTGCATTGAGATTCCGTTCCGCGGAAAGCACGAGCAAATCGACAGAATACTTATGGAAAAAGTGTAAATGGCAGTTGATACATGTTATAACGTGAATTATAATTTGTACCCTTGTAACTAATTTAATTTATAAGTCAAAGTCAAAGTGATTTATTCTTCAATTTAGGCATATTACATGCACCTATGAATGTCAATAAACTACGGTTCGGAAAGTAAACCTCTGCCTCGAGAATAACCGGCGTATAAACTCGGCGAGGTGTCATTTTTTCAAAACAGTATACAATATATCATTTCAGTATCAGAGTATTATAAAATTTTAAAATTACATTGCTACAGTAGAAAGCCTATTTATTTTACGATAGATTTCTAGTGCAGGATTTTATCGCTGCCAAATATCCCTATCCATGATGTAGTCGTTTATCTTATAATATGCTTTTGAAATAAGTGTCCGTTTTACGACAGATTTGAATTTAGAGTCAGTAAGTTCGGTAATGTGTTTTGGAATTTTATTGTAGAATTTTATACAATTTCCCAAGAACGACTTTTTCGCTTTTACTGGCCTGTAAAAAGTTATTTTGAGCTTCCCTGCTTTAAATAGGACCTGCATCGTGAAGCCACAATCGTAACCATAAATAATAATTATAATATATACGAAGATATGCTAAACCAGCCCGTTCAAAGACGTATTTTTATGAATACTGCGTAACTATGTAGTACAAAAAACATTAGGATGGTTTTCATCCTTTAAATATTGCCACATAAGAACTCATTTTTCTCACACCTTTACAATTAATGTGCTTATCATAATTGCAAATTATTAGGGTTTATGAAATATACATTTAATTTAAAAACTATTTATCTTCTAGATGTACATAAATTCGTCTATATATAAATAATTAAAAACTTAGAAAAGTTGATAAACATCCGACATTTTTATTTCAAAGTTCAATATCTCAAAACCGGCTGAACCGTATTTGTTGTAACGTAGTGAACCATCTCGATCACATTAGCTTTCGGACAAAAAATCGGTCCATTCGTTTAGGAGCTACGATGCCACAAACAGACATACAGATTCAATACCCAGATACCCAGACACGTCAATTTTATAACACCCCTCTTTTGGCGTCGGGGGTTAAAAATGGCTGACTGCACTATCTTCACTTAAATGATTACTTAAAACATGTTTAAGTATATTTAAGACGACCAGCATTTAACGATTTCAATACTTAAAGAAAAACCTTAAAGCAATCTTTATGGTTTGCAGTTATAGGTGATTAAATAATTAATACTTACTCAGTAGGTAAGTCTTGTCAACTAAAGGTGTGCAAGAATTAAAATAATTTACGACGGCAATTGAATGGCCCGCTTCCATGATCATTGCCATTTCTCTAGTACCTCAGCCACTAGTTATCTTCTATGTAAGCCACTGTAAATATAACTTAGCATGGTGGTTATTTTTTAGCATCTAAATTTGTGGCATGCATTTAAATAGCAAACTTCTAAAATATTATTATATGACACCAAAATAGTAACTCTATTAGCTTCTAATTGTATAATTTAGTATGTTTAAAATGTAAGTCATCCTACATTAATCGATCGTTAAATTTACCTAAAATTGTCATCAAATAGTATATTAAAACCACTCTTATTACATATGAACTATTGAGGACAGACAAAATAAAACCCTTTATTTATAAAAATCAATTTGTGTATTGAAATACAATCATTTATAGTAATTAATTTAAAAAAAAACCCTTCGTTTGCGTTTATAACCAAGGTTTTATAACTGGTTATGAATAAGGATTTTTCACTGTTTCATAACCAGTTATTAAACAAGACATTTTTTTTAATCTTCACAATTAGAACCCGATTTGGGGGTTAAAGCGGTTCGTCCGTCCCATTGACGGTCTGTAACCACTTCTGGATTGGACCACTTCTGCATTTGACCAAGGAAATAGGGAACTGGGAAAAATATAACAAGTATTTACGCTCTTTTATAAAAAAAATAACCTCGAAGACGAAAGCGGGAGCAAAGCACAGATCTCCGTCATTTATGAGCAGACTCGTACATTTTTTGTTTGTTTGTGAGCGTTTTTCAAAAAAATTGTACATGAACTTTTTTTTTCATATTTCAATTTTTTTGGGTTTTTCTTATTCAGAATCGTTGATACTATCGATCTTCATACAAGAAATAAAGTGTCCCAGATTTTAGTATGCAAGTTATATCTTCCAGACCTTCCAGTGCGTCACGATCATATAAATACAAAAAGACTGCACACAAAAATGTGACGATCTGGAATGGGATATTTTGGAGCCTTTTTTTCTTGTATGTGGATCGATAGTATCAACGATTCTGAATAAGAAAAACCCAAAAAAATTGAAATATGAAAAAAGTACACGTAAACTTTTATTGAAAAACGCTCTAGTAAGTATAAGTTTTATGTCCTGTATTTGATTCATGTTTTGGGGTGTGCAATAAACCTAATATTTGTATTTCAATAAAGAATTGATGTAGTAAAGTGGGAAGGAAATGTGGAAATCGCGCATCAGAGAGAGACGGTGCTGGTCACGCCGCTCTTCCGTCTCATTAGATAGACGTTCACAGTTCGCGCATCAAATAGATACGGCGGGCATGCTACTCTTCTGTCTCTTTGAATAGGCGATCTTTGATTAAACTGAGACAGTGGGCGCGCATTATCAGTTTCACAACTCATTATTTTATTATTATATGCCCTCATCTGTGAAAGTTGCTTTTGGCGCGTTATTCTCTTTAGTAAATCTTCTATGTAGAGGTTCTGTTTTGAGATAGGCGTTTATTCTTCTCCGTACTATTTTCATTTAAACGCCGCTGCCTCATGCAAGCAGCGCATTTTGTAGGTCTACCCATTTTAACGCTTTTTTGTGAATAAGTTATTAAACTATTCACAAAAAAATAAGAAAAAAAAAATACTGACGTCAAAAAAAAACACTATAATTAAATAAATATTGTTATTTTTGGAGTCGGTGTCAGCCAAGGTAAGGTGTTCCTTCTTGTGTGGTAAATGCAAAGATCATACATTGACTAGAAAAAAATTAGGTTGATTGTAGTAAGTTGTAGAAACAAAAATACCCAATTATGTTTAGTTTTTTAGTGTATTTTTTGTTTGAAGTCGGTTTTATTTTTTTATGTTTAGTATTATGATCTTTAATTAGGTACTTAATTTTGATTTCAATTAATAATTATTTGCAATTTCCTCGCAGTAGGCGTGAAAAGCACTGTGTTAAGCCTCGGCCGAAAGTGCAATAGCTGGACTCGTACTTTCAAGAGCCTCCGCTACGTGTCGGCCCTTGAACTAACTCGTCCATAATAGATGGACGAGTTAGTTCGAGGTTGGTTCGAGGGCCTTCTAGCCTCCACAACAATGTACTATAGATATTAGCGTAACGCCTGTCTGGTACATATCTTTACGGTTGATATTACATATCTTTACGGTATGTCTCCCATGATGTATTTTGAAATCAGAACGATGCGACGTTTCCCTGCCAAAGCTGTCATTTAGGATTATAAGTAATTATTTTTCAGATGTCCCATAGTGAATGGGCCGGTTGCATTCGAGTGAGACAGCGGCGGGACGCGTAAAACTGTCACGATTAGAATCGATCGCAATGATACACATCTGCTCTCTCAATCGCTCGCTCGCAATACGCACGACAGTTCACCATACAAAGCTACAAGTGTATATCACTATAGTAGCAGCATACACTATTAATACCTTCTCGAATTGGTTAACAAGGTTGCTCGACATTCCAGAGAAAGCACATAAGACAGGAAACCGAAAGCCGACCTTATCAAAACGTCTTAGAACACGAATCAGACTGCATGCCACTGCACCTAGCCAGCTACAATTTATTTAGACCTTAATAATCACTTGAGTGGTAATCACCGTGTAACAACGTCTTTTGATCTCAGAGTGGTGGATCAGACACATTAGCTTAGCTCGGACGTGTCTCGACGGCAGTTGGCAAATAGACGCCGTTTTATGCTTCGATATAAATATTGAAATGTTATATAGAGGCAGGTGCGACCGAGAACACTAAAAATGTCTCTCTATAAATAAAATTTCTTTATGTGCTTGATAGCCGCTTTAGGTTTCCGTAGGACGGCATCACGGGAGTCGGTCGTTCACTCGATCTCGTCCAATTTATTTACTTTTTTCCCGGGTGTAGTGTTACGGCTATAAAATTCAGTTTTTGTTGGTTGGGCTCATGCTCGCTAGATCTCCCGTCGAGAGATATGTTGATTTACGTTTAACGCGCGTGACCCCTGTTCGGACCCGATCATAGACCAGATAGACGATTCGAACTCGCGCTCCTGCGATATCGGCGCATCGCCCTCGTGCCGATGTATCTCTGGAAATATTTCGCTGTACACAGCCTCCTGCTGGCCATTCGGACTAAGATTTGAAGATTTCTTTGTGTTTCACACGATTCATACACCTTCAATTGTTTTGTTTCAATTTCTACAATAATCCGAAGTGTACGGCTAATTAATTCTCGTAAAACGACATCTGATTACCTTGTTTTTAATTAACGCAGTTTATTAAAAATTTATATGGTACATAAATTTGTAAAGAAACACGTCGTGACGGGCGCCGCGGGAAAGTAGACGTTTTACATCATTGTATTTAGTAATTAATGTTAACCTTATCACGTTGCCCGTCAGTTCATACAGAAATATACAGAAATAGGGTTCCGTAGTTATCATCTGTCTTTGTTACATCGCCACGCGCGCGCCAACTAAATGGTGCGGTTGCGTCGGCCGAATTTGTACGAAAATTGGCATTCCAAGTCCAAGGCCTTCTTTGCCGTGATAATCTTCCTGGGTTACTATGGTTCTATCAAAAAAAAAATGACAAAGTGTATAATATTATGTGGCAAATAAACTATCCGCAAATAATTATAACACAAACCCAAATTTTGGCAAGTGAACGTTTAATTAAGCAATGACTCGTTTACCAACTGGTACTTTGACCAAATTTCATGTAGTCAAATGTTTCAGTTGGAAAAACAAATTTTACGCAAAATATATTAAGGCAAATGATTTGATGGGGTGAAATGGAGGTCCAAGGTTTGTATGGGGAAACAAGATTAGATCGACTATTTTATTCGAAACTTCACAGGAGTATTCCTAACGATAAATGAGTAAATACGTGTTATGCGATTTTACATCAATGTTATCACGTAAAATTATCGTCCGTAAACCGACTTTACAGACAATAATTTTTTTATGATATTTTATGCTAAATGTATTATGGCAAATGATTTGTACGTCAGTTTTCAAGCAAGCAACCAAGCATGATTAGCTTCAAGGTGCATTAAAAAAAACCTACAACCAGAAGGCTAAGGCGGGAGCTCCGCTTCGCTTCGCTCCCTCCCGCCTTAGCTTTCTGATCCTAACAACATTAGAGTCGGTTTTGCTCTAGAAGGTTTCGCTCGCTCGCTTCACTCGCTCGCCCGGTAGCCTAAAGACCAAGTGCCTGAATGTTATTTTCCGTGGTAATATTTTTGTCTTTATACTTTTGTCATAACAATTCATTTGACTAAATGTTGTCTAAACATTGTCTGCATTAATTAAGTATTTGATAAGAGACCAAACGAACGAACGTTATTTTCCGTGGTAATATTATGCTGAGTGAAAATGTGTCCAAATGAAAATGTACCTAATAAAATGATTCCAAAGATGCATTACCAAACACAACGGTTGAATTATTATTTTTGGGTAATGAAGTTTTATCTAGTTAACATTAGCAAAGCGGCAGGATCCCAGTTTTCCTTTAAATTTATTATACTACTTGAGTCATTCTTGAGAATTGCATTATTCATCTGATTCCCTCGGCGTTTTTTTTATTATAAGAAATTTCTACTAAGTTACAATAAAATCAAATTAAATATATAATAATAAACATATTTATCGAATAGGCATCACTTTGGGTCAATTAGGTACGGAAATATCCCAATTCAAAGTCAAGCTGTTGGGGGAATAAGAAAAAATGTGGAGGGAATCAGAAAAAACGTCGGGGGAATCAGAAAACATGTCGGGGGAATCAGAAAAATGTCGGGGGATAATTTACTGAAAACTGTGAAATATATATTTTATCATTTATAACAATGAGTCCCTATATAAATTCCATCCCCTAGTTTGAGGGGTTCGGGGATAAAAGTTCCAAGTTTTAGGATTTTGTGTTGTTTGTGTACTAATACTAGCTTATATACCAAATTTCAGCTTTCTAGGACTTCAGGAATTACCCTAAGAGTTTTGATGACCAACAGTGAGTTAGTCAGTGACGAAATCGGGTTTTTTTTAGATATCAATAAAATCTAAAGTACCTATAAGCTAGTTAGTATAGCTCTTAAGCTATGCAATTGAAACTTTATATGTTTTGACATCATAACCCGATAATTTGGTTTATCTGGTATAATCCAAACCCAAGTTATGTATGAGTGTTCAAAAAAACATGAAGCGTTTCGACAAAAAGGTAGGTAGTTTGCTTCGCTTGGTCCGTTTTGACCAACACCAATTTTATTTTATACTGTTTTTGGCAAGTTTCCGTGCGCGGGCGAAGATCACAGCATAGCGAATTAACATTAGCAAGTGACTGGTACGACATTTTAGGGTTATATTCGCCTTAAGTTGTTAATTGGGAATGGATGAAAATTTTAGAAATGCCTGATATTTTTTTTGGTGGTAGGAATAACCTACCTTAGCACCAGAAAAAAGTTTCAGATTTTTCAGCTGCGTCAATTTTTTTTGTAAAATATAAAAAGTTTCCTCACTTACGTTTTGGGTCAGTTACGGCACCTTCCTCGATCGGTCTCATATTACAAAAAAATAAATTAAATATGTGTGGTAAACTGACACTGGCAATGATATTGACACTTGCAGCAGCTATATTGGTCATTACCAGTGTCAGTTTACCACAGATATTTAAGATAGTTTTTTGTAATATGAGACAAATCAAGGAAAGTACTACCGTTCTTGACCCAAAACGTAAATGAGGAAACTGTTTATATTTTTCAAAAATAATTGTCGCAGCTGAAAAATCTGGAACTTTTTTCTGGTGCTAAGGAAGGTTATTCCTTATCACCAAAAAAATAATGAGGCATTTCTAAAATTTTCATCCATTCCCCATTGATATGAAAACCACTGTAAATGTGAATTATTGCATCGGTAACATGTATAGCCCTCTAGGCCCACATTAATGTTATATCATATTCAAATTAGGCTCTGACCTTACACGTGGTTTGAGTCACATTGAGGTCACCTGTTGTCTTCGCGTATTGTTGACAGCTCTTGAAGCATAACTAAGAGTATATTCAAATAAGTGCATGCGATAACAAAGCGTGATTACAACGCCCCCACGTTGCGTTCCGATATATCCGAATACAGGTAGACCAAGTAAGTAAAGTGGCTACGTAGGACATGCTCAAAACGTAACTTTTCGAACGAGCGCTAGGGCAAATCAATTGTAATTTTTCCATGCAAATAAATAACAAATAAATAAATATTTTCGGAATAAGCAAAGCATATACTATGGGTAACAGACGGCGATAATAAACATACTTATAAAGATAAAATAAGTACTTACATTACATACAGTCGTATTTATTTATTTGTTTTATTCATTTATTGTTCGGAAAACCAACAGCTACAATAAATTAACATAAGATTTGAACATATGATACAAGAAAGCCGATTACAGGTTCTCGCTAGCAGGGATCGGAACCGGTTTTTTCAATAGTCCCCGAAGTAGTCTAATATTTTGAATTATTTTAGGCTCTTAATGTAGGACTCTATCATGTATTTAGGTAATATTTTCGTATTATTAGACAGCCTGATAAAAATGATATTATAAACCAAAGAACGAAATTGAACGAAATAAAACCGGTATTTTTGTATGGTGAAAATACCGGTATCCGATCCCTGCTCGCCAGTAATAACATAATCATATAAAAAAACAGGTGGCTAGCACTATACACTGCATCCGTGACCTTAGTGAAGTGGTGGCAATAAAACAAAAAAATAAAATAAAAATATTGAAATGTTAAAACCCAATGCAGATATATAATTGTTGATGACAACAGCCCGTGACCTATTGTCAATGTATGACGAAAACCACAGCAACAAGGATCCGTGAATACCCATTTTGTGTAATTTTACGATTAGCAATTTATGGTCAATTCTTACAAACGTCTTACTATAGTCAGTATAAATGATAACTATTTGGCCACCCTTGACCATCTCTTTTGTGACATAATTAATAATGGACCTCTTGCTTCGTAGGCAGGCGTACTACCGACTAGGCTAAAGCGGCCGTACAAAAAAAGACACTAAGATCTACCCTGACATACGTAGAAAGTGTTACGCTACCCATACGTAGGAAGTATTATGCTACCTGACATAAGTAGCAAGTGTTAAGCTACCTAACATTCGTATAAAGTGTTACGCTACCTGACATACGTAGAAAGTGGTACCTGACATAAGTAATAGAAAGTGTTAAGCTACCTGACATACATAGAAACTATTACGCTACCTGACTTACGTAGAAAGTGTTACGCTACCTGACATACGTATACAGTGTTACGCTACCTCATATACGTAGAAAGTGTTCTCGACCAGCTGCATAAGACTTTAATCATGGCAATGTGTCATATAATGAGTATTATGAGCACTTTGTTCACGTATTTGCCTTATTTTTGTATAGTACGACGGTGGCAAACAAAGACACGGCCTGTTTGATAGTATGTAGCACCGTAGCCTATAAATGCTTGCAACACCAGAAGAAAATTCCCTAGTTGGGTTGCTCCAAATATGAATGAGCGAGATGTCATTCCGCTGTGCCCCACCTCTCTAAAACCTCTGCTGCTATGTACCTATCTGGTCAACCTAAAGAACCAGTACAATAACACACTATGCACAGCCTAACAAACACGCAATCCCTTCTTTTCTACTTCTCTATACTCAATGACCAATAAATCCTATCGCAAAACAGTAAAGTGGAATGAAATCCGTTCCTTACAATTCCGTTCTTAAAGATGTACACTATAGTAAAGGACCGAATTAATTATGTAGGTCTCGAGCACCTTCAGATAGTAGCTTATTTCAATTAGCATTAGACATAACAATGTATTATTGTATGGAAATACTGGACTCATTGCATTAGCGATGTGGTTATATTCTCTTTGAAGCTAGCGAGAACATCTGACCTTTGGCCCAGCACCGTATCTGTATGGGACATGTTTTTTTACATGACAGAATAAGATTTAGTCGACGATTGAGTCCACACTAGACAAGACTATTCATGCTGGCGATGTCGTTAGCGAACCAATTTTAGACACGTACATTACAGACTATTTACAGTTAGCATTTTAATATTTACTACTGGTTGAACATGGAAATAAACTCCAAAATTAGGAAAGAAATTACGTTGACTTTTGAAATTAATTTAACTCCAGCAAAGGAACAAAGATCGAATTAACAGGTACTACATATGAAAGCACCTGGACTGTTTGAAGCTATAGATACAATATTTGATGCTCTAAAGTTTCTTTTTATTGCTTATACCGTGCAATTCAACAAATGACTGCCCAATAATATAAAATTTAACAATAATTTACTTTAAAAAACAAAGTTTTAACCGACTTCAATTTAGTAATCCGCCAAGCAAAATGAACATTTCCATATTTCCTTTCCACTTTACCATAAGGACTGCTTTCCGAGAGTAAATACGTGATTATTACAGACGAAAACCATATATCACTGTATGTGACACACCTGACATTTAGGACTTCATTAGTTGCTATTTCAACGGAATCATATCAGAATCCATACGTCATCTGTGGTCTTCATCATCAGTTCCACTTCACCAAATTTGTGATTTCCGCATGTAAATACACTAGTTATAATATAAAATACCGAAATTACTACATGCGTGCCTTCTATATTTGAGGAGTTCCCTCAATTCCTCATAGTTCCCATCATCCAACTGAAGCTTTGATAACAATGGGACCAATCTGGAAGCATATACTTTCAAATTAAAAAAAAAATTGTTCGAATCGGTTCATAAGTGGCGGAGTTCTGAGGTATAGTTGAATTTTTTTGAACTGAGCCGATCTACTTATCTTCAAAACAATAGCATTCAAGTTAAACAATACGATTGTGTGATTGGCGTGTGCCAAACTTTGCAAAAAAGGTTACCGCCACATAAAATGTTCATTGAATAATGAACTCTATGGTCTTATTCAATAGATTCAAACCGATAAAAGATAAAAACCCCACTCACAGCGAGCCAGGTATAAACAAGAAATTTTACTTCATTGTTTGTTGGCACGCGTCGTCCACATAATCGTATTGTTTAACTTGAATGCTATTGTATTGAAGATAAGTAGATCGGCTCAGTTTAAAAAAATTCAACTATAACAAACATTAAAAAAAAAACAATCGGATTGAGAACCTCCTTCTTTTTTTGGAAGTCCGTTAAAAATACTTCCTTCCCAGTTCGGAGCAAGCTGGAGCAGCGAACTTTCTCCAGCTTCCCTAGGTTGAAGTAATTCTAAAACCATATCTCGCCTGTGCTCCAGAGTGTAGGAACACATTAGGATTCCTTCTTTGGCGGGAACGTTTATCTATTCACTCAGATGCGGTGAATTGAAAAGTGCTGAAAGACGTTACGCCCGCGGCGGACGTCGTGGCAAGGCCTTAAGTGCTAGTTCTCCATAAGGGTTATTGCATCTATTTAGCATTCCTGTACAGTTACAAATGTTTCGATGAATCGCTAACTTTCAAAATACATCACGTGAAAAACAATCGCAACAATTTACCGGTTAAAAAGGCACAGGTTGATACCCAAATAAATTTGCGAGACATTCATGCATATTAAGAAATCTTGGAATACTAAACGACCACGCTAAGGGCAGCATACAAATTATTCATTTTTATTCAGATGTGTCAAAAATCGCTAAAATTGGGTACTACACCCCGCTGTGTCTACAAGGCATATTTATGGAAATAATTTTAATTTCCCAAATATAACCAATATTTTGAAAGGAGCCTAAATAAATACATCGCACTTAATTGAATGAATATCTTACACTCGCTTAACTTTTTGTAGGACATAGTAGGTACAAAATACTGAGATTGGATCAGACTACTTTAATGCGAATCAAGTTATCGATGTAAAACCGAAGAGCTGTCCTATAAACCGATAAAAACACGCGCAAGGCGCGATATTTTTTATTGCCGTTGCAATAAAGTATACTTATTAAGAATGTTAAACGAAATATAAAATGACTTTGCTGCTATAGCAAAACGGTTGTTGTTGTTTTGCGTCGATGCGAGCCTTTGGATTCAAGACATGCCGCATTGATTGGACGCGGACATATTCAATAAAAGCATTTTCCTTTAGTCAACTATTTACCACAAGGCAATTGCAATAAAGCACAATAAAGCTGGACGTCTTCCGGCATTCGTCAAATGGTCTGAAGTCGCCAGTCGCCACTACTTGCGCAACCCGCCACCCAACTAGTCGGACCGACAACCTACCGGGCCGGGACAATTGAGCGATTTGTCAACCGTTGCATTAGGTAACCGGTCACCGCGCTCCCTCGCTCGCCCTATTCTCTGGACGTCACATTGAAAACCGTCGAGTCCACTACCCGCTTACGCTACATTGATTCCAATAACAGTTGCTTCAATGAGGTAATGGATACTTTGTCAGCTGATAGTGACTAAGCGGCGTGGGTAGGGGCGAAAGCACAACCGTGAGCATCGCAAACTCCTTACGCAAGATATATCTGCAACTCACACAATGGACGAGGAATGCTTACAGAACAAGCTTTTTGGATATTTATTGGATAGATTTTGTGTGGGACGAATTCACTGCGGAGAATCCACGCAACTTCCAGGTTCTATTAACAGGGAAGATAAATACATATTTGAATAACTACGCATAAAACTGGAAAACCTATAAAACTCTAGCACATTATTTATCTATTCTCGTTAAATCTTTGTTGGCTTTCGAGGCAGAAAGTGGATAAGGATCTATTTAAGCAATAGGTATTAGGATTTGCGACAACAGTGTAACAACGCGGGTTGTTATCGAGTCATGCCGATCGAAGCCGAGTGTCACTACGCTGGACTTATAAGCGGATAGATACCGTGGAAAAACGCTTTATTGGCAGTGAACATGGACTGAAAAATGGCTCGGCAGGCTGCGCTAGAGCGTCAGTAACTCAAACACGTTCACCGCGCCGTGAGCCGGTGGGGATCAGCACAAATAGGGGACGCGTAATGCGGAACGAATTTAAGTGACAATAATGGCTACAAGAAGTCTGATAATGTACCTATAATTGCTCCTATTACTAAAAATATTTATCCACGCATCTATATATAAAACAGCACATCTGGGTTCCAAATGCATGTGAAACTGACAATTTCACCGGTGAGATGCCCAATTTTGTTATTCGCATAGAACTTTTGTGATATGAACGTCGTGTCACAAAACCGGTGATGACTAAGATGTAACCCTTGTTTATTTGTGTATTTTGTTACGTATTAGGAGTCGAAGGTAGCCCGACCGAAATGTCTATATTTTGTACGGCTATATCGTGGAAAAAATATTGGCCTGCAGGCAGTATCATATTATTTTCTACCAAAACCTGCTAAACTAATACTTAACCTTCTACGACACGAGAATTTCTAAGCCAGGATTATCCCACTGGCATGAAGGCGCGAGATGACACTAGTATCTGTTAATTTTCCTATTATATGTAGGTTTAAAATTTAAATTGTCAGTTTTATTGCTGCACCGGATGTCGCGCACTGTAATGTTGTAGGTTTTTATTTTTTCTAATACGGAAAAAAGTAAAATCAATGAAGATTATTAGTATATTTTTCACTCTAGATTAAATTTTTCGAGATTTAGGTGAGTGCAGGGTATTTTTAATAAAAGGTACGTTATAATTAAAATAATTACATTGGTTGTTTGATTTTTTGAGCCGTTGGCAACTGACTCTTACAATCTCACTCTTGTATATTGTCTGTGTATATTTGACAACTAAAGTCAATACTAAGGGTCCTTCTGTACTATTAGTTCTATTACTTATTCTGTGTCCAAGCTCCTAAGCTCAGCCACATTCCTTTTCCTAACATTGTATTTCGCGCGCTGCAATTTGCCGTGCCATGTAGCAGTTCAAACATTGATTTTCTCCATTGACTTCCCTGACCTTAACAATCGTCGCGCCACCCGACACTGGCTGTTAGTGGGTCGACGTGGATGCCTGCTCGCGGTCCGAACCATTTGTACCGTTCGTGGTGCAAAACCGTTCACCAGTTAAGGTTACACGCGTGGATTATTCTAATACTAGATAATTGATACCTCGTGCTATGTAGGACGATATCGTTTTCATCATGGGAAATGTATTCTGGTGAAGTTTTTCATCTGCACGATCATTGCATCGGTGTATTCCTAAGATCAGCGTTAACTTGTTAGAGACAATGGTGATATAGGTAATGGTAGCAGTGTCATATAATGTTATTTAATAAATCACAGGTTGAAACCAAGACAAATCTGTGTACAAATCACATATTGAGATCTGTTCTTCTCCTTCGTCGTCACACTCTCGACATATTGGTCATGATCGTCACATCAGGGGTGGTGCTAGGGGAATCACATCTGGGTTCGAATCCCGGTAAGGGCAAATATTTGTGTGATGAGCATGAACATTTGTTTCTAAGTCTTAGATGTTTTCTATGTATTTGTATTAAATATCAGCGCCAGTAGAAATATCGGTTTAGTAATAAATTTGCAAAAAAACAAACGTACATAGAAAACGAAAAAATTTAAAAAGTAGAAGAGTTTGTTTACCGGCAAACAACATTCATTTAAGCAAACAAATAATTTAGATGAAATAGACCAAAGAGTTAAAAAAAACTTGGAATAAGTACTGGGGAATGAAAGAAATCATCCCGATGAAACTCAACAAAATAGTGCTAGATTCGTGTTTACTTCCTACACTTACATATGGAAGCCAGTCTTGGAAGTACACATATAAAGCTAAACAAAAAATCGTTCCATGTCAAAGAGCCATGGAAAGAAATATATTAAACATAAAATTATTCCAAAAAATACGACATGAAAACATACGTCACAAAACAAAATGCATTGATGCCCTAGAGTATGCGTTAAAATCTAAATGGAAGGACATGTGGCGAGAATGCATGTAGAAAAATAAATATAAATAAATAAAATAAGTAAAATATAAATATTTTGCGGACAATCTTACACAAATCGACCTAGTCCCAAGCTAAGCAAAGCTTGTACTATGGGTACTAGACGACGATAAACATACTTATATAGATAAATACATACTTAAATACATAGAAAACATCCATGACTCGGGAACAAATATTCGTGCTCATCACACAAATAAATGCCCGTACCGGGACCCCAGGACCTCTTGCTTCGTAGGCAGGGTCACTACCAATTAGGCTAAAGCGGTCGTCAATAGACAAAGATCGTTACGTTATGGACCGGACCAAAAGGAAAGAGACAACTTGGGAGATTGAAAAAAAACTGGCAGCAAACTGCGCAGGGTAGGGAAAAATGGCATAAACTTTTACCCGAGAGGGGTCCAAAACTATTAATTAATGTAATATTATTTACTTGTTATAGTAGTTAAGTTGGTTATGGAATAAATGGGCTTTTTATTTTATTATACATTTATATATTATAGCGTCGTCTATAACCCATAACCATAACACAAGTCTTATTGAGTTTACTATGGGACTAGGGCGATTTGTGTAAGATTGTCCTCTAAATACAAAATAAAAAAATATTCGTGTGACGTCCAAGCAATAAAGCCCGGTGCGGTTAAGTATGATGGGCGATGGCGAATGGCGATAGGCCGGCGATTGGGCTCTGTGCCCCAAGCCTAGGGAGAGAGCCTATTCACAAACGCAGCACCTTACCTCAAGCGAACCAGGGTAAGGTCCGACCTACGTACGGACTACGTAGTTTAAGAATCCCGGCGTCAAGATATACTAGAGGTGAGCGGTGAGACGAGGTAAAACAAATTGTGAGTTTCATAGACTAACGGTGGTCGCGCCCACTCTCTAGGTGTCGCGAGCGGCGGCCATCCGTCCCCTACTCAAGCGATTTACGACTCAGCTCTTACTTTATTGGGTAAAGCGATTCACATAAATCCTCTAAGTACGTCTCGGAATATAATTTTTAATACGCGGTAATTTATTTTCATGCCAAGTTATAGTTTTTTTTTAATAAGATAAGTTTATATCTGGGTTCGTTATATTGTGATGGGAATCAATTGAGGAACAAGAACGGTCAAGTTAAATTAATGTTTGGAAAGGTGCCAAATTAATGTTTGGTATGTTACTTTGACTGCCATTGACAAAAAAATTGTTTCTATTTTAAACTAAAGTATGAAAATAATTACAGTTAAGTTTACAGTTTAAGTCTAATTGTGTAAACTTAACGGCACTTTAGTATTAACGCTGTCGAGAAACTGAATAAACTATGAAACTTAACATCTTTTCTAAATGAATGTGATCGGAATAACTAAGAAATAATCCAAAATTAGGTTCAATTTCAGGTAGACGTTTTATACGTTGCTCATAAGTTTATGATACAAAAAAAACCGTTCTTTAATTTCACTTTATCGTCAGCTTCCTCATCTTTGGAACCATAAATTAATCGCAAACCTTCCAATCTTTGACGCCTTATAACTAAAAAAATTTACACCTATTGTAATGATTTAAGATTGAGTGTCATGTATGGAGCCTGATTTCCTCTACAAATCTTGTATAGCTTTGGTGGCTTCTTTTCACACTGCCATCAAAACCAAACAAGGATGCGTTAAAGCCGAGACAAAATATGTCGCGTGGATGTACAGTTAGCCAGGTCAAGTATACATAGTAGAATGAAAGATTGACAGCACAGACCTGGTCAAACCGTCACGGACTGGCAGCCCTCGGACGCGCCCGTTAGGCATTCAGCCTCACACAGATTGCCTGGATTCCGCTAGATATCATCTGTTAACCCGAGGGCTATTTGTTTTGTCCGTTTTTTCTGAATGAGGATAATAAGGCAATTTGCTGTGATAAAATACGTAATACATTCAACTACCTGTGTACCGTGAAATAGGGAATATTGGTACAATTATTTGAATAACAATTGATGACGACTCATTCAACACACTTGATGTTAGAACTGCCTTAAAATGTAAAAATGTATAAGTATCTATCAGCACAATAGGCACGTCATTGCATTTTTATGAGTGGTAACTTTTGGCCGTGTTTTTTACACTGATGATGAACGTTTTTAATTTAAGAATACATTACCGAAAAATCTATTAAGCCACACACTGTTCACAGACTGGCGCGGCCTGGTCGCTATGGCTTGTCATTATGGCTGTTAAATTTACTATTGACCGCCACCGCAGGTCGCACCGGTGTGGTTCAGGCCTTAAAGGGTTTTACAGTTTCATCCATAAATTTCATTCATATTCTAGAGAGCAACACATATTGTAATAATGATAGTAGATAGGATATTTTATTTAACAATTACGCATGTTTATGTCTAGAGAACCGTGCATATAATTTACGTAGTTACGTTACGATTTCATGATAATATAACTTTAGATATTCAATATTTATCTCATCGTAAAGTAACTTAGAGCGCTATTAGGCGCTGTCAGGCGCTGGTCGCGATTCCCACGACGGTATAAATTATAGCCGCAGCTTGACTTAACAGAACTCTCCTACATCCCTCTAAATTGTGTTTAATAACATCGTTTTCTCAATTTTGAATAAAAGTCTCGTATCCCATGTCATTCGTTTTCGTGAAAAAAAAACCAATTAGTATTATCATGTTAAACTTGCTCAATACAATCGAGGGAAGCGTAAGTTACACCTGTCCTCATGTAGTAACAACTATATTACTTATTACATTATTGTCGCTAAAGTAAAAGGATGTTGCCCTTCTATTTCCCCCACCACCAGAATGTGAATTTCTTTGTCAAATGAATTTCAAAAGTCAATGTTATATTCATCCATTTTAAGCGTTCCACTGTTCCCAGCGCCTACAGAGACGAGACGCCGCAAGGGTGATAAAAAGGCTATAGCCCCATAAAATATTACACAATCCAGTATTCCGAGCAACACTGTTTAAGTGAATAATTATAGTTTAATAATAAGCATAAAGGAAACACTTCTAATTTAAGCACATCGCAATAAATACCTGCCTTAAAGCCTTCTATAAACGTACAAAGTCTTAGTCCAATTATTTAATATGTCTTCAGTAATTGTAAGTTACTTTTGAATGGCGCTATAAATTGGCATCTTGCGGGACGTCATGATAACGCTACAAATCAAGGCAGAATGTTAATTACCGCCCTAGCTACACTAGGTGCCTATCTAATAAGTCCCCTGTGAATAGATAGAGATGTGAGCTCGCTCGCGCTTGTCCAAGGCGTATCTACCCACTACCTATACAGAGTGGAACTGGTTTCTCAAACAAGTTACAAATTGACGATATTGGTATATGACTCATCTTCAGATGAATGTTTACTATAAACTTAAACAATTAAAACATTAATCAAATGATGCGTTTTGATGAACGCAACATGCGTAAGTACGTCAAAGATAATGCATTTTTGTCACGAATAGAGTCTTATTTATAGAGAATTATTGAACTTCATGAAATCATTAAATACTCAAGTCAATTTCATGTTTGCCATCCATACCTAAGCATGTGAGGTTAAAAAGTTGTTGCCAACCATCAACCAAATTCTTTTAGATTGGCCCGCTCTTTGAGAATGTTTTGTTTTGATTCCATATTGCTTTTTGTGTATAGTAAGCAACTTACAAGACATGGTATACACAGAAGATAAATAAAATTGCAACCTCCTATCGAAAAATGTAACGAGCCTACATACATTACATTTTATCTCGTTTTTTTTATAATTACGGTATCAATTGATAGACAGTCCCTAACGAAATGTTTATATGTATTCGTTTCAAGATTCCATGTGTAGAAGAATGTGATACCTTCATCTCGTTTGGAGATAAGCGGCTCTCTAATCGGGCCGAGTAACGTTTACGATTACAAACTAGTCGACCAACGGAAGTTTCTTGTTGATTATACAAAAAATGTTGTCCAATTGTTTAATTTATACTAGCCCGAGGGTTACCGTTTCATTCACACGCGTGTTATGGGAACGTAGCTTTACATAATTGATTTATTAGATTGGTATTGTTTGGAGTTTGGACATTTAGTGCGAAATAACAATATTTATTATAATTATGAACAATACAACACGGCTAATATATTATGTATACTGCTGTAACCCAAGGATTAAGTGAAGAAAATATCTGGCTCAGGTTGATTAATCTTAAGTGTTTCAAACAGTTAAGATCTACCAACGAATCCTAAAGCAAATTCAATTAGTCAATTGCACTACACACAGCAGTTAAAAAAAACCAATCGCCAGAGGGTTCAATCCCTCTCCTATTGTAATTGCAATAAAGATAAAACTGAAATGGTTTGAGATGAGCTCTCTGAGATATTAAAGAACTGTTTTATAGAAGGAAACCCACTAATATGGCGTGATTAATTCCCAAGAGTGGCCTACGGGCTCGCGGACAGGTTGTACCTATTAGAGCTGTACGTCAAATAGCGTAAGTGCATTTAGATCCTCATATGCATATAACTTTTTAAATTGTCAGTGCTGCAGGCGGCCGAAGCGTCTAAAAGTACTGGCTGATAAGAAAGTTAATACTTAAATGGAACAATTTATTCCACCCTTGAATAATAATTGATCGTGAAATCGTTGGTAGATATCAAACAAGTGTACGTAATTATGCAGCAAATATGTCACTTTATTAGTAACTGTGCTATTTTCTGAGAATTAGTTAACTTAACATTTTTACGTCACACCTGGCCGTAAAGCGGTAATGACCACCCGTTACGTAAGGAGGGAGACGTAAAATTGTGCACTCACAATAAAAAAACTAACTTCTAGACTTGTTTTACACTACTTAACTATAAAATAATATAACATTCTTGGCTAGGTTCGTCAAGTTTTAGTTTCGAAAAACTTTAACAAATTAGTGAATAACTTTCTTTCAGTAAGGCTAAATAATTTACTAAATATAGCCGTACGATTTGGATCAGGTACCTACTCAGAAACAATTGAGAATCACCTCGAGGTAGTATTTTGACGCCAGACAATTGTGGTCAAACGACATTTAATTAAAGTTCATGCCCCAGTACTTTACCCAAAGGGAATGTGGGTTTCATGTTGCGAGTTTTTCGGTCAAGTGATTAAGCCTATAGTAAAATTTTATTTCACAGGTCCCAAAGAGCCCAGATTCCTTGAGTAATTAGCGACTCTGCAACTTTGTAGAATTTGACCATTACTAGTGGCTGGACCAATAATGTAATCCTCATTACAGATAAAGTGGGAAAGATTTTGCAGTTAAAGTCTGACAATGTCATAAGATTAATTTTAACGTGCTACGTGTGGGTACGTCAGGTCTCTTTGGTCTAAATGTCACTTTGTATGTGAAAATGATATTTAAGTTGTCCTAACGTGCTACGTCCGTTCGAAAAGTTACGTGATCAGTGATCACCTCTCTGGTTTGCTGGTTATTAAACTTTCACGGTTTCATGTGTTATTTTTACAAACGTTATCGCGTACCTATATTTATATCCATCGATATAGCGCGATTAAGTACCGTCTAGTAAAAAAAAAACATTGAATATTTGGCGCGACGTGACTAGGAATTGCAATCTCGCGAGATTTCAGGGGACCGGTTTTTGACTTTCGACGGCTCGACTCTTTCACTCGGAACCTGACAAAAATTATGAAATGTTATTTATATCGGTAGAAAGTAACTGCCTGCAATTTTGACACTGAAATCGTATTTACTTTTATTTAATTTTCGAGCGTTCGAAAGTCAGAAATCGGCCCCCAGACCAGGATTTCAGAAATTGGGAGTTTTTACTGAAAACGTCATTTGCATACGTTTTCAGTGAAAAACGTCAAATTTGCCTATGAATTCCATTGAATGATTATCAACATGTCAAATAAAAATAATAAATATTGGTAATAAAACTTGGACTGCCTTGCTTGGATGGAAAAATTAAATGTAAAGGGTACACACTCATCCTGGTGACCCAGTAGCTATTTACTGGTATCTAATATTTCACCGCTTTCTCGCGAGGCAGTTTCTTTTGCCACCTCATTAGTTATTTAAGAGACCGCATTCTGTTAGAAAATTAATGTCTTAGTACTGTGTTAATATAAGCGGCTGTATATAAGTAAAGTAAGAACTTTCCAGCCTCGCCGCCCTAAATGGTTGCGGTCGGGATAATACACTTTCAAGAGGACATTAACCGTTTTATTAATTCTAAGTATATGGAATGAAGTATTTTTTTGTACTGAGATAGGTAAATCTAGTTTTCCTTGGATTGGACCCCAGCACCCGTTTCCCAAAAACTAGGCCCAGCGAATAAATATATCATGATACAAGGCTACGAAATAGTAAACTATTACATATGATATCATTATTATACATAGTTGTTATCAACAAATATGTTTCACGCCACTGCTCGGAAATGTGGCAAAAGATGGTCAGAATTCAGGCTTCAAAGCTGGGGTTAGTTGGACGTCACACGAACAGGCCATCTATGACTTCAAACTGTCCAACAATGTTATTGTTGGACAGTTTGAACAGCAATCGACCAATCACAGGGCACCGCGCGTGGTCGGCCGGCGTGCGTGCGCGCGTTCCTCCTCCTCCGCGCCGGGCGCAAGGCAAGCGAGCCTGTTTAGTATTATGATCTTAATTAGATACTTAATTTTGATTTTACATTATAATTATTTTCAATTTCCTCGCATGTTAAGCCTCGGCCGAAAGTGCAATAGCTGGACTCGTACTTTCGAGGGCCTCCGCTACGCGTCGGCCCTCGAACTAACTCGTCCATCTATTGCTTACTTTCTAGCCTCTTCAACAATGTACTATTTTTCCTATTATTCCTAACAGCAGCGATAAAAATATGTAAAACACTATAGGGAAACAAGAAGCCTTATCGAATGAAAGTACACTTCTCTAACGAGTACAAAAAACTGCCTGACCGCAAGTCAAATGTGAACTAAAAACAAAACTATGACAAAATACACTTTCACTTACTTAAGTTACCAACAAGTGAAACAAGTATTTGATTACTATACTATATACCTACTTCCAATGTTACATTACAACCTATACGATGAACGATATTTTCTTAAGCTAAATAACAAATGATAGGTGACATAAATAGTGGGTATAACTAACAACGCATACCTACCCAAAGATCAATAATGTCATATTACATTTCAAGTGATTCAGTAATTGATATTACTGATTTCATTGACTCAAAGTCTAGGTAACAAGCGTTAAACAGTCTAAGTAGTTATTATACGTAGGTACTATTTTTTTTTTAATAGGCATGGGTAGGTTTAGGTTTAATAAGATTGAGTAAGATTCATCAGTAATATGTTTTCCTAAAACTGATTTGTTGTTGTTGATATGAAATTTAATGATCTTTGTCACATGTCATCTACAAAATATGCGCTGTTTATAAAAAGTTACTTGTAAATGTACGAGTAGTGTGTATATCAAATTTTCGCGTAACAATAAAATAAAATCCAGCAATAATTCTACGCATCCTCGGCTCAAATTAAACGGGTTCCATTCCAATCCAATGTACGCGTGAATGGACAATGCAACGCGGCAATGCAGCAATTCATTCTATCATACCTCCCAGCGATCATATCGGCCCGGTTTGCGAACTAACAAAAATTGATGAATCGTTTCCTAACTCGGCGCTAAGCAATGCCGGGACCATTTCTAGAAACTAATGTCCCTCAATCTTTGTTCACGATTGCCGTGGAATCATAAAGCTTTGAGCGTTTGTTATTAAACTTACTTAAAATAGCGGTTTTTGCGGCAACATATCAAGTCCAATTGACGGTGAATTCGGTTGTCACGGGACATGACTTCATTCTTCTCTCTCGTAATGTATAGGTACAAAACATAAAGAAACATAAAGAGCTAAGGCTTGGTTATTTGCAGAAATCGCGAAACGTCTGGTCGATGTAACTGGTGACCGAAGAGCTGGCGGCTTTCTCGCGCAACGCATCAGCATTGCAATTCAGCGAGGAAATGCCGCCAGCATCCTCGGTACAATGCCTCGAGGGCCTTTTTTAGATTTAACTTAGTTTTAATTTATCTTAGTTAATGTTAATTATAATCTTGTATTCACTTTTAATAAATAATTAAGGCTTGTTCACGAAAAAAAGTAGCGATCGAAAACTAAGTCTGCACTGTCACCCAGTAGGTCTAGATAGTTCAAACCACAATTAGATAGCCAACTTTAACTTTTTTAGCTTTTTTTTAACTGAGTATTCTTTTTTATTTGTAAGAATTTAAAATCCATCCATTTTTCCTTAAAAGTTGTGAAATCCTACATAATGCCAGTTGAGGCTTCAAGCTAAAATGATTACATAAAAATGTGTCTACTTCTGGCATTATTTAAAACAATCTATGACCTGCATACGGTAATTAGGAGTCTGGAAAGATATTCGCGGAATATTACTTATAGCATCGATAATATATTTGAGTAAAGGGGTCGTTCTTCTTTTCGACCGACAATAGCCTGTCCTTCGTCTTACTACGGCATCTCATTTGAGTAATGATTTTACGGTTTTATAATGTTCGAAAATGAACGTCCATATTATTTTATTAATTAGTATTATTTAATATTTTAGTTTCTCTAACTAGCATTTTTTTAAACGTATTTTTATCGTAGAAGTCCGTGACAGAGTGGTAAACCAAAATGTAGTCCCCACTGAAAGAGTCCACTTTGTCACATATTTTTTTTAAAAACCAACCGAAAACAAATATGTATATTGGCCGGAAAGGAAACTTTAATTAGTGTTAATGAAGAAACCAATGCATTTTTTTTTTAAATCGCACTTCATAATCACAATTTTCGATAGTTCAAAAACCAAAAAAAAAGGAAAACCTCGGTTCATTGTCGGTAAAAAAGAAGAACGACCCAAAGGGAAAAAAAACGTGAAAATTACAAATTCTAAGACTACAATCCAGAGTTTTCGAAAGTTAGCCCAAAAATAGATAGTAGCTGATATAAATATCCATAACGCCACTCAAAACAATAGTTGAAGAGACTTTCTTTTTAATTAAATAAAAAAAAAAAAACATATTGAGAATCCGAATTATACAACAGTGGCTACTTTTTTTTGTTGACATGCCTTACTCTATTTCTCCACCCCGTTTAGTGTACAGTCAGGGGTATTAATATACGAACATAAATATCTGTACAGAACTTTATTGTGAATGTCATAAAGGCGTGTACAAATATTTATGTGCGTATAGGTATTAATACCCCTGACGGAACCCACTACTAAACAGGAAAAGGACATATTTGCCGACCCAATTCTGTACTCCAGCGATATCACTGGCGGGCGATTCACAACTTCACAATCTTCACATCGAATAATTGTATAGACATAAAACGATCCTGGTCAAGTTTATGGCCATATAGTAGTTAGACCTAATTAACGTCTATTAGCGTGGTGACACACTTGATTGGGCTATTTTCTTAAGAATATAGGGAGTTAGAGTACCGTTTAATCAGTTTAGCGTTGCTTTTTAAGGCAAAGAATAAAAAAAAAACTATTAGAAACGGCATTTCTTTTACTTAGTGTTCTTGTTAACCTTTTATACAATTATTATTTTTGTAAAATTAACCCTGTAGAACATGACTAAAAATATTCTGATGTCACAAGAATCCTTTAAATATGTGTTAAATTTGCAGGTACGTGTACCTACTCGTATCACGTACAAAATTATACCACAAACAAAAGTTATACCACGTACCGGAAGGCGCGGCGTGGGTAGGCCCCCCCACAAGGTGGACTGATGACCTGGTAAAGGTCGCGGGAGTCCGCTGGATGCGGGTGGCGCAGGACCGGTCAATTTGGAACTCTCTGGGGGAGGCCTATTTCCAGCAGTGGACGTCTTTCGGCTGATATGATGATGATGATGATGAAACAAATGTTAGGGAAACTGTTGGTGACATAAACGGAACAGGTCAAATGTGTTCTTTGTATAACTTGGTTTTAGTCAAGCGCTGTAGGTACCTTGTTGTTTTGTCGCTCTTGAGACGGAAAATATGAATAAATACCTTAAAAGAGTTCGTAATTGATTACTCTGTCACCGAAACTTTCTAAATACAATTAAAGAAACAAAAAGGATACATGAAATCAGCCGTTATTTGAATTTATGTTTGCGTCTGTCGGTCCTATTCGTAGCTCCGCGCGGTGTAGGTATTCCAGCCCGAGCGATATGATCGGACCCCCGTTGCCTTATTGATAAGCTTTCCATACTTCCCGTGGGTATTGGAATGCTTCTGAGTTTATTTAAATTGTAATTTATATGTAAGCAGTATTCAGATATTGTGGTGTGTATGAATTCGTATTGAATTGTGCGTTTTTCTCACAAAAAAACGAGATTTGTTGCGATTGTAAAGTATTGATGCGCCTCGAGTGAAAAAGATATTTTAAATATTTCTCGATTCTTTGTCTAGAATCCTTTGGAGGAGTCCAACATGTTTTGGTTTTTGTACTTTTTATGAACGTGCTATTTCGGGGTGTAAATATTCCTTTCATGGTGTAGCGTCTCGTGTATCTTACTGTACTAAATTTGTTTGAATAACAATCTTAGGTAACATTGGATAATTAATAAACATATGTTGTGACTATAAATACATTCAATACCTGGCATATACCCGTAATATAATACAAGAGAGCAATAAAATTTGATCCGGTTCTAATCACAGATAATTGGTTAAGTATCATAGTTTTTATAAATTTACTAATCCCTATTAACGCTGTCAGTCTTTGGTCTTAATAAGGAGGATAAGGGAGGAAAATGTTATATTTTGGATATTATAATTAGGTAGTTACTTTAGTTGTACCTGTAAGTAACCAGTGGATACTCCATCCTACCCCATTAGACAGTAGACCATTTTACTATTTAAAATTATTTAGATGACTGCAAATAGTATTTTCATCACACTTGCTCGAAAATGGTGTTATTATACGCAAGCGTACTGAGCTGTAATGGGCTATATTACGCCCATGGGCGTTATGGTTTTTTTTTTAAATAATAGAACCCTCTGATTGGCTTAAGCAAATCTGGTTGCTGTGTGATTGGTTGAATAAAAAAATCTAGTTGGTCACGACGCCCCGCCCCGCAAGAATACTGCTCTGTGATTGGTTGAAATATTGAACTGCGCGCTCTACTAGCACTGATCTGGAAGTGAAGTTGTCAATTTTTGATTGGTGCTGCTGTATGAAACATACATTTTTCTGTCTTTTGTTGTTATTTATTTCCTCGCAAATGTGATGAAAAACATTGTGTATAACACGGGCGTAAGAATATTGCAAACTCGAGTCATCAAAAGCCCTCCGCCTTCGGCGTCGGGCTTCTGATACACTCTCGTTAGCAATATTCCACTTACGGCCCTCGTTAAACAATGTACTATTGTGTAAATTAAAGGCTGAGCTTTGGGCGTAATGAAGAAGAATCTTAAACAACATTCGTAATTACTAAAGTTTTTATGACCCTGGCAGTGTTAGTAAGATAGTTATTGTCGATAAGGTCATATTGGTTACATTAAATTGGGCCTACCTACCATGATCGCAGATATGTCCGACATAAAGCATCGTCCCTTACTAGCAAGTATGTAAGTGCATGAGGGCTAGGCTAGACAGTGGTTAAATCTGTTGGGCACATCTGGCCCTGAGTTTGATATTAGTATTATCAGTTTCGATCCTTTGGATAATTCATGTTGATCACTCGACCTACTTAAACATTTGTACCTGCAGATAAACAGGAGAAACCAAATAACCCGTCGGTAGGCGATAGAATAGCCACCGTAAATTGAAAGCATCGATTATGATGGGGCTAGCTGATTGGATGGGGTCGGAGCGACATCACGAGCAGGGTTAAAGAGCACTCCTCGAGTTATGAGCTCACCAGACACAATGGCCAATTTCTCGGAATTTTCCTTGATGGATCTGAGTTAACCTGAGTTAACGGTGCTTTACGATTTGAGGTGAGTTAGTAGAGCAATAAACAACAGCCCTATTAGGTCGGGCTGGATATTGTTCATTATTTGTGAGTGGATATGGGCGGCTTCGATGAAACGGCAAAATTGTGTGTTAATTTATTTTAAATGTGTCATATTATAGTTTAGAGTGTTTCCGTTAGCCGTAATGCGATTGGGATTTTATTACCGACGGTACTTACGGGCGTCGGCCACAAAAGAAGCACATAGCGAGATTCTCGTGCTGTTGACATAGAGTTGAATGTTGCTTGACTTCTTGGTGTTCTGTGGTTCCGAACGAGCCCGGAGGGTCGGTTCTCATAGGGATTCGTCACGGGCGCGACACGACGCATCCGTCACGATCGCGCCGCTAAAGCATTTCAGATAATCCATTCATTTGATACATTTTATTCTTAAAGTTGAATGACACTAAGGGCACGTTTTTAACAACGTTTTCGTTGACGCTTGTTGGCACTCTTTCAATCATTTTACACAATTAAATATAGGTTTTTCACTGGCCCCTGTTCTTGTCTTTTGTGTGTAGGTATAGTAATTAAAGAAGGTACTTACAAAAACTCGTTTTTTTCTATACAAGGTTCATGCGCAAATTAAGCACCCTTGTAATGTTAAAAAAGTTGTAGGAAAAGCTTAGCGTATATTGCATGGAATGAACACATTTTATTCTACAGATATTTCATTGATGACAAACAGGCTAACCACCTGCAGTTCTCTTATTTTTTTGCTCCCTTTTGCAAATAACGTGAAGTCATTTAAAATTTTCGAAGCGACAAATATCATGTAAGTGTTTGAATAAATGAATACGTTAGAATAAAGGTTTCGTGTTATAAATAGTCCGTTTTAAATAATATGCGCCCTCAAAACTCCACTTTGTGTCGGACCAATAACCATTTGTAATATAAACACATACATTAAATATTCATGGTGCCGGTTTCCTGACAAATAGGTACGCGCGGCGAACACGGCCGCGTTGTCACTGGGGCATCACTTACCTCGCTCGGAGGAGACATTTTTATTCCGACATTTTGACTTACTTTACAGACTTGGCGGCGGCAAAATTTGAGATGCGAAATAATCTCGGTCTGCTGGATTTTTTTATCACGCTTGCTACAATGGGGAATGGATGAAAATTTTAGAAATTCCTGATTATTTTTTTGGTGATAGGAATAACCTTCCTTAGCACCAGAAAAAAGTTTCAGATCTTTCAGCTGCGACAATTATTATTGAAAAATATAAACAGTTTCCTCACTTACGTTTTGGGTCAATAACGGTAAATAGACACTTTCCTTGATCTGTCTCATATTACAAAAAACTATCTTAAATATCTGTGTAAACTGACACTGGTAATGACCAATATAGCTGCTGCAAGTGTCAATATCATTGCCAGTGTCAGTTTACCACACATATTTAATACATTTTTTTGTAATATGAGACCGATCAAGGAAGGTGCCGTAACTGACCCAAAACGTAAGTGAGGAAACTGTTTATATTTTTCAAAAAAAATTGACGCAGCTGAAAAATCTGTAACTTTTTTCTGGTGCTAAGAAAGGTTATTCCAATCACCAAAAAAATAATCAGGCATTTCTAAAATTTTCATCCATTCCCAATTCTAAATACGTTATCTTTGGTCTGCGGTCACCGTAGTCTATCGACATTTTGAAGTCACGATCACACATCAGAGGTCAGCGAAAGATGATCTGTAAATGCAAGGAGTAGAGAAAGTAAACCTGCAGTATTCTGAATGTTTTTCAGAAGGTTGTGTTATTTCCAGTGATTGGATTTAGGTTTGTGAGGTATCGATACGTTTTCGTTTTCCGTTTTTATTGCATATTTTTTAGGGTTCCGTAGTCAACAAGGGACCCTATAGTTTTGTTGAAGCAGATAGTAGTAAAGTTCCCCTATAGTTGATTGGACAAACCCGACTAAAGGGTGTTAGCCTAACACCCTTTAGTCGGGTTTGTAAAATGTTAGGTAGGTACCGAATCCCGTGCACCATCCCTGTAAAAATAAGAGCATCGGAGTCACGATTCGACACAGAGCCGACTGGCGGGCACACAATGCTTTCTCATTATACCGTCACCGTGCTGACACTAAAGTCATTTCGTCGAAAAAATATGCTTTAACAGTTTTTGTTGCATTTTTTCAAAAAAGTTCTCAGTTGAAGCGTGACTGTCGTAATTAAGTGACCGTCTTGGTTGAGTTTAGTGCGTGCATTATCATGGTTTACCAGCAATAGCTACGTGACTATAATTAGAATAAATACAGCCAATGTATTGAGAGCTAAAGAATATGTGAACAGTGAAATAGCTGGTTTACGCTGGTTGGTTAATTAGAGGTGCAAATGAACGTCAAGATTAAGCTTACGAAATATAGAGTTCGTTGGTCATTGTCATAATTATTCGTCTATCCAGTCATAATGGCAACAAATATAATATTTTTTTAAGAAAAATAACAATGCAAGAACCAGACTTTTGGGGAGTTCCTTCCGAGACAACCAATAGGAGGTACTTAGGTGATCAGCTGAGTTACTCCAGAAAAGAAACAAATAGGCAACTTAGTCTGCAACGTTCTAAAAGAGACCGACTAGCAAAAAAACTGTCTTGCAAGATTGAAATAAAATTTTGTAACCAACAGCTTTCATCTATTTTCTTAAACCGAAATAAAATAAACGCTTGTAAAATATGCCTAATCTTTGTAAAGGACGAAAGTGAAGACCATATAGCGCATTCGGCGAGCTTCGATCATCTATCGTAAAACGTCGGACAGCCAATTATTTACGTGTCCCGTCACATAAAATCCGAGCTTAATAAGTTGCTTCCAATTCAAAATCAAAATTATTTTTAAGCCCGCTGTCTCTCAGAAAAGGGGACCCGTCGCGGCTGGATTATAAATCATAAATGCCACGTTACCCAGGCTGTTAGTCACATCGCTTCACGCACTTCATCTCAAGCCACCCAGTATAAGTCAGATCTCCAACTACGTGTTGTTATTACGAATCCAGGCCTCAAGATATACCAGGCTGAGCAGCGAAGTGAAGCGAAACAAGCTGTGAACAGCATAGCCAGTGCAGGCGGCGCTCTGGTATCAAAATTATCGCCCAAGAGCCTCGCGTAAATATACAAAGCAGTTTCAAGTTACCGCGTCAAATATTTCTTTTTGACTTCTAAAATAAATACAATGACCCATTAGCACAGCGGCTTCTCACGTGAGCTGCGGCGAATCAATTTGTTTAAGTAACTAACACTGTTTAATTAGGGTGGCAGCTTGATTGGCAAGGTAACTTTCAAATTCGACTCGCCAAGCCATTCTGTAAATTAGCCAAAGTTCGCCACTAAACTCGTCCTCTTAACACTGACCACGTAAAACTGTTGTTAACGGTTAATGAGCTGTGCAAGGCAGGGAAATGTATTATAAAACTAGTTTGTTTTTGTAGGTAATGTTACACAATGTTTTCTGATCAGGTCAACCAAGAGACTACTTTCTGTATGAATGAAAAAAAATACTGCAAGATTGTGAATCGATACTTTCCCACATGGTTAGTGTAAGAGAAAACTGTTGTTATTGTTAAAATGAGTAAAATTTATATTTTAACGGCAGATTAGCATTTATGGACGATGTTAGTCTATTATATTATCCGACACAAATTGTTATTAGCGCCCTACTCCTTCAAATGTTTGTATACCTAAACCATTTGATTCACTCAAACACTACAATAAAATTAGTGGCATCAATGAAGCGGTTCTTAAAGGTGGTAATTAAATCAAATCACCAAACAAAGCTAGCGCGAAGTACTGACTGGAGATTTCTCACAGTCCATTGACGCTACTTTTACATGAACACAAAAGTGGTTCATGACTTCCGCATTCACTTATATCCGATATACTCCGATATACAAGTCAAATTTCATCGAACATAGCAGTGCAAAAAATACTCTTCGCCAACCATGACAAGATTCAAAATCGATTAATGAAAAGTTGTGACACGGGCCAATCTGACCGCGGCAATCTTACAAGCCTACACAAAAACAAAAGAAATCGACAAACGCATTAGAAGTAAACGAAAAGCTTGTTTTTCAATGACCGGAATAGAATTAGTTAGTTAGACAATTATACCATCAAATATCGCTTTCAATCAGTAGGTACTTAGAATTTAACATTAGAAAGTGACAGTAAAACAAAGCAAGTATAAGATGTCTGTGGATCGAAATCAATTAACGTATTTTTGCACAGTAATTATGGATAATTACGACAAATGTGATAAATTTACATTCATAATGTATAGATAAGCCATAGAGTCATATACTATGAACTTGTTTGTAGCATTGATTTATAACATGCTGGCATTTTATTTAACTACCAGAGTAGGTAGTTACTTAGGTATTGCTTGTCTCAGAGTTACTTTCAGAAGTTATCAATAAATATTAGCCGACAACACAGTCCAGATCCTTAACTGTTTATTTGACATATAGACACATACATTATAGAAAAAAAACTCATACATAACTAATTTCCAACACGGATATTTTAACATTCCATCTAATGCATGCCAAGAAGCATCGTATTGGCTTAAATACGTCGGCGTCTTTTATGGTTATTTTGATTTCAAGATATTCCGTTTTCTTGACAAGATAATTAATAGCACATGTCAAGTCTGAATCCGAGGACTTATCTAAAAGTTAGCACATATTCTGCCGACATTGCACAGAATGGATTGCGTCGCAACAATGCCAGAGATGTTAAAATCAATGCCCTGACATGTATACCCGTGGGCTAGATTTAAATGGTACATGAATTATGGCAAAACTGACTGTCACAAGGCACATACGGGCAGGGTAATTTATGAGTGATATTGATAAAACAATCTTGATGCATGTCCTAGACTCTTGAATTGGATATTTTAACGAAACGGTGAATGTCAGAGTAGACATATAAGGTACCAACTTAGGTAGGACAGTACCTGCAAATGTATTCCAATAAATTGAACCATTAAAATTAAAATGTTGGGCAGCCTGGTAGATTTTGTTTCAAGTTGCGTCAGAAATTCCGTAATAGGCATGATGACTCATGTTAAAATTGATAACATAGTGTTGCTAAATGGATAGTAAATCATCAAACTATTGTAATGAAGTATAAATTAAAAAATATATATATCATATCACCTTTTGGATGGAGTATTCCTTTTATAGTTTTCTTTCTTTATAATTTTTTTCTATGTTTATGTTTGTTTATAAATAATAATGTATACATTAAATGATTCATAGAACATTAAAATCATAAAAAGATATGAACCTTGAAAGTTTAGAAAAACTAATATGCATTTCTTTTATTGTTCAAGTGTAAATTTAAAGCTACCAATAGAATCCTTACGCTTTTATAGAAACATAATTGTAGTACAACTATGGGACCTAAACGCAGTATTTCGCGACCGAAACAGAAATTTACTTGATTTTCCGTACAACGATTAGCACCTACACATGGCATTGTGACATGTGTTACGTCATATTTTTCAATCAATTACTATGAAGCGTTTGGGATGCTTCTTTGTAATTTTTTGGGTATTTATGTTTTTTAATTGTAGTTTCTCCTATACAAACATTTGTTCCTCTCCAATAACTGGTTCGAATATCATCATAAACAAATAAATCAAAAGAATTTTCGAAAAACCTGACTGCTTTTTGACAAATATTATAGCCTATGTCACTTCCACAATTAAGAGGAATCCAACGACACCTCATACATCAAAATCCATCAAGCCGTTTAGGCTACAGGAGGCCACAAAGAAACAGACATACATACATACATACTTACATACACTCGAAAAACATTACCCTCCTCCTTTGGCAGTCGGGTAAAAAATCTTAGTCATCATGCCTATTGTATTCTCTAACTCAATCTTGTATTGTTTGTGAATAAAAGTACTCAACTCAACTGGGACGCACCATTTTGATAAACTGACTTCCGAAAGTTACTTTACCCAAATAAACTTAACTTCCAGTCGCACTTTTACAAGCTTCTATTTAACTTGCACTATTCGTCTATAAAAATCTAAGTACCTATCTATGCCTCGTTCCATAAAATATTAGAATTTTAACGGACAAATTCCTCTACGTTTCTCTTTTTAGGATATCAAAGAGTACATTGTACTAGTTTTACTTATTTCGATCATTAAGTGCTTTTCAAACATACTAATGTGTTTGCGTTTGAAATAGTTTTCCTTGAAATCGCTTTAAGATTAATGCACAATAATATGGAAGAGGATATAAAAGGTGTCCTTCAACAGTTGCAAACCGTTTTTTAGCCACTTGCAGGTTTCCAACTGCACAGTGGTCCCGCATTCATACAACAGTGGACCAAAATAAACAAGTTGCAATAAAAATATGATAGATTGTGCTAAACGCTTTATTACGTTATGTTTGTTCTAAACTTAGAGAAACACAGTCTTTCAGCAGTGATCCTTTCTTTTTTCGGGGTAATACTTCAGTATTTGAATTTTTAGCATTATTATCTTTGGTAGCATCTATCCATAGCTCAAATACAAATATAGGTACGTGACAACGAATAATTGATTTCTTGCTCTAAAACAAAATAAACAAAACATGAAGTATTTTCACCGTAAAACTATAATGCCGTAAAATGACTATCACCAAGACCTTCGGAAGTGTTCGGTATATTTGTCATAAGAATATTAAAGTTCATCCTTTTTGCTTCAAAATTACATATAAATCTCTAATATATAGGTAAGTATCTAAATTAAAAGCTTCGATATATTTCCTAGATCGAAATTTTCATAGGTTATTCCGACGTGTTGCGTAAAACAATTATAACAATAAAACGAAGCATAAAAATCAAACGTATCCTGTAATAAGAAAATACAAGACACCTCCTTGAATCTCCATTATAAAATTTAAAGACACTTTTAAACAAAATAATAGTAAAAATCATCTGTAAACAAATCAATGTTTTTGCTGTTTTGTGATAACACGGTTCGAGTGCGTGCGGTACGAGTATGACAACTTCCGATGAATATAAGTTTTTTGTTCCGACACATGGCAAGTAATTTATGTTTTCTAAAACTAAATGTATTTAGCTACCCTCCTTGGTAAAAAAAGGTTTTATAGTTAAGCGATTTTTTTTAATATTGTCTTCTTCTGGTACTACTGTGAACTGAGCTGAAATTTGGTGTACTTATGTAAGTTTGGTGACAATACAATATTGTGGCACCACCGAGCTGATCTGACGATGGAGACACAAGGTGGCCACAGCAACTTATCTACCACACAAGATAAACCTACTGTGTTTGGGCTCATTGGGACCAGCTCTATTCGTTGAAAGGGATGATGACTGAGCGAAAAAGTACAATCAGCTTGTACCAAAAATGATTTTCTTGACAGAAACTAATTCCCAAGTAGACTTATCTCGACTGTCAGAAAAGCTTATTTCTAAAGTTAAGTATGTAAAAAAAACTAATATTACAGTCTAAAAAGTTAAAACGTCGGTGTACACATAAAATGAGAACAGCTCGAGGTCATAATAAAAAGACTGGACATATTATTTTTTACGATTTGCTTATATGAAAAACCGGACAAGTGCGAGTTCAAATCGCGTGGTGAGGGTTCCGTAAAATATTGACTTTTCCGTTACTTTACTCTTACTACTAATACTCAAACTTCTTATAGGTTTTCCTGTAATCTTAAGGCAAGGAACCATTTTCCATATTTTTTTCAGATTTTTTAGCCTAGTAGTTTTGGAGATAAGGGGGGAATGGTCAATTTTCGTCTTTTTTCCTAAATTACTTCAAATCTGTTTTTGCTAAAATAATTTAAAAAAAATCTGTGATGCTTACAATAAACCCTTTCAGTTGATATGTCACACAATACCTACAGTTTGTGAAACTTTTTTTTTAATTATCCAGTTTACCCCCCAAAAGTGGCCCCCTTGTTCAGAATTCATTCATTTACTTGACGCGTTCATCTTTGGGTCACCAATTTACATATGTTTACCAAATTTCAACTCAATCGGTCCAGTAGTTTCGACGCAAATCGGCTATGACAGACGGACAGAGAGACGTACGAGTGATCCCATAAGGGTTCCGTTGAACCGGTACGGAGGTTTGAGGTACGTAACCCTAAAAACTGCAATAAATGTGTATATATATATAAATCTTAGTCCCGTTTTAAATGTAGGTATGTGTTCCGCTAAAATTAACTAGTCTGTTTCATAGTATTTAGGAAATGTGATGTCTACACGCTGTTAGTACTTACTTTCTAACAATTTATTACTGTGTTAATCGTTAAGCGGTAGTTACGAACCGATACCTTCCTACTTTGGAGTTTTGATGGGAATGAAGATGTTCAACCAGGAATGCTTGCAATTCAACCAGTAAATGTTGTGTGCGTAATTTGAATCTGATTGAAATCTGATTGTCTAAACTGTCTGTTGAATGTGAACACTATCCCCGTTTCTTGTAACTTTATCTCTGCATTACAGACTCAATAATCGATATTAAATTATTGCTCAATGTAAATTAATATACTATAAGTAGGTAGGTACCTAGTTCACATTGTTCAGACGAACGTTATCATCTTAGTATGTACTCTGTTTACATACATACTTCTTAACTTACAACAGTATGGTCTAACTTTACATGACACCACTTAATTGAAACTAGAGGTCGGTTTTTATTCAGCATCGTAATTTATTTATTTATTTATTATGAAACAAACAGTCATACAAAGATGTTTGTACACAGGCTTATCTTAATACTAAACAGACCTATAGTTTCCAATAATAAGTAATCGCATTCAATGCGTATCGCGCTCTCGCTTACACATGACCCAGTCTAACGTGTCAGAGCGAGCGTACGAATCACGTTGCAAGCGTTTGGGGTGTAAGAGAGATGAATCACTATGCCATGTTCGGATTAAGACGGTTCCATACTGGATTTACACCACTCGTATTTTTGCAGTTCAGAATTCACGGATTCCCTTTTAAAGGAGCGGTGTTACATTTTCACCGGTTTTCTTAGACTTGTTCTAAAGGGGACTGTGGGTTCTAATATATCATTGGGACGCAGCAAAAAGTGGCGTCGGTTCGTATAGCCAGTAATCGCAGGTGCAAAAACTACCTCACATTCACCTCCAATTACAAACCATTTATGGGGTAGCTACGTGCCTTTCATAATGTTTATAATCCTACATTTTTCTTCCTAGGTAACTGGTATTTTTGTATAACATTTCCGCTGGATTTTATAGGAAAGACAAAGTGCATACGGGGTTCTCTGAAATTTGGTTAACTCCTGATATTTGGGGTACGAAAGGGCGAAATGGCGGCTCGGATAACTGCACTGCCCCGATATATCACCAACGGTGCATTGCCTTCATAAAAGTCAACTTAACGAACCACTCCCCGCAAGATCTAACTATTTTAGAAAAAAACAGCTAGAGGCGAATTTCGTTGCAATTATAGCCGGAGAGTCTTCGTCCGTCCGTCTGTCCGTGCGCAAGATTGACTAGTAGCTGACTGCTGCGCCAGCGGCGATCTAGCGTCGGCCGATCTATCTGGCCCCGGAACGCAGGAATGAAGCCGGTAAATTAAAATTCTTTTTGTTTGATAAGTGTTCTGTCATTATCTTGCTGTTGAATGTAATAAAAGCTTAAGGGGTGTTTATTCGCTACTTACCAATGGTCATCTTTTTTGGCTACATACCTGGAAATTAAAAAGTTAATGTTAGTTCGCACATTAAGGAATTGGTACATACTTACTATGACAATACCTAAGATAAGCAACGAAATGCGACATATTTAACAAGTAACCATTAACGCAGAAGACTGAAAAACTTAAAAACTGAAAATTATAGAATCATTAGGTATGTTCTATTACGAATATTAGGTACGAGTCGCCAAATTCATTTAAGTTAATCAAATGGCTAAATCTTCAGTAAATTCACCCGCAAAATCACAGTAAACAATAAATCATGCTCAACAATAATAATGACCACGTTAACACTTACATCGCTCCGCCCAAGTGCACAAAGGCTGTCATTATCGCCCGCTAACCCAAAACCACATAGGTAAGGCAAGGCAAGGTAAGTCACATTCACATTTATCGCCGCATCAAAAAGCAATCAAGTCACAAAAGTCGGGACGAGTCATCGGGATATCCGACGAAATGTCTCTGAGACGCATCTAATCGATTCCACATTAAGGCCGCAGGTATAGAAGGACCGCGGTGATAAGACTTGCAGGCCAAGGTAAAGTTAACCTTTTATCTATGACATTAAGAACTTTGTCGTGTGCTGCCATTTCATGGTTTAGGTTATCAGGCTGCTATTTTTTATTGTAGCTTGAGAGTAAAAAAATGCCACCTGCCTGCTGTTTGCAACAAAATCTTGGCTCATTAAAAATTGCCTGCGAGAATTCTCACATCAATTAAAACAATGCAATAATTATATTAATTTAATTTGAATTAAAAACATCAAAACATTGCTCAAAGTTTCTTCCTTTCCGTGTGTAATGGCATCTCGCGAATGCTAACGGATCTTGATTGCATTACCTATCGGAAATGACATTATGTGCATTCTTGGCCGAATAACCGTTTGGCAGATACCGTGTGACGGTTACTGTTTTTCTAGGGCTAATAATTACGAGTACTTAGGCACGTTTAGTGAACTGTCTGAGTATCGGTATTTGCACGGTATTTGGTAATAAATACAAGAAAGACGTGTAGTCATTGCTGAAAATTTAGCCAGAATCCGATTGTATCTGCTTTGTTTTTATTTCGGATTACTTATAAATATACAAGTAAACCTAAAATTTTCGAACTTCGTTAATCGGTATTTAGCCATACAAACGGAAGAAGTGAACAAAGTTCCGTTGTGACAGAAACACTAACCGTAGAATTGTAAGGTTAACTTTTGTGTCACGTACGGAAAACTTTTAGAGAAAATTTAATTGAGTGAGTTAAGCCGGAAGAATAATTTGGTCCTCACCCAATTAGAAACTTCCTTGTCACAATAATGTAAGTTTAAGTAACCTTAAGTAGGTAAGTATAAGTAACCTCCACCTTGCAGCATACCGCAGCCCTAATGGTACCACTATTTGCTCTGTAGGTATGTGGTGATGTGTTCCAGGAGCCGTAGTATGGTTGGCCTTATCACGCGACAAGTGACAAGATAAGAGCGTCGTCTTGTTCTATCGAACGGTGTCAGCCAGTGACGCACGCTCTATCCTATCACCTATCGCGTGACAAGGCCAACCATGCTACGGCTCCAGGGCACCGATTTTTGAATTTCGAGCGCTGGACTCTTTCATTCGAAAACTGTCGAAAATGATAAAATACTATATTGAACTAGAGCGATAGAAAATTTAAAAACGAGTGGTAGTATTCTGTAGGTATGTGGTGATGTGTTCCAGGGAACCGATTTTTGAATTTCGAGCGCTCGACTCTTTCATTAGAAATTGTCGAAAATTATAAAATGCTATTTTGAACTAGCGATAGACAATTTAAAAACGAGTGGTAGTATTGACCACTCGTGTTCAATCGTCCACCCAGTTGGGCCAGACACCCCCCGTGGTTTCGGAGATATGTTACCTGCCGATGGAAACAAACAGCACAGGATTGAACAGGCTATAAATTCCTAAAATTACCCTGCATTCTGATTAAAAAACCAATTTCGAGGTGTATTTAACCTGCACCTTTTTATGCGTTACTGTCAATGCATATCCTGCCTTCGGTGCGGGTCGGCTTTATTTAGGTATTTCATTTAAGATAACCAAATCTACTGGGCTAAGTAAACTGGTTATTTTTTGCTTATAATGTAACACAGTTTGTTGCCAATCTTAACGCATTTTCAAGTCAAAAATCTTCTTCATCTCATCATGTCGAATGTTTCAGACTTAATCGAGTTTAATGCTTCAGAGTGACAATCAACATGAAGTTCCCAACCCATCCTGGAACAACGTTGATACTGTAGCTACTGAAATAAAAGGAGGAGGAGGTTACTTATCGTCCGTAAACCTACTTTACAGAACACCATTATTTTTTCGTAGAATGCCGTGACAGAATGGTAAACCAAAATGTAGTCCCCACTGAAAGAGTCCACTTTGTTTTTAACCCAACCTTAAGAAATATTTTTACTGGCCGGAAACTTTAATTAGTTCTAATGAAGAAACATATGCAATTTTTTTAAATTGCACTACAAAACCACAATTTTCGATAGTACAAAAACCAAAAAAACAGAAAAACCTCGGTTCATTGTCGGTAAAAAAGAAAAACGAACGTCCCACGACGCATTAAAAATGTCACTCCCGAATAAGACTGGCGCAGGCCGAGAATGACTGGCACACTCGAAGAGAAGCCTATGCTCAGTAGTGGATGATTACTTGCTGAAATTGGTGATAATGAAGTTATAAATTGAACTAAATACAAGTAGTTATATAATATTAGTACCTACTATGATTTGGTGGTCTCTTGTTGCGAGGTATAGACAAAGTTTTGAATGAAGTCGTATACTAATCCGAATAAGGATTAGGTACACCGATTTCATACCGTAAATGATACACAATACGCGTCTTGCAATAGCTGCTCCAATTTCAATAAGCGCACTTATGCTCTTTCTTCTGCAAGCAATTTGAACAGTTGACCAGTTCATTCTGGATTAGTAATTCTGAATACAGATGATTTTGTACTATTATTGAGTGGATTGCAAAAAAATTGTACATAGTTAAGAGCTTTAATCTAATCTATGCTTTAATTTTTTACAGTTTCGTGACGACATATATTTTATATGGGTAATTGCCGTCACGAAACTGTAAAAAATTAAAGCATAGATTAGATTAAAGCTCTTAACTATGTACAATTTTTTTGCAATCCACTCTATTTTGTTTAGGATTCCATACTTATGAATGTAATATTTAATCCATACATATGGGTTAGTCTGTGCTTTGGTTACGTCTGTCAGAGCAACTATTAATATTACCGATTTGGAATATGGAATGTTTGAATCATGTATGTATTAAGGCAGATAAAAAAGTATATCATACAAATGAAATATTTAACTACTTGATGCTCCACAGAGCAGCGAGAGTTAATGCGCCCCATTACAAGTTCTAACATCATTAATGTTCACATCCCTCCATGTACTGATATGGATCTAGGAGTTTCATCACGCATGACATCACGGGACACATATTCATCTTGCTTAGCAGTTTGACGTAAATTGCTCCTTAGCATACTAATAATCGTTAATTAGAAAATAACTCTTCATCAGACAAATGACCGTTTCTAAATATAATTAGGAGTCGGTTTGTCACAGGACTAAGATGGATTTGACATGAAACGTGATTTTACCTTGCATTTTAACTTAAATAAGTTTTATTATATTATCTATGTTGCTATGAATTTAATTCTTTGAAATAAGTGTTAAAGTTGTCTGTCAGTCAACTGTTGAGTTACGTTAATATTAAATACGTATTAGTAGTAACAAGATAAGCAGAGCACGCATTAATAACTTATAATATAATTGAATTACTAGGCTTTTAACTTGGTCGAGCGACAGACAGCAGTAAATATATTGCAAAGTTGTGCAACCATAAAAGGGAGACAGTATTGTTGGCTAAGTGGCAGTTAGGAAGGGCCCAATAAGACAATAATGAAATATTTAGATATACTTGTAATTAATGGTCACGCAATCTTGGTATTTCCTATTTGGCGGCGCCGGGGTAAAGTAGTATACTATCCGCAAAAGTAAGTGGCGAGTCGGGCAATAAAAGTAACAATGAAACCTTTTTGTGGGTAATAATAGCATGATTCTAATATTTTACGACCTGACTCGCCACTTACTTTTGCGGATAGTATACTAGCTTGTTATTTATTTGTGTTCGTACTAAAAATAAATTCCTATCCATCTTCTGTAATTGAAAGAAAATCTGTACCTGACATGGGTTCTGCATTGCCAAATTTCTTTGAGAAATAAAGTGTTTTTAACCTAAATTCCTTCGTTTTATGGTGGTCCACGAATCTCAGTTTTTATTATATGAAATCATTTACAATTAACAGTCTTGCTTTGTACATATTTGCATCTCAATACTTACTTACCTACTGTTTCCTGTTCATTTCATAAAAAAATATTTTATTTTACTAAACGTGTATAAAATAAGTTTTATAACAAAATCCAATTGACAAAATATTAATACTATTTACGTGCTGAACTCTTTTCTTGTCGTTACCTACTACTTTTCTATCTCTCTAGAATGTTTGTATGCGAAGTTTTAAACTGAATACCATATTAAATACGTAGGTATTTTTTATACTCACAGGCGCTTACTGCGTTTTTGATTAAGACGATAGAATAACTAGTATTCTAACATTTCTAACTAGTAACTGAGAAAGCAGCATGCAGGCCGCCGGAAGTTCGGAACAAGCCCCTTCAATGTCAATATGCGACCTACTACCACGCTCCATTACATTTCTATCGGGCCGATAAAAGCCAGTACACACATATAATAGAAAAGAATAGAATAAGCGTTTGAAAATCGAATGAAAAAGTTTATTGAGGACGTAAACACATTACAAAAATCACATTGAGGTAGTGGATCCCAAACTAGGCCAAGCCTGTATCTAGAAAGCCGGAAGATCTTACATGATAATTACACGTGTAGACAGATATATACAGACGATTTAGTAACAAAAAGTGTGTTAAACTTTTAAGGCAAACATAATTATTACTTAAAAAAAATTCATGACAACACATGGACATTGGACATAAAGCCTATAAAATCAACAAATAGTGCCACGAAACAGTTCCATCTCAGCATATAAATATAAGATAAGACAGTTACTGTTTCTTAGTAAGACTTTGGATAATTTTTTCATCATTCTACGTGGTTTTATCCGCGGAAAATGGGAAATAAGGATATAGTGTTCGAAATCATGGCTGACGATTGAAATTACATTTAACATGTCAAGCTGACGTGTTAGAACGAGCAGTACGAGCACACGAAACATATTAGAATCATATGGGAATAAGGAACGTATGTGCCTAATCATTGGGATTATTCCCACTTGTTGTTAGTACCAATTTGTTATCACTACGTTTGTAACAGCTACGAATTTTTGCATCTGTTATCAGCGGTAACGTCAGGGAAAAAATGTGGAAAATTCCTAGAGCTGTTAAGCCTTCAAAGTGCTGGTGGTAACTACCATTAGTGGTAACATCGGGGAATTTTATAATTTCTGTTCCAGTAGTTACTAGTAACAGCCATCTGTTCCTGAAAACATTCCCGGTTGTTGAACCAGTGGTAACAAATTAGTTAGTAGTTATTAGTGGTAGAACAGTGTGGAATACAATACAATATATATAATTGCTAAAGTCTTCGAGAAATGTATAGTCACTTGCACAAAGTAGCGACTATAAGAGCAGAGGCAAACAACAAGCGGTCTTATCGCTTAAGAGTGATCTCCCAATCATTCCGATATAATTTAATTACCTTTTGCGCTATCGCTTGCACTCACACCGGTCTAACATACTTATCTGAACGATTGCGTGAACACATTGGAATCAATTTAAAATGCGGAACGTCTCTAATCTCTCCGTCACCCTCAGCACGGCTATCACAGGACGGCCCGCGATCTGTGTCGCGGTGACAAACTATCCGTCTCTTTCAAAGCGTTCTAATTAGAAAGAGACGGATAGTCTATCTCGCCGCGACGCAGCTCGCAGGCCGTCTTGTGATTGCGTGAACACATTGGAATCAATTTGGAATGTGAAACGTACAAATCTCCCATCTCTCTCAGGCATGCACACGTGCAAACCCGTCCTCGTTACACATACCCTAATTATAAGGAGAGTAAATAATAATGCGATTGTCACTTATAATGGGTAGCCGAGACGTCAGGAGTTATTGATGCTAAACCAGTAATTTGATGGGTCAGAATAGAAATTATGCCTAAAGCGCTCGCGATACGGAAATGCACTTTCCAGTAAATACTTCGCTAAGTAAGGTGACTGGCTGGTAGAATAGTGTTATGGTTTTTTTGAACTATAGAAGGGACTAAGCTCAGCTGCTAGTAGGCACTAAAGTGGAAGGATATTAAGTTTTAAGTTTATTTTTATTTTTTAGACAAGCTTTTGTTACCAACAAAACTAAAAAGACCTATCTAGATGGGTTTGTCTTGTATAATTGGAGGTTCTATATCCACCTAGACGGAAGGTGACATCACCAAACCATCATCATCACCATCTTCCACATTTATTATAGATAAACGACTACATCATGGATAGGGATATTTGGCAGCGATAAAATCCTGCACTAGAAATCTGTCGTAAAATAAATATGCTTTCTACTGTAGCAATGTAATTTTAAAATTTTATATACTCTGATACTGATATGATATATTGTATACTGTTTTGAAAAAATGACACCTCGCCGAGTTTTTTACGCCGGTTCTTCTCGAGGCAGAGGTTTACTTTGCGAACCGGTGGTAGTTTATCGACATTGCATGTAATATGCCTAAATTGAAGAATAAATCACTTTGACTTTGACTTTTCGACTTTGACTTTGATTTCATCATCATGATCATATCAGCCGAAAGACGTCCACTGCTGGACATAGGCCTCCCCTAAAGAGTGCCAAATTTACCGGTCCTGCGCCACCCGCATCCAGCGGACTCCCGCGACCTTTACCAGGTGTGTGTTGCCAGTGATGACATATGGCACTGAAACTTGGTCGCTTACTATGGGCCTCATAAGAAGGCTGAAAGTCACCCAAAGGGCAATGGAGAGGGCTATGTTAGGAGTTTCTCTGCGTGATCGCATCAGAAATGATGCTATCCGCAGCAGGACCAAGGTAACGGATATAGCCCTCCGAATTGCTATATTTAAGTGGCAGTGGGCGGGGCACATTGCATGTAGAACCGATGGCCGTTGGGGCGGAAAGGGCCTCGAGTGGCGACCACGTACCGGAAAGCGCGGCGTGGGGGCCTACCCACATTTATTTAATCAAGCTTTAAATAAATGTGGAAGATGATGATGCAAAATTTCAGGGCAGTCAGTTTAAGGTCTCTTAATGGTCTATGTTGACACACCTACTAACGCATTAATGAGCGCATATGTACTATACCTAAGGATTCTTTACATGATTATGATAAAATCGATTTTATCATAATTATGATAAAGTCAATAACACCAATACTTACCACCCAAGTTTATCTTTATACCTACTTGTTTTAAAGATGAATTAGTCAAAATATTTTAACCTATACCTATTTATTATTCACGTTAGATTTAGCTCGCTTGGAACTAAAGGCTTGTACTATTATCTATTATGTGCCAAGGGTGCACAAGAGGATACAAAACCTATTCTAATTTAGTAAGTTAATTAAAACCTATCATACAAACATAGAATACAAAAACCACGAGGACAAATAATAAATGTTTATTAGCGTTCTGTGGTTGATCGGGTAAGCCGGATTTTTGTTCTTCGGTCCTTAACAAAGGTACAATTACTGCGAGAGGGTGCTTTGCCCTTGCGTTTTCAGTAGCATTACTGGTACCACAGCCGGCGTTACACGCTTGCACGACCACGACACTCACTTGTACTGTTTGCCACGCCCTCTAAGCCACGCCTCGACAGAAAATAGTACCCTCAATTATTGCCTGAATGGGTGATTCCACGAGCGTTCCAACCGCCGTCAGTCCGCTGATCGCATTATTGTCAATGTACCGGCAAACTGGCATGGCATGTTCAGGAGCCGTAGCATGGTTGGCCTTATCACGCGACAAGTGACAAGATAAGAGCGTCGTCTCGTTCTATCAAACGGTGTCAGCCAGTGACGCACGCTCTATCCTATCACCTATCGCGTGACAAGGCCAACCATGCTACGGCTCCAGGTATATTTTACAAGACCAGGACTCCTACAAAATTATAAGGGGATCCAAAACTGCAAGAACTTTGACAATAATGCGAACAGCGGACTGAAGGCGGTTGGAACGCTCGTGGAATCACCCGAATACGGTTTTAAATCACTCCACTCAGTGACAAGTAACACCACTCACAGTATTATAGAAATACGCAGCCAAACTCACATGAAAAAGATGGAGCCATAAAAGTGTTTATTGCTTTTCTTCCCACTTGACTAGCGGGTCATCAAACTCATATATTTTAGACGAAATTTACAATATAATTTAATATGTACATACAATTACCATCAATCAATCAATACATATATAATAAGCATTTTAAATGTATTCCTCTGTGTGGATTAGACAAATTTAAAAGCATTAGGCATAGGAAGCGGGGATAATAAGCCCCAGCCATCAAAATATACCAACAAAATATTATTAACGAAGACATTATGTTAAACAGACGTGGTTATTACAGAGTTTTTTACAATATATCAAGTAACCGTCAATTAACCTATTAATAAATCTACTTTAGTTTTTATATGGCATTGTTGAACCTTCCTAAAGATTCTTCAGGCAGCCCTGGGCTAATCATATTGTTATAATACTTATAATACAGTGTATTTTATAAATATACATAACTGTATTATATGTACCAATATCAGTAACTTAGTTTAACTAAATCTTAGTTATTTTTTTAAGATAACTCTTGTTAGAAGCAGTACATTACTTTCAGTTCCAATATTTTACAGTCACAAAATAAATGTTACAGACTGAAACTAAAAAAGCAATTTATCTAAAATATTTTATCGGTGCCCATTGTATCTTAAACAATCTGTGTTACAAAGCTCCGAGCCGCGACCTGACCTTGTTAGAATCAAATTCACAAAATATCAAATGTACAGGAAATATAGAGTTTCATTAAACCACGGCTCAAAACATGCTACCGGCAGAGGTAACTCTAATTGAAAATGGCGAATATTCTGTACCCGGCTCCAGGTATTAATTAAAACTAAAGATTCTCGCCTCTACTTGCTTACGCTCAAATACATTACTTTGTACGCCTATAAGAAACCTATCCTCATCAACACAAATTCAACATTAGTGCCGAGTAAATAGGGTTTGAATTAGATCGATGGTGATTAGCGCCACCGTTTGGCGTTCTAAGCTTTGATACCGCGTTTTAAAGTTCAGTTTTGAGTGGCAAATAGTAAATATGGACATGGAATCAAACAAGGAGCGTAGTTAATAATTTATTGATATAAGACATGCAAAGCCCATAAAGTTTCGTTTGGCACACACGTCCCGGTCTCTTTTAATTTTTAACTTGTTAGGAATAGCAGCCTGTGCAGCAACAGTTGAGATAAAGATTTAGGCTTTGTTCAAAGGCTGCGAGGTCCTGTCTGCCCGCACGCTGTCGAGAGCTCTTTTAATTTATGGATGGGTGACCTAATGTTAATTGTATAACAATTCTGCCTTATTGGTGATAGCTATCGACCTTTTATGTAATTGCAAATCGATATATAAAGTAGATTGATTAGATGATTCCCATTTACTTTGAAATCACAATACGACAAGGATAAAAAAAAAACTCTTATTTAATGGGGATTATTACCGAAAATTTAATGTTGCGATGTAAACATTACATTACTACAATCATACAATCAGCTAAAGAACTGTACGTGCATTGGTTATGCACCTCGACAATCATGAAGGATGACTTAATAGAGCCTCATTAAGAGTTAGCAAACACTTGATTAAAGCGACGCGTGGCACCGTAACGTGTATGAGTGTCTCAAACAATGCTCATAACAGTTGTACAAACAGTACCTACCCGTGGCCCGTGGACAAGCGCATGCGGCGAAAGCCCGGCGTTTGGCCGAAACCGAGGGGGCGTGCGGGGAATGTTAGAAAAACTTATAGAAAATGACAAGCGGCTGACAAGGACAGACACAGTTACACCATAGTTAAGAGCGGGACGCATAGAAAACTCGTTCTCCGGCATTCCGCGGCGTGGTTGGATTTAGGAACGGGGGCAGCGCGATACCATTAGGAGGTTATGTCATGTTATTTTATAGATCCTGTAGAGCTGCACGATATAAAGGGTAACTTTTCTTTACCGAAAGTTATTATATTATGTATTTTAATTACCGATTTATTTAATTACGCCTCAAAAACATGTTCAAAACTATTATACTGTAACTTAGTTCGAATCATTGTAAAATCCATTACTTAAACTTTATTTGTTTAATTCATAGTTCTACCTACATTGTCATATTGTGTTCTAAAAACTATATTTTTCAGCATTAAAATTATGCATGAATGTCGAAGTTTACAGATATTGTTATTTTACAGATAAGTAATAGATATTTGATAACTGCAAAATACACATGCAAAATCAAAAAGCAACACAACCCGTTCTAATGCTCCTTAACAGCAAATAAATTGCCATAGTTAACAAATGAACGCAAAATTTCAATCACTATTATGTTTTTTTAATTGTTGCGCTTCAGACAAAGAACGAATTGCCAATATTTCTAAGAAAGCATCATTAATGATGCTTCTTTTTCATGCCTTAAGGCATGAAAAATTTCTCGAGACTGCCTCCAACACGTTTGTGTCAAATACACCTTGCGGTAATGTAATGGCTACATTTGCAGTGTGGCAGATGGTACAAGTGAACATGATGCCTGCCTCTGCTTCAAACATCATGGGTGTGAAAGAGACAGTTTTATACTCACGTGTACCATGTAAAGTGTAATCAGAAACGATGTGAGGTGTGTCTTTGGGGGCGTCACAATATTGCGTCATACTTTCTGTTGGGTTTTAAAGGCGTTTTTTTTTTTTATAAGGATCATCATCTAATCTTGGCTCACTGGATAGGAATGACAAAGAGCTTACTATCATATAGGAAATAAGTTAGATTTATTAAGTATTATTAGTTACTAACACTAGTCTTAAATCTTCACTAACAAAATATGGATGTCTGAAATAAAGATTAAAATAAAATAAATAACATAATTCTTTGATATATACTTTGTCTACATGAGTAATCTAGTATAATTATTGTTGTGACATTCAATAATTGATTTACTTGACACAATTATTATTAATATTGTACCTATTCATTACTTGACGATCATAATGTAAATTCGTATAAATTACTCGTAGCTTAACCCTTTTCTTGGCAAAAAATAAAAATAAAAAAATTGTGTATTTCGATATTTTTTTTGAAAGATAATCAATACTATAACTAGAAAAAAATATTTAAAAAAATTTTGCTATCCTATTTTTGGAAATATTACATGTATCTCACAGGATACATTGCCAGGAATACCCACATTTTTTGTTGTGATTGCAATGTATCTCAGAAGATACATTGCCAAGAATGTGTTAATGAAACTCAGATAAAAAATTAACACTACTCCAGTATTTGTATATAATAATTATAATTTTTAATATGTTATAAACCTATTTTGAGTGGAACATTACAAAACAATTACGATTAGGTGATAAGCACAAATTCAAATTACATTTTAGAGCTGAGCAGTACATGGTGGTTTGTTGTAATAAGTAGTAGTAAAGCTCTTACTGTACACACGTTAATAAAAGTTAAATTTACACGAGGAAAGGGCAAGTACAAAGGCGACTTTATTCCTTTAACAGAGTATATATGAAAGGAAAAATAAACAGAGGCAGACAAATTCAGCAAGCTGAACGACAAGGTACAAAAACACAAAATATATAAAATCAAACATACACATAAAAGCACAAGATAAAGACACAAATCGCAAGAACAGCAAAGGTCTAAATTGAAAATGTGTTAAAGATAATAAGTAATAGAGATATGAAACTTGCCAAAAACAGAAAGCCACAGTTTCTTTGACTTCCCCTTGAGTGACGCAATCGACTGCGACTGCCTAAAGGCGGCCACTCATACCATAAATTCACAGAGCACACCACGAAAGCTTTTTCGTAGGTATGCATGAAATTTGTGAGATGGGATCACGGTGGGATAGACAGGGCCAAGTTCGCGCTAGACAGCAAACGATGGCCACTACCGTCAGCCATGAAGCAGAATGTTCAGTTCTCTGAGGAAATGGGATACATGATCGTATTTCCGAAGGCCGAAAATATTATCAGACATTTTGCAAGCGCTCTAGTTCGTCAAGCAGTTCTTCCTTAAGATCAAGGTACGCAATGTCACCATAGTCAAGAAGTGGGAGTAGAAGAGAACGAGCAAGCAACGTCTTGGTATGAAGAGAGATAAAGTTCAGAGAATGGAGAGAAGCTGTTTCTTACTGACTTCACATTATAATGAGGTGCCCAAGAGAGTCTGATCCAAGGTAATACCTAGGTTTTTAACAGTAGGAGTGAAATGTATATGAGTTCCATTAAAGAAAATCTTAGACATATCCAGATCCGACAATTTAGAGATGTAAACGAAATCAACCAGTGATTCGGATGTTTTAGCAGCAATTGCATTGGTGCAATTCGCGATGCTGTTGATGCCATTGGTGTAAACGGCGATGGCATATGTGCAATTGGTGAAAGCAGAGACTGAATTGAGGCAGTTGTAGAAGATACAGACAGCATTGGTGCAGCATTTTTTTGAAAACTAGGTGTATTATCGTCTGATAATGTGCAAGTTTTCGAAGGAAGCGGGTAATGAAGGGGCTGGAGAACTGTCATCACTATCATTGTTGTCTACATCGAGCTCGAGCCTTGAGGGAGAACTGGTGGAGTTTCTGATTCTGAATCAGATGATTCCTCAATATCTGACTTTATTCCTCCCTCCCTCTCCTCCCTCGCTTTGGGACCAAAGCCAGTACCATAAGCCAGCAAAGTCTCAGCAAAAAGATGGCCGTGCACCTTCCGAAATTTAAAAAAAATACACATAACATGCAAAGCGGCGACCCAATGCATAACTAAATTAAACCAAACTTTCATAAAGACCCACCCGTCTTGGCAATAATGTGTTATCACACAAAACGAATAAACCACACACTATGAACCGGGCAACGTATACTTTAAGATACGTAGCAAGGAGAATGAAAATTGACATGAAGCTGGCAATGTATACTACAGGATACGCAAACCAAAAATGAAAAAAATCCATGAACCCAGCACTGTGCATTTTGAGATACATAACTTTTGAAGGTCAGTTAGGCACATGAAATATTAATTATTTGTTACATTCTTCATTCTTCCAAAACAAAAATATTATTACGCGTATGAAAACAGTCACATTTTGTTCCAAAAATATATCCAAACAGAGTAAAACCTGGTTTTCTTACCTTCCTGCGCGAGAGCATGTCGAACCCGGTTAATCCCACTGAGTTGACGTCACATTAGTGTTGCCAACATATTGAAAATTGCAGTTTATACGTTCAGAAATATGTACAGAAAATAAAATTATGGAAATGTTCAGGTTTACTACAAAAACTTTAGTGAAATATTTTTTTAAAGTTAATTGTATCTTACAAGATACCTTGTCTAGAAAAGGGTTAAGTCAATTTATAATGTAAATTTATGTTGTGGAATAAAGAATTCTAAAATCTAATCTAAATCTACATAAAAATCATCTAAGACTCAGAAAGAAACATTCATGCTCATCACACAAATATTTGCCCTTACTGGGATTCGAACCCAGAACCTTCAGCTTCATCGTAGGCAGCATCACTAAGATCACTACCCACAAGGCTATTCGGTCGTTAATAGCGCCCGCCTTTTCAGGTAGATCTAATAAAACTTTAAATTATAAAAGAAATGTTTAACAACTTCACTTCAGTGGACTAATTGTTAGCAATCATGATTGTGAGTAAAAAACACAGATAGAATTATGAGATTAGAGATTTCATCAAATTGGTAACATATAAAGTCATTTCCAGTTGATATTATGCATGTACAAAAAAGGTAATTTGCAAGATGCTAACTTAGATATAAGAATGTCTTGTTTTTTCCCCACCGTTTTTCATTGTTTATTTATCTTTGCAATTTAATAATAATGCGGTTAATGTGCTTGTTTAGACATTTCTGTACTTGTTATATATGGCTTTACTATACTAATATTATAAAGAAGAAAAGTCTGTGATGTTTTTGCCATGAAAGTTTGTATGTAGGCTAATCTCCGGAACCACTGGACCGATTTCAAAAATTATTTCACTGTGTATACAGATTAGATTTTCTGAATGGACATCCATACTCCATATCCATACTAATATTATAAATGCGAAAGTGTCTGTCTGTGACCTCTCCACGTTTAAACCGCTAAGCGGATTTAGATGAAATTTGGTATAGAGATAGTTTGAGTCCCGGAAAAGGACATAGGATAGTTTTTATCTCAGAAGTCATCCACTAAGAGTGTGAAATGGGGGGTGGGTGAAAGTTTGTATGGAGCTACGATGAAAACGAGTTCCACGCGGACGGAGTCAAGGGTAAAGGCTAGTAGGTTATACTTTAGCCCGCGGGTTTGCCTGCTTTATTTGCAATACGCGGGCCATGCCGCGCGAGTCACTAGTTACATAGAATTAGAAGCAAACACAATGACTGATTTGAACTGACTGAATTTTCGAATTGGATGGTTGGAATCTTGTACAATCGACGTGCAAAGATATGTTTACTACCTTACCAAAGATATGCTTATTATTTGACGTCGACTGTACAGTAATAGTTGTATTTTTAGTAGATAGTCAGGAAAAAAAACGTGTACATCTGTGCATCACCGGAACGACATGGCGACGTCGCTGGCGACGTATTCTTATACCAACAGGGCGGCAGCCAAGCGTCGCCAAGTGAGTTAACCTCCATACATTTCTATATGATTTGTTTGGATACGGTAGCCGGCGTCGTCGCCATGGTATCCCAGAGGCATGCCACTTAGTCTTACCTAAAGGTAATTTCAAAGTGAATAAATATGTGCTTTATATGTATCAATATGAAAACCACTCTTTCAGCAACTGAGTAATTAATTAACTATAGTAAGCTGTATAGAGTAGATACAGCCTTGGTCAAAAGTATTGAGCACCCGTGCGTTTTTCATACAAAATTCAAAATTTGAAAGGTGTTTTTTTTATATTTTATAATAGAAAGTTGTGTATCTATCGGAAAAATTCGTCATATTTATTGACTTTGAGGGAAATTTAAAAAAAAAATACAATTAAACCATTATTGTAAAACCCGACTTTTTCTAGCTTCACTTTTCACACGCAAATAGCAATTTCAAAACGATATATATTAATGATTTGCACATGTTCAACTTATTATATTTTACGTCTTCGTGTAGTTATGAAATTGAAAAATAAAACTTTATCCATAAGTTACAAAGGAAAACGTGGGGTGCTCAATACTTTTGGCCAAGGCTGTAAATTGAAATTTGTGAAGTATATAAAGTTATTATATTATTTATAACAATTATGAAGACCGGTTAGCCTAGTGAGTAGTGACGCTGCCTATGAAGCTGAAGGTCCTGGGTTCGAATCCCGGTAAGAGCAATATTTGTGTGATGAGTATGAATATTTGTTTCTGAGTCTTGGATGTTTTCTATGTGTTTAGGTATTTATAGGTATCTATTAAATATATCGTCGTCTACTACCCATAACACAAGCCTTGTTGAGCATACTATGTTCCTAGTTCGATTTGTGTAAGATTGTCCTCTAATAGGTATATTTATTTATTAATTAATTAATACGAGACTATGTGTGTAATATATTGTCCTATTTTTTACACCCATCGAGCACGCATTCGAAATGAATATTCGATCTATTAAGTTTCATTAGATTAATGAATACCTTTACAATTAACAGGACTGCTATCCAGTTCGGAATCCGGATTATTCCGGAATAGCGTTTGCGCCGGTTAGATTAGTCAGTACAAATTCTTGGATCTCAGAAATTCCTAAAGTTGATCAAACATGTTAGAGCGATTTAAGATCTGCTAGAGACAAACTTGTCGTCTGTTTAATTTATGTTTTTGTAAAGATGTTTCAAGTTTTTTTTATCATACTATCGATGACGAGGTAATTAGGTTAGAGAAATTTTTCAGACAAGATATTATTAATATTGTTATTCCTTAATAAATTTCAGAATAACTCACGACTTTTATACCGAAAACTACAAAAATTTGGCGACTCTGTTAAAGTGCTTATTAAGGTAAATTTCCCAGTAGGTACCTACACGGTTCGACACTGCCCCAATATCTGGCAACTCAAAACTTAAATTCATAGCAATAAAAGCAATAAACGTTGGAACGTTGATCATACACCTTCCTGAAAAGGTCCCTGATGATATGAATTATTATTTGTTATTTGTTTATTATTATTATATGGATGCAACAATACGTAAAACAAGATGTTAAGTAGAAGTCGAGGGGACTCTATATAGAAAACTAAATTCATCATGGTTCATTCATCACAGAGATTAAGACCAAGAAATTTCCTCTTCAACGGATCTCATTCTCACTATAAAACATTTTTCAACGTAAATATTTAGCGATCGCACCCAACCCAACACGCGAAGTGTCGGGTTGCGTAGTGGACGGCACGGCACTACAAACCCGAGACGCGCTAAATTATTTCATTTATTTTTGATACTGTCCGATATCTACAGTGTTGCAGTTTGAGATTTTTATTGCGTGTCACGTCATATTGTTTGACAGCCGATCTTTCGATCTAGCCATCTTGTCTTGAGATAATTATGTATGTTACGCTACGTCAACTCAATATTATGTTGTACTCTATAGCTATACGGACGCTCAAGGTGGGTAGTTTTAAAGCATCTCGTAGGTTCGGCACTTCATTAGAAACTAACGTTTTCTATACTTTAACGTCTTTCTGTATAATTTAAATGAGTTCCGTTAAGAGAGTTAACCCGCCTTTACCCAGTTGAGACTTCTTCTAGAAACTGCCAGTGCAGCGAGTAAGTGAGCTCGTAAAGGAGATGCAGATCTGCCTATTATGCAGTTACTCGCATACGGCCACATTACCATGATACACGCAATCATAACCGTGTAACTACATATTTAGTGCATTAACATAAAATAATAAAAAATACCCATCATAAACTCGATCGATCGGACCCGCACCCCTCGAGCAACAAACATGGCATTTTTAAAAAGCGCCACGTATATAAATTCCGAACATGGGCGCGACCATCTCCGGCCAGAAAAGTGTCGTAATAACATGAATATAAGTCATAAAATTCGTTAACGTTATTTTATCTTCTGACACTCATTATGAATAATTCGTCTGCGAAACTTTTTCGAAAAACTGTGTACACAACAGGAATACATAAATAGCGCAGCACCAGGCTGTGTCGGAACGAGTGTCAGTTTTAATCATTATACTCTCGATAACTCCGACTATAAAATAGGAAGAACCTTTCTTTCTTTTCAACATCGCTGCCTTAATTTATTTATAAAAAAGGAAATAGCCAAGCGCTTAGTCCAATAAAAAGCCGAGCGAAACTGTCACCCGCCCGCGCGCCGCAACTAGTTTTAGAAAAACCAACCGACTTTTAACGTTTTTCTAGGAAGTGTCGAACCCGACGTGCGAAGTGATAAAATACAGGACTGTATACGGTAACTAGTCTAGAAACAATGCAAGCGTTTTTCTACTAGCAGCTCCTAGGTCATTACAATAGCATAAAGTAGCCAGTTATGATGCGGCCCGGCGGTGTGAGAACCTGCCGCGAGACCGGTTCATAGCTTAATGCTTTTTTATGAAAAAAGACCAGCGAACGTGAAATTTTATACACAACATAAATTACAACTAATCTAGGCATTTTTGTTTCAAAATATTCTTTAAAATTACCGAAGTTTTCGCTACCTGCTGCATATATACGGGCGATCACGAATTATCGATACACCGCGAACAACCGATCCATAAAATTCGAAAAAAGAAAAATGGAATATCGTATAAAATCGTATCGGGAGAGATACGGGCGGCGACGGAGCGGTGGTTGCCCAGGGCGGACGATATTTCAAGAAATACCCGATTTATATGCGATCCACAGGGCCTGCAAACCTTAATGTTCCTCGTTCGTAATTATAGCTAAAAAGGAAATATGAAAATGATGTGATTCTATTACTGATTGTCACAACAAAGTAGGTATCTAATGGCAATATAGTTTCTTTTCACTGGTTATTTCTCATGCTAGGCTACCCTAATATACCTATATTAGGTAGGTATTATGCGATATCAGAGTATAAATATATTGAATTTAATTAATTATGTCAAATATGTCGTTATAGCATTATACTAAAAACAGTACCTAATATAAAGTAGCACTATACCGACTTCGAACTTTAATAGCGTGATATATTCCACAATAAAATAACTGTCGATTCTAGATATAAATAAAATACTTAAGTAAGTACCTAGTTTAACCTTACCACAACACCCACACACAATTAAATTCTTTCTTATATAGGTACTATTTTATTTAAATTGAATGGATTTTTTTGTTCAAAGTACTTTTTAATTGACAATTAACCGTTACTCCATGATTCAACCGTTATAACGATATATATACATTATTATATGCTTACATTCGAGTATGCTATTAATTACGTACCTACCTACTTAAATTTAATACCTATAGATCTAAACATGCGTCCCTTCGTTTACCTAGAGATGGCGAAGATATTACGTATTGTAATGTGATATGATGTATACCTACAGGCCCCTATTTCACCAACTTGACAATTGTCACCTGACAACGACAGTTCTCCGTACATTGCTGGTTCCACAAGTAACTTAGCGACCATCTTAACTTCTGGAACAAACAATGTATGGCGAATTGTCAGTGTCAGGTGACAATTGTCACGTTGGTGAAATAGGGGCCTGATATTATAAAGAGGAAAAGTCTGTGAGATTGTACTTTTGTAAGTTTGTATCTAATGAGCAATCTCTGGAATCGCTTATCCGATTTCAGAAATTCTTTCATTTGCGTGTAGGGTGGACTTTCTGAATGGTTATAGGCTATATTTTATCTCGCTGATTTGGCTGTGTTCTTTGTAATACGTGAGCGAAGCCGCGCGGGCAGCTACTGTGATATGAAGGATCAACTATACAATCTATTATTTCAATAAACGATTGGGCAATACCAAATTTATGGGCTATGAAAGACCCAGATCATTAGCTAATGGCCAGAAGAGATAGTGGAACCAATTCGAACAATTTTTATGACTTAATACCATTTAAAGCTGCTTAAGAAACGTCACAGTAACCCTATTCACACGAAGTTACTGGTGTTAAAGCTTTCTAAGGCTGCTTCCTTTATTCAGATCACAATAACTTATTGCGTAGGTATATTTCTAATACCTAGTTTCAATTTTATTCTAATTTTTTGATTTTTTTATGTCATCAATTTGACCAAACTTTTCAAATAACTTTTATTTCAATGTGGCAACATATTTTGTCATTTTTCCGTTAGTTGTGTTAAAGTTATATGTACTTAGTTGAATCAAGTGATGTTAATGTACTAAGTACTTAAATACAATACAACTATAAATTTCTTCAATAAGAATCAAAAGTTATTGTAGTAAAAGTAAAAGCATAGTAGAGAAATGGTATTATTTAAAAATAAATCACGGGTTTAATATCATAGATCTGCCCTTAACTTTTTTGTAGAAAAATATAGACACAGTTTTTAAATTTTTGTGTCGTTTCAGTCATAACATAATATTAGTACTTTACATTCATGATCAAATCGACTCAATAAACATTTATTTTTAATAGCATGGCAAAAGTTAAGTTTACATTTACGAAAATCGTATCTTACTTAATCTAAAATAATAAATGTGAAAGTTCGGCATAGAATGGCTTAACAGGCTTAATCCTGAATAAACCATAGGTTTAGGTATTATTATTTTCGGGTTCTTTCCATATATGGAGGTTAAAATAGAAGTTCAAGCGCACAAATTTGCAAACAAAATCTAGTTCATTATCAGATGTAAGAACAGTGCAGTACTGTCACGATCACCTGTCCCACATTACTATTCTGTAACGCGCGAATTGCTCTTCACCTCACCCGTCACGCGTAACGAAACTACACCTCTAAATTACGCTGAGTTACTACGAATCGTGACGTCAAGATATTATATTTCCACCCTATTCGGCCCAGCTGCACCGGAATATCTTAAATCTAAATTTCAATTTGTTATACCTACCTCGTCCTGGTTGCGAGCTCCTTACATCCAGGAGTTTTAAACTCTCGGTCCTGTCTCACCGTACTGGTTTCCACTCTAATTCCTTCGCTGTTCAGGCTATTCGCATGTGGAATGATCTCCCTCTTACCGTCAGGCAAGCTCATAGCAAATTGTCCTTTAAACGCAAGTTGCGTAAGCATCTCTTTTCTACTATTTAAGATTGATGATCCTCGTGATATCTTTGTGCGGGTACATATAATTGTATGTGTTTAAGTATGTATAACATAGCCCTTATGTTATATGCCCAAAGGGCAATGGAGAGGGCTATGTTAGGAGTTTCTCTGCGTGATCGCATCAGAAATGAGGCTATCCGTAGCAGAACCAAGGTAACCGATATAGCCCTCCGAATTGCTAAACTTAAGTGGCAGTGGGCGGGGCACATTGCACGTAGAACCGATGGCCGCTGGGGCGGAAAGGTTCTCGAGTGGCGACCACGTACCGGAAGGCGCGGCGTGGGTACAAGGTGGACTGATGACCTGGTAAAGGTCGCGGGAGTCCGCTGGATGCGGGTGGCACAGGACCGGTCAATTTGGAACTCTCTGGGGGAGGTCTATGTCCAGCAGTGGACGTCTTTCGGCTGATATGATGATGATGATGAAGTATGTATAAGTAAGTTTATATTGTATGCATTATATAAGTATGTATATTCATGTAATTAATTGATTTGTGTTTCCATTCGAGTCTCAGTATTTAGGATCCTGCACCACTAAACTTTCTGTTTAGCCCAATGGTTGACTGGTAGAGTATGCTTGATAGCATTAAGTCCGCCAATTGTACTTTTATTTGTATATTTGTGCAATAACGTTTAAATAGATAAAAAATAAAATAAATAAATATATTTGTGAGTGAACAGAGAGGTGAGGCTTATTGTTTATCAAAAAGTACATCTGCAACTTACAGCTAACTGCCAAAGCATCACAGATCTTAAGCTGAAGGTTAAAACAAGTGATAGAATAGCTTAATATCAGGCCTAAAGTAATGTAGCTATACTAAAGTACCTATTACATAAGTATAGTGGCGTCGTCGCCGTCACGTTTTTATCATGTTGGTACGTTGTCAAAAGGTACATTATCGCGTGGCATGTTCCGTAAAACTTCTACAGGTTTATTACTTAAGTGTCAACTGAGGGACAGAAATCATTGGGCACTTTTTGTGCGCTTTAGTACTTAAGAGAGGCAGGTACTCATGCTTATCGGACCCACCGTCTGATGGATCGAGGTTCGAAACGGGTCATGCTAAAGTTACATTTATTACAGCGATTCCGTACACACGACTTACAAGAAATTTAAAATCAGATAGTTAGAAAACTATTTTGAGTATTGGATTTGAAACTAGCAACTTACCGGATCGATGTTAACATTTTCGACAGAAAAGAGATTTTATATATAAAAACTCGACGGACGACTTGATCTTAAAACATGAGACACTCATTTTGTTATAATCTAAACTATATATACATATTTCACCTAATGATCACAACGGAAGACCAGCGCTGGCGCTGCCAGCATCACGCTGATTTCGTGGCAAATATGTTTGTGTGTATTGTGTCTACAGTTTGTTTTTATGTGATTTGTCACGAATAAATGTTTTTTCATCTTTCTTACTTTCTTCCATTTCCCCCAAATCGCTACCACCAGGCAAAGTGCCCATAAGACTGGCTGCGTTGCCCCGCTGAATGGCAATGCCAATACGCTGTGCGAGGAACGAGCCAGCCTTACGGTCACCAGAGGAGCGGATGAGCATTATAGCTTAGCTTTTTAAAAAGCTTAACTGCATCCGGTATCCGAGGACCCAGGGTCTCCACGGCAAACGCCGCAAATATATAATTCTCGCCAGTAGCTAGCTAGTAGCTATGACTCGAAAAAATGTTTCTCATTTCATGACCTTTTGAACAAAATCCATTTAATGTATAATCTTTAGATTATACATTAAATTAAAATACATATTGTTGTATGTTTGCGGAACCCAACTAAAACTGCTCTTGTTGGCAGTCCTAATCGAGGGCCTTTAAACCGAGCCGCGATCCTGTACAACAATTTGTATAAACAGCCTTAATTAACTATGTGTATATAATATAAACGATTTGCATAAGTGTTTTATTACGGGGTAGTGCAAGAGTTATTTTTAAGTACCGTTTTGACCTAGTGGCGTTGTTTTTGTTGCGCAGTAGAATGTTATTTATACACCAAATATTACTTGCGTGTTCGGGATTGAGTTAAAAACGCCTTTTTAGTACAACTACGGATTTATTTTGCGACTTACACTGGTCAATGTATACGCATATTAACACTGACTCAACTGACACTCACAACAAGTTCACTGAGTGCGCGCAGGCTTACTAGTGCTGAAACACCTAACTTTTCACTGTTACTTTGCGCTATAACTTCACTTTTTACTACTTTCTGATACCGCTTTTTGCTCTCTAACTTGGCAGACTTTCTCATATAGTAAATCGGTTAAAATGTAAGAGTGTTTCAGGAGCCGTAGCATGGTTGGCCTTGTCACGCGATAGGTGATAGGATAGTAGAGCGTGCGTCACTGGCTGACACCGTTCGATAGAACGAGACGACGCTCTTATCTTGTCACTTGTCGCGTGATAAGGCCAACCATCACGGCTATCACAAGACGGCGCGCGAGCTCTCTCGATTATTCTCGCACTATCCGTCTCTCTCTTATTAGAAAACTTAGAAAGAGAGGTATAGTGCGAGAAAAATCGAGAGAGCTCGCGCGCCGTCTTGTGATAGCCGTGCATGCTACGGCTCCTGATCTATTTAGTACCTACATTTAAAAATTTGGTGGAAGTTTGTTGCGGATATTGAAAATGTTAAGTACATTTTGGACAAGACCTGTATTGTGGTTACTTCCTGCAGCATATTAGTTGTAAGTACAAAGTACCTACAGAATATTGACGTATAACGCTTTTCTTGATTGCAAAGTGTTGCAAAACCGATGCAAAAATAGTATGGTATCATAATCCACTATTTCTTAAGTTTTTTTTTATACTAGAACCCTAGAGGTAGAATGAGCGAAGGTATTTTAATCCCAAGAACCTAATAGAGTCACGTACGAGAAGAGGACAAAGAGGTTTCATTGTTCTCGAGCTGTGAACAATCAATTAACTGAAAACTCATAAAATTGCGCAACGTTCGAACAGTTTGAGTTGATAGTTATTGTACAAAAAATAGTTTATGAATATATTGAATAATAGTACATTACATACCTAGGGCGGCGAATTCGTGAATGCCTCAGATCACAGGTGTTTGTGCGATCAGGGGCTTTACAAATTACTGCTCCTGGTTTGTCTAAAGTTTTACGTCTTGCCTTGGCCAGGAAGTGATATTTTCTCCTCGCGTAGCGGGCAGAAAATCTCATTTATGGCCTATGGTCATTCGGTATAATACGGTCATTCGGTAACAATATGATCATGATGTTGATGTCCTCCCAGACGTATTCGTCGACGGCGACATCCTGACAAAAAATATTATCTAAGGTTGGAAAACTTTACGTGCATGGGCTCGAGTGTGACTTGCAAAACCAAATTTGGTTTTGAACGTACGACCGTAAGAGACACAGTAAAGCTGTCCACTCGAGTTATAAGTATAGTGGTAGAAGAGCGTGGGCCTGGTGTTTGGCGTCCAGATCTTCGAGACGGGTGCGTTCAAAGTCATTGATACCCGTATTGGGAGCAGTTCTCCTGTCCGATCTCTGAGTAGCAAGTTCCTCCCACGACTCACATGATATGCTGGTGGCAGACAAGTGGCGCTTTAGGACATCCTTGTATTGCAGGTAACTGCCCACCAGCTCTGCGTTTACCCAAGGCTAACTCAGAGTAGAACATAGCTTTAGGCAGTCTTGATGGTGCCATACGCACAAGGTGACGACCATATCAGTTACCTCCTTAATATTTGGTGCCAGCCCCAACACTTAATCCAAATACATGAATATTTCAAAGTAATAATAACATTCTAAATTGATATATGTATTATTAAAAATGAGCAAACAGCAAACGTGGGGAAATATATTTAACCTAAAAGTCGAATGTCTACATAAGTATATTGCACAATACAACGATAGATGAATTGAATCCACGACAATAATAAAAAATAGTCCGCTGCCCGGACCAGATGAAATGCCACAATAGCCCGCGTCGGCTTATAAGATGAATGATTCGAATCCAAAGTCCCTCTACCTGCGATAAACCCGAGTATTTTTCAGAATCCGGAATACCCTCGGGCCGGCCTCGCGCTCACATATCGCGCGGGCGCAGCCAGACACTTAAAGTTTAATAAACACATTTTTTTAATTAAGCTGTGCAATGAAATTGAAATGGCGACCCGCGAATTCATCAGGCCGGTAGGTAATTATGCCTGGATTGGGTTTATTTGGTTTGGATTCTGCGATGGCTGGGCACAGGCGTATTAAAGCTACGGGTGTCGGATATCCGTCCACCTAGGTGTAGGTACAGTCAGCAAACGATTCCGGTGCTTGACGCGATAGTTGACTGGCAGAGATTGCTTTTCAACCTGCCTATAATGTAGGTTTCGCCGCTGTTGACAGTTTTCTCGCTAAGAAGGATACCTACTACAAATATGAAACGTCGAGGTTAATAAGAATAATTAAGTTTAATTACCTATACGCGATTAAGACCCGTTTAGTAAAGAAACGTGTGAAAATGAGAAAGTTTCAATTAATATATGTCCTGCCTTAAGTTATAAGTGGTTCGTATCGTCCCGTTTACGCACTTGAATCGATTTTTTGCTAGATAAGTACATATAAGCAAGTACTAATGAACATTGATTAAAGAGTTATAATAATGATCTTTATTTTTATAATGATGAATTATAAACGGCTAGTGCAAATGTAAAAGCATCGCATGTACCTAAAAATTCAATTAAATTAAATATATGTTAAGGGCTTCATACTTATACGTCAAAGCTTGTCATAATGCCCGGTAAATCATTATTTTTCTGTGTACCATTATTGTTTATTTAAATAAAATTAGCACGCTATTAAAACAATAGTATAATCGTATCATTAAAGCGTAAAAACGCTGGAACACGTCGGTGTGACTGTACCGATACAAAGCCGAACAATGGTCGCTAATAATAAGGGACGTCGTATTTACGAGTTACGTGCTTTGCGCCGAGACGAGCACCTATTGTGCCCACTTGGCCAGACCTCCTATGATTATTCCAGACTTTTCCACAAAATAATCCCTTTAACTCCATTTACGAGCTCAACTAAATCAGCCATTCATTCTAATTTACGTCTAGAACTCAAACAAATGGATTTTTATGCAAGAGTAGGATATAAACGTTTAAACAGAGCGCGTTTAATTTGCTAGTAAACGAGTTTTCTGGAATACTTTTATGTAGTTCTCAGGGCTAGTGCTTTAACAAGCATAAATAATGAAGCTGAAATTATTTTTGTGATTTACGTTAATGCTAAATGGCAATGATCTCGACTAGGGAAAAAACCATTACACCAATGCTTACAAACACAGTCACTAAGCCGAAAGTTAATCGCACCGTAACGTGAGTCCACCAGAGCTACGCTAATTGGTATATTTTTGCCTTCTACAGTTCTCGTGGGTACTCTCACCCTATGCCATGCTTAAAAAAATAGTGAGGAGTGTTATTTTGTATTATAAATATGTTTGTATCCTATCCCATCTATCGTAGCAGGTTCCGGATCTTATTTGGCCATCTTAGACCTAAACAGTACAATTTTGAAACGAGGTGCTGAAATGATCAAAAGTTCCCATAGTAATGCCGCGAAATATGGTATAAAGGCTGTTGCTAGATTCGACCCACGCGCTGGCCTAAATACATTCGCCTTCGCATGCACCCGGTGCCCGCCAATCACACGCCGCCATTCAAATCAAGAACCGGCGCCGATCCTAACATCTATAAATCCGCGCTGAGATACAACTAGAATTATAGATTACCCCGCCAACTATTAATATTAGCAAATGCCTTTGAATTATAGGTCTCCGTTCAGCCATTACTGAGTGACCTTGCATGGCGCCTGCCTTTGTGCTGTTACGAGAATTATTACAATATGATTTGCATGTATAACGTAAATAATGTCTAATTTTAAGTACAATTCAATCTGAACCAACTGTTATGGAGCGCTCCTCGATCTTCTTATCACTTTCAGTGCCAGCAACCCGCTATGTGGGGGCTCTGCTCGTAGGCGCTTTCCTCTACATACGGAGTTTCCCATGATGAGTACCTATTCCACATTAAATTGGAAACATCACGTGGACTTGCTGTCTACAATAAGCTAGGCAGCACAGTATTTGCATTGCACAAATAAAAAAACCGTTGGTTTCCCGTGATGCGCTGAGACAAGTATACTTGTCTCATTTTCACTCGCTTATGATGTATGGCATAGTCCTTAGTGGCAACTCGACTGATGCTGGGAGGGTGATGCGCATGCAAAAAGGAGCCCTGTGGACCATACTTGGCCTCAATCAGAGGCAGTCCTGCAAGACTCTGTTTGCCGACCACCGAATCATGAAGCCTTACTCCCAGTACCTCTTCGAGGTAATTATGTACACAAGAAGGCGCCTGTCACAGTTCAAGCGAGTGGAAGTAACGGGTAAGTGTCTTCAGCACGGGAGAACCCGAAAAACATCGAACAGTACCGCATCGCACGGCACTACACGTCAAAGACGGTACGGGTTATCGGCCCGACATACTAAGAGCACCTTCCCGCGGACGTAAAGATTCAAACATGCGAGGAGACATCTAAACGCAGACTGAAGAACCTTTTGCTAGACAAGTCACTTTAAGTACTCAGTAGATCGAAATTATTAAATAAATTGAGAACCAATTTGAATTATTTTGAATATGGTTTTAATTTTGACCTGTCTGTATTCATTATTTATTTTTATTTGTTAGTATTAAGAATTGACATCATTTTTAAATTTATATAATTAGTTGACAGGTAGGTACTTCTTGGGTACCACATTTTTATTTTCATTATTGCTTTGTGACATATTAATATTATGATTGGTAGGACTCAGGTACAACATTTGATTGGTTAAAAAATTAACTGTTCTTTTAATTCGATGTGACTTTTTAATTCTCAGTATGTACGTGACATTTCAATATTTATTAATATTATTATATTATTTGAAATGCAGCTGTATATTTAGTATATACATACCTACCTACGCTGCCACTTGTTTATTATTAATGTATTTTAAAATGATTATGACTGTATTTACCTATAACGATCACTATACAACGACTAGTATAAGCAAATGTATTGATTTATATGAAATTTGTATAGGTACCTACTGAGATAAACTAAACTAAACTATCGGCTACGAGTGTAGCGCTAAGAAAACTTTGGCACTAAATGTCTTTCATTTCCATTATTTTCTGGTGAATCGTCATGTATGATGTTTATCAAAAACAAAAAAACACAACGATCCAATTCAGATTCATGACAATCATGACTATTTTATTGTGGATGAAACCCAAGATAGGTACGTATGGTTTCTATAATGAACACCAGCTTTGAACATAATTATTTTTGTTAACGTGTTTCTAACTTTACGAGGCTTCATTAAACTAAGACAAAAGGGTAATGTTACACGGTTCCAGGCAACGACGCTAAGATTTAGAGAACCATTTCAGCCAAGCGGCTCTCTAAGACTATAGTCGAGCGCAGTTTACGTCTCGTGGTTCCTCTAGATAGTGCTAAACTGCTGTATTTGTCATTTATAACGAATAAAAGTGCCATATGTATACTTGTAGGTACCTAGGTAGTGTACCTATAAGAAAATAACTTGCCCATACTTAGTAATTATAATTAACAATCTACCATGGTTTAGGCGAGACAAAAATCATAAAATACATTTAAAAATCACTCTGCATTGCTTTAACGTTCCACATACGTAATCGTATACAAGAGAATAATTCACTTTTGCTATGATAGTTTGTTAACAAGCCGGCGGCACCAATAAATAAAGCTTAATATTTTAAGCCGTCATGGACTTTCGTTGCTGAAAGGATGAACCTTTTAAAAGCCTTCCTCGGCCAAGGGCATTAAGGGGAAGATAAGCACTGGCAACAAGGGTCGGCGATATATTGCCGCCTGTGACACATTCATCTACTTTGTCTTTATCTCCGAGATAAACTGAGTCATTTGACTAGTGCAATGGTCAGATTGTCAGGTACCTATCCTTTCATCCGAACAATGTAACTTAATACGCTAGAGAACGTTGTCTCAAATTATTACGACTAATAACCATGGGTGGTGAGCGCCGAGGAATGTTTGTGATCGTTACAATTCGTAATTAATGAAATAGTAAGAATGGTCGTTAAAAAATCTGTTTGAAACAAAATTATGTAGTTATTTATTTGAAAGCAATTATACACCGTTAAAGGATGCGCGTTTAACTTGACATAATGTGGGTGCATGTTTTAGTCATGTTTCACAAAATATCCGTAAAACAAACAGAACCCCTGTCACTCGCTGTGCTCCCACACATTAATCCAAATGAAGCAGAGCCTTGTTCGTTTACCTATCCAAAATAAATCCCACAGTAAAAACATAACAGCAAATTTGTTTCAATGGATACTAACCATCATGCACTTGTTTGTCAAATGGATAGACTTCGCAATAAGTCGTCACGTCGCTTCATAATTTATGAATTCTATGTCACATGATTTTTTGTGTTACCTACATATTGCATGCTGTATTTATCACCATATGACACGGATGGTTCACACCTCGTTCCCACTAACAAAAAGAACAACAAAAGGAAACCAATGACAAAAATCCTCTCGATCCGGAAACGCATTCTTAGGCAAGATAATATATGAGTGTCGCTTAAGCAAAAGTAAGTCCGATATTTCAAGTCGCGGTTAAGTTATTGGCTGTTATTAATAACGAGCCTTTCCTAACTTAATCTGACTTGAGAGGCATTGAAGCCTGCGACGTGTAGGCAATGCATTGTTCGGAAAAAGCATAGAATACTTTATCCGACTCGGCACAAATACAAACTGTATGCATGAGTACTTTACTCTGGCTAATAATAATATGAATGCACGCCCGCGTAATTTAAAATGATTTGACCCAGGTGTTCGAGACTTATCTCGGAAATCATAAGGAAAAACCGTGGCTTGTAACGTTAAGCAACACTAAGGTATGCTTGGATTCTAAAAATTTTGTAAGTATGGGTAGATTATAGGTAGTGCGCGCTATGCTACGAAATATAAATAAACATTTATGTACCTAGTAGAAAAAAAGGCTTCAGTCAATCTCTACTCGTTAGCTGGGTCCGACTTAAAGTTAACTTGTAAAGAATCGAAGTATCTCTTAAAAGTTCCGCTGTGTCATTGCTCGCGCCGAGAACAGAGGACAGTAGAGTCGGTATCATACATAAGTTATGGGTGCAGGATATTGTTATTAGACTATAGAAATTATGTAATGCGTGGTTACGTTAATACAATATTACAGAGATGATTATATAAAGAGGTATAAGAAGGGAAAATATATACACAGGCTTTTGAAGGAGAAAAAATTCAGAATAGGAAATAAGTCAAAGTCCAGGAAATAAAATGCGCACAGCAAAGACCACTGATTATAATGAAGAGGAAACGAAACAACAATTATAGTGGAACTACTGGGTTCTTTAATTATGTCCATGTTGGAAGCAAATAATAGTACACGTGGGAATTATGAAGACATAGAATAAGCATTATAAAGAACTTCGTTTCTTTTGACATGGCAACCGTATCTGGTCAATTCCTTAGAAAACTAGTATCTTTCTAATTTAGTAAGGACTCATTAATACTACCTTGATGAAACTAGTTCGAGAGCAGTTAAGGCAGTTTGATTGCAGTGATCATTATGATTCAGAACGTAAAACATATAAACGCCGTCTTGTAAACAGTAAAATGTCAATAGTCTAAATATATAGACTCAATATTAATATCATAATTATAACTAAAATGCAGTACAAACTCAATTCAATAATTTATTAATTTAATATAGAATTATCATTACCATCATCATATCAGCCAAAAGATGTCCACTGCTGGACATAGGCCTCCCCTAAAGAGTGCCTAATTGACCGGTCCTGCGCCACCCGCATCCAGCGGACTCCCGCGACCTTTACCAGGTCATCAGTCCACCTGGTGGGGGGCCTACGCACGCCGCGCCTTCTGATACGTGGTCGTCACTCGAGAACCTTTCCGCCCCAATGGACATCGGTTCTACGTGCAATGTGCCCCACTGCCACTTAAGTTTAACGATTCGGAGAGCTATATCGGTTACCTTGGTTCTGCTGCCGATAGCCTCATGTCTGATGCGATCACGCAGAGAAACTCCTAACATAGCCCTCTCCATTGCCCTTTGGGTGACTTTGAGCCTTCTTATGAGGCCCATAGTAAGCGACCAAGTTTCAGGGCCATATGTCATCACTGGCAACACACACCGATCAAAGACTCTCGTCTTGAGACACTGTAGAATATTGGACGAAAAAGATGTGCCGGAGCTTCCCGAACACTGCCCAGCCGAGTCGGATTTCACGATTGACCTCTTTCTCTAAGTTGGACCTACCTAACTGGACAGTCTGTCCTAGGTATACATAATCGTCTACAACTTCGAGCTTCGAGCGTAACATATAGAATACCGTTAGTATAATATTTTTACTACGACAATAAACAATAGTTATTTTTTACGCAAGGATGCAAAGTTACTTATATTGAAAGCTGGGCTAGCGAAGTTAACATGTCATAATATGTAATTAAGAAAGAATAGGTATTATTAATTTAATTTTATGAAAATAATAATAAAAGAATAATAGAGATTGTAAGCATAATAAAATGAATGTGCACCTCATCAGCTCGGAAAGGCTTACTTTATTGCTCAAAATCTGCGCCCAAAAGTCCATTATATCCGCTAGCATGGAAATTGTTTTAGTATTTCGAACGTGGTGCTCTATCACGAGGTCCAATTTTTTAGGGTTCCGTAGCCAAATTGGCAAAAACGGAACCCTTATAGTTTTTCTACATATATGCATTGAGAGGTTCATTTATCCTGCGTTCAGAAACATGCTAAGAATTCATTATGATTATTTAGATAAAATTAAATTAATAATACTTATTCTTTCGTAATTGCATATGAAATATTAATAATTAGACTGACTTATTAAAATACAATAAAAATAAATAATTTTAAAATGTAGTTTTATATTACATCATTTTTCGCGTCGTACAATCAAAATAATGGAAGTTATTTATAGATTTAAGCGAAAGTATACATGAAATGAATTTAAATGCTTGCTAAGTTAGCGGAAAAAGTAACATATGCGTATTTGAGCCTTACATTTATACCCGTGAGTAGGTACCCAACAATACTTTGACTTTTTTAATGTAAGCGTGGAGACTATTTAAAGATGCAAGAATGTTACATTTAATAATTATAAAATGCTTTGATTTTAGTGAGATGTAAACAAACTATTATTGAAAATAAGTACCTATAAGGTCCAAATGACTTTCATTACATTAACAATTTTGCTCGCGGTGGTGAGGTGAAAAATTGTGTGTTTCGCTCGGCAGCAAAGTTGTTTGGCGTCTCGTGCCTTGAAAGCCTCGCTAGCCTCAGGATTACACTTTTGAACCATTCACTTCGCTCATGGTTCAATCTTACAGTCCTTCGCTAGCTCGGCTTTCAATACAAGCACTTGCGCCAAACAACAACTTTGCAGCCTTGCATAACAAATAATGAATGTCACCAATTTCATACCATATCACAATCTTTTGTTTCTTGCACGAAAAAATTTAGAAGATAGAGTAACTGTATTGAAATAATACTTTAAACGCGTACGCTTCAGGAACTAGACGAACTTCTAAAGGTATTACCGTGTTAGATGGTTTCCTGGACCTGATCTGAGTTTCAGTACTTAATAGAATTATTTTTAATGCACTGCGTTCGGCCCAGATCACAAAGCAAACATTGACATATGTTGTAGAAGAAGTAAAAGTATCATATAATGGATTCACTTTGTATTGGTAGGTACATTTAAGAATTCAACATTCCAACGATTAGTACCACACAGTAAAATAAAAGTTACAACGATACTTACTCATCTAACAGTATTCCTATTATTCCCTCTCCGCGATTTGACATACGTGCAGATCATAATTACGCTCGCTTGTCAATTAAATTTGAGTGTTGTTAGGTGGCCTTTGTGCGCAGTTACTTCACAGATAAAATAATTTATTAATATTTAACTGTTAATTTTTAATAATGTTACGAGCTAAAATTCAGCTTCTTAAGTGTTTCGTAAGAAGAAGAAATATATAGATAAGTAGTTGAAATTAAAAGCTTTAGATTAACTTAAAGTGTTGAACAAGTTAGTCAAACAATTTAAAGGACAATAACAATATAAGATCTATTTGTATTTATTTCAAGCCCGTAAGGACATGCAAAAGGAACGAAGAGTGAATACTTTTTAGGGTTCCGTATCTCGAAAGGAAAAAACGGAACGCTTTGTTGTCCGTCCGTCCGTCCGTCCGTTCGTCCGTCCGTCTGTCGTCTTTTTCTCAGGAACGCTTGGAGGTATCAAGCTAAAATTTATATCAAATGCTCAAGTCTACTGTCCCTTGGAGCTGTGAAAAAATCAAACTTCTAAGCCAACGCAATCAAAAGATACAGCCGTTTATTCCGCAAAATTCCGCAAATTTTCGAAACTCGCAAGGGAATTAAAACCTACCGGGTACTTCCCGTGCACTCAGAATCTTGAAATTTGGTACGAAGCAACGTCTCAGCACAGATAAAGGACAAATTGCGAAAACCGTAAATTTTTAGTTACGTCATATAATAAAAATATTTTTAATAATTTTAAAGTTACTACCCCATTCCTATTGAACGTGTAGAGGTATTAAATTGAAATTCATATCAAATAATCAAGTCTATAATACCTTTAAGCTGTAACAAAATCAAACTTCTATGTCAACGCAATCAAAATAAACGGAACCAGGTGCGCGAGTCCGACTCGCACTTGGCCGGTTTTTTATTGATAATCAATTGGTAGATAAGTGTAGTTTAGCTATCAGCTAAAAATATAAGCTTAATCCCACACATTTTGTACTTACAAGACTTGAAGCATATTTTTATCCAAAGTGATGACTGTACAAACCTGCAACAAACAAGGAAAAACATGAATAGAAAAGGAATATTAAATATATAAGTAGTTATTTTTCATTTATTATCGCTTTCATATTTATAGTTTGAAATCATGATTATCTTAAGTTTCTCTTATCGGTTTTTTTTTAATATATATGAAATATAGGTACATATCTTTAAAATTCCCTACTTTTAAATTAACAAAACACGTTTAAAGTCTTAATTTAAAGTAGCTACCGATTTATTTATTAGTTTAGGTCTTACGAACATTTCTACAAAAAGGTATGATTCCGTGGAGGTCCCTGTGCAGACGCGGGAATAGGTACGAACGATTGAGTGGCCAAAGGCTGGCGTGTGGGCCGTCGAGGACTATTGAAACTCGTCTTTTTTCTTGCGTACGCGCAGCCTCGGGCCGCGCGCCCGCGCCGCGCATTGTCCCCGTCTACTTTAAAATAACGCGCATTTTAGTGCGCAAGTGCACAAATAAAATGACGTATGGATTATGTGATTCCTATATAACTTGAGACAGCTGATTGCGAGTGATTTCGAGTATATTATCCGTTTTCACCTATTTTCGTATATATGTGCAATGAGCTTGAGTTTAATGTGCATTTTTTTTCTGAGCCTATGTTGTATCCCACTGCTGGCCAAAGGTCTTGTGCAATTAGTTTTTTTAATACTATGACAATAGCAAACAAGCATACGGCCTGCCTGATTGTAAGCGGACACCATAGCGTATGAACTCTTAATCACTTGAGGACTCGATATGTTGCGAAGCAAGCAAGTTCCTCACTTTCAACACAACACTACCTCGGGAGCTCTAACGACCATAAAAAGAAAGGGTCGGCAGCGCACTTGACATTTCCCTGGAGCTTCTCTGGCTAACACACATCACATCAGCCTATTGTAGTCCACTGGTGGATGTAGACCTCTCCCAGGGTACGCCATCCAGTCGCAACCAGCGACCCAGTTTAAAAATGTTATACGTACATTAATCTCATTTATTCCTTTATTCGTTTATAACTAGGATTACATTCGCGTTTCTTTCAATTCGTAATCTTGCACAGTCAGGATATAACACCCACATTACTCACATACCTCTTTGAGTAACAATTTATACCAGCACTGTAATAGATTTGAGCTATCTAACTGTAAAAAAAAACTATGCGTGTTGCATTAAAGATAAAATCAATTTTATACTTTACGGGAACATGTCATAATAAATACTGAATAACGTAGTACGAATTTTCCACATTTCTAATTGGATTTAATCACCACTTCTTCAGCTTCTACAAAGTCAATCTTACTGTCTTAGATTTATGTTGCAATTTTACTTGATAACTATGTGAACATAGCGACTTAACCTTTCTCTTGTTTCGTGGATATTTATACTCGTTCGATTCTAAATTCTTGTTGGAATCGGGTGAGAGCAAACTGGTTTAGGACTATTCTTATGTTTGTTGAACGTCGCCACCGTATGATAAAACAACAATTGATTATTAATATAAAGTACTGGCTTATATATTACGGAATTAAAAGTAAGTTTATGTTTTCTTTTTTTGTATAGCTCGAATATTAACTTTATGATTAAGTACCTACATACAGCGCAATAGGTAATGTGACTTAATTAGTCACACAGTAATATAGTATATAATGACTTAATTAGTACTTAATATAAATAAAATCAGAACCCTAAAATCAGAGTTAAGTAACTATAGCCGCTCTTTTGTCAAGTATTTTTAAAAATAAATGTACAATACCTACAGCCAACATTAAGATGTCGTAGGTTCATGGTCTTCTCTCCCTCTCACTGAGCATAAGCGAGAGCGAGATGGAAGTGCGTGTTCGGAAGCATGTTTTTTTTTTAATTTTAGGTTTTTGTGCGTTTAAAAATAAAAAGCCGGTCAAGTGCGAGTCTCACTCGCGCACCGAGAGTTCCGTACGAAATATCATACAACACACCCATCTTGCCCCACCCATTAATTTTGGAAAAATCTTAACAACGCATAGTGTAGTTAAGTCATGAGTACCTACAGCGCCATTTATCGGTGCATTTTGTTACTAACTTGCGCGACCAAGGAACTCGGTATGTACAGTAAGGGAAATGTATTCACGTACCACCGTAGAACCCTGTCGCAATTGGCAGGCCGCAGTCACTCAAACGCGAGTGGTGTGTCACCTTATTGCCCTTACTGTATGTTGGTTTTTCAGCGATAATTCTTTATCAAGAAAATGTGGTTTTTAAATATTTTACAATAAAATTTACGAAATTACCCCATGTTATATAACTCAGGATCCTGACACGTTAACTTATTGTCTGATTGTTTTAACGTTAGAATGACATTTTAACGCATTTTTGAGTAAGCTGTAACGGTCTCTCTGAAGTGTCTAACTGATAAACTTTCGAAATAGTATGTACCTATAATCGAATTTTACTCGTGGATTAAAGTCGAATGCTTCTTTAAAACTTCAGTTCGACAGTTATGTCCTGCTCAATAATGCGTAAAAAAAATAACAATCTAACAATGATTAAACTTATCAGGTTCCTGAGTTACATGACAGGGGGAGACACCAAAGTGCAGTAGTCTCGGAAATTAGTTCGTAGCACACGTATTTCCACAGCTAATCTTGGCAGTGTTGCCAGAGTTTAAATTGCTTTTAGTTTAATAGATATTTGTGATTTTCGACTGAACCCCATTTTCGAGGTTACCCTAATGCACCTTACTTACATAAATACCTAAGTTTATCATTTTCTTTTTCAATGGGTCGTAAATGAAATCACATTACTAAAGTACTTAATTAAAAGTGCCCATAAAGTTCCATTGGGCATGCACGAACGGAAATTCCTATAGCTAATATTTTGTTTTCACTGAAGTAAATGCACAGTTAATAATGTTTCTAATGTGTTGATTGTTTTAAAAAAAACACTAATCGGGAAGATGGGTAGAGATGAAAATACTTCTAATCAAAATAAGTGTCAGTGCTTGCAAGAGTTACTATCAACATTTTAAGTTTTGGTACAAGCTTTTATTGCCGACTGTACTTTTTTGCACAGTCATAAACTAATATTGAGAGATCCAATCAAGGACCGGAAAACCCCTTTTCTGGCTTAAGCCTATCAATTTGTTGACCTTATGATAAGGTAAACTTACTGATAGGGTAGCCCTATTGTTATGGTAAGCATATCGGATGTGGTAACCATAAGGAAACCATAAGTTAACCTTATTGAGTTAGGTTACCTTATAGTTACCACATCCGATATGCTTACCATAACAATAGGGTTACCCTATCAGCAAGGTTACCTTATCATAAAGTTACCATTATGGATAGGGTTTTAAAAACAACTTCTAAAATAAGCCTATAGAAAACCCTGATTTGGGTAACCGGTTCCGGACCCTGGTTCCAATGAGCCCAAACATGACAGGTGTATCTTGTGTAATTTAGGCATTGCTGTGGCTACCTTCTGTCTCCATTATCAGATCAGCTCAGTGGCGCCATTATATTGCGTTGACACCGAATTTACATAAATATGCTAAATTTCAACTCACTGTTTGTCACTGTAACAGTGAAGTGTTTTGAATTCAAATTTAAAGATTAAAATGTTTTAAAAATCATAAATATATATACATATTTTCCCTAGGGGCTAAATGTACTACTTTAGCCCTACTTGCTAAGCCTAATGTGACACACTTTTCGAGCATTGTACTAAATCCACAAATCACAACCGTTTAAAAAAACATTTGTATTTGCTATCAACTAACCAGAATAAAGCTAAGTTCATATTAAAATCGAACAATCAGGAAACAGAATTCATGCCCAACATTAGGTGTTTTTTATTCCTATGTCCTAATTGGACGCCATGCAAAAAGATCCAATCCACAAAAACACCATGAGTTAAGTATACCAGAGAGTTCCCAAAGATTCATATTATTATCATTCAGCAAAAAGATTCCAACTTGAAACAGTGTTTTCATATTTTAACTCACATGGAACACCATCGCACATTTATGGCAGGTTTAAATTTCTATTCGTCAGTAAGAATTTATAACTCTTGGAGCCTTGTAGTTGTAGGTTGATTTAATGACCGGTCAATATTTATTTCAACAAAACATACTCAACCTGTTTGGATTATTTTTAGGGAAATGCAATTTATATATCTTGTGTACTTGACATAACAACGAAACATCCAACTTGATGGATCATTAAAAAAAAACATGTTTCAGTACTTTACATAACAGCAAAAACAATTCATCCAAGTTGGATGGATCACTTTTGATGAACTGTTATAAATATCATTTTAGAGTGACAGTAAACTACAGAAACGATCTAAGTAAAATTTAAGTTCATTAAGTAGGTATAGTGTTTAAAATTTTAAATACTAAATAAATAAACTTTTAAACAGTTATCATGGCGACTACAGACTTTAAGTTGATTCTGTGATAGCAATATTTACTTGTAGTACTTTAACCTTTCGGATGTTTTGACACTGACGTTGCTGAACGATTATGAAATTTTTCGTTTCAGTCATACATATGAAATTTTTCGTTTCAATCACAGTTTTAGCACTGATCAGTGCGAAGATACGAATGGTTAAGTGGATCTGTATTGCGAATTTAAATAGAATCAACATTTCACAACAGCTTTATAATCCTCACATTTGCTCAAATATCTCGAGAAATATGTTAGTAAACGGAATGATTTGAATACATATCACTAAACGATCAGTCTCAAATTTTGCCCAAAGTAACGATATCATAAAAGTGAGTTAGGTTTCATGTTTTATTAAAACTGATTTTCAGCAAAAGAGATGCTGATTATCAGAGTCTGTATACTCGTAGTTTTTGTAGACTGTATGTCAGCTGTTTTATTGTCATAACAAGTAGTTTTTTTAATGATTCATAGCCAATTAAGTAGGTAACATGGATCTGTTATGCGAATATAAATACGAAGAAGTTTTCAAGAACATAATATTCCCAATAAAGGATCCAACCCTATATTTGCACAAATATCTCTAGAAATATGTTATAAAACAGAATAAGTTGAAAAAATATGTACAAAATAGGAACAGTTTCATTTTTCGTACAAAGTAATGGTACAATGTGAGTCAGTAATGAAGAATCACGCTTCAAACTTTAAACCACCGTCAACTTTAGCTCAACTCGCTGTGGATTGAATCATTTTCCTTAAAGGACCAATTCACAAAAAAAAAACCGGCCAAGTGCGTGTCGGACCACGCAAAGCGAAGGGTTCCGTGCCTATTAAAAAGGTCGTATCGTCACAGAAATTTTACGGCACTTACGTCCTTTTCTTTGAGGAAGGCAGTTTATCAGCAATATCTCGAAAACCTCTGAACCGATCTTGTTCAAAACAATTTTCGGTGAATGGAATTAATAAGCCCTATGTCCATGAATTTTTCCATATTTTTAAAATGTACCGTTCAAAAATTAGAGGGGGGGGACAGAATTTTAGTGACTTTCGGGGTGATTATCTCCGACCCTATTCACTTAATCAAAAAAAATGCTAAGAAACCTTATATTTATTTTGAAAGGCCTATTGATTGATGTGCCACACAGGGGGTCACAATGAAAAAAATTTTTTTGACTTTTAGTTTTATGTATGGAGTGCACCCCTAAAAAATTTTTTTTTTGTTATTTTAATTACAAAACTATGTAGCGGCTAACAAAATACACCTATCCTCAAAATTTTATTCAAATACACCTTATAGTTTTCGAGTAAAATGCCTGTGACATACGGACAGACGGACAGACGGACAGACGGACAGACGGACATGACGAAACTATAAGGGTTCCGTTTTTGCCATTTTGGCTACGGAACCCTAAAAACGCCTCCGACCCTCTAAAGCCGTGTCCAAACGTTCAACCGTGGTTGACAGCATACATGGCAAGAAATATGGAACTGAGCGGGATAGCCTGCTGTCTATCTCCCTTTATCTTATGCCTCGTATGCTGTCCGCCGCGCTCGGCCGTTAGGACGCGCCTATAGACGGTCAGAGGCGTTTATTCGTGGTGTCAATATTTTGTATCTGTGTCAAACCAGTGTATTAAAAAAACATGCCGCCAAATTGAACAATCTTATCGCCGTGGAATTTAGGGATTTTCTCGCAGTCCAAGTGAAAAGTAGAGTGTATAACTCAGATCTAAAAGCTATATTTACCGCCATTTTATGATTTAAAAACTGTGCATTACGAAATTTCGTTAAGTTTTTAGTCACTTTAAATCCAACACTCTTTCTACATATAATCTCGTTAATATCCTACTCTGTGCGTAACAGATCACATCTCTCCGCCGATCTGTATTCCACGGCCATCAGAGTGAGAACGAATTAAGGGCACCATGTTGCGATCCACCCGTGAACAATACTCTGGATGCTACAAAAACAGGCACGCACCCAAATAACATGAAACTGGCCCTGCTAACAAAGGAGTTTAATTACATAGAATTATGGCGACAATTCTGCCCTCTTATAATTAAAGAGTTGGCGTATGGTGACAATGTGTACGAAACATGTATAGTGTCAGAAACAGCTAGTACAAAAACTCCTTGCATGGATATTAATGTAGGTACTTATACTTAATTTGATTTGTTTAAGTAATTACCCAGAATGATTTTTCTTTAGTTTTCGTTAGTCAGTTATTTTGTATAATTAAATAATTATTTATAGTAATCACTTAAATTTTTGGTCAATCTTACATAATTACATAAATAAGTGCCAGTACCTAGAACGAGTATAAATGCGAAAGTTTGGATGTTTGGATGTTTAGATGTTTGGATGTTTGAATCAGGGATCGGAACCGGTTTTTTGAAAAATCCCCGAAATAATCTAATATTTTGAATTATTTTAGGCTCTTAATGTAGGACTCTGTCATGTATTTTAGGTAACATTTTCGTATTATTCTGCCTGATCAAAAATAATATTAAAAACCGGCCAAGTGCGAGTCGGACTCGTGCACGAAGGGTTCCGTACCATTATCTATAAAAACGGCAAAAAAATCATGTCTGTTCTATGGGAGCCCCAATCCGACTCGCACTTGGCCGGTTTTTTAGTATTTGTTGTTATAGCGGCAACAGAAATACATAATCTGTGAAAATTTCAACTCTCAAGCTATCACGGTTCTTGAGATACAGCCTGGTGACAGACAGACGGACGGACGGACAGCGAAGTCTTAGTAATAGGGTCCCGTTTTTACCCGTTGGGTACGGAACCCTAACAACCAAAAAAAGAAATAGAACTAAATAATACCGGTTTTTTTGTATGGTGAAAATACCAGTATCCGATCCCTAATAGTTTGGATGTTTAGATGTTTGGATGTTTGTTACTCAATCACGCAAAAACGGCTAAACGGATTAAGATGAATTTTGGTATACATATAGTGTATAGCCTGGATTAACACATAGAATACTTTTTATCCCGGGAATCATCCCCTAAGGGGGTGAAATGGGGGGCGAAAGTTTGTATGGAGCTACGATATATAAACGAGTTCCACGCGGACGAAGTCGCGGGCAGAAGCTAGTACCTTTTATAAATGTACTAGACAATGTTCCAACTTTGTCTGATCGTTTATTTTAAAAACCGGACAAGTGCGAGTTCAACCCGCGTGGTGAGGGTTCCGTATATAATCTAAATTTCATAAGTGTTTTTGAATACTCAAACTTCTTATAGGTTTTTCTGTAATCTTTAGGCAAGGAACTATTTTCCATATTTTTTTCAGAATTTTAATCCTAGCAGTTTCGGAGATAAGGGGGGAATGGTCAATTTTCGTCTTTTTTCCTAAATTACTTCAAATCTGTTTTTGCTAAAATTATAAAAAAAAGATGTTTACAAAAACCCCTTTCATTTGATATGTCACACAATACAGTTTGCGAAACTTTTTTTTAAATTTTCCAGTTTACCCCCCAAAAGTGGCCCCCTTGTTCAGAATTCATTAATTTATTTTACGCGTCCATCTTTGGGTCACCAATTTACATATGTTTCAACTCAATCAGTCCAGTAGTTTCGGAGCAAATCGGCTGTGACAGACGGACAGACAGACAACCGAGTGATCCTATAAGGGTTCCGTTTTTTCCTTTTGAGGTATCGGAACCCTAACAATTATTATTCAATTACTCAGCTTAAAGTTTACTCTAACAAAACAGGGGTATAATTTTACTTATGGTAGTAATATTGAAATCAACCTAAAAATAATATGCCTTTTTACAAAAAAGATTCGTATGTGATTCAGAAGAAAATATTATGCATAATATTGTATGACCAAGCTTCAATTTTATTCTTACATGATTTAACAAACCAAGACAACTTTAATTTCATCAATAAGTACATATTTTGCCTAGCTTCAATGTCGTTTGGCAAGAATTTGCTAATACTTTATAATTTTATTTAGAAAGAAAGCAAAGAATATAAAATAAAACCTATCACGTATGAACAAGCCGTACCTAACAGGACCAAATATTACATAGTTTGCAGTAAATCGTTCTCAGCACCTGTCCCACGAAAGCGCTAATCGTGGTTTTCCTAATTAAAAGAAAAAGCCACCGCGCTCAGAATGGTTGGCCGAATTTACTCACGCATTGGTCGTCGAGGAACTCAAAAAACCGTTTAAAAATCACTCGCTCCGCCCCGGTCCGCCCATACGCGGCGTACTTATGATTTATCGTGACGACAACCCGCCCCTCACTAACTACTCGGCTTCCGAAACTAATTATACGTGTAACGTAGTCCTCACAAAATCTTTTATCGCATTCTCGAATATCCCATCAGCCCGAATCGCGGCCGTAATCGAATTCGACTCGCATATTCGTCTTAATCATTTCGCTTAAGTCTGATAATGACATAATTTTTTGTCTCGATTAGTTGGATTTGTGGAAAGGAACAGGAGAACAGATCTTTAACTTGAGACAACTTGTTGAAAAATGTTACGTCTACAACACCCCTGTTACAATAAGTTTCGTAGATTATCAGAAAGCTTTTGATTGTCAGATGGCGCCATCTTTGGAGCGCTTTGAGGGAGGCGGGAGTGTCAATCTATTTATCCTAATCATCCTGAACTTGTATGAGACGGGGTATGGAACTGTTAAACTCGGGAACGTCACTTCAAGCCGTTTCAAATTGGGTACCTTAAGTTTTTTTAAGTGGTCCATATTATATTCTTTGTAGTAAGTATACGGTTAATGGAGTTCATAGCTGTCGCTAGTTTTTTTTTACTCGTTTCTGTTTTTTACAAATATTTTTTTGAATATCTCATTTGACAGATGAACACAGTTGGTGATATGAATAGAAGTCGTGCCTAGGTCTACGATATGACTTCCGATTAAAAAAAAAAACGTCAAAACTGTTGACGTCTGACACTTCTGACGCAATTAACTGTCAGAAGTGTCAGACGTCAACGGTTTTGACGTTTTTTTTTTTTAATCGGAAGTCATATCGTAGACCTAGGCACGACTTCTATTCATATCACCAACTGTGTTCATCTGTCAAATGAGATATTCAAAAAAATATTTGTAAAAAACAGAAACGAGTAAAAAAAAACTAGCGACAGCTATGAACTCCATTAACCGTATACTTCCTACAAAAAATATAATATGGACCACTTAAAAAAACTTAAGGTACCCAATTTGGAAAAGGAGTGAGACAAGAGACAAGACAATGTCATGTCACAAGCCTATTATTCTTGACTGGACTGAAGATTAAAATCATGATCAGGGGACAATCTTAGTAATCCCGCTTTCGTCTCGAGTTATCAATACAGCGTCCTCAAATCAATAAAGGGTCGGCAACGCGTTTGTGATTCTTCTGGAATCGCAAGCGTCCATAGGCGACGGCGTCTGCTTACCATCAGTCAGACTTTATGCCTATTGTATAAAAACAACATACTCAAAGCCAACTAGTCCCATGGTGCTCCTTAAAATTTGTGTTATGGGTTAGACAACAATATATTTAATTGTGCGTATCAGGATTTTAAAATATGTTGTTTTATGTTGCAGATTATTAAAGTACTTAAAAAATGATAGTTAAATAAACCAGGATCATGATAAAAATATTAGCTATTACAATGCTTTAACCAAGAAACAGACCTCCAAAAATCTAATCTCAATTGAATTTTTCAAAATACGGAAGTGTAACAAAACTGGTGATAATAACGAGTTAGCTAGTCGACCGCTAGAATTCTATTAGATTAAGTAAAATGGCATGATATTTTATTATCCATCCGTCTATAGTACGTGCGACGGAAGGCAATAGTGGTTTAGAGTTGCTTGGCGAACTGATCACGCTTCAAGGACGAGAATCGAACGCACTTGGCATAATTTGGTGGTGGACATCGCCTGTTCTCACGCTATAGCATTCTTAGTAGATCATTTGCATAAAGTGTTGACAGGAAACGTCGTGAATGCAGAGGTTTTTCAGTGGACTTACGGCCTTTTTGCGTGCTCTGCGACATACACGCCTGTGGTGTCTGTTTAAAAGTCAGTTATAGGAACGACTCACGAGCTGCAAATGTGAAAAGCCTTTGCGTGAGCAAATCTGCGCGCAAACGGCTAGTAAGTACTTACTACAAACACGATTAGCAATAATTTACTTTTAAAACAAAGTTTTAACCGACTTCAGTTAAATCAAGGAAACTCTTCAAAGAAGGCGAAGTATTTGAAGAATTCCCTCGATATCTCCGGATCCCATCAGACCTGATCTGATAGTTAAAAAACCTACGGGTACGACACTTAAAGTTATAGTGGTAGTATTTCGATGAGATCAGAGAGATAGATTCAACCAGACTGATCGGTTAAACCGATGAATAAGGCCTACTCCTATTGTATCTATTCCTTAAGAAAGCTCATACGGTCTCTGATAATATAATCCAACATGCGGCAACTTGATCCAAAGGTCTATAATCGAACCCATAGTCTATCACTACGAACGTCATTTTTTTACCGAATTCATAAAAGAAGTAGGTTCTCAATTCGTCGGAATCTTTTTCCTGTTTTTTTTCCTTTTTATGTTCCGAAGATGGACCGATTTCTGAAATTCTTTTTTTGTTTGAATGGATATCCTTCTCAGTTGGTCCAATGGTCATCAGGTCAGGATCTGACGATGGGATCATGGACAAATCGAGAGAACTATTCAAATAAGGCGAAATGCTAAATTGGAGTCGGTTAAAACTTTGTTTTTAAAGTAAATTATTAGGTATTTTTATACCACGACAGCGTGCAGCGCCGAACAAGCATACCGCCTACCTGACGTTTAATATCCACAGTAGCCTACGGACGCTTAGGACTCCAGAGGAAACTAAATAAATCGGTACTCAATTACCTATTAATAGTAAATGAGCTTTACGCTACTCTAATACATTAAAATTTTAAACGGTTTAACCGCTTCCATAACAAATAAACGCTTGTAATCAATTAAATATTATGAACACCCACGCACACCTACCGGTGTACTGGAAACTAAAAAAGGTAGAACTAATAGGGAATTCATCCATGACAAATTAGTCATTTAAACCGGCCTTATGAATTATCTATGAGATGAAAAAACTTGTCTCGCTGTTTGTTTTGATCACATCTCTGGGTCATGTTTTAGTACCGAGGTACACCGATTGAAAGGGTTAAAAGGAGTGTTATTTGAGCCTGACATGTAAAATAATATGTTTTACCAATAAAATTCTGATTCTGAATCTGAATGTGCCATTCTCATTTGTGCACACTGTCACAGCGGTAATGATGAAATTATTTAGTATCCCAAACTAGGTAGTGGTTCTGTGAGTTGTGGTAAGTACTAGCGAGCCAGTCTTTTAAAATATATATAGACATTTTTTCTCGATTCAGTTTTTCGTAATACTTATATAGTATTTCGAACCGGCACCCAGCGAAAGCGCTCTATACATATATTAAACGGCCAGTTAGTCATTAATTTGCAATTATCTCCTTATTTTTTTGTTTATGTCTAATGCCATTTATAATTCACTATTCTGTCTGTTCTGTAATTTATAATACAAAATACTTATATATATATAAGTATTTCGAAAAACTGAATCGAAAAAAAATGTCTCCACAATGATTGAACCTGCTCATAAAATTTCACGAGAATCGGTTGAGAAATGCGATCTGTAGAGGAGAATTATTCGCCGGATATATTAGGACGCCGGAATATTATTCGCCCAAGCTGAAACGGAGAACTTCGTTCGCTTCGCTCGCTCGTTCAATAGGGAATATGCATGAGAATTCAATTTTGAATAAATTGCACTGAATCGATACGGATATATGTAGAAATATAACAGAAAAAAAAAAAAAAACTATTGTCGTAATTAGTTTTATCTCACGTTAAAAATCTCAAAAAAATCTTTATTTTTCTAAAACCATAATACTCAAGTCTACAGTCCCTTGTAGCTGTGAAAAAACCAATCTTTTAAGTTAACGTAAAACAAGATACTTACGGCCGTTTATGCTGCAAAAACGTATATTTGGAAACTCTCACGGGAATCAAAATTTATAGGATACTTTCCGTTGACCTAGAACTATGAAATTTGGCATGTAATATCGTCTTATACTTCAAGTATACCTTGAAACTATACATTTGTTATATTTTACGGAACCCTCGGTGCGTGCGAATCGCACTTGTCCGGTTTATTTATTTATTTAGTGGCTTTCGTTTTAGGGTGAATGTTCGTCAAGCAGTAAAATCTATGTAGGTATATTATCAATCTATAATCTCTAAAATAATCTATAAGTTTATAAACGGCCAATATCTAAGAATATTAATAAAGTATTAAGAATTAGCCTGCATGATGCTAAATGTCTTTAGTAAGGTTCAGGATCGTAAATAGGGTGTAACTATAAAGATATGAGAATCAATATAAATAAATTGACCAACATAGATGCCCGGGGTACACGTTTGGCCGGCACCATCCACTATAACTCAACACGTAACATATCAATTAAACGAGCAATAAAGGTAGGTATCTCTCGTGCGAGATTCAAATGAACATAATTATTTTAGTAGTGTGTTATAGGCTGATGTTAGTCGAATTAACGCTTACAATCACTGAACGAATAGTCGGATCCTTTGTACGAGTTTATTATTAAATTATTTGCGTTTACCACTAGAAAATAGAAAACTGAATTGGTAAAGACAGGTTGTTTTGTTTACCCACGCGTAAAACGGCTATAAAAATAAATAACAATTTTAACTCCAAGTGGTTTCGGGTGTCTTTAATGTGGGAGAAAAAATCGACAAAAAAGCGAGACACTTGTCCTAAAAACAAAACTTAATATGAAACTGAAAAAACCAGCCAAGTGCGTGTCGGACCAAGCAAAACGAAGGGTTCCGTGCCTATTAAAAAGGTCGTATCGTCACAGAAATCTTACGGCACTTACGTCCTTTTCTTAAAGGAAGGCAGTTTTTCAGCAATATCTCGAAAACCTTTGAACTGATATTGTACAAAACAATTTTCGGTGAATGAATTTAATAAGCCCGATGTCCATGATTTTTGTCATATTTTTTAAATACACCACACAGAGGGGGGGACAGAATTTTAGTGACTTTCGGGGCGATTATCTCCGACTCTATTCACTTAGTCAAAAAAATTGCTGAGAAACCTTATAATTATTTTGAAAGGCCTATCGATTGATGTGCACATGGGCTTACAATGAAAAACAATGTTGACTTTCAGTTTTATGTATGGAGTGCACCCCTAAAAATTTTTTTTAGTAATTTTAATTATAAGACTATGTAGCGGCTAACAAAATACACCTATCCTCAAAATTGTATTCAAATACACCGTATAGTTTTCCAGTAAAATGCCTGTGACATACGGACAGACGGACATGACGAAACTATAAGGGTTCCGTTTTTGCCATTTTGGCTACGGAACCCTAAAAAGTATCATACTACTTAGGTATGAATACCGGCCAAGTGCGTGTCGGGCCACGCGCTGTGTAGAGTTTGGTAGTTGGCTGTCTGTCTTTGTTACATCGACACAAGCGAGCACGCCAACTAAACGATGCGGATGCATCTCCCGAATTTGTACGAAAGTTGGCCTTTCCAATGTTATGTCTAATTATACGTGATAGTTTATATGTACTACTGCCATGATTTTTTTCACATACCTTGTATTAACCATTTAGCCAACAGGAGAGAGGGGGACACTTGATCAAAACAAAAATTAGGGCTTTAAAACGCAATGTCACACAAACGGATCCCTGAATCAAAAAATGGTTTTCAAGAATCCATAAAGGTATCAAACGATACCCCACATTATGGATTTACCTAGAAAAAAATGACATCTCCACATTAAATGTATGGTACCCTCGAATGAAACTATAAGGGTTCCTTGTTGACTACGGAACCCTAAAAAGGAATATTTTATGTCATAATGATCAAAGACAGCACTGGAGATAAACGAGGCAAGAAAGCTACAACTCAAGCAGTTCGCAAGTTGCGTCACTCGGTAAGTGCGGAGACTGTACAGGCAACATTATTATGCGATTATTTACTTGAAAGCTGACATTTCCATCAGGGGAGCAAAGGCTATCGGGCGCGGGTGGCGCACAAACGGCTAACGCCTCGAGATATCTCTGTTTTGTCATAAATTGCGACTTTATTTACGATCAATATCTTCCAGTGATTTACTACAGCAATGCTATTAAGCACGTTTTTAGCACATGCATACCATAAACAATGCCGATTCGAAACCGCAGCCCGACTTCTGCGCGGAAGAAAAACTCGAGAACCAAAATAGAATGTGCTACCTACATGTTTATGTATGAAGCAAGTTATGATGGATGTCGCAATTATTCTCGAAATGAATAATTTAATAATCCATTAAATATAAATTCCAAGGCCGCGACATTCCTTGTTTGGAAAATAAACACACTATACATACTTTATTTATTCCTCATTTTCCTAGGCTAATGGCAAAATACTATTTAACAAGAGAACTTGATATCGATAAAAAATGTAAAGCATAATGACGATGTGCCATTATTGCCACTAGGACACAAATATAAATTAATATAAATGTTAAGCCATCAGTTTTATAATCGATTTTGTGATGAATTGTCGATATAGGCTCAATAACATGTCTAGATCAAACTATATATATAATTAAATGTGTTGCTGAAGTAGATGGTGTAAAACTATCATTGCACATATTAAAATGACTTAAGTGTCATCTCAAATATTCCAGGATTAACGAGAATGTTATCAGACATAATCAGGTTACCCAGACAGATGAATTTAGGTAGATACCATTCAGAAATGGTTTATGTATATTTGATAAGGAAAGAGTGAAAACAAATGGATATTAGTTGGCAGCAAACTTTAGCTCTAGCTGGTAATTGGATAAGTACGGCGCCCTACTGCATGTTGACTATTATATCTGAGTAAAAAATAAAATAAATACTAAAACTGGTCCTATCAGCTAAATCTTTCTACAGTCGAGAACATATCCAACGCGTCTCCATGTTTGTAAATGTTGTAATTACAATCCTCAATGTTAGGCTGTTTTACAATTTCATTACTAGTCGTTGCGCTGGGTCGAGAGGCTATCGGCCTCGTCTAAGATGCTTGTCTCGGTACTACCAAAACGACACTTCAGCTATGCGCTCTTAGATAACGCTTGACTTCACAATTTTATAGATTTCGTGAGAAAAATTAAGTTTTCTGGTAATGCACTAAGGTTACTATTATTGCATCTTCCACGAGCGTTATATCGTTGTTATCTTCCAAAATGTTAATATCATTATTCCTGTCTAAAAACTTTGATGCTTTCGGAGCCTGTATTATCTTCGGTATAAATGCGTCTACAAAATTCTAAAAGTAAAATATTTAAGACAATTAAAACAAATACATCATTGACTGCAGAACTCTCAAGGTATTGCTAATAAAAGCTATGTCATAATTAAAATGCTGATAAACCGATAAAAATAAATAAGCATCAACTGAATTTAGAGTATAAGCGTCGGCCATGTTCGTTGAAATTTAAGTTTCGAGTAAACTAACATTTTAATGAGTGTATGCCTTGTTACGATGTGTCGATAAGATACCGACCGAAAGAGCAATTTAAGGGCTATCTTGATCTTTACGATGCATATTGGTTAATCATTGGCTACTAGAGATCATTACGCGATTGATAGGTAAATTCCATGCACTTTTCTGCTTGAGGGTAATCCAAATAAGCACATTAATCGTAAGTATCTTAATTTGTAACTAACAGTAAACTTGACAAGAATGTAGGTCAACCAAGTAGCCTAGCCTATTCTACATTCAACCCAATATTTTTTATGGCAGTATTTGAGCAAACATTATCTTTTCATGTCTTTATGCGCCTTGTATATGTTCATCACGTTCGGCTCAGGACCGATCACTTTGGGACTCGTTAGGGGAGGCCTACGTCCGGTCTTTTGGCTGATATGATTTCAATTTCAATTTATTTATTTGCAACCTTGTACAATTGACACGTGTAATTTAAAGCTAGGCAATGCACAGGACCCCGTTAAGGCATAGCAAACGTAACAATTAATTATTACAATACAACAAATATTTAAAATATAAAACAAGTTTAAATAAATTTGACTAGTTAAAAAGCTAGTGTAAAAAAATAAATAAAAAAATTCATTTTCTAAAATACCTATTAAAATAAGTTGTAAAAATAATTTGTAGAGATAATAGTTTAAAAATTAAAAATGTATAAAATGATAAAAATTTCGTCTAAGTAAAATGATTCCAATAAACATTAAATTAGTATCACATTTCGCATTCAAATTTATTCTTTAGAAAAACATTATTTAACAAGATAAAAATTGTATATCCACATTATTTCCTAATACAATTTCATATTCATTCACTAAAAGGTGAGAGAAACGGACATGCATATTTTTTATGAATTAAGATAGTCACGTACAGAGTAATATGCCTTTTCTATCAAATATTTCTTAAGGGTCCTAGTATATAAAGAAATAAGCATTTGCGTAAATTCTTGTAAACATGCAGCCGAACGTACGAGTATAAATACAGCAAGCTGGCATTAAATCTCCGTTTTTGATTTTTCACGATAATAAAGTGAATTTATGTTCGCCAAGAACTATAAAAGACGACTGGTAGTTATCCGTGTTGTCGTTTCCATAAACTGTGTAAAGAAAGACTTGTTTGATAGGTATATAAACTCGGAATTAGTTATGTCGTTTTGAGAGAGTCTAGATGTCACTTTTAGGGTTCCGAACCTCAAAAGGAAAAAAACGGAACCCTTATAGGATCAATTTGTTGTCCGTCTGTCTGTCAAGACCCTTTATCTCGGGAGCACGTGGTATCGAGTTGAAATTAAAACCATATACTCAAGTCTACATTGCAGTCTCTTGAAGCTGTGAAAAGATCAAACAAGTTAACGTAAAATACGGACTTAAATGCCACAAAAAAAAGATTAATTTCGACACTCTCAAGGGAATCAAAATGTATAGGGTACTTTCCGTTGACCTAGAACTATGAAATTTGGCATGTAATCGTCTTATACTTCAAGTACCTACAGGGAAAAATCGTAAAACTATACATTTGTAATTTTGTACGGAACCCTCGGTGGGCGAGTCCGACTCGCACTTGTCCGGTTTTTATTAATCGAGCGATATGCACTTGCAATCTTAACGTGGCGCTTTGCCAGCAAAAGCAGTTGACAGCGAAGCGAAAACTTGTACGGTGTAAATATTGCTCTTGGTGTTTGCTACACCAATAAATGGTCTACAAGACTGTCGCTTAGGTAGCGAGTGTTACCTACTCTACTCAACAGCACATGGTGGACAATGCTGTCCTAATGAGCGCCATAGAGTCTATGCGCCGATTATATAAAATATACACGGTCTATTTGGTTTTCATACAAATATCAGTCCAAAAATTCTACATGGGTTTATCAATATATGCTTTATCAATTTCAAAGAATATTGAAAACGCTAAAACTTGAAAAAATCGTGCATTCAATTCAAGCCTCGGGCACGTATAGAGCACAAAAAATCATACTAGAAAAAAAAACGCAAAAAGGTGACTAAAAAATTTATGTAATATTAAATAATACTGTCAAGTTTACAGTTAAATTGATTTTATTTTTCGTTCTAAAGTTTAACTTAAAAGTGATAAATTATAAGCCAGATAAAAGATGATATTTAGATACGACCTCGCATTCACCAAAGATAAATATTAAAATATGAACATACTACGTGGCCGGAGCGCGCCGCGACCGTGCAAAAGATACCTACATCTTAAACGCATTCCTTCATTGTATATTGTACCTCATTTGTATTCTTGTATTACTTCGTTTATTTTAGGACTTGTAAAATTATGTGGTGTCATTTCCAACGCTCATCTATGAACATAATTTTAAATAGCCTAACAAGTTGAATTATGGGTGGCTATGGCTGGTTGTTCCGAACATCCATTTTGTTCGCGTTCGGTTTATGAATTGGCGTGTAGGCTGAGTTAGGTGCTTAGCAGGCTGGAAGATAATGATGCTGGTTTTTGCAAAATTCCATGCGTATTTTTTTACTTGTAGCTAAAATAAAATTGACATAACTTGTGGATCTATGACCTCGCAGAAAAAAATATTTTTGAGAGTTTTCCGTAAACTGAACTGACAAAAAGTCCATATAACTATAGAACCTGCTCACAAAACTTCACGAGAAACGGTTGAAGTGCGACCTTATTAGCAGAGAACAGCGGGACCTCTGGAGATCCAGACAGACATACGAATGATTTTTTTACCCAATCTGAAACGGAGGAGTTCGTTCGCTTCGCTCGCTCGTTCAACAAGGGAATAGTATCTACAAAAACCGGACAAGTGCGAGTTCAACTCGCGTGGTGAGGGTTCCGTATATAATACACAAAAATATTGAGAATTTTCCCGTTACTTTGAATACTGAAACTTCTTATAGGTTTTCCTGTAATCTTTAGGCAAGGAACTGAGTAGATTGCAAAAAAAAATTACATAGTTAAGAGCTTTAATCTATGATTAAATTTTTTACAGTTTCATAACGGCAAATACCCATATATTTTATATGGGTAATTGCCGTCACGAAACTGTATAAAGTTAAATCGTAAATTAGATTAAGGCTCTTAGCTATGTACAATTTTTTTGCAATCCACTCAACTATAATCCATATTGTTTTCAGAATTTAAGCCTAGTAGTTTCGGAGATAAGGGGGGGAATAGTAAATTTTCGTCTTTTTCCCTAAATTACTTTAAATCTGTTTTTGTTAAAATTATAAAAACAATATATCTGAGATGCTTACAACAACCCCTTTGATTTGATATGTCACACAATACAGTTTACGAAACTTTTTTTTAAATTTTCCAGTTTATCCCCCAAAAGTGGCCCCCTTGTTTAGAATTCATTAATTTGCTTTACGTTTCCATCTTTGGCTCACCAATTTACATATGTTTACCAAATTTCAACTCAATTGGTCTAGTAGTTTCGGAGCAAATCGGCTGTGACAGACGGACAGACAGACGCACGAGTGATCCTATAAGGGTTCCGTTTTTTTCCTTTTGAGGTACGGAACCCTAAAAATGTATAAGAGATTGATAAGGGAATGGGAAGAGTGGGCTTAGCAACTGGCGGGATCATTGCGAAACCTTTCAATATACGTTAAGACATAATCAACTGTCATTTTCCCCTTCAGAATCGCAGTTGATATATCCTAGTGCGCGTTCAAAAAGTTACACAATTGCCCTGCAGAACGTCTTTTAGTAGTTGAAAAAATGCACTTATATGAACCTGACTTACCTACTTTTGGAATGCGAAAATTTTATTTTCATACTTGCCAAGCAAACCTGTCAGCGAGCGTTTGAAAAGCAATGAAATCAAATTGGAACGGCAAACTCACGGTCAAATTACTTAAATAACGAATTAAATTTAAACTTTCATGAGACTAACTATTGTTTTATGTCACATACATATATTAGTATATTAGTTAGTTTTTAATAATTTTTCTTAAGTGTATTGTTTTGTTTTATATTAATATTTTTTGAATGAGTGTAAATACACTCAAGAGCTAAAGTTTTGGGTACAGTTTGTACTGAAATTCTATACAAAGTGTACCCGAAACTTTTGGTCTTGAGTGTATATTATGTATGACTGTGTGTTACGCCGTGGAATCACCGGATGGTTCCATCGGAAGACCAGTGCTGGCCACTAGGCAAGCACAACGCTGAGAATTGAGATGGAACCGTTTCGTGGCAATGTTGTAGTTTTTAGGGTTCCGTACCTCAATAGGAAAAAGCGGAACCCTTATTGGATCACTTTGTTATCCGTCTGTCTGTCTGTACGTCTGTCTGTTAAGATAAAGGGTTATCTCGGGAACGCGTGTAGGTATGGAGTTGAAATTAAAACCATATACTGTCTGCGCAGTCCCTTAAAGCTGTGAAAAAATCAAACTTCTAAGTTATGGTAAAAAAAAAATTCGTGGCCGTTTATGCCGTCTAAAACGTACCTATATTTTAACACTCTCAAGGGAATCACAATTTATAGGGCACTTCTCGTTGACCTAGGACTATGAGATTTGGCAAGCAATATCGTCTTATACTACAAAGTACACCAAAAAATCTAAAAAAATATACATTTGTAATTTTGTTCGGAACCCTCGGTGGACGAGTCCGACTCGCACTTGTCCGGTTTTTGTATGTTGATCTATGCGTATGTATATGTTGTTTTTATGAATACATGTTTATTCTATTCTATTCTAGTCATGTTTAAACATAAACTAATAATACGGCCGCGAGAACGAGAACACACATCCTGAAGAAGAACTTGCAAAAGGTTCGATACATATCGCCAGTAGTGACAAATAATATGTTGATTGAAAACCCAATAAAATGACGTGTTATCATTGATTAGTATAGGTTGTAAAGAGCAAAAGTTACTAGAGAACTCTTGTATCTCAACAGCACACGCACTAGGCATATTTATATAATTTCAATTCGATACGTCACATCAAATAGAACACCCGGGCCAGTATTCCATCAGTGATATTTGAGAAGGAGATAGTATAATGTCTAAATCATTTTCATTATGAAAGAGAGAGAGACATGAAAATGAGGGTATGTCCGTCTGTCAAATATCGCGGATGGAATATAGGCCCAGGAAACATAAAAGATGTATCACTTTTAATAATAATCAGCTGATTAATTCACGTAAAGGTTTTAAATATAAATAGCTTCTATAAATTTTCTAGTAAAGTCTATTAAGTATTGTAAAGATATAGACAAGGCCAGTACACAACTGCAATACTATCCTGGCAATAAAATGGACCTATAAAATGTGCAAAAGCTGCAAATCATATTTTATTAACAATAAAAACCAACTAATCTCATGATCTGGCTTTTGATTAGTTTAGTTCATTAGAAATACTTGTTTATTATACTCGTACTCGTCTCTCGCTTACACCGCTCCAGGGTAGGCAGAGACAATGCAACACCCTTTGCGCCTGTCATCAATTATGTTCATCTCTTTCACATGTTAATCGCCCTTCAATGTATTTCACGTTCGTGTCCTGCTGACACGTTTATAGCTTGGTACGTGCAAAACAGATTGAAATGGATGCCAAGAGACTGGAAAAACGGGCTTCCTATGGGGTTTTGGAGCTCTAATTCCACATTTAATTCAAACTAGCTTTTGTTCTGTCTGCGTAGAAATTGTTTATCGTACTCACATACCTACTAACGTGCACTCCCCGTTTTACCCTTTTAGGGAAACTTCCGGGATAAAAAGCAGTATATATTATGTCCTTCAAAATCTAAATAATAGCAACCATTAAGTCATTCAAGTCAAAGAAAAGTACTGGACATGACGAAATACCAGTACAGGTAATAAAATCATGTGTGGATTACATTGCCCTTCCTCTCACTTACATAACTAATCTCACACTCGAAACTGGTATTTTTCCTGACGACTTGAAAAAAGCCATCATAAAGCCCCTTTATAAAAAAGGGGCGAAAGACAATATGGACAATTATAGACCCATAGCCCTACTACCCGCCTTTTCAAAGGTTTTAGATAAAGTCATAAACAATAGGTTAATCAAATATTTTAATGCACATGATATCCTAAATTCGAACCAATTCGGTTTTCAAAGAGGCAAATCCACCTCCTTAGCTATATTTAAGACCTTTAAAGGCATCTGGGATAAAATAAATGACAAACAACTGTGCTGCGCCTTATTCATAGACATGTCGAAAGCTTTCGACTGAGTTGTACATAACATTATCCTACGACAATTAGAAATTGCTTGGAAACTACCTGTGCAATAGGCAACAACTGACATTTATCACTAAATATTGTAAAAGAACTATAAACAATTGAACAATACCAATCTGCTTTGAAACAATAAATATAGGTGTAGGTACAAGGCAGTATACTTGGACCACTCATGTTCTTAATATACATTAATGAACTTCCAAAGATTGTTAATCAACTCTGTGTACTGTTTACAGACGACGCTACTATACTTTTTTCTGTTGCAAAAGCAAATGTTTCCAATCTCGAGTCCGATATCAACAACTGTAGACTGCAGAAAATTGTTGAATGGCTTGGAAAACTTCATCTAGATGTTAACCTAAGCAAAACCAAACTCATGCAATTCAGAAACTATAAAACTAGGCCTACTACCCTAAATATAATTAAGTCAAGCAGGTGTGTTAGTAGAAAAAATTAACAGCATTAAATTTCTAGGCGTAAATATAGATTCTAATCTAAATTGGAAGTCACATATAGAAAAAATCAATAAAAGTATAGCTAGCCACTGCTACGCTTTATCCATACTATCTGAAACATGCTCAGAAGTAATAACATCTATCCATTGCTCACTTACGGAGTAATATACTGGGGAAACTCTACAGACGTCCAGTCTACTTTTCTTTTACAAAAGAGATGCATACGCACTATCACATTCACAATCAGCAATCGCTAAGAAATGTATTTAGAGAAAAAAAATCCTTACCATCACTAGTGTCTACATTTTAGAGCTATGCACTTTTGTCAAAAACAATGCTGAATACTTTACAAAAATGTCTGCAGTAAAAGGCAATATACGTCAGCAATATAAATTTAACATAATCCTACCTAGAGTAAAAAGCAACATATATGAAAAGAGTGCTTTCATAAGTGCTATAAAAGTATTCAATAAGTTACCGGCCGAACTAAAGGTTTTAGAAGGGAATAAATTTAAAAACCAACTTAGAAACTGGCTGCTTCACAGAGTGTTCTATAACCTTAGTGAATATTTCATATCTTAACTATTAAGTCAAATGTTAGTTTATTTAAGTAATACAAATTATTGTATGGCCCATATATGGGGTAACTGTTGAAACAAATTCTGTCACGTTCAACTTATGTACACAGTTATACAATAAAAATATTATAAGAATATAATATTTATAACGATATACATGAGATCCTTTATTGTCAGAGGATAGAATAGAATAGAAATTCTATTATATCCTCTGACAATAAAACGATCTCATCTAAATCGTTCTAGCGCTTTAATCGCAAAAAGAACTTGAGATTTAGCATTTATTCAAGTGCTGTGCCCTCGACTTTATCCGCGTTGAACGCTTTAATACCATGTAATATTGTTGTGAAAGTTAGTAACACATTTTGAATTTATATTAGAATTCTTTGGTAGAAGGACTAAAATATTCTGGCAAGCAGTCCTTGTTATTTTTTACCTTAACATCTATGTACATATAAAGAGACATTGAGTTAAGCTACCCGCGGGTAATAAATTGAATCAACTCTCACTTACTCATACTATAGTCTATACTAAGTACTACAAGGTACTAAAATGGCAGTTTCACTTCTTATGCATCGTATTTGCACTTATATATGTAGTTATAAACGCTGGCATTTTTTTTCTTTTAGAAAATATAGTATATTTTGTATTGTATAATCCCGGTTCATATAAAAGCTCCAGTCTTATCCATACTAATGACAAAAGTAGATATACATCAAATCATTAAATGTTCATATGTAGGTACCTATTAGGCTAGTGATGTGCAATTCAAGGATACATCACTAACCAAATAGGTATCATGTTCAAGTAATTCGTTGGAATCGTGCTGATAGAAAGCAGGACGGCCGGCTATCTTCAGATCTGCGATCCCGACAATGCAGTATCAATATTCATGATTCGGTCGCGACCTCGTATTTGCATTCTCCCGCAACTGTTCTATTGTTTTATGATCTAAATGACCACGCGATATGGTTGGTCACGATAAACATGTAAACATAGTAAGGTTAACATACATGTGTGATTACGTAATATAATGTGAGTGCATCGGGTTCGTTGCATGTGTCTCCTTACAAGGGTCTAACTATACAGTGGTTAGATATTTAGTTTCAGATATTGTAACAGGAGATTAAGAAAAAAAGTGTTATAAAAATGACTGTAGAGTACTTTTATGGTCCGCTAGCATTTTCTTGTGACTTTGTCGTCGTGAACTCCCGTATCAAATTCCATCCCCAATTTAATTCTTTTGGGGGTCGATTTTCGGGATACTTACTTTTTTCTGTTTTATTCCTATTCCTATAGTCCTTCTATAAGGGTAATAAACTATTACCGGCCGACCGGTTAGCCTATTTGGTAGTGACGTTGCCTACGAAGGTCCTGGGTTCGAATCCCGGTAAGGGCAAATAATTGTGTGATGAGCATGAATATTTGTTTTTGGCCATTTTCGCGAGAAAAGATACTTTTTTTTGGTGCAAACAGCTTAAGGTCATCCATGTAAAGCAGATGAGAAATGACCTCACCCCCTCTCCACAGCCGGCAACCTAGCCCTGAATCCTTGAGAAGTGACTGAGCGGATTCAGTGCTAAGCAGAACCACAGAGGACTCAGACTGTCACCCTGGAAGATCCCTCGTTCAATCCTGATAGAGTTCGGTAGACCAGAGGGGTCGTCTCCTTTCCCCGGTCGACGAAGGACCGTAGTCCAGCGCCTCATGCAAGTGCCTAAGAAGGATCTTAGAACTGCATCAACTTTATACAGCTCTAAGACCCTCCTCAGCCATGAATGAGGAACCGAATCATAGACCTTCTTGTAGTCAATCCAGGCAGCCGAGAGGGCCCCTTTCCGCCGGACTCGTTGGCCAATGGTCATGTCAATGAGGAGGAGCTCTTTAGTAGGTACCACGAGATCCAACCCTACATCTATTTTGAGCAGGGATCAAGACATTGTTCGCAACAATGTTCGTGTTAATTTTTGCTTTCTTATACAGCGGCGAGCACATGATAGGTCTAGATAGATAGATAGTTTCTCGCTTCAGTGATGGTGGTGGACTTATTATTATTTCTATGCCAAATTTTATCGGAGTACATAAAGCCGTTTTTGTGTGATTGCGTATAAATGTTACAGAATACAGAATACTGAATTTATTGGTAAAATAAGCATTTTACAAGTCACAATTTAAAAACAATATTGGGACCGAGCGCGACGACAGCGCCACGTGACAGGCGGCCATTATGGACAATATTGTCACCGCTGTCAAACAAGAAGTAAGTAAATATTGTGAAAAATATTAATGAAATCTTGTGTTATTTACTATACTACACAATTTTGGACAATGGTAGTCAGTAACTTTATTTTTATCTCAAAAACGATTAGAAAATGACAATTTTAGCCGTAGCGAGCGCTGTAATCGTTTAGGCTACCCCCTCCACCCGCTTTGCACTCTGCCAATACACCCAATATTTTACCATGCAATAACTATATTAATATCATTACAGTTATTTCTTAATTTTATTTCCGTTTAATACGGCGCTGGGTCAATGATCCATCCGTTTATTGGTCAAATTATTATAAACTCATCTATTGAGTAATAAGCAGTGATCGGAATTGCTAGTGCCATTTCGGGGAATATCGATGCGTAAGCGTAGTATGGATAAGGTCTTTAGCCCGGGGACTTGAATGAACATTTTAAGTTTGTGTTTGGTTTAAAGAATGTTTTAAAGAACCCTGGGCCTAACGATTGAAAATATGTTTAGTTGAATGCCCTAGAATTTTGATATACGAGTATTATAGATTTTTATGCCCTGAACATATGGCTCTACAGGTGCTACGACTATTACTGGGTCCCTTTCAATGTTTCGATGATTTTGTACTGAATAAAAAAGTATTAGTACTTTAATATGTTCCAATTATCCCCCTAATATAACTAATATAATAATTTAATACTGGAGCCGTAGCATGGTTGGCCTTATCACGCGACAAGTGACAAGATAAGAGCGTCGTCTCGTTCTATCGAACGGTGTCAGCCAGTGACGCACGCTCTATCCTATCACCTATCGCGTGACAAGGCCAACCATGCTACGGCTCCTGTTCATTTAATGTTTCGTGTTTTGTTTTACAGTTGTATTATTGTTACTTATAACTGTTTAACGAAAGTAAATGAATTATGTATTTACAATGACTATTTTTTAGAGTAGGGGAATCTCAAGTCTTATCCATGTTATGTACAATGTTTAAGGTCATTTACCCGAAATGGAACTACCTATTCCGATCATTGGTAATAAGCCTTGTCATGAGCAATAGTGTGAGTTTGTTTTTAAACATTGTGTCACTTTTTGAGTCCTTTATATCAGCTGGAACTGAGTTATAAATAGTTGGTGCCTCGGTGCGCACAGCAGAGAACGCCTTCGGGTCGGGCGATCTGTAGTTGGTGCGGTAGTTTTGTATATAATATATGTATACTTCCATTCAATTCTTATTCAGGGTTTTGATTTGATATCTGGGGCACTGCCGCTGAGCGCGACAGACCTTTTAGAATGACGGAATTGACGCAATTGACGGAAAACCCGTTGACTACCCAGCACAATCTTTATTTGAAAAGCATAAAATATTAACCTTACCCTGTATATAATTATGTACTAACTGCTTGCATGTAGGTGAGAAAAAATATGGATGTATACATCCGTATCCGAAAGTACAAAAAGTATACAAATAAAATAAGCAGGTATTCCGCTAGACCAATTGTGGTACGAAACTCTAAAAACGGGTACCTACCTGCAACATTTTACAAGTATAAATAAAATTCATAAATTCAAAAAGATGAGATACTGTTTAAAATACACAGCAATAGTTTGACTTTTGCGATAGCACTCTGCACTGTTCAGTAAAAAACACGTAACAAGCTTCAGCTCGCCGGCTCGTAACTTCAATACTCGCAATAAGAAATACCTAGCTTCCAAAACGTATACAACTTCGTCAAATGGTCATAAAACGAGACCCGTTTTATGACGCGCATTTATAGCCTCGGAGGAGTCTGGACATGCCACCTCGGCCAACATTGGACCTAATAACAAAAACTTTTCCACTTACTTTACAGACTCTCACTTGGAATGTGTATTTTTACGGCCGAGGGTCGCTCTTTGGAGCGTTTTTATCTACCGCGTCAAAGTTGTTATACAATTGTGCGTTTGTTTGGGTTGTCGCTCGGACGTCTTAAAAAAACGCTCTGACAGAACATTAGACACACGCTCGATGCTCTAGCACCGAATAAATAATTGTACTGCGTACAGAAGGTTCTCTGTTAATAAATCCCTTGTTTAGGTATGCCGAACGAGCCTAAACGTGGTCATCCCTTTCTAACGCATGCAACGCGCTGCGATAGAACGCGTGCGTGCCGTAGCAGCGCTAACATACCCCCTGGGGCCGGTAGGCCAGTATGTACTTATAGCGGCGCGACCAAATCACGGAGTGAGCCGCCCCTGTATGTCTAGCACAACTTGCTGCTTAGTCGGTTCGCGCGCGACTAAGCGTCTCCTATCTCACTCGCACCGTACAAGTTAGAAAAAGGAGGGTAGATCTTTCTCGACTCGCGTCGCGGCGCGGCGTCAGTTGTGCTAGCCCCGCTGGCTGTAGTACGAAAGTCGCTCTGCTCTTAGCATTAAAACCTCACTTATTCCGTAGGACATTATTCTCCTAGCCTTAACTCGTTTGTTTGTACTTTGTACCTATACAAGATCGCCTACCTGAAGTTGTTGGTATAAGCTAGAATGTTTTTGGCTGCTACTGCCAAATAGCATCCTGACCTTTAAACTCAAAGGGAAACTAAGCCTTCTAGGGATCCTTTTTTAGGGATTTTGCCTTTGGACGTCACGATTGAAATTGGCTGCATTCAAACAGTTGAATGCAGCCAATTTTAATCGTGTCACTCAATATAGTCTAAATCGTTATTATTTTTAATTTTATAATTGTATTGTATGTATGTTAGTCTTTAAGTTATTTGTAACGGAGCCTTAGATGCCTGCAATAAATGTTTTATTTTTATGAATATTCTTGATTCTTCATAAATTATCCACAAACTTCAAAATTATCAGTTTTATTCTGCAAGCAAAACTCAAGGATATTATAGCAAACGCTTAGTTATAGGCACTAGTGATGTTACCTATCATAACCGAATCCAAAATCTGTACTTAACAAACCTAATAATTACCTTCATGGCCCTTATCTGTCATTCCACAATGGGCAGACGCAATTTTAAACGGTAATAAATGAATGATGCCCACATTCACAGCAATAATTAAGAGACATTTTCATACATAAATTGTTTTGATTTAGTGTCAGTCTAGGGTTGGAGATGTATTTATTTATAGTTTAAATGAAGCCATGTCGTAAACGTAGCCTCTGATTTATTTACGAAGCTCGCGTTATTATGCCCGTCCTAAATCGAAGAATGCTATTACATCCTCCGTAGTTATTTGGCGTATCGACAGTATTCTGTATTCTAAATTATCCATTGTCATTGTCACACGATACGACACAACTAAAATAGGAACAAATACTTGGAGCCGAATATACAATTAAGATTTTTAAGAAAAACATATGAAGGAAGACGCAAGTCTTATCATTATCGCTAAAGAACAATCTACAGAACGACAGTCCAATAGACAACAGAATACATTATATGCATTTTGTCGTCTAAAAGGTAAAATCATTTCACTCTTGAATTGAAATTAAAAATCACATACTTATAATTTTTAATAAACTACATTATATGTAATTGTATTTGTTAATAATAGTAAGGTTAGTTATCAATTGTAAATATATTTAAATAAGTATTTAAATTTATTAAATAAAAATATATGTTTACTTTTCATGTACCTGTTTTACTTTAAAACACAATTGCTAGCACATTGTTCTTCACTTTTAAACAACAAACTTAAATAAAAACTCAAAGCGCCTACCTATTCCACACAGCAACTTCAAAAATCGATAACAATCAGTTCCAACGTCTCGTTAATCCGAATTCCAGTTACACTAGAAAAAGTCGTAAATCTGATGACTAAAGCAACCCTCTACCTGACTCGGGCGCAGGTATATCCCACTTTGTTAGAAGAAGAACGTCATATGAGCTTAAAGACTCGTAATTGCTTATATCATTCTACGAAGTTTACTATTTAACAACAATAACAACGAGATTGTGGTAAAAGATACAACAAAGAGTCGACTCATGGTCGAAGTGCAGTTTTATCTGACTAAACTTACGAGCTATGCAATATATTGAAACATATTTATTGTTTAGAATACACTTTAAGAAAGCGTAGGTAATATCGTATAAATATTGTTAATGTACCTAACCATAATACGAGGAGCCAAACAATTTCAGTAATATATATAATTTAATTGACATAAACACGCCATCGTTCATGTAATAAATTATTTTATAGATACAGACCCAGATTAGTATAAGTACTGTAAAAAAAATGACACTATGCACGTATCTTAGTCATCGTCAGCTCTTAAAAACCCTCGCACTAAATTCTCATTCAACTTTAAATATAAGGCGTTTTAATTAGAACAGAGCCCTTTCAAGCAGCATTGGCAGAAAAAAACAAAGAATGAAAAAGAAGCCATCAAAGCTCTTTGCTTCTCATGAATTAGTATTGCATGAATAGGCTTATTACTAAACGTGGTTCTGGCCCGTTGTGCAAATCTGAAGCATATTTAAGGAAGGAACCTGTTCTTTTGACCCGAACCTGCCGCTTGTGACTGAGCCTTCCCATGCCAAAGGTTAACCTTCGTGGATGTTCATGATTTATGAGACAATTAACAAGTGACACTTCGTAGAATTGAAGTTTGGGATTATGTTTGATTCATGGCTTGACAGTTTGTAGAAGATGCATCATTGAGCTAAAATGCTTAACAAATAGAAGATTAGATGCTTGTGTAGCTGCCGATAAAATATCATTAACACCTTGTGTGCGTAATCAATTTATTTTGGCTGGTAGTATGTTATTATTATTATTGTTGATTTGTGGGCCTTTAATGTGCCGCTTCGACCAGCGAATTATCTATTGTGGCAGCCCTTTCTTTTTATAGTTCACCGTTAAGGCCCGTTGCCTCCAGAAAATTCCAGATTCTTTGAGCGGTGATATTTGATATTTGGCCGCCCTAGGTAGGTACTTCTTTTTTGCATGAGTGGTCCGCAGGAGCAGAGAATGTGCATTGCTGTCTCCTCTGTCTCCTGGCAGAACCTGCAAGTTGCGTCTTGTTTCATACCCATGTGAAACAGGTGTTTGTTCTATTTGCAATGTCCTGTCAGGATTCTCGTCACTGCGCAGGTTTTGTGCCTTTTGAGTTAAGTAATAGCTCTTTAGACAGTTTGCTATTGAACCCTTTATATAAGGCTTTAGCCTGTTTTTGTCCTTTGGCGGATATCCACAGCTCAATTGCCTCTGATTTTTCTATGTTGTTTAGCAGAGAATATGCTTTCCGTTTTGTAATACCACAGAACGGTTCTGGGCCGACCAGGGTTGTTTCTGCGCCCTTCCTTGCAAGTTCATCTGCTTTTTCATTCCCTACAATATCGGAATGCCCTGGTACCCATCTAAGTATGACTTTGTTGGAATTAGCCAGGGTGTTTAAATTGTTTTTACAATTCTGGACTAGTTTAGAGTAGGACTTTAGGGATTCTAGTGCGAGCAGAGCAGCTTGGCTGTCTGAGTTGATGTAGATGTGTTGGTTCTTTTGGTTTCTTTCGAGATTGATTTCCACACATTTGTTTATTGCGAAGACTTCAACCTGAAAGAATGAGGCCTTTTTCCCCATGCTGACGCTAGCTTTGAGCTTTGGCTTCTCACCATAGATACCGCATCCCACATCATCACCTTTTTTTGAGCCATCTGTATACCAAATGTGGCTTCCCTCGTTGAAGTCCATTTGGTCGTTTATCCATTTGTCTCTCGGAGGTATTTCCACTGTATACAGTTTGGTGAATTTGCATTCCACGTATGTGTCGTCTGTGGGCATGTTTAGGTTTATGTTATCAAAAACAAGGGCCTCAAGTTTGATTAGCGCTTGAGCGCGCCATTTTGGCCTTGTTAGTAAGCATATCCTGTCGATGCACTGCTTCGCCTACTTTTGCACTTGCAGGTGGAGTGGAGTTAGATCGAGCAGCGCATCCAAGGCTGCCCCCGGTGTTGAGCATAAAGCTCCTGTTGCTGTTAAGCAGGCTGTACGCTGTAGGCTGCTTAACTTTATGATGGCTGTCTTTTGGTTGGCTTTGTTGCACCAGACTGCAGAGGCGTATGTGATTACAGGCCTCACTATCGCTGTGAAGAGCCACATAGCAATTTTGGGTCTTATGCCCCGAGCGTTCCAAGTTAGCCTTTGGTCAAAAGTAACCCCTAGGTACTTGACATCATTTGAGTAGGATATTTCCTGTCCATTCAGTTTTAGTTTGGCATGCTTGTCTAGTTTCCTTTGTCTTGTAAAAGGCACTAGTACTGTCTTGCTCGCATTGATGGACAGGTCATTTTCTTTGCACCATTTGTTTATGGTGTTGAGCGCTCCTTGCATTAGATTTGAAATTGTGTGGAGGCAGTGGCTGGTAGTATGTGACTTTTCGTTGTACCGGACCTATGTTACCCCAGAATTTTCCATGGTATGTGTAGGTTTTCTAAACGAAATCTTGGTCGTAGAAAAAAGACGAGTATACTTTTGGAATTCTTATTTGAAAATCCAACTGATATATAAAGAGCTTAAGTTTGGTTTACACAAGACATAATAGACTGGTGCGCAAAAAAGGTAAAAATTTACAAATCTCGTTTTTTACACGACCTTCGACGTTCAGAGTTATTTTTTTTTCACTTTACTTCAAATTACGGAAAAGGTTTATGATTAAAAAATATATACATCTTGTAGTTCTCGTCAATACGGACATTTTGACACTTCAGTCGGACTGTTTATACACCTGAAACTTACCGAAATAAACAGCATGTGAAACACTATGGCTGAATAATTTACTTTCAAAGCAAAGTTTTAACAGACTTCAATTTAGTACTCCGCCAATCCAAATGAACATTTCCACTTTTTCTTTCCACTTTATCACATGGACTGGTTTTCGAGGGTAAATATGTTGATTATTACAGACGAAAACCATATCACTGTATGTGGGCCGATAATATTGGAAGAGTTCCGACGATTTGGCACACTTGACATTTACAAGCTTTAGGACTTCATTAGTTGCTATTTCAACGGTATCATATCAGAATCAGTAACGTACTTTTAAAGTTTTAAGTACGAGTTCCATAAGTCATCTGTGGTCTTCATCATCACCAAATGTATTTACACCCGGAAATCACCACATTTGTGATTTCCGGGTGTAAATACACTAGTTATAATAGAAAATACCGAAATGACTACATGCGTGCCTTCTATATTTGAGGAGTTCCCTCAATTCATCATGTTTCCCATCATCCAACTGAAGTTTTGATAACAATGGGACCAACCTTATATACTTTCAAATAAAAAAAGAGTTCAGAAACGGAGTTCTGAGATAACAAACATAAAAAAACTACTGAATTGAGAACCTCCTCCTTTTTTTAAGTCTGTTAAAAAGGGGCCTTTACTAGAGCGAGTGAATAACCATTTTCAACAAAATTGCTGTGTTCTGTTAATTAATAATTTCAAATAGATTTGTTGTCGATTGGTGCATTTTTTTTGCAATTTTATCACTTGTAAAATTGTCGCCGGCCATTATCGTGTTGGTTTTGCCAGTGCTGTAGTAGGTTCAAAATTACCAGTGTTTTCAAACCTTTGCATTTCAAATAATATTAGTATAGTTGTCTGATATGGCCCTGAGGGTATACATATAGGTTCATTCATATTTTAACTAATAGTTTCATTACATGTATGTTTCGTCAAGTCTTCATAGAAATATAATATATAGAATTCACATTTACCTCCTATGCTGGTCTCTTTCGACTGGTGCAGTGAGTGTCGTAGAGTGTCGAGTCTACGGTGCCAGTCAATTTTGCCTCGTAACGCACCAACCGTAAGTCAACGAAATAATTTCACGTAATCAACGTGTTAAAATGATAAGTGTTCGGTCTTCTTCTGTTCATCTTATGACAATCGGCTGACTTGACCCGGACTAAAATAAATTAGTCATCATATGATCAGCCCACTTCGCTGACAAATAGAAATAACCATAAGTATCGCACCTTGAAAATATCTCAAGGTTCTTGAATCGTTAAATATTTCATATATCAGCCAGTAGTCCGTCAAGACAGCACTTCCACTGTTATTTCGTACACCGATGAAACCATAACTTCACTCACAATTATGTCGTAAAGTAAGAGAAAATAACCATTATTTTGGCTCTATGGCCATTAATCAATTATATCCAAATAGTTACATATTTACTTTAAATCAACAAGGTCTCTGAAGCCAATTGAACGCTGAATTTACGTATAACCTGTTGATCATAAATAACTATGTATCGTATAATTATGGGCTACGCGCCAACCAAATTAAATATTTTGAACGGTCCGTTTCCTTTAGATTAGTGATGTGTCAATGCCACGGAACAAAGCCTATTCTAAATACCATCATCGATAATAATTGACGTTCATATATCGATTGTTAGTCTTGAATGCGGATGAGAGAAAGTGCGCGGATATTGCTCTTATTTTCGCGCTTAAAATGCATAAAGCATGAGTTTGCTATAAAACCGAAGTGTTCAATGTATGACAAAGGTCAAAAACCTGAAGTTTAATTAACATTTATTGGGCTTTAATGTACCTATTTTGTACTCTTATTCATATAATTCAACTTTACATAAAGTGCTATAGTTGTAAAATCCGACGTTGAAATGGCATCCCACAACACGTGTTACGGTCCATTTTTTTAGCTGAAGAAGTGTACTTTGAAGTGTGTTAAAACGGAAATGTTAAAATACCATCGTTTTAACTCTCCTTAAATAAAACAAAACATCATCCGTGTTATGTCAAAATGAACACGAACACGCACGCGAATAAAAAGCGAGATTTTATCGTCATCGATGGCGTCTCGGGGCGTCCCTAGTCACAAAATGGCGTTTAGCTGCCGGTTGCGCGAGCGCCGGCCGCCAGCTCTCGTGCCCTCTGCAATTATTGGATGAAATGTAGGCCCTGGCACCGCCTATTATCTCGCTCTAACATTCGGTTCTTTCTATGACTAGCTAAAGTTTGGTTATAAAGGGGTGGATGGTTTGGAATAAGTTAAACGTGTCGAACTAAAGTAGAAAATAACTGTAGAAAAAAGTATTACTTCGAAAAGCTACAAAAATCATTGCCATCAGTACGGATTTCAATAAAACAGCAGACTTATACCTAAACTTGCATATGGGTTCATGTAAAGATGCAAGGATAAATACCTAACAATAAAGTTGAAAAGAAAAATATTTACAATTTTCCATTTAAAGAACTCATTTAGACTATTGAAGCATTTGTCGATTAATAATGGTTCAACTGTTGGTTAAACATTTTTGGTTTGTCGAGGCCTTTTATATGGCTAGATGAATAGATTTTTATTGTCATGTAATGCGAAATAGACGTGACGAGTTTATATTTGGAGAAAGATGTGTATTTAAACCTATAGATATGTTTTCGGACAAATTTACACTATTCAAGTATATAAATGGAAGTAAGGGTACGTATCTCTTATTTGACAAACGTACTACAGGATTCCATTGGATTTATACTAGCTATGATTCTTATGCACTTTTTCTGAAGGGTAAAAATCTTATTTATAGGTATCACAACTACGTAAATTTTCTAAATGAAATAAATGAATCTAACTTAATCTAATCATTGCAATAAAATACAATGTTGTGGATTTTTTCACTATTGGCAATGAATATACCTAATTTATTGATTATGGTTCATGCATAAAAATGAAAAAAAAAACTTTAAAAGTCCACGTGGCAAAGGCCGATGCTAAAATCGTTTACAAAAGTAATTTCACTAGATTAACTTTAAGAATATTCTTAGCCTTAAATGCAAAGTATATTTTTTTATATCCTATAACCCTACAATTAAGATTGATTCCTCACACTAACTTTAAGTAAATACAATACGTATTTAATTATTATAAATAACAGTGGCATATTAATTAAAAGCTGAATGTATGAAGATATGCTACAAAATAAGGTAACGGTGATAGGCGTGGGTGTGAAATTCTTAACATTTCACTATTTGCATTTTACAACTTTTATCGATGTACTTAAACAAGATTCTCCTACGGCGAAAACCGATGGCCCCATATACTACAAGTAACAGCTGTTTCAAATGGGTATGAAACAGGACGCAACTTGCAGATTCTGCCAGGAGACAGAGGAGACAGCAATGCACATTCTCTGCTCCTGCGAACCACTCATGCACAAAAGAAGTACCTGCCTACCTAGCGCGGCACATCATGCACCCAGAACGTATATATATACACCATATCACCGCCCAAGGAATCTGGAATTTCCTGGAGGCAACGGGCCTTAACGGTGAACTCTAAACAAAAAAAAGTGCTGTCACAATAGCTCACTTGCTGGTCGAAGCGGCACATTAAAGGCCCATAAATAAATAATAATAATAATAAAAATACTACGGTGTACTCCTTGCATTCCATGAAATTGTCAAAAGGGCCTCTACGTGTTGGCTCAGTTGGTACTTTGTAGGTACCTAGCCCCACGCACGCCTCCCAAAGGTCCGGGACATCATGTCCCGTGAGCGGGAAAAAAAAAATACTACAAGTAAGTTTATCTCATGAACCAGATATTAGACGTTAGGTTACTAATGGGAGATGTTATAGACTTGCATACAATTATGTCAGTCTTCCTATTATCTATCGGGATTAACCACGCTCGAGATTCATTAGTTTGAGTAATTTTAGTATTCCGGGAATACTAGAAATCATGGGATTTCATTATAGGTACCGCTGATTATGTGAACCGAACGTATAATAAATAAATATAATAATAAATAAATATTTGCGGACAATCTTACACAAATCGACCTAGTCCCAAACTAAGCAAAGCTTGTACTATGGGTACTAGACGACGATAAACATACTTATATATATAAATACATACTTAAATACATAGAAAATATCCATGACTCAGGAACAAATATTCGTGCTCATCACACAAATAAATGCCCTTACCGGGATTCGAACCCAGGACCTCTTGCTTCGTAGGCAGGGTCACTACCAACTAGGCTAAAGCGGTCGTCGAGTCGTATGTATGTACGTTTTATCATTTGTGTTCATTTGCACAGTCTGTTAAATTGTTAATGATTGAATAGTTGTTTAAAATCATCATAAATATGAATTGATCACGATAGAATGAAGCAAAACACGATAAAAAACACAATCGGCTTTCTTGCTATTTCGTCATATTCGTCGACTCGAGAGAGTCGAGAGCCACAACAAAACACAAAATCAACGCGAATATTACCAAATGAACCGTTTGCCCTGAAATATAATGCGATACGTCAAAATGTATACCTTTAATTGTAATTTAGTACGACGGACGCGAGAAATCAAGATGATAGCGCGTCCCCGAAAATGAAATACATTTGATACTGGGAGGGACCTGGGGCAGTGCCAGTGCGTACAATAACGCACTAAATTATATCAAAACAACGCGACGGAGGTGTGCCCTCGCAGTATTAAAATGCAATAATATCTTCGCCGTGCTGTAATTCTGGCCTGTCTCAGATCACCACAGATTATCGTAAAGTATTTATTTATCCAACGTTCCCTCGGGAGGTTAGATAACATCAGGAAATCAATTTCGCCGCGAAACGTCGTGGAGGCGTAAGGTTTGCGGCCTTAAAGTTACAGGTGGCGGTAAAACGTCCATTTAAAAGCTATTGGCATTTGGAACTCAATGGCAGCATTCGCGTTATATAATTCAGGAATATTCCTTGCGTTTAAGACGTTCGTTGCATCGACGCGACCACCGGTTTAGCCTAGTTGGTCACTACCCTGCCTACAAAGCCGACGGTCCTGTGTTCAAATCCCGGTAAGGGCAAATATTTGTGTGATGAGCATTAATATTTGTTCCTTAGTCTTGAGTGTATTCTATGTATTTATAATCTCTTAAATATATCGTCATCTATTACCCATAACAGCTTACTAATATGCTAATTCGATTTGATTGTCCCCTAATATTTATTAATTTATTACCTTTGCGGAATTCTATGACAAGTTAATAAATCCATACTTCTCGGGTGAATGCCGGGCGATCAAGTTTCCCAGCTTTTTCTAATCCTTCATAGAAAGGTGAAACACCGATGGGTTGCTGTATTTATTTGCGTCTTTTTTTCGATACAACTTACCTACTGTTGCTAGTTGACCAGTATGTTGTTGAAGTGATGAAATATTTTACTAGTAAGGCTGGATATTCCTCAATGAAATAAACAAAAAAGTACATCTATGAATAGTCATGCCCACATAATGAACGAGCTGGAAACACGAAGCAAGACTATCCTCGTACGAGATAATTTTGTTTGACATTCAATTTACACGTGAGGTGTGTGTGCTTAATGGCAACATGCCAGAACCACGATCCACATTCTAAGCTCCCAATACAGAAACATAAATAAGAGAGCTACAAGCCAGCATGCTAAAGTTCCATCACACCGCTGCCAATGATACACAAATCATAATAAACTTCATACAAGTTTAAACTTATGGTACACATGCTCTATAACTACGCCTATATCCCCGATATATGACGTAGAAAGCAACAGGCCCACTAGAAACCGGTTCGGCTTCACGTGAATGCATACATATAACCCAACCAATTAAGCAAGGTCTGTGACAGTCCGATCACTGTCCCTGCCGTGGTCTTTGGGAAGGAGGGGTCGCGGAGGGCCGGTGGGTCGCCTTATGGTGGTCATTACAGTCAATACCGATAAGAAAACAAGCGCAGCCGAAGAACTGTCAAGAAACGATCTATGTATAAGAATGCTAGTGACAATTACAATGTCTAAGCCCACCTTAACCAGCTGGAGGAGAGGGGTCAGCGCAGGCGCGGGAAGAGGACACACTCTTTGACAGATCGACCTAGACAACACCACGTACGGCAACGATCAAGCGCCGCCTTAATATTACATATTTTAAATCAAAATTATATACTATATATACCTTTACGGAAGATGATTATACATACATATATATTCATAAACGTCTATTTATTGAAGAGCACCGAATTACCGAACATTTATGGTGACCCCGACGTGATTTGGATGACGCAACTGGAAGGCGAAGATATCCCGGAATAAGTGCATTTTGGATCCGAGGGAAGTACGCCCGTTCCTATTAAAATTATTCATCTCCTTTACATTAGTATTTGTCTCAATTTGTGTTAATTTAGTTCGATAATTCAAGTGCAATTAGTGTTGTTTACGACTAACTTCCATCATTAGGTACCTACAACTACCAACGTATATAAATTTATTAACAAAACTTCTTAGATCTTCATTTATAACGATAAAATAATACTCAAATATCTTCTTAATCATCTGTAGGTAAAATATTTATAAGCCTTAACATCGTAAACATCATAGGTTAACTGCAAATTTAAGTTAAAGATTGTGTGTCAACACAGTGTTACACAGTGTCCAATTCTTGCAATTCTATTTCGTAAATTCAAGATTTATCTATTAGTTCCCTTCAAAAATAAGTTTATTTGCACATTTAAACATAATTTGCTGACTATTCCAGGAAATAAACGGAGAAAAAGCCGGTGAGAAGTAGTGATTTCGGAATTAATATTATCACGGCGGTTTCCGATAGCCGCACCGTGCCACACCGTGTCGCTGCGCCGACGCTGCCGCCGGCCCGGTAAACAAGCAAGTACTTGTGCACAAAACGGTTGTTATCAGCTGTTCTTCGCATCTATTACGAGGTTGGATTCATTTAAATTATTGTATATATTAACTCATTTGTTATTTTCGTCCGAATTATGACTGACTTACAGGATCTTATAAAGCAAAGAGGTGTCATTAGGGGCCGTATAACGTTATTTGAGAAGTATTTATCGCCGTTATTGAAACTTGACATTATAGCTGAGCGTAATAAACTGATAAATAATGAGTTAAGTTTAAGATTAAGCAAATTCCAAGAACTAAGTTACACCTTTGAGGAAGTTCAGAGTAAAATTGAGGAATTAGACCCTGACTCATCCAGTCAGATGGACGAGAGGGAGCAAACAGAAAATCGCTTGTTCCAATTGATAGGCATCGCTCAGGAGTTCTTGGATGTGTATAATGATTGCAAAAATAAACGAGGGGATGAATTTTCATACCGTGGCAGTACCACGTCAGTGGCAAATCGTATTAAATTGCCACCTTTGAAGATTTCTCCTTTCAACGGTGATATAAACAAATGGCTTCAGTTTCGAGATATGTACTTATCACTCATTCATAATAATGAGACTATTGACGACGTTAGTAAGTTCCATTATTTAAAATCGTACTTAGAGGGTTCCGCTTTGTCAGTCATTGATTCGGTCAATGTTTCGGCAAATAATTATCAAATTGCTTGGTCGTTGCTCTGCGATAGATACAACAATAAGCGTCTATTAATTAATGAGCACGTTAAGTGTCTATTTTCTATTGAGGCGCTCCCTAAGGAGTCCGACCGGGGCCTACGCAACTTGGTTGATACAATTTCTGAAAACTTAAGTGCCTTGAAGTTGTTAGGCGAACCAACCGATAGTTGGAGTACGCTTATAATTTATATTGCCTCGTCGAAGTTGGACTCGATAACTGCTAGGAATTGGGAAGAATTTCGTAGCAAATTAGACACACATAGTTTAGACGATTTTTTCAATTTCCTTCGTCAAAGGGCAACTGTATTAGAAACAGTCTACGCCGCCAAGGCTTCAAATAGCCACAATAAAGTTGAAAATCGCCAAAATTTTAATAGATCAAAATCATTTATTTCTTCTTCGCTCGATTCACCTCTCCGTGGTTGTTGTTTGGCCTGTAAGCAAGATCATAAATTATATGATTGCAATAAATTTAAAAATATGTCGGTTGAAGAACGAAATGCAAAGGTTTATCAATGGAGAATATGTAGCAATTGTTTACGTACTGATCATCAATCATACCAATGTCGGCTCGCAGGTTGTCGTATCTGCAAAAGAAGGCATAACACGTTATTACACAAACAAAGTAGCTTTACCAATACTTACCAATCGCGCCAACCACAACCGCTCTCAGCACAACCAGAAACACAAAATAACGTGGAACCGCCCACGTCAGCTTCATTGCCTACGACTACTAATCTAGCTTCTAATATTGAAGCAACCGCGAATGTTTATGAATCTCATGATAACATTGATAATGCGTCGTCTAGCCTCACTCCGGTAGTTACAATGTCTGCTGGCGCCTCAAATTTGGCTCTTCTTTCTACGGCCTTGGTTGAGGTGTCAAACAATGGCAACATAATCAAACTGCGCGCGCTCTTGGACAGTGGCTCGCAGTCTTCTTTTATTACGGAGGCAGCGCAAATTAAATTAGGTTGCATTAAAAATAAAAATCAATGCAAATATGTGTCCGGTCTTAATAATGCAACAGTAAGCATTGCCGAACACTGCAACATCAAAATTAAGTCAACATACAATCAGTTCACCACTTCTGTCAAATGTTATGTCGTGCCTATTATTACCGACAATCTTCCTCAGACAGAAGTGCAACTGCATGAATTAGGTATTCCCGGCCACATCGAGTTAGCGGACCCAACCTTCTTTCGGCCATCAGACATTGAGCTGTTATTAGGCGCAGATGTCTTTTGGGATATTATGGGTTCAGCTCGAGTGCAGCTCGGACAAAATAAACCAATCCTCCAAGAAACGCGTCTTGGTTGGATCGTAGCAGGCCGCATTGGGGGGAAATGTTTTAAGGCTCCAAGTAAAATACACTGCAACTTTAGTAAGGACATAGAACAACAACTTATCAAGTTCAGGGAACTAGAAAAGAATCCCACTAGCAAATCTACTTCAAATAGCGAAAATTATAGCGAAACACTTTACCGAGAAACCACATATCGCGACGAGAATGATAGATACTGCGTTCAGATCCCACATTGTGATTCGCCGAATGTTTTAGGCGACTCGTATCATATAGCTGAAAAGCGACTACTTGAAACGGAAAGAAAAATGAAACAGAAACCAGAATTTAAACAAGAATATACTAAATTTATGCAAGAATACGAGCGCCTGGGACATATGAGTGAAGTCACGACTAAACCAGATGTTGGGTACTTTCTGCTACATCACGCTGTAATAAAAAATAGTAGCGAAACTCACTCGACATCTCAGTCATTATCAGTAAATGGATCCTGGAGGCATCAACCAGGTGTTCAAAACCCATCGGATTTAGCTTCGCGTGGGTTAAATCCATCACAAGTGATCGATGCTAAGTTATGGTGGCATGGACCTTCCTTCTTATAAGAAGGTCCATCGGCCTGGCCAGAGATTATTAAGCCATAAACCGATCTTCCTGAAATGAAAACTTATACAACTAATCCTAAAACTAAAGCTCATGCTATTACATCTACAACATGCACTATATTTGCAACTCCTGATAACTTTATCAATTTTGAGAACTTCTCAAATCTTACAACTTTACTACGAAGCATGGCCTATGCATTACGTTTTATCAATAACCTACGGCACTCAAATGCAAAAATCTTAGGCCACTTGACTACAGATGAACTTCAATTGTCGTCACATCACTTAATCAAACAACATCACAAGGAATGTTTTAATGACGAACTAGAACTATTAAATAATAAAAAATTCTTACCTTCAAAATCGAGGCTTCTTTCGCTTAGACCATTTGTAGACGAGAGGGGTATCCTTAGGGTTGGCGGACATATTCAAAACTCACCTGAAACATTCAGCAAGAAAGATCCCGTTATATTAGACTCAAAAAACCATTTTACCAAACTACTTACTGATCATTCACGAACATAAAAAATTGTGTCACGTGGGTGCTTAGCTTTGCTGACTAACGTAAGACAGCTATTTTAGCCCATTACAGGAAGTAGATTAGCCAGATCTACAGTTAATAATTGTAAGATATGTAGGATCTTAAGGACCAAATCAGTTATACCTATAATAGGAAACTTACCAGCTCGTGTCAATCTTAGCTTCACGTTTGAGGTCGTGTCGATTTGCTGGACCGTTCCCGACGCGTGACCGCGCGTGGGGGCGCGGTTGTAGGATTATTAAAAGCTATTTGTGTATCTTTGTTGGTTTTACAACCAAGGCACTTCAGAGCACTTTAGAGATTGCATCAGACTTGATTACAGAGGCATTTAAAATGTATTTATCTCGTTTTATTTCTCGCAGAGGAAAGCCAAGCGTGATACATTGCGAAAATGGCCGAAACTTTGTGGGCGCGTGTAATGAATTTAAGAGATTTTTAGAATCCTGTAGTGAATCCATCTCGTCATATTTATGCTGCCGGCGAATTCATAAATTTTAAATTCTCACCGGTTTATTCACCGCATTTCAACGGACTTAGTGAAGCAGGCGTCAAAGCTGCTAAACATCATTTGACTCGGATGATAGGGAATACTAACCTCACTTTTGAGGAATTAGCGACTTTATTCGCACAAGTTGAGGCAATATTAAACTCCCGACCATTAACTCCTCTATCAGCCGATCCCAATGACTTTTATCCCTTGTGTCCTGGGCACTTTCTGATCGGCAGGCCACTCACTTCAATACCATCTCCTGCACTTATCGAAATACACCCAAACCGTCTTAGCAGATATGAGCAGATTGAGCGAACCCGTCAACAGTTTTGGGAGAGATGGCGCACCGAATATCTCAATGAGCTGCAACAGCGATCAAAGTGGAGAATTAATGAGGGACAACTATTTGAAGGTGATATGGTGGTAATCAAAGAGGCCAATTTACCACCGCTCAAATGGCGCATGGGGCGCATCCATCGGCTTTATCCAGGACCCGATGGTATCGCAAGCGTAGCAGATGTCAACACGTCAAGGGGCATCATCCGACGTGCAATCACAAACCTCTGCCCGTTACCAAACGAGTATGCAGACAACTCGAAATCCCACGGTCTTCGAGGGGGGGAAGATGTCTAAGCCCACCTTAACCAGCTGGAGGAGAGGGGTCAGCGCAGGCGCGGGAAGAGGACACACTCTTTGACAGATCGACCTAGACAACACCACGTACGGCAACGATCAAGCGCCGCCTTAATATTACATATTTTAAATCAAAATTATATACTATATATACCTTTACGGAAGATGATTATACATACATATATATTCATAAACGTCTATTTATTGAAGAGCACCGAATTACCGAACAACAATCATAAGCTTTACGAGATATTTGACCCCGATTCATATAGTGTATGATTATTCATAGTTTCTAAACTATACTTTCAATTTTCAATATATTATGGCTAGGCATCGCTTTAGTACTTATAAGTACTGAAATTAATGTCCAATAAAACATACATGTACTTAAGTACTAAAACATAAATACCACCACTGAGTATTTTAACCGCTACAATAACGAGGTATTTTAACGCCACAGTCAGCTTTGTTAAAAGGCGGCCGGGAAAGAGTTTAAAAATTAAATATAAACAAGAATGGTGGTCAAACCAGTTAAACTGCCATATTTCTCGAGATAGAAAATGGCCGCGAGTCCATCGGCCGAGATGCTATAATAGTGTCATTTTCCACCACTCGCACGCCCACTAATGGCATCGAGACAAATCTCTCCGGCCTGCGATATTGACCTTCTAGATATTCCATTCAATTATGATTCAAACATGTCCTTATGTTGAAACACACAATAATTGGTAACTAGTATTCGGAAAAAAACTTTTTTTCCCGCTCGCTTGTTTCATTCATGTAAAGTTTATTTTTCTTATAATTGCAGTTATTTAATTAACAGCCGTCTAAGAGCCATTAATGGTTTAAAACAATGTGTAACTTTTTTTTTTTATATAAATCGTTATCTGTTTCATTTCTTTTTTTTAATCGTTGAATTTAGTTCCCTGAGGGCAAATTTAGCTTCGGCTTGCCTACGGATAAGTTTGACGCTAGGCCACTGATAAATACCTCGTGTTTTGAGTATCATGCAGAAGAATTAGAAAAATAATAGTTGAAATATTAAACTGAAATCAATCTCGCAGTAGGACAAGTTTATATTAATATAAATACATTAGTACAATCGCTTCGCTGAGTATTGGAAACGGACATCTTCGATTTCAAGCTCATTACTGATTCAGTCCAAGCCTCGGTCCATAAGATTTGACAAATTAATCACCATACCAATGGTATACCCGATATTTTAGGCGTCCCATACAATTTGTCAATGTTTAATAGCCTCCGATAATACTCCTCATATAAATATGTTACCTATCTACCTAAGTACTCAGCTTATGTATGAGAAAATACTTGAGAGCGGTATTTCAACTTTATCTAAGCTGTGTAAAGGTAATTTATGACTATGGATTGGTATAAAAATCAGTTTGAAGTGGATTTACGTAATAAACTTGAAATTCTTGTCTAGATTTACCAGTTGTCTAATAAATGATTTGGATGGCCTGGTTGGTTTTGCCAGGTAGAGTGCTTTGCAAAATCTGAATACAGACTCGGGATGTGTACTAAAATAAAAAGGTTGTAACACAGACGTGACATGTTTTCAAGCAAGCACTTGCTCTATTTACTTTGCAACAGGTTCCGTAAGTCACCTGTACTCGTCATTCGTAGATCTCGGTCTGGATCACTGTAAGACCGAAAGGTGATAACTGTGTACCAGGTTCATACAACTTTGCTTCGTTATTCCCTGGGACCGCAGATCAGTGCGCCTGAGCACGATCTCTCACAACTCTCTCTTCGACGTAAACGATTCGATTTTCTACTCAATCTCACGGCTATTGTATAAGCCACAATTACGGGTTGCTTAGGGTCAGCCTTGATCCAGGCTTGAGGGCAATTAAAACTTCGCAATTAAATGGATATTTCCTTATGGATATGCTACTGTGCATATTATTTTAGGCCATATTTTCTTTCTTTAAATTCCTCGCTACATTCATAAAACGATTACTTTAATGCTCTGACATTCCTTCTCTAATGTATACATCCTAGTCACTAAATTAACAAAATGGGCAGGAAATAAGTGCATGTGTTACAGGAAATTACCAACCCAAATTATACCTACATTGTTATGATATCGTCTGTAAAATCCTAATCACATTTTTAACTGTGATTACTACTTAAAAGAACTGCAATATTTTTCAATGTCTTTCATAAACCGTTATTTATCTGTAACCAAGTATTTGTTACTTTTCTGCGGAGTAAAGCTTTTCAATTCCACACAATCTTACTAGATTATTGAACGTGAATTTTGTTAGATAACTAACAAAATTCACGCTCAATGTAACTGAGAACTAGGTGTATGTAGGTCACATCACGATCAATCTAGCAGCCAAGTCCGGAAATAAAGATAAAATGTTATGTCAATTTTTAATGTAAACGCTATTTCCATATCGAAATGAAGGTATCACCAATTCTACCATAAAGTTACCTAAATGTGTCCGATAGGCCTTTTTTACTAGTGACGACTTAAAATCTTATCAATTTAATGGCTTTATTTGCAAAGCTATGCCAATTAAAACGTTCGTCGCTTCATCGTTCCAATAAAATGCGAGCAATATTGGCGACTTGACAGAAATATATAGTGCTCCGTAACGTTTCGCCGCTAACATTCTAACACCTTCGTAATTTTGTGTTTATTTTATGTTAATTGGATGGCGTGTGATTGTTATTCGAATTTTATTTCACGTATCATGACCGTTTACGACGATAAAAAATTTCAAGATGCTGCAAACATTGTGGATTTTGGTTCGAGTTGGTTCAGATTAGTCGCGCCTAAATACGAACATTGCACGCCATTTAGATATCAATGAACATGTTATGGGCTCCGAATGCAGGCTTTGCTAAAATTTAAAGGCTATTTTGGCTTTAAGAATGTGACTAACATACCTACTTTGTAAAACACTAAGAAGTACATGCATATATTACAAACACAGATATGTATTCTTAACATTTGCTAGGAGTCACCTGCAAGCAATTTTCGGCAATTGAAAACGCGATTTTTATAATCTAAGATTGTCTGTGTAATGTGTGAAACCTGACATGTAACTTCGTGTTATTAATAAAGTACGAGTATTTGTATTTGTGTGACGATGACGTAAAAAATTATTTTTGCATTTTACATATAATTGCATATACATTTTCTAGCAGCCTTCAGGAGGACACACATTTTCTGTAAAACGTATCAGCAGCTGCAGCGACTGACGTCAGATAAAATCGCATAATTTTGTAACCATGCAATCCCGTGTTGCGCGATGTTGTCCACACGACGAGCCGGCCGATTGTTTCTGACGCCGCTGTCGACACGTTTCATATGACATTTTTGTTCCCTAAAAAATGCATTTTAATTTCAATCTCCTATGACTGCTACAGTTTCCTTAAATCGATTGATTAAGCCGAAAATATACGGAAAAATATTTCTTGAATCAAGAAATAGATTAGGAAGACCCCCACTTTTTGACTATCCCGATCCAAGCCAAGAGTAAAAATTCTTGGTTCAAGATAATTTCGCTTCATTCGAAATTATTTGACGTCTTCTTAATTTTCCTCGTTCAAAAATTATTTACCTCGAGTAAAGTACCTATGTATTTTTCCGTTTCCTTTTTTTTCAAATGTGTCAGTCGTACCGTCAGTGTTTGGTATTTCGGGTTATGGCGCAACTAAACCGAAGGATGTGGGATGGTGTTAGGGTTGCGCAAGCGTCGATTTCGCTTCAATCGGCTGTTAATAGGCGCGAGCTGGGCCCAGTCACGACGACGCAGAAACACTACGACGGCCCGCCAACTTGTCACTCAATTAGATGAATGCATTTATGACCTGCTTAAGAGGGCTTTTTGAGACAAATTGCGATTCGTTATTTACTTCGGTATTTTGTACGACTTATGGTGTTTTATAGGGTCACATATCAAAATAAATTTAACAGAACATGGTATGAGTACTTGGTGTCTGTCCTTGGGTCGTTCTTCTTTTCGACCGACAATAGCCTGTCCTTCGTCTTATTACGGCATCTCATTTGAGTAATGATGTTTACGGTTTTATAATGTTCGAATGAACGTCCATATTATTTTATTAATTAGTGATATTTAATATTTCACTTTCTCTAACTAGCATTTTTTTTAATGTTTTTTTTTTCGTAGAATGCCGTGACAGAGTGGTAAACCAAAATGTGGTCCCCACTGAAAGAGTCCACTTTGTCACATGTTTTTTTTAGAAACCAACCGTAAATAAATATTTATATTGGCCAGAAAGGAAACTTTAATTAGTTCTAATGAAGAAACCTATGCATTTTTTTAAAAATCGCACTTCAAAACCACAATTTTCGATAGTTCAAAAACCAAAAAAACAGAAAAACCTCGGTTCATTGTCGGTAAAAAAGAAGAACGACCCCCTTCTGTCACAGGCAAGTTTTTTTTATGAACTACTGACCAGTAATTGACGCTAGTAAAGGACGACCTCATGTAAAGGATGACAAAGCTAAAGATGTTGAAGAAATCTTGGGATTAGGTGCCAAAGCTTTAGAATGCATCCAAAAAACGCTAGGAGGAGGATTGATGATGATTTGCACTTTTAATACCGATTTTTCACCTTGCGATTAATTTTATCGTTATTGTGTTCGTTAAGTAAATATTTATAATTTATTGATATTTTAAGCTAAAACTCAAAGAATCACGACAACCATCATTGCCATATTGCGTAATCATCATTACGGCCTATTTTCACTATTAGTTATGTGTGTAAAATTATCAGTACCTGCTCATATTATTATATTTTATGAAAACTATTTAATATTGAAAGGACTCTTAACGGTAACAAGAGTTATCATAGAAGCAGCAGCATACGATTCTACTATGTACATTAAAGTAAATGTATTAAGTAATAAGTCCCTTACCGTACTAAATTCTGTGATACCTACCTACGACATGCAGGCAGAGTTGCCACTATTGACAGAATCTCGTCTAAACTTATTCGCCGTATGACGTGACCATGCCGCATTACTGTTATACAGTTAACCACGTATCTACTCACAAGTGACATACCAAACTGTTAGCTCGCATTGTATTAAAAACAGAAGAAACGGAAATTACTTAATGGCTTTAAGAGATTATGGTGTTCATTTATCCCGTGGCATGGAGACGTAAGTAATTTTTTTCTTGCGATAACACTTTTAGGGGACTTGCCACCCAGACTCGTTATCATCTGCACCTCAGAACGCATTAAGGCAAAGCAGCAGGTTAAATGTTTGATTCAACATTTAGAGTTCTGCTGACCGGCCACCAATAAATCGATTGATAAAACCGAAACGCTAATAAGTTAAACACAGCTGGCAGTAAATCGCCGATTTAGACGGACGTATTTTGACGATACTACATGCAAAGTAGTGCCGTCAAAAGGACGAAAGAAGCGTAGAATCTTCGAGTTACTTTACCGTTAATGCCTTTTAGAATTGGTAGTTGAATTGATCGTCGTTGAAGTGCACTTAGTGCATGATAAAGTTGAATAACGATAAAGCAGACGCAAAAAGGTTTTAAGCTAATTATTTTGGTTTCAAATTGACACCTATAAGTTGCACCACGATTCCAACAAGTAATTTAATAACGTAAAGTCGAAAAGACAATTGTGTATGATTTGCTAATTTTACTGCAATGAGGCACAAAAGTAATATTTTTGTCAGTCCTTTTACACGTGCAGCCTATGGACTACACTAAAAAGTCGCTCAATGCCCTGCGTGTCCAGTACAACAACGGCTTCAGAGGGTCGATGTTCTGTCACGGTCACGGTACTGCAGCGCATCTAAGAATTTCGCAGAGGCACGGGTCGATTGTTTAGTAAATAGGTATATGTAATAAAACTAAAAATCGAATTAGAGATGTTTCAGGTATTTTCACATAAATTTTACATCCTTATATTGGGATGATATAGTGAGAATTTAGCGAGAATTATTTTTTTCATAGGGAGCGGGTTAGAGTAAGCAGTAAGTAATTATGTGTAGAGTACCTATACGTAGCAGTGGCGGAGCGCCTTACAAGCCGATTCCCACAGGTTTGCCTAAAATGTCTTCTCAGGCAAAGCCTTATAGGCATTAACTTCTGCCCGCGACTTCGTCCGCTTAGAACTCGATAAAAAAAAATCCCCGGGTCATAAATTATAGCCTATTATATAATCAATTAGAATTTTGGCCAATTGCGAGTCGGATTTTAGTTTTCCTATACATTTTGAAACTCAGCGCCTGTTGAAGGCAACGAGCAAAAATATTTGGTCTCCATACAAAGTTTCATCCCCTTTTTCGTCCCTAAAAGATATGAAATTTGACAAAAATTATAGCCTATGTCCTATTCTGAATTTCTGTTATATACTGGAAAGTTTCATTTAAATTCGTCCAGTAGTTTTTGAGATTAAATGGAACGTACAAGTACATTCATATATCCAAACTTTCACGTTTATAATATTAGTAGGATACTCTAATAGTAGTTTATATGACTGGTACATAATGAGAGGCCTTAAATCACGAGTGTGGTTTTATGAAACGAGCTTCAGCGAGTTTCATAATAGGATCACACAAATGTTTTAAGGCCTAATTATGTACAGTCAACCGGTCGGTTTAGTAATAAATACGTTATTAATTATACCTGACAGAGCATAACAATAACGCAGAAAACTACCGATTTAATCTTAGACCTTAGACCACAGTGTCTAGATATTTTTGAGCACTAAACTCATCCTGATATGTTCGCATCGGCCGCAGGTTTAATCCGATTTAATCTTAGACCTTAGACCACAGTGTCTAGATATTTTTGAGCACTAAACTCATCCTGATATATTCGCATCGGCCGCAGGTTCATTAAGGCGATGTCGATGGCCCCAACGGGTGTAAGTTGCATAAATCAGCTTGGGAATGCAGCGCCCTAATGCGCTTTTGGTGTCGGTTGATAGCTCACCCTTTAAGCTTTTTCCACCAATAATTTTTGTAAACTGTCCCCTTATACGGTTTAAGCTGTCTGGGTGCGTTTCAAAGTCTGATTGTCGATAGTAGATTTGGATCAGGATTCCGCGTGAGTCTATTACGCGGTTCGTTTGCTTTCAACAATCTGAAGCTAGATAGAATCTCATTTGTTTTAGTGACTGTTAGAGACGTGCCGACCAAGTTCTCCCATGATACACCTAACTAGTTTAGGCCTAAATGCTTCATTTAACCCAATGTTTCATTAGACCTAATGCATTTTTTAGGGTTTCGTTTATCAAAAGGAAACAAACGGAACCCTTATAGGATCACTTGTTGTCTGTCTGTATGTCTGTCTGCCTGTCTGTTTGTCAAGACTCTTTATCTCGGGAACGCATGGAGCTATCCAGTAGAAATTAAAACCATATACCTACCCAAATCTACAGTCTCTTGAAGCTGTGAAAAAATCAAACTTCAAAGTTAGCGTAAAAAAAAAGATACGGCCGTTTATGCCGCAAAAAACGTATATTTTGACACTCTCAAGGGAATCAAAATTTATAGAGTACTTCCCGTTGACCTATAACTATGAAATTTGGCAAATAATATCGTCTTATACTACAAGTACAGGGGAAAATCTGAAAACTATACATTTGTAATTGTTGTTAACATCAAATCGGAGCCGGACAGTTGAATACCTTTTCTTGTTAGTAGTAAAAAATGTTTGCGGCTCCACAATATAGTAAGTATATTATGGCTCAACCACAAGTTGAAAACGCGGTCTGGTTGACAGCCGTGTATCCCTAGGAGCGCGGAAACTAAAATTATAAGCCTCGATCATTCCGATTTTTATATAGAAAACATAATGGTGCCATTCCATGAAATTTAAGTCCTTTGCAAAAAAACATAATACTAACTGACGCCAACAAGATCGCACGCTATCATTATTTCACACTTTGCTGGATACAAGGTAATGAGGTCAGTTCTCAAACCTCTGTGACGAGAAAATACTTCATGACACTCACTAAGTTGTTGTTATGACAATGTTATCATCCTTGAAACGACTCAATAGCCTCACGTAGAAGCTGCCCGCACTAAGTAGGTACTATTATACCTATAGTACGCAAGTTGCCAAAGTGCCAGCTCGATCATAAAATGTAGGACATAAAACTGGCACTTCTCACTTTGAAGTCGATTGCTTTCCGTGAATTATAATTGAATTCGGACTTCATAAACTATCCCGCAATTTCACGACATGGAATTACTTTTTCATTGTGCAAGGGGTAATAGTTTACTGCCATTTAGTTGCGATGATTACACTGACAGGATTGCAATTGGGAATGGATGAACATTTTAGAAGTGCCTGATTATTTTTTTGGTGATATAGGAATAATCTTCCTTACCCCAAAACGTAAGTGCGGAAACTGTTTTTATTTTTCAAAAATAATTGACGCAGTTGAAAATCTAAAACTCTTTCTGGTGCTAAAGAAGGTTATTATTCCTCTCACCAATAAAATAATCATGCACTTCTGATATTTAAATCCATTCCTCATTTTCTAGGCTGAATTATCGAAGTAATTTGAATTGAAATTTTGTCATATACAGAAATAACATATGGCTTTTTGCAGATCAACTGACGACACTGATTATTAAAGCACACAGTATACTCGTGTATGACGATCGAATCGGGAATGACGATTCCCTACTGCATGTATGTATATAAAACGCAATAATATTCGGTATATTCTTACCGGTTCAGTGGATTTTTTTTATCCTATCCCGTGTTGAGTGTTATGTCTAAAGTTTTATTAGCAATGCACTATTTCCTTACATTCCATTTGTTGTTAAATTCATTCATACTTAATTTCAACATTTTCAAAACACCACGTTACTTTACTTTACAGCGTGTAATAGTGCTCAGATCTCGGGTTAACATTTTATAGTTTCGTCAAAAGGTTCCAATCGTAATGTGACGGAAATTTTACGACTTATGTACCTCTCAGTTCTTTTACTGCGGGCAAGTAAAAGTCAAATTTGACTTTCGTTACTATAAAAGGACTCTGTCGGTTCGAAGGTTAATCGTTTGGAGCGAGAATCGCTCTGGATGTTTGTAACATAAACGCGACCATATTGTCAACGGCTTTAAACAATTGAATGTCGTCCGGTTTTCGTAACACTTCGCTCGCGTATCTAAATTTGAAATGGTAAAATATTCGCGATACTCATATTTTTTATGACTCACATATTTAAGATTCACTCAAAATGTTTGAGGCTTAAGTAGGTAGGTACCTACCTAAGCTGGGATCGAACATATAAAAGACATGGTATCAAAAAGCATTACGTGACAAATAATTAATAAGGTACCTACAAGATTTTTTTTCCTTTTTTTAGTAAGTGTATACATATTCTTATTTTTGGGTGTTTTAAGTAAATGTAAAGTTTATAAAGAAGTATACGAGGAGAGAAAAGGCAATTATAGAATTACCTACGCAAAATGATTCGCTTAGTTAATAATAAGGCCGCGTTTACGCAAACGCTCTTCAGCGGGCGTAGCAGCTGGTTGCCATTTTATAAATTATCATTGTGGATATGATATCCGTCACGATTTGACAAGTACAGTGTAGTGCGAGTGCGCGTGTGACGGATGTCTTATCCACAACGATAAGTGATAAAATGGCAACCTGCTACGTTCGCTTGTCTCGCGAAATTATAACTGTGCGTAAACGCGGCCTAAGTAGAGACAGACATGCGGCTATCAAGTGGCGGTCGTGGGCTCGAATCCCGGCTTGCAACAAGAAGTTTTTCGGAATTATGTACAAAATATTTATCGTTAGTTTTTCGGTGAAGGAAAACATCGTGAAGAAACCGGCCTAATCCCAATAAGGGCTAGTTTTTCCTCTCGGGTCGCGTGAGTCATTAAGAGAATTTTTCAAGGAAACAGATATTCTAACACTGCCGTCGCTATACGTATTTGAAATAATAATGTATGTTAGGAAGAATTTATACAACTACCCAACAAACACTGATAGGCCCAAGGTTACCAGAAGCGCAGGGAAGCTCAAAACAACTTTTTACAGGCTAGTAAAAGCGAAAAAGTCGTTCTTGGGAAATTGTATAAAATTCTACAATAAAATTCCAAAACACATTACCGAACTTACTGACTCTAAATTCAAATCTGTCGTAAAACGGACACTCATTTCAAAAGCATATTATAAGATAAACGACTACATCATGGATAGGGATATTTGGCAGCGATAAAATCCTGCACTAGAAACCTGTCGTAAAATAAATAGGCTTTCTACTGTAGCAATGTAATTTTAAAATTTTATAATACTCTGATACTGATATGATATATTGTATACTGTTTTGAAAAAATGACACCTCGCCGAGTTTATTACGCCGGTTCTTCTCGAGGCAGAGGTTTACTTTCCGAACCGGTGGTAGTTTATCGACATTCATAGGTGCATGTAATATGCCTAAATTGAAGAATAAATCACTTTGACTTTGACTTTGACTTTGGGTTGGAAGGTCAGATGGCAGTCGCTTTCGTCAAACTAGTGCCTATGCCAAATCTTGGGATAAGGTGTCAAAGCGGGCCTCGGGCTCCTTTAGGGCACAACCGGGAACAAAGCTAGGAGGACGATGATGTAAACAAGGCCTAAGTCCGATCTTATTAGAAAAACAATGCAGAATGTGTCGAAAACGAGCTTAGATCAATCCGACCAAGTTTATCATGTGAACCATGGCTATCTTACGTACTACGAAGTAAAAGAATGCCAACTTAATGAAGAAATGGATAAACTTCGCTTAAGTAAGGGTAGGCACCAGAAGTCGTAAACTCTCGGAACTGTACCTAACAACGCTTACAAAGTTGCTGGAGATATACGGGCGTGAAAAAAGCGCTCGTTACTATCTCGAGGGCGTTTGGTCTATAAACATTTAGAACATCTTTAGACGGGAAAAGGGCAGTGATAAATTGTTCTCTCGTGACAGGTTCACTAGCCAAACATTCCGAGGCAGCTGTGGTTCGTACTAAGTGCGTCTAAAGCTATGCTACCTTGACTTTGCTTAACACCTTAGTGCAGTGGTGGGCAAACTTTCTTCATAGGGGGCCAGAAACTTTAAGAAATTTCAGAGAAGGGCCGGAACTACAGCAAAATGTCCAAATATAATTTTCGCGGGCTATATACTAATTATTTCTAAGGACCGGCGGCGGGCCGGATACAATCCAGTCGCGGACTGGAGTTGGCCCGCGGGCCGTACTTTGCCCATCACTGCCTTAGTGGATAATTTTGGGATGGTGTGGGTGGAATACGTTTCTTTAATAATAAGAATTTATAGATTTATAAAAAAAGTTCCTTTTAAATGTAACAACTAACGTTAACGTCAAAAAGTTAAGTTAGTAATAACTTTAATCATTTGTAGATTGCGAATATAAAATTTTAAATTCCAATTCAATCATCACGGGAACAGCTTGCATAGAATTTTTATTTTTGTCGTAGTCATTGCGCTTAAGTAGGTACCTACCCATATCATGGAATTTTCTGAACGTAACTTACAAAGGGTGTGAATAAAACTGTCATAAAAGTCGTTATAATGGAGAATTAAAACACCACCGACATCTCAAACATAGCTAATAACCCGACAGATAAGATATTCAATTTTATATCAAGTACTTGATATTTCACTCAAAACGGTTCATCCGTTTGGGAGCTGCGATTCCAGACACACAGATATAGAAGTTATATTAGTCCTCGTTTGTGTCGGGCGTTAAAAATATGTAGCTAAGCTACCTATACTTACGAGCAAAGAAATGGAATCACTTCGCTACGTACGGCCCTTGTAAAGTGATTCCATTCCTTTGCTCGCGAGTATATTCTCAAAATATATAATTAGACGCATTAAACCAGAAACTTAAGCGTATGATAATGCGAGGAATAATGAAGCGATACGATAAACAGAAGAAACCCGTGCTCCACGTGTAATCTGCGGACGGTTTCAGAACGAATGTTAAGATATCGGACCGAGGCGCGACTTATCGCTAATTTAGAACCGCGATTAGACACCGGCGGCCGCGACGCTAACGAGCATTCGCTTCAAATAAAATATCTTCTTATTTCCCCGATGTTTTGTTTGACCGACAATTGCGCAAACTTAATTGGACGATAGTCCAATTAACAAGTCACTGAACAGAACAATAAACTCGTCCATAGATAGTTTATAATGACAAGTCAATTGTACAAATAACAGGGATCAATTAAACTAGACGGAGGCGGATAGCTGAGATGTATATTTGTTTTTTTCTCCTTGGGGTATAGAAAATCACACTTCGATTGAATGTCCTTACATTCAATCGAAGTACTCGTATGCCTTGGCAGATTTGAGGAATTTGAGATTCCATTTTCTATAGAACTTGATGAACTTTTAAAAGAAGGGGTCGTAAATAGATATACGAGTATATAGATACGATGACAGTTAAAAGTTTTGAAAAATAAGTAATTTTATATCATACAAAGGTAAATTACAAGCTACCAATAGGATTCCGATGTTTCAATAAAAATGTATTGTTTAATAACTTTGTATCTACCTGAACGCGGTGTATCGTGATTTAATATTTTATTACTCGTAGCTTGGCGACGCCGACGTTAGAAAAATGTAGTAATTATGTGTAACATAAGAGTGCTGTGCCATAACATAATGTATTTATAAGACTTTATGTAAAGAACATGATGCAAAAAATATATACACATGAATATAAAACTCCTGAATGGTACACGATTACAAAATAAAACCGGACAAGTGCGAGTTCAACTCGCGTGGTGAGGGTTCCGTATATAATCTCATAAGTGTTTTTGAATACTCAAACGTCTTAGAGGTTTTCCTGTTATCTTTAGGCAAGGAACTATTTCCTATATTTTTTTCAGAATTTTAATCATAGTAGTTTCGGAGATAAGGGGGGGATGGTAAATTTTCGTCCTTATTCCTAAATTACTTCAAAACTGTATTTGTTAAAATTATAAAAATAAAAAAACATGCTTACAACAATTTTTAATTTTCCAGTTTACCCCCCAAATGTGGCCCCCTTGTTCAGAATTCATTAATTTACTTTACGCGTCCGTCTTTGGGTCACCAATTTACATATGTGTACCAAATTTCTACTCAATCGGTCCAGTAGTTTCGGAGCAAATCGGCTGTGACAGACGGACAGACAGACAACCGAGTGATCCTATAGGGTTCCGTTTTTTTTCCTTTTGAGGTATCGGAACCCTAAAAAGATCTCTTGACCAAGAATGGAATCGCAAATACTCGTACCTCAAATAGACCTGGCCATATATCGCCTTAATATCAAATTCAAAAGCCATTGATTGGCGTATCAAACGATTTGACGTAAGCAAAGTTATATCCCGAGGTCATAAATGGTAATCGAATTCGCTAGCTCGGGTAAGTGTAGGTAATTCGTGCGGCGCTAGTGAGGGCTACATTTATTGGAGGCAATCGTAAAGTTCAGAGAACACAGTGCGTTCTGTACTGTTTGTACGACACTAATTTACGCGATATGTCGCCACTGCACTTGCTCGGTTAACTAGCGGCGCGCCCACGCTCAAAAATCTACTGTGAATCTAAGTTTCGAAAAGTATTTAAATGTCACAAGTGGTTTCTGTATAAAACAAAACTACATAAAAACCTTTGCTAAATGGTTTTTTTTGATTTTCATAGGCATTAGCCAATTTATTACCTCTCTAACTTGGACTTTATTGCTGACAAATTTCCGTTTTGTTTATTAATGCTTAGACTTCCCGCAAATTCCACACTTGGCTGATGGTGCCTAAATAAACTCAAGTTGCTTCCAAGAGACAAACTAAAATAACAGATTTGTTGAATTGACGCATTCCGTATGCATTTTTGTACTGTTTATAAAAAATGTGTATTTTTGTTCAATAGTTTTTTGATTATTGTTAAAGGTAATGTTAATTATTATGTAAAAATCATACCTCTATAACTGAAATAACATCCTATCTCACCTCTATTAATGGAGCCCTCTGTAAATGAGACAGATATTTATTTATACCTGGATATCTGAGACACTGGCTAAGTTGAATACCTCTTTAAGCGAAACAAATTTGCCGGTCCATTGAAGTCCCAGTTATACAATACAATACAAATACTCTTTATTGCACACCTCACACAAACAAAGCAGTTATCTGGGTTTCACTGTAATAGGTACGAAATATTTAGTTAGTCCATAATGAAAAGGTATGTAAACAGATCAATTTGGATGGAAGTTTTATGCAAATAATAATAATAAAATTCTTTATTTCGGATAGATCCATATTTGTTAGTTTAACTGTTTTTGTCATAAAAAGATGACTATTTTGTATTCAGTTAGTCATAAAAGTCAGTTTGAAATTAAATTGATGATTAAAAATTACAGATTTTTAAGATTTGAGTATGACAGATTTTTTAAGGTTTGAGTATGACAGTTTTTTTAAGGTTAAAGCAAAAACAAATCTTACCTTAGTTGTAGTAGTTTGCAGAGGTAATCCCGAAGACACAGCACAAATTTCCACTTCATATCTGTCAACACCAGATTCCCTGTCCAAGGAAACGGCCGTAGACAAGATTCCTAGCGAGGAATCTATGTCGAATAGTCTGTCCACTTGTCGACCGTCACCTGTTACATTCACTATGTAATACTCTAAACCGGACTTATAATTGTTTGTCAAGTTTAACACTGCCGTACCCACGGGTTCGTTCTCGGCTACAGATACCGATCTAGGATTCGTCCAAACCACACCTTCCAGCTCGCTCCCACCCATCATCACAGTGAGGTAAGTCTCTGTACTTTTCTGTTCGCTCAGCACCGCTTCATCGGTCGCTTTGATAACGAGGTTCCACCGCGCCTCTGGCTTCGCGGGCGGATAGCGAAGAGTCAACTCCCCGTTGCTTCTATGCAAATCAAACAAGTCGTTTCCACCGTGAATCAGCTTGTAAGTGACCAATCCGTTCGTTCCTGAATCCAGATCGCGTGCGATTACGTTCATTATGAATAATCCTCGGCCGGCACTCCTGCCTAGCCTCTTGGAGTTAATCACGGCTGCGTTCATTGAAACGAATACAGGCGCATTATCATTTATGTCTTCAACGATAACTGTTACGAGCTTCTCCGCAGACAGCCTGGCTGAAGCGGGCTCCGCTCTGTCATACGCGACTACAGTTATACGGAATGTGTCAATACTTTCTCTATCAATGGGCAATAAAGTGTGAATGACCCCTGTTATATTATTTATAGCAAAATGCCTTTTGTTGTCGTTCGGATCTTGATGCGTGATCGAATAATATACCTTGCCATTCAAGCCTGAATCTGGGTCCTCTGAGGTAACCGTAACTATCGGGGTGCGCTTCGGAATACCTTCTCTAATTTGCCGCACAATGGCTGTATTGGTGAATATAGGTGCATTGTCATTTGCATCGATCACCTTGACGATGAAGTATATGCTAGACGATAGACTTGGGTTTCCATTGTCAGTTGCGGTAATGTTCAAAATATAGGACGTCAGGTCTTCGTAATCCAATTGCTTGTGTAAGAAAAGCTCACCAGAATAATTATCGATGAAAAATGATTCTTTTCGGTTACCTGATGTTATGGAGAATTGCACTTCCCTATTGATGCCAAGATCTGCATCAGTTGCATGAAACTGGATTATTTTTGTATTTACTGGTTCTGTTTCTAGCACAGACACTTTCATTTGAGTCTGAGTAAACACTGGTGCATTATCGTTTTCATCGAGAACTTTAACTGAGATAGTCGTCGTGGCAGACAGTTGTTGAGATTGTCCTGAATCATGTGCTAATATTGATAACTGATAGCTGTCGACTGTTTCTCGGTCTAGTGATTTCCTAATCAACAACTGACCTGTAGCTTCATCTAGCATAAAGTTTCCCATATCGTCTCCGCCAATTAGTTTGTAATATATGTCTCCATTGAGGCCTTCGTCAGCATCCGTCGAGTACACTCTCATTATTGAGGCTCCTACTGAAGCTCCTTCTGATACTTCAACTTTATATGGCGTTTTTACAAAGATAGGGGAATTATCGTTTACATCTGTTATGTAAATAGTAACTCTAACGGAATCAGATAGTCTTTGTTTTCCATTGTCAGTAACTGACACAGTCAATGTTATATAATTTTGTCCTGTATTATGTACTAAGCTTTCTCTGTCAAATGATTTCATAGTTTTGATAAATCCGTTTCGTGTATCTATTCTGAAGTCATTTTGCGTCGATGACAAGCTAAAAGTCAATTCTGCATTTCGTCCTATGTCTCGATCAGTGGCTGTTAATTTGCCCACAAATGTATCTTGGGGCTCATTTTCTTTTATGGCAAAGACAAATGTTGTGTTTGTAAACTGTGGGCTATTATCGTTTTCATCGAGTACGTGTATGACGACTGGCACTTGGGAGGACCTAGTTGGCTTACCATGATCTGAAGCTATTATTGTTAAAGAGTAGTAGTCACGCTCTTCTCGATCCAAAGGACTTTTCACGTAAAGGTACCCATCAGGAAATATCCCAAATTTGTTATCAGTATTGCCTTCTGCAATTTCATACAATATTAATCCACTCGCTTCTAGATCTGCATCTGTAGCTGAGATAGCAAAAAATCGGGTATTGACTAGAGTAGACTCCAAAAGTGATGTCTCATAAGAAGTGTGGTCGAACACGGGAGTATGATCATTTACATCGTCTATTATTGCAGCTATGGTATGCTTGGTGGCAAGAGCAGGGCTTCCATTATCAGTTGCAGTAACTTCAATAGTCATAATGCTACCAGGTTCGTTCGATATAGGTTTGTTTAGATATATGACTCCAGTGGTTTCTGATATACGAAAACTATTATCAGGATTAGAACTCAATGTGTACAATACAGTTCTATTTGAACCTGAATCACGATCAGTAGCTCTAGCGAAATAAACTTCGTGATCAACGGCCATGTTTTCGGGTATGTGAATTTCATCCTTATCCTCAATAAATATAGGATAATTGTCATTTATATCCAAAACAGACATATTTACAGTAGTGAATCCAAATGCTACACCGCTTTTAGCAAGTATTGTAAGATGGTAGTTAATTTTCTCTTCGCGGTCAATATTAGACTCAGTCGTAATTACGCCACTCCTTTCATCGATTTTAAACAAATTTTTAGGATCACCTTCTAAGATATGATAAGTTATTCTATCACTGGACATCCGAGCATTAACCTTACCAACAAAGCGACCAGATTGAAATTTTTGTATTCCTTCATCTTCGACTATTTTAAAAGTGTATCCATTATACTCTTCGAACTCAAGATTCTTACGTTGTGCCATTTTCACAATTTCTACTATTGCATCATCGTAAGCTCTTCTACCACCTTTATCTTTGCAAGATATTTTCAATGTGTAAGCAGCAGCTGGTGCTTTATGAAAATCTTTTTGCAAGACAACATTACCAGTCCACGGTTCTACGTCAAAAAATCCATCTCCGCCGCTTTCTAGTTTATATGTCACTCTGGCGTTATCTCCTTCATCTAAATCAAATGATTTTACCTGCACTATAGTAGAACCTGGTGGAACATCTTCACTGATACTTTCAATATATCTTTTAGGATAAAATACTGGATCGTTGTCATTTACGTCGAGCACGTTGAGAAACACTGTAGCTGTTGATGACTGAGGCGGAAATCCTTGATCTTTGGCTAGAACGTGTATTTCGTACAAGCTGATTCTTTCTCTATCTAACTCAATTACTGTACTTAGCTGACCAGTTAATGGATCTAATATAAACGTTTTAGGATACTTTCTTTCGATATTCGATGGTAAGTAATATGAAACCGATCCGTTAGTACCCTGATCGTAGTCCGAAGCGGTAAGGATCAGAATATCTTTTATTGGTTTAATATTTTCATGTAGAGTGGCATTAATTTCAGTTTGCGGAAAGGAAGGTGCTTCATCATTTTCATCCAAGATAGTAATTTTTAGTCTTGTGTATGCCCATTTAGGATTCGGTCCGCCATCCCTGGCCGATACGTTAAGTTCGACAGTGCCTTGAATTTCACGATCCAATATAGACCTAGTTGTTACTAAACCAGTCAAATGGTCAATGAAAAACCATTGCTGCTGATTGCCGTCATAGAAATCGTAATATATTTCAGCATTAACCCCAGTATCTTCGTCTGTAGCAGTAATTCCTGCGATGTAAGTACCAGGTGGTGCAAGTTCACTCAAAATAGCCGAATATTCTGATTTCTCAAAAACTGGTTCATGATCGTTGACATCATTGACATGAATGACTAAGAATGAGGTAGCTGTTCTGAAAGGACTACCTTTATCGGTAGCTACGACAGTTAAATTGTACTTACTGATCTCTTCTCTGTCCAGCACACCATTAACGTGAACTATATAAACACTGGATGTATTTTCAAGTCGAAAGTGGTTCAGTTCGTTACCTGCTGTAATTTTTACACGAGTTATCCCATTGAATCCAGCGTCTAAGTCAGTTACAGTAATGGCAGCGACTAGCGAACCGTTCTTAGCATTTTCATCGACTGTGGCAAAGTTGGCTGTGGGTGGTACGTAGGTAAACGTAATGACCGGATCGTGATCATTTGCATCGATAAGATTGACTGTAACGTAAGTTCTCGCGTCCTGTCGGGGCACTCCGTGGTCCCGGGCAATTATCGTTAACACACAAGTCATATTACATGTCATATTACTGCAATACTTTGGGCAGTTTAACTTCTTAGCTGTCGTTATCACTCCGGACTCTGGGTCAACAGCAAACTGTTTCTCCGTATCGGTCACTTCGTACGTTATTTTGCAATTGTCACCTAAATCACTGTCCGTGGCCGTCACTTTTAAGACAGTGGTTCCCGGCGGCACACTCTCGTTTAGCGAGACCGAAAAATCACTTTGATCAAAAATTGGCGGATTATCGTTAACGTCTAATATAGTTACATTCACTTGTAAATACCCGTATTTAGGCGGACTGCCACCGTCCCGCGCTGATATGTTTAAGATGTAGAAATCATTTGTTTCCCTGTCGAGTCGGCCAGTGGTCTCCAGGTGTAGATAAGACGTTTGACCGCTCGGATTGACTGTGACATTCAGGCGGAACTTTCCTTCGCTGTCACCATCAACAATCCTGTAGTCATTAGCGATGCCATTCTCTCCCAGATCCTTATCAGTGGCCGCGTCAAGTAGCAGCTTGGTGCCGGCCGCGGCGCTCTCCGAAAAAGACACAGCAATGCTTGACTCCGGGAACTCTGGGTAGTTGTCGTTCACATCCGTCACCCGCAGCCTCACCTCAATAGGGTACGTTGGCTGGCTGGATAGAACAACGAAGTCATAGCGGTCGACGGCCTCCCTGTCTAGCACCACATTAGTCCTGATCTCTCCCGTGACGGGATCGAGGACGAACTCCTTGGGGGGCTCGTTGAAACGGTACGTGAAGCCGGGTTTCGTGGGGATCTTGCCGACGAGGGTGCCCGGGGGCTGGTCCTCTGGCACGCGGAGGTCCACGCCAGTGTCCACGGCCCGCGACTGCATCTGCTCCGCCGCCGCCGGCGCGAGCACCAGCAGCGGCAGCAGCAGCGCCACCGCAACCCTCATCATCATGACAACAAAAACATCACGAATGTGCTCCGTCCTGTTCGCACGCCCGCGCGCTCGCTCGCCTCAGGTATGCAACATGGCCGCGACCTGCGCGCGCACGAATATCTCACGGAAAGTGCGACCCGGCTGCGCCTACGCGCTTCGTAAACACACGTGACACGCACTGCACTACAATCCTGCACGATTTAACTGTCAATATTTCGCGAATAGTTTGTGTTTTGTTTGAGCCGAGTTCACTGTTGAGTTGTTTCTTGCGTTGACAGAAGGGCGCGAGGCAGCGCGGCATGCGGGTCGCGTCGCGGTCAACACGGCACTGGCAGGCGCCGGCAGGCGGAGGCTTTCACGCCGCCCCGCGCCCCCGCCCGCAGCTTTCAAAGCTCCGCTGCGTGATGATGATGCTAAGATAACGGCCACCGAACGATTCTACTGCTTATTGTATGATACGAGTGCCATTCCGAGAAGCTCGCGCATACTGCACAGGTAGGCCGGTGAAAAAAACAACGTTTACCATGTTTTTGTGGTTCAGGTAAATTAAGAAATATTAAGTTATTGCCGCTATTAAGGCTGCGTAACTTATGAGTATTTTTGTGCTTGTCTTATTATAATAGGATTTTTAAGTAATGCGTATTACCTAGTAGTTTTTCAAGAATTTCTAATAAATAGGTACCGTAAGGGATATTGCCTCCGTCTTTAAGAGTGAATGATTGTCGTATTTCAGAAATTACTTAATTAAGTTCGTTGTCTAATAAATGCAAATAGAACCTTGTATTTAATATGTTTATACATATAAACATATATTTATTAAAGAATTCTAAATTAAGTTTTAAAAGATATGATTACTATATTGAACTATTTATTTATTTATTTATTTCATTGTATAGTCATGTACATTAGCAATTTAGGTATTTCACAATTTGATTTGCATAAGTCAGCCCATGACGCCCTGAAAGGACACACAACATAACTTAAAAACTAACTACTAAATTTTACTTATATAGGTACCAGTCTACTCATTGTCTAATTTATTTTTTTATTTGTTTTTACGCCAAATAATGTCCGACAAAGAACTTTACTTATGAACACAGCTATTGTATGCATTTAACTAGTTAAAAATTATAAAAACTAGTTATACTATAAGGCAGACTCCTTAACTCGAAAAATCTTTTACATTTAAGATTAGAAGTTAAGATTGTAATTACTATGCATTTTTTAATGAAATAAACGGATCAATTTTTTTTTTTTTTTTTAACTGTACGTAGGTAAGAAGGCAGCGATACGATCAAAAATATGTAAACAGAAAACAGTGACGTAAATAAGAACGTTCGCGCGTTGATGTCTTTCGTTTGCTCTATTACATTGTAGGTAGGTAGGTATAGGTTAACTTAAGTTAAGCCCTTTTTGTAATTAGATTTTTTGTTTGTGCTACACATTTTAAATATGTATGTCTATTGGAACACGTCACAATTACACGCTATTGGATGGGGGATTTATTGAAAAAGCGAGCGAAGCGAATAAAGTTCTTCGTTTTAGCTTCGGCAAAAAATCTTTCATGTCCGGCGTCTGTCCTTCTCTGTCCTCCTCTACAGCCCCACTATTCTGTAACTAGTTTTAAGCTCACCTCAACACTCACCCACAAATATATCTTGACGCCGCGATTCGTGGTAACTAAGCGTAGGTAGAGGTCTAGTTTCGTTAAGCGTGACGGGTTGGGTGAGAATAACAGCCATGTACACTTAAGGCGTTTTTTTTAGTTTATTTAGAACACAAACAGTCACATAAACAAATATATATGGGGTACAAATAGAGTACCAACAAACATAATGCATAAATACCTGGAGGTTCATTAATCTATCTATATACAGGGTGAAATAGGAGTCGTGGAGCTAGAAGACCAAAAGCGAATAAGATGGTCATACTAAACTACTTTTCCCATGGGACCGACCACGAAATCGCAAAAAAAAATCAGCTGTTCCATACATTAAGTCTCAATTAACTCACAGTTAACTCCTAATTGGCTCTTATTTTTTTACGATTTCGTTTTTGGGCCCATGGGAAAAGTTGTTCAGTATGACCATCTTATTCGCTTTTGGTCTTCTTGCTCCACGACACGACCCCTATTTCACTCTGTATATTATATAAAACTCTTGTATTACTGGTCTATTGACAGACAGTGCACAGCCTAAACTGCTAAAGATATAGGCATGAAATTTGGAACATACATTCATTACAGTACGTGGACGTGTACTAAAGGGGTGAAATAGGGGTTGAACCGTTGTATGGAAATCGTTCATTTGGTAAGTTATAGACTTGAATCTTTGTATAAAGGTTCCTTCCTAAAAAGCAAAATAAATGATTTAGCATTATTATAAAAATTCATCCCCTATGGGGATAAAAAAAGAGTTAAAAGTTTATATGGGAAACATGATGTTTTTAAAGTTAGACGTTTAAAACTTCGGTCACAAGCTCCTAATGTACAGTCAAAATATTGATAAGGGCATTTTTTCTAATTCATCCCTTGAAGGGGTTAAGATGGAGGTTGAAAGTTCACATAAGTAATTTGTTTTTTTTTTTCATGATAAACTGTTGCTAGAAACATGAAAGCAGGACAGCAGGTTTCTATTATAATATGTAGACCTATCCAGAAATATATTTTTAAAACTTAATTGCCCTCTAAAGGGGTGAAATACGAGTTGTACCGAGAAGGCGTTCATTTAAAAACTTAGAAATAGAAAGTTCGTATATTACGACCAAGGGTTATTCATAGGGGAAGTAATAGGTGTTGCTTAAAAACCGAATATTTGAAATTTCAGTGAGACACCCTATTATATTGGTCTAATACGTGAAAAAATAATGTCTGATTTTTATTTTTATTTTTGGATAAGATTTAGGGGTCGCTACTGAATTTGAAACTTTTAAGGTTTGCATTTCTCTAATAGCAAGTTTTTTTAAATAATTTTTATATTAGAAGCCGAAAAGTCCCGACTCAAGATTTACCAGCGTGCAATGGAACGCAGCATACTCGGAGTTCGTAGGATCGATCGGATCAGGAACCAAAACTGCATACCAAAACTGGCATCGTAGATGTGGGTGCCAAGACCGCGAAGCTAAAGTGGGACTGGGCTGGACATGTCTGTCGGATGCACGCGGAGCGATCGGCCAAATTAGCCACCGAATGGACCCCACAAGATAGCTTCCGAGGTAGACACATTTTTAGGGTTCCGTAGCCAAAATGGCAAAAACGGAACCCTTATAGTTTCGTCATGTCCGTCCGTCCGTATGTCACAGGCATTTTACTCGAAAACTATAAGGTGTATTTGAATAAAATTTTGAGTATAGGTGTATTTTGTTAGCCGCTACATACTTTTGTAATTAAAGTGACAAAAAAAATTTTTAGGGGTGCACTCCATACATAAAACTGAAAGTCTTTTTTTTTTTCATTGCAAGCCCACGTGTGGCACATCAATCGATAGGCCTTCAATCAAAACAAATATTATAAGGTTTCTCAGCAATTTTTTTGATTAAGTGAATAGAATCGGAGATAATCGCCCCGAAAGTCACTAAAATTCCCTCCCCCCCCTCCTCTAATTTTTCAACGGTGTATTTTAAAGATATTTTAAAAAATTATGGACATAGGGCGTATTAAATTATTTCACCGAAAATTGTTTTGAACAAGATCAGTTCAAAGGTTTTTGAGATATTGCTGAAAAACTGCCTTCCTTAAAGAAAAGGATGTAAGTGCCGTAAGATTTCTGTGACGATACGACCTTTTTAATAGGCACGGAACCCTTCGTTTTGCGTGGTCCGACACGCACTTGGCCGGTTTTTAGGATTTCGGTACCTCAAAAGGAAAAACCGGAACCCTTATAGGATCACTCGGTTGTCTGTCTGTCCGTCTGTCACAGCCGATTTGCTCCGAAACTACTGTACCTACCGATTGAGTTGAAATTTGGTACACATATGTACAGTCGAGTTCTCCAATATCTATACAGCCGACCTTTCAAAAATATCTAAACATGCATTATATCAGTAACAATAAAGACTGTGTATAGATATTTTTGAAAGGTTGTCTGTATAGATATTGGAGAACTCGACTGTAAAGGACCCAGAGATGGACGCGTAAAGTAAATTAATGAATTCTGAACAAGGTGGCCACTTTTGGGGGGGTAAACTGGAAAATTAAAAATAAAATTTTCGCAAACTGTATTGTGTGACATATCAAATGAAAGGGGTTGTTGTAAGCATCTCAAATAAAAAATATATAATTTTAGCAAAAATAGATTTGAAGTAATTAAGGAAATAAGACCAAAATTGACCATTCCCCCCCCCCCCCCCCCTTATCTCAGAAGCTACTACGCTTAAAATACTGAAAAAAATATGAAATATAGTTCCTCGCATTTACATTACGGGAAGACCTATAAGAAGTTTGAGTATTCAAAGTAACGGGAAAATTCTCAATATTTTTGTGCATTTTGTATGGAGTGGAACCCTCACCACGCGAGTTGAACTCGCACTTGTCCGGTTTTTTACAGATTGGCGAACATTAGCACAGGACCGAGACGAGTGCCGGAAAAAAGGGGAGGCCTTTGCCCAGCGGTGGGACACAAAATAGTCTAATAAAAAAAAAAAAAATATTATGTTACATTGTAACTTTATTAAGCTACATTTGATAAATAAGGAATAAACAATCGAGAAAACACGAAATTCGTTCATGAAATGTTCGACGCTTATTTGAAATCAAATTTAAAGTCTTAAAAATCATCGCCAGAATCATCCGTTTAGCATATTTAGCACGGTAAAATTCATTTTTGAATTATTGACTGAAATTTAGTGATTTTGTTATGTTTTCAAGATTATTCATTTCCTATCATCAAATGTAGCTAATTATAAAAGTTTACTTCCTAAATCTTATCCAAAAATAAAAATAAAAACAGATGTAATTTTTTCACGTATTAGACCAATATAATAGGGTGTCACTGAAATTTCAAATTTTCGGTTTTTAAGCAACACCCTAGGAAGTACCTAAGTAGTAGTAGGCCGTTGCCGGCGTAACAATTCAACATGTTTTGCAAAAATTACACTTACTACGCAGGCGAAGCCGCGGGCAAAAGCTACACAGTACACTTGGGAGCAAAGTAATCGAGCCATTTTTTTCAATCTCTGTTTGATGGAAAAACTGTCGAAGGAAATGTAGAAAATGGGATATCGTCTGCAAGATAATTTTGTTTTCTATCGAATAATAATATTTTCAGATTAAAAACGGGTAATTTTCTACACATTTAGGGCAGAAAACAAAACTCATGGCAAAATGGCATTGTAGCAACGTAATGAAAATTTGAGTGTAGGAAAAATTTACACGAAAAAAAAAACTTTCAGTATCTTGTGTTGCCTTCTCTAGCTCTACGACATTGCGTTCATGCAATGGGGAATGGATGAAAATTTTAGAAATGCCTGATTATTTTTTTGGTGATAGGAATAACCTTCCTTAGCACCAGAAAAAAGTTTCACATTTTTCAGCTACGACAATTATTTTTGAAAAATATAAACAGTTTCCACATTTACGTTTTGGGTCAAGAACGGTAAATAGACACTTTCCGTGATCTGTCTCATATTACAAAAAACTATCTTAAATATCTGTGGTAAACTGACATTGGTAATGACCAATATAGCTGCTGCAAGTGTCAATAGCATTGCCAGTGTCAGTTTACACACTGACACTGGCAACACACTGACAGCTCACATATTTAGTATATTTTTTTGTAATATGAGACCGATCGAGGAAGGTGCCGTAATTGACCCAAAACGTAAGTGAGGAAACTGTTTATATTTTTGAAAAAAAATTGACGCAGCTGAAAAATCTTAAACTTTTTTCTGGTGCTAAGGAAGGTTATTCCTATCACCAAAAAAATAATCAGGCATTTCTAAAAAAATCATCCATTCCCCATTACGCATGGATCGAACCAAGTTGCTGGCGAATTCTTGAAGGAATTTCCGCCCAAACCTCTTCGACGGCGGCTTTCAGCTCACGGAGAGTTAGGAACTGGATTTCTTTCTCGAACTCATCTTTTCAGTTTGTCCCAGAGGTGCTATATCGGATTGAGGTCAAGACTTCTTGCAGGCCAATTCATGGCGGGAATATTGATGCTCCTAAGGTAATCCTTGGCGATTCTGGCGTGTGTGGTTTGGCATTATTCTGCATATTTTTTTTTATCACCGATAAAGCCCGCAAACGGGACCACATGTTCGGTTAACATCTCTCCTATGGAGCGATGAGCAGTTAAGCCTCCTGCGTTACGCCTATCAGGCTCTCCAATGATCTCCAGATCCACCGCCATATGCGACCCCTTCATCGATGCAATTATATTTACTCTCTGACTGTTCGTCCACCGCCATCTATTGACGAAACGGTGCACGAAATACTACTCGTATTCACCCCACAGCCTTTGCAAGGCCACAAAAGCATCAAAGTGCTTTACTAACACTGTGTTAGAGTACTAATAGATGGCGCCTGTGTCTCTCTAACACGAGCATAAGCATACTTTAGTTATTAAAAACTCAAAGAGATGTCACTGGTTAGGCATTTAAATCCAAACTAATATTGTTCATGCTTAAAATGCCTAATTGAATAGATACATGTTATTCCACAGGGCGGGGCACCACTTGGACTTAGAACCGATGGCCGTTGGGGTGAAAAGGTTCTCGAGTGGCGACCATCTCACCACTCGAGTGGATGCAGCGTAAAGGTCGCGGGAGTCCGCTGGATGCGGGTGGCGCAGGACCGGTTACTTGGACACCCTTTTGGGGAGGCCTATTTCCAGCAGTTGATGTCTTTCGGCTAATATGATGATGTTGAGGTTATTCCATGACTGGCCTATACAATAGTTCTTACTTAGCAACGTTAGAAATATGATTTTCTATTTGATACTTCCACGAGCTCTCGAGAAAAATGGCCTTGACAGACATACAGACGGACAGCGACGTGAATTTATACGGATTCCTTTTTTCTATTTAAGGTCTGGTATCCTAAAAATGGTTTATTTAGATCTAGTCTAGAAGTAATTTTTCCTTGAACAGTAGACTTTTCAGGATTGTTATAATTATAAAACAAGCTTAACCTAACTTAATTACTACTTCACAATAATAATTATAAAAAATGTAAAAAGTTATTGCTGCAGGGAAATAAATAGTTATTTGTGTCACAAGGGAGCGGTACATCGAATCCAGAGTGAAGCGAAGGAGGACACAATAGAATCCTGAGAGCGAGGGATTCTAAGTTAGAATCCTGAGCGTAACGAAGCCCGTGACGAAAATAATTTTGCTCCTGAGTGACACAAACAATTTTTCACACCGACTATGAGAAAATATAACAGCCATCGATAGTTTTGATTTCAGTAAAACAGTATAATTTATTATGACAATTTTTTTATTGCGTCACTTGTAAATAATTGTGATTATTTAAATTTAACGATAGGAGGCTACTACACACTGTAGTTTGTATTTAAGTACCTTGTGAATACATCAAACTACTTTTTATGTTGCTGGATTCGTTAATCTATGCGTCCAAAGTTAAAACGGCCGTTTTTCTTTTAGAAATTCTAAGTAACTTTTAGAAATTATACTCGTACCAGATTACCACGTAATTATATTTTACCTCCTCTCTAGTCCACCCAATGCGCAGGTCCCGCATGCGCAATGGGTTTGTTCGAGCTATCAAATAAAAGGGCGAATGTAAAATAATCAACGCAGTCGCTTTTTTGTTCATCAAAAAGGTTTTAATCTAAAATTCTATATTTAAGCTTTTGAACGCTTTCATATTTGAATGAAGTGATCACTCACACGCCAAGCACTGTAACTTGATGTATCGTTAAAAACCAATAAAACCAAATAAAAACAATTCATAACAGATTTTATTCATGATCAAAGTACACCTTCACTCCGACCTTTTTAGTGGTTGTTGGCGTGGTGGGCACGACAGCACTCGACCACTTTAGTGGCTCTCGGCGCTCAAAAGGTTCCTTATCGTAATCGTGTAATAGCCTCTCACTGCGTCATTGTGTTAAAATTAGAGGTGGAGGCAGCGACGTCATAACCGTAGGGGGAAAATATATTAATTTCGAGTAAAATTTGGTCCACTTAAAATGGCGAAATGTACTTAAAAACAACCATTACTTTTACTTATTTATTTATATTTGTGGAAACGTGTTTATTTATTTAACTTAACTATATGTACCAACAACATAAGGGTAACACAGTTACGATTAACTCAAAGCTATGAAGAAACTCCTCGTCAGTTTACGCCTCACGGCAGGAATATTATTGTTGAATATGTCAATATCAAGGTCTTTTGTTAGCCTATTAACTTTTTTACAGCCACAAATTAGAAAACTGTTCTGTCTATAATTAGCGGGGCAAAGGGAATAGTGAGAGGGGGATAGTGTCTTTTAGTTCTAGACGGAATATTGGATGAAAGTTTAGCCAATAAATCAGAGCAGTCTACATTACCATTTATAATGTGTAAAATGTAAGTAATATCCGCTACGTCCCTACTAATTACTACGGACATCTATTGCTTAATTGTTAACTTCAAGTAGGGTTGTAAAACAATTACACATAAGCACTCCAATTACACACAAACAGTGGGTAGCTACACTAGCTACTCCAGTACACGTGCCACACTTCGGTCAGTTTTATAGCGTCTCTTTGTTATCTCGTTTCAAATATAGCAACAAATGAAGCTGTAAAATCCGAAGTTAAGTGCATTTTCGTCATTTTAAGTGAAACAAAGGTTCACTGATTATTTGAAGTAGTCAGTTTATAGAATATATTTTATTGAAAGAAAGAAGACATTTATTCACTACACAAAAGACACAGAGACAAAGGGAGTAAACATTAGGGTGTTGCTTAAAAACTGAACAATTGAATTTTCAGTGAGACACCCTATTATATTGGTCTAATACGTGAAAAAATTACATCTGTTTTAGGGGTCGCCCCGGTAAGGGCAAATATTTTTTGGATTGCAGGAGAAAATGTCTGAATACGAGTAATACGACCGACATCGAAGGACCGGTAAAAATTGCGCATAGGAAGATACCGAGCCCGACCCGGTATCGACACTCGATCATCGAGTTGCCCATTCTTTCACCTGCGCCGGCTGTGAAACGGAGACATCGTGAAACGCATGTTTGTATCCCTGACAAAAATCACCATGTGTAACCGCTCTTAAAACCGAAAATCATATTAAATATGTTCACACTATGCGGATAATACCGTGTCTGAAATTTTATGAGGAATACCAGAACTACCAAGAGAACAAGCTTCCTTTTGCGTACCAAATTGAAAAATTAGTAGCTACACGAGGAGGGTGTATCTTTCCTTTCCTGTCCTTGCTTATCACTCTCACATCAACAGCGTCCTCGTCAAAACGTACACATTCAATGAAGGAATTTAATATAAGCGTTGAAGTGTAGACGCAAATATTACGTATCAATCTTCCAAATGCTGCTGCATGTAGTATCTAAAATTTATTATAATTGTAACAATACTTACGCACGGATGATGTACCTATTGCAGCACCTATGTACCTAATCGATTATTTTCCTCTATCTATGTACATCTGCGGAAAGAAATGGAGTAATGAATTATCGTGCACTACATTAATAGTCCCTGGGCGAACGAGCTCAGCTCGGGTAAAATTACGGTTAGATCGATTTCTCGTCCCCGTAAACCCCTAAACTGCAAATTTCAGCGAAATCGTTAGAGTTCCTTTGGGCGGGGCCGGTCGGTTTCTCATTTTGTTAGATTCGTAGTAGGCCAGTTTCTGATTTTGTCATATTCTTAGGAGGTCAGTTTCTTTTTTGGCGGTATCGTAATATTTCATTTCCTTTTTTCCCAGCTTCGAAGTAGGACAGTTTCTTATTTGTTTAATTTTTAGTAGGTTATTTTCTTATATTTTTCTTTTTCTGAGTAGGTCAGATTCTTATTTTGTCGGATTCGTAGTAGATGGATCATCATCATTTAACCTTTGTGGCCATTAATTTTATGTTAGGTCGTGCATTTTACGTATCAAAATGTAGAAATACAATATATAGAAGAGAATATACCTATACATATATATATAATAACTACAAACAGTAATGACCCACTTACTACGAATGCGACAAAATAAGAATCTGACCTACTCAGAAAAAGAAAAATATAAGAAAATAACCTACTTACAATTTAACCAAATAAGAAACTGTCCTACTTCGAAGCTGGCAAAATAAGGAAATGAAATATTACGATACCGCCAAAAAAGAAACTGACCTCCTAAGAATATGACAAAATCAGAAACTGGCCTACTACGAATCTAACAAAATGAGAAACCGACCGGCCCCGCCCAAAGGGTAACGTAACGTTTCGGTTTTTTGCAGGATCCGATTTAGTGGCAACAGTATTTCAATCCACGCGTTCACACAAGCATACGGTCGCAGTATCCGGCAATAATATGAACGCCTGCAGGATCCTGCAAAAAACCGAAACGGGACGTTGCCGTGGAAAAGGGCCCTAACAAACATAAAAAAAATACAACCGAATTGAGGTCCTCCTCCTTTTTTTGAAGTCGCTTATAAACTAAACCACCCCCTAAATCAACAACTAAATTCCTGTGTAGAAACTATTTGTACTACAAGGCGTATTTATAAATTACGATAGATGCACTGTTAACTGGAGTATCTCCGATAAAAAACCAATAACAAGTCACTATAATATTGCGCTATCCATCAATATTATCAGTCATTGATAAAACCTTTCCAGATTTAGTCTTAAATAACAGCGCATAATGCAGTACCAGGATAAAAATAGCCTGTGCTCTGGCGCTATCTGAACACTTGTTGCGCACGATTGACGTCAGAGCCACCCTAGCGCGGGGGGCAGGGGCGAGGAGGGATCGAGGGGAGGGCACCGCGCCTCCGCGAGTGGGTCGACTGACGTACAGACTTACATTTATGAATGAGAACCCCAAAACCATCATGATCTCATTTCTGTATCAACGTAGAGGTTATAGCGTAGTCACCATAACAACGCGATGTGTCTAGACTTTTTTTTTCTCTTTATTTAATTTCTATGGCGCTGCGTAGATTCTGTGGGGGTGTTTACGTTTTTACTGACAGACTTGTAATTTTCCAATGATTTGAATGATATAGGCACCGAGTTATGTACAGCGTTTGACTGCTATGACTTTTGGGTTATTTTCGTCACAACTAGTCTGGCGTAAAATCACCCTTAATGTTTATTTACCTTTTCCAACCCCTGCCTTGCTGCTTGTACTTACATACAATGACATACGAGCACTTTAACCTAGTTCGTAGCGACCCTCACCTGCTTACAAAGCTGGCGGTCGGTCCCAGGTTCGAATCCCAGTAAGAGCAGTTATTTGTGTTATGAGCACGAATGTTAGTTCCCAAGTCTTGGATGTTTTCTATGTATTTTTTATACATGTAAAGTTAGTTTGAGATTAGGTCAATTTGTCTCTCTCAATCTTACGATTGTTCCCAAATACACACTTTTTTTTTCTTAATCTTAATTTCCATACAAAGTTATGTTTTTCGAGCGTATGTATGTATGTTTGTATGTGTGTATGTCTTATTCTATGGCACGCCCTGCAGCCTAAACCGTTAGACACATATGAGGTGTCGTTGGATTCATCTTACTCGTAAGAGTGATATACGCTATAATATTAAGTCCTTACATATGATATTGGCGTTTTACATGGCAAAAATGAGAACGTTTCTTTTATGACACTATATTTTTATTTAATCAAAGTATGTACCATAGCTATCTATGCACTTTTGCCATCTCGAAGCTAGTTCATTGATTCCTTTACTAAAAAAAATGTGTGAGCGAGAATCAATAAAATCTTTGAAGGCCGTTTGGACAGCCTCGTGGGAATTGAATTTTTTTCTTGCATGAAATTGTCCGAATTCGGAAAAAAATGGTAATCAGTCGAAGCAAGGTCCGGGGAGTATGGTGGGTGTTGTCGAAAGCATTCCAGTCGCAGCTCCCTTAGTTTTGCGGCCGTCAGGCGTCCGTGTGTGGTCGAGCGTTGTCATGAAGCAGCAGTGGGCTAGATCGATCGACCAGTCTGGGTTGTTTTTTCACTTTTCTAATTTGTTTCAAGTGAATCAAAATGGTTTTATCGCTCACACCGAAGCCTGCCGTTAACTCTTACGTGCTTTGCGATGGTCCACAATTACTTTTAATTCTTCATTTTCAACTTGCGTCTCCGGCCGTCCACGTCCTACGGCTAATTCTGTTGGTCAATATTTCCAAAACGGAAACGTTGGAACCAATAACGTACCGTATTTTCTTTAGCAGTAGCTTCCCCATACACATTGTTAATCCTACGAGCCGTTTCTGCAACAATGGTGCCGAGGTGGAACTCATATTCGTAAATATAACGATATTTTAAGTTCTCCATGTTGTGAACAGAACCATGTCAAAGAAAAACAAATGACGCGATAACAAATAAATTACGAAAATTGAACTCACAATTTGAATTTAGAAATCCCGAACGCCAGATATTTTGAACCAAACTTGCCAGTTCGCCAAATGCCAATTTCATATGTAAGGAAGGACCTAATACATGCAAAAAAGCAGTTGGGTTTTTCGAAAAAAATTTTGATTTCACTTGTTTAGCTCTCGAGTTTGTTTAGGTACTATGTAAATAAAATATATATTCTACCCTTATTAATCTTTGACATTTGTGTGTTGGATGTTCTTCGGTATGTTAAGGTGGTTTGGACATGTAGAGAGGATGGATGAGAGAAGATTAACGAAGAGAGTGTATATAAAAGGAGTGGAAGGGCAAGTTGGAAGAGGAAGACCTAGGCGAACTTTCTCTGATCAAATTGGAGAAATGTTACAAAAAGGCCAGGTCAAAAGTACCCTAAACGACGAACATGTATGAGAAATGTTATGAAGGTGAGTGAAGCGAAAGTGGTTTGTCAGGATCGTAGCAAATGGAGATCCGTGATCTCTGCCTACCCCTCTGGGAAATAGGCGTGATTATATGTATGTATGTATGTTCTTCGAGTAGGATAAAAATAAATATTTTTAAGACTACATGAGAGCACAGATATTAATGGTATGCTCAAAACAAGATTGAAGGGATGTAAAATTAGTCACATCTGGTACGGAGCTGGGCTGTTATTCGGACCCTTAGTTACTACGAATCACGGTATCAAGATATATACTAGGTATGGGAGGTGAGGTAAAAACAAATAACAGAACAGCATACCTTTGATGGTCGCGTTCATATTACTGTATATAGAAATTGGCAAATATTACAATTATTTAATGGTTTACTATCCATTTAGCAACACTACGTTATCAATTTTATTTTAACATAAGAAAAACTATTCTACCTCTCAGAGCAAGTAGTGTTGTTATTATAGCGGCGATCGTCTTGAGTCTTGATCGATCGGCTCTAAATATGAGCGCGATGACATTCTGCTGTGCCCTAAATCTCTAAACAGACAGACTAGGCCTGTATTCACTTGACACACTGATTAGTGCGAGTGCAGGTGATTAGTAATCGCGGTTGATTAATGCAGGTATGTAGTGCAAGTTGCAAGTAGTGTCCAATCCTGTTTAGTGGCTTTGTTTAGTAAATTCAGTTGAAAGAAGCGCGCTTGTCATTAAGAGAATTTTTCAAGGAAACAGATATTCTAACACTGCCGTCGCTAAACGTATTTGAAATAATAATGTATGTTAGGAAGAATTTATACATTTACCCAACAAACACTGATAGGCCCAAGGTTACCAGAAGCGCAGGGAAGCTCAAAACAACTTTTTACAGGCTAGTAAAAGCGAAAAAGTCGTTCTTGGGAAATTGTATAAAATTCTACAATAAAATTCCAAAACACATTACCGAACTTACTGACTCTAAATTCAAATCTGTCGTAAAACGGACACTTATTTCAAAAGCATATTATAAGATAAACGACTACATCATGGATAGAGATATTTGGCAGCGATAAAATCCTGCACTAGAAACCTGTCGTAAAATAAATAGGCTTTCTACTGTAGCAATGTAATTTTATAATACTCTGATACTGATATGATATATTGTATACTGTTTTGAAAAAATGACACCTCGCCGAGTTTTTTACGCCGGTTCTTCTCGAGGCAGAGGTTTACTTTCCGAACCGGTGGTAGTTTATCGACATTCATAGGTATTATGCCTAAATTGAAGAATAAATTTTGACTTTGACTTTGACTTGCAATTGCAATAATTACTAAAAGACATATTAAACTAGGGTTGCCATACGTCCCGGTACGCCGGGACATGTCCCGGTTTGAAGCATAGTGTCCCGGCGTCCCGGCCGATAAGCAAATTGTCCCGGTTTAAAAATCATATTTATTTAATAGAGGGCTGCACTTGGACTTGTACAGTAATATACCTACAATAAACGACTAAACCTTTAAAGTTACCTATTGTTGTAATAAAAGTTCCTTTTTTTCTACCTTTACTAGTTTTTAGGGTTCCGTATCTCAAAAGGAAAATAACGGAACCCTTACAGGATCACTCGTGCGTCTGTCTGTCCGATGGACGCGTAAAGTAAATTAATGTATTCTGAACAAGAGGGCCACTTTTGGGCGGTAAATTGGAAAATTAAAAAAAAAATCCCTAACTGTATTGTGTGAGATATCAAATGAAAGGAATCGTTGTAAGCATTTCAGATATATTTTTTATATAATTTTAGCAAAAACATATTTGAAGTCATTTAGGAAAAAAGACGAAAATTGACAATCCCCCCCCCCCCCCCCTTATCTCCGCAACTACTAGACTTAAAATTCTGAAAAAATATGGAAAATAGTTCCTTGCCTAAGGATTACAGGAAAACCTATAAGAAGTTTGAGTATTCAAAGTAACGGGAAAATTCTCAATATTTTTGTTTATTCTGTATGGAGCGCCTGATACTTAGAGCATAGCAATTTGTTTTTCTTGAAATGTCCCGGTCTGAGTCCTCACACTTATGGTAACCCTATATTAAACGCGGTGGTTTCTGAAACCGAAGACCTTTTGGAATTGGAACGGTCCGACGGCATCGCTAAACACTAAACGCTACCTGTCCAGACGTGTTTAGTGGCAGGCACGCTGCGAGTGAGGGGGGGAGACCGGGACGCGAGGGACGGGGCTTAAGAGGTTACTTTCAGGGGATACCACGATTGTTGTTAACCACGCCTCCGTGTCAGAGACACGTTTAAGTTCAAAACGAGATGCAACACTCTATGAGATTTTAGATGTGGTAAATTACCGTCATTTCTATATGATTAGGTAGTAGGTATGTCGCTTAATAATGGCCTCTGTTATTGTTTGAATTGGCCGAGGTAAAAAAAAACAAACAAAGAGCCAACTTTGGTTTTTATTCTATGAAGAAATTTGTTTGTATGAGCTTTGGCTTCTGACAAACAACAAAATATTTCAGTCAAAATATAAATCTGAAATTTTATTCCTTTCCTCCTTTCCTTGTGTTTCCAAGTTCAGGCAAAATAAACTTTCACAATCTTTGAATTCATGTCCACGTTTCATTCTGTCACGTTTTAATTTAACAACGTGACAAGTTCACCAACAGAAGCTATAGAGTTTGCTTTTAAAACAAGTAGCATTTGCGAAATCTTAAAAAAAGTACGCATGTAACTGAGTTGAAGTTTCCAAGAAAAGGATGAGATGATAATCAGACTTCTATCATAATTTCGTAGGACTTGAAGCGAGTTTTTCGATATTTAATAACTGACAATGACTCAATGTATACTCAGAAATGTAACAATGAAATTTTCTACACCAATATCATCATCATCATCATATCAGCCGAAAGACGTCCACTGCTGGACATAGGTCTCCCCCAGAGAGTGCCAAATTGACCGGTCCTGCGCCACCCGCATCCAGCGGGCTACACCAATATAAAATTTACAATTTTTTTCTAAGGTTATCCTTTGCAGTATTGCTTACGATGTGGGTAGTTGGGTCGTTCTTCTTTTCGACCGACAATAGCCTGTCCTTCGTCTTATTACGGCATCTCATTTGAGTAATGATGTTTACGGTTTTATAATGCTCAAATGAACGTCCATATTATTTTATTAATTAGTGATATTTAATATTTCACTTTCTCTAACTAGCATTTTTTTAAATGTTTTTTTTCCGTAGAATGCCGTGACAGAGTGGTAAACCAAAATGTGGTCCCCACTGAAAGAGTCCACTTTGTCACATGTTTTTTTTTAGAAACCAACCGTAAATAAATATTTATATTGGCCAGAAAGGAAACATCAAAGACAAATCCAAATACCTGCGTCCAAAATTTCTAAACACAACACTTCAAGTTTAATAATATTGTGTGTACGTATGCTCAAAGGGTCAACAGCTATCGGCTGAATATTGCTACAATTTCATTTGCTCTCCCGTCTTACAGGATAGCCATCTTGTAGTTCATATATTATGTTCCAAGTGTTCGTTGCAATCGACATTCTGAGCATCTCACTTTACAGAGAGCAAGGCCTCGTTGCGGAACTATTTCTTGAGAGATTGTGTTGAGATTGAGATATAATGCGGATCTTCTTGATTCATGCGTTCCTTCATGCACGCGCGTGCATCATCAATCAGATTGAATTATAATCAAATATGTAGTTAGTTGCCAGATAGAGGCCTTGCAAGGTGAACATACACAGCGATTAATAAGTTAGTTAATACCGTATGAAGGTGCACTACCAAGGCAATGTCACGTAGGGACGTCGAAGATAAACGAAAATCAATGTGCTCGACTAGTGTTTATGTTTAGGGTTCCGTAGGCAACAAGGAACCCTTATAGTTTCGCCATGTCGATGTTTATTTTATTGTTTAATATGTGTGTCCTGTATGTTTGTAAATAAATGTATCTTCCTTTCTTTATTTATGTCAGTCTATCTGTCCATCCGTATGCAGCTTAGCTCAGTGATCCTTAATACTAGAAAGCTTTGATTCGGCATGCGTATATAAATCAATCACGCCGACAAAATAAAATCTTTAAAAATATTATGTTTAGGGTACGTAAAGTGGGGATGTAATTTTTTCTCGTTAAACCCATGCTGTGGGATGTCGTTGGATAGATTGTTAAAAATTAGATGGGTCTTTAAAACCATTTTTCAATTCAGGGATGCGTTTGCGTGATATTGCGCTTTAAAAAAATGTATCTGTTTAATTCTTAGTTTTTTTTTTGGGTTGACTTACATTTTTAACTACCTACTAATCTTAAAAATATTATTTAATAATGCCATAGTGCCCCGTATTGTCTAACGTGTTTCTCAAGCTTAAAACGTTCCGTAAAACATTTGCCGTCTCTTCGCTTGATGTCTATTTGCATTAAAAGAATCGTGATTTTTGCCCCCAAAAAAAAGCTACGTCAGAAAAAACATTCTAATTGCCCACCCTGTAGTAACCGAGTAATAGTCGACTAACTTGAAAATATACGTGAAAAGTTGGCCAACTTTCATACAAATTCGGCCAACGCACCGTTTAGTTGGCATGCGCGTGTCGATGTAACAAACAGACAGACAGACAGGCAACTATAGTATCCTCAAACCAAACGGACGACTGAGCTAATAAACGCCGGCGGCCGTAGGGATGGCGGCATGTCGATACTGGATTTAATTAAATGTCGATAAGATTGATTATATTTTCATTGCTTAATAATGTAATTTATTTATATGTTTTTATTAGTTTAAGTTATTCTCAGTATCGTGCTGATACCGTAGGTCATTAGTAGGCTTAGGACTTTTGGATGCTCGCCGTGGTTCAAGAATCCAGGGAGTCGCCATTATAGCTATTATATAGTATAAGCCTAGTCATTAGACTATCACACTAATTATTTTACATATAATAACACAATGACACAGTCATTAGGGTACGCCGATTTTATTATACTATATTAAAGATGACAATTACTATAAAAGGATTACAAATGGAGTACATGATTTCTTAATCACCAGGTGATTATTACCTTCTACACGCAATACCGCAGGTCATTAGATTATCGCACACAGATTGTACGCAAAAAGAAGACTTAGAAAAAGCATATTTAAAAAATACTCGTCCACTTATAATCAATCTTCAAGAGGATAGTGACAGCGATAAAGAATATTTTTAATTTTAATACTTTTCGATGAAACTGTATGTGTTATATTATTTTTTATTTATTAAATCTTATTATGTTTTAGTTCTAAAGTACCTAATTGTAGTCTTAAAAGTATTTATTTCGTAATATAAAATATTGTATGCATTACTTACTTTGTTTTCATTTTTGCATATTATCTTATCGACATGCCTTGTACTTACCGTGTGCTTTCTACCTGCCCTATGCGGCCCGGCTGATAACAGGCTCGCTGCATAAGGGCGTGCGGGTGCGAAAGAGACAATACGATGCTAATGGTTTTACGATCTCAATCGTCTATTTGGTTTGAGGATACTATAACTATGGAACCCTACACTGCGCGTGGCCCGACACGTACTTGGCCGGTTTTCAATAAATGATCCTGCGGCAAACTAGTAGATTTGATCACCAGATGTTGGTATGGTTGGTTTGTAAACCATAGACAAAAGTGGTTTAAAAACCAACCAGTAAAAACTGACTCGCAATTTTGTATTTTAGAAATAATTAGGTACCTATATTCAGTCATCAATATTATCTCCATATTGCAGGGTACTAAAAATCTAAACATTTGGGTGATTCCACGAGCGTTCCAACCGCCGTTAGTCCGCTGTTCGCATTATTGTCAAAGTTCTTGCAGTTTTGTATCCCCTTTTCCAATAATTTTGTAGGAGTCCTGGACTTGTAAAATATACCTGAACATGCCATGCCAGTTTGCCGGTACATTGACAATAATGCGAACAGCGGACTGACGGCGGTTGGAACGCTTGTGGAATCACCCATTTACTAAATGCCTGGACAAAAGTCACGAGCAGCCTGGTTACTCCAATATTGAGAAAAAGCTTTTGCCGGCGGCTTCGCCCGCGTACTAAAAGTAATTGTAACCGTCTACAAAAAAGGTGCATCTCAGTTTGACAGTTCCAATTGAATTGCAATTTAGCACAAATACTTTCAAGAATTTTCATGTCCACAATGTTAAATTTCAAAATCGATGCCATTTTCGTAATGAACGTCCCAAAAAATCATAAAAACGACACCCATATTGATATTTAGACTTGAAATGTCTAAATATCAATTGCCCATTGCACCCCAACAGGGGAGATGGTATTTCACGTTGGCCACGTTAGATTTTAAAATTATTGTTGTTTTCATAATCAGCGACCAGCTACCCGATAAACCATAGAAACAATACCCATGTTGATTTTAAGACACAAAAAACCATAAAAACAACACCCATATTGATATTTAGACATTTCAACTCCAGCTCACCCCAACAGGGGAGATGGTATTTCACGTCCGCCACGTTGGATTTGAAAATTGTTGTTGTTTTCGTAATCAGCGATCCGATAAACCATAGAAACGATACCCATGTTGATTTTCAGACTTTGTTTTTTTGACATTCCCCCCTTTTAGGGGTTGAATTCTCAAAAAAACCTGAAACACGTGTTTACTCATTTATTGTTAGGAATACTGCTGTGAAATTTCGAAAGAAATAGTCTAACTAATCTTCTTTCCCTATACAAACTTTGGACCCCCATTTCACCCCCACAGGGTTTGAATTTTGAAAAATCCTTTCTTAGTGCACCCCTAGACCTTATAAGGAACCTACTAGTTAAATTTGGAATCTCTAGAACCAACGGTTTGGGCTGTGCGTTGATAGATCAGTCAGTCATTCAGTCAGTTTCTTCTTTTATATATTTAGATTTTATCCGAGCCAAGAAAACGTGCACAAAAGATACATTTCCAACGAAAAGCTTAGTTTAAAAATACCCAAATTTTCCGTTCCCAGCACTCATTAATGCTAAGTCCTATAACGTAGCAGATGCCAGTAATTGCCAGCTTGATGTAAATATAGGAGCCCCCAAACCCCATTACCACCCTCGCAAGTAACCTACCCCCACCTAGGCTATTTCAGGTCAGGACTCGATTCCTTGAGACGTGCCGAGAATGTGTCCTAAATCTCCTTTCTATCTTTAAATCAATCAATCAAAGTAATCAAGTAATTTATTGCATTCATGTTGTTACATAAAGGCGGTAAGTGTTACAATATGGACGTATCAAACATGAGCCCTGCAAGGGCATCGCAAATGTAGTACTTAAATGAAATACTATCTTAAAAAACCGGACAAGTGCGAGTGCAACTCGCGTGGTGACTTGGTGAGGGTTCCGTAAAATAGCTATGCTCTAAGCATCAGGCGCTTCATACAAAATACACAAAATACACTCAAGAGCAAAAGTTCCGGGTACAGTTTGTACTGAAATTCTATACAAAGTGTACCCGGAACTTTTGCTCTTGAGTGTATTAAGAATTTTCCCGTTACTTTGAATACTCAATCTTCTTATAGATGTTCCTGTAATCTTTAGGCAATTCTTCAGAATTCATTAATTTACTTTACGCGTCCATCTTTGGGTTACCAATTTACATATGTTTACCAAATTTCAACTCAATCGGTCCAGTAGTTTCGGAGCAAATCGGCTGTGACAGACGGACAGACAGACGCAGACGCGAGTGATCTTATAAGGGTTCAGTTTTTTTTTCCTTTTTAGGTACGAAACCCTAAAAAAGTAACTTAAAAAGTGCAAACACCGTCTTTGTGCAAGTGTCCTTTGACCTGGCAACTGTTAGGAAGCACTTCCAGTTAACTGTGCTTCCAGCAGTTTTGTATCTCTAACTCTTTATATCCGTGTTCGTTGCTATGGTTTTTGTTGTCGTTATACATTTGACTTGGCAAAATATATTTGAATAAGAAACATTTCGTTCTTCTTTAATATGGTAGCAGAGCGTTATAAATATTAATAATTGTTTATTCGTTGCAATAGTGGACAAAGGACTCGAATAATTATGCAAACGGCAGGCGTAAAAATCGAGATCGGTCGACTCGACGGTCCCACTAACTGGCACACATGGAGGTACAAGGTAAAGCTTTTACTTAAAAGTACTCCAGGCACGCTGGAAGCAATTGAAGGCAAGTTAATTAAGCCAAAAGATCCAGGAGGAACGGCAAAATCTGAAGATATACAAAAGTATAATCATGAAATGCAAATGTTTCAAAAATTTGACAGTCAGGCGCTTCTTATTCTTACGACAAATATGACTGAAGAGACCTTACAAAAAGTAATGCGATGTGAAACGTCATGTGATATGTGGAAAGAGCTTCATAGGCTTTATGATGGGGCAAAGGAAGACAGGAGCTACGATCTCTGTATGAAGTTTTTCCGCTACCAGAAAAGCGATGAGCATGATATGGCCACACATATTTCGACTCTCAAAACCGTATGGTACGACTTAAATAACGAGATTGAAGGAAATGATCTGCCTGAAATTTTATTAATATGTAAAATCTTAGATACACTTCCGGAACAATACTTCAGTTTTAAGTCAAGCTGGTTATTGATGAATAAAAGTGAGCGAAACATAGAAAACTTGACCACACAGGTTTGTGCTTACGAAAGATCTCTTAAACAACAGAATATAGAAGAAAGCGGAAGCAGCAACGAACTTCTCATGTTAAAAGGAGAGAAACGTTATGAGAGGCAAGGGCAAGGCAAAAAGAAATGGAAGAAATGCAATTATTGTGGAGAAGGCTTTCATAAAGTCACATCATGCAAGAAGTGGATTGCGGACGGTAGACCACCCAAACCTCCAAAGCAGTCTTCAAATATTGGGATGTTGACAGGCCTAGCTTTAACATGCGAAAGTAATAACACAGAGAAAGACTCGTTTTATGTGGATAATGGCGCTACGAGCCATGTTACCAATAGAAGAGATATTTTACAAATCTTCGAAAAATTTGGTGAACCCCATAAGGTTATGACAGCTAATGGAGAGATAATCGAAGCCATAGGCAAAGGTTCTATTCAACTGGAAGCTGACGTAAACGGCCACAAAGAGTTACTGGTCTTAACAAACGTATGGTACGTTCCAAGCATTGAAAGAAATCTATTTTCTGTGCTAGCCGCGCAAGATACGCTAAAGAAAAGCATCTTTCAGTCAACTGCTCAGACATGCACTATGAAGAATGATGGCAAAGTCATTTTAGTCGGGAATCGCGACAAGTATGGTGGTCTGTACAAACTCAACGTTAAAGTATTGATGCCTAAGCTTGAGATAAACCAACTAACGACGTCGCAGAATCTTCAACTCTACCATGAACGCCTAGGGCACCAGAACAAGAGACATGTAGCAAAACTGATACAAAAAGAGCTCGGAGTAAAGCTAGACTCAAGTTCTGCTGATATCTGTGAAGGCTGCGTCTTCGGCAAGAGTCATAGGCAGAAGTTTGGAGAGAGACCAAGAGCAACTAAGCCTGGAGAGCTAATCAGCACAGACGTATGCGGACCATTCCCTTACTCGATCTCAAAGTCCAGATACTATGTTTTGTTTAAAGACACTTACTCAAAATATCGATGGATCTACTTTCTGAGACAAAAGTCTGAAGTTCACGCACGCTTGAAGGACTTTCTAGCTGAAGCAAAAACTTCTGGACACGTCGTGCAGGAGTTATTGAGCGATAATGGAGGCGAGTTCTATAACGAACAAGTACACAATACTTTGAGACAACACGGCATTAAACAAAGGTTTACAATGCCGTACACACCGCAACAAACAGGTTCTGTTGAAAGAGAAAATCGTACCATTGTGGAGATGACAAGAGCACTAATGCACGCTCATGATAAGATACCAGAAGGTTTATGGGCTGAGATATCCAAAGCTTCTGTTTACATATTGAACAGAACGGGACCTACTCCTGTAGAAGGAAGGTCTCCGTATGAACTCTGGTACGGCAGAAAGCCTAGGATCAATCACCTGAAAGTCATTGGATGCGATTGCTATGTGCATGTCCCTAAACAGAAGAAAATAAGTAAGATAGCGAGGAAAGCTGAAAAAGGAATACTTATCGGGTATGACGGTGACGAAGGATATCGAGTTTTTGATGTTAAGGACCTGAAACTCATTAGATCTCGAGATGTTGTGTTTGATGAAATGCCTTTACTAGAGAAAAATAAAAAGGACATAACTTCACGATCCCCTGAACCTGAAACGAATACCTACCAGCTCCCATTGCCTCTTACAGAATCTGAAACTATTCACGAGGAGATTTACTCCCGTCCACCTTCAGAAGCAAATGACAGCGTCGA